>OX336388.2:395891120-398291120 GCA_946902985.2 Meconema thalassinum
TGGATTCTTGGAATTTTAGTGTGTTGTTGTTGCTTACAAACATGGCGGTAAGCATTATGCTACCATAAAAAAGAGTTGAGATACTTTCCAAAACCAAGAGAAAAATCCTCTAAATACATTGACAACAATAACTTGTCAAATAAGCCATTACAAATAAGGTATTAACGTAAACCACCAAAAATAAGCCACCAACATAGGCCACCACTATAAATCACCACCATAAGCCACCATAAGCCACCAACATATGTCATCAACATAAGCCACCACCATAAACCACCACCATAAGTCACCACTATAAGCCACCATAATCCACCACCATAACCCACCACCATAAGCCACCACCATAAGCCACCAACATAAGCCACCAACTTAAGCCACCAACATATGTCATCAACATAAGCCACCACCATAAACCACCACCATAAGCCACTAGCATAAGCCACCAGCATAAGCCACCACCATAAGCCACCAACATAAGCCATCAACTTATGCCATCAACCTAAGATATTAACCTAAGCCATTAACATAAACCATCAACATAGGCCAGCAACATATACCATCAACATAAGCCACCACCATAAGCCAACAACATATGTCATCAACATTAGCCACCAACATAAGCTATCAACATAAGTCACCAACATATGTCATCAACATAAGCCACCAACATAAGCCATCAACATAAGCCACCACCATAAACCATCAACATAAGCCACCAAAATCAGCCAACAACACATGTCATCAACATAAGCCACCCACATATGCCACCAACATTATCCTGCATAAAACGTCAACACAACATCATTCTTTCACCACAAGTGTTCAGACCTTTGTAGTAGGCGGATCGACTATACAAGTCAGTGACTACTATGGAATATACTATAACCAATAAAGGTAAACCACGTGCCCTGTATCATGGGTACTCTTATAACTATAAGCGAGAAAATGCGAATGGCATCATATTTTGGCAGTGCTCAAAACAAAGAACAACAAAATGTCTAGGTCATCTAAAAAGTAAACATGGTGAGGTCTTAAGTGTGGGTACTCATCAATGTGGTATACCAAATGAAACACCGTTAGTGTTAACAAAACATGATCAAAAGAACAAGAAAAAGCAAGTCCGACAAAAACATAGTGTTACTCAACATAGTGACTTCCTTATGAAAAAACATTTATCTCCTCAAAAAGTCATGTTAGGACAGTTGTCAACGTTCAATAAACCCGTAACACTATCAAAAGCAACACAGACTCTTCAAGAGATCCCTTTTGAAAAGGAAAAAATGGAATTGGATAGTTCTAGTGATGTTGAGGATGATGATGATGATGATAATAATGGTGACAATGACTATAATAATTATAAAGATAATATTTATAATAATGATAATAATAATAATGAAAAAAAAGAGAATGAGGGTTTAATGTCTATAAAACCATTGCGGCTTCCCCAGTTTTTAAGAACAAGAGTACCTAGAGAAAGTTGTAAAAGGATCTACAACAAGCGTTGTGTTTAAAATCTATATCAAACAATGGTAAAGAGATAAAAAGTTGTATTCAGTGTGTAACTATTGTAAAAAAAAACTAAAATGAATAAAAATATTGTATGGGTATTGGCTGTTTTTTCTTAATTGCTATCCCCATGTCCCACTATTAATACAATTGTTAACCATCAACAGTCTCTGACTATGTTCAGAAAGAGAGTGGCCTTAAACAATACACTATATCTATGGTTTGTGTACTGAGTATCATAATAATACAGTGTGGCCAAGCCATGTTAAGGCAATAGTTATGTCAGGTAAGGGATTCGAACCCTTGCTTCCTTATACAGAAATTTGATCTTAAGTCAAACACCTTAACCACTCGGCCAACCTGACAGTTACTAATTTAATTGGTCTTGAGGACTTGAGTGTTTACAAAACTTTTTCCAGTATACATTGACTAAACCACTTGTTTGTTTTGAAATATAGATTTTGTTTTGTTTTACCATAACATTGCAGTTATGAGTTTTGTGAACTGGGTGTTCAATATAGGGTTAAAGGCATTTTAAAATCATTTTAGAAAAGCTCTTAGGTATCGTGTCATGGGTTTTAGTAATGCATTACTGTTCGTTGACTAACATTTACCGTTACACAACATTATTTTGGTGAACGTACATGTTGTTGTTTGAGTCTTTAGTCCTTTGACTGGTTTGATGCAGATCTCCATGCCTCCCTGCCCCGAGCGAAACGTCTCATCTCTATATAGCTACCACACCCTTCATTCAAGGCTATCTGTTTAACATATTATAACCTTTGATCTCCCCTACAAGCTCTTGGGTTCAATTCCTAGATTTAACACAAACTTTTAAAAGTGGTATGACAACTTAAACTAGTCTACTCAGTCTCGGGTGGTCCAAATAAGTAGAAAGGGTTTGATTCACACCTCAACCATAGAGCACCATGTTCTTTTTTTTTTTTAAATAATGATAGCCATTTGTTCAATTTCACATTTCACACATTGCAATTTGTCAATTTTCCATTTGCATTTTTTAAAATGACAGTTTGATGTTTTTCAATTTCATGATATGGAAACATGGATTTTTCCATTTTCATATTTACACATTTGTCAATTTCCCATTTATATATATTTTCTTAAATGTCCGTTTAAGGTTTTTAAATTTTGTCTATATGGAAACATGGATTTTCCATTTTGCTGTTTACAAATTTTTTATATATTTATTTTGTGTATGTTGAAAAAAATCGATATTTCCAAAACAAGATTTTTATTTTTCATTTTATGATTTTGTAAATGATCTTAATGTGAGTGCTTGACCATGGATTTTCCATTTTGCTGTTTACAAATTTTTTATATATTTATTTTGTGTATGTTGAAAAACGATATTTCCAAAACAAGATTTTTTATTTTTCATTTTATGATTTTGTAAATGATCTTAATGTGAGTGCTTGACCATGGCAATAATACAGTCTATCTATGTGTTAGCGAAACCATAGAGTCTTATTACTACTGCAAGTAAGAATGTTTTACAAAATAACGACTATCTACCACTGCATTTAAAAAACAAAACTATTGGGGAAAAAAAACTAAAATACTATTTACCATTCATTCATATATAAGTGTTAATTCTCCCTCTCCCCACCCTACCTCATCGTATTTTCTCTGGTCAAATTATCAATGCTACCCATACATACACTAGCTTTCTATATCTTTCTCTATATATATGTTTTCTCTGCTCCACAAGATACAAATTATGGTTGCTGGATTGTATCCTGCACTGTTTATGCGACATACCATTGCCAGTTCATAAAACCGTTAGGTAGTTCTCTACACATAGCGATTTTACCACTGCTCTACCTACGCCTTTTGCTTGTTTGGCTTTCTTACAGGCTAGTATGCGATAGGCAGCATTAACTGAATATCAAACCCAGTCCACCTTTGTATTTGCAATCTAAGTAATAATTTAAAAAGAGACAAGTGTAATCAGTTTTAAACATTATCTCTGCTTTTTTTGTTTGTTTGTTTGTTTGTTTATGACATGTATATTAATCTAAAATCAAACCCTAGTCTACCTTAGTGAAAGGCTAACAGTTTAACCACTGCGTCACCATACCCTTCTTTCTTAGTTTGATTCATTCTAGGCCTTAGAGCTAGAAATCGAGTTACGATCTCCAGTGCAAGAGGCACATGTGCTCACCACTATAGCATGTAATGGTTAGCTGGTAACATTAGACAAACGAAAATGATTGTATTTCTGTTAGCCAAGCATTTCTGTCATTTGCCTACTGTGTGAGCACTGCCAGCAAGACAGTTTAGTTTAGAACAAGCGTGTGTGTGTGTGTGTATAGATTATTAGCCTCAAGTATTTAAAGCTTGTTGTGTGTAGCGACCATCTTGCTCAGTAACCACTGAGTAAGTTTTAACAGTTAACTCATAAAAACAGCATAGGATAGTTGTGTGTGTGTGGTTCATGTACTTGGGAATATGCATTAGCACCATGCGCTAGCTTTACCTTACCCTCTAGAGGTAGAGCGTTATCCCTTCCTTTGGACATTGCCAATGACTGCATTCCCCCACAAGTTTTACACTTAAGCCCTTGGCTTGTTCTTGATTAGGTTTGGTTTGCTTTAGGCTTGGTTTGGTTCGGTTGGGTTTGATTCGACTTGGTTCAGTTTAGTTTAATGTAGTCACCATTTTTTTATTTTTAGCTACACTCTTTAACCAATTAATTAATGATAGTCTACTCTTAATTCTTGAATCGATAAATTGAATTTTGTGTGCACCGTTTGTCAATCCATGCCTACAACCTATACTCCCTATGTACTACAGTCAGATCTGAAAACAAGTTCCAATGGTCAAAGACGTGTCAGTCACCATACATATATCCTACAATAATTCTTTCGTTACCTAGCTAGATTTCGTCACTCACAGTAAACATCTTACATTATGGGTTTGCAATATATTAAGAAAAGCAAAAGTCCATGATCTTGTTGTTTTGGGTCTTTTTTGGGGAAATTCATAAGCCATAAAAAGAATGACATCATGTCAAGTTCTGAGTGGATCTTGTATGTCAAAATCCCATTATCGGTTTATAAAATCTCAAGGCCATGCCCTAGCAGTTTTGGATTATTTCAATCAATGAGTCCACCATAGGAAACATCGAAAAAATAAATACCCTTAAAACAAGTCGTCCCATGACCCTCTCCGAACAATGCTTCGCAAAATATAAATTCATCCATTGAACATGATCGGCGACATCATCCTAGCTTCCCCCTCCCACCATGGTTGCCATATCGTTTGACCTTCAAGTGTCCTCAGCATCTCTGTGCTTTTTTCATTGCCCTGTCAAGTCAATGCATTCCAATAAGATCAAATAACATTCACATCCTGTCAGTCTGCCCCAGCAAGTTTGTTTTCTATACTCACTTCAAGCAACATATAACCAAGTTCTGTTTGTTCTATCTAAAGCCAACTTCATCGAATCAAGGAATTATCATTTGTCATGTCACTCATAATCGTTTACACGTTAAAGACCCCCTTCAGGGGGTTTAGGAATTAGGAATTCCATCATAGGAAAAATCAGAAAACGAACCCTCGACCCGCCGTCTCATCAAAATAGCGAATACTGTATTGGTATATCACCACCGTGGCCAGTAATAGCTTCGTTGAAACACGTGTCCAGTGGTATCGTCTCTTTCTATCTACAACCACTCGTCATGAACATTTTAGACAAATTTAAGAAAAGTTTTAAAAACTGAAATGTTTTCAACATAAGTGTCGTTAGGCTCTTTCGCATTTTTTTAAACATATATACTATATTCGAAAGGGAGATAGGGGAGGGGCGTCACCCCGAGTCCTACGACCCCTCGTATACGTCTCTGGCGTTATTGGTTTGTGACATATAACAGAAAGTCTAAAATCACGGTTTTACAACAAAAAATTCTGTTTCCCTCATTCTCAAAAACTTTAACCTATTACCAAAATACACAGGGTTTCGAGACAAGCCATTTGACACGTCATAGGACCAAATCCGACCATGCATTCGTGAAATATCGGAAAAAGTCTAAAATCATGGTTTTACCCCAAAAAAGCCTGTTTCCCTCATTCTCAAAACTCTAACCTATTAATAACATGTATAGGGCTTCGAGACAAGCGATTTGACACGTCACACGTCCAAATCCGACCTTGCGTTTGAGACATATCGGCAAACTTCGTAGGAAAGTAGGCGACTATCTGGCTCTCTCCTCACCACCAAAACCTCTTCTTATCAATCATTTTTTTCAAAGAGCTCGCCCTCTTACAAAAATCCCCAGTGCGCATGCGTAAAAAAACAAAAAACAAAAATGTTCATCCATAGCGGCATCTCGTAAAACGCATGCGCGATATGAGCAACCACGTTTAAGTTCATTTTAGCAGCGCACCTTATACATGTCACATTTGAAAAGAGGCTTTCACTAAAAAATTACAATTTCACCCCCTAGTAGGGGTAGGTTTTATTTAGGGGTTGAAATGAGTGGTCCATTGGAAAGAGGGCGTTAGCCCGAGTCCAACGACACCTCATTTGTCAAAATCGGACCATGGGTTGACGAGATATTGGCTTGGACTCACGCGGCGGCCATGACACTGGTTGGAAACCGCCTTACCCCCCTACTTAAGTAAAGATCTATATCTGAATATCTCACGGGCATATTTGAAAATTACTTCAGTGCTAGTAATTCCGCAGAAAAATCACATTTTCACTTTTGAGCTCTATGTTGGATTTATCAGACGTTATGCATGCGAACTCTTCCAAAATTAGTGAACATAGAGATAATAACATTCCAAATATATATTTTAAGAAGCGCATATATGACAGTGTTGCTAACATGATTTTATGTCTACGGATAAGTCCAATGTTTAAGTGTATCTAACTTCTATACTATCAATTGGATTTTAACCAAATTTCGTATGTGTTTTTGTGTACTATAACAGATATGACTATGCTTATACTTAAGAGCCAGCAGGGCTGCCAACTGCTAACGAATGCTCATTCTCTTTTTTACCCTAATACCAATATATCAGAAAGTATGCTAGCCAACATCTCTGAATGTTACACACGTATGGTACCTAAAATTTCAGATTAATTTCGAGTAACTAATGTGCGTCAGTGCTGCCAACATAATTCTAAGCCTGCTGAAAATGCATGTAACTTCTATACCAACAAATGGATGTTATCCAAAAATGGCACTATACATATATAGTATTATTTCAGATTAATTCTGAGCACACGTGCATGACCTTGTTGCCAATATGATTTTACATACACTGATAGATCCAATATTTCACAACATGCAACGTCCATACTATCCATTGGACTTCAAGGAAGGAAGGAAGGAAGCTTGTAGTTTAACGTGACCGTTAATCTGTAGATCATGAGCAACAGGACCTCATTTTTACGTGGAATCCGAACCACAGGACATGGTATTTCACTTCGAAAATCTCACATGCATTGACCGGGAATCGAACCCGGACCGCCTTGGTGAGAGACATACTGCTAGACCGCTGAGCCGCCACGCCCCCCCCCCCCCCCCCCCATTGGACTTTAACCGAATGTTATATGTGCATTATGTACCTTAAGAGTTGGAACTTAGGATTTATTCAGAGTCACCTAGGCTACCAACTGTAGTGCTGTATTAGAATATTTCAGGTATATTCCAATCTAATTAGAAATGTTAGTGGGCCTATTACCTACTAAATTTCGTAATGGGAAAAGGCACCTACTTTATTATTACAATGTACTAAAATATTTCATATAACCCTTCTTTGTATAATGTGACTAATCCCACACAACGTCGCTCTTTCTACATCACATTTAGTAACAACGTTATGGCCCTCTGTTCGAGCTGTTTCCTTAATAACGTTCTTGACAGAATATACACAATTTCTTGTCGTAAAGATTGGATTTGATTAATAATAAACAAGAAATTGGAATAACATTAATTTGTAGAACTCAATTTTAGCCGTCTTTTTAACAACGTTATCGTCGGTAGCACTCACAATTTTGTTCCTTAAAGATTGGGTAAGACAAATAACGAAAACCGGCGAATAACGTTTTTATGAGGAACTTCCTTTACCCGCCTTTCGAATAACGTTATTGTCAGCAGTTCGTTCAATTTCGTTCTTCGACATCAGGTTGAACTAATAACGAAATGATGCCAATAACGTTATTCAGTTATTCACGATGTGAGCCACCCTCCCAATAACGTTATTGGTAGGGACCGGAATAATAGCGTTCTTCAATTCGGTTACTGAATTTAACGTTATTGTGATAGTATATGATAAATACGGTATTCTTGTCGAAACGAAGTAATTCGTTCTGTAACGCATTTACCTAAATGCACTCATGGAGTTTTCCGGTACATTCCCTAATTACGTTACGTTATGGTTACGGTTAAGTTATCTAGCCCTGGTATATTGGCTTTCACGGCCTGTGAATTAAAACTCAGCAATTCTTCTAGGTTTGTGCCGTGTCTTGTATGGGATTTCGCCTAGGACACCAAGCTGGCTCATCGGCGGGCTCTTGGTGTCCCCGCCCGGACCCCCACAGGAGTAACGAACTGCGCGCTACCTCCCTTTATATAGAGTGCAACTGCACTACTTCACTGCGAGAACTAAAAGCTCAAGCAGCCTTAACCTCCCTATGAAGGCTTCCAAAAAGATGGGATATTGGCTGCCACGGCCGGTGAATTAAAACTCAGCAATTCTTCTAGGTTTGTGCCGTGTCTTGTGTGGGGTTTCGCCTAGGACACCAAGCTAGGCTCATCGGCGGGCACAACCCTAGAAGAATTGCTGAGTTTTAATTCACCGGCCGTGAAAGCCAATATACCATCTTTTTGGAAGCCTCCATAGGGAGGTTAAGGCTGCTTGAGCTTCTAGTTCTCGCAGTGAAGTAGTGCAGTTGCACTCTATATAAAGGGAGGTAGCGCGCAGTTCGTTACTCCTGTGGGGGTCCGGGCGGGGACACCAAGAGCCCACCGATGAGCCAGCTTGGTGTCCTAGGCGAAACCCCACACAAGACACGGCACAAACCTAGAAGAATTGCTGAGTTGTAATTCATCGGCCGTGAAAGTCAATATACCATCTTCTTGGAAGCCTTCATAGGGAGGTTAAGGCTGCTTGAGCTTCTAGTTCTCGCAGTGAAGTAGTGTAGTTGCACTCTATATAAAGGGAGGTAGCGCGCAGTTCGTTACTCCTGTGTGGGTCCGGGTGGGGACACCAAAAGCCTACCGATGAGCCAGCTTGTTGTCCTAGGCGAAACCCTACACAAGACACGGCACAAACCTAGAAGAAATGCTGAGGTTTAACACAAAACAATGTCATTTTCCAGTGTCAAACGATTTCTTGACTTGGTCTTTTTTTAATTCACCATTATGGAGAATCCTTGTTCATAGTTGTAAGATATAGAAAATGGCATCAACGTTTTTAACGCTGTTGTGGGCAGTTCTGGGTATTCCTTTTTAATACTTATCCAAAATTAGTCGGCACAAGCATTGTTAAAAGCTAGTTTCATTGACTGCTCACTTGAAATCACTATGAGTTAATTCTGAAGACGGGCACTTAGCTCAGTCTTTGTTACGGCTGGTTCACTGAACGGATGGAATATCCACAAAACCCCACTCATATCCTTAAGTGGAATATAATCCGTCAATTTTTCAGTCAAGGCTTTGAGATGAGATAGTATGCGTAAGGAGGGAAATGAAGTGTCAAGGGATGTGGCGCCAATACTCGATACAAACTCCATAAACACTTATTATTAAAGAAGTAAAGTGACAAAATTAATGTTTATTAATATTAGTTACAAGTGCTTTTATGAATAAAACTTAATAATTATTATATTTTTAAAATTATTGTTTTAACGTTAAAACTTGGGGATGGGGAGGGGAGGAGTTGCCAAAAGACTCAGCCGAAAAAAGAGGGTCGCAATGTCCAAAAGGTCGAGAACCTCTGACCGAGGGATTCTTATAAACTGAGTTTTCAGAGGTTGTTTGTCTAAGTTTCGAGGATATATTTTTATTTATTTATTTATTATTACTATTATTATTATAATTAATATTCTGATTATTATTGATCCTGAGTTGAAACCAGTCAGAATGAATTCTAGCCCTGCAGTTCCTCAAGAGTGCCTGTTAAAATTCTACCCGTGATGCTTCTCCCACCCTGCATGCATATTCATCCGGTATTTCATTCCAACAGAGAGAAATGTTGAATACCTAATTCCTCCATGAATCTTTTTGTAACACAACAACCTCCATTTTTAATTATTTCATAAATATTAAGTAAGGAAAGTAGTACGTGACTCTTCACTCAAGTCACCGCTACTAGCGTGCGGAGTGTCCCAGTGACGAAATTTCCCTTTATCAGAATTGATTTTGCCAAACCACATAAGTGGGACAGAATTGGAGTTAAAGTGGACATAAAGAAACCGGTAGAGAAACATGGGAGGAGCAGGCGATTGACGTATATGGGTCCCAGTTTTGCTGAACATACGGGTCATTATCTTTGTGCGCCCCGATAAACACGGCAAGGTAAGCCTGATTTGACTGGCGCAGATCGCGGGCGCGCACTTTCACACTTTTACCAAACATATTCAGTAATGTGTACTTACAATGCTCATAGCCGATGCTGAAAATGTCCTCCCTCTCTTGTAACACACACCTGACATCTTCTGATGAAAGAAAGGACAACAATCTCATCTAATTTTTGTTCTGTAAGAACTCAACGTTGTCTGTTAACTCTTTTATTATTTACAGAGCCTGTTTTCTTGAATTATTTAGCAAGCCTCCTAATTATACTGGTATTAGGCACAGGTCTTCCAAGAAACTTGATTCGAAAATTTTCGTATTGTTTCAGAAGAAGACTTTCTGCTATTCGTATACGAATTACGGATATACACACGTTCGCGCAATGTGAATTGATGGCTTGGCATGACCAACAATCACAGTATTCACAATGCTCACTAAACGTGCAACACTAACGTCTAAGCTTTGCAGATACACGTCCATATGAATGACAAAACACGTGTGAACTAACGATATGAGTCAGCGGAGTGCACCAACCACCGGCTGAACCGTGTACGCACGCACGCGATCTGCGCCAGTCAAAGCCGGCTCAGATTGCCGTGTTTATCGGGGCGCACTTAGATAATGACCCTGTACTTTACGTAGTGTGTAAATTAATTAATGTGACTGGTAGCATAGTGTGCGATCAGGCAACACAAGTGACGCGTGACTTGGAGGGGTAGCAGGTGCACTTGTTATACGCCATCACTGTAAGGTGGACCTCACTAGAGTCACGTTGGTTTTACTTGTGACAATGAGTGACACTTTGACCGAGAGGTTCTTGAAAGACTTAACAAAAGCGTCATAGTCCTCCCCGTTACGTAGTGGCTAGCATTTTTGGCTGTTTGCCAAGAAATTTAATTCTGGTGTGAGGGATGGAAGGGGTTAATCACAGTCTCGTGAGGCAAATCTGAGATGTGGAGGATTCGATTACTACTTCAGCCTTCCTTGAAGTGGCTTTCCGTGGTTTCCCACTTCAAGTAAATGCGGGGATGGCACCTAAATTAAGGCCACGGCCGCTTCCTACCGAAATCCTACCTAAATTACTAATACACACACTAGTACAGACATCCAGTGACACGGGTTATCAGACAAATTCTACACACACCCAAGTACACGGAACTACATCACCACGATGGGGAAACCAGTTTTAGGGTGGCTGAGGTGGGAATCAAAACCACATATTCTCAGTTTTGCCTTACGAGATTGAGTGTTCCCCGTCCCAGCCATCAGACCAGAATTCAATTTCTTGGCAGAGCCGGGAATCGAACCCAGGCCTCCGCAGTGACAGCCGAGAATGCTAGTGAATACGCAACGAGGTGGACTATATATGTATAACGCAGAGTACACCAGTACAAATTAAAATTGTAGATTTTGTAGCGAAGAATGAAAGAAAAAGGAAAGGAAGGTACTAAGGAAAATTTTTAGAACCAGAAAAGGAGAGATTACTAAGAAAGAAATGTATGCCTAAACTGAAAATATCTCACATGCTCTCAGAAAGAGAAGAATCCGAATGAATTGTCGAAAGCAATATTTAAAAATTTAGAGAAAAAAAACAACGGTTACATCGATGGGAAAAAGGATTAAACAGAAATAAACATTATAAAATAAAACAAAAAGTTCCGAGACGAACTAAAGAGCCTACTTTTCTTAAAATTAAGATTCATGCCAATGATTTATCTATATGGATCTATCTAGAATAATGACGAAATTAAGTTGGTAATATCGAAATTTCTAATTAGTTCGAAATACTGTATACCTGGCATAATGTAGCCTAATAGAGCACTACAGTTGGCAGCCCTGGTGACTGAATATATTCTTAGTTCCATCTCTTAAGGTACAGAATACAAAATTTGGTTGGAGTCCAATGAATAGCATGGACGTTACATGCAGTTAAACATTGGATCTAACAGCGCGTAAAATCATGTTGGCAACAGTGTCATGCATGTATTGGTCAGAAATAATCTGAAATAATATGATCTATTGATGTGCCAATTTTGAATGAAATCCATTAGTTAGTATAGAAGTTACATGCATTTTAAAATTGGACCTATCAGCAGTCTTAGAATCATGTTGGCAGCACTGACGTATATTAGTTACTCCAAAGTAATCTAGAATGCCAGGTACTATACGTGTGCAAAGTTTAGAGCTATTGGCTTGCATTCTTTCTGATATATTGACATTAGGGTAACAAAAATAGAGACAGCATTTATTAACAGTTGGCAGCCCTGGTTGCTCTTAAGAATACGCATAGTCATAGCTGTTATGGTACACATAGCACATACGAAATTTGGTTGAAATCCAAATGATAGTATGGAAGTTACATGTATTTAAAGTTGGACCTCTCAGCAGGCTTAGAATCATGTTGGTAGCACTGACGTATATAAGTTACTCCAAATTAATATAGAATGTCATGTACTATACGTGTGCATAGTTTAAAGCTGTCGGCTTGCATACTTTCTCATATATATTGGTATTTGGATAAAAGAAATTAAGAGCATTTTTTAACAGTTGGCAGCACTGGTGGTTCATAAGAATACGTTCAGTCATATCTGGTTATGTACACATACAACATACGAAATTTGGTTGAATTCCAATTGATGGTGCAAGCCTCCGTGGCTTAGGCGGCAGCACGCTGGCCTCTCACCGCTGGGTCCGTGGTTCAAATCCCGGTCACTCCATGTGAGATCTGTGCTGGACAAAACGGAGGCAGACAGGTTTTTCTCCGGGTACTCCGGTTTTCCCTGTCAAAAATTTCATTCCAACAACACTCTCCACTATCATTTCATTTCATCTGTCATTCATTTAATCATTGCCCCAGAGGAGTGCGTCAGGCCTCGGCAGCCGGCACAGTTCATATCCTCGCCGCTAGAAAGGGGCTTCATTCATTCCATTCCTGACCCGGTCGGAGACTGGAAGCAGGCTGTGGATTTTTTTTTCCAATTGCTGGTGTAGATGTTATATGCATTTAAATATTGGACCTATCAGTAGGCTTAAAATCATTTTGGCAACACTGCCATGTATGGCCTTTTGGAAATTAAACTGCAATATTATTATCTATATGTGTGCCGATTTTGAAATAGCTCCCATTCATACCTTCCAAGATATCCAACATGGAGCTCAAATTTCAATTGCGATTTTTCAGCAGTTGGTAGCACTGACATCATTTTCAAATATGGCCGTGAGATATTCAGGTATAGATCTTTACTCCTACAAAATTTTATTTCGATTGCTCCAGCCGTTTAGGAGTTGATAGGGGGGGGGACACACACACACACAGCCAGACAGACAGACAGAAGGACAGACAGACAGACAGACACACATTTCCCCGGATCGATCTCATAAGACTACTTTTTCCTCATTTTTGCAAAATGTGAAAAGTAGGCTAAAAATCCAGACAGGCTTACATTTTGAAATAAGATTAGAACATTTTGGGGGTTTTCAGGATATACACAAAAGGCGTCAACTGTGTGGACAACTGATAGATGCAACGAACATAATGAATGGTGAAGAAATACCGGAAAAATCCTAAACTCAACAAAGTAGTCTAATTCATGAGGAACTTATTTCACGTGGTCCATAGACGACTGAAATTGAAGAAACAATTGAGAGAGAAAATAACGAAACATTATAATGGATGGTTAGAATATATAACAGAAGTCTCCATTGGAAATTATATCAAAAAATATATCAACGAATGGCGTTAACTCCTGTTAAGACAAAGTTGTCGATATTTTAAACAATAAAAGCAGTAGAAAGATTGTAAGAAGATGTTAAATGAAAAATGAAAATGAAAGTCAAGCGATAGAAATAAATATTGCCATATATCGTTGGTTCCATGAACTGAGAGCATTTTACGTGACACCACCACCCACGATGACGAGCTTATGAGGGATTAACTAGTGATAACTACCGACATGTCAAGTGGTTTTCTTTGAAAACCATGTCCCATCCTTTCGCTGATAGAAGGAATGTGCCAGTTAAGCTTAGGTCAGATTGATAGCTTTATGATAATACTGTTATTGGTTGCTCATCCCTCTTAGCTTCTGCTGGTTTTAGAAACACTGGGGTGCCAGAATTTTTAACGTGCCAGTTAATCTACTGACACGGCTCCCTTGCACCCTCAAATGCCAAGTGACTGCATCAGGATTTGATCCTGAAATCATGGACACAGCAGGCGAGAACGTCACTGCTCAGCCACGCAGCCAGTCATAGCTTAATGGACTCCAGGCTCTATACTCCATTTACTAAAGCCGTTAAACTAAACAGTGAGATTTTGGAAGTCCTACATAATTCCTCCTGCAATAAAACCTTTTATGTTCGACCCTGGCGAAATGTAAATATTATAAGTCAGAAAACTGTACTATAATGAGGCTCATTATAGTACAAATTTTCATTATGATACAGTTTCTCCCACCAATCAGAGCTCAAGAAACAGTTGTGTGACCAATTAGGTGAGGATAGCATCGCACCTGCGCTCACTTCCATGGCCCCCTATTTTAAATTTCACTGCGTGGCTAGTGTCATAGTGAGGTATTCCAGGAGGCCATGGTCAAATACAAGGTATTCTCTGCGTCCCATGCGCTCTCTTCAGTACATAAAACTGGTGAAATCTCTACAGAAATTTATGAATATTTATGTTCGAACATAAGCCTCCGTGGCTTAGGCGGCAGCACGCCGGCCTCTCACCGCTGGGTCCGTGGTTCAAATCCCGGTCACTCCATGTGAGATCTGTGCTGGACCAAACGGAGGCAGACAGGTTTTTCTCCGGGTACTCCGGTTTTCCCTGTCAAAATTTCATTCCAGCAACACTCTCCACTATCATTTCATTTCATCTGTCATTCATTTAATCATTGCCCCAGAGGAGTGCGTCAGGCCTCGGCAGCCGGCACAGTCCATATCCTCGCCGCTAGATGGGGGCTTCATTCATTCCATTCCTGACCCGGTCGGAGACTGGAAGCAGGCTGTGGATTTTTATTTTCATGTTCGAACATAAAATAGTTAATTATCGTCGAACATAAACAGTCGTATGCAACTCGCCTTTAATGGTAATTAAGACACTCGTATGGAAATTATAAAGCTCGCTACGCTCGTTTTATAAACATACTCGTGTCTTAATTATTGCAATTAAAGGCTCGTTACATAATGTACTATTTCGTCACAATCGGCCAGTGGCTCATTAGTATGCTAGGCTTTGTTGCGGATGATATCAGGTTCAACTCCCCGTCGAGCCATAGGGATTTTAATCTCCTAGTGCTGATTCTCATAGCTCGGGGACTGAGTGTTTGTGAGGCCTCCATACCAGCCATCACCCGTGGGTACACAATTCTAATGAGAGTAACTGTAATTATTATGTTGTAGGATTGGGGCAGATGTCTCACGGCTTGAAACAGGCTACCATACTGACATTTGACAACAAAGAGTGCAACAAATGAACTGGAAATAGCTATACTTCAAAGGAAATCCCGCAAACGAGAACTTCCCTAGCTCAATGAAACTTAGAAGATATAGGCTATTAGTCAGGTTGCATTGGGGTGAATTGATTGCAATATTCCCAGCAGGGATTTCGAAAATATTTTAAATGATTGGAATCAAAACAACAGAACAGTATTCGAATATCGAAATTGATATTAAGAAAAGACGAATTAAATTCTTTGGTCATCTCACTGGACTATCAGAAAATCGATTGACAAAAAGGATAATAGATTATGTAACCTCACCCAAGAACTCAACACCTTGGCTAGAAGAACTTCGAAAGGAACTCAAAAACGCAAAGTTCAACAGACATTTCAGAAAGGGACACCTTCAGACACAAACTGAACAAATGAGATGTTACATCAGAGCAACCAAAACAAAGACAGTACAGACCAAAGTGGTCCGAAGAACGTAAAGAAGCCTTCTACGAAAGAATGAAAGCCTATTGGAACAACAAACAGAACCAAAAGAAAAGTTGAATGAGTTATTTTCTTAACGTCTTCCATGTATTGGGAGAATTATATAAATAAATAAATAAATACAGTAGTCGCATATGATTTGTAACACGTGACATGTTATCCCTTGTTAACAGTGAACTCTGTTGGTCATTGAAATAAATAGTTGTAAAACTCCAGTGTCGGTTTTCAGCAAATATGATATAATTAATATTTTCACTCCAAACAACGACAGCTTGAAGATGATTTATTGTAGGATTATTGCAGGAATATCTTTAATGGAGCCTCCAAACCTTGAAGTAAACCGTATGCGATATAAATTCCACATAGCCACATGGCCGACAGTACCTCGAGTGCTTACATTAAATAAGAATACAGCAAAAGTATGAAGATTTAATAAATCATAATTGTTTATAGCAAATATGATATAATGAATATTTTCACACCAAAGAACGACAACTTGAAGATGATTTATTGCAGGAATATCTTCAATTGGGCCTCCAAACCTTGAAGTAAACCGTATGCGATATAGATTCCACATAGCCACATGGCTGACAGTACGCCGTTGCACACGCTCATTGTTTTCTCTTACACTTTTCCGTTTCATCATTTCCTTTTCATCATTTCCGTTTCATTTCCGAAATCTCTCCCACAGAAATATCCAGCAACCGAGTGCAAAGATTTTAAACACCAATAAATAAATACATAAATAAATAATATATCCATGATTCAATGTGATTAAGTGTAGTGGCGGAACTTAAAACTATTTCGTGTGTGGCATTCACCATAGTCGGTCAGCAAGTGTTTCTCCGTGAGACGGATGTGTGTCACAGGCCACCTATTGAGAATGCCTGTCTTTAAGTGTCTCCCGTTACGATCAAAGCCCCGCAATTGGAGAGGCTAAGAGTCGGTCTACCTGTAGCACACATCCCGAGTCGCCATCTGGTCACAGTGGGGTTTACGAGGTCAGCCACAAGGGGATGTATTAAACATGCCCCTAGTTTGGGCTCTCCTCCATCATGACCCGAACAGTCTTATTGAGGAAAATAACCTCGCAGTTTCATTATTAATGGTAGAAGGGTCCATAGTTTAAATGCTGCAGTTGGTAATAGAAGTAGACCAAGGTGTAGACACTGGCTTCTCTACAAAAGATAAAATCCCCCGAGAACTTGACTGACTCCTTCCTGAAGAACCTCTTGCAAATATTAAATATCATGCTTACTTTACGTTGTAAATTATCCTTTGAGTAGCTCTTTTCATTAAAAACAAGAAGTTCCGTGAAGAACTATACAGCCTACTTTTCATGCCAATGATTATTCTACAGTATATGAACCTATCTAGAATAATGACGAAATTAAGTTGGTAATATCGAAATATCTAATTAGTTCAAAATATACCTCGTATAATGTAGCCTAATAGAGCACTACAGTTGGCAGCCCTGGTGACTGAATATATTCTTAGTTCCACCTCTTAAGGTACAGAATACAAAATTTGGTTGAAGTCCAATGGACGTTACATGCAGTTAGACACTGGATCTATCAGCACGCGTAAAAGCATGTTGCCAACAATACCATGCGTGTGCTGGTCAGAAATAATCTGAATTATTGTGATATCTTGTTGTGCCAATTTTGGATGAAATCCATTTGTTAGTATAGAAGTTACATGTATTTTAAAATTGGACATATCAGCAGGCATATAATCATGTTGGCAGCACCGCCTGGTATTAATTACTCCAAATTAATCTAGCATGTCAGGTGCTATACGTGTGCAAAGTATAGAGCTGTTGGCTTGCATACTTTCTGATATATTGATATTAGGTTAAAAAGAATATAGACAGCATTTATTTACAGTTGGCAGCCCTGATTGCTCTTAACAATACTTATAGTCATATTTGTTATGGTACACATTGCACATACGAAATTTGGTTGAAATCGAACTGATAGTATAGAAGTTACATGTATTTAAAAATTGGTACTATCAGCAGGCTTATAATCATGTTGGTAGAACTGACGTATATAAGTTACTCCAAATTAATCTAAAATGTCAGAATATACGTGTGCATAGTTTAAAGCTGTTGGCTTGCATACTTTCTGATATATTGGTATTTAAAAAAATAGAGAGAGCAATTATTAACAGTTTGCAGCCCTGGTGGCTCTTAAGAATACGCACAGTTATATCTGTTTATGTACAGATATTACTTACAAAATTTGGCTGAAATCCAGTTGATAGTGTAGAAGTTATATGCATTTAAACATTGGACCTATCAGAAGGCTTAAAATTATTTTGGCAACACTGTCATGGTTGGCCTCCTGGAACTTAAACTGAAATAGTATTATCTACATGTGTGCCAATTTTGGAATAGCTCCCATGCATACCTTGCAAGATATCCAACATGGAGCTGAAATTTCTAGTGCGTTTTTTCAGCAGTTGGTAGCACTGACATCATTTTCAAACATGGACGTGAGCTATTCCGGTGCACATCTTTACTCATACTAAATTTGGTTTTGATTGCTGCAGCCGTTTAGGAGTTGATAGGGGGGGACACACACACAGCCCGACAGGACAGACAGACAGACAGACAGACACACATTTACCCGGATCGATCTCATAAGACTACTTTTTCCTCATTTTTGCAAAATGTGAAAAGTAGGCTAAAAAATAGAAAAAGTAGACAGGGAAAGTCCAACTGATACTCTGTAATTTGATTACTAATATGCAAGCACATTATTTTACGGAAACAAATAAACCAATTTTTATTTATTTAGCGTATGGATTTTAGTGCCGGGAGTGTCCGAGGACATGCTCGGCTCGCCAGAGGCTGTAGCTGCTTCGAGCGGACACCCAAGGGGTGAGCTACAAGTACCGTTCAATTTCAGGTAGTTCCAACTTTCGCTACCAGATGGCACTTACACCTTGTGGTGAACGTTGGAACTTTGATGGAGCGTTTCAATGAAATCTAACTTAGAAATTTAGTTTCACACAAGTATAGTTAGTGGAATGATCTTTTACATGCCATAAATCTATGACATGGGACCGCCGGCTTTACTTCCCCTCCGAAGGAAGGCATACTGAAGGATTTAACGCTCTTAAAACATCCGACGACTTCGGCCGGGTTTGAACCCACGATCTTGGTATCAGCAGTTCAGCGTGCTACCAACTACGCCACCGAAGCCGCTATATACCAATAAATAAGTAAATAAATAAATGAAAAAATCGCACTTTTTATATAAAATGACACCGTACTATTCCTAGAGAAAACCAGAGATAAATCACATTAATTTCCTTGCATTCTACCATAGTTTTATTCCCAAAAATCCGTAAGTCATAACAAGAAATTGGATGTTACAAAACAGGATTTGAGTCTAACCTTATTCACACCTCTTTAGTGCGTGAGAAGCTGTGAGCATTTGCAAACATTACAAAAGTCTAAGTTTGAAACAAATAAGTAGCTAAAGCTCGTAGAGAACGCATACGAAATGCGAGGAATTAATAATTAGTAATGAGAAATTATGTAAATCCCTTCGAGCAAGAGAATGAAATGCTAGCGACCGTGGCGGTACTTTACTGGTCTTACCATTAACTTTTCAGGTTTGAGATACAACTAGCTTGGCTAGCAACATTGTTTATGTTGCTCGTGATTCACCATTTGTTTGTAGTTTCTTGTAAAAACAGGGGTTCACATAAATTTCAAGATATAGCCGAAATAAAACCATATTAACAAGTGAAACGCTTGAATTTCCTAGAGCTCCGAAATTATGAATTTAACGAGTATACGGACATCCCACAGTGGCCAATGTGTTAGGGTATCATATAATTTGCGAATTTTGGCTTCGGTGGCATAGTCGGTGGCATGCTGAACTACTATGCCCAAGATTGTGGGTTCAAACCCGGCCAAGTCGGATTTTTAAGAGCGTTAAAATCCTTCAGTTTGCCTTCGGAAGGGAAGTAAAGCCGGCGAGACCATGTTATTGATTCATGGCATGTAATAGAAGCTACCACTACAATTGGTAGTGTGTAGCTAAATTTGTAGGCTATTTGGTTAGAAACACTCCATCATGTTCCAACGTTCGCCGCTAGGTGTCAGTGACCATGGCATCTCAGGTAGCCAAAGTTGGACTACTTGAAATTGAACTTGATTGGGAGCCTACAGGCGTTCAATTAAAATACCCCGCTGCGGTCATTGGCTGCAATTCAAGTATAATAATAATTTGCGACTGTTACAATATCAATATAATAAACAAGTAGTTCCGAGACGAAAAAAAGAGCCTACTTTTCTTAAAATTTAAGATTCATGCCAATAATTAATCTATATGGATCTATCTTGAATAATGACGAAATTAAGTTGGTAATATCGACATTTCTAATTAGTTCGAAATACTGTATACCTGGCGTAATGCAGCCTAATAGAGAACTATAGTTGGCAGCCCTGGTGACTGAATATATTCTTAGCTCCATCTCTTAAGGTACAGAATAGAAAATTTGGTTGAAGTTCAATGGATAGCATGGACGTTACATGCAGTTCAACATTGGATCTAGAAGCGCGCGAAAAATCATGTTGGCAACAATGACATACATGTAATGGTCAGAAATAATCTGAAATAACCTGATCTATTATTGTGTCAATTTTGAGTGAAATCCATTAGTTAGTATTGTGCCCGTACTAGTCGGGTACAGTTTATAAGTTACATGCATTTTAAAATTGGACCTATCAGCAGGCTTAGAATCATGTTGGCAGCACCGGCGTAGGCCTATATTGGTTACTCCAAATTAATCTGGAATGCCAGGTACTATACGTGTGCAAAGTTTAGAGCTATTGGCTTGCATACTTTCTGATATATTGATATTAGGGTAACAACATTAGAGTCTCGTATCACCGTGTAGAAATGTATTTCCATCTCTCACACAACAGACCAAGCTTTCTTTCAAACGCGGAGCTAGATAGCCCTGGAGAACCATTATAAGGTAACACAAATAGACACAGTATTTATTAACAGTTGGCAGCCCTGATTACTATTAAGAATCGGTATAGCCATATCTGTTATGGTACACATAGCACACACGAAATTTGGTTGAAATCCAAATGATAGTATAGAAGTTACATGTATTTAAAGTTGGACCTCTCAGCAGGCTTAGAATCATGTTGGTAGCACTGACGTATATAAGTTACTCAAAATTAATATAGAATGTCAGGTACTATACGTGTGAATAATTTAAAGCTGACGGCTTGCATACTTTCTGATATATTGGTATTTGGATCAAATAAATTGAGAGCATTTATTAACAGTTGGCAGCCCTGGTGGCTCTTAAGAATACGCTCAGTCATATCTGTTTATGTACATATAGCACATACGAAATTTGGTTGAAATCCAACTGATAGTGTAGAAGTTATATGTATTTAAAATTTGAACCTATCAGCAGGCTTATAATCATTTTGGCACTGCCATGTATGGCCTCCTGGAAATTAAACTACAATATTATTATCTATACTTGTGCCAATTTTGAAATAGCTCCCATTCATACCTTCCATGATATCCAACATGAAGCTCAAATTTCAATTGCAATTTTTCAGCAGTTGGTAGCACTGACATCATTTTCAAATATGGCCGTGAGATATTCAGGTATAGATATTTTCTCCTACCAAGTTTTGTTTCGATTGCTGCAACCGTTTAGGAGTCGATAGGGGGGGGGGCACACACACACCGACAGACAGACAGACAGACAGAAGGACAGACAGACAGACACACATTTGCCCGATCTCATAAGTCTACTTTTTTCTCATTTTTGCAAAATGAAAGACTGTAAGGAACCTATAATAAATTAAATAAAACTTAATAAGGAACCAGAATAGCAACCACTTTGACCGAGCGGGTGAATCGCATCGTATCATAGTCTGAAATAGAGACTCATCTAATGAAACTGGTGATGTTGTTTGCTGGCTTACTTGCAAAGATATTAGATACGTGGAGATTCAACACGCAGATGCCCCTCATCGTCACGGCAGGTTTCAACATAATATCCTGCAATGAATATTTCCTGATATATGTGTAGGAACACTTCGATCTCACTTTAGCCTCCGACAATCAAATCACTACATTAAATAGAACTGCAATTGATTTCGCATTAACCAGAAGCATCTGTTGCATGTACATCCAACATTTGTTATTACTGTCATCCTGTCCGCTGTTTGAGAGAATAGTATCAGTGGCAAACGATATTCGTAGCATATCTTTATAAAGCCGGTAAATGAACTTGAGGCTTCAGAATTTGCACTCAATAACGCAAACTACCACACGACCAGGCCCTCTAACAATATGACGAATATCGCCTTTGGAATGTTATAGTAGGGGATCCAAAGCGGGGATTTTGAGATTTACTCAAGCGCGACAGAATAACACATGGGGGAAACCTTGCACCCTGTTAAGTACCCCCACCATACATGAACCCTTTATTTAGGGTCGTGCGTTTAGGGTAGCCGATCAGAATAGTAAAAAAATCGATCGTTAGAAAAACTCGTGAGCGTCAGATAAAGGCAAGGTGAGCTAATTATATGCAGAAAAGTGTGCATTTCAATAATCTGACTATTTGCGCGTGACATACGGAAATAGGAGAGTCACAAAGTTGCAAAAAATACGTCACCTGGACATTCTCGAGCGCGGTAAATTTTGTTTTTATTTTGAAGGAAATCATTCAAGGATCACGGGAATAATATAATCTGCCGATTTCCACAAGCCGAAGTAGTTAAAATCATCAATAAAGTGTGGTGCATGCAGCTGCTGATAACTATGTATTTCCCACTCCGCGCTTCTTGTCCCTTCTCATTTTTTTTTTCATTACACAATTTTCTTAAAAATATATATATATTATATTATATATTATTTTCTGATAATTGTATTTATTACATTCAGTAATAAAAAAATGTTTCAAACCTTCAGATTAAGGAAATTCTTCCACATAATTGTCAGATTATCGGTCACCACGACAAGGACATCAAGCTGAACCGTCTGGATATTAATCTGATGCACTCGAGTATTTCAATTTCGCGATTTCTTTATGCATTTTCAAAAATAGGCCATGAGTTTTGGTCGCGTCCAAATCGTCAGTCTTTTGAATAGGAGCTCCTTTAGGGTTTACTTAACATCCCTTCTGAATACCTGATGGACTGGAATACATTTCTTTACCCCATTTTCAAACCCTTCTTACGGCCACCCCTACCATACAACCCGGAAGATTTATAATCGTCGGTTATCAGAACCACGTGGAGCGCATATTAATATCTGAAGCGCCCAAGTATTTCTTTGTGATTATTTGTTTTTACATTTTTGAAAATCTGTACACTCTACCCTAACCAGTGAAAGGACATAGGCCTACATCATTTAAGCTTTTTATTCCTTTTAGCATCTAATCATCACAATCCAAAAGGTCCCCACGACGATGGAGTAATTCCCCATATAGCCTCTTAGGCTCCCCTGCTATTAGGTACACTGAGGAAGAGAACGTCCATGTAGGGGTGGTTTTTACTCTGTGTCGCACTGTCATTCACCATGAACTCCTCGTATTTGACTTCTGTAAATTCATACCCATCAGTTCCTATGACTGTCATCAGATTGCTAAGCTGCCATGTGAGCGAGGTGGATGACTTACCACAGGAATCGACTGTGATTTTACTAACAACCTCACAATATTTTCAATTTAACTTAAAAGTCACTAAAAGCGATTCTTTTATATTGAGTGGAACGTAAATTATACACGGAAATCTTGATGAGTTGATAATATCACAAGTTATTATGTGTCGTTACCATTCACGAGAAAAGCCTATTTTATGAATTGAAATGCAGTGGATATGTGCCTCTGCCAATACGGAAGCGCGTGCCAGGAGCATGCTGAGATCGTGGCCAATGGCGGCAAGCCCATGCTTTAGGCATCCGAATACGTCAACATTACGTCACTGCCCTCTCCTCTCCTCCTCGCTGTGACTCAGGTCACTAGCATTTTGAACGTGTGAGGAAGTCGCTTTAGAGTTTGCGTTGGCAAACGTTCTCTGACAATGGGTGTACCACTTACATTATTAATTTACGATTAAACGCATGAAGGTATTGGGCAAAGGTTTGATAAGAATTACTTCATATAATTTATTTGCGGAGAGAACGAGAATGTGGTCTAAGAACAATATATTTATTTCTGGTAATCTGAAATACTATGTATTGAGCAATAACAAGAAGTTCCGTGACGAATTAAAGAGCCTACTTTTCTTAAAATTTAAGATTCATGCCAATGATTAATCTATATGGATCCATCTAGAATAATGACGAAAGTAAGTTGGTAATATCGAAATTTCTAATTAGTTCTATTAGTAGCCTAATAGAGCACTACAGTTGGCAGCCCTGGTGACTGAATATATTCTTAGTTCCATCTCTTAAGGTACAGAATACAAAATTTGGTTGAAGTCCAAAATATAGCATGGACGTTACATTCAGTTAAACATTGGATCTAACAGCGCGCGTAAAATCATGTTGGCAACAATGCCATGCATGTATTGGTCAGAAATAATCTGAAATACTATTATCTATTGTTGTGCCAATTTTGAATGAAATCCATTAGTTAGTACAGAAGTTACACGCATATTAAAATTGGACCTATCAGCAGGCTTATAATTATGTTGGCAGCACTGACGTATATTAGCTACTCCAAATTAATCTAGAATGCCAGATACTATACGTGTGCAAAGTTTAGAGCTATTGCCTTGCATACTTCCTGTTATATTGATGTTAGGGTAACAAAAATAGAGACAGCATTCATTAACAGTTGGCAGCCCTGGTTGCTCTTAAGAATACGCATAGTCATAACTGTTATGGTACACATAGCGCATACGAAATGTGGTTGAAATCCGAATGATATTATAGAAGTTACACGTATTTAATGTTGGATCTCTCAGCAGGCTTAGAATCATGTTGTTAGCACTGACGTATATAAGTTACTCCAAATTAATATAGAATGTCAGGTACTATACCTGTGCATGATTTAAAGCTGTCAGCTTGCATACTTTCTGCTATATTGGTATTTGGATAAAATAAATGGAGATCATTTATTAACAGTTGGCAGGCCTGGTGGCTCTCAAGAATACGCCCAGTCATATCTGTTTATGTACACACAGCACATACGAAATTTGGTTGAATTCCAATTGATAGTGTAGAAGTTACATGCATAAAAAATTGGACCTATCAGCAGGCTTATAATCATTTTGGCAACACTGCCATGTATGGCCTCCTGGAAATTAAACTGAAATATTACTATCTATACGTGTGTCAATTTTGAAATAGCTCCCATTTATACCTTCCAAGATATCCAACATAGAGCTCAAAATTCAATTGTGAATTTTCAGCAGTTGGTAGCAGTGACATCATTTCCAAATACGGCAATGAGATATTCAGCTTAGCCAAATTTTGTTTCGATTGCTGCAGTCGTTTAGGAGTTGATAGGGGCGGACACACACACAGCCAGACAGACAGACTGACAGACAGACAGAAGGACAGACAGACAGACATTAGTCCGGATCGATCTCATAAGTCTACTTTTTCCTCATTTTTTCAAAATGTGAAAAGTAGGCTAAAAATCAGTGTAGGGAGAAGTAAGGTATTGGTAATGACAAGAGGAAAGAAGGAAGCAAAAGGGATTGTTAAAATTGGAGATGTAGTTAGATCTGGAAGTAGTAGAGCACCTCAAATATTGGGGAAGTTATTTGTTTTAAAATGCAAGTTTGGTTATGAAGATCAAAGGAAGGAAGGAAGATTGTAGTTTTACGTGACCGTGAATCTTGTGATTATGAGCCACGGGACCTCCTTTTTACGTGGAATCCGAACCACAGGACATGGCATTTCACTTCGAAAATCTCACATGCATTGACCGGGAATCGAACCCGGACCGCCTTGGTGAGAGACATACAGCTAGACCGCTTTTTTTTATTAGCTCTTTACAGAATTACAGAATTTTCAGATATGATAAATACCAGACTAATACATCACAAGAAATCCAGATAGTGTCCATATTTATCGTACAATTGTCCACTTTCACTAAGCTTCCAACGCTCTTTTTGCAGGTGATACCTGAGATCCAGGAAAGAGAAATGTTGATCATTGTCCATCACGAAGTGTACATATTGGCCCATTATCCACACAATGGCAGTCTGTTTAATTTGGGGGAAGGCGGTCACCGACAAACGAACCAACTTCCTGTCATCAAGGTCATCCGAGGGCACATTTAATAGTTGACATACTTTTCCCTTACACCACAGCCACGTGGAGGCAACTCGCGTGCATGATGTGAAGCGGTGTATCGCCGTATCAGTTTGACCACATATAGTACACCATGGGTAAGCTTCAAGATGGATGGTATATCGCCGTAGAGCGGTTGGGATGAGATCGTTGAGGAAGATAAAAACTTGGGAGTGTACAGCAGAAGAAATGGACATAGCCCCAAAATTTTTCCAAACAGTGGGCCAATGGACATAGAGGGTGGTGGCCTCTATTCGCGGTTTGGAGTGTACCACTTGCCGCAACATGTTATAGATACTTTTCGTCGTTGGAACAATCCCTGATGGCAATTGGCGAACAGTTTCCAGAAGGTGCTGTTGATGGTCCCTAAATATCTTCGGCAAAGCTCTATCACAACCACGGGCTGTGTTTCGAATATCTTTGTATAGCGCTTTCGTAAAAGTGTCATGTTGGGAAAGAATGGTGATATCGTTCTTGCAGAGGAGTGCACGGCATTTCATGCCATGAGCTGTTAGCCCTAGCCCGCCTTGCCGGGATGGGAGATACAACTGTTCCCGTTGTACTCTGAACAAAAATCCTTGCCATATAAACCAACCTGTATATTTTGCCAATTGGCTCTCAAACATTTTGGGAAGTGGGAAAAGTTGTGCGACATACCATATTTTAGAGAGCGCAAACACGTTGAGGACCATGACCCGTTGCACTATATTGAGGTTTCTTTGACCAAATTGGATCAGGACTCCCCTAACTTTGGCAATGACCTTAGTCCAGTTAACTTGCACTGCGTCCAGAAGCGATTGCTTCCAGGTAATGCCAAGAATTTTCACCTCATTTACTATCCGGAACCAGGGCTGTGGGGTAATCACTGAGTTAGTATTGAGCGGAAGCAAAGCAGTTTTCTGGGGGTTCGATTGTGCTCCAGAGGCGATATGGTAGAGCTGAAGGACGCTATCGATGTGGGAGATGTCTTCTTCATTGCGGATCAATATTGATACGTCATCAGCATAGGCGCACATTCCAAAAACATGTGTGGACAGTTTGTAACCCTGTAGCTTCACCTGGGTAGTCCGAATGAACGGTTCAAGGCCAATGACAAAAAGTAGCATAGAAAGGGGACATCCTTGCCTAACTGATCGTTGTATTGGAATCAGAGGGGAAAGAAAACCGTTGACGAGCACTCTAGACGTAGCATTACAATTTATCATACGAATGTAGTCAATAAGGATTTCAGGAAATTCGAAGTGTTGCAAGACCATGTACAAGTATTCATGACTGATGCGGTCGAAAGCTTTATCAAGATCTAAGGTGAGAAAACTCATTGGCTCAGTGGGGAGCATTTCGGCTTTTAGGTGTAGGTCCCGTAGTATCGCTAAGTTTGTTAACAGAGTTCTTCCAGGAATACTGCAACATTGCTCATCACCAATGATATCAGGTAGAACAGTCTTCAATCGGCATGCAAGTACTTTGGTAAGGACGTTATAGTCACTGCAGAGCAGAGTAACTGGTCGGAAGTCACCAACTGCCATGGGAGAGGATGTTTTTGGTATGAGGACTATGGTACCCTCGTGATGTGATTGACAAAGAGCACGACGTTGGAGAATGGTACGCAGGACATGACAAAATTCTTTGCCAATGAGAGGCCAGAAGTGTTTATACATTTCATATGGCAGTCCATCAATGCCAGGTGAGCGGTTGTTTGGGAGTCGTTTAACCACAGAGTGAATCTCTTCATCCGTAATATCCGCGCTGAGCAGAGTTTTGTTGTCCGGAGATAGTTTGGTACTGCAAGATGACAGCAATAGGGTCACCTGCTGTGGATCAATGGGAGCCTTAGCGTAGAACCGTTGATAAAATAATGAGATTTCACTACGTATAGCGTCAGGGGAGGTGACGACACTTCCAGTACTGGTGCGGAGGCGGTGGATATATTTACGTTGCCGCTCACGTTGTCCTTTGGCGATATGGTATACACTTGCACTTTCGTCCGGGAGCACTGTACGATCTTTTAAAGCCACGTTGATATGAGCGAGCGTCCGTTGCTGTAGAGACAGGAGCTTGGTTTTAACTTCCCGGATCTGGTCATATATACGCTCCCCAGCATCAGATCTTTGCTGGAGCTGGCGAAGAACTCGATAGTAAAATTCAACTGTATCCCGTCTTTCCCGACCTCGTTGGTAAGATATGTTCTTAAAGACGCGGCGGATCCCTGGTTTAACTAAAATATCCCACCAGTCTGTGCAGTCGCGAAATTTGCATTTTTGTTGGACCCATCGAATCCAGTGTTGTCTGAAAATATCTTGGCATTCCTCCTCCAGTAACAGCGAGCAGTTCAGCTTCCAATAACCTCTTCCTATGTGAAATATGGGATGGGGGTAAGAGATTGTGCATACGACAGCATGATGGTTAGTGAAACTGGCAGGAATCACTTCATATCGTCTAGGCTGGATAAGTTCCTGTGAAAAGTAGATGCGGTCAAGTCGTGATGAGGAGTTGTGACTTATACAGGTGTAATGGGGCAGGGGCACCCTTAAACTATCCACAGCATCAATGAGGTGTAGGGAGGTAAGAAGGGTCCTGAGAGCCGGGTTGACACCTCTGTATGGACTAGTGGAATCCTCTGGGCGTTGAATACAATTGAAATCCCCTGCAAGATTAAGTTTTTCCTTAACGTCGTGCAGATGAGGCAGTATACTCTGTTGAAAGAACATTTTCCGTTCCACACGTTTATTAGACCCGGATGGGGCATATACATTTATCAGGGTGGTATTGTTTATGTGTCCAGATATTATGCGTCCTGATGGATGACATAGCACACCTGCGAGTGGGATATCATGTCTTATGAGGAATCCGGTCCCTCTATTCGTATTACCGGTATTGATGTATTGTTTGTAGAAGGCAGATATGGGTAAACACGGTATAGCAACTTCTTGAATGAAAGCAATGTCAATGTCAGCATCTCGAAGGAATCTCTCCAACAGTTGAAATTTCAGAGGGCATTCTATTACATTGATATTCACAGTGGCCACAGTGAGAAATTGCGCCATTAAGAGAAGTATAAAAGCTGTGCTAGACATACTGGAAGGTGGACTCGAAGGAAGACACAGGTGAGAAGTATCCTGGTGCACTATGTCAAATTAGGTTGAGATAGTTCCTTTTGACTGCCATTCATAGGCCGGCTGTCAGCGGTTGAGAGCGTTCGTGGGTCCCTAGATGACGTAGAAAGAAGATTTTGTTTCTTTTTCACAGCTGCGGAAACGTTTGTGGAGCCAGTTTTATTCTTCGGGGCTGGTACGGCAATCGAGGCATTTGTTTTAATCTTCTTAGAGACGTTCTCGGATCCCCGATCAACATTTTTAAGTGAGTCGGTAGGGACCAGTGAAGTCGGGGGCAGTGAAGACAAAATTTCTGTGGCAGCCTGTAGTAACGGCAGAGTTGGTTCTAAGGCTGCGATGCAGGTTGCCGAGAGCACAGGGGCACTCTGTGTCTCGCAGCTCTGGCCAGGGCAAGGTACCAGTTCTGCGTCAGATGTATCCGAGGTCACTCCTGGTGTTGTCTCAGCTGACTGATCAATGAGCATGTTTTCATATGACGTTTGCTGCGTCACAACTTCCGAGTATTGTTCACGTCGTTGTTGTGTAGGAGTTATACCGAGGGGAATCATTTTCTTTGGACAGTTAATACGTAGATGTGTGGTAGCATTGCAAATTAAACAGGTCTGTTTCTGTCCATTATACGTTATATAGCCAGAATGGCCACCAAAAGCCTCAGTGGAGGGGATATCTTGCTTGATTTCCATAGTTACGGCACGTATTCCATTATACACCGGGAACTGATAAGCAGAAGACCATTGTTCTTTCCTGACGTCACTCACAGTGCCATATTTCGACAGGACGGATTTGAAAATTTCAGGGGGTACTTCGAGTGGGACATTAAATATACGCACTGTGGTAAAATTGGAATCCGCTGTGGAGAGCTTAACATTGGTCATTTCGCCTGAATCATACTGAAATTTAATAGGATCTGCAAAAGTATTTAACAATTTCTGATAAATAGATATGGTGATTACCTTGATGTACATGGTTTTTTCGTGCGCATTTAACTGGATGGCTTCTACTTGGTCGACAGTCAACCGGAGGGTATCGCCAATCCAGCGGTGAATTTCTCCTGGTGAAGGGCGAGAACTCTGCCTGTCCCATTGGCAGCGTACGGTGTTTTTTCTCTGGTATCCGGACATGATTTTCAGCGGGGTTTTCTGGGCTTCTGGTTTTGTTGTCCTATCTGGAACACTACTTAAAAAAAGTATTGTCCGAATGACACACGGAAGGTCAGTACACACGTGGAACTAAGGAAGCACCGGTATTAGGAACCGTAACCTCTTCCAATGCGGTCACACAGCGCGCACACACGTACCGCACTCGGCCACGACCAGTGACCAACTTACCGCTGAGCCACCACGCCCCCAGGTTATGAAGATCAACAAGGGAATACAAAGTGGGAGTGTTTTCTATCATGAGGTCCCGAGTTTAATTTGGGTTAAATACACACCACTGAAGGTTAATGAAGAGATGTATAAGACCTATTACTTACCAATAATGATGTATGGAGCAGAAACTTGGCCGATGACCAGGAGATATTGAAGAAGAATAAATACATAATTAAGTGCAAGTTTTTCGGGCTTGTAGGCGTGGTCCAGACAGGATATCTCCCGACGTTTCACCGGAAACTGCGTCCGGCATTTTCAAGGCCAGCACTGCTGACCAAGGAAAGGGGCGGAACCCTTGAAAATGCCGGACGCAGTTTCCGGTGAAACGTCGGGAGATATCCTGTCTGGACCACGGCCTACAAGCCCGAAATACTTCTACTTAATTATGAACGCAGGCCGTGAAAGCCTAAGCTGTTATATCAGAATACAGGCAGCCAAAATTAAATTCCTGAGGAGTATGGTACAGAAGACTAGGAGGGATAGAGTGAGGAATGAAGACATTTGAAAGGGAGAGAATGTACAGAAGATGAATGATAAGTTGGAGCAGAACAGATTGAGATGGTATGGACATGTGAAGGGGCTGAATGATGAAAGAATGGCGAAACAGGTGATGGAGAGACGGATGACTGGAAAGAGAAGACGAGGAAGACCTAGAGTGCCGTCGATGGATTTGGTGAAGGACAGTGGGAGAGAACAAAACCTGGAGTGGAGTTCAGTGGTTGAGGAAGGATGGTGGACAGACAGAGTAAAGTGGAGGGCAACATAGTCAAATCACCATGATAACACAAGTCACCTTAGACTTCGTAGCTTTTGCATTTGTTACTTGTAGGCCTACACTATGTCCAATGTAGGCAGCAAAAATTGTCTATTTACAGAAAGTAAATCATATTTCTCTCCGAATTAAATTTAAGAATGCAGATAGTAGTTTTATCTTAGTCTTAAATATTAACCAGTGATAGATATGGATCAATGGTGAATGAGTATAAGTAGCTTACACAAACAAAAGCTTTGAAATGCGCACACACTTCCATCCTTAAATTTGAACATCAATCACCAACAACACACATTTCCACCAGTGTTATGTGGAAGGAAATGTAAAGTTGACAAGTTACAGCTCCTTGGTAGAGGATGATGACTTTATACCTATGCTCTTCTACAGCTATCCGTCTCGCATTTCGGTACATCACTGTCAACATGTGATATTCCAGTTTAGTGGTATTAGCTACAGTCACATAACTTGCAACATTGTAATAAATTCAGCAAGATCTATTACTAGTTCTGTGAGTCTTTCATCCTGTCATTCAGTTACCCAATGTCGTGAATTCGATATTGTATATATCGAGATTTAGCGACTGAAATGATTTTATCTTTATTGAAAACACAAGTATGTAGCTATTCATGCCTGATACTTAGGGATTCTAAGCAAACATACAAGAAGTTGGCAACATCACGACCAGACATTAAACCTGTTAATAATAATAATAATAATAATAATAATAATAATAATAATAATAATAATAATCATACAGTCCTTGATTTTGAGCTCCTCGCATTTCCGCTTTTTATGTAAGTTTTACACGTTTATATGGTTAGTTTATGTTTTCTATGATGACTTTTAAGGACTCTTGTCGAAAACAAGTGTGAGTTATAGTGCTTGTGGATATATCAACGTCATAATCATCAAAATACAGCTGCAATATGTTTGTTTACATTCATGTTGTGGTTGCTACATCGTTAGTTACAGTGCCTTATAACCCCAAATGCCTTCTCGAAATGGGTTATGTACGGTGTTGAGTGTGAAATTGGGATGTTTCAAGACCATTTATTATATACTTCATATCATTTGTGCAGGTAATCGGACAGTTTACGTGTTAATATTACGAAAGGTGAAGTGTACATCTGCTTAACCTACAAAATTAGGTTACACGTATTTGCTGCATAGATTCTTGTAAGTACGGCATTCCTTCTCTGCTGATCGTTTGCAGTTAAATGACGTCCACTGTTGTAATATAAGCAATATCCCTGCAAGATAATTATACCGTATAACCTATCTAATGTGAGTTGTGAGAAATCTGCAATGACAAGGTATGTGCTAACCAGAAATGACGAGATATACTAAATGGGGTAGGCAGGACTCCGCAGCCGTGGTGAAGGCAACCTGCCTAGGGGAAGGAAAACCCTGATAACAAACCTTAACTGCAGTGTCTGATCCGTAGCGGGCGGCTGCAAACAGCGTCTGTTCTCCATGTTAGGAGCGGCTGAAGATGAACACCTGGCTGTAGGTTAAAAACGCACCCACCCATAATATGGAGAAAATAAATTTAAAAATTAATGAAAGGCCGCTGCCTGAGGTTCGTCAGGGCATGTCTAGAGCCGGCGATGGACATGACAGCAAGCGAATCGTCGGTGGCAGGATGCTGATGAGGCGGGCTCCTGTCGCACAAGAAGATACAGCCCAACAACTACAACAAAGCCAACCAACGTCAAGTGCTTTGCCTGCTGAAAGTGCTGTGCCAGAACCACTTCCGGCACTCACCCAAGCAGGCCTGCCAAGAAAGCGCTTAGAATGGTCAATCGCAATGAACGAGACCATAATGCGCATTTATTATAAGGTGACTCGCATTGGAACAGAACTAACTGGATATAGGCAGAAATTATTCAATGAGTTCCATGAAGCATACCCCGAACTCCGTGTGACTGAACAGAGAGTGGCGGACCAATATAGGGCGATAGTCCGTAATAATTTAGTGCCAGAAGCAAGACTTAATACAATCAAGCAGGAGGTCAGAAGAGTGTTTGATTGTGATCAAGGAACTAATCTGGAGAGTGAATTAGCACAAGAGCTCCATGAGCAGGAACAACATCAAGAAGGACACAATGAGCCAGTCAGTGGCGTACAGCCGGATACACATCATGAAGATGAGTCACATACCAAGATCCTAGCAGATGAAATGATGACGGCTATGACTCAGTTCAATGGAACAGACCCAATGCTTAGACCTGCCTTGCCTCGAGTAAATTCGTCTAGGAAGGTATCAAAAATTTTAAATATCATGAATCAAGCTATCCTACCCAAACACTTGATAGATGTGAATGACTTAGAATCTCTTCACACTGTTCTGTACTGTGGAGCTGTCACAGTTATCAGAACTATGGGCATCCAACTGAGAGAAAGGAATACTTCCTGCAGTAAGAAATGTGCTCCTGTTACTCCTAAGTGGGAGAGACGTCTGATAGGCAATATCGACAAATTGCGAACAGATATTGGCCGTTTGACTGAGTTTATCAGAGGAACGCACACAAGAAGACTGGTGAGACTCTGTAAGGCAATAATGAGGCGGTCCAAAATCCACACCGACCGAGATGACCCAAACACAAAAGCCGAACAGTGTTTAGATACACTCAAACAGAAACTTACGTTGATAGCGAACAGACTTTCCAGATACAGAGCCAGTAGGAAACGGAGACAGGACAACAACTTATTTGTCAAAGGCGAGAAGAAATTCTACAGAGCACTGAGTTAAAACGATGTTTCATTAAATGCTCCTTATCCAACAAGAGAAGAAATTGAGGAGTTTTGGAGCAATCAACTATCCAAAGCCACCAATTTTAACTCAGACTCTCATTGGGTTCAGGAAGTAACAAAAATCTCTAAAGAATTTAATCCGATGCAATATGATCCAATAACATCCACTGAAATTTCTTCCATCATTAAAGGTCTTCCGAACTGGAAAGCTCCTGGTTTAGATCAGATACAGAATTACTGGTATAAGAAATTCTGGTACGTATACGATCTTCTGTCTACTCTGGTGAATGAAGTTGTTGCTCATCCACAGAAGATGCCAAATTTCCTTACACAAGGTGTAACACATCTACTTCCGAAAGACCCACAAAATATGCAAGATCCTGGAAAATACCGTCCAATTACATGCCTTCCCACGATGTATAAGATCATCACGTCCTGTCTTAGTAGGAGGATATATGCTCACTGTGAAAAAAATAACATCATAGCAACACAACAAAAAGGATGCACGAAAGGGTCCAAAGGGTGTAAAGAAATACTTATCATTGACTCAGTGGTTTCTAACCAGGCCTTTACCAATAACAGAAATTTATTCACGGCATATATTGACTACAAGAAGTCCTATGATTCCGTGCCCCATGATTGGTTGATCCATATTTTGTCAGTGTATAAGATTGATCCTCAGATTATATATTTCTTGGAACACGCCATGACAACGTGGCGTACAGTGATGTGCCTTAGTACTACAAATGGCAGTATTGCAACAAGTATGATCCCAATCCACAAGGGAATATTCCAAGGAGACTCCTTGAGCCCATTATGGTTCTGTCTTGCGATGAACCCACTATCAAACCAACTTAATTCAACAAAATATGGATTCAGTATCAAGAAGAACTCCAGGGAGCTTGCAAAGCTCAACCATCTCCTGTATATGGATGACCTAAAGCTATATGCTGCCACCAGAGCACAACTAGAGTTTCTGTTGAAGATAGTGGAAACCTTTTCACAGGATGTGAAAATGGAATTCGGGCTGGAGAAATGTAAGACGCTGAACATTATGAAAGGCAAGCTGCAGGAAGGTGTATATGAAACAGCTCAGGGCCAGCAGATTGCAACAATGCTCACTAGCGAGACCTACAAGTATCTGGGAATGAAGCAAGCCAGACACATAGAACACTCAGTAGTGAAACAAGATCTGACGAAGGAATTTGCCAGAAGAATTAAGCTTGTTTCTAACACCAGCCTCAACAGTAAAAACTTGGTTAAGGCAATCAACGCTTATGCTGTCCCTATTCTTAGTTACTCGTTTGGGGTCATCAAGTGGAGTAAAACTGACATTGCAAGTTTAGAACAGAAAATTAGAACATCACTAACCAAGTCACGAAAACACCATCCCAGGACATCTGTGGAACGAGTCATGTTACCGAGACATATGGGTGGGAGAGGAATTGTTGATATAAACAACCAAGTAGCTCGACAGATCTATGAGCTAAGAAAATACTTCTGTTCTGTATCGAACCATTCGATGCTGCACAGGGCTGTCACAGAAGCAGATGATTCAACTCCACTACTCTTAAGTCAGCAAGAGACTCAAATTCAGGTGCGCAGTGATTTGGATAGATTCAATGCCTGGTTGTCCAAGCCACTACACGGAAGACCTCCCAATGAAGTCATCCAAACTCACGTCGACAAGCTAGCGTCGAACTTTTGGTTGATTTCTGGGCAGATGTTTCCTGAAACAGAAGGCTTTATGATGGCTATTCAGGACCAGGTTGTCCCCACGAGGAACTACCTAAAGTTCATAATCAAGGATGCATCTGTGCAAGATGACCATTGCAGATACGGTTGCCCAACATCTGAGACTGTTCAGCATATTATATCAGGTTGTCGCCAATTTGCAGGGACAGAATATAGGAAGAGACATGATTTTGTTGCCAAGATAGTCCATCAAGAATTGGCTATACAACTTCAACTGCTGAGCCAAGAGAAAGTGCCGTACTACAAATATGCTCGTGAAAGTGTACTGGAAAATGATAGCTTTACGTTGTACTGGGATCGTACTGTATTGACAGACCAATCAGCTGTGCACAACAGGCCTGATTTAGTTCTTGTTGACAAATGCATGAAGCACACCACCTTCATAGATGTGGCGATCCCAAACAGTGGCAACATACTAACAAAGCATGTTGAAAAGCTGTCAACATACACAGAGCTTTCAGAACTGATAAGGAAGCAATGGCACATGGCACAAGTCACGACAGTTCCTATTATTATCTCCAGCACTGGCGTGATTCCCAACAACTTAAAGGAATCGCTCACGGCGTTGAAATTAGACCCAGGCCTTTTCAAACTGATGCAGAAAACAGTCATACTTTCTACGTGTCGCGTAGTAAGGCTGTTCTTGGGCAATCAGGCCTGAAGCAATGAGGGGAATATGAAGCTACTACTCAATGCAGTCACCAAGAATTTGCTCCTTGTGATATGTACGGTATCTGGGATTGTAAATGTTTTCTTTCCAGCAAATGCTGAGAATGTGTAAGCGCATGCGCAAAATAAATAATAATATTGTCGTTGTTGTTTGAATCTTCAGTCTTTTGACTGGTTTGATGCAGCTCTCCATGCCTCCCTGTCCTGAGCTAATCGTTTCATCTCTACATAGCTACCACACCCTACATCCGAGGCAATCTGTTTAACATATTCTAACCTTGGTCTACCCCTACAGTTCTTGTCCTCCTCCCTTCCCTCCATAACTAAGCTTGCTATTCCTGGGTGTCTTAGTATGTGTCCTGCCAACCTATCTCTTCTCTTCATTAGCAGTCGCCAGAAACATCTCTCCTCTCCCACTAGCCTTAATACCTCTTTGTTTGTAACCCTATCTACCCATCTGATCTTCATCATTCTCCTGTAACACCACATTTCAAATGCTTCAATTCTCCTCTTTTCTGCTGCACCAATAGTCCATGTTTCACTTCCATAGAGCGCCACGCTCCAGACAAAGGCTTTCAAAAATGACTTCCTAATATCTAAATCTATATTCGATGTCAGCAGATTCCTTTTTTGTAGAAATGCTTTCTTTGCCTGAGCCAACCTACTTTTTAAATCCTCTTTGCTTCATCCATCACCGATTATTCTGCTTCCTAAGTAACAGAAGTCTCCTACTTCCTTCAGCTTTTCACCTGCCAATTTGATCTCCATAGAGGTTTCTGATTTATTTCGGCTGCATTCCAGTATTTTTGTTTTACATTTATTAATTTTCATCATGAATTCTTTCCGTAAGACGGAGTCCATACCATTCAAAAACTCATTCAAATCCTCAGTCCTGTCGGCCATGATGACGATGTCGTCAGCAAATCGCAGAGTTGAAATTATTTCTCCCACTTTAAATTTTTCTCTAATTTCCTTCATTGCTTGTTCAATGTAAAGATTGAAAAGTATGGGTGATAAGTTGCAGCCTTGCCTTACACCTTTCTGAATACCAGCTTCTCTCTCATGTCCTTCAACTCGAATGACTGCTGTCTGGTTTCTGTATAAATTGTATATCACCCTCCTATCCCTGTACTTTATTCCAATCGATTTCAAAATGTCAAACAATTTAGTCCAATCAACGTTATCAAAAGCCTTTTCTAAGTCTACAAATGCCATGAACGTTCTTTTATCTTTCCTTATTCTACCTTCCAAAATCAGCCTAAGACTTAGTACAGCTTCCCTAGTTCCTACATTTCTCCTGTAACCAAACTGGTCTTCACCCAACTCCGTTTCTATCTGGCTTTCAATCCTCCTGTACATTATTCTAGACAGGATCTTTGAAGCGTGAGTAATCAAGCTGATTGTACGGTAATCTTCACATCTGTCAGCTCCCACTTTCTTTGGTATAGGGATGATTACATTCTTCTTGAAATCAGGGGGTACCTCACCTGTCTCATAAATCCTACTGTACCCGATACCTATTTTAGGCTATCGGCTACGCCAGCAGACATTAAGCTGTAGTTGAGGTTTTGGAAAGCAATAAGAAAAGATAGCGCACCGATCGCGTCAAGAAGAAAGCCAAGATGACGTAGGAGGTCAAGAATCAAGGAGGCATTGAAATCTGTAAGAAGATAGAATTATGAATGGAGATGTGAAGCTTTATTGAAACATATATGGAATTATAGCAATTAAAACATCTTAGAAGAGGATATATAACATGCATTATATGTGGAAATAATTTTATGGAAATAAGTTATATTATAACAGAACAGCCGAGAGGATTCGGGTTCGAGACTATGTTCATGACGTAAGAGCACTGTGGTGGGAGAACAAGCCACGTGCCGCGCGGAGCTCATAAGCCGAGACACAGCGCTAGCAAGTCAGTTGAGCCCAGGAAGACGGGCAGTTCAGAGCAGCTCTATAGCACAGTGAGACGGACATTGAAGGTCACGCAGCATACAGAAACTGTCACGGCAAAAGTGTAGGTGACAGTGCCTGCATCGCCGAGCAGCGAAGGCCGAGGGGGTCGTTGATCCAGGCGAGCTGGCCGAGGAGACAATTGTAGACAGCCGGGGTATTTCAAAACCACACTGCTCGTATTTGAAGACTTTATTTCAAGCTTCATTTCGACGCTGTTCAAACACAGGCTTTTACGAATAACCTTATAACCATGCTGTTATATAACACATTCAAAGCAACTTTTACTATTCCAAGTAAACTGAACGTTAGCATAGGCTCTGATGAACATTATAACGTTTATTTATAAGATTTTTATCTTATACAGTTTTCATGAGTTACATATTATGGACAGATACAGGGTGTATCGCAATCTTGAACACTATCAAGTAAAATTTTATTTTACTCAAGTGGGACTTTGCAGTAAGTTGAGATTGGACTTGCAATACTCAAACTCAACATTTAAAGGAACAGTGGCGTATATTAGAAGAGGAGTAAGGGGGTCCGCTGTTTCCATGAACTTTTCGAGAAGGAGTTGGACAATATCCGCTATGGGTAATCCAAGGTTCAACATGACCGAGTAAACGTGAATAGAGACAAGATGGCACAACAGAGCGATGGATTCGATTCCTGACGAGAGGAGTCCAACAGCTGATTCGCTTGGGATATCGAAGGAAATCGTCATTTCATGGATGAAATGATATTCACGCCGATCTTACGAGAAATTCTTATGTAGGGAAAATCGACGATCTTGGAAATTATATTACAACTGATAATGAAAGGTATTGTAAGAGTTATGTCTACCTGATACGATTATTTTCATGAATACTGGGCACACATGTATATTTTTCTAATAGGAGTGATATGATTATTAAGACATGGTTTGAATTTATATACTTCGAATTTGCTAGAATATGGAGTGACCATATGATATGGCAGGCATCATTATGCGAAATTCTCACCGTTGTTTGGCTTTATTAAGCAGATGTTTGGTCTTTTAGACATTTTTCCAGCTAGGATATTTTTCATAAATAGTTTTTTTTTGAGTAACGAGTATTTCGAACTCGTGATCTGCAATTGATTATCAGAAATTACTTCGTCAGTTCATTGCATACTAGCGAGTGTGTATTATTCATCAGTAGGGATTTTTTCCATTGGATTGTTTGGAGATATTAAGAAGTTATTCACTTTAGTGAATGAACATCGCTTTTATATGACAACTAGAAACTTGTTGATTCCTTTCTGGTACATTCACTCATACAGTCTACGAGATGGGGTCTTTCGTATTTATACGATTGTATGGTGGCTACTCATCTTACCCATCGTTTAGGGAACTATCATCCAAGTCGACGGGGCGAGGTCTTTCGTATTTATACGATTGTACGGTGGTTACACATCTTACTCGCCATTGAGGGACTCATTTTTATCATCCGAGTGTACACGAGATGTAAGTGAATCAAACAAGGAACTACTAGTCACATATCAGTCGAAATTTTGTTAAATAAAGTAACGATAAATGTCAACAGGATTGCATTTAGTAATTCTTGTTTGCCAATCCAATATTTTGTTGCTATACTCTTTTGAGAGTAATTTCAGTTTAACAGCTATTACAGCTGATGCTTTGATGATTCTTATAATTGTGTTTGATACCTTTTGAGAAGGATTTAAAGTAATTGAATCTTGTAAGATTAATCATTAATGGTCATAATTATTTGAAGGCAGATCAGTATTGCAGATTTTGATATGAGAGATTATAGCACATTGGTGTTTTTCTGTGATGTGAGTTAAGAATTGTAAGAGAATTTATGCTATTTGAAAGCAGATCATAAATTACTGAAGTAATATTTTTCCAATTGTTTAAGAAGTTGTCTAGATGTGATCAGAGTAATTACAGTCATTGGAGATTGTGTGCGTTGATAATTTGAAGCCATTTATATATTTTTTGTAGATCATGCAACGTGGTTAAGTGGAGTTTATGATAGGCATTTTGTGGAATTTGCCATGTGATAGTTGCATCGTTAATAAAGTATTTTGAAGCAGACATGAGGTCGTCGTACCCAGTCTAGCGTAATTGTTGAGATTCATGCTGTATGTGCTGAATATTTATGGAGTTTTTGGAGTAATTCTTATATTCAAATGTGATATTTGAAATATTGAAGAAATGTAATGTCGTTGTGGATAGTTAGATCCAACGTGATGTCGTGGAGACAATAATATTTTTTGGCATGATAATTAAATACGAGATATAACTTGGAAGTGGTAAAACTGTAAGACAACGTTCTGTAAACCATATTAAACAATTTGTTAGGAAATTAAACAAATAAATGAAGTTGATAATACAAGATTTTCTGAAAATAATAATTAACGAAATAATAATCTGAGATTTAAGCATATTAACGATCTGACCTAATGAAATAAAAAACAGAATGACTAGATGAAATAATGATAAACTAAATAACCAGATGATTGAAATTTAAATAAGTTGATAAATTAAATTTTTGAATAAATCGATGAATTAAATAAATGGATGAGTTAAAGATTGAATAAATAAACTGATTGAAATGAATTAATAGACGATTGTAATGATGATGAATAACTGAATTAGAAGGTGATAATTAATTAAAGAAGCTTATGATTAATGAATTTATATGCAATTAAATAAATTTAATTGAGAGATAATGTGAAGGAATTGCAACTTGAGTTGTGAATTTAAATGATGTAATGGTGATCAATTAACGATTCTGACAGGAATATTTAAAATTTTGAAGTGAGAATTAATGTGAGAGATATTTAATTTTGATCATAACGATGATGATGACCAATGATAATTTGAATTTTCAGTAATTCACAGATAAGAGATTAATGACGTTGTAAATAGTGTAAATTAATTATTCAATGTTTAGGAACATTTGATTAACATGTTCTATGTTCAAATTATACCATGCAAACCATAATTTATGTGATATTTAATATGAGTGATTATTATATGTGTATGTTTAGGCAGATTAATTACTTAATTAAATCCACATTGATGTTAAATTAAAGAGAATTAGGTCTCAGGTTTCACAAATGTCAGTGACGAAAGACATAGTGCTACAGTGATCCTGAGAATCCAAGAGAACTTTATACATTTTTCTTGTTATGTGGATTAAGATAATTTTGGAACAGAAAGAATATTGTTCGATTTTTGGACAATGACAATTTAACTTTGCATTCGACCATACTCTTAGGTAGGAATTATATTTAAAATGTCTGTCTGACTATCAAAGTAAAATAAATTTGTTTTTATCTTAGTTGTGATCTGATGATGGTGTGATGTTCCTTTTTCTTTCCTTGTCTTGAGTAAGGCTTATCCGGAAAGGAAGTGGTTTTGCTAGGAATTCAGTTGATGGCGCCCATTTATATTTGAATTATTTTTATTAACTTAAGCCCGTAACGACCCTAGAGATACTTTGTCTCGTGAAACCCACTGCTTTTTCGAGAACTCAGCTGAATTTCCGACACATTCCTTATTTGACTAGAGGTTCATTTAACTCCGCTCTGTCCTGGAACTCCAGGGATGTGATGTTATAGCAGATGGGTCATCGCATCCCCAGGACGAACGGGTACACTACACACCAAGTGAAATAACCTGATCAGACCTTCATCTCCTATGCAGCGTAGCAACTCAATTGGTATATCATCGATGCCTGGTGCTTTGTTCCAAATATTCCAAAGCTTTATCAAATTCTGATCTCAATATTAAATCACCTTTCGCATCCACATCAATTTCCTCCTCCCTCTCCATTACATGATTCTCAATCTCCTTTCCCTTATACAAACTCTCTATGTAAGCTTTCCATCTCTCAACCTTTTCTTCCCTATCTGTTAGAGGCTTTCCATTTGTGTCCTTAATATTACAGCACTTAGTCTTCTTTTCCCCAAAAGTATTCTTAATCCTTCGATAAGCTGTGTCTACTTTTCCTAATTTCAGACAATTTTCTATACCTGCACATTTCTCTTTCAACCATTCTTCTTTCGCTTCCTTGCACTTCTTGTTAACCTCATTTCTCAGACGTTTGTATTCTGCTTTCCCCTTTTCATTTCTTACATTCTTGTGTTTCCGCCTTTCATCCATCAATTCTAGTATATCCTGAGTGATCCACGGTTTTCTACCAATTCTTTCTTTCCTACCAATGTGTTCTTCTGCGGATTTTGTTATTTCATTCTTCAAAAGTGCCCATTCGTCTGCAATTGAAGTTTGTTTAGAGTTTTTCATTAGTCCTTCCTTTATACCCTTCTTGAATCTTTCGTTTACATCCTTCTCTTTCAGTCTGTCTATTGCCCACCTTTTTGGCTTTTGACTTTTCTTCAGTTTCTTCAACTTTAATCTGCATTTCATTACAACCAGATTGTGGTCAGAGTTTATGTCAGCACCAGGATATGTTTTACAATCCAAAGTCTGGTTTCGAAACCTCTGCTTGACCATAATGAAGTCGATTTGGTAACGCCCTGTATCTCCTGGTCTCATCCATGTGTATATTCTTCTATTGTGGTTATTGAATAAGGTGTTAGCTATGACCATCTCATGCTCGGTGCAGAATTCTACTAGCCTGCTTCCTCGATCATTCCTTTCACCTAATCCGAAATTTCCTACTATCTTCCCTTCTCTCCCTTTTCCTACCACAGCATTCCAATCTCCCATTACTATAACATTTTCATCACCCTTGATATACCTCAGAATTTCGTCTATTTCTTCGTAGACCTTTTCAACATCCTCATCATCAGTTTGACTGGTAGGCATATAGACTTGTACTACTGTGGTGCAGGTAGGTTTAGCATTGATTTTTGCTACAATAATCCGTTCACTATATTGCTCATAATATTCCACTCGCTGTCCAAGTTTCCTACTCAATATGAGGCCAACCCCTGCTTGGCCATTGTTTGATTTAGTGCTAATGACCCTTTAGTCTCCTGACCAAAAGTCCTGTTCTTCCTGCCAGCGCATTTCACTAATCCCAACCAAATCCAACCTCAACCTATCCATTTCCTTTTCTAAGTTTTCTAACCTTCCACTTCCTAGCAGACTTCTAACATTCCACGCTCCGATCCGTAGAATGTCAGATTTCCTCTTTGTCACTTCTGTGATGTTAATAATAATAATAATAATAATAATAATAATAATAATAATAATAATAATAATAATAATATCGTATGGCCCCGGGTGCCGAGTGGAAGCTTTGATGTTTGACATCCAGAGGGTAGCTTGCATGTCGAATTTTGTTGTTCCTTGAAGCACTATGAAAGTTAAGAAGATTAGATATCTAAGATCCTTGACACTATAACGCTTTCTAGTAGAGAAATGAGGAACGTTTTGTTGGCGGAAAATCCCGAGATTAATTTAGCCATTATGAAGACGGCCTACTGAATTCAAATGAGTTCTTTTACATGCCAACATCCTATGACATGCGTATCGCGATTTTTTCTGCCTTTCAAAAATCACTTACCACGGCCAGGAGCGAACCTGGGGTTAGTAATCCGACTCGATAATCACTCACCCACCGTGGCAAGCTATTAAACCGGTTGAATAATAATCATCACTTTTAAAATATGTATACGTGTGCTACAGTGCGTCGCAGTATCTCCCTGGAGGTCACAAAGTATTCTGCGAAAGTACCGAGAACCCATTGGTAGTGGTATTTAATCCGCTGATGTGAAACTCGCCCGACCAAGCTTGAATCGGAAAGTGCGGTATTGAATAATATATGACAGGCTTAAATCACAACCAAAGTTTGAATGTTTTAATGAAAATAGTTATTCTGTTGGATATGTCGCTATTGAATGAATTTATTTTTGGTACGACTAGCGACATAGTCAATATTCGAACGAACGTTGCATGAGAGATCATGATTACACACAGCTGTCCGATAACGCTGGTGAGAGAAAATACTCAGTATGAAATTTGCACCGGAAGTGAAACAGTCCTCCGTGATCTCAAATTTTCCTGTCATTTTAATTCCAGTAATGCTCCATAACATTTATTAACAACTAGCAGTAGTTCCCGGCTTCGCCCGGTTGTTTATTTGTTTTATGGATGATAATGAATACTACTACAGAACTGGAGCGCTCAAGGATAAGGATCGGAAAGCATCAACGCTTATTGCAGCTGATAACCTCAGTATACTGTACCAACACCATCGCCCTTAGACAAAGGCATATTATTGTCATGATGATAACTGTTTTAAGGAGCACTAATTACTCCCCGTGACTGCAATTTATAAGCAGCTCGCAATTCTGCACCAGAATACTGGTAGGGGCGACGTGATTCAGTCCGCATTGTCTGGCAACAATAGACTTCGGTAATATTGAAGCTGTTGAGGAGCGCTTGTTTTTCCGACTTACTGAACAAAAATCAATCTTTAAGGTTACCTGAGAGGTTGTAGCCTAATGCTACATAGACTAAACTATTCCTCTTGAATCTAGCTCCTCTTGAATCTAGCTATCAAATACAAAACTAATTTTTCGTATCCGACTGATAGTTCCAGAGATTAGCGCTTTTAAAAACACAAACACACAAACAGAATCTTCAGCTTTATTATATTAGTGTAGATCAGTGTTTCCCAAACTTTATTTCGTGTGTACCACTTTAAGAATGAGAATCTTTCGCGTACCACCTAATGGTTGGGAGATATAGTAACTATAACCCCCATCACACCAAAAGATGGATTGTAAATTATGTTTGTTAGAGTTAAAGCTCAAATAATAAAAAGTGTGTCCAGTTTTTTATTATTATTTATTACAATAATTCAAACATTCATAAATGACACTTTACAAAAAATATTAATAAAAGAACAATTAATAATTAAACATAAAACCCAAAGTTCAACTAACAACTTCAAAGTGAAGGGTGAGCTTGAAGATTAGAAGCCAACTTAGGGATGTCTGGTTTAAGATTGCTGAGTCTCAAACGCAGATCTTTTTCCACTGTAAGGAGCCCATTCCGGCATTTATTCTTGAGATAAACAAGTGAAGGAAATGCAGTCTCACACAAGTACGAAGTAGTGAAAGTCAGTAAAAATCTAACTGCTCTGTCAGCTATGTCTGCATAGCCTGCACGCCTCTCAACCCCAAAGTTCATAAGTGCCATTTTTGAAAACGTTTGCCTCAATTCAATTCAATTCAATTCAATTCAATTCATAAAACTGCTCTTTTTCTTTCGCCTTTAAGTCCTCAGGCAACATATCAGTGTTTTTATATTTCCATGTTTTTATTTTCTAATTTAATATATTTTTATATTTTTCGTGTCATCACCGCGTACCACTGCAGCAGTACGAGCGTGCCACCAGTGGTACGCGTACCACAGTTTGGGAAACGATGGTGTGGATCACAACAGAGGAATGCGACAGTCCTCCAAGTTTTTGGAACTAAATAGGGGCCGGTAACCAAGCAGTTTCACCTATGAAGAATGACAATTTTCATAGGCAACGAGTAGTTTCAAACTTACGTAGTCGAGAGGATTTAAGTAGAGCTGCTAACAATAGACGTTGGATTATTCAATAAATACTAATCGGTTAATTGAATAATTTATGTCCATGAACGCGGGTTCAAACCCGACCGAAGTCGTCGAATTTTTTAAGAGCGTTAAAAATCTCTCAGTATGCCTTCCTTCAGAGGGGAAGTAAAGCCGACGGTCCCATGTCATAGATTTATGGCATGTTAAAGAACCTTTCACTAATTACACCTGTGTAAAGCTAAATTATATATAGGTTAAGAATGTAAACAACGCTCTTAGGTTCCTACGTTCGTTGCCAGGAGCCGACTGCGGTGGCGTCTAGTAGCTAATTTCTGAACTAGTAGTCGTTGACGGTGGCGTTTGGTAGCAAAAGTAGGAACTCCTTGAAAAATAGAATGTCATCAGTCCTTACTTGAATTAAAAACAGATAACACACACTAATACTGCCATCACAATTAACACCGGTTACAAGACAGATTCTACACACACCCAAAGTACACTGGGCTTCATGGCCGCGTTGTCACAGCCCCTAAACTGAGGAACCAACCATCCAATTGAATAATTTGAAATGTATCGAAAACGATTAATCAAATAATCGTATGACCGTTCAATCAATTAACCGAATAATAGATTAATTGGCTAACCTAAGAATCGATTAGTTGATTAGTTGACACAAGATTAGAAGATAAGTTTAAAAGAGAGATCATCGCTTAAGTTTATTTACGTTTATTTTCGGAATGATGTATAGAAATCTATAAAAGTTACTTTTTGCCCACAAAGTGTCCTTCCTTGTTTATGTTAACAATAACCAAATTCGAATAGAACAGACCAATTCATTGTCGCGATGAAGACAATGGGGACGATGCATTATTGCTGATAATTGGTCTGTTATACAGGGCGCCCGAGAACGTTCTCCGCAGTGGGTACGTGCAGCTGTGAGTGGTTGAGTCATGCGTTTAGTTGGCTGAACTGCACTGTGTCCTTCAAAACGGGACTCCCCCGTGTGGGCTGTCAGTGTGTATTGCGATAAGCGAGCGAGCCTGCACGTCTTCAGTGTGTATTACAGTAAGCGAGCGTTCACATAGATTATTGTATACAGGCGGTAATGTTCACTACTGAAGAGAGAGTTTCTTTTGGCGGAATATGTTTTTCCGCGAAGGCGATCGGTTTACAGAAAATGCAAAATTATGATTTCAGGCGCGGTTTCCTAATTCAAAATGTCCAAACCGTGATACCGTTCGGGATTTGGTAAGTAAATTTCGCGTGACTGGCTCAGTTCACGATGTAACTGGAAGAGGCAGGCCTACGCTTTTAACAGACGAAAAACTTGATGAAATCTCCTATATAATGCTGCGTAGTCCAAGTAAATCAACACGAAAATTAGCTCAACAAACAGGAATCTCTAAGTGACAGCACATACAGTTGTAAGAGACAAACTTCAGTTGTTCCCTTATAAAGTTCATGAATTAAAACAAACTGATTACGGAAAAAGAATGATGTACGGTGAATGGTTCCAGCATCTGTTATGAATGGCTGTGGTGAGTACAAAGTTTACTGTTTATTTGTTATGATGCAAGCGGCAGCCGTGCTACCAACGTGTACTGCTGTAGCTAACTCTCGCAGACGCATATAGGCGCTGCGGAGAACATTCCCGGACTCACTGTATTACAGAAATCTCGGCTACACGTGGGTCCATTTTAAATTATGAAAATTCTGATACATACATTATATTGATATGAGTCGCAAAGTGGGAATTTTATAGAGTTGAGAAAGTCGACAGGGTTCGAAGTTACCTTATGTGAACAAATTTGAAAATTATGTTTTTGGTTTTGACACCTTCTGCTGAGACATAACGATTTTATTGTCTGGATACTCGTGAGCACGCCACATACAGTTGCCCATGGGAAAAGCTGGTTTTGTCTAAATATACACCAGCTGCTGTAAGTGAGTGACATTGCGCTTTGTTAATAGTAATTGCGAATACTGTTTGGAAAGGAAACTGTAGACTTGCAATCTGGAATGGCAAATCTATCGCAATAATCATAATATAGGGGATTAAAATTACTTTTCTTAAGCTTTTTAGGGTGTAATTTTCCCACAATGCTAAATATGTCTCACCTTGGCCGCTGATGTACATTGTGCAGCCTCTTCCAGTGTTACATCCCAGGGATTGTAATTCTCCAACAACCCTTTTGTCTCACATGTCTCTCTAAATATTGAAAATTCCTGGTTACTGTATTTTTTGAGATCTTTGTAAGAGGTTGCCCTCGCACATGGTGTAGATATATTGTCAAAGGAAAGCATTCCATATTACGAACATGAACCGTGTAACCTGTTCTAAAAGCTTCTGCAGATTTAACACCGGGCCAATTCTGAACAGCAGTTCCTTGAACTCAGATTTGCCAATATTTTTATTGTAACGTTCCATGTGTAATATCTCTGTACCCCAACATACATAAGAGCATTTTAAAAAATCTCGTTTTCATTTCTCGCATCCTAAGTAAACCCAGCAGGATAATTAGTTATTCATGGAACTACTGTTTATTTTTATCGGACAACATACTGCTCGATTCCATGCTCTGTGAACTTGCGGGATGAAGGGCCGAGGCAAGGTAGGAGCAGGCGAGAATTGAGAAGCCTGTCGACAGCCCGCCGTGTTCCCTGACATTCTCGTATATTCCAATACTGCTAACATGGGTTTTTTCTGAAACCAGTGTGGCGTTGGGAATGAATGACTGAGTCACCGACTAATATATTTTCTTCTGTTACTATGCAAGGACCGAGAAACCGCATTACTCGTCACCTCCACTACTAACGTCGGCCACGCACTACTAAAAGTCGGCGATGCAAATTCCTCTCAGGTCCACGCAGCTTAGACTCGAGCAGTACATAACACAATATTTAAGAAAGCAAAACAACCATTAGAAGCAAGCGCAAAGGGGCATGGAAATACTTCAAAATGGATGCTAGTGTTTCTAATGGAAGAAGAGGAATTCTGTGATACTGAGTTGTTCTGAAACCCGGAAAAAGAAATGATTCAAATTTTTTGCTAAAATCTATTTATTATTATAAAAATTAGCTTTCTTTCAGAATTTTTGAATGTTTTGGAAATTTCAAATATCTAGAAGCAATTATTCTTTATAATATGTGTTATATTTTTACACAACCGTTTTTCAATATTTAATCTAGTTTAATTTTGCCAGATGGAAATGTTTTTGAAAATTCTGTTAAAATTACGCCATTTTTAGAAAGTAATCATGAAAGGGAAAAATACATTTCTTTTCCAAGAATGCCCCTGTTGAAGTAAGGAGAGAGCCTAATTGAGCATCCCTGGATAATTTTGATTAGTTCCTGTTATCAGTTCCTGAGATGAAGGTGAAGAGTAAGCTCAAAATTGACATAGGTATTATAGGACTTTCTGGAGTCCCTTAAGGTATTTCACATCAATACGGAAACATTTTCAATATGGTTTACTTCCGTATAGCTTGGAATCTAACCCAGGACCACTGCATCACTCGCCACAGAGACTTCAGACTCATCTCATTTCATACGCGGCTTCAGCCCTTTCTCTAGGAATATGTATAAGCTAGTAAGGGGGAGAATTACAGGATTGAAATGATTACTTTGTTTCTAAAAGTATGACAGTTGCTTCATGCAGGGGGGGATCAGATGACATCCATGTTCCACCCCTTAAAACAACAGTCACTCCATGATCTTGCCCTGGGAGGTAAATGATCTCTATGTACAATTCACATTTCTGCCAACTCATGATTTAGGCAGGATACACCCGATTTTACACCACTTCTCTCGCCCTACCGCTTTACGTATTAAATCTCCCGATTTTTCAAAAATCCCACGCGTATTTTTGGACTAAAAGTGCAAGATGACAAAATCCAGTCGTCCATCGAACAGATCGATTTTACGTGTAGTGTGTTTCGATACCGCAGTTTCGCTTCATATCGATAATTTATAGATAATTCTCCATAACTACTCGTACCGCTTAGTTGTATTTGAATAACTCTTTGTTTGAAATAGTCGATAGTTAATTCAGCGTGTGTTCCTAGAATTTTTCATAATAACCTGAGAGTGAGAGGTTGCGGAATATTGTTTCTGTTTAACACGTGAAATTATTTGTGTATAACTTAGATGTTGTTGTCATTAATACGCCGGTAGGCTAATGTGATTTTTTGATTTGAGTAATTTTGTCGGTTCCTCGGTAATATGGCGAAGAAATATGATTAAACATCGATCGTCTTGAAAATCTCCCGATTTTTCAGTTTCAGAGGTGTGCAGGGGGAGGTATGAATTCAGCTTCACCCTGGCAAACTTCAATCTGGCGCTGAGCTTCCAATTCCCCGGGGTTCTCAACTCTACATCGCATTTCATATTGCTGGAGTGACATGGGCTGTGTGTTGCCCGACAAAAGGCGCCGAGCGTCTTACGCTGTCATTAGCTCGAAGGTGATATCGAAACCCCGCGCAGACTTAAGCTCTCCCCCCCCCCCCTTCCCCGAGGTGCGCCTCCTAGGAACGTACCATATGCTCGTATTCCTGGAGAAGCTTAGTAAGCCATATCGCTCTTGGTGAGAGAGTAACATTGAATATACAGGAGCCATGTTTGTCTGAGGCAGGGGTGGATCAGGGTAAACCCAGTTTCATGATGATGATGATGATGTTGATGATGATAATTGCTGTTTAAAGGGGCCTAGCATCTAGTTTATCGGACCCTAATGGTCTGGGTGATAGCGAGAATGAGAATGAAATGGAAACCAGAACGAAAATTCAGTGAGACTGAAAGTACTTACAAAATATAACTCAGATTGAAATGACTCACAAAATGAAGACTACTTACAAAAAGGAATTTAGAAGGAAGATACTCACAGAAGGAATAGATTGAAAAATACGCACAAAATGTAGTTTAGGTTTAAAATACGTACAAAATGCAATGTAGAGTCAAAATACTTACAAAATACAAATGAGATTGAAAATACGGTACGTACAAAATGAGATTGAGGTTCAAAATACTTACAAAAAGCAATTGAAATGAAAATACTCACGGCAATTTAGATTCAAAAACGCCCATTTCAGATCCAAAATACTCACAAAGTGCAATAGAATTTCAAAATGCTTACAAAATGCAATTGAAATTGAAAATGCTCACAAAATGTATCGTAGTTTCAAAACACACATTTTGATGGACAATACCTACAAAATGCAATTTAGATTGAAAATACTTACAAAATGTAATTTAGATTCAAAATACCAGTTTCATGAAGATGGGTTTGATTCCTACCAAGGACATTGCAGAAGTGCCTTTAATGACCACCCCATTCAGTAGCTAAGGAAAGCTATGCAGTCGGGTCAACATCAAATTGTGCCCAATTACGTTAGGCGGAAAACAAGTATTTATACACCCTAGCTTAAAAGATTATTTCGTTGAGTCGTTAAGTTTCAAAACAGGTCAAGTCCAATTTTGGAAAAGGATTACTTTGATTCGCATATTCCCAATTTCGAGACACTGAAGCGAACATTGCTACTGATTTACTTAATTAAACGTTTCGTTAAACAGAGATGAGACACTCTTTGAATCAAAGTTAATACAAATGGACTTTTATGCTTTGAAATATGGAAGGTAAGTAAACCCTTATTCATCTACGTACTTGGCTGGTTATGAAACTAAACGACTGGCTTCTATGTACAAACATGGGGGGAGGGGTTACTTAATTGGACGATAAGTTTCGATCGTCAAACGATCATCATCAGGTCCTTCTCACTTAGCCTTAGATAATTGTAATCTAAATTATTGTATATGCTATATATTGTGCCCATTCAGCAATGAAATATGCAAATCACAGTTTGCCAGCAACGCTCAATCGGGAGTATCGGGGTTCATGGTATGTTCTACCACTCTGTGACTTACATACTTTGGATTAAATCGAGGATACACTTCCAAAATAAACAAAAATCAACTCCTACTATAAAAATATTTAATTATTCAAATATATGGCACTACAAAATTTAAACAAATAAAATACTGACCCTTCGATTCATACTTGTTCAAAGTTGAACAAGGAATTCATATTAAACAAATATTAAATCGTAATAAATGGCTTTCAATAAACCAACAAACTTCTATTAAGTTTCACTTCCATATGGTGTCCTTTTAAAATTCAATAAAATCAAGAGCTCCAACTGGCTCAATAATGTTTATATACATTGTGTTATCCATTTAACACACATCACTTCCTATTACATGAGTATATCTTCTAATAAAAAATATAAAAATTTACCAAAGTACTGTTAATCATTACTTAATTTTGGGCTTTCACAACGCTCATATGTTACCATCCCTCTCTCTCTCAAGTCAACAATTCACTACTGTGATTGGGAAAAACTTGCGTACTCCCGAGCTACAGAAGACTACTTGAACAAGTCAAAAATTAAGATCACTCCCGGAATCTAATTGTCTTCACTAAAACTCGTGAATCACTGAATCATATAATCATAAAATTAGGGATTTATCATTATTTGTCTTAAAAGACCATTATATCATAAGAAAGCAACGATCTGAACTCTGCAAGCGGTAATATTCATCTAAAAGAACCTCGGTTCGGAGACCGGGTCGTTAAAACAAACTCTAAACACTTCTGTGTACTATAACTCAACAGACAGCTCCCAGACCTACCACACTCCGTCAATGGTAAGGGTCTGGCCTTGGCTCCTTAGCGTGATTTATTGCAGGGATGCAAAGACTTCACTGTCTCGCTTCACAAGAGACGAGCTACCCTCAGCTTTTCTACAGCTGTTCTTAAATGCAGTTCCCTGAATGACAAGGCTTTCATACTAATTTTTATAACAACATATTTAGGCTCCACAAACCTATTCTCTTAACTTCGGCATATAGTAATTATGAAGTGTCCTCATTGGCGGATAAGAATAATTCAATATTACAACAAATATTTAGGGGCTTGAACATGGACGACACTGAGTTCGATCCTTTCAAATGCCTCGGGAGCAATATCCCACACTGGAGGACTTATAACATTCGCGACTTAGGGCAGGGCTCACCTTATACCAGCGCTCATAATACAACATAATTAGCACCCTTTTTACCATACAACACACACGCGGCCTCGTGATCACATCACTACTTTGAGGACTTATCATAGTTCAATTACCACGACCAACTGCCCCTCATAATTAGTTTTACCGAGTATTTCCACGCATTCCTAGCGTGACAAATTACTTCAATGCGCTACATGGCGCTTATACATTAATTAGCCAAGTTGCCTTCAGAGAACTGATAAATTCAAAATCAACGTTTGATCTACATCTCAATTCTATATTACTCTTCTCCCTTGACAATAATCATTTTACCATAAGAACATGTGTTCATAACATGTATTAATTCCTCTAAAGGAGCTCGGAAGCTACTACTTTCAATATAAAATTCATCGTACTTATTCATTCATTTATGTAATCATCATTATTATTATCATTACGCTTGCTTTTTCATATTTATATCATTTATCATTTACACTGATATTTTACTGAATACAGTCCCCATGGGATTCATTTATATTTCATATATTTATTATTTTTATCTCAAATTTATCGTTCAGATCGCGCTATTATTCCTTTATCTGTTATTCAACATCCCCATTCTTTCTTTCTTTATGTGGATTATACGCAAATCTTCCCAAACACATATCATAATGAAATAGTTACTCACATGACTGAACGGTCAGCGACCGAATCCTCCAACGATGAAACATGTTTGCCCACTCACTGCTTTTTAAGCCATTTCCATAGATACACTTGCACTCAATGACACTTCTTTATCAACACATAAATTATTTACCTTAATCACTTGTAACATAATGAATACCATTTTGTATTCGTTTACCTTAACACAATATAAATTCACTAAAATTATTACACTCAAATATTTTCACTATATTTATATTACATATCTTTTGATCATTTGGGCGTTAATTTTCGCCTTACACACGTGATTTCTTTCTTCCCCGTTTCCAAGGGTGACACTTTTAGAACGTCGGCTCCCTAATCTGACGAGATGATGGAAAGTCTCGATCGATCTACACCTCACTGGAACGGCTGATCTTCAAATCCGGGTTTTGACTATCGGCTTCTATACTTTACTTGCACGATGTCGTTTCTTACTAGACGCTAGCTAGTTCGTCTAGAAAAAGTCTGTCCTGGTTACGGCCTCTCGAATGGTTTATCGGTGACCTAATAAATTCCTAGCATTAACTGCTATTTCTTTAGTTCGTAGCTTATCGCTTTTACTGTTCGTTTGTCTATTTAGACAAAGCCTTGAATTACAATTCCTAATTCTTATCGTCCTGTGCTCTAGTCCCAACCTTTCCGGCACACTAGGCGTTATTTATTTCGTTCGACCCTGATCGGGTTCCTTAACGTTGATAGAACTGTTTATTTCACTTCCTTTGGTACTTCGAAACTTTATGATGCTTTATGTCTTTAACTGAACTATTATCCGAGTACCTATTCATTATTATTTCTTCGAGTTCACAGCCTGACTTTGACTATACTGGTGAACTGTAACGATAATTGTTTATGAGTGCAGCGTCTACGCGCTCACGAAAATGTACTTGTTATATTTTGCTACGCAGTATTACGCTCTTGAGCGTTCTTTATAACTGAATAAACTTTGATGCAACTCTCCTGTACTAGGAGTTTACTTGTAACTAATCTTGCAGTCGATTCTTCATCGTGCAGCGTCTCGGCGCTCACGGAACTGGATAGTTGGTGAAACAGTACTACCCGCCTCAGCGGTCGTTCAAGACTGAATATGGTGATGCTCCAACGTCACGCCCTTCTGGGTTGACTGATACTGCATGATCATCCTGGCTCTGCCAGGGTTTTTATACAAATCGGCGACAAAAAGATAAAATTCTCGTCTTCTTCAGCACTAACTTTTGAAGTAATAGTCGCATACTTTTGAAAAATATATCTCTGGAAAGCTCTTGTTCTAAACGTCAACTGACTTCTTTGAACATAAAAATCGATCGTACAATTCCCAGATATTAAATAAATTTTGCTCTTCAGATACGTGGGTGTTGCGGTTAATTTTCTCTCCCTACCAACTCTGGTCTCGGGGAATTACTAACGACGTCATGCTGTGTCGGCACTTCTTTCCTGTGCAAATATTATAAACTTTTTACCCACACAAAAATCTCTATTCCAAAATGATTCACAATGATATATTTCTTTTATTAATTATATGCCCGCAAATGGCTTGAATCTAATTATTCCTCTTCTTGAGCAACTGTGAGGTTGCCATTTTATTGCTGCGTAAGGTCGATTTCCGAAACCTCCTCTCTCTTACACACAGCGGAAAGTTTTTATCGTTCTATTAATAGTCATGATCGGCTCCCTATCGGTGCGTCATGCATGATATCATTTCCTCGTGACTCGTGTTCTCTTATTATTGCGCCACGTTGTAACAGTCCTCTACATAAAATCTAAGTCATTCTAAAGACTGTATTTTTCCTCTCTTCTTTGGCCAATAAAATATGGATTCGACCCTTGAACCAATGGCACATGGGTTCAATATGGGTGTATAAGTGTGATACATAAACTTCGTACATTAGTGTAGAGAAAAATTATAATGATGTTCAACTTTTATCAATATTTTACGAAGCATGAGTACGAAATTTTAAAACATTTTTATATTTCTCGTATCCTATTCAGACGATTGAAAATATGATTCGTATGCTGGGTAATGATAACAATCATTTTCTAATGACACTAAGTTCTATAGTGTATTTTTCGTAAATCATAGAAGCGGTGTATTTGACTTTGTGGTTTTTGTTAACAATCAACCACTTGCGTCATTTAGTTTAATATTTTATTTAATATTCTGAAGATACACAACAACAGAACTGAGATTTAATTCTAAGAATACGTAAGAGAAATAATATCCAGACAGTAGAGTTGCCAAAGTCGTCACAACTTTTCTAAAATTTAATTACCGTTTTTAGTTACAGAAAGATTTCATCTCGCGGGAGAAGTCTTAATCCCTGATATTGAAAGCTATACGGTATATTCTAGCTCATAACTTCTCATTGTGATGATGATGGTGATGATTGTGATGGTGTTGGTGAAGATAGCTCGTGAACCAAAATATATTTCGTATGCCACAAGGAAAATCATTCTAATAGGCAGAAGAGTTTTAATGCTTAAGACCAGTGGGATATATGAAAATAGCCTATGATGTGAAGAAAATGTCAGGGAAATGACAACAACTTAGAAAACTGTGTGCCCGTCGAGTAATTCACAGCACCTCTCTCCCCTCCCCATGGCTCAGATCGGAGCATAAAAACTCCCTCCGCCATCCCAGACCTCGTCTGAAATTTTAAACTTGGAATAGAAGCCCTGGGTAGATACGAGAGATATAGGCTTTTATTTGATAATGCTTGACTTCTGTTTTGCGGGCTTGATGTGGCACAGTTTGAAGCCTCCGTGGCTTAGGCAGCAGCACGCCGGCCTCTCACCGCTGGGTCCGTGGTTCAAATCCCGGTCACTCCATGTGAGAACTGTGCTGGACAAAACGGAGGCAGACAGGTTTTTCTCCGGGTACTCCGGTTTTCCCTGTCAACATTTCATTCCAGCAACACTCTCCACTATCATTTCATTTCATCTGTCATTCATTGGATCATTGCCCCAGAGGAGTGCGTCAGGCCTCGGCAGCCGGCACAGTCCATATCCTCGCCGCTAGATGGGGGCTTCATTCATTCCATTCCTGACCCGGTCGGAGACTGGAAGCAGGCTGTGGATTTTCATGTGGCACAGTTTTCGCAGAGGTTACTGTCCTGTATATTCTGCACACGTCAACAAAAGTAAAGTAAAGTCATAAAGTGTAGTTGGAGATTATTTCGTACCATATTGTTCTAGGTACTGCATACACTTTGGTCTGAAGACCCATATGGATGGTGCTTACTTTTTAAAAAGACTTACACTACTATTACATCATCATTATATTGATAATCATAATCATCATAATGTTCTTCTTCTCTTCCTCCTTATCCTCCTCCTTGTTCTCCTCCTCCTCCTCCTCCTTGTTCTCCTCCTCCTCCTCCTTCTTCTTTTTCATCTTCTTCTTCTCTTCCTTCTCTTATTTCTCCTCCTTCTTCTTCTTCTTCTTCTTCTTCTTCTTCTTTCGAATAACCCATTTGGAGGGTACGATGAATCAACTTTGGCTATTTTTTATTGTATTAGATTTCCTGCTTCCAAATTTCCTTCATCCTTCTAGAGTGACGTTCCTTCTCTTTTTGAGTACACTTTCGTCTAGTAGTTAATTTCCCTCTCTCCTGAAATCCTGCCATTTGTGACTTTTAATTCCATCGTCTTTCATATGTTTTTCAATTTCGACGAACCGTATGGGTTTGGATTTGTAACTGTTCAGTAAGTTGAATATCTGTTTAGTTAGTTGATTGTTGTACTTTCTGTAAATGTGCCATAAAAAAACTGTAGTCTTCTCTTCCTCATTACGTTAGTTACTTTTTCAATTTTCATATGTAGCTCTCTGTTTGGTTTTTACCTATATTCTGCATTATTATTTCTGTTAGCTCCCAGTATTTTTTCTCAAAATTCGTCTTTCAACCTTCTCTAATTTTTCTATGTCTCCAATTCTTGTTAGTTAAAGTGTTTCTGTCACATATAGAGTTTCGGGTCTGACTACTGTTTGGTAGTAACTTAATTTCATGTTCCAGGATAAGTTTTTTTTGTTATATGCATTTTTAGCCTATTTTCAATTTTGAAAAAATAGGCTTATGAGATCACCTTTTGTCCGTGTGTGTGTGCGCGTGTGTGTGTGTGTGTGTGTGATTCGTGTGTGTGTGTCCCCCCTAATAAAATCTAAACGGCAGGAGCGATTTTAATGAAACTCGGAGAGTTCATAGCACTATTCCCGGCGACCTCGACCGTGCCCTTCAAATTTTGTTACGACTCACCAATCCAACATGGCGGCTGTGCGAAATATTTCACCAGCATTCAATATCTCCGAAACTATTCCCGATATTACCCTGACATTTTCTATGGTGATAGAGGGAACTACTATAAGTTCACTTATGTGACCTCTGAAAACCTGGTAACTACAAAACCAACATGGAGGCCAAGCGAATTTGCGACTTTTAAATAGACGTTTCTCGTGATTTGACTAACCAAACGCAATGAAACTTGGCACAGTATATGTTTATATACATTGTAATGCACCGACATCTAACTTCGTTCAATTGTTTACATAATCACAAGATGGCGGATGTGCGAAATATTTCACCGGCATTCTATATCTCTGAAACTGTTAGCGGTATATCCCTAAAATTTTGTACGGAGATAAAGGGCACTACTTGAAGTCCATCTATAAGACTTTCAAAAATCGGTTCACTACAAAACGAACATGGCGGCCAAGCGAATTTGAAAATTTTAAATAGACCTTTCTCGCGGTTTAATGTTCCAAGCGCACTGAAACCTGGTACAAGAAATATTTATACACATTGTAATCCTCTGGTATCTAATTTAGTTCAATTGTTTACATAACCTCAAGATGGCGGCAGTGCGAATTTTAAAATTAAGTTTTTATTTCTTGTGATGTAGTCATGCGATCGAAGTGAAAGTTTGAATAATGAACCTACGCAATAATTTTCCTTTAATGGTACATGAGACTATGGCCTATACATTTAACAATCCGACATGGCGACCATCCGAAGTATTTAGACGATACTGAATATCTACGAATCTATTTTAGCAATCAAACTGCATTTTTTAATGTTCATAGGGGCTATGAACTTAAGTTCACCTATAGGACTTTAAATAACCTGGTGATCACGAATCCAACATGGCGGTGACGCGAATTATAAATATTCACATGGACGTTTCTCGCAATTTAACCATCCGAGTGCAGTGAAACTTGGTACAGTAACTCCTTATACGAATGTTAATCCACTGGCATCTAATTTATTTCAATTGTTTCCATAACCTCAAGATGGCAGCTGTGAAAAATTTTAAAATCTCCTTGTTTTTTCTTGTGTCCTAATTATGCGATTGAAATTTGAATACTACACGTTCACAATAATCTGCATGTAACAGTACATAACTCTAGGACCTACATATATAAAATCCAACATGGCGACCATCCGAAATATTTAGTCGGTTCTTAATATCTACGAATCTATTACAGCAATCAGTGGCAATTAACATAAGTAGGATATATGAAAATAGGCTGTATAGTTCTTCACGGAACTACTTGTTTGTCATAAGAAACTTCCTTTTCAATTTGTGCACTCTAGTTTCTGTAGCTTCTTTTATATAAACAACTGTCTTGAATATATGCAGCCAATATAGTCAAATCATTGCTTTTCCAAACTTTTGTTGAGTTGTTTATAATAAAGTAAATTCTGTGCCCTCAGGCCCCATTTAAAGGGATCTTCGATATTCGCTCAACTATTCAGACAATTGGAAAGATTTTGACATAAAACATATCTTCAATGTTCTTCTGGGTTAGGAGTCTACGTTTTATGATACATTTTTATATAAAGAGATTACGGCGGGTGGACTTCGGTTGAGGCCTGATGAAAGCATTTTTCTCGTGTACATCCTGCGTGTCGTGGATGAAATGACGTTGAAACACATGATGAAGATGATATAAAGCCAGGGGAAAAGGCAGTACAAAAACAACCAGGGACCATTCAGATCAAATGAAATTGACCTAAACACTATGTCACGAAGTCGTACAAGTGCAAAACTAATTTAAGGATACAATGCGGAAAGTAATGAATCTTAGACTTTCGACATCCCGTATAATAACACCAACATAAGAGAGCGAAATTAATTAGGATGTCTTAACTTATAATTAATGGAACCCGACAACTTTGGGTAGGAACTCTAGTTTTTACATATTTTCCAAGAAGAATAACTAAATAAACCGTATAATAATTCGTAATTCCACGGTGGGTGAGTGGTCAACGTGTCGGTCTACTAACGCCAAGCTTGCAGGATCGCTCCTGGCCGTGGTAAGTGATTTTTGAATGGCGGCAAATATTACGACACCATGCCATACGATGTTGGCGTGCCAAAGAACTCATTTGAATTCAGTAGGCCGTGTTCATAATGGCAAAAATAATCTCGGGAGCATCCGCCAACACAAAGTTCCTCATTTCTCTACTAGAAAGCGCTATAGTGTTCAAGAAGCTTAGATATCTAACGTCCTTGACTTTCATAGTGCTTCAAGGAACAACGAAATTCGACATGCAAGCTACCCTTTGGGTGTCAAATAACAAAGCTTGCACCCGCACCCGAGGCCATACGATATTATTTTTATTATATTATTATTATTATTATTGTTAGAAACGTCTACATACCACATTCGTAGCAGAAGAATGGCTGAGTTAGATTTTAGACTGTTATTACGAGGAGATCCGTGCATTAGGAGTAGTCGATGTAATGAGTTGATCGTGACGTATGATCAGTAAAATGGTTTAGCAGAGCAAGATTGGTGTTTGGCAGCCTCCAGATAGTTCCATCAGCATAAATTCCAATTAGGTCAAGATAATCAATAACGCGATGCGTTGGCCGGATACCTGTAGAGCGATCAACCACGCATGATCGTACTCTCCTGACGCACGTCTTAGGGATGGTCTAGTATTTGGCTCGTAGTGGAAGACATTCACAAAATATCAAAGATTTGAATCATACCATTCAGGACTTCTTTAATTTCAGGCATTTAGGCCTACATTCGTGAATATTGAAAATCCTGACCTGAAAGAACTGAATTCGAAATCCTCTCTGAAGGCTGAACTTGGTCAACACCACAGCGCGGGGGTAACTAGGAAAGGTTGGGTGCAATTCTCATTTCAGTCATCCTAGTAGTGGATTTCCATGATTCTCTATTTCTACTCCACAGAAATGACAAATGGTGATGCCCAAGTATACATTGAATGTATCTATTAAGACACGAATCAAGGACGGTTGTATTATTAGGGTTAAATTAATTAAAAAAATAAAAAAATAAAAGAGTATACTTACGAAAAGTATATTGTTGCAAGTATAACGATAGGAACTTAATAAACATGTATTAATACAACGACAAGATTCAGGCAGAAATGTGGTTTTAGGCAATTATAGGTAGGTTCATTATATTCATTTCGATATTTATAGGTAGTTGTGGCTAATTTAGGCACTTTATGTCCAATAATATTTCATTAAATTTGTCCTGTGTTGTGCATATGACACGCAAAGATGTCTGAATAAATGTAATTCAATTTTATTGGTATAAACAGGTTAAAGGTTCCGCCTGATCAATACTTTTATTAAACCTGATCACTGTGTGGCCATTAGTGGGACATGTTTCGAGGCCTAATTAATAGTGTTGGCCCGTTCATCAGCCGATATGACAGAAAACTATACAAGATGATTGTTTGGTGTAACACTAAAAATTCCCTGAAAATTGAATCTTGAATGGTGCACCATAAAGAGTGATTGAAAAAAAAATTAACGCCTAAAGAAATATGAATGATGTCAACAGTCTTATGAACTAAGAACACTTTCAATACACGCCTCACTGTGGTCTGCAGATGCTAATGAAAACACAAATGTACCGGTTCAGTACGGCAGCAACAGTTGAGAACACCATGAAAACATGTTGGAGACCAGCAGTAATGATGGAACACTTAATATCTTAATACTTTACCAGCAATGTAGAAATATAACAAGAAGTTCCGTGACGAAATAAAGAGCCTATTTTTCTTAAAATTTAAGATTCATGCCAGTGATTAATCTATATGGATCTAGTTATAATAATGACGAAATTAAGTCGGTAATATCGAAATTTCTAATTAGTTCGAAATACTGTATACATGGCATAAAGTAGCCTATAAGAGAACTACAGTTGGCAGCCCTGGTGACTGAATATATTCTTAGTTCCATCACTTAAGGTACAGAATACAAAATTTGGTTGAGGTCCAATGGATAGCATGGACGTTACATGCAGCTAAACATTGGATCTAACAGCGCGCGTAAAACCATGTTGGCAACAATGACATACATGTATTGGTCAGAAATAACCTGAATAATATGATCTATTGTTGTGTCAATTTTGAATGAAATCCATTAGTTAGTTTAGAAGTTACATGAATTTTAAAATTGGACCTATCAGCAGGCTTAGAATCATGTTGGCAGCACTGGCGTAGGCCTATATTAGTTACTCCAAATTTATCTAGAATGCCAGGTACTATACGTGTGCAAAGTTTAGAGCTATTGGCTTGCATACTTTCTGATATATTGATATTAGGGTAACAAAAATAGAGGCAGTATTTACTAACAGTTGGCAGCCCTGGTTACTCTTAAGAATCGGTATAGTCATATCTGTTATGGTACACATATCACATACGAAATTTGGTTGAAATCCAAATGATAGTATAGAAGTTACATGTATTTAAAGTTGGACCTCTCAGCAGGCTTAGAGTTATGTTGGTAGCACTGACGTATATAAGTTACTCCAAATTAATATAGAATGTCAGGAACTATACGGGTGCATAGTTTAAAGCTGTCGGCGTGCATACTTTCTGATATATGGGTATTTGGATAAATAAAATTGAGAGCATTTATTAACAGTTGGCAGCCCTGGTGGATCTTAAGAATACGCTCAGTCATATCTATTTATGTACACATAGCACTTACGAAATGTGGTTGAAATCCAATTGATAGTGTAGAAGTTATATGCATTTACAATTTGGACCTATCAGCAGGCTTATAATCATTTTGGCAACACTGCCATGTATGGCCTCCTGGAAATTAAACTGGAATATTATTATCTATACGTGTGCCAATTTTGAAATAGCTCCCATTCATACCTTTCAAGATATCAAACATGGAGCTCAAATTTCAATTGCGATTTTTCAGCAGTTGAAAGCACTGACATCATTTTGAAATTGGACCGTGAGATATTCAGGTATAGATCTTTACTTTGTTTCGATTGCTGCAGCCGTTTAGGAGTTGATAGGGGGGACACACACACAGCCAGAGAGACAGACAGACAGACAGACGGACAGACAGACAGACAGACACACATTTGCCAGATCTCATAAGTCTACTTTTTCCTCATTTTTGAAAAATGTGAAAAGTAGGCTGAAAATAATAAAACCAATGAAGTCACTGCTCTGAAATTATATCTTGCCAATAGCAAACTTATGAAGTGCATAACTTCAACACTGCAATGGCAGAGATTGGCCTCTAATCCGTCTGATTTGAGCTCAGCGAACATTTATTCAGAGCTCAATATTTCGTATCCTATTCAAGCAATTGAAGAAAATTAATTTCATTCATCCTCCATTTACTGTACATCTATGAATTTAAAATAGGCTACCTGTCCTCCATCCATTGAAGTCAATGCAATAACCATACATACATTACATGTAGCCTGGCACTGTTTGGTGAACGCTGATGGAAATAAGGCAATTTATTGAGTAACTCTATTGAGGCGGGACACGGATCGATGCTAATACCCCAATTAGTGAAGCAGGCTGCGGTAATTAGTAACATAACTCCCTAACGAGAACAGAAAATAACTAAATAATGAGCGAAAATGTTCTTTTTTTGTAGGAAGGTCGCGAGATTAAACCATATCAGCGAGATGAAATTATAATCCGAAAATAGAATTAATATAGAAGTGAACCTATCACTACTTTGATACCTACCATTATGATGTTAAAATCAATAATATTGTTAAAATTCCTTTTGAATGGGTCACTTAGGACCACGCGAAATCAACATTTGTTAGCCTACTTTCGATTTTTGCAAAAAAATGAATGTAGAATTATGAGATCTACACAGGGCCAAAGATTGTTTGCCTCTCTGTGTGTGTGTGCGTGTGTGTACTCTGAATGTCTGACACCCCCCCCCCCCTCTCTATCAATTCAAACACGGTGAAACCGAATTGAACGAAATTTGGTACAGAAGTAGCCCTAGCAAAGGACACCTCAGTGTCATGTTTTATATCGCCGCCATCTCTACTAAAACTGAATGGCGGCCACTCAAAAGTTCAAAACGTAAAATAAAATAACGACTAAACTAATCATCCAATCTCTACCAAATTTGGTAACAACATACCATCATATGGGACGCGTCTTAAACCCGACCTACAAGGTCATCAGCCGTACCATTTCAGGAAGGCGGCTGTGTGAATTATGCAAACTTTATAATCCATAACATGGGTCCCACCAATTCCGATTATCGAGCCAAGGGTGGTTTAAGCTATCCTAAAGGATTCTATTAGTGACTTAAAAGAGCTAAGACGTCTCAGTCACATGAAAAGATGGTAGCTGGCCTCTTGTGCCTGACTTATATTTCGGTAATTTGAGTGTATTGTATGCGATTACTGTAATGGATGATATAATTAAGAGAGTTAAGAGACTCAATAAGAGTTCTGAGTTTAGAGCTTTAGCATTTGCAGATGATGTTGTAATATGGGGTGAAAATGAGGCTGAAATACGACAGAAGCTGAATGATTGGAATGCTATATTCAGGCAATTTGGTCTGAATATAAGCAAGTCCAAAACGGTAGTGATGCCCGTTAGTCGACAAACATCTGTACTAACATCACTCTGAATGGTACAAAGTTAAAACATGTACATCAGTTCTGTTACCTTTGCAGTGTAGTGTCAAAAGATAACCAACCGTCTGCAGAAATCACTAGTAGAGTTCAACATGGAGCACAATTTTATCATCTCGTGAGAGGGCATCTTTGGAATAAGCAAGTTCCTTTAAGATCAAAGCTAATACTCTACAAGAGCTTGTTTGTACCTGTTACTACATATAGCTTAGAAACCTGTACCCAATCTAAGAGAAATACCAGCAAACTACTGGCGGTGGAGATGACATTTTTAAGAACTATGATTCAGAAGACAAGGAGGGACAAAATAAACAAGTAGTTCCGTAAAGAACTATACATCCTATTTTGATATATCCTACTCATGTTACTTGCATCTATGAACATACAACATTTCAGTTTGATTGTTGTGATAGATTCGGAGATATTGAGTACCGTCTAAATATTTCAGATGGTCGCCAGGTTGGATTTTTATTTAAGTACTATTACATGAAGATTATTGTGTACGTGTGGTATTCAATCTTCAATTGCATGATTAGGACACAAGAAGTAAAAATGATATTTTGCAATTTTGCACAGCTGCCATCTTGTGGTTATGAAAACAATTGAAATAAACTAGATGCCAGTGGATTAACATTCCTTTGTATAAGCATTTACTGTACAAAGTTCCACTGCACTCGGATGGTTAAATCGCGAGAAACGTCCACTTAAATATTTATACTTCGCGTCGCCGCCATGTTGGATTTGTGCTCACCAGGTTACTGAATGACCTATAGGTGAACTTATGTTCATAGCCTCTATGAACATTAAAAAATCAGTTTGATTGCTGTAAAAGATTCGTAGATATTGAGATCCGTCAACATATTTCGGACGCTCACCATTTTGTATTGTAATATGTATAGGCCATAGAGTTATGTACCATTAAAGGCAAATTATTGCGTAGCTTTATCATTCAAACTTTCAATTCGATCGCATGATTACGACCCAAGAAATAAAAACTTAATTTTTAAAAATTTCGCGCTGCCGCCATCTTGAGGTTATGTAAACAATTGAACTAAATAAGATGCCATTGCATTACAATATGTATAATCATTTACTGTAGCACATTTCACTGCACTCAGATGATTAAATCAAGAGAAAGGTATATTAAAATGTTTCAAATTTGCTTGGCCACCATGTTCGTTTTGTACTTGACAGGTTTTTGAAAGTTACATAGATAAACGTGTAGCAGTGCCCTTTATTACCGTACAAAATATCATTGTGATATCTGTAATAGTTTCGGTGATATAGAATGCCAGTGAAATAATTCGCACAGCCGCCATTTTGAGGTTATGTAAACAATTGAACTAAATTAAACGCCAGTGCATTACAATGAGTATAATCATTTGCTGTACCAGGTTTCATTACGTTTGGATGGTTAAATCGCGAGAAAAGTCTATTTTAAAGTCTCAACTTCGCTTGGCCGTCATGTTGGTTTTGTATTTACCAGGTTTTTGAACGTCTCATACGTACACTTCTAGCAGTGCCCTTTAACATCGTACACAATTTCAGGGTGATATCGGTAATAGTTTCGGAGATACTGAATGCTGGTGAAATATTTCGCACAGCCACCATGTTGGATTGCTGCGACATAATACAATTTGAAGGGCACGGTCGGGGTCGCCCAGAACGATGCTATGATCTTACCGAGTTTCATTGAAATCGCTCCAGCCGTTTAGATTTTATTAGGGGGGACACACACAAAAAAAGAAAAACGAACACACACGCACACACAGACAGACACAGGGACAAAAGGTGATCTCATAAGCCTATTAGGTAGATTTCTTTAGAAAGCTAACTATTGCAATGGGTCCCATGTTTCGACTTCCGGAAAATTTCGACATATCTTCGCGTTTCACATCCCCCAGACCTCAAAACCACCGTCAGTTCAAAAGTTTATATATAATTTATGTATATATGTATCTATCTATATATATATCAGTTTCTTGTGGACACGATAACTGCCGTAATTTTGCACCAATCACTTTGAATTTTTTACATAATATGTATCCCTATAAAATCTCGGTCGAGTTCGTTAATGGGCAAAATCGGTCGAAGGGGGTGAAAATGGGGGGCTTTTTTTCGAAAAAGTGAAATATCGCTATAACTCTCTTAATACATGAAATATCGAATCCCTTCAAAGTTCATAATATGTGTCGGATAAGTGCCAAAAATTTATGTCAAATAAGTTTTTTGATAGCACCAACCATTGACCAAAGGGGTGGAAAAAAGTGGGTTTTTCGGGAAACATTAATCATATCTCTGTTAATAGGCACAATATCAAAACCGCACAAAATGGACAATATTCCTCCAATAATTACCTAAAACTTTTGTCTGAAAGAATTTTTGATATGACCCACCATTACGCCACGGGGTGAACAAAATGATTTAAATTATAAGAAAATGCCAAGTGCCAAGAGAGGTTGCCATGACAACTTTACTTTTAATTGATAAGGGATGACCATCAGCAGTTGCTATGACAACACCACTGCACGAGATCACATTCAGTTTTCATATGTCAGTGGGAAGCGACTTCGGTATCAGAACTGGTAGCATGCTGAACTTCTATGCCCAAGGTCGCGGGTTCAAACCCGGCTGAAGTCGTCGGATTTACTAAGAGCGCTAAAAAGCTCGAGTTTGCTTTCCATCGGAGGGGAAGTTCCAACGTTCGTTGCGAGTTGCTGATTGAGGTGGCATCTAGTAGCCAAGTTCACAGCTAGGTGTCGTTGACGGCAGTATTTTAGGTAGATTTCATTAGAAAGCTAACTATTGCAATGGGTACCATTTTTTCGATTTCCGGAAAATTTCGACATATCTTCGCGTTTCACATCCCCCAGACCCCAAAACCACCGTCAGTTCAAAAGTTTATATATAATTTATGTAATATATGTATATATATGTATATCAGTTTCTTGTGGACACGATAACTGCCGTAATTTTGCACCAATCACTTTGAATTTTTTACCGAATATGTATACCCATAAAATCTCGGACGAGTTCGTTACTGGGCTAAATCGGTCGAAGGGGCTGAAAATGGGGGACTTTTTTTTTTTTTTTTTGTTTTTTTTTGTTTTTTTTTTTTCGAAAAAATGAAATATTGCTATAACTCTCTTAATATCTGAAATATCGAATCCGTTCAAAGTTCATACTATGTGTCGGATAAAGCTCAGAAATTTATGTTTGAAACGTTTTTTTTTTTTTTTTTTTTTTGATGGCACCAACCATTGACCAAAGGGGTGGGAAAAAGTGTTTTTTTTTTTTTTTTTTTTTTTTTTTTTTTTTTTTTTTCGGGAAACATTAATCATATCTCTGTTAATAGGCACAATGTCAAAACCGTACAAAATGGACAATATTCCCCTAATAATTACCTAAAACGTTTGTCTGAAAGAATTTTTTTGATATGAGCCACCATTGCGCCAAGGGATGAGAAAAATGATTTCGGAATTATAAGAAAATGCCAAGAGCTATCAGTGGTTGACATGGCAACACTACTAAATTGATGAGGGATGAGCCATCAGACGTTGCCATGACAACGCACTTGCGCGAGATCAGATTCAGATTTCCATCTGACTAAGTGTGAAGCGGCGGCTTCGGTGGCGTAGTTGGTAGCATGCTGAGCTTCTATGCCCAAGATAGCGGGTTCAAACCCGGCCGAAGCCGTCGGATTTTTTAAGAGCGTTAAAAATCCCTCAGTATGCCTTCCTTCGGAGGGGAAGTAAAGCCGGCGGTCCCATGTCATAGATTTATGGCATGTTAAAGATCTTTCCACTAATTACACCTGTGTGAAACTAAATTGGATAGGTTAAGAATGTAAACAACGCTCTCAGGTTGCTACGTTCGTTGCCAAGAGCCGACTGCGGTGGCGTCTAGTAGCTAGTTCTGAACTAGGCCTAGTAGTCGTTGACGGTGACGTTTGGCGGCAAAAGTAGGAACTATTTGAAAATTCAAAAAGTTGCAGTCTCTACTTGAATTAAAAAAACAGATACACACACTAATACAGTCATCACAATTAACACCGGTTATCAGACAGATTCTACACACACCCAAAGTACACGGGGCTACATGACCGCGTTGTCGCAGCCCCTAAACTAAGGAACCAACCAACCAACTAAGTGTGAAGCGGCTTCGGTGACGTAACTGGTAGCATGCTGAACTTCTATGCCCAAGGTCGCGGGTTCAAAGCCGGCCAAAGTCGTCAGATTTTCTAAGAGCGCTAAAAATCCCTCAGTAAGCTTTCCTTTGGAGGGGAAGTTCCAACGTTCGTTGCGAGTTGCTGATTGAGGTGGCATCTAGTAGCCAAGTTCACAGCTGGGTGGCGTTGACGTTAGTATCTGGTAGCAACATTAGGAACTACTGCTTGAAATTGACAGTCTGCATTCCTTACCTGAATTACAGACTAATACAGCCATCACAATTCTCACCGTTTATCAGACAGATTCTACACTCACCCAAAGTACACGGGGTTATATGACCGCCTTGTCGCAGCCCCTAAACTGAGGAACCAACCAACATCTCTGCGGGAGATATAATTTTGCGTGAAGAAGTAACAGACCGTTACATAGTTACACATCAGTGTCGAAACCTTGCATAAGGACAGTGTGACCACAAGTATAACAAGTAGTTCCGTGAAGAACTGTACAGCCTATTTTCATATATCCTGCTCATGTTAATTGCCTCTATCAACATACAAAATTTCAGTTTAATTGCCGTATCAGATTCGTAGATATTGAGAACCGTCTAAATATTTCAGATGGTCGCCAGGTTGGATTTTTATTTTTGTACTATTATATTAAGATTATTGTGTAAGTGTGGTATTCAAACTTCAATCGCATGATTAGAACACAAGAAGTAAAAACGAGATTTTAAAATTACGCACAGCAGCCATCTTGTGATTATGCAAACAATTGAAATAAATTAGATGCCAGTGGATCAACATTTGTGTAAGCATTTAAAACGTGCAACGTTTCACGGCACTCTGATAGTTAATTCGCGAGAAACGTCCATTTAAATATTTATACTTCGCGTAGCCGCCATGTTGGATTCGTGCTCACCAGGTTACTGAAAGTCCTATAGGTTTTATGTTCATAGTCTCTATGAACATAAAAATTTCAGTTTGGTTGCTGTAAAAGATTCATATATATTGAGAACCGTCTAAATATTACGGAAGCTTGCCATTTAGGATTGTTATATGTATAGGCCATAGAGTTATGTACCATTCAAGGTCACTTATTGCCTAGGTTCATTATTCAAACTTTCACTTCGATCGCATGATCACGACACTAGAAATAAAAACTTAATTTTAAAATTTCGCACAGCCGCCATCTTGAGGTTATGTAAACAATTGAATTAAATTAGATGGCAGTACATTACAATCTGCAAAATCATTTACTGTACCACATTTCACTGCGCTCAGAGAGTTAACTCACGAGAAAAGTCTATTAAAATATTTCAAATTCGCTTTGTCGCCATGTTCGTTTTGTACTTTACAGGTTTATGAATTATACATAGGTAAACTTGTACCAGTACCCTTTATCACCGTACAAAATTGCAGGGTGATATCTGTAATAGTTTCGGGGATATAGAATGTCAGTGAAATATTTCGCACAGCCGCCATTTTGAGGTTATGTAAACAATTGAACTAAATTAGACTCCTGTGCATTGCAATGCTGTGCATTGCAATGTGTATAAATATTTGCTGTACCAAGTTTCATTACGTTTGGATAGTTAAATCGCGAGAAAAGTCTATTTAAAAGTCTCCACTTCGCTTGGCCGCCATGTTGGTTATGTAATAACCAGGTATTTGAAAGTTTCATAGGTGAACTTCTAGTAGTACCCTTTACCACCGTACACAATTTCAGGGCGATATCCGTTATAGTTTCGGAGATACTGAATGCTAGTGAAATATTTCGCACAGCCGCCATGTTGGATTGGTGAGACGTAACAAAATTCGATGGGCACGGTCGACGTCGCCGGGAATAGTGCTATGAACTTACTGTGTTTCACTGAAATCCTTTCAGCCGTTTAGATTTAATTAGGGGGGGGGGGGGACACACATCTCACACACACACACACACACACACACACACGGACAAAAGGTGATCTCATAAGCCTATTTTTTCAAAATTGAAAATAGGCTAAAAATGGACTCCAAATGACAAGAAGGTTACCGTCCCCGTAAGACAATAAAATGTTTAAAATATGTTTAAAATGAAGAAAAACAAATTTAATTAATCTCCAATTATAAAATACTTTCACGCGATAAATGAGGTCTGATCCTTCTACGAAAACCTGCATATTCTTCCTATTTTCGCCTATCTCCAAGTTTGTCCGGTGAAATCTACCTCCGCCTTCCGGCGTGCCGAGAGGACTTCTTTTTTTTTCATAAGGACATGTTTGGCTCTGGGCTTCCGTATTGGTCTCTCACGCGATTGACTGGCGATCGAATCCTACTATAGTTAACTTTTTTAAACTTGAATTCGTTTACAAATGATGTGGACGAGTTCTTTACACAGATACTAAATAAAATGCCATTTAGCTCAAATGAGAGGCTAATGTATACACTCGTTTATTAATAATAACAGCCCCAGCATCGCACATAAACAGAGCGCGTTACAAAAAGGAGATTCAAGATATACGTTGTCATCAACCACAGCCTTCTCAATGCCTCTGTACGGTGCTGTCCTCTTGGGGGTTACGTGGGTAATAAATGGTTCCAAACATTCCGTTTTGTAAATGCATGGTCTCCTGAAGTATGGCAATTTTGTAATAGTTCAATTTCTATTCACAACCACGCTCCGATTACCTTTAGGCACTGCCAACTGGATCGCCTCCCTCCTGGTTACTTTAAACTGCCTGCCCATTCAACACTCAGAGGCGTACAAGATATAGCCTATATTAATTCACTGCCAGGTTGCAGCACTTGCGTCTAGCTACCGGGATGTCAGCGGGGCTTCGGAGCCCTTCGGCTGCTATCGGCAATCCTCGCGTTAGCTCGACACTCTCAGTGCTCAGCGTGCAAATAAACAGCAGGCTGTGTGGAACTGTGCATTGAGCTTAGATCTTTTATTGTAGGTTTAGCACACTATATTACATATGTACTGTACATTAAAACTATATTCATAACATTCTGTCAAGACATGAATAATAATAATTCTCCATTGCAACAATTAATCACAGAGGAATTACAAATTTAACACTAGCGTTCATAAGACAAGTCATGAATGAATAAAATATGTACCAAAATGAGTCCTTGGTGTGCTTTATAGGGACATATAAGTCGTTTCTATTAATGAAGTTTTTATATTATCTCACTCTTTTTCGTCAGGCTTAACGAAAGTCAATTTACAGAGCTTCTTTGGTGGCTTCTTCGTGGAAAACCGAGACTTTATTGTAGGTTTAGCACACTTGACGTGACTAATAATAATTTTCCATTACATCAATCAATACGTTACGGTAGTTCGTTAACTAAACAATTTAATCACAGAAGAATTACAAAGCTTGTACTGTAGCCAGTGGCGGTTCTAGAAGCTTAAATCTGGGGGGGGGGGGGGGGGCAGACATTTTCCCGGATCGATCTCATTAGTCTACTTTTCCCTCATTTTTGCAAAATGAGAAAATTAGGCTAAAAACTATCATTGGTAAAAAATAGCATATTTCACTGTCACATAAATGTATTCTTCTGTTTCTACTCTGGGCAAACTGGTTCACTATATTGTTGCATCTGAGGGATGCATCCCCATCCCCCTCTATCTACGAAATATACATTTAGCTCCAAACAGACGCCTGCGGCATACAGTAGCTACATTCTAGCATTAGGCCAGGTTAGTATCACCCTCCAGTGACCTCAGCCAACGCCGCACATCCTGTTAAAACTGCAATTCCACAGACGCGGCACTCCTAAACCTATATAAATGGAGAGGGGAGGTACCTCAGGAACAATCGACCACTCATTCTTGGTCAGACAGTCAGGCACTTTGCCTCAGTGCTTCTTTGTGCCGAATTGCTGCCACGAGCCACATCAACGCCGAAGGGTAAGTGTCATAGCGATACACCATCCTCAGTACACACATTTACACTACCACCCTTTGTGCTTGGTTTATAGAAGTATCTGTTTTGATAACTGATTTGCCACTGCAAGGAGTACTTCAAGTCTGAAGTACCCCACATTAAACTCAGTAATATTAGAAGCAACTGGTCTTTCTAGTTTATTTAATTAGTTATTAAGATCCTGTTCTTCATCCCTTGTTCCGGTAGAAGCCAGGTAGACATTTAACTAATTGTTTCACAGCGCACGTAGCAAGTTACTCGTTGACGTCACACTGCGTGCATCGCTCAGTAGCTCGAGCCAGTCGCTGCTCACGCGGCAGTATTCCGAACAGCGGCTCTGCTGTTCATAGCTCGTAGCGTCAAACCGCCCCTCATCCCTTAACCGCATATCCGAACTACCCAATTAAGCAGTACATTCGGGAGTTCTCCTTTCGAGCGCTTATACGCTCTCGAACCCGTCCACGTTTACACCTCTCACAGCCAAGCTACGAGCAGCCCCCCCGGCTATTATTATTTCATCCCCTAAGAAAATACATGTAGAGGACACCCTCGCGGGTACCCTACAATATCAGAAGGGTCGTGAAGTAATTTTCCACTTAATTCTCTTTCAATTGAAAGAATTGCGAGATTGGAAAGCCTCTTTGTTGCCATTGTTGCTCTGAAATAGGATTTTATTCGTTTCACGACAGAGAAACTGCGCTCAGCAGAAGCACATGACACAGGAAGAGTCAGCATCAACTTGAAAAATAATAGTAGCTATGGAAAAGCAACTTCCATTTTCAGAATTTCAGAAAAAAAAGAATGAGGAAGTGTTTTAATATTTGCCTCTTAATACATTCTTAGCTAAACTGATATTGTCTGTAGCACCTTACGGTCTCTGAAGATTAGATTATACTTTTCACAGAACGTGAGAAAATAAATATTCAAAATTTAAAAAGTTTTCACTTCTTGTTAAACAGGCGTCCATTGCATTGCACACAAAATCATTTTCAGTAAATCTACGCAGTAACTCTTCTACCATGTTGTCTGATATTTCAAAAAGATTTCTTTTACATGTCTCTGATAATGTGACATTTTCCTCTTCTTTCTCCACAGAGACGCATTAATAAAACGTAGTCTGAAAAGTTCTTTGGAATACTTGAGACTCTAGATTGCTCATAAACTTTCACGCCTAACGACTGAACAGAGTCACATGTAACCGCCCATAGTTCCTTAAAATAATAATCATTTCGTTTTTCTTGCAACAATTTTACAAAACCCCTCCGAAGTCCACATGTTTCTGTTGTAAGAACATAGAGGCTCTGCTGTATTCTTGGAATACACGGTACGAGAGAATATATAGTTTAATGCTTTTGCATGTTCATTCTTTCCTCTTTGTCAAACACCAACAGTGATCTTCTATTTTCTCTTTGGTGATCATGTCGCTTATATCTTTGGTGAGTCTGTTCTAGATATATATCTTCCATGACCCTCCTAGCGTCATCTAGCAGCGAATCTCTGAAGCTCCTCAATTTTTCCTGGTGCAAGAGGACTTCTTTTTCCATCTGGTCACCAGATCTCGTTACCATCGCCAGCTATTATCTCCATGAGCAATAGAACTTCGTCTACTTTTTCACTCACCATGCTGTGCTAGTATCGCCTGCTATCAACTCTTTGAAGACCATCTCCTCAAGAGAATTTAATTTCTTATGTTGGTTATGCTGATATGTATACCTTTTGTTTCCTACCCCCACTCTTTTCCCTTCCTAGGACCCTCTGTGCTTCGCTGAGCAGGTCTCACTTCTAAGTCGTCGGCAGTTGACTCGGTCAGTCAAGGCTCAACCAGAGCCAGTCTCCTCAAACCAAGAGACATTTTCTACGTTATACGCCATGTTGGCACTTTAAGTATCTGTCAATGGAACTTCACCATCGCCATGCAACAAAGATAAGTACCTACTTCAAGTTTTAACCTCATCTTCATGGTTTTAACTTCTACATGCTTTTAACGATATTTTATAGACAGCGTGAGATTACTTATTTTGGGGCAAAAATCATTCTTCGCGGGATTTGCCATGTTGAGCTTTTGTTTGTATAAACCAACCTTACTAGAAAGGAGCTTTTCTTAAGCTATTTAAATGAGAAATCTTCTCACCACGTGGGATATTATCCAATACCCGCTATCTATAAATTACAAAGCTAGTTCCTCCGCTGGATTAACTTTGGCTCCATTTTTCTATTAAGATCGTTCTGGAACCTTCCAGATCCTGTACTCTATCTGCAAGTCTTGCCGTCAGGTATTTTTCACTCACTTGTGAGAATACTATTTAAAATGAGGAATCTTCCTTATAAATTACTGCAATAGCGAACTTTCTTCCACCGTTGGCATGTTCTATGGCGCATTTAATTGTAATTCACAACTTTCTCAAGAAATAGACTCTCGCCTACCTAGTGCAACCAGTTATTTTCATAATTGCAATAACTTTCTTTCCCATAAACTTTCGTGTTTTTTACAGTGAACTTTGCATCCATTTTACAGACTATAGTGATAACTAGTGCTTGTCCCACTTTTCTACCGCGTCGCGATCGTCCGTTTACATTAAATAAGGCCATGAACATTGATCCTAAATCCCAATGATCTTTCCTCAACCTTCTACTAACAAACCATATTAATAAAATTCTAACTTTTCTATAAGGTGTCACTCTACGAAGTGCCCTTCCATTTTGCTTGTTTATCATTAATTAATTTCTGTATAATTACGTGTTTTATACACGGTTCAAACTTACATTGTTTCTTCCCTATAATCAGGGAAAACAATTCTTTCAACTCTTGAGTGAGTTATTTCTAGGTCTCACGAAATGGAAACTGCCCCATTTGGCTCGTGATTCCTACTTAAACATAGGAAGTCTAGAACCTTCCTTTTGACTTTCTCTTCAGGTTTCACCGTAAGTGACCTGCTCTCTTTTGTATAATTGTTATAAAGTAATTCTGCACAAATATAAGAAGTTGTAGGAACTTCTATCTTATTCTTCATGTTTTTTCTTATAAAGAAATTCTGCACAAATATAAGAAGTTGTAGGAACTTCTGTCTTATTCTTCATGTTTTTTCTTATTGTTATTTTCGAAGTTGTCACTCTCTCTAGAATATTCTCTCAGAAATTTCTTATAGTACACTCCTTGCACTCAATTTAATGTTTAAACTTTAATTACTTCATTTGTCTTTTTAAATCTTATAAAGATTCTAGAACATATATAAGGTTTGAAACCTAATAAATTGTCAATTGCCTGGAGCAAACGTTTAATGTTTTCTGAGGTCTGTGACCCAAAAATTGTTAACCAAATTGAAAATATATATTTGTTAAAGTTATCAACTTCTTTTGAATTGTTAAATAAATTAAGCGTTTCTTTTCGCTTTCTTATTTTTCTAGTACAACGGTTAGGCAAGATCCTGTCTTCCTTGGCTCTCCCTACTAAATGCCATTAAATCCATTAATAGGGCATTCACCACTTGTTGCATTTGAGCAAGAACTCTTAGTGGTAATCTCGTTAAAGTTTCTCTTAGCTTTAATAGCTAATTCTAACTGGCCAGTAAGGCAAGTAAAGCTCTCTACGCCAGCTACCTGCTTGTGGAGATCCTCTCCGAAAAACTTATGGTCAGTTTTCTAAAAGATAAGTGTTTCTCTCTGTCTAAACTTTTAGCCGGCTCCTCGCTGAGTAAAAGCTTAGCCATTTCCAAATGCAACCATTGGTTCATTTACCAAAATTACTCCCCAAGGTATAATTTTTTTATCAGTATCCTTCTTGGAAGCACTTGGTCGCCTTTTCAGGAACTCCATAATTTTGAAAACTGGAATTACCAAACCTGATTCAGATTATTGGCATTCTTCGAATTACTTTGCAAAAACGAATTTCTTGGAACAGACATACAATAAATCTGTTACTCTCAGTCTTGCCAGACCACCACCTTTCCCCATAGTAAGCAGATGCATGCTTGAGAGGGAATATACTAAAGCCACTCTCTTGCACACCGCCCAAGTTCTAGCTGTGTTTCCCGTCCGCTTGGACCAAGCCCTTACCCACTTTAGGTATCCGAGAGCGGATTTGCGGTGGCAACCGCCTCTAAGTGCATTTAAGGTTAAATTTACAACTTTTGTGTGACTCTCCTCCTATTTTTTCTATCCTTTTTCTCCAGTCCGAAACCTATCACCTTTTCTTAATCATCTTCCCTTGGTGGTTAGGTTATTCCTCAGCCAATAATCTACCCAGGCTCCATTGGCAAGCTCGAGAATATCAGAAAAGATTTTTAACTCAAACATCACCTTCACTTTACAAAGTTGTTTCAACAAACCTTTTGCTTCTGCTGCCTCTTTCTTGTTAACTGACTTTGAACAAGATGTTCGGGAAAGAACATATAGCCTACTTTCTCCGAAATGTATGGGTATAGTTATAACTCTCTGTCCTTATCATCTCCTAATTTCTTCCTATTTGAAGTGCAAATTGGCACACAGGATTTGAACAGTGGCGTTCAAACCATAGTTTATAATTTACCCCAGCATTTTGCAATTTCATCAGCAAACACTCCAAACACCGACTACTTACAATAATTGAAACTTAGTTGTTCTAATAAGGCCCATCTACAATGCGCAGTCGGCAGTCCGTAGTTGGTAGTCCTCGGTCGGCAGTCGCGATCGACTCCGTGTATACTATAGGCACCATACACAACATGAAGTTGCAGTTGGTAGCTGGCAGTTGGCAGTCGAGAATTTTATCCTTGACTGCCAACTACCCGACTGCAGCAATGTAATAGCCAATCAGAGCAGATCAGAAACTGACGTCACGTTGTTGTTCTGTGTCGTGTACGAATGATATAGAACTAAGTGAAGTAACTTCGCAACCCGTAAATTTATAGGCTAATCTTAAATACACGGTATAACAAAATAATCCATCTCCAAATCATCCATATTGCAAGTTTTGAGATTATCAACAACGCCTCTGTGCACAAGGAATAAACGAATGTTACTGTCTTATTACTCCTAGCAGTCGTTAAGCCTGGGTTCACTAACTGGCCGGTATAGAGCGCTGCTCGAATCTATAGTTTCTGCATAGTACAACTGAAGGATGGAAGATGTCACTCCAGTGGAGAATGTCGTTTTTTTTTTAATATATAATTTCCATTGCAAAAAGCACCATATAAAGCTTTATTTTATAACGTCTCAGTACTCAAGAAACAATAAATATAAAAACTAGTCGTGATATCTAGTTGTGAAATATCGAACAATATAATCCTAACAGAGCGAGTGCATTCTAGCGGCCAAAAGAAGAAACTTTTCAATAAAATCTGTTACCTTTTTGTCAGCTAGATGTCTCGATTAAATCTGCTGGCGAATTATGTTTTAATTAAGTATATGTTTTGCACCGTAATATGCACAATATAACGCTTAATTTTAAAACGTCTGAGTCATTACAAAGCAACAAATATGTAAAATGTCAAGCAAAAAACATATCTCTGATGGGGTTTGAACCATAGGCATATGAATGACAGACTAACGCTTTACCACTGAGCCATTTGTGCCAACGAACATTGATCCATATAAAATGACTTACATAGAACTTGTTAGCAAATAATGATTTATACTAAACGATTTCATCACTGAAGTATATTATTTATATATAAAGCATTTCATACAAAGTTTATTTATTTTGTTTTAGTACGCTATATTGCATGCAATACTCAAATTAGTGAAATATAAGTCAGGCACAAGATATCCGCTGCCATCTTGTCTTATTAATGAATCAGCTGAGCTTTTTAAAATCACGTCTGCACTATAGTATTACAAAATAAACTTTTAATTTCGTACGTGCCTCTTCCTTTAGAACAGTTAAAACGATTCTCGGCTCGATAATCGGAACTGGTGGGTCCCATGATATGGATTATAAAGTTTGCATAATTCGCACGGCCGCCATCCTGAAATGGTATGGCGGACGACCTTGTAGTTTGGTCACAAGACGCATCCTATACGAAGGTATGTTGTTACCAAATTTGGTAGAGATTGGATGATTTGGTTAGTCGTTATTTGATTTTACGTTTTGAACGTTTGAGTGGCCGCCATTCAGTTTTAGTAAAGATGGCGGCGATATAAAACATGACACTGAGGTGTCCTTTGCTAGTGCTACCTTTGTACCAAATTTCGTTCAATTCGCATTCACCGTGTTCGAATTGATAGGGGGGGACAGACATTCAGAGTACACACACTCACACACACACACACAGACTCACACACACACATACACACACACAGACTCACACACACACATACACACACACAGACAGACACACTTTTTTTCGCCCTGTGTTGATCTCATAAGTCTACTTTCATTTTTTGCAAAAATCGAAAGTAGGCTAAAAATACTCCAGAGCTGCTTTAACTGAAGCAAAACGTTTCTGAAAATACATTACTCCTCTATATTTACATACCCATCGCGTGTCACTTTGAAGAGGTGTCTCTAAAACACGTTCTCCTGGATGAAGATCACTCTGTATCTCAACAAACTTTTGGTGTCTTACAGTAGATACAGACTGAAAAGCATAAATTGCTTCCAGTAAACCAAAAATGTCCCCTACCACGTCTACAAACTGGCTTTGAAACATCCACGAAAACTAAATCTAAGCGATGTGCATAACAATGCACGTAAACACACGGGTTATTGACCTTTTGTCGCAATAAACGCTGCAAACCGTTTATCTTTCCTGACAGAACCGCGGCTCCATCATATGCTTGCCAATGCACTTACATGGATCGAAATCCACTGAAACAAGGTACTCTAAAGCTGAATTAGCTATACTTTCAGATTCAGTTGAGACAAATGTATAAAACCAATGAAACGCTCCTCTATAGAATTTTGTCCTACATATCTGACACATACGGACATCTGTTCCACTTTACTAACAACTCTAACTTCATCCAGGATTAAGGAAACATAACCATTGTTATATTTTTTCGTCTCTCCTCCAATATGTTCAACTATTATATTAGCTGAGATATCAAGAAATTCATTTTGAGAATCTTTAGATGAGTAAGTTGCATTCTTTGGTAGACTGTTTACTTGTGCATTCAATTTCTAGTTTATTTACATTTAAAATTTCATCAAAATTCCCTTTATTATTAACACTGTCAACATCCGAAACTGTTTGACGATGACCTCTAAGCCCAATGTCTTGTCGAGCACAAAGTAATGCAACTCAGGCCATTGTTGCCACAGCTGAGCGGTTACGCAATATAACCAGAGGTATCTCGCTTAGCTTCGAAATCACTGTGCTGCTATGTTCACTTACCAGAAAACTGTTTCACTTTACTATTGAAGATTTATAACATTCACTATCAGCATGCTTTGCACATTTTTCTCATATTCTTTTCTAATTGCAAAATCCCGATTTACTGAAAACATGTTCAGCATTGCTTGAATCAGATTGAACGAAATGACAAAACAGAAAACAGCATCTTTTTTCTCAGAGTATTCAATAAATGTATACCTATCAAACCATTTTCTGTTAAAACTTCTGTTCTTATTGTATAGTAACGTTTGTTTATAAACTAATTTACGTGATTGGCATGGACCATCATAGATCGATGCACTGATATAAAATGTTACTGGTTCGTCTATATTAGAAACAGTTGCACTCTCATTTTTGTCACAGAGTTAGGGAGATATCGATGCACTTGTATCGCATGGAGGTTTCTCTACATTGGAAACTTCTACACTTGCAGGTCATAAAGTTGGGAAAAGAGTTTAATACTCTTGGTGTATGCACTACTTTTAAAAAAATATTATATTTATACACGATTTCAATTGTGTGTTTAAATTACATATAATAAAATAAAGAAATTTTGAAATTGAAAGAAAAATTAACTTAATTAAATGCCTTAGTTTGTTTTATATCAGATAAATTATATCTGTAAATTATCAATTTATTTATTAACCAAGGAATTTTAAAATTATTATTTCACTAAAACTGGGGGGGCCTGGGCCCCCCCGGCCCAGGGCTAGAACCGCCTCTGACTGTAGCACGAATAACTTGAAATACTTCATAGAACAGAACTTCAGATTTATTGCATTCCACTAGCATGGTAAAGCATGGCTCAGTAGCACGTGTTTAACTGACAATGGAGGGAAAATCCGAGCAACGCGAGGTTTGCCGATAGCAGGCGAAGGGCCTCGAAGTCCCGCTGACATTGATAGCTAGACGCAAGTGGTTGCAGCACCAACCTACTGTGATCGCCGCGGATTTCTAAAGGGGAAGATACCTAAAACGAAGGATTCTTAAGTTTGGAGGCTTAACATAGAGATTAACGGATGTGAATGCATTACAGTAAGTTAGTAGTTTTGATGTTCAATCAACATAAAGTATATAATATTGATTTAGACACTGGCTAATCTATACTAATATAATAAAGCTGAAGAGTTTGTGTGTATGTTTGTGTGTTTAAACGCGCTAATCTCTGGAACTACCAGTCGGATTCGAAAAATTCTTTTCGTATATGATAGCCTGATTCAAGAGGAATAGTTTAGGCTATGTAGCATTAGGCTACACCTCTCAGGTAACCTTAAATATTGCTTTTTGTTCAGTAAGTTGGAAGAACAAGCGCTACAGAACGGCTTCAATAATACCCAAGTATATTGTTGCCATGCAATGCGGGCTGCATCACGTCGCCCCTACTAATGTTCAGGTGCAGAATTGCGAGCTGCTTATAAATTGCAGTCACGGGGAGTAATAAGTGCAAAAAGATTTCTTAGGCCCCTTAAAACTGTTTTCATCATGACAATAGTATGCCTCTGTATAAGGTTGATGGTGTTGGTGCAGTATACTGAGGTTGTCAGCTGCAATAAGCTTGGGTGCTTTCAAATTTACTTTCATTTATTCCGATCCTTATCCTCGAGCGCTCCATTTCTGTAAAACAAATAAATCCACCGGGCGAAGCCAGGCACTACTGCTAGTTATCAATAAAAAAGAAATCAAAAAATACATGGTGGTGGAGGTGATTGTTTTAGGAGTGAGGACAAAGAGTTATAAGTATACCCATACATTTAGGAGAATGTAGGCTATATGTTATTTGCTGAACATCTTGTTGACTTTTCTTCTAGCCCAGTAATCCTTCATACGCAAGGAATAAGTTTGTTTTCGCTGCATGGACCATACGAGTATGTTGGCTAGTCTTTCCCTCCTATTCAACGAGACTCGAAGGCATGTTGAAGAGTTGTTTATGGCTCAGAAACCTCTCAGGCAATCCTCAGATATTCATCGAACAGCTTCAAAGGTGCAAAGGTGACATTAAATCCGAAATAATGGTTTTCATTATTGGCGCGAAATGAATAAGAAATGGGCGATAGAGTTACCCATTGTATTAGCGAATTACAACTGTCTTAAAAATAACCAACCGTTGTTATTCATTGTTGATTCTCCTTCAGTAACTTTCATAGAACACTGGCCAATCTATATGGCTAAACAAAATGTGAAGTGTTAAGCTCCTTTTTGAGGGCAGTGTATATTTATGCATAAGTGTAATACATAGACATCGTACAATATCTAAGTCTAAGTAAGCAGGATTTGATGATGATTGCTTGACGATCAAAATATGCTATTCAATTAAGTACACCCTCTCCCAGCTTTAGCTTATTTTCATTAATGAAACAAGTAGTTCCGTTAAGAACTATACAGCCTATTTTCATATATCCTACTTATGTTAACTGCCACTATCAACATACAAAAATTCAGTTTGATTGCTATAATAGATTCGTAGATATTCAGAGCCGTCTAAATATTTCGGATGGTCGCCATGTTGGATTGTTAAATCTATAGGCCATAGAGTCATGTACCATTAAAGGAAAATTATTGCGTAGGTTCATTATTCAAACTTTCACTTCGATCGCATGATTACGACACAATAAATAAAAACTTAATTTTAAAATTCGCACAGCCGCCATCTTGAGGTTATGAAAACAATTGAACTAAATTAGTTACCAGTGCATTACAATGTGTATAAACATTTCCTGTACCAGATTTCATTGCATTTGGAACATTAAATCGCGACAAAGGTCTATTTAAAAATTTCAAATTCGCTTGGCCGCCATGTTCGTTTTGTAGTTAACCGGTTTTTGGAAGTCTTATAGATGAACTTCCAGTAGTGCCCTTTATCTCCGTACAAACTTTCAGGGTGATACCGCTAACAGTTTCAGAGATATAGAATGACGGTGAAATATTTCGCACATCCGCCATCTTGTGGTTATATAACAATTGAACGAAGTTAAATGTCGGTGCATTACAATGTGTATAAACATATACTGTACCAAGTTTTATTGCGTTTGGTTGGCTAAATCGCGAGAAACGTCTATTTAAAAGTCGCAAATTCGCGTGGTCGCCATGTTGGTTTTGTAGTTACCAGTTTTTCAAACGTCACATAGGTGAACTTCTAGTAGTTCCCTTTATAACTGCAAAAAAATCCAGGGTGATATCGGGAATAGTTTCGGCGATATTGAATGCTGGTGAAATATTTCACACAGCCGCCATGTTGGATTGGTGAGACGTAACATAATTTCAAGGGCACGGTCTAGATCGTCGGGAATAGTGCTATGAACTTACCGAGTTTAATTGAAATCGCTCCAGCCGTTTAGATGTTATTAGGGGGACACACACTCACACACACCTCACACACACACACACACACACACGCACACACACGGAAAAAGGTGATCTCATAAGCTTATTTTTTTTTTCAAAATTGAAAATAGGCTAAAAATATGCTTATGGCATCACCTTTTGTCCGTTTGTGTGTGTGTGTATGTGTCCCTAATAACGTCTAAACGGCTCGAATGATTTCAATGAAACTCGGTAAGGTCATAGTACTGTTTTGGCCGACCCCGACCGCGACCTTCTAATTTTCGTACGTCTGACTAATCCAACATGGCGGCTGTACGAAATATTTCACCGGCAATCTATATCTCCGCAACTATTACAGATATCACCCTGAAATTTTCTACGGTGATAAAGGGCATTACTGGAAGTTCACCTGTCAGACTTTTGAAAACCTGGTAACTATAAAACCAACATGGCGGCCAATCAAAAATTACACTTTTAAATGGATTTTTCTCTCGAATTAACCATCCAAACGCAACGATAACTGTTACAGCAAATGTTTATACACATTGTATGCACTGGCATCTAGTTCAGTTGAATTGTTTACATACCATCAAGATGGCGGCTGTGCGAAATATTTCACTGGTATTCCATATCATCGAGACTATTACCGATACCATTCTGGAATTTTGTACGGTGATACAGGTCACTACTAGGAGCTCACCTAAAAGAATTTCAAAAACCTGTTGACAACAAAACGAACATGGCGGCCAAGCAAAGTTGAGCCATTTAAATTGACTCTTCTCGCAATTTAACCATCCAAACGCAATGAAACTTGGTACAGAAAATTGTTCATACACATTGTAATGCATTGGCATCTAATTTAGTTCAATTGTTTACATAACCTCTAGATGGCGGCTGTGCAAAATATTTCACCGACATTCTATATCACCGAAACTATTACCTATATCACCCTGAAATATTGTATGGTGATAAAGGGTACTACTATAAGTTCAGCTATGAGACTTCCAGACACCTGTAAAATTCGAAACGAACATGGCGGCCAAGCGAAGGTAAAACATATTATTAGATTTTTCTCGCGATTTAACCATCTGAGCGCAGTGAAATATGGTACAGTAAATGTATATGCTCATTGTAATTCACTGGCATCTAATTTAGTTCAATTGTTCACATAACGTAAAGATGGCGGCTGCACGCAATTTGAACATTATTGTTTTATATCTTGTGTATTAATCATGCGATCGAAGTGAACGTTGGAATAATGACCCTACGCAAAAATCGTCATCTAATAGTACAAAACTCTATGGCCTACATATATCAAACTCCAACAAGGCGACCATCCGAAATATTTAGACGGTTCTCAATATCTACGAATCTATTAATGCAATCAAACTGAAATTTTGTATGTTGATAGAGGCAATTAACATAACTAGGTTATATGAAAATAGGCTGTAGAGTTCTTCACAAAACTACTTGTTGTACATAAAAGCATGTTATTTTGTGATAAATATCTTATGTAATGTTTCTTTCAAGTTAGAGTAATCCACTTGTTTCCCGCCTGATGTAATAGGGCACACTTTTCCTTGACCGACTGGAAAGATTTCTTTAACACATTGTTGCCCGGGCGCGCGCTACTCTCTCCCTTACTGCGGATCGGACAACTGAAGCATTCCTATCATCAGAAGTAAGGTAAGACATGAATACGTGTAACTTTACTTACTTGTCCATCCATAAACTTCATCGTCACTACTTTCTCTGCTATCATTGCCAATTTCACTCGTATTACAGTACTAGCAGAAGTACCCATTCTTCGAACGGTCTTTGGTAATAATAGCCAGACGTAATCAATTGAGCTACTGTTGCAATGGTTAGAGGCTTGGAACCTGTTTGTCTACAAAGATAAATGATTAGTTAAAATATGCTCAGAAAATAAATTTAGCCTACCTAACGTGTATTTCCTGACGTGAAAATAAAATTGAAAACCTCGTAGACGAAACGCAATACACATCATGTTGCCGTTTGGAGATATAATAGACCTTCTGTACGACATATCGCACGTTTAAGTCGTGTGAAAAAAATCTATGGTAACCCCTGACCCCCTTAAGCGCATTGATAAATTTTACAGTTTTAGTTGGTTCTGTGATAACCTTATTGCAATTTGCAAACGTTCACAGAAATTTAATAAATGGAGTGGCATTACTTCTTGCAGAAATAGATGGAAATTTGGATGTCACCTTTTGAGATGCTTTTGTCATGGCTATTGGCGTGCATTCCTTCATTAGTTTATTAAATGTAATTAGTTTTCTTGGAATATCCGAAACTGTTGGTTTTAGAGGCTTAAAATGTAGTTTTCGGGAACCCTTTACGGCTATTTAGAGTCCCCGAGTTTTGTTTCTGACACCAAGGGGCAGAAAATAAGCTTTGTCTCGTCGATGTAGGCCGTAGTATAATAATAATAATATAACAATAGAGATAGGGACGTAATGGACCTTCCGTACTGCAACCGCACGTGCAAATCATGTGAAAAAAATTTAGAGTACCCCTTGACCCCCTTAAGCGCATTATAGCCTATGTATTGAAGAATTTTACAGCTTGATTTTGTTCCGTTATAACCTTATAACCGTTTGCAAACTATCTCAGTAATGTAATAAAAGGAATTGTATTGCGTCTTACAGCAATGGATGGACCTGTGAGTTTCTGTTGTCATGGTTACCGGATTGCATTCTTTCATTATTGTATTAAATGAAGTTAGTTTTCTGGGAATATCTCAAAGACGGTTGGCTTTAGGGCATAAAAAGGTGGAGTTTCATTTCACACATTGAGGGGCTGAAAATGAGCTTTGTCTCGCCCTTCTACGCCTATTTCAGCAAGTGTTTTAAGAGGGTAGGCCCCCTTTTATTGGAGCTACAGAGAAGAGTTACATCAATGATTAGTGTCGTGCCTCTGAAGGATATATGTACCAAATTTTACGTTGATCCACCCAGCCGTTCTCGAGTTATAAGGGAACATACTTGTCCACAGACAAACAGACAGACAGACATAAAACAGTCTGAAACGCGTAAATAACGCAAATTTCCGTAGAAATTCAGAAAAACAGACAAACTTTCATTCTTATATATAGAGAGAGATTATCATCAAGAGATTCGTCTGAACTGATTATCGCACTGTCAGCGGCTTCGGTGGCGCAGTTGGTAGCATGCTGAACTGCTGTGCCCAAGATAGCGGGTTCAAACCCGGCCGAAGTCGGATATTTTTAAGAGCGTTAAAATCCTTCAGTATGCCTTCCTTCGGAGGGGAAGTAAAGCCTGCGGTCCCATGTCATAGATTTATGTCATGTAAAAGATCCTTCCACAGACTAAACTTGTGTGAAACTAAATTTCTAGGTTAGATTTCGCTGGAACGCCCTAGGTATCAGTGACATCTGGTAGTGAAAGTTGGAACTACTAGAAATTTAACGGCACTTGTAGCTCACCCTATGTGTGTCCGCTTGAAGCAGCTACAGCTTCTGGTGAGCCGAATATGTCCTCGGACAATCCTGGCACTAAAAGCCATACAATAAATAAATAAATCAATCGCACTGTCAGTTCCGCGCATGCCATGCTCACACTTAACAATACAGAATACACGCGCTGACTGAGTGTTATACAACCTCACTCCCTGCACCGAGAGCATTATCGAGACAACAATATACCTATCTGCATTTCGTTGAACAAAGTCCTTAGTTTGTAAATAATACGCAGTATTTTGATTAATCTTTGACTATACGGACCGCGAGATTGCATTTTCTAGTTCACTTTTAGCATTAGAGACCGATACGGCTTCTTTATTGGCTGTTCCGACAAAACACGACTGCAGCAGGGGCTGTGATTATTCAGCGTAGTTATAGAGTGGAACCTATCAGCGATGTCGTTCCAGGTTTGAACAAAATATGTAGAACTTCCACTGTTTTAACTTCGTATTTTCTTGGTACCTTCATAAATTGTAATTCGTCTAGCAATAGTTGCATGATCATTGTTCCAAAGCCATAAGTATTTCCATATCTTCTTAAGTCAAGAATTGCGGTGAATGGCAAGCTCATATTTCGTTGGTTGGTTGGTTCCTTAGTTTAGGGGCTGCGACAACGCGGTCATGTAGCCCCGTGTACTTTGGGTGAGTGTAGAATCTGTCTGATAACCGGTGTTAATTGTGATGACTGTATTAGTGTGTGTATCTGTTTTTTTTTAATTCAAGTAGGGACTGCAACTTTGAATTTTCAAATAGTTCCTACTTTTGCCGCCAAACGCCACCGTCAACGACTACTAGGCCTAGTTCAGAACTAGCTACTAGACGCCACCGCAGTCGGCTCTTGGCAACGAACGTAGCAACCAAAGAGCGTTGTTTACATTCTTAACCTATCCAATTTAGCTTCACACAGGTGTAATTAGTGGAAAGATCTTTAACATGCCATAAATCTATGACATGGGACCGCCGGCTTTACTTCCCCTCCGAAGGAAGGCATACTGAGGGATTTTTAACGCTCTTAAAAAATCCGACGGCTTCGGCCGGGTTTGAACCCGCTATCTTGGGCATAGAAGCTCAGCATGCTACCGACTACGCCACCGAAGCCGCCTAAAGCTCATATTTCGGCCCCGTGGTTGCCAATCATGCCATTCAGGCCGTCGGAAGTGAAATATTTTGAGCCACCTCCCATGTACGAGTATATACAATTCTTGATCGGGAGTGGATGATTAGCTACTTCCACGTTCGTACAGAGCAAATGAGCTAGTCGATGAAAATCATTATGGTAATGATTCTTCTTGAATTAAGAAGATACAGAAATACTTATGGCCTATTACTTGGCGCATTACAATTTATACGGGTAGCTAGAAAATACGAAGTTAGAACAGATTTCTACACATTCTTTCAAACCTGGGACGACATCGCTGATAGGCTCCACCCTATAACTTCTCTGATTAATCACAGCCCTTGCTGCAGTCGTGTTTCGTCAGAATAGCCAATCAGGAAGCCGTGTCCTTCTACAATGCTAAAAGTGAACTAGAAATTGCAATCTCGCAAACGGACCTATTAACATATAATAAGTACACGCGTGGTGAATATTGTACATCAAGAGAATAATGCCACGAAATCACTTAGCCTGTACATTTTATATTAGTAAAATCAACTGCTCTACAAGCAGAATAGTTAAGGCTATTTTGTATCGTGATCAGTTTCCTCTATAAATTCTTCTTCGAAAGTATCTGCGTCTCATCCAATTTCTACTTGCGCTATAGCGTCATAGATTTCCTCTTCAGTAAGTCGCTTAGGATTTTTAGCTCGTATACAAGCCTTATCAGCACAGAACCGTACAAGACACGGAGATAGTTGCTAATTCTATTAGAATATGATTTAAAATATAAGACTGAGTTAGATAAACTGAATCAATACTGTACTTTGTTCACCATACCACGCAACAGATCAATGTTTATTCCTTTGAATCAGCAGAAACGAATCCGGCAACAATGACACTGCTTGTAGTCGTTTGCGAACATTTTTGGGATAGGTTAGATGGCGCCTAAGAGCCTGCAGAAACATTACAACCAAAAATATACCATCTTTAGTGGTGTACTTAATACACCAGCGCGTGTATTTAAAGGTTAATGAACAGCGGGGAGGAGAGAATTACACAAGAATGAAGCAATGTAAGAAAACGTTAATTTACGTAGCCAGTTGCCCGCGCACCAATACAAAACTACGTAAATTAACGTAGCCCGTCATCAATGTCTAGAATTAGGCAACACTGGAAAATGTCGTCCAATACTTCAACTTTGTTTCTTCTCCCAGAAAAATATATAACGTTATAAACCAGGGCCTGTTAGCTTGCAGAAACATATACATGCCCACGGGCAAGTAAAACAAATCTGAAATTGGAGTTAAACATGAGAACAGTGGAGCTTTATTTTTATACTCACATTTCCTACACATACACGCTCGCTGAAATATACCACAGCTATTTCAGCTTATATAAATACACTCTGTTATGTTTTTATAACAGAGTTCGTTTCCATAGCAACGACTACATACAAACACAACATCTTGGGATTAAACTTCAGGGACGAGTAATGGAAACAGAAAGTAGCAAAGTAAACAGACAAAAAGAAAAGCCCTTTCGTTTTATTTGTGCGTCAACCATTCTGAAAGAAACACACAAGAAGAGAAACAAAATGAAATAAAATAAACTAAGACAGGAAAAGGTCATCCGTCAGCTTCTGCAAACAGAACTTCTCACAAAAAGATGGAGGTGGGGAGATGTTCACGCAACATCAAAATATCAACATTGCAAGTCCTTGTCGTTTGTTCTCTATTGAAATCCAGGCTGAAGAGGGATATTCGTTTTAAGAATCTTGAGAATGCCACCGGGAAGATTTCAATGCGGGGTTGTATTGACGTCACTGGAAATGCTCATTTAGACTTGGTCTTCGTCTCAACCCTACTCGCCTATCCTCTTCTCCTTTTATCCTGGTCTGTTTTTGGTTTCCAGTCAATGATCAAGAATGCTTGAGAACAATGATGAGCACAGTCGTAGAATTTCAACTTGACATTTCGTTGCCTTCCAAGCGAATGAAACCTTTGACATTCAGATTGTATTGATTGTTAAAATATTTTATTGATAGTGATATTTTATGGAACTAAAGTACAAAGGAAATGGGAGCTGTTCTCTCTTTGTTTTGTTTGAAGGAATGATGGCTGGAGAGATGCAATGGTGCTTTAAATATCCATGGAGGCACGAGTCTTTTATTTCTAATTCGTATTTGTTGGCTTGGTAATTAGTAGAAATACTGGAAAAATCAATCTTAAAATGAAGAAGTGGATATTGTTGACAACTTTAATTATCTCTGAAGTTTTGTTTCTTCTGACAACACCATGAAGCGAGAAATCAAAAAAAGACTACAAGAAGCTTCACAATTTTATTACTCTGTACGTTCACTACTTTGGGATCCAACATTCCCACTAGCTTCTAAGATTACTGTATACAAAACCTACTTTGTGACAATTCTAACAAACGGACATTAAGCAGCAACACTGAAAGGACCAGCAAACAGCCGTCTACAGGCTGCGGAAATGAAGCTCCTCCGTTCCTGCTTACAAAAGACAAGGAAGGACAAAATAAGGAATGTTATCATCCGAGAAGAGCTTGTTTTTTTCTAGGGGGCTATGGTGGCGTAGTTGGTAGCGTGCTGAGCTTCAATGCCCAAGATCGTGGGTTCAAACCCGGCCGAAGTCGTCGGATTTTTTAAGAACGTTAAACATCCCTCAGTATGCCTTCCTTCGGAGGGGAAGTAAAGCCGGCGGTCCCATGTCATAGATTTATGGCATGTTAAAGAACCTTCCACTAATTACACCTGTGTGAAGCTATATTAGGTAAAGTTATCATTTGACAAACTCTCTTAGGTTGCGACGTTCGTCGCCGGGAGCCGACTGCAGTGGCGTCAGCTAACCAGGTTTAGAACTAGTAGTCGCTGACGGTGGCATTTGGCGGCAAAATTAGAAACTACTTGAAAAAATTAAATGTCTGCAGTCCTTACTTGAATTGCAAACAGATACACACACTAATACAGTCATCACAATTAACACCGGTTATCAGACAGATTCTACACACGCCCAAAGTACACGGGGTTACATGACCGCTTTGTCGGAGCCCCTAAACTGAGGAACCAACCAACCAGAGCTTGGTTTGGAAAGAAGCCTTTTGCAAATTAATGGAATAATAATAATATTAATGTTATTGGTTTTACGTCCCTTTTAACTACTCTGGCTTTTAGAGACGCCGGGGTGCTGCAATTTTGCCCCGAAGGGGATCTTTAACGTGCCAGTAAATCTACTGACACGGCTCCCTCGCATTTGCGCACCCTCAAATGCCAGCTCACTGCGCCAGGATATGAACCTGCAACCTTGGGCTCAGCAAGCGAGAACGTTACCGCTCAGCCACGCAGCCAGTCGCTATTACTGGAACTCTATAGACTACGGTGGTATGGCCCTATGTAAAGAATAATTCCAGGAAGCACTCCGAGACTTTTTTTTTTTGTAAGGGTAGTTCCTGGCAAAGGACCCCGAGGACGACCTTGATGATGATGATGATAATTGTTGTTTTAAGGGGCCTAACATCTAGGTTATCGGCCCTAATGGTTTGGGTGATAGTGAAAATGATAACGAAAATGTGAACTATAACTAAAACTAACTACTAACTTATATACGAGGAGAAGAAATGGAAAACAAAAGGAGAATAAGGCAAATAAAGAACAGGAGGAAAAACAAAAGCCCTCAACCTTCGAAGAAAGCGGATTGAGGGACTTGGAAGGAAGGAGAGCCATAAAAGGCAGATAGGAAAGTGAAAGAGGAGAGGGTCCACCCCACAGGTAAGGGACAAAAGGGGGAAACTGGACCCAGCTCAGGAATCCCTCGGGGTCGCCAACTCCCGAACTCACCAGCCGTGAGCCCCTGAGGGTGTAGCAATATCTAGGGTGCACCAGTAGTGGGGGGGCTACATACACCCTGCCTTCTTGAGGGCCTTGAGCAGAAGGCAGGAGATAACATGAAAAGAAAAAGAAGGCTGACCCCTCGCAGAAGGAGGGTATCAGAAAAGATGAGACAAGGGCCAATTAAGGCGGGAAAGGAAGATACTCCCTAGGCCTCGGATACCCTAATACCGTCGGTGTCGGAAGAGAACAAGAGTTGACCAAGTGAGGTCGACAGGAAAGAAGACGGAAATGAGCCCGGCACAAGTAAGTGGAAGCAATGCCGGACTCAGCTGGGGCCCCGTGGTCGCCAACCCACGTCCCACTAGATGTTAGCCCCTGAGGGAAGGACGACCTTGAAACAAGTTTCAAAGGATGAAGAGAAGAGAGGTGTAATCTAGCATACTATATCCGAAGAACAGCTATGGATGGATAACACAAATCATCTGATCTCTACCAGGGGGCAGAAGACCTCGTAGTTCCGCCCTTTAAAACAATAATAACTAACTGATCTCTATCAGATTTTGCAACAATGCTGGGGCGAAGACCTGATGATGATGATGATTTGTTTGAAATGAAACGTGTTTGATGGTGGTGATTCATGTTTAAAGGTCGTGCTAAGAGAATAGTTGAACTCTTCAGTTTCTTAATATGCTCCTACCACATAAATCACTGAAACAATGTAGTGAAACATTATTAAACATTTCCCTTCATAACATAATAATAATGATATTGGTTTTACGTCCCTTTTAACTACTGTGGCTTTTAGAGAGAATAGATAAGATAAAATAGATAAGTTACTGTTACTGTTACCAACATTACATTTAATGATATTTCTCAAAACAAAATATTAAGCAAACGGTACAGTTATGACCTAGCTAATGAACTTCCAGCAGTACCCTTTATCTCCGTACAAAATTTCAGCGTGACACCGCTAATAGTTTCAGAGATATAGAATGCCGGTGAAATATTTCGCACAGCCGCCATCTTGAGGTTATGTAAACAATTGAACGAAGTTAGATGTGTATAAATACGAGGTACGTTCAGAAAGTAAGCTCCGTTTGGTAATAAAATTAAATTGTGTACAGATACAGAAAAAATATTTATTGCACAACATTCTACACCTCTTAAACTACTTTTCCACATAACTGCCGAACTTTTGCAGGCATTTGTCATAGCGTGGCACAAGTTTTTGGATATCTTCTTCATAAAAGTTTGCCGCCGACCGTAAACGAGAGTGAAGATTCCCCTGTAAGATATGCTACCGTTTTGCCACCACTGTTAGGCAAATTGCGTGCTTACCAGGAGAACGGCGTATGTTTAGGAGTTCTCCTGACCTCATACGCAATTTGCCTAACAGTGGTGGCTAAACGGTAGAATATCTTACTGGGGAGTCTTCACTCTCGTTTACGGTCGGCGGCAAACTTCTATGAGGAAGGTATCCAAAAACTTGTGCCACGTTATGACAAATGCCAGCAAAAGTTCGGCAGTTATGTGGAAAAGTAGTTTAAGAGGTGTAGAATGTTGTGCAATAAATATTTTTTCTGTATCTGTACACAATTCAATTTTATTACCAAACGGAGCTTACTTTCTGGACGTGCCTCGTATATACCGTGCCGAGTTTAATTGCGTTTGGTTGGTTAAATCGCGAGAAACGTCTATTTAAAAGTCGCAAATTCGCTTGGCCGCCATGTTGGTTTCGTAGTTACCAGTTTTTCAAAAGTCACATAGGTGATTTTCTAGTAGTTCCCTTTATCACTGTACAAAATTCCAGGAAGATATCGGTAATAGTTTCGTAGATATTAAATGAGGGTGAAATATTTAGCACAGCCGCCATGTTGGATTGGTGAGACGTAACAACATTTGAAGGGCATGGAATAGTGCTATGAACTTACCGAGTTTCATTGAAATCGCTCCAGCCGTTTAGATGTTATTAGGGGGAGACACACACACACACGAATCACACACGCACACACAGACAGACAAACGGACAGAAGGTGATCTCATAAGCCTATTTTTAGCCTACTTTCGTTATTTTGCAAAAATTGAAAGTAGAATTATGAGATCAACACAGGGCCAAAAATTGTGTGTCTGTCTGTCTGTGTGTGTGTCTGTGTCTGTGTGTGTGTGTGTGTGTGTGAGTGTCAGACTCTGAATGTCTGTCCCCCCTATCAATTCAAACACGGTGAAGCCGAATCGAACGAAATTTGATACAGAGGTAGCGCTAGCAAAGGGCACCTCAGTGTAATGTTTTTTGCATCGCTGCTATCTTGACGAAAACATAATGCCGACCACCCAAATGCTAAAAGCTTAAATCAAATTACGACCAACCTAATCATCTGATCTCTACCAAATTTTGCAACATCATACCTTTATGTATGAAGAACCCTTTGAATAAACTACAGGGTCATCAGCCTAATACTTTGCGGATGGCGGCCATGTATGTGTGCAAATTGATTCCCCCTATCTATTCAAACACTGTGAAAGCGAATTGTACACAATTTGGTACAGAGGTAGCACTAGCAAATGGAACCTCAGTCTCATGGTTTATATTGCCGCCATATTGAAGAAAAATTAATGACGACCACCCAAATGTTCAAAGATTAAATGAAATTACGACTAATCTGTCATCCGATCCTTACCAAATTTTGCAAGCCGATCCTTACCAAATTTTGCAACAATATATATGCATTTGGCGAGCGTCTTTTAACTTAACTACAAGGTCATCAGCTTAATAGTTTGCAGATAGCGGCTATGTATGAGTGCAAATGGATTCCCCCTATTAATTCAAACACGGTGAAACCGAATTGAACGAAATTTGGTACAGAGGTAGCACAAGCAAAGGGCACCTTATATTCAAGTTTAATATCCGTATAGCACGTTGTATTTCAACAAGCTACTACAACCAACATTCAATTATATTCCTCGAAAAGGACAAAGAGTTATAACAATACCCATACATTTAGGAGAAAGTAGGCTATGTGTTCTATACTGAACATCTTGTTTCATAAATAAAAATAGGCTAAAATCCGACGACTTTGGCCGGGTTTGATTCCGCGATCTTGGGCATAACAGTTCAGCAGGCTACCGACAATCCCAAATTCGAATTAAAGACACATCTTTTATGACTTTATTTTAGCATTTACGTTGTCAAAATATTCGAGCAATGGAACTCCGAATTACAGAAAAAGCATGACATATAAATCGTGGATAACTTCGCCGGGAAATTAAAATTACTTCGAGATATCGAAAATTCGAAATATAAAAGTTTGAGTTATATACGTTCGACTGTATTACCCAATATTGTATCAGATATAACTAAAACGTTGCACAAATTGAGTAAAATTCCATAATGTATACAAATGCAGAAGTAACATTAGGTAGACTACTATACTGGGGAGTAAAAATGCAAAGTACTTCTTTTTCTTGTGCCTATCCGTTCCGGATGTTGGTGACCATCATATTTATGTCAGTTTTGAATGTTCTAAATAGATCTTCACTCGTGTGTGGAGTCCGTGTTCTTAAGTATCGACGCCAAGTTGTTTTTCTATTTCCCCGTCCTCTTTTACCAGGAATCTTTCCTTGAAGAATGTTCTGCAGCAGATTATACCTGTATCCATTCCTCATCACATGACCTAAATACTGAAGCTTTCTGCATTTTAGTGTTTTCAGGACTTCTTTTTCATTCTTCATTTTGTGTAGAATGTCATTGTTTGTAATTTTATCTGTCCATGGCACTATAAGGATTCTCCTGTAGAGCCACATCTCAAATGACTCAAGTCGCTTGCCCATTGTCTCGGCCCAAGTCCAAGTCTCAGCTCCATAGAAAAGAATGGAAAATATATAGCAACGCAGAAATCTTCATTTTGTTCCCAACGAGAAGTAATGGCTCTTAAACACATTAGCCATTTTACAAAATGCTGCTCTGGATTTCTCGATGCGGACATTAATTTCACGTGAATTATCCCATTGGTCATTAATGTTGGTTCCCAAATATATGTGTTTGCTCACTTGTTCAATAGTGGTACCATTTATATTTAGATTGCAGTTTGGTAGGCTTATGTTTTTCTTGCTGATTACCATGATTTTTTAAAATTCATGTTGATATTCAAACCATAACGCTCACTACTTTTACCGATTCGAGAGACAAGGTGGTGAAGACCATCCAAACTGTCAGCAGATATTACAGTATCATCAGCGTAGCGGACGTTGTTCAGCTTCTCTTCATTCCTTCTTGCACATTTATGAGGGCTTCTTTGAAAATATACTCTGAATAAAGATTAAATATCAATGGCAACAAAATGCAGCCCTGTCTCACTCCTCGGAATATCTTCACTGTGTCAGATTTCTCATTTTCTACCATCACGGCTGCATATTCATTCATTCATTCGTTTATTTGCAATTGGGGGTGTGTCCCCCGGTGGCAAATTAGATATACATAACAAATACATAATTGTACATAACAATTCACTAACAATTAAACTGGAGTATTTAGACAAATAGTCAGTCTTTTCTTAAACACACCTATAGGTTTGGGAAAAGGCTCTAAGACTGCGGCAGGTAGAGAGTTGCAATTATCAATGGCACGGTTTACGAAAAAATATTTACCATAATTTGTTCGCTGTGGTCGGCCCTTAACTTTGAAAGGATGATCGCCCCTACCCATGTAAGTAGGCTTTTCCATACGTTTGCTAAGCTCACCCCATGCTGGTTGATTTGTATACGTGTTGTACATAGCGCAGAGTCTAGATTTCATCCTCCTAGCCTCAAGTGATTCCCACCCAAGTTTCTTTAACATACGGCTCACAATGCTCCTGGGATTTGTCACTGAGCACAAATCTAGCGGCCTTTCTTTGCACCATTTCCAACTCATTTATGAGCCCTACTTGATATGGATCCCAAACCGCCGAGGCGTATTCCAGAATAGGTCTTACAAGTGACAAATATCCTAATTCTTTAGCAGAGGTACTACTCCCTTTTAATACCCTCATTACAAAGTGCAGGGATTTGTAAGCTTTAGAAACTACACATCCAACATACTACTCCATTTCATATCATTTCTTTCGTGAACGCCCAAATATTTGCAAGAATCTTCTTCTACAAGTATTTCCGAGCCAATGTTATATTGAAAATCTTGCCTTCGAACTTTCCCTATTTTTATTAGACTAATTTTTTTGTGTTTATTTTCATTTTATTTTCAATCACCCACTTATATACCAGGTTCAGGTCATCTTGAAGTACTGCATTGTCTTGTGAGTCATGTATCTTTCGATATATTACACAATCATCCGCAAACAATCGACAGTCACTGCGAATCCCATTTGGTAAGTCATTTATAAACGCCAAAAATAACAAAGTTCCGATTACGCTGCCCTGAGGGATACCCGACGTTACAGTAATTTCATCCGAGAATCGGCCTTCAACTTTCACTTTCTGGGAACGACCCGTCAAAAATTCTTGGATCCATAAAATTACTCTTCTATCAATCTTCGTCGAAGCTAATTTATGGAGTAGCATGTCATGCGGCACGACATCAAATGCCTTCGCAAAATCTATAACTACGGCGTCGACTGAAACTCCATCGTCTAACGATTCGCTAATATCTTTCCGAAATCCATGTTGCCTATCATTAAACCATGATAATGTTTTCCTCTGTTCCCTCAAGTAGTCGCAAATGAGATGCGCCATCTGTTTACAAACGATGGACGTAAGACTAACCGGCCTGTGGTTGCCAATTCAAGTCTGCCCCCTCCATTAAATATTGGGACTCCCGTAGCTCTTTTCCAGTCATCTGAGATTTGCGCATTGCTTATGGACACATTAAACATCATCTCTAAATATAGTGTCACGTCCGTACCTCCTAGTTTAAGTACTTCACTAACAATATTATCAGGACCCTTCGATATATTGTAACGTAATTTTTGTATTAGCATTACAATTGCTAACTTGTTTATTTGGAGAAGTGGAGCCCCTGATTCACCGTTAAGGTCCAACACACAGCAATTGGATTTATTGAACACACTACCATAAATGACATTTAATTCATTAGCAATGGCCTGCTTCTCAGTAATTAATTTACCGTCACCGGACATTATCATCGACAAATTATTTAAATTTCCCTTTCTTCTCCTAACATAACTGTAAATTTTTTTCCACCCATCGCCTCCCGAACCAAGTAAACCTTGCATATAATTGTCATGAGCAGCCCTCTTTTTTAAGACGAGCTCCCTTGATAAGGACTTAAATTTCAACATATACTTGTCACTATCATGTCTTTTATTGTATAATTTCCTAATTTTCCGTTTAAGACTCCTGATTTCCCGTGTGTAATACTCAGGATCTGGGTTATGTTTCAGTAATTTAAATGGAACAAATTTGTCAATAGCGCTATTTAAAATTTTCAAAAAAGTTAGTCCTCAGGATATTATTGTGATTTCCTTCCGATGCCCATACTACTAATAGCTCATTCAAATACCCCTGAAATTTGCCCTGATACACCCTGCGATACTAGAATATGATCTTATCAGAGTCTAATTTTGTAATGTCACCGTATCTAATATTTAATTCAACCCTAGAATGGTCACTAATTCCTGGTACTTTCAGACAGTTAATATACAGCTCTACAGGCCTTACGAGAAAAACATCTAAGGTACTATTGCCTCTAGTTGGGAAGTCAACTACTTGGGAAAATCCACCCTCCCTTAAGAATTTGTTTGCAGCGCTCTGAGCTTGACCACAGCTAGTTCACTCACCAGACCAGTCTACTTTGGGGAGGTTTAAATCTCCGGCAATTATTATGCTCTTTACCATAGCATTGCCCGTACAAGTTTTATCATACAATGTGTCGAGAAGCGAAAAGTTATCTTTCGGTGCTCTATACGCCCCTATCACCTGAAGAGGGAATTTATTCCCTTTATCCGAAATTTATACACATAACATTTCATGATCCGTATCAGCCCACTTTAAGAAACTAGCTATATTTTTGCGCACACAAATAAATAGCCCACTACCTCGCTTCCCCCGATCCCTTCTGAACATTTCGTAGGTCCCTTGAATTATTTCATTACTATTTATATCCTCATATAACCAAGATTCAGTAGCAATGACAATGTCCGGAGAATACGTCTCTACAAGATTCCAAAATTCAATTAATTTACTTCCTAAACTCTGACAATTAACCTGCAGTAATCTTAGAGTCTTACCTCCGCAGCAAATATCCCGAAGTAGCTCCTTCTGTTCCCGTCGGCTGGCAACCTCTGGACCTGCTCCTCCTCACAATGGCCGGCACGAACCCATGACCCTGACATGTAGGCTCCCTAGGTTGAAAGCGCCCCGTCGATTTAAATGCAGCCCGTCTCGGGCGAAGTCACGGCCACCAATCCAGCAGTCAGCATCTACGTACACTAATCCCAGTTGTGTACAAACCCAGTCCATGCGGTCATTTACAGACCTAACTCACCTTAACGGAACATCTCCCCGCCGAACAATGCCACTCATTATAATTTTTGCATTTCTAAACTTGCTTTTAGCTCTTCTGCCAAGTTCGTAGAGCTCCCCCATGATGTAATCAGCTGTAGCCCTCTTCTTCAAATCGTTCGTCCCAACATGGAGCAACAACACTTTAACTTTGTCACAGTCCTCTACATTTGCTTCTTCCACTTGTTGGGCAAGCTGGTCAATTTTAATCCCCGGATAACACCGCACTTTCGCACCTGATTTCCTCGAGATATTCACACTCCATCGTATCATAGAATCACCCATTATGATAACGTCATCCTCAGTTTGCTCCTGCACGCCCTCTTCCACACTGATCCCAGTAGAAAGCCGTTCAGTCACATCCTTCACCGTTTCCTCTGATTCACGAAGCTTTGTTCTTAGTTCCTATATTATTTGATCCCTTTCTTTGATTTGCACCCTCAAACAGTCCGGCGTATCACATACTTTACAAAACCAATTCCCGACATCACAATCCTCCTTCTTGACCTTAATACAGCCGAAGTGGAACCATTTATCACATAGTCCACACTGAACATCGTTCTTCAATGTTTTACTGCACGTCGAACACTTTAATGCTGCCACTGGATCATTTGCCTGATTCACATTTGGAGTAACAGGGCCTGGATTCACTTCCACTCCACCAATAACTAACAACGCAGCTATCACTAGGGCTATAAACCACAAGTTACTAGGTCCCGTACGCACACACAAACACCGGAAATCCCGACTGCCCTTCGCATACCACAGTCCAATCCTCGCGCGATAACACTCCAGAGAACAATCCATTTCAGCACACCTGAGAGCTCGGGAAAACCACGACCTTTCACTTTGACTGCCAATAGCAATTTGGATTAGCAAGGTAAGCTAACATTATTTTTGAAAGGAAGTTTTGACTTCCGTAGTTCATTGGCGCTGCTCGTGGTGACATTTGTGCCTTGCAGCGGCCTTCTCAGTATGTACTAGCCACGCGTCTTGGAGAGGTGTACCTATTCCAACGGAAGAGCCCAATGGTACACTGGGGCGAAACGCTGGCAACTGTTTTGAGTTAACCGGACCATTTTATCAAATTTCATTGTAAATTTGTTAATAGCCTATAGATTAATTATGAGCTGGAGATCATTGTCGTTTATCCCACTGTTTTTAGCACCTCGGCCATCTTGTAATGTTGCACTCTATCAAATAACAAATAACTATAGGTTCTTTAACACTGAATGATAACCAATGTAAAGTGATATACGGATAGAGAACAACCTTAATTACAATCCGATTTTGTTTCTTACGCCCCTACACATAGTATTTATTGAGTAATGTTCTAACTACTCCATGTTCAAATAATACACAGAATTCCCGTATAATAAAATCTACCACTTCCGCCGGTGGATGAATAAGCAATGCCAAAGTTCCAGGAAGGGAAGCGAGATAAAACGATTCATAGTGAGGCAAACGTGCATACACACTAAAGCAAATGTAAATAGGACTGGCGAAGCATTAATTAATGCCATGCGTAAATGTTTGCTTGTGTGGGCTAGCATACGGAATATTTCGACCCACCTACCCGCTATACTTGTAGACATATCCAAGCAGAGACAGGCCTTTAACGATGATCAACCAGTCCCTGTAGCCCAGGCTGTTCCAAATCCACGAGTTTGGGTATGCGTACACGCGAGTACTCAGCAGTGATGCTCGGAGCACAGTTGGATAGGGACTGGGGGTGATAGCCAATACGTCACTGGGCGAAGGTCATAACACAAGTCCATGCGCTTCCTGCCAGTCTTGATGTATCGACCGCGCAGTGATGGCAGCCCCCCAAAACAGGGCTGTATTGCATGTTGCAGGTTTACTCACGCAAGGCGGTGAGTACTCCACTGCTCACGGGCGAGCTGCTCGGCTTGAACAGCCTGCTGTAGCCTATGGATGACTGACTAATCTCAATCTACGGAGGTGTGCAAATGCTTGCCACGGTGGGTGAGTGGTCAACATGTCGGCCTACTAACCCCAAGCTTGCAGGTTCGCTCCTGGCCGTAGTAAGTGATGTTTGAAAGGCAGCAAAAATTACGACACTATGTAACACGATGTTGGCATGTCAAAGAACCCATTTGAATTCAGTAGGCCGTGTTCACAACGGAAAAATTAATCTCGGGAGTTTCCGCCTACACAAAATTCCTCATTTCTCTACTAGAAAGCGCTTTAGTGTTCAAGGAGCTTAGATATCTAATCTCCTTGACTTTCATAGTGCTTCAAGGACCAACAAAATTCGACATGCAAGCTAACCTTTGGGTGTCAAATAACAAAGCTTGCATCCATCCCCGAGGCCATACGATATTATTATTATTATTATTATTATTATTATTATTATTGTTACGTGCAAAAGCCCGTCCCAAAATTTTTTAAAATGCATATCCCCTATATATATGTATCCCGACCTTTAAAGCGCCCGCCTGATGGCTTCGTTGGGCTTATGAACTCGAGGTGGCAGCATCTATCGACTCCTCTAGCCGGAGTTGTAGCCTCTAGCCGAGTTGTATCTTCGACCGCTAGAGTGTGTTTGTGGTGCCTTCTGATCTCATCCTAATCGAGACATATTTGAAGGATATTGTATTCTACGTCATTCAACAAAAGACTATATATACATCATGCCGCCAAAATAAATATTTAATATGCACATTGTTACTTGATGTGTCAATCTGTGATTGGACAATTACAATTAACATTAATGCACTGTGGCCTTTGACTTGGGATTCTCCGCCATCTTGGCATCTTCATAGTCTGTCGTCAAGAAAACAATAATCCGGCTGGTTGGTGAAAGAGTGTCTCTCCATGTGCTGGGGGCCTTGGCCCCTAGCCTCTACGAAATATGGATATATGCTAAAAAGGAAATGCCTGTGCTCTTAAGGCTGTATTTTCGCCATTTCGCCGTGAAGAAGGAGTATGAAATAATAATCGCAACTAGATGCAAACAGGAGTGCTTGTTACCAAAACAGCGCATGTGCGGGTTAGCCATTTTGAGGCAATCTAGTGCCTTATAATATTATTTAATTTGTGTGTTAATTATTTTATTTTTATTGTGTCTCCACAGAGAGGTTTTTAAGGTACGTTATTATTTTATATATATATATATATTGTTATGGGAGCTCCGATATTGGCCTTATATTAATGTTTTAATACTGTATTTTGTTACGCCTGGTAGGCCTAATTTTTCTGTTTTGCTAATATTACCAAATATGTAAATTTTTTTGTTTTCCTTCGTACCTTTTGGAGACACGTTTCTAGTTATCTTACGTTGTAAATTATTATTTATTTAGTTTTTGGTAGTCTTTGGGATTGCCCTATTATTAATTTGATTTACGATCCGTTGCAGCCTAAATTGCCTCGTGTCAATAGTGTTAAGGCGTAATTCTTTCCTCCGGTTCTGTTCTCTCTGGTGACTTTAAATTTAATTTTAAGATAATTGTTTGCCGTGATTCGACTGAACATGTAAGCATCCCTTTGGTGGCCATGTTTGCTTTTTTGTTTTGCCCGAGTGCATTCTGGTCTTGTGAGTGCATTCTCTAGGCGTCGAGCGGGAGACTCAAACGTGTTGTGGTGGTAGCTTAGTATGTTTTTGTTAATCTTGTTGGTTTAACTTTGTGTTTTTGTGAGTGTTCCCGAGTTTTTCTCCGTCATGAAAATTGTGGATTTGTTAATTGATCCTATTTGGTTTCATTAATTAAATTTTAAATTTTTCGTTTCATCGTGGCCTTGATGTCTGCATGTCGGGTCGGTATTGCGTACCTTAGTAAATTATCAAGCCTCTTCTCATTTGGCAATACCTGTATTCTGATTTTCTATCTTTTGGGCCTTATTATTTTAATTTTAAATTAAATATTTTCTTTTCGCTCAGCAAGCATATTATGCCGTCTCTTGCCTTCTTATGTAAATAACTTGTTGGCCTTAATCCATGTGCATCACCAGAGAGAGGTTGTTGTGGCAATTGAGTTTCCTTTTTTATGATTTTGTTAAATTTTTCTTTTTCTTGGCCCCTTTGATAATTAAATATTCTTCGAAATATTAAGCGACTGTTGTGGCATTATTTCGTCGGTGGCAGTCCTATTGGCAATCGGACTGTGTCCGTAGACGAGCCTGTGCGTTTTCCCCTTCTCCACCATCTTCCTCTCTTTAGGTGTTCTTCTGTTGGGGCATGTCATCTGGCGGTGATTTTGCAGCAAGCGTCGCGGACCTCTGAAAACAAGGTAAGTTGGTCCACCACCACCCCGGCCGGCGTAGCAGTGGTAGCAGAGCGTGGTTTCGATCCACGGACCTCTGGGTTATGGGCCCAGCACGCTTCCACCTTCTTCGTCTAAAGCTAACAACATTGGACTTATTGAAAATTTACCTAACGCATCTCGGACTCTGAAAGCACTGCAGGTGCTGGTGTTCTGCGTTTCTGAAGACTTATGGACACAGTGATGCTGTTGACTAAGTGGTTTGCGAGGTGATCAATTATCCCATCACTGATAATCTGACCCTGCACTCTTCCTAACCAAAACGATGCGGTTTTTATCCATCAATTGGAGTTTACTGGTGAACATTATCTTCTGGAAACATGCTTGGTGAATCGGCTAGTTATGGAGTACTGCCTATGCCTAGGCATATTCGTGAACGGTGTTCACGCTTAAGGGAGGGAGTCTGTTACGTGCAAAAGCCCGTCCCAACTTTTTTTAAAATGCAACCCCCCTATATATATATGTATCCCGACCTTTAAAGCGCCCGCCTGATGGCTTCGTTGGGCTTATGAACTCGAGGTGGCAGCATCTATCGACTCCTCTAGCCAGAGTTGTAGCCTCTAGCCGAGTTGTATCTTCGACCGCTAGAGTGTGATGTGGTATCTTCTGATCTCATCCTAATCGAGACATATTTGAAGGATACTGTATTCTACGTCATTGAACAAAAGACTATATATACAACATGCCGCCAAAATAATTATTTAATATTCACATTGTTACTTGATGTGTCAATCTGTGATTGGACAGTTACAATTAACATTAATGCAGTGCGGCCTTTGACTTGGGATTCTCCGCCATCTTGGCATCTTCATAGTCTGTCGTCAAGAAAACAACAATCCGGCTGGTTGGTGAAAGAGTGTCTCTCCGTGTGCTGGGGGCCTTGGCCCCTAGCCTCTACGAAATATGGATATATGCTAAAAAGGAAATGTCTGTGCTCTTAAGCCTGTATTTTTGCCATTTCACCGTGAAGAAGAAGTATGAAATAATAATCGCAACTAGATGCAAACAGGAGTGCTTGTTACCAAAACAGCGCATGTGCGGGTTAGCCATTTTGAGGCAATCTAGTGCCTTATAATATTATTTAACTTGTGTGTTAATTATTTTATTTTTATTGTGTCTCCACAGAGAAGTTTTTAAGGTACGTTATTATTTTATATATATATATATATATATATATATTGTAATGGGAGCTCCGATATTGGCCTTATATTAATGTTTAATACTGTATTTTTTTTTCGCCTGGTAGGCCTAATTTTTCTGTTTTGCTAATGTTACCAAATATGTAAATTTTGTTCTTTTCCTTCGTACCTTCTGGAGACACGTTTCTAGTTTATCTTACGTTGTAAATTATTATTTATTTGGTTTTTGGTAGTCTTTGGGATTGCCCTATTATTAATTTGATTTACGATCCGTTGCAGCCTAAATTGCCTCGTGTCAATAGTGTTAAGGCGTAATTCTTTCCTCCCGTTCTGTTCTCTCTGGTGACTTTAAATTTAATTTTAAGCTAATTGTTTGCCGTGATTCGACTGAACATGTAAGCATCCCTTTGGTGGCCATGTTTGTTTTTTTTGTTTTGCCCGAGTGCATTCTGGTCTTATGAGTGCATTCTCTAGGCGTCGAGCGGGAGACTCAAACGTGTTGTGGTGGTAGCTTAGTATGTTTTTGTTAATCTTGTTGGTTTAACTTTGTGTTTTTGTGAGTGTTCCCGAGTTTTTCTCCGTCATGAAAATTGTGGATTTGTTAATTGATCCTATTTGGTTTATTAATTTAATTTTAAATTTTTCGTTTCATCGTGGCCTTGATGTCTGCATGTCGGGTCGGTATTGCGTACCTTAGTAAATTATCAAGCCCTTTCTCATTTGGCAATACCTGTAATCTGATTTTCTATCTTTTGGGCCTTATTATTTTAATTTTAAATTAAATCTTTTCTTTTCGCTCAGCAAGCATATTATGCCGTCTCTTGCCTTCTTATGTAAATAACTTGTTGGCCTTAAGCCATGTGCATCAACAGAGAGAGGTTGTTGTGGCAATAGAGTTTCCTTTTTTTAATGATTTTGTTAAATTTTTATTTTTCTTGACCCCTTTGATAATTAAATATTCTTCGAAATATTAAGCGACTGTTGTGGCATTATTTCGTCGGTGGCAGTCCTATTGGTAATCGGACTGTGTCCGTAGACGAGCCTGTGCGTTTTCCCCTTCTCCACCTTCTTCCTCCCTTTAGGTGTTCTTCTGTTGGGGCATGTCATCTGGCGGTGATTTTACAGCAAGCGTCGCGGACCTCTGAAAACAAGGTAAGTTGGTCCACCACCACCCCGGCCGGCGTAGCAATTATTATTAATATTTTGGAGTGCAAATTATTAGATTCAACGTCAGTTTACCAAGATAATATTTATACTTTTTCACGGCTTAATGCACTAAATATGTTTGGATGGCGGTGAAATTACTTCCAATGTTTAGCCAGGACTCTTAATTATATTTTCTTTTGAGAAACTGAAATAACTAGATGACTATCAAACAACTTTACTAAGCAGAGGTCTCAACTTTGCTCTCGCACCCTCCAAAATTCCTACAGAGGAGTTGATCACATCCGTTGATGCTGCCATCTACAATTTACCTCCAGATGAAGCTGAAGAAGTTAGACAAGAAAGTGTAAGGATATTAAGATCCTCTAAAGTACCCGCACCCAATTTAACTCGGGGTGAAAGAAAGGCATTGAAGGAACTAAGAAATAATGACACCATTTCTATTCTTCATGCTGACAAGGGAAATGCGACAGTGGTGATGGATACCGTTGAATATAAAAGTAAAATCTCGATTCTGTTATCTGATCCTGTCTACAGACTGTGCACTCGTGATCCAACCACTCGTGTATCCAATGCCACTGCTAAGCTTGTTAAACTGTCATCTATTCCAAAAGAAGAGGGAAGATGTCTTATTCCGAGAGATGCTGTTCCTCCGAGATTGTATGGTCTTCCAAAAATCCATAAGCAAGACGTCCCTCTTCGACCAATTGTTAGCACAATAGGTTCTCCAACTTATGCTCTTGCGCAATATCTCAGCAAGTTGCTTCAGCCGCACTTGGGGCGCACACAGTCCTACATTAGGGATTCAACCCATTTCGTCGAAAAATTGTCAACCATCGCCGTTCAACCAAATGCTATTTTGGTGAGTTTTGATGTAGAGTCCTTGTTTACCAGAGTGCCGGTGGACTCGGTCATGTCACTCATCAAGGATTTGTTTCCTGAGGACATTGCCCGATTATTCCACCACTGCTTGTGTTCCAGCTATTTCTTGTGGGATGGTAAATATTACGAGCAGACTGATGGTGTGGCCATGGGAAGTCCACTCTCGCCTGTCGTGGCAAATTTTTTCATGGAACATTTTGAGGAGGAGGCTATATCTTCGGCGTCTTTCAAACCTGTGATTTGGTGGAGGTATGTGGATGATACGTTCGTGGTGTGGGAGGAGGGTTCTGAGAAACTGAACCACTTTCTGAACCACCTAAATCAGCTGCATCCTTCAATACACTTCACAATGGAGCTAGAGTCAGGTGGATGCTTACCTTTTTTGGATGTTCTTGTGAGGAGGAAAGCGGATGGATCCATGGGGCACAGCGTCTACCGTAAGCCAACTCACACTAACCGTTACTTACATGCGGACTCCCACCACCACCCAGCACAAAAACAAGGAATTATAACAACTCTAGCCAAAAGAGCGGAACGTATTTGTGAGGCATCAACTCTTCAGGAAGAGTTACATGCCTTACAAACCATGTTTAAGGGTAATGGCTATAATGAATCCACTATATATAGGTCCCTACATCCCAGAAGGAGGGATAGACAACCTTCTCAGAGCTCCGACGTGAGAGGAACTGCTTACCTCCCTTATATTCACAACACCACTGACCGCGTTGCTAAGATTCTCCGCAAGCACAAGATAAAAACAGTTTTCGGCACTATGACGAAAATTGGTCAACGTTTAGCATTAAACAAAGATAAATTGTCCCCAATACTACAACCTGGGGTGTATGAAGTCCCATGTACTTGCGGAAAAGTCTACATTGGACAAACAAAACGGTCCATTGCCACTCGCATCAAAGAGCATCAAAGGAACATCCGTCTAAACCAACCTGACAAATCAGCTATAGCTGAACATGCCCTGTCTTCAGGGCACGATGTATGTTTCAAGGATGCTCATGCGCTTGCCCTTGTTAAGCACAACTGGTCTAGAATTATAAGGGAGGCAGTTGAAATTCGTAAAAATCCCAATAATTTTAACAGAGACACTGGTTATCAGCTAAGTGACACATGGCTACCAGTTATTAGGGATCTAGGGAGATAGTTCCTCTCAGTCTCTCTGTTCTTCACATATTAAAATTGTACATTTTCCCTCTAGGGCTCAGAGCCTGGATTTGATCTCCTTTGTTCGTCACTGGAGGAGTTTCCATCTGTTTTTTCGCCGTTGACTGTATGACGTTAGGTATCGTTCAGCTAGTATTCCCTTTTGTCTATGTTTCCTTATATCCAACTAACCCTCCCACCTCCCCCCCTCCCCCTCCTCATTCTTCGAGGAGTTTCTATATTTTCACACCGCCCCCTTTACCTTCTTGTTACTTACTACTCTGTCCGCCGTTCCACCATGGTCCATACAGTTATTTCTGGCAGCTGCTCTCTGGTGACGAACAGAGGAATTTATCTATATTTTTTGTAATCTCATTGATATACTTTCTTTGGCCACATTGTTTATTTCCATTGAAAAAGGAGGCAATATGGAAATATCAACTTGTGTCTACGCAGCCACAAAATTTCCGCAGCCCCGAGTGTTCCTGTAACGGAGGGCTCCAAACAGTGGACCATCTAATATTTGAGTGTAGTACAGTGAAAAGAAGAGAGAGAGAGAATTATCAATAAATTGTGTTTTCATGGAAGGATACTGGCTAATCCATAAGTCTGTTCTAATCAGAAAATATGTTAAACCATTTTCAAAACACGTGAATTCTTCGGACTTTACTGCAATGAAAGAGGATTAAGATCATCACCCATCAGCAAATACAGTAGTATAGGCTATAACAAAGATTGTGTAATTACACCATTCTATGAACGGAGATACCAGCTTGTAGTACTACGACTGTAGAGAATTTAAAACATGAAGATAAATAAGGACAAAACCAAAATCCTTGTTATGAGTAGCCATGGAATGACGGCTCAAATGGGTTTGGATCGACATAGGTTTCAGAGTGTGAAGGATAACTTAGAGGTAAAATTACATCAGATACATGCAATATAAATGATCTAGTTTGCAGGATAAATCAGGCAATCGCATCTTTCAAAATATTCAAAAATTTTTCAATTCATCTACCCTCAATCAAGATCTCAAAAAACAACTCATTTAAACCTTTGTTTGGAGAGTTTGCCTTTATGGAAGTGAAACCTTGACACTTAGACTGGAGGGGAAGATAGGTATCGAGCCTTATGACATGAGGTACTAAAACCGGATGCTCAAGATTCCGTAGACAAACACAGTAGCAAAGGAAAATATGCTGTGTCGGATAGGAAAAGTATCATGTCGGAGGAACTCCATCAAGCAACGACTTGACTATTGGATGGGGAATACAATTCGTAATATAAGACTATTACACACTTTACTGGAAGGTACTGCGGGTAGGAATGATAGAGACAGGCCAAGAAAAGTGTATAGCTTTCTCACTTTCCTTGTTAACGACCGGCGAATCAAAGGGCAGGCAGTACCACGCGGCGACAATCACCATTATTCACTGCTGACCAATAGCTGATGGTGCTTGACCAATCTCTTGCTCTTTTTCTAGCATGTATTCCAGAGTCTGGTTCTGGCTGTGACTTACTAGTCAGGTCTTCAGGGTTCCGTAGTTGGTCGCAGTTCTTCTTGACTCACTGTTTTCTCTCAGTTACTACGGTGGAGAGTTGACAACACTGTGCCTCGAGCTGGAATAGCCTTGGCTCCACACAGACATGGAATATAAACATGGCCACCCAGCGAGGTTTCGAAAGCGAGCCGGTCGTTAATGAGGAGAGTGGGAGAACTATAGATCAAATCAAGGAGGACCTAGGCCGCCAATCATACACTGAGCTAAAACGAATGGCACAAGATAGAAGTGTGTGGGGATGAAAAAACTGCTGCAAACCAACCTTTGGGTTGAAATCTTAAGGAGAGAAATGAGACTGACACATAGGTTTAAACGCCACATTTCGTTGTATCCTATGCCTACAGTACACTCAAATACAAAAACAGTGCAATCAACATGGACATACAGTGTAACCGCAATGGGTTAGAGATTAGACAGCCTTGAGGCAGATTACATGATTATTTTTAAAACAAATAAACGGGGTACACTACTTACTGCAATGAGTTCCTTATAACCACTGTGCTTAACAAGGATATTTTACATACTAGTTAAGCCTACCTATGATATATTTAAGATATTCATATACGTTTCAAATGGCGTATTTGGATTGCATTTTCACTTTTGTTTCCAGAAGAAAGCTGATTTCTTGTACATTAAGAAAATGTATGGTAATTACATATTTCAGGTATAAATATGCTAAGACAAATGATTTAAATGGATAAGGGTGGTCGTGTCTATTAATAATGCAAAACATTATTTATTTATTTATTTATTTATTTATTTATTTTTATCGTATGGCTTTTAGTGCCGGGAGTGTCTGAGGATATTTTCGGCTCGCCTGAGTCTTTAGATGCTTCCAGCGGACACCATTCGGGTAAGCTACAAGTTCCGTTGAATTTCAAATAGTTCCAACATTCGCTACCATATATCATTGATACGTATGGAAATGCTACCTACGTACGCTCCACCATAGAAAATGCTTACCTTGTCACCTCTGGCAAAAACGAGGAAATTCATACAGTTGTTACTAGAATAGGCGACACTGTTATCTAATATATAAAAGTGAAAGTCTGTATGTATGTGGGTATGTATGTGGATCAGTTCCGTATACAAATCCACACCGTTCCACCAATCTCAACCAAATTTTGCATACACATAGTTTAGGACCCAGAAGGAACCGCTGGCTACATGAATTTACGATAGTCTTTCTCATTCTTCTGATTTCGACCCTTTTGCACTCCAGCACATGCTAATCAAATCATAAAATATACTCATGAAGGAATGGCAAGGCGGATAGTTTCCATGGCAACATAGCTCAAGTCGAGACACGGCCGACTGGATGCCATTTGCGCTCTGCACTACCGGTATAGAAAATGAGGATCTTTACTTGAAATCACGTTAGTTACTCAACTTCTCACACAGCACTGTCAACCGAGTTTAGCATAACAAAGACTTGACACTATCTTCTACTATATATTTGTCAAATACCACTCACTCACTCATTCATTCATCACGAAATCTCAGAAACCATCAAACGGATTGGAATGAAATTTGGTATGCAGCTTCCCCAAGGGCCGCAAATGCCCACTAAGAGAGGATTTTTGGATATTCTGGCTCTAAAGGGGTGTTAAGGGGGTAGACCTGCATTTCATTGAACAGCAATATCTCCCGATTGGTTTCATTGGGGGATGTGATACTCGGCACATAAACTCATCATTAAAAATAAGAAGACACGAGTCGGAGGGTTTTTCGATGTGGTGTATATTATGAGATGAAAGGGGTGAAAAGTGGGGATTGAAAGATTCCTAACGGAGCGTGTATCTCTTAAACGACATAGGCGAGGAGTTTGAAACTCAGCGGGAAAAAATCAGCATAAAAATAAGTAAATATGTGTTTGATCGTTTCATCATAAATCCAATTTAAGGGGCCCATGGTGTGGGGTGAAATTCTAGAGAGGGGGGGGGGGAGAAACAGGAAAGAAAGTGTCCTAACTGATTGACTGACTCACTCACTCATGAAACTCAGGGGGAAAAACTGCTTTAAAGTAAGTAAATAGCTGTTCGACAGTTTCTTTCATAAATCAAATTTAAGGGGTTCATGGGGAGGGGTGAAATTCTGAAAAAAGAAAATTGAAAGAAAATGTCCTGACTCACTCACTCATCATCGCCCAGCCAAAATGATTGAAGTTAGAAACATGACAGTTTGGGGATATGTTCATTGTATTTCAAAACAGTCTACTAAGAGAGGATTTTCGGATATTCAGGTTCTAAAGGGGTCTTAATGGGGTTAAACCTGCATTTCATTGAATAACAATATCTCCCGATTGGTTTCATTGGGGGATCTGATACACGGCATATAAACTCATCATTAAAAAGTAAGACACGTGTCTGAGGGTTTTTCGATGTGGAGTATATTATGAGGTGAAAGGGGTGAAAAGTAGGGATTGAAAGATTCCTAACGGAGCGTGTATGTCTTAAACGACATAGGCGAGGAGTTTGAAACTCAGCGGAAAAAAATCAGCATAAAAATAAGTAAATATGTGTTTGACCGTTTTTTTTCATAAATCCAATTTAAGAGGCCCATGGGGAGGGGTGAAATTCTGTGGGGGGGGGGGACAGGAAAGAAAATGTCCTAACTGATTGACTGACTGACCCACTCATCAAACTCAGGGGGAAAAACTGCTTTAAAGTAAGTAAATAGCTGTTCGACAGTTTTTTTAATCAATCAAATTGAAGGGGTTCATCGGGAGGGGTGAAATTCTGAAGGGAAAAATGAAAGAAAATGTCCTGACTCATTCACTCACTCATCATCGCCCAGCCAAAAATATTGAAGTTGGAAACATGGCATTTTGGGGATATGTTCGTTGTATGTCAAAACCGTACACTAAGGGAGGATTTTTGGATATTCAGGCTCTAAAGGGGTCTTAAGGGGGTTAAACCTGAATTTCATTGAATAACAATATCTCACGAGTCGTTTCATTTGTGGATGTGATACTCGGCATATAAACTAATCATTAAAAATACGCAGACATGTGTCTAAGGGTTTTTCGATGTGGTGTATTATTATGAGGTGAAAGGGGTGAAAAGTTGGGGTTGAAGGATTCCTAACGGAGCGTGTAGGCCTATCTTAAACGATATAGGCGAGAAATTTGAAACGCAGCGAAAAATCATCAGCTAAAAAGATAAGTAAATCGGTGTTCGACCGTTTTTTCATAAATTAATTTAAGGGGCCAATGGAGTGGGGTGAAATTCTGGGGGGAAAAAGGAGAGAAAGTGTCCTAACTGACTAACTCACTCACCAAACTCAGGGGAAATAGACAGCTTTAAAAATAAGTTAATAGGTGTTCAAGCGTTTTTTCATCAATCCAATTTAAGGGGCCCATGGGGAGGGGTGAAATTCTGGTAAAAATAATTGAAAGAAAATGTCCTGTCTGACTCACTCACTCATCACGCCCAGCGAAAACTATTAAAGTTGGAAAAATGAAATTTTGGGAATATGTTCGCTGTATGTCGAAAACGTCAACTAAGGAATGATTTTTGTTTATTCGGGTTTTAAAGAGATGTTAAGGGGGTAAACGTGCATTTCATTGAATAACGATATATCATGAGTTGTTTCTTAGGGGATGTGATATTCGGTATATAAACTAATCATTAAAAATAATCAGACATATGTCTAAGGGTTTATCGATGTGGTGTATATTATGAGGTGATAGGGGTGAAAATTGGGGGTTGAGGGATTCTTGACGGAGCGTGTATCTCTTAAAGGACATAGGCGAGAAGTTTGAAATTCGGCGGGAAAAGAACAGCTTAAAATACAAGTAAATAGGTGTTCGACTGTTTTTTTCATAAATCCAATTTAAGGGGCCCTTGGTGAGAGGTGAAATTCTGGGGGAAAAAAAAACAGGAAAGAAAGTTTCCTAACTGATTGACTCACTTACTCACTCATCAAACTCAGGGGGAAAACAGCTTTAAATAAGTAAATAGGTGTTCGACCGTTTGTTTCATAAATCCAATTTAAGGGGTTCATGGGGAGGGGTGAAATTATCAAAAATAAATTAAAGGAAATGTCCTGACTGACTCACTCACTCATCATAGCCCAGCCAAAATTATTAAAGTTAGAAACATGACATTTTGGGGATATGTTCGTTGTATGTCGAAAACGTCCACTAAGGAAAGGGTTTTGAATATTCAGGTTCTAAATAGGTGTTAAGGGGGGTAAACGTGCATTTCATTGAATAACCATATCTCACGAGTGGTTTCATTTGGGGATGTGATACTTGGCATATATACTAATCATTAAAAATAAGCTGACACATGTCTAATGGTTTTTCGATGTAGTGTATATTATGAGGTGAAAGGGATGAAAGGTGGGGGTTGAAAGATTCCTAACGGACCGTGTATCGCTTAAACGACATAAGCGAGGAGTTTGAAACTCGGAGGAAATCAATCAGCTTAAAAATAAATAAATAAATAAATAAATAAATAAATAAATAAATAAATAAATAAATAAATAAATAAATAAATAAATAAATAAATAAATAAATAAATAAATAAATAAATAAATAAATAAATAAATAAATAAATAAATGAATAAATAAATAAATAAAATAAATATGTGTTCGACCGTTTTTTCATAAATCCAATTTAAGGGGCCTATGGGGAGGGGTGAAATTCTGGAAGAAAAACGTCCCCTAATGAAGGATTTTTGGATGTTCACTCTCATCGACCTACCCAAACGATTAAAGTTAGAAGAATGATATTTTGGGGATATGTTTGTTGTGTGTCGAAAACGTCTACCAAGGAGGGATTTTTGGATATTCAGGTTCTAAAGGGGTGTTAATGGGGTTAAACCTGCGTTTCATTGAATAACAATATGACACGACTATGACGCGAGCGAAGCGAGGCTAAAAATGAGATGATGTGCGTCTATGTATTACTCAATCACGCAAGTACCACTGGTCCGATTTACATGAATTTTACATGGAAGTAGCTGATTTACCTGGTTAACATATAGGTTACTTTTGATTTCAATACTTTGTACTATTTAAAGATGGCGACCATTTTAGTGACTTCACTACACCCTTTGGTTTAAAACTTTCATATTTCCATTTCAAATACAAAGAGAACGCTAAGAAATAGCAAACTTTTGATGGTATATACGAGGTTAAAAATTACATCTTCTATCCGAAAGGTATCTCCAACCGTTAGCGAGTAAAACTTAAATTTGTGCTATAAAACACGGTCAACGCCAAGCGGTGTAGTTGGACAAAATGTTCCATCCTTAATCTCCCTCTGCGCAGCACCTCGCCTATCCCCTGTTTTAACTGTCACCTTCATATTTTAATTTATTTATGACGCGTAGCGAAGCACGGGTACTTCAGCTAGTCTCAAATATTTATAAACCTCCAAGTGTTAAGTGGCCAAATCAAGTCTTAGACGTGCATCCACACCCAGCCGTCTATGTAGGAGACTTCAACAGTCATCATCAGGAGTGGAACTATAGATGCAATGATGAGAACGGAGAGGCACTAATGAATTGGATAGAAAGTAATGATCTATTCCATGTGTTTGATGCTAAAGATCGAGGTACTTTTAGATCTGCTGCATGGAGGCTAGATTATTGTCCTGACCTATGTTTTGTGTCCAGAAACCAAGATGATAAACCCTTATCAATCATCCGAAAAGTGCTCGCCGATTTTCCTCACAGCCAGCATCGGCCGGTCCTTTACGAGCTTGGAATTCAAATTCCCTTAGTTTCATCTACCCCACGATCACGCTAGAATCTCAGTAAAGCTAACTGGTCTGCCTTTACAGAGGACCTTGATAAATATGTACGAAGGATACCACCAACAAGAAAAGCATATGAGAGATTTGTGGGAGCTGTGATATCTACAGCGAAAAACCACATCAATAGGGGCTTCCGTAGAGAGTACATTCCTGGATGGAGTGACGAAACTGATAATCTTTACCAACAATACATTGACAGTGGTGATCACGAAATTGCAGATCAACTTTTACATAGCCTGGATGCTGCAAGAAAACAAAAGTGGATTACGAAAGTGGAATCCCTTGACTTTACAAAATCTAGTCGTGAAGCCTGGCTGCTTCTCAGGAAACTGGGAGATGGTAAACCTATTACACGAAGGAGTCCAGATATTCACCCAAACAAGATCGCTTCTCACATAGTCACGACTTCTAAAAGTAGCAGGGATAAAATCTTCACAAAACGCATAAAGAAGGAATTAAACATTTTAAAAGAGAATGCCACAGATATCTTGGAATACTCCAGACCTTTTACTAAGGATGAGATAAATACTGCAATTAAAGACATTAAGCCAGGCAAAGCACCAGGTTTGGATGGCATCCACCCGGAATTTATTACTCATTGTGGAGACAGAGCTAAAGTATGGTTGTCTAACTTCTTCACGAACATATTACAGAGTGGGCAATTGCCAAAGTTATTCAAACAAACGAAGATCATAGCCATCTTGAAGAAAGGCAAAGCAAGTGATACACCAGAGAGCTATCGCCCCATTGCCCTGCTTAGTGTGACATATAAATTACTAGAAAGGCTCCTTCTCAATAGAATTGGCCCAGAGATAATCAAGAAAATCCCAGTGGAGCAGGCAGGATTCAGACCGCACAGAAGCACTACAGATCAAGTACTGTCCCTTACAACTTTCATAGAAGCAGGCTACCAGAAAAAACTTAAGACATCGGTGGCTTTTATCGATCTGACAGCAGCATACGACTCAGTCTGGAAGGATGGCCTACTCTTCAAGTTCCTGAAAGTGATACCATGTAAGACGACTGCCCGACTCCTGAATAATATGCTAAGTCAGAGACTTTTCCAAGTACATATGGGGAATAATGTGAGCACCAAAAGATCACTAAATAATGGACTTCCTCAGGGCTCTGTTCTTGCTCCAATCTTATTTAGCCTATATATCGCAGATATGCCTGCCACAACTTCAAGAAAATTTGGTTATGCAGATGATTGGGCACTTGCTACTAGAGATACAACTTTTGAGAAAACAGAGATGAACCTAACAGACGATCTTGAAGAACTGACTCAATACTTTAAGATGTGGAGACTTACACTTAATACTAACAAGACAGAAGTGTGCTGCTTTCATTTGAACAACAAGATGGCTAATAAAGAATTGCAGGTGTATATTGGAAATCAATTATAGAGACATAATAGATTCCCTAAATACCTGGGGGTCACAATGGATAGAAAACTCTCCTTCAAACAACACCTCCGCAATACTCAATCCAAAGTGAGAACCCGTAACAATATAGTCCAAAAATTATGTGGCACAACTTGGGGTTCATCGGCAACTTCACTTCGATGTACAGCTTTGGGACTTGTGTTTTCAGCTGCAGAGTATTGTGCCCCGGTGTGGTTGAATAGTCCTCACACTAACCTCATAGATACCAAGCTCAACACCACCATGCGCCTAATCACTGGCACAATAAGGTCTACACCCACACATTGTCTACCTATCCTCAGCCACATCCCTCCACCAGATCTTCGACGTAAAAACGTTCTCCTCAAGGAGTTCAAGAAAATAATGGATAACCCATAGCTACCAATACACTGTGACATTGCTGACATTTGCCTGAATCGCCTACGATCCCGAAATCCACCAACAAGGACTGCAATAGACTTGTAGAATACCAACTACAACATCACTAAAGAATGGCAGGGAAGACAAGATAATAGGCCTGGATCAACCTTACCACGCATTGGATCATCGTTGCCACCTGGATTTGAGCTTCCTCGGAAAACATGGTCAACTCTCAACAGGATTCGTACGGGTCACGGCAACTGTGCAGACTTCCACTACAAATGGAAAATAATGTCTTCACCTAACTGTGATTGTGGTGCCCCCAAGCAGACCATCCAGCATATCATCACCGAATGTCCTGAACGAAAGTACAGTGGCAACGTGACTGATTTCGCTCATGGATCATCAGAGACAATTAACTATATAAACAATTTAGACATGAACATATAGTTTGTCTTCATAAACTAATTATCTCTTATGTGCATATTGTATCTGTAAAGCCATACGCTAAATAAATAATCATTGATACCTACTGGTGAACGTTGGAACTTTCATAGAGCGTTACGACGAAATATAACCTACCAATTTAGCTGGACACAACTTTAGTCTGTGAAAGTATCTTTTACATGCCATAAATCTATGACAAGGGACCGCTGGCTTTACTTCCCCTCCGAAGGAAGGCATACTGAAGGATTTTTAAGGCTCTTAAAACATCCGACGACTTCGGTCGGGTTTGAACTCGCTATCTTGGGCATAGCAGTTCAGCATGCTACCGACCACGCCACCGAAGCCGCAGAAATTTTAACCTAATTTACTTAATAACTAATAATTGTGTTTTTTATAGTTTCAAACATCAATAAGTCCAGTTGTAATTCACTTATCAACCTCAACAAGGTCTCCAATTAAAGATCATTAAATTAGGAATGTCCTGTACTAAAGCTGAGAAAAGTATGTCCCTATTCAAAAACTGAATACGACGAAAGGAAAAACATATTTTTGAAATTTTGCATTTATGAAAGAATAGGCTATGTTATATTTTTTGGTATAATAATGATTAACTAATAAATATATTAGGGGACATCAAAACCACTAATGTTAATAGTTATGTGAAATAAAAATTGTAATAAATGCTTTGTGGTAGTTGCTAGGTGATCTCAAAAATGCCAATTTGTTTAAAAGGACTCTTAGGAAAACGCTTAAATTGTTAATTAACCATTCTGATGGTATAACTGCCTTTATTTACATTCTATTTAACTACTATAACATTTTACAAAGTTTGGTTTGAAATTATGGAAAATATTTTAAATCGTTCATGTATACCTTATGCACAACTCAATTGAGGGTAATCTGTGACATAGAAATCGAAGTCTGGATTTCATATAATTTTCCTTCACAGGTTTCAGGATTTAATATATGATTCTCGAGTTTAGAAATGAGGAAATTAATCTGGCAGTCTTAAGACTACAATTGGATTAATAAGAAAGCAATTAAGTCTGACGTCTCCAAGAATAATAAAGGATTTTACACCCTTAATAAGAGATTCAATTATGAAGATTAGAAATATTTAAAGAACTAATTCATATTGAGAATTTTAGTGAATTTATAAGTAGTAGGAAGCCATTTCTTATTTGGGAAACAATGTGTTGGGCACTGATTCAAATCAAAAGTTCACTTCGTTCTTTACTGTACAACTGACCATACGCTTATGCAACAAAAATAATTTCCAGTTCAACGAAATTAACTCATCAGAACACAGTGAACTGGAGTACAACTAGGCAATCATTTGAACAAGATGATTTGAGTAACTCCATGAAATAAATAAATAAATAAATAGATAGATAAATAATTACATGGATAGATAAATACGTAAAGAAATAGATAATATATATACTTAAATAAATAAATACATAAAGAGATAGAAAAATAATTATATATTTTTTTAATGAAGTAGATGTTTTCCAAGAAGCATACTGGCGCAGTTCAAAATTCATTACATAATAGTCATCTAGAACTGACGTTGGATACAAGGCAGTTATCCTTTCTACGTGTAAAATTCATGGGAAATCAGAAGACTGCTACAATAAAATGCAGTCATTAATGTGTTGAAGAAACTCAGTATCATTCAGCACTGACTTTAATCCTTATGATATACCAAATATTTGTGTGGTAAAATTCCAGAAAAAATGCATTCAAGAGCGAAATAAATAATGAGTAAAAATAACAATAAATAATAATACCTAAGTAATATAATAACCAATAATAATAATAATAATAATAATATATATATATATATATATTTACGAGGGATTGTGGAAAATCTGCTCCCATGCGCTTGAAGAGGGTCGGTCCGCACTCTTCAAGTTTGTGGGGCTCTTACCCACTAAAAACCACACTCCCTTCTCCCACGGCGTGTATATCTGTCCTAGACCCGCTCTTCCATTACTTCAGGGCGGCGTCGTTTATGAAGCATCTTATGCTCCTTCTCCCTTCAGTTCGTCTTTACTATTGGCCATAAGCGTCTAGATCCCACTTCTTTAGGCGCAAAGTACTCTCCACATCACTGCCACCTCATCCCAGGATTCCTGATTTTGTAGCACGCCATGGACTATGTTGTCTGGCGTGAGCTCTCCCTGCATTGCCTCCAAACTTCTTCTTTGTGGCAGCGAATGATCACATGTAAAGAAAGTATGGAGTGCATCATCAATTTCACTGCAGTATATGCACGCCGGACTACTCGCTCGCTCTAGTCTGTATAGGAATTGGCGATAGTATCCGTGACCTGTCAAGAACTGCGTCAGGTATTAGTTCGACTCACCGTGATTCCGGCTGACCTAGTCAGCCAATGATGGTATCAGCTTCTTCGTCCATTTACCCCGAGGCTCATTTTCCCATCTCTGTTGCCATCGCCTCATCCTTGGCGAAGCGCCAGCTCCTTTGCCTGTTTCCTTCCAGGCTCTCCTTGGGTACGCCAGATCTCCTGTCTTTCCAAGGCAAGTAAGTCAATAGGAGCTACTGCTGGCACTAATAGGATCGCAGGTTCTGACACTGTACGATATGCGCACGCAATTCATTACGCTGCTCTCCGCTGTACTGCAACGAGATTGATGTTGTCTGGATATATTTACAAAATGGATGATCCCAGATTAACGAAAAGGATATTCAAGTACCTTTGGGAGAAAAGGTCAACGACTTGTTGGATTCAAGAGGTAAAGAAAGATTTAGAAAGAAATAATGTAAGAGAAGGAAGGAAGGAAGGAAGCTTGTAGTTTAACGTGACCGTTAATCTCGCGATCATAAGCCACGGGGTAATGTAAGAGAAGACGACAGTGGAGACAGAGAGATTTTTCGATTTTTCTAAAGAAGGTGTTAAGTATGGAGGGATTCCAGGGAAGAGTGGAAAGGAAACCTGGGGCGAAGTGGTCTGAGGACAGAATGAAGCAACATAGTCTAAGAATGAAGAAATATTGGGAAGAACGGAAGAGAAAACAACAATGAGTGAAGAATTTAAATTGGCGCGTGGTCCATAGCTGGCCTTGTCGAAAAGAATAATAATAATAATAATAATAATTTCATCTACCGCCATCATCCCTAAATCAATCTTGGTCTACATATCATTATGCAGAAGGCCATCATCTTGGAGACCTGTTCCATTGTTCGCTCGTTTCTCAATGTGCCACCCTAAAGGAAGTTGTCATACCGTATTTCAAACGAGCCGACGATATGTTGATTTTTCCCACTTATGTGGTGAAATGAATGCGATTACACTAATTATAATAAAAAAACAGCCAATGTACTTGAGAATGATACCTATAAGAAGTATTGGGATATATGAATCCCGTGTACCAGCAGATCTTGGCGTATCTACCGGAAATCTATCTAGCATATCGTAATAATTTCGAAGAAGCAACAGTATAAGATATTGATGTTACTTTGAACCATAATGTACATTTACAGTACATTATTTAAAAATGAAGAACATGTCAAATGGCTGTCGGCTGAAGTTGTGGAGACTGAAATATATTGATATTGTACCTGTGGTATTATCAACAATAGAAGCAAGCCTCTGATTAAGGGATTGGCAAAGATTAAATTGATACATCTGGTCACCAGGATGAAAGAGTTGTTTCTTAAAATAGAAAATAAAGAACGAAAGTAAGATTCCGTGTTCATGGGTGTGTGTAGAAATAGCTTGATAACGTGTGTTATTGTGGCCAGAATGCGTGAGTCACCAGCAATTTAATCAAGCATGACATATTATGAGGTGGTTTTTATTAATCTTAGGAATAAGTATAATATGTAAATACGTGGATTTGCAACGCGTATTTCTAAATATTGAGTTATAATAAAAAAGTAACAATGGTTATAAGTTCGCTATTTATTCCTGTTCTGTTCATATTCTGTACCATATATGACGGAAGTGCAGTATAATTAAAGGGGTATCAAACATTACTTTAATACTATCATTTTCCTGCTTAGACTCTGAAATATTTGCCATTTCGATATCACAGCTCTTGACAGTTTACACAATATAATAATATAATCCCAATTACTGCACTCAGTGTTTCTAATCATTTTACCGCCAACAATTCGTACTTACTGAAAAATTCCTGCTTTTTCTCCAAATCCCAGCGTTCGGTAATATCTCCCGTCCCACAGTTACACGCGGTTGAAAGCTCTTTCTTGTGATCTTCGTTTGCATCACCACACGACACTGTTGGCGTTTCTCAGTCATTGTTTGAGTTGGAATCATTAACTTTCAGCTATTTCGGTGCCTGGGTGGATGTTAAATACTGTAGTTCGTTATTTTCTTCAACCTTCAAAACTAACCACACGTACAAAATAACAACCCACCCCACCTCCAAACACTAGGCTGTGTGCTTATAAGAACTGAGTGCCGAGTTGCCGACCAAAAGAAACTCATTCGATTTTAAATTGAGGATTACTCAAAATCTCCTCCAGCTGTTGTGAACAGCGCGTTGACGCCGGCTGATCGATGAACTTTCAAGTTGGAAGTTATATTTGCCGGATTAGATACAAATGAACCAATATTTTTTTCTTAAACAGTTTTCAAACTATTTTGAAATAATGGAATTATATTTCGAATATACTAACTTTAAAATTTTTTTTGTGCAGTTTTCGGCAAATAAGTTATAGATCACTGAACGTGTGTTGCGTGGGAGTTACGTATTTTTAAATTATAGAGCGAGATGTGTGCTTTTTAAATACTATGTCATGTTAAATAAACTTCATTTTTGATAGATAAAATTGAAAAACAAAGCACTGGTAATAACCATTTACCTTGAAATACCAAAACATATATCAACTTTGCAAAACTCTTTTAGAATTTTACTTGTTCAGTGTTTATAGGCTAGTGTACAGTATTTTTATTCTGGGGTATTTCTCAGCAGTATTAACCAAGCCTTCGTGAATTAATTTGAAGAAAGAACGGTCACCGTTTACGAGTTGATTTATTATTTGTAGATATTAATACAAATTTTCTTTTTAAGAGATTTTAACACTTCGGTGTTTTAATCGCTGTATTAGCTGTACTTTTTAAGATTATACCTTATAATTTCTTAAATAGCCAAAGATAACAATTAATATTAATTTTGAATACAAGGGTGTGTTTATGCAATAGCAGTGGCAACTGAAAACAGTTGGTAGATTGAGACTGACGAATAAATCAATATCATGATAGCGGGTCTTGGACTTCGGATAGAATATAAGAGTAACTCTTCAATTGAAGATGATGACGATGATAATTGTTGTTTTAAGGGGCCTAACATCTAGGTTATCGGCCCCTGATGGTTTGGGTGATCGTGAAGATGAAAAAGAAAAGCGAACTTAAAGACTAAAACTAACTACTAACCTACATACTAGAAGGAGAAATGGAAAAATAAAGGAGAATAAGGCAAATAAAGGACGGGAGGAAAAGAAATGCCCTCAACCCTCGAAGAAGGCGGATTGAGGGACTTGGAAGGAAGGAGAGCCATGAAAGGCTGATAGGAAAGTGAAAGAGGAGAGGATCCGCCCCAAAGGTAAGGGACAAAAGGGGAAAACGGACCCATCTCAGGAATCCCTCGGGGTCGCCAACCCCCGAACCCACCAGCCGTGAGCCCCAGAGGGTGTAGCATTATCTAGGGTGCACCAGAAGTGGTGGGGCTACATACACCCTGCCTCCTTAAGGGCCTAGAGCACAAGGCAGGAGGTAAAAGGAAGAGAAAAAGAAGGCTGACCCCTTACAGAAGGAGGGTATCAGAAAAGATGAGACAAGGGCCAATTAAGGCGGGAAAGGAAGAGACTCCCTAGGCCTCGGATACCCTAATACCGTCGGGGTCGGAAGAGAACAAGAGTTGACCAAGTGAGGTCGACAGGAAAGAAGACGGAGAGGAGCCCGGCACTAGTAAGTGGAAGCAATGCCGGACTCAGCTGGGGCCCCGTGGTCGCCAACCCACGCCCACAAGATGTGAGCCCCTGGGGGATCAATTGAAGAGTGTTTTATTGTGAGTGATTGGGCCCATGAAAGAACCCACGCTGGGTGTATGTGGAACCTGTGTTATTGTGAAGACAATGGGCTACTAGCGTGTGTATTTTTAAATTGGGCTAGGTATAGGGTAGGAGGCGGCCGTGGACTTCATTTAGGTACCATTCCACCATTCGCCTTGAGTATAAGTTGGAAACCACAGAATATCACTTCTAGGATGGCTGTGAAGTAGGAATCGAACGCACCCCTTTCCAGCCCCCAGACCAGAAATTGAATTCCAGGACTTCCACGGTGGCAACCAACAATATTCACTAAGCCATTATGTGGACCTACAACGTAGGAAACTGATTTTTACGTCTGTTCTGTTGGTCATGGTATGCAATATTATTGTGGGGAATGCCAACTTGAAAAACATAATAATAACTGCCGCTCAGTCCAAATAATCGGTTAAAGAATTTGAGTCGTTACAAAGTATAATTAAAACTTTCTGTGGTTTAATAATATTGCTATGCACAAGTTTTTTTTAGCGTATGGCTTTTAGTGCCGAGAGTGTCCGAGGACATGTTCGGCTCGCCAGTTTTTGTAGCTGCTTCGAGATGGACACCCAATGGGTGAGCTACAAGTACCGTTGGGGAGGAAGTTGGAAGGGAGGGTCGAGGAGTTGGAAGGTAGCGGCTGTGGCCTATAATTAAGGACCAACCCCGGCATTTGCCTGGAAGGAAGATGGGAAACCACAGAAGACCATCTTCAAGGTTGCCGGCGGGGGGATTCGAACCTCCTCGCCTCCCGGATGTGAGCGACTTCCAACAGTCATGCCGCAACGACCTCGGCTAACTCACCCGGTTATGCACAAGTGTATCGGCGGCTTCGGTGGCGTAGTTGTTAGCATGCTGAGCTTCTATGCCGAAGATCGTGGGTTCAAACCCGGCCGAAGTCATCGGATTTTTAATAGCGTTAATAACCCCTCAGTATGCCTTTCTTCGGAGATGAAGTAAAGCCGACGGGCCCTTGTCATAGATTTATGGCATATAAATGAACCTTCCACCAACTACAATTGTGTTAAGCTAAATTTGTGTCTTAGAATTGATTAACGCTCTAAATTCCAACGTTCGTCACCAGGTGCCAGTTGCGGTGTAATCTAGCGCCCAAATTCACGGCTAGGTGTCGTTGACAGGAGCATTTGATAGCAAAGGTAGGAACTACTTGAAATTGATCGTCTGCAGTCCTTACTTGAATTACTAATACAGCCATCACAATTAACACCGGTTATCAGACTGATTCTACACACACCCAAGTACACAGGGCTGCATGACCTCATTGTCGCAGCCCCTAAACTGATGAACTAACCAACCTATATACGTATCCTCCGAACCTAAATTAAGCCTAAGCGGGAGGATGTGACGATGTTCGCATGACGACGAAACTAGTTATCCACTTAACCCCCATTTGTGTGAAAAGTGTTTAATTAAATGTATAAATAATTCGTGTAATTTATATTTATCACTGATAAATTAATTGCAACTCCCTGCCCAATTTAACTGGGCGAACTCATGTTGGCAGATTGAAGAGCTTCTACTATTTGATTTATTTGATATTTGTTGATAGGAGATTTGTAAAATTTGATAATTGAAATATAATGTTAATAATGGTTTTAGTCACTTGAGTAAATATATTTTAGCTAGAAAGGAAATACTTATCCTGCTTAGGGTGTGTTTTTAGTAAATACTATTTTGAAATTATTGAATTAGATTTCGAATATACTAACTTTTAACATTCTAAAATCACATTTATATTTTTGTGCAGTTTTCGGCAAAGGTAACTGAACGTGTGTTGCATGGAAGTTATGTTTTATTTAAATTATAGAGCGTGATGTGTGATTTGAATATACTACGAGTATATCATGCTAAATAAACCTCATTATTCAGTGATAAACACAGTATCATCATCATTTCGAGGTGGGAAATTATTACCCCATTGCCCATTTAAGAAAACATACTGTCGGGTATGGGCAGTGGGATAATAATTTCCCACCCCATATTTTATTAAATAGAATCCACACCTATAAAAGTGTTGCATATTCCTCCTCATCTACCACCCCCAATAACAAATGGGCCAACATATATATATTTTATACCCCCCAGTCTGTTGACCTATAGAGTGTTAAACCACCGATTATGATACGTTGCTCTGGCAAGATTTAAATTAACATAAGGGAATTTATTGAACTCCATGGAATGCATTCCAACAATGCAGAGACGACGATGGAGCACACACAGACTCGTGAGATCAAAGGTATGGAGGGATAGAATGACTTAAGGCGTACCCTATAATATAGCGGCATGCCATGAGAATTGCTCCTCTGTTACAGAGGCAGCGGATTGTACTCAACAGACAGACAGATTGTTAGAGCACATGCTCAAAGGGGATCCTTGATAAGTCATTGCGTCCCATAAGTACAGTAGTATGTAATTCAGAAATCTTTCTAGGTTTGTGCCACGTATTGTGTGGGGTTTCGCCTAGGACACCAAGCTGGCCCATCAGCGTGCTCATGGTGTCCCCGCCCAGACCCCCACAGGAGTAGAAAACTGAGCGACACCTCCCTTTTTATGAAGCGCATCTGCGCCTCTTTACTATGAGAACTAAAAGCTCAAGCAGCCTTAACCTCCCTATTTTTTTTTTTTTTTAGCGTATGGCTTTTTTAGTGCCGGGAGTGTCCGAGGACATGTTCGGCTCGCCAGTTTTCTAGCTGCTTCGAGACGGACACCCAATGGGTGAGCTACAAGTACCGTTGGGGAGGAAAGTTGGAAGGGAGGGTCGAGGAGTTGGAAGGTAGCGGCTGTGGCCTAGAGTTAAGGACCAACCCCCGGCATTTGCCTGGAAGGAAGATGGGAAACCACAGAAGACCATCTTCAAGGTTGCCGGCGGGGGATTCGAACCTCCTCGCCTCCCGGATGTGAGCGACTGCCAACAGTCATGCCGCAACGACCTCGGCTAACTCACCCGGTAACCTCCCTATCAAAGCTTCCAAAAAGATGGTGCATTGCCTTTAACGGCCAGTGAATTAAAACTCAGCAATCACTCAATTCACAAAAGACACGGCACAGACCTAGAATGATTGCTGAGTTTTAATTCACTGGCCGTGAAAGCCAATATACCATCTTTTGACGGTACTATGTAATTCTGAGTTATAAGGAGTATAATTTACTAGCAGCAGTATCCGGCTTCACCCGGTCGATTGATCATGAAGTCTCAAAGTCTCTTTCAGTTACCTGGTCTGATAACACTCTTAAGAAGTAGGCCTAAGTGATGAATGATATACCAGGTGAATCAGCTGCCCTTAATAATATGGTTAATGCAGCCCAACTAACGCGTGTTATCAGGAAGGTCGATATTTCTCTGCTTGCATCCCGTATGGTACTAATGCACTGCACGCATATCCCGCTAACGATATTGAACACTACTGTTTTTCTCTAGTAATTATCTGTCGTCACATCGAAGGAAAAGTAAGAGTGTTCAGTATCGTTTGCAGAATATACTAGCAAGTGCTTAAGTACCATACGGGATGCAAGCAGAGAAATATCGATCTTCCTTATATCAACGCCAGTTGGGCTGCATAAAACAATATTATTAGGGGCAGACGACTAACTTGGTATACTGTATTTATATTTTATTCATTCGTTATCCAAACAGTGAAATTGTTCAAACTAACATGACTCATAACAAAATGTAGGTGGCATTAATAAAATTAACAACGCAGAGAATCATTAAGGAAATGAACAAAGCAGGAGAATGACCATCGACATCCACTATATGGTCACCAGGCAGCAAGGTCTCGCCTCAGATCCCGCAAGATTTTCCTTGCTAGGACTCTGCCGCTGGAGAGAACAGCAGAGTCAACTCGTTTCAACAGATGGAGGAGCTCACTGCCCACAGACATGTCACCAAAGGAAGACCTGGCTCCTGGCGCTGACCTACCTTATCCTGTGTGGAGATCCCTCAACCGCTTAAGAGTGGGTGTCCCCAATGCAAGACCAACCTGCAAAAATGGGGGATCCTTCCAGCAGACGCAGACACCTCTTGTGAATGTGGAGCTGAACAAGACCCAAGCCACCTACTTATCTGCCCTCGCCTGGACAGTCCATGCACAACGGAAGATATTTTTAGAGGAAGTAACAAGTCCATCGCAGCTGTAGATTTTTGGAAATGTTGACCGAACACGGAAATGAATGAATGATTAAGGAAATTAACCTATAGAAGAGCTACAGTGTGACAAGAGAACACAGCGAAGTCTGATCAAAGTGAAATGTGGCACTATGATCATGTTAAGAGAAAAAGTTAGCGATGATGCTTATTTAATAATGCCGCCTGGTTGCGTAGTGGCCGGCATTATTGGCTGTCACTGTGGATGCCTGTGGGTGCTCAGCCAAGGAATGTAATACTGATGTGAGGGCTGGAATGGGATGCACTCAGCCGCGTGAGGCAAAACTGGGAAGAGTTGGGTTCGATTCCTACCTCTGCCATCCTGGAAGTGGTTTCCCACTTCTACTCCGGGCAAATGCCAGGATGGTACCTAATATAAGGTTATGATCACCTACTTCCCCAATCTTCATCTCAATTGCAAATACACACTACTACTACTACTAATAATAATAATAATAATAATAATCTACTACAACTACTAAGGGGCGTGGTGGAGCAGCGGTCAAGATGTTGGCATCTCACCGAGGTGGACCGGGTTCGATTCCCAGTCAATGCATGTGAGATTTTCGAAGTGAAATGCCATGTCCTGTGGTTCAGATTCCACGTAAAAAGAAGGTCTCGTGGCTCATGATCGCACGATTAACGTTCACGTAAAACTACAAGCTTCCTTCGGTACTACTACTACTACGACAGACATCACAATGGCACATGTTATCATACAAATTCTACACACAGGGATACATGACCTTATGTCGCTAAGCCCCTATATGAATCAACAACAAAAATTTTACGACTCCCTCTTTGTATCTTTTATGACAGGGTGGTCCAACCTTTTGTTACCCGAGGGCCAATCAAACTTTAGTATAGGAATGTGAGGGCCAGAGACAATCCAGAAAGAAAAAGTATTACATATTTTTCTCAAAAACATTTATTAAAATTTATATTGAATGAAGTATAATATTACTAGTTTATTATACCACTTCATTTTACAGTCGAGAAATCAATGTGATGATTGGCACTGCTTTCCTGATACAAGTGTATCAATGTCCACTGTAAGTTCAGTAAGGCAAAGTCTCAGGCTCGATTCCAGTGAAGCACTTTCAATTCGATTTCTCGTTTTTTATTTAATTTGTTTGAGAGCAGAAAAAACACTTTTGCACACATACGTACTGCCAAACAGCGATAACACTTGCAGAGAGCATTTAAGCAGTTTAGGAAAACGTTCTTTAGAAATCAGTTTCCAAACATTTTCAGGGACATCACACTTTTTATTCTGGTAGAATGGGTCTGCCTGAAGATCACAAATTTCCATTTGAAGGTCGCAGGGCACCTCACTCACTTCAATATCCATGGGGTTATTGAACAGTGCAAGTTTTGGTTTTAGGGAGTCAAAATCCTGGAACCTGTTCTGGAACACTTTCTTGATATCTATTATTATTTCATGAAACTTACTAAACTTTTAGTCAGTTGTTTCTTCTTTCAACTGCTGACAAGATGGGAAGTGTGCCATATTATTTGCCTTCAATGCAATTTGCATTACATCAAGTTTTTTTTGCCGAAGCCCTCAACATTTCCATAAAGCAGGGAGATATTTTTTTTTCTGCCTTGTAGTTTCAGGTTTAATACATTTAGATTGGATGTTAAATCTGTCAGAAAAGCGAAATTATTTAAAAACTGGATTTCTTCCAGTTTTTCTTGATACTCATGCTCCATGTTTTCAATTTTGAGAAAAGCAAGAATTTCATTCCTCAACCCAAAAAACAGTTGCAAGCAATTTCCAGCACTTAGCCAACGCTTCTCAGCTTCCAAATTGTCCAGGAATGCAATAAATGCTCTGTGTCTACAGGCTTTATTGCCTCCTCTTAATAAATTTACAGTATTTACAACAGTTTTCATAGGCTCACTGAGCCTTATAATGTTTTCACAGAGAGCCTCCTGGTGGATAATGCAGTGGAAAAACAAACAATTCAATCCTTTTTCTTTACACAGTGCTACTAAACCAATGTTAGGACCAACCATTGCTTTAGCAATGCCATAGCACTTCACAAAACCTCCATATTTAGTAACGACATCATCCAGTGCGTTGAATATGTCAATACCTTTTTGCTGGTTTCTAATTATCTAAATTCCAACATTTCTTCATGAATTTGACATTCTTCGTTTATTGTTCTGACAAAGATAAGGAGCTGGCCGATGTCAGCAATATCTGTGCTCTCATCTAGAGCAAGAGAGTAAAATTCATATTTTTCCAAAATGCTCTTGAGAGAACCTGAAACTTCACCAGCCGTATCATTAATTCTTGTACTAACTTTCTAATGAGACAAGGATACTGTTTCAAAATTTTTAGCCATCCTATTATCTCCGAATGAAGATGCCATTTTTACAGCACATATCTCTTAATGAGCTCACCATCCCTAAAAGACGTTTTACTTTTAGCTTCGGAGGCTATAAACATACCTCATAAGATGCCTTTAAACCGGCAGTGTTTGATGGTTGCTGAAATATATTCTTCTGTCTTGTTAGTTTCAGCTTCAAATCATTAAACACACAGCATCTGGGACTTCCTTGGTATTGATCGTATTTTGATTTATGCAAGCTGGTTTAGTGTCTATTCACGTTATACTCCTTCGAAACACCTAAGACTAGAGAACAGATAACGCACTGTGGTTTTACATTATGTTCAACAAAAAAGTAACTTCCCTGCCACTTTGACTGAAATTGTCGTTTCTCACCTTCAAAACGCCGTTTATTAAGTCCCGCCATATTAGGTACCGCTCTCGCAACAACGATGACAAACAAACTCTCGTCGTACTATATCTCTCGAACAACCTCTCTCGTCAAAACCAACCTCTTCGAACAGCCCTGCGCTCCCTTTTAAAGAGAAATCCGCCGCAGCACACGAACGATCGCGAACTAATATGCAGCCAATCACTGGCAGCCAACCAGTTGTCGCCTGGAGATGGGGCCGCTTCTCGTGCCGTACGTACTCGTGGAAAGACAATTCTGATTACTGGCGTATTTTTCGGGATCATTCCTTTCGCACCGGGCTCCTTGGTAACATTATTGAATGAAAGTGAAAATTAAAGTAGGCACGCTACGGATTACAACTGTCGAAGAGTGAAGGGCAGTAAGAAGGGCAAGGCCCAATAAAAATGAACAGGCCGCTGGCCGCGGGTTGGACCTCATTGTATTTATGAGAATTAAGGCATTATGAACTGTATATTTGTTGAATAAGTTAAATAAGAATATAACAGTAGGCGGGCAACTTAGAAAAATAACACCGTATAGCTCATTTGTAGGAATATAATTTTCCATTCATGAAAAATGAAAAAGAAAAGTAATTTTTGAATACTTGCCAGCCGAAGAGAATACTGCTCTCATTCGGCAACAGGGGTTATATAAACTCCGGAAACGAACTTTCAAACTTATAACTAAGCCCATGTGTTGAAAGCGTCGCCATAAATCCCAGACAGCTAACAATGTTAACAAACACAATATAATTCTTTTAATTTTTAGGCTGCGAAAAGAGGAAACTTTCCCACTGTTACAAGCATAATGAGCTGCAAATTCTTGAATAGAAAGTTATGACTGATTCTCGTCTAGATGCGCCAGTAACGGAAACTATGGAATAATGGATTGAGGAGGCAAACTAAGAGAAGTAAAATAAATAAATAAATAAAGGACCATTAAAACAAGAGTAAACATTATAGCAAACAATATAATATTGAGAATGTGTAAACTTTCCTATTTTCTGATCCAATAATACTTACTCTGTTACCACTAATTATTATTAAAGTGAAATGCGCACAATGTCCAGAGGGTTATAATTTATTGCAGAGTACAGAATTCACTTTGAGTCAATATTCTCCTATTTCACACGAGAACGTGGTATCACATCCATTTCACACAGTTTACAAAATTAATGCAGTCAGAAGAGGGCGAATGGAAAACTCTAGTTCTACAAATCTTGTGTTGAAAGCCGTGCATGGCAAAACGGGTGACTGTGTATGTCAGTTCGTAGTTAGAGCCTTTCCATTATACTGACGTTCATTCTTTCATTCATTCATTCATTAAATTACTTGATTTGCAAATGGGGATAATTTCCCGGTGGCAAATCGTACAATTATTACAGAAAATTACCGAGAATAATATCAAAAACAGTAAATATCTAACGTGATCTCCTTCATCTTTGAACGGAGTTCTTGGAGTAACTCGGTGTACTGTCAAGTGCAGTCATGGGCAAAGTACGGCCCGTGGGCCAAGTGTGGTCCTTGAGCTAGTCTAATCCGGTCCAAGACATGGTTTCGAAAATTACAGTATACTACCTACAAGTACACATAGTGTAATATTCTAGATTTAAGCATTATTTAGTTAAATTGCCAACTTCATCATCAATGTAAAATGTTTCATAACATATGATTTTAGAAGGGTAATCAAAGTTGTATCTACTTATATGTACAGTATGTTCATTTTAATCATTCATTTTATATCAGCCTTATTTGAAATTAATTTGTACTTTAACACTTATATGTTATCATAAGATGGAAGTTACGGTCATAAACAAGATGTTCAGTAAAGAACATATCGCCTACTTTCTCCAAAATGCATGGGTATTGTTATAACTCTCTGTCCTTTTCAAGGAGTATAATTGAATGTTGGTTGTAGTAGCTTGTTGAAATACAACGTGCTATACGGATATTAAAATAGAATATGAGGTGCCTTTTGCTAGTGCTACCTCTGTAAAAAACATTCATTCAATTCCGTTTCACCGTGTTTGAATTGATATGGGGAATCGATTTGCACACATACATGGCCGCTATCTGCACACTATTGGGCTGATGACCTTGTAATTCAGTCAAAAGATGCTTTCCAAAAAAAAGGTAAGTTGTTGCAAAATTTGGTAGAGATCAAATGATTAGGTTGGTCGTAATTTGATTTAAGCTTTTAACACTTGGGTGGCCGCCATTCTGTTTCCGTCAAGATGGCGGTGATATAAAACATGGCAGTGAGGTGTCCTTTGCTAGTGCTATCTCTGTACCATATTTAATTCAATTCGGTTTAACCGTATTTGAATTGATATGGGGAATCGATTTGCACACATACATGGCCGCTATCTGCACACTATTGGGCTGATGACCTTGTAGTTCAGTCAAAAGATGCTTCCCAAAAAAAAGGTATGTTGTTGCAAAATGTGGTAGAGATCGGATGATTATGTTAGTCGTAATTTGATTCAAGCTTTTTACATTTGGGTGGCCACCATTACGTTTCCGTCAAGATGACGGCAATATGAAGTATGACACTGAGGTGCACTTTGCTTGTGCTACCTTAGTACCAAATATCGTACAATTCGGTTTCACCGTGTTTGAAAAGATAGGGGGAATCGATTTGCTTACATACATGGCCCCCATCCGCAAACTATTTGGCCGATGACCTTGTAGTTTGCTCAAAAGTTTCTTTATGTATAAATGTATAATGTTGAAAAATTTCGTTGAGATCACATCATTAGGTTGGGCGTAATTTGATTCAAGCTTTTAACATTTGGGGGGCCACCATTACGTTTTCACAAGATGGCGGCAATATAAAACATGAGAGTGAGGTGCCCTTTCTAGTGCTACCTCTGTGCCATATTTCGTTCATTTCGATTTTATCGTGTTTGAATTGATAGGGGGAATTGATTTGCACACATACATGGCCGCCATCTGCAAACTATTGGGCCGATGATCTTGTACTTTGGTCAAAATATGTTTCCAGCAAAAAGGTATATTGTTGCGAAATTTGGTAGAGATCAGATTATGTGGTTGGTCGTAATTTGATTTAAATTTTTAACATTTGAGTGGCCGCCATTACGCTTCCGTCAATATGGCGGCAATATTATGCATGACATTGAGGTGCCCTTTGCTAGTGCTACATCTGTACCAAAATTTGTTCAGTTTGGTTTCTCCGTGTTTGAATAGATAGGGGGAATCGATTTGCACACATACATGGCCGCCATCCGCAAAGTATTAGGCTGATGACCTTGTAGTGTGGTAAAAAGATTATTCATACATGAAGGTAAAATGTTGCAATGTTTGGTAGATATCAGATTATTACGTTGGTCGTAATTTGATTTTAGCTCTTAACATTTGGTTGGCCGCCATTACGTGTTCGTAAAGATGGCGGTGATATAAAACATGACGCTGAGGTTTCCTCTGCTAGTGCTACTTCTGTACTAAATTTTGTTCAATTCAGTTTCACTGTGTTTGAATTAATAGGGGGATCGATTTGCCCACATACGTGGCCGCCATGCGCAAAGTATTGGGCTGATGATCTTGTAATTCGGTCAAAGTATGCGTCCCACTTAAAGGTATGTTGTTGCAAAATTTGGTAGATATCGGATGTTTAGGTTAGCCGTAATTTGATTTAAGCTTTTAACATTTGGGTGGCTGCCTACCTCTGTACTAAATTTTGTTCAATTCGGTTCTACTGTGTTTGAATTGATAGGGGGATCGATTTGCAAACATACATGGCCGCCATGCGCAAAGTATTGGGTTGATGATCTTGTAGTTCGGTCTAAGTATGCTTCCCACTTAAAGGTATGTTGTTGCAAAATTTGGTAGATATCGGATGTTTAGGTTGTCGTAATTTGATTTAAGCTTTTAACATTTGGGTGGCTGCCATTACGTATTCGTGAAGATGGCGGCGATATAAAACATGCCACTGAGGTGTCATTTGCTAGTTCTACCTCTGTACCAGATTTCGTTCAATTCGGTTTCACCGTGTTCGAAGTGATAGGGGGGGGGACGACAGACATTCAGCGTACACACACACACTCACACACACACACACACACACAGACAGACAAACGATTTTTGGCCCTGTGTAGATTTCATAAGTCTACTTTCATTTTTTGCAAAAATCGAAAGTAGGCTAATAGATCTTCTAAGAATCAGCTCATCCCAGTTTCAACCAGATCATGAAAAATCTTTAGGAGCACAGCTACAGTTGTCACATACTCCTTCCTCTTGTAACAAAATTAATAATGAAGGTGTGTTCTTTTTCCTACGTTTTCTACCATTGTAGCTCATAAGTTTTGTTTGATGTAAAATTCAGAAATACAAAGTTTATAATCTACTAGCAGTAGTACCCGGCTTCGCCCGGTGGATTGATGATAATATTCCAGTCTCCTTAACACTCAACGTCATAAATTATATTTATTTATGTATTCATTTCTTACATTATCAAACCCAGTGACAATGTTTATACTTAAGTCACTATGGGAATGCTCTGTAAAATAATGATCATTCTCGTGATATTTGTCTTCAGTCCGAGTCGAGTTATGTCGTTAGCGGTCCCAGAATTCGTGACTTCTCAGTCGTAGAAGACTTTATGTGGTGGTGATTAGAAATATAATGGACTTAAATTCTAGGTCATTTGCCCCCAATGACGTTGAGGGCGTAACATCTAGGTAATTTGCCCTACTGATCAGGACGATTTTGAAAATTACTACATAACTGACATATGAAACTTAGAAAATAATAGAAAAAGTTATTTTTTAGGACTCACATTTCGGGAAAGACTTGATTATTTTTTGCCAAAGAGCTCCCACTTAGATCGCTATCTGGTTAAAAGTTTCGTCATGTCAAGGTTTAAACTGTACGATAAATGTCTGAAGCAATTCCTCAAAGAGAAGCTTCCAGATTTCGCAGTCGATATATCGTTAACGTTCCTGAGCATCCAGTTGTCTTTTCTTCTGACGCAAAACATCTTCTACATAGTGATGATGAACATAGAAGCGACTACTGGCACATGTAACTTATCAACGAATGGGAAAAATTGATACCGTACTTTAAAGGAATGAGAGGTCATTTGCCCTTTTAATGAGGATGACAATGAAGACTACTACTACTTCTGAACGGGCATATCAAACTTACAAACTAATGGAAATACGTATTTTTTAAATCACAGGCTAGGTAGACTCTGGTGTTGCTTAGTAGTATAATGGACGTAACATCTACTGTAGGTCATTTGCCCCTTTGATGAGGATGATAATGAAGACGACTACCACTGAACGGGTATATCAAACTTACAAACTAATGGAAATACATATTTTTTAAATCACAGGCTAGATAGACTCTGGTGTTGCTTAGTAGTATAATGGATGTAACATCTAGGTCATTTGCCCCTTTGATGAGGATGATAATGAAGACGATTACTACTGATTGGGTATATCAAACTTACAAACTAATGGAAATACACATTTTAAAAATCACAGGCGATGAAGACTGTGGTGTTACTTAGTAGTATAATGGACGTAACATCTAGGTCATTTGCCCTTTTGATGAGGATGGTAATGAATACTACTGTCGAATTGACACGACAAACTTACAAACTACCGTGATAGAAAGAGATATTTCAAAATTCACAGGCGATAAAGACTTATTGTGTGTGGTGATTAGTGGTATAATGGGCGTAACATCTGGGTCATTTGCCCTTATGATGATAATAATAAGGTAATGAAAATGACTACTAAACGAACTTGGTGTAATTTGAAATCTGATATAGGTAATTCAGATTTCTACCTTCGATGTCTTCCAAAGTCTGAACGTTATTTTCTGGCTTAGGCCTATACTCGATGCGTGTAGTGAAACAGCTTATCGAGTACTGCTCGGGTCCAAGCTGCACGAACCTGAGAATATCGCAGATGATGACGATATATGATGACAGACGTTCAAGGGGGGCGGGTTCCCGGTCCTATTCACATTGACCGGTGAATCACTCATTCTTTCGTAACACTACAGTGGTTTGAGTGAAGACCCTGTATGAACATCAGCATAGCAATACCAGGTAACACGGCGGGGTCTGGACATTTCTCTCATGCCACCTCGCGATGAATCAGCAAGCTATTCTCACACCTGCTCCCTCCTCCCCCCCTCCACCCACCAGGGTCTCACAACTTGTGGGACGTGGGTGTGCGACCACGGGACCCTAGCTGAGTCCGGCATTGCTTCTACTTACTGGTGCCGGGCTCCTTTCAGTTCTCTTTCCAGTCAGCCTCCCTTGGTCAAACTCTTGTTCTCTTCCGACCCCGATGGTATCAGGGTATCCGAGGCCTAGCGACTCTTTCACTTTCCCGCCTTAATTGGCCCTTGTCTAATCATTCCTGATAGCCTCATTCTTCGAGGTGTCAGCCTTCTTTTTCTTTTCTTAATATCTCATGTCTTCTGCTCAAGACCCTCAAGGAGGCAGGGTGTGTGTAGCCCCACCACTTCTGGTGCACCCTGGATAGTGCTACATCCTCAAGGGCTCATGGCTGGTGAGTTCGGGAGCTGGCAACCCTGAGGGTTTCCTGAGCGGGTCGGGTTTTACCCCTTTTTTCCATTGCCTTTGGGACGGACCCTGTCCTCTTTCCGAGAATAGAGTGGTCTGTCCGCAATTTCAAGCAGACAGTGTTACTCGCAGGGTACCAAAGGGTAAGTATACAAATTTTGGTTCTGATTGGTGAAACGGTGTAGATTTGTGCCAAAGTGCCAAAATGCAGGGAATGGGGTGATCTGTCCGCAATTTCAAGTGGACAGGGTTACCCGCAGGGTTCGAAAGGGTAAGTATACAAATTTTGGTCCGGATCGGTGAAACGATATAGATTTTTGGCAAAGGGCCTAAATGCAGGAAATGGGGTGGTCTGTCCGAAATTTTAGGTGGACAGTGATATTCACAGGGTTACAAAGGGTAAGTATACACATTTTGGTTCAGATCGGTGAAACGGTGTAGATTTGAGCCAAGGGGCCTAAATGCAAGGAATGGAGTGGTCTGTCCGCAATTTCAAGCAAACAGTGTTACTCGCAGGGTACCAAAGGGTAAGTATACAAATTTTGGTTCTGATCGGTGAAACGGTGTAGATTTGTGTCAAAGGGCCTAAATGCAGGGAATGGAGTGGTCTGTCCGAAATTTCAAGCAGACAGTGTTACTCGCAGGGTTCCAGACGGTAAATAACAAATTTTGGTTGAGATCTGTGAAACGGTGTAGATTTGGGCCAAAGGGCCTAAATGCAGGGAATGGAGTGGTCTGTCCGCAATTTCAAGCAGACAGTGTTACTCGCAGGGTACCAAAGGGTAAGTATACAAATTTTGGTTCTGATCGGTGAAACGGTGTGGATTTGGGCCAAAGGGCCTAAATGCAGAGAATGGGGTGGTCTGTCCGAAATTTCAAGTGGACAGGGTTACCCGCAGGGTTGCAAATTGTAAGTATACAAATTTAGGTTCGGATCGGTGAAACGGTGTAGATGTTTGCCAAAGGGCCTAAATGCAGGAAATGGGGTGGTCTGTCCGAAATTTTAAGTGGACAGTGTTATTCACAGGGTTCCAAAGGGTAAGTATACAAATTTTGGTTGAGATCGGTGAAACGGTGTAGATGTTTGCCAAAGGGCCTAAATGCAGGAAATGGGGTGGTCTGTCCGAAATTTTAAGTGGACAGTGTTACTCGCAGGGTTCCAAAGGGTATGTATACACATTTTGGTTGAGATCGGTGAAACGGTGTAGATTTGGGCCAAAGGGCCTAAATGCAGGGAATGGGGTGGTCTGTCGGAAATTTCAAGTGGACAGGGTTACCCGCAGGGTTCCGAAGGGTATGTATACAAATTTTGGTTCAGATCGGTGAAACGGTGTGGATTTGTATACATAACATACGGACAGACAGACAGACAGACAGACAGACATTGAGCTTTATATATATAGATACTAATATAATAAAGCTGAAGAGTTTGTGTGTTTGTGTGTTTGTGTGTTTAAACGCGCAAATCTCTGGAACTACCAGTCGGATTCGAAAAATTATTTTTGAATATGATAGCCTGATTCAAGAAGAATAGTTTAGGCTATGTTAAATTTCGGACAGACCACTCCATTCCCCGCATTTAGGCCCTTTTGCACAAGTCTACACCGTTTCACCGATCTAAACTAGACGGACATATTGTCGCCAGGCGACAACGACTAACACTGTAGTATCATGATAGTCAACTCCGCACTATTGATGGACAGGTTGTCACTAGGCAACAACGATTTACTCTGCATCATGATAGTCCGATGAAATTTGCTAAAGGACACATGGGAAAACTGACCGATTTACAATCAAGGATTGTGTTGGACTGTAATATTATCTATGCTATCGTATGCACAGTTAATATTTCATTTGCGGGGCTTAGACATTGTGGTCATGTTGCCCCGAGTACATGGGTGTGTGTGTAGAATTTATGTGATAACCTGCGTTATTGTGATTGTTGCACTAGCATGTGTAAATACGGTATAAAGCTGAATGTTGGTTTGTCTGTCTGTTATTTATACAAATCTACACCGTTTCACCGATCTGAACCAACATTTGTATACTTACCCTTCGGAGCCCTGCGAGTAACACTGTTTACATGAAATTTCGGACAGACCACTCCATTCCCTGCATTTAGGCCCTTTGCACAAGTCTACATCGTTTCACCGATCTTGACCAAACTTAATGTACTTACCCTTCGAAATCCTGCGGGTAACACTGTCCACTTGATATTTTGAACAACTCTCTCCATACCCTACATTTAGAACAACAGACAAAATGAACTTGAAAACTACGTTTTAAGGTCCTAGAACCATTCATGTCCGTATAGTGTAACTGTAAGAATATTTTAATAACTCAATTGTTGGCTGGCAATGCGAGCTGCATCAGGTCACCCCTACCAGAATTGCGAAAATAGTTACAACTTGCGCTGCTTATAAATTGGATTCACTGGTAGTAATTATTGCAAGAAGATTTCTTAGGCCCCGTAAAACAGTTATCATCATGACAATATTATGCCTCTGTATAAGTGCGATAGCGTTGGTGCAGTACATAGAGCTAATCAGCTGCAATAAGCGTTGGTGCTTTCAAATTTACTTTCATTTATTTAGATCCTTATCCTTGAGCGGTATGTGGCGATAAATGACACTATTGCTACTTCAGGAGCTCGGGAAAACCGAAGTTTTCCAAAGTACTCTGATTATTTTCCTATGGCGCTATGTGACAAAAGACGACACTATTGATCTCTACTTTCCTAACAGCCAATGAGATATAGGCCCTGGGCAGTGTCTTTTATGGCACTTACTCCTCTTTCTAATCATATTTTTCAATTCGTTTGTAAATTACATGTGTCAGTACTGTAGTTAGTAAATAGCCGTTTCCCTGTTCATTATTGTCATTATCATTACGGGGAAATGACCAGATTGTCACGATCATTATATTGTACTACTTATCACCCCCACCACCACCACCACAAAAAGTTATATTTTTAAAATATTTTTTCTGTTAATTTAAGTTTTATGTACCAGTTGTGTAGTAGTATTCATTATCATCCATAAAACAAACAAATTCACCGGGCGAAGCCGGGCACTATTGCTAGTCGATCTATAAACATGTGCTGTTTTTTTTCGGCCCACCTAGATTATTTTGTATTGCATCTGGCCCTGTCCCTGAAATGTTAGCCCATGTCTGGTCTAGTGGATGGTAGGCGGTGATCTAGTCGGAGTTACTATTACCATTAATATTAATAACAAGAAGTCTTTCATATTACATATACATGTACCCTCCCAAATCATTGGGAATGTTCGTGTTGACCGACTTAAGAGTTACAAATAACAGTCAGGAAAAATATATGACTTTTCCTTAATTTCCGAACTATAGTAATCATCATAGACAAGTCGAAGGCGGTACTTATAATGGACTAATGAAACATATTCAGGATTATAATATGTTTTGGTTCTGCAACAATATAAGTTTTTTCCCACCGGTGGACGTAACAACTGATGTGTAATGTACTTCATTTGGGTAGAAAATAATTAAAGTGAATTTATATTTCGGCATGTTCGAACATAAATAATATTATGCGAATTTTGAATGGAAAAATTAAAAACAATGGGCGAATTACGAATGGCGCTTTTCTAATTGTTTTGCAACAGAAAATCTAAGCTACAACAGCACATGGTACCACGGAGAGGAGAACGATGACTGAGGCTACCCGCACGACTGTACTTGTCAACCAAGAAGGTTGACACCATAACACAATATGTAAACGATAATGGTGATGATAATTGTGGTTTTAAGGGGCCTAACATCTAGGTTATAGCCCCCTAATGGTTTGGGTGATAGTGAAAGATGATAATGAAATGCAAACACATCATCATCGGCTTTAACTCGAATCCGAGTATAAATCTTCTTCCTTCAGTCCAGTTTGTGGATGTGTTTACGGTGACTAAAGAGTCCAATCCTGGCATGGAACAAGCGACCACACAAGTCGCATAGTATTGCTGGAGGAGGACGTGGTTGGGCTGCTCGAAGTTTCCTAGCTTGACGCTTGGCCTCTTCATGTATGCGTCGATCCCCTTCAAACGTCTTTACTGTATCCGAGATGGTACGGCGCCAAGTTGAGCGGTCTTCAGCCAGCATGTCCCAGGTTTGTGAATCAAGACCTGTCAATTTCAGGGTCTGCTTAAATTGGTCCTTGTAGCGCCTCTTAGGACCCCCATGAGGTCTGGTGCCATAGCATAACTCACCATATAGCATTTGACGAGGTAATCTCACATCATCCATCCGATGGACATGACCAATCCATCTAAATTGGTGACCTATTATGGATGATTCTATGCTGTTGATTTGAACCTTTTCCAGAACAGCAATATTGGTAATGCGGTCTTCCCATTTAATCCTCAGGATTGATCGAAGTTTTTGTAGGTGTAAACGCTCAAGCTTCCTAAGATCACGTCGCGTCGGTAAAGGGTCCACGTTTCACAGCCATACAACAATGTAGAAATGACTACTGCTTTGTACACCATAAGCTTTGTACTCATGGATAGATCTTTATTCATGAAGACCCGGTGCGCTAATCGTCCATATGCTGCATGGGCTGCGCCAATTCTCTTATCCACATCCTGCTCACAGGTACAGCTCACAGAAATGGTATTGCCCAGGTACGAGAAGTGGTCAACCTGTTCTAATGGCAAATTTGAAATGGAGATATTGAACTGAGGAAGAGGTGTGCCTGGTGAAGGTTGTGCCAAGACTTTAGTCTTATTGACATTTATGGTAAGACCAAAGCGATCACATGCACTTTTGTAACAGTTAACCGACTCTTGCAGCTCTTCTGGTGTGAGAGTTGGTGACGCAGCATCATCTGCATACAACATGTTAGTAACCTTAGTAACCTGAGTTTTCCTCAAGGAGCGGAGACGAGTTAGGTTGAAAAGCCCTCCATCAAAACGATACTTGATCTCCACACCTGGGATGTTTGTGGGTGAATCATAAAGCATTGCAGCCAAGTACAGCGCAAAAAGCGTTGGAGCCAGTACACATCCTTGTTTCAGTCCATGGGTAATGGGAAATTCATCAGACATCTTATTCTGATGGCAAACCTGACCTGTCATGCCATCATGGAGAGCTTTGATTAGATCTACAAAACGCTGAGGGCAACCAAACCGCTTCAGCACTGCCCACATGACTGGTCTTGGAATCGAATCAAATGCCTTTTCCAAGTAATAAAAGACTAAGAAGAGTGGATTCTGTTGTTCTCTACATTTTTCTTGTAGCTGTCTCACACAGAAAATCAAGTCAATTGTGCTTCTGGAAGTTCTAAATCCGCATTGTGACTCTGGGAGGATCCTCTCAGAGATAACCTTGAGGCGGTTAAGTAGAATTCTTGCAAGAATCTTCCCCACAATTGATAGCAGTGATATACCACGGTAGTTGCCACAAACACTGCGATCACCCTTTTTAAAGATAGTGACGATAGTGGCATTCTTTAGGTCTCCGGGTACCTTTCTTGATTCCCATATTCTGAGGATAAGGATGAAAATTCTTGTTTTGAGGGAATGACCTCCGGCTTGAATTAGTTCCAGAGGGATGTTATCTGGGCCAGGTGCTTTTCTGGGTTTCAATTGGGTGAGAGCTGCACTGAATTCATGATAAGTAGGAGGTACTGCCAACCACAGTTGTTCAGGTTGTTGCGGCACATCACAGAGGAAGTCTTCAGCAGCTTCTGATGGACGATTTAGGAGATTGGAGAAGTGCTCCTTCCAGCGTTCCAAGATTTCTTGACTATCAGTAAAGGTAGTAGAATTATCAGCGCTTTTCAGTGTACCTGATGATGAGCGAGATGGTCCATATATTTCCTTGAGTACGCCATAGAAGTACCTCAAGTCTCGAGCATCCGATAGTCTCGGCAGTTCCTGAGCCTTCTGTTGCCACCAAGTATTTTTAATCTGCCTTATCTGCGTCTGGCATTTACCCTTGAGTTCCAGTAGTTTATCTCTCTTTGTGTTGGAAGTTGGGTCTTGAAGATGGGCAAGATAGGCATTCCTTTTGGCATTGATGAGAGACAGAATTTCCTCATTGTTGTCATCAAACCAGTCTTGTCTTTTCCGCACTATAAAACCAATGGTTTCCTCAGCTGACTGTGTGATAATCTTCTGTAATGTGGCCCATTCTTGCTGAATATCATTTGTTACTGGGTTATCTGATAACTGGGTGACGATCCTGTTTCCAAAATGTTTGTACATGGATTCATCCTGAAGTTTGGATGTATTAAACTTCTTTCTTGGCAAATTTTTGATGTTCCTAGGTGGTTTAGGTCTGATGGATATCCTGAGCTTACATATAAGAAGTTTATGATCTGTCCAACAATCGTCTATATTCCTTGCTGTTCTGGTAATAAGAGTGTCCTTCTTATCACATTGCCGGGTAATGATATAATCAAGAATGTGCCAATGTTTGGAACGAGGATGCATCCACGTGGTTTTGAAGCGGTCAGGTAGCCGGAACTGCGTGTTGGTAATGAAAAGTTCGTGTTCTGCACAAAGACCAAGAAGCAACAGTCCATTGGGATTACATTTTCCAAGTCCCTGTTTGCCCATCACATTATTCCATAGCCTGTGATCTTTCCCAACTCTGGCATTGAAGTCACCGAGGAGCAAGAGTTTATCTGCAGATGGTACCTTGGAGATGATTTCACTTAGCTGATTATAGAACTGAGCCTTTACTTCATCATCAGAATCTAAGGTAGGAGCATAGGCAGAGATGAGTGTCATAAAGGAACCTCCTGAGAGTGGTATGCGGAGAGTCATGAGCCTTTCGCTGATTGCAATGGGCGTAAGTTGGTGATAATTTACCAGTTTGGTCTTCACAGCGAAGCCCACACCATGAATACGACATTCACCCTCATCCTTTCCTTTCCAGAAGATGGTATATTCTGTTCCAGATTCTCCCAAACACAGATGCAGGACCGAATTCCTGAGTAGTCACAGAGTCTCCGGAAGACGACCATCACACATCTGCTGCCAACGTGCAGGTCCGAACTAGGGGCTTCCAGTTACACCCATAACCTGCCCCCACCGTCCATATCCCATCGCCGTTGGACTTTGAAAAGTGACGTTCGGAAGAAGTGCCACTGGCGTGAATTTGTTTAGGGTGGATCTCAGCTTGCCAGGACGAGACCCACACACTATGATCTCTGAGCCTTATCCTGCGGCTCACAAAGAATGAGACATGCAGGACCGAACACAGAGACTGCAACGAACTGCCGCATACTCAAGTACTACTGAGGTGCGCCTTTACAGCCAGTCCGTCTGGCGTGGCCTCTTCCGCCTCTATGACCGTTGGGAGCCATGAGAGTGATTGGCTCCTCATCCGCTCATTTTGCCGTTGGGCCAAACCCTGCCCATCATAACTATGGACAATAGTTTGCCCTATTAAACCTGAGCAATAGGCTGCCCCTTCCGCCAACCACACTGTGCCAGAGTTCACCTCTTTCACTGCAGGTACCGTTGAGGACTTCACCGTAACCCTGGTAAGGGACCCTAACAAGGTACTACCAGCCGGGCCAGCTGGAGCAAGGTTTTTTAAAGAGGTGTTACTCCTCCATCACTCCCTACTTGATCATACTATATATATATACTGTAACACTGTATAACACTACACTATGTGCTATTGCACCACACTGTGACACTCCACTAGTAGTAATACCTACACTGTATAACATTACACTATGTGCTATTGCACCACACTGTATCACTCCACTAGTAGTAATACCTACACTGTATAACACTACACTATGTGCTATTGCACCACACTGTATCACTCCACTAGTAGTAATACCTACACTGTATAACACTACACTATGTGCCATTGCACCTCACTGTGACACTCCACTAGTAGTAATACCAACACTGTATAACATTACACTATGTGCTATTGCACCACACTGTGACACTCCACTAGTAGTAATACCAACACTGTATAACACTACACTATGTGCTATTGCACCACACTGTATCACTCCACTAGTAGTAATACCTACACTGTATAACACTACACTATGTGCTATTGCACCACACTGTATCACTCCACTAGTAGTAATACCAACACTGTATAACACTACACTATGTGCCATTGCACCTCACTGTGACACTCCACTAGTAGTAATACCAACACTGTATAACATTACACTATGTGCTATTGCACCACACTGTGACACTCCACTAGTAGTAATACCAACACTGTATAACACTACACTATGTGCTATTGCACCACACTGTATCACTCCACTAGTAGTAATACCTACACTGTATAACACTACACTATGTGCTATTGCACCACACTGTATCACTCCACTAGTAGTAATACCAACACTGTATAACACTACACTATGTGCCATTGCACCACACTGTGACACTCCTATATGCAAACTATAACTAAAACTAACTACTAACTTATATACAAGAAGAAGAAATGGATAACAAAAGGAGAATATGGCAAATAAAGGACAGAGGGAAAATAAATGCCCTCAACCCTCGAGGAATGTGGATTGAGGGACTTGGAAGGAAGGAGAGCCATGAAAGGCAGATGAGAAAGTGAAAGAGGAGAGGGTCCGCCCCAAAAGAATAAAAGGGGGAAAACCGGACCCAGCTCAGGAATCCCTCGGGGTCGCCAACTCCCGAACTCACCAGCCGTGAGCCCCTGAGGGTGTAGCAATATCTAGGGTGCACCAGAAGTGGTGTGGCTACATAAACCCTGCCTCCTTGAGGGCCTTGAGCAGAAGGCAGGAGATAACTTGAAAAGATAAAGAAGGCTGACCCATCGCAGAAGGAGGGTATCAGGAAAGATGAAACGAGGGCCAATTAAGGCGGGAAAGGAAGAGACCCCCTAGGCCTCGAAAACCCTAATACCGTCGGGGTATGAAGAGAACAAGAGTTGACCAAGTGAGGTCGACAGGAAAGAAGACGGAGAGGAGCCCGCCACAAGTAAGTGGAAGCAATGCCGGACTCAGCTAGGGCCCGTGGTTGCCAACCCACGTTCCACTAGATGTGAGCCCCTGGGGGGACATGTAAACGAAGAATAGATACCCCTCAGCAACTGGCATTCATATATTGAAATGCTAATAACTCAAGTCCGTCCTGCTACTTGCCTATAGGATCTGTTTTCTATCAATAAGTTCAAAGTTGCACTCGAGTGAGCATTCCCTAACTGTATTTGCTTTTATAAGTTCATTTAAAGACCATGTCCTGTTTTTACACTGATAGAAGGGGTCAAGTTAGCACTTTATTGCTACATATTTGGAACACACATTGTTCATTTACTTGATGATATTTTGTTTTTATACACATTTTACAGTAGAATCAGTTAATCGCGAGTCCTATGATCACGGTGTTCGTTCCAAAGAAGTCGTTATATATCTCTTTGTCCTTCCATGTCCTTCTTTCTATTACTTCTTTGTACGAGTCTGTTTTTAGTAGCATATACTTGAGTCTTATGTCTTCCAGGAAATAAATTCTCTTCCTAGGATATATACCATTCTATTTAGTGCATGCTGCTATGGCCCATTTGATTTATCGTGCTTTTACGTTTTCAAGTGTTTCCAGGTCCCTGGTTTTCAGTTTGTCCCACAAATTTTATGAACCTATCAAAACTGGCACATAAATAAATTTTACTTGAATTATCTGGCTCCGTGGCATTTGCCCGTAGTTCAATTCCCTGCTGGGCCATGGAGTATTTTCAACTCCTTGGATTAATTCCCTCGACTCGTAGAGAGAGTGTTTGTGGAGTCTTTATTATCATTGCATCAGCATTACGACGCACATATCATGAACAGGCATCATCTAGTAGACCTGCGTCAGGTTACCCAGAAGTCCACACGGCATCTTACTTCACTTCAATAGACATCCCCAATTTAATGATAGGACTCATCTCATGTCGTTACGTTTCAGTTAGAAGCTCGATGCCTCTACCGACTGGGCTATGCAACGTCCCTGAAAACATATTAATGGTTTCAGTTTTTTAAAGAAGCGAAACGATGATCGTTAAAGTATGAATCACGATATCTCATTGCGGTGAAAAACCGCCCCAATTACATGAAATCAGGAGATTATGATGTACACCTCGTCACATGGGACTAGAATCTGCCAGCGTTTTACCTGTAGATATAGGTATAGATCATCATCGTGGTCTATTTGCCCATACTGTAGTCAGACCATTTTAAAGACAAAATCAAACATATTAGTGATAAGAACGTATTGTTTAACTGAGAAAAATAGAAATACTGGGCCTGTTTTTTTAAGTAAGGTATGTTTTTTAGGTAGATTTCATTAGAAAGCTAACTATTGCAATGGGTCCCATGTTTCGACTTCCGGAAACTTTCGACATATCCTCGCGTTTCACATCCCCCAGACCCCAAAACCACCGTCAGTTCAAAAGTTTATATATAATTTATGTATGTATATATATATATATATATATATATATATATATATGTATTGTGACCGTTTGACGAACGTCCTACGACCACACAAGTGCGCATCCAAACAACAGTCGAGCACAAAGACTCAAAAACATCTCGGGGTTAACAGTGAGCATTCTACAAAGGTGTAGAATAAAGAAAAATAAAAGCTCTGCTGTCCCCAGATGCACACTACAGCAAGGATAGAAGGCATATTTCAAGAATCATGAATGACCACAGTATCAGTTAAGATAAAATTTGCATCAATTTAATTGATCCATTCAACCATCCTAATCTTTACAAGGGCATCCTCAGGGAGAAAACTAAAACACCACCTGGAAAAAATAACATCCTGCGCTCCCCCTGGGATCCTATACTATTTAATCGCAGGTGTTGAATAACGTTCCAAAACAAGATGTTCAGTGAAGAACATATAGCCTACTTTCTCCTAAATGCATGGGTATTGTTATAACTCTTTGTCCTTTTCAAGGAGTATAATTGAATGTTGGTTGTAGTAGCTTGTTGAAATAGAACGTGCTATAGGGATATTAAACATGAATATGAGGTGCCCTTTGCTAGTGCTACCTCTGTAAAAAAATTCATTCAATTCGGTTTCAGCGTGTTTGAATTGATCTGGGGAATGGATTTGCACACATACATGGCCGCTATTTGCATACTATTGGGCTGATGACCTTGTAGTCAGTCATAAGATGCTTTCCACAAAAAGGCATGTTGTTGCAAAATCCGGTAGAGATCAAATTATTAGGATGGTCGAAATTTGATTTAAGCTTTTAACATTTGGGTGGCCGTCATTCCGTTTCCATCAAGATGGCGGCGATATAAAACATGACACTGAGGTGCCTTTTGCTAGTGCTACCTCTGTACCAAATTTCGTTCCATTCTGTTTCACCGTGTTCGAATTAATAGGGGGAATCGATTTTCACACAAAGATGGCCGCCATCCGCAAACTATTAGGCTGATGACCTATTAGTTTGGTCAAAGGATGCTGCCCCCATAAGGGTATGTTGTTGCAAAATTTGGTAGAGATCGGATGATTAGGTTAGTCGTAATTTGATTTAAGCTTTGAACATTTAAGTGGCCGCCATTACGTTTCCGTCAAGATGGCGGCGATATAAAACATGACACTGAGGTGCTCTTTGCTAGTGCTACCTCTGTACCAACTTTCATTCCATTCGGTTTCACCGTGTTCGAATTAATAGGGGTAATCGATTTTGACACAAAGATGGCCGCCATCCGCAAACTATTAGGCAAATGACCTATTAGATTTGTCAAAGGATGCTTCCTCCATAAAGGTATGTTGTTGCAATATTTGGTAGAGATCGGATGATTAGGTTAGTCGTAATTTGATTTAAGCTTTGAACATTTGTGTGGCCGCCATTACGTTTCCGTCGAGATGGCGGCGATATAAAACATGCCACTGGGGTGCCCTTTGCTAGTACTACCTCTGTACCAAATTTCGTTCCATTCGGTTTCACCGTGTTCGAATTAATAGGGGCAATCGATTTTCACACAAAGATGGCCGCCATCCGCAAACTATTAGGGTGATGACCTACTAGTTTGGTCAAAGGATGCTGCCCCTATAAAGGTATGTTGTTGCAAAATTTGGTAGAGATCGGATGATTAGGTTAGTCGTAATTTGATTTAAGCTTTGAACATTTGTGTGGCCGCCATTACGTTTCCGTCAAGATGGCGGCGATATAAAACATGACACTGAGGTGTCCTTTGCTGGTGCTACCTTTGTACCAAATTTCGTTCAATTTGCGCTCACCGTGTTCGAATTGATAGGGGGGACAGACATTCAGAGTACACACACTCACACACACACACACACACACACACACACAGACTCACACACATACACACACACAGACAGACACACTTTTTTCGCCCTGTAGTGATCTCATAAGTCTACTTTCATTTTTTGCAAAAATCGAAAGTAGGCTAAAAAAATATATGCAACGAAAACGTCAACTTTTATACATTTCATTGTGTTAGAATACCCATGAAATTAATAGTCCATCATGGTATTCTATTATATTACAAACGATATTTACAGTATTCAAGTTGTGTAGATCACTGATCGTCCTATCACACTTGAATAAAATTTTATTCCTGAAGTTCTACACTTTTTCATATTTCCAAAAATCATGGATAATCCTATGGGATATTCTCTTCCATGAAACGAGAAGAAATTCCAAAACATACTAGAATTGTTAATTATACAACTTGATGCAAGTCGGACCAAGTCGAACAAAGATGGATCCATTAGAAACGTAATACCATTTATATTTCATTATTCCCACACAAGGAATATTCATATTATAAATTATAAATTATGCATCGGTGATTTATCCCCGATAATAAAATAAATTATGGGATTAATTATTCAGTGATATTAATTGCAACTCAACCTTATTATTCCAACCAATTTCAAACACTTATGGATGATTCGTAGCTATTTCAAGATTTTCATCGGTACATGAGGCCGCATTTTAAATGCCCCATTTCTTTATGCACTTTATCAATTTGGTTTATTCCTTGATATCACAATATGGCAAAATTATTAGGCATTTTAATATATCTGCAGGTTTATATCATTCAACCAGAAAATATGTAATTATGGTTAGAGCAAATTAAAGTAGAATCTAGAATTCCATTGATGACAAGATCTAGATAGCAGCGTGGGGCTGCAACAGCGGCACCGCCCTTCTTTTGAGTAATATGAGGCAACATCCTCCAAATTCCAACATTTCATTATATTCAACAACTATAATTCTTTTACATATTATTTTCACATATTTAACTTCCATCCAGTCATATTTACTGTATTTAATGGATTATCATAATTATTAATGGGACAAATGCCTACGCGCATTCCCAATTCAACTCATCACCCTATCAGATTTATCTATGAATGTTATTAGTAACTGTCTCTAATTAACCTGTTCAACTATCCGCTTGTCACCACAACAAAAATCCTCCTAATTGATACACCTTGCTCTAATAACAAATCTACGTTACGATTGCTTGATCAATCCAATGTGCATTAATTCATGTTAATTTCTCATATTTGTTTTAAAGAAACATCCCCTAAATTATCCAAACTCATTCATTTATTATTATTAATATGAAATTCTCATGGATAATTACCATGTTCTATTTTTCATAAGATCCATTAAATTGTTATGAATATGCCTCTTTAATTCCCCATGTAAATTCTCATACATGATCATTCCGCATTATCATTTTAAAGAAAATCCTTAACCACCAGAATATTCGAATCATTTTACGATAATTGACAATCAGAACTCATCCAAGACGAATTGCATCAAAATGATCAAGAACTACATTTAAATAAACAAATTACCAATAAACTATCTCAAAATGATCGCTAAAAATAACAATGTGCCATAAAATATGCACGGAACTGTAGCCTACAACAAAAATCAGGATGAAACTCCTGTCTAATTAGAACAGCCGGATGCCTTCCGAAAATATACTCATTCTACGATATGCCCACCGTGGATATGCTATCTCAAAAGAAATAAAATAAAATTCGAAGAGTGGACAACATCACAAAGATCCATGCGTATTCCCCAAAAAGAACCAAGCTTATTTCCCAATATAATGCAGAAAATAAAGATCTATGGCATGTAAAACGATTCCTACATGGTTGAATGGTATAGTCTAAGGTCTGATATTCACCGGTACTAGATATTAAGAGTAGAATAAGGGGCTCACGTCCATTTCAGATGTTCTTGAAGAAGGTCCACGTTCCTGCGGAATGCCCTTAGTTTGAGCATAAAATCCTACGGGATCCTTCGCACACGGAAATGTGTACGGCTCGACTTCATGGCTCCACTGGTCCAAGTCCCAAGTATCCAGACGTCAGCATCCATCGTACACCCAATTCATATTTAACGCACCTTAATACTGGCTCGACTCATGGTAGATTTCAAAAGTTCATACCGGCGTATCGCTACCATGACGTCCTGATCGGATTGTCTTAACACCATAGCTTCTGCTATGAAAAAGCACGTGTCTAATACTGTCACTGATTTTACGACAATCACCCGGTGTTTTACCATCCCGAAATACTCCGAATAGTCACAGTAATGTTCCCGGTTACTTGATTGTAATCCTTCTGTAGTTATCGCAGTACGCTTACACACCTGCTTAGCCTTAATTCCAAGTCAATTGCTAGCCAGAAATCTACCCTGGTATGAGGTATTATATTCACATAACTCAAGTAAGGAGTTATTTCCAGCCCATATGCCTTAATATGCTGTGAGCTGGGGCCATACCCAACACAACCTTGCATTTACAAAAGCTAGTCCCATCTAGTAAAACTATCCTGAGCACATTTGAACAATGCCTCGTTTGTAGGCTAATTTTGGCTTCCAGGTCAGGTACTAGTAACTTAAGATTGATTAAGCCGCCCGCTTATGCCCGGATTAACTGCACAAACTCGACTGTGTCTGTCATTACAGCTGCCTGCTTGACCCTGCAAACCGTCAGGTGTTAGCATAATTACGCGCATCGCCGTCCGCGCATCTCTACCAGACTGCAACCTAGGGCAGTGAAACTCAACTCAGTCAGGCGCTCGCTTCAAATTCAAAATATAGCCGCGACAAAAAACAACATCTCCATAACCAGCAACTGACGCTCTTTCACACGGTTACATCCGCCCTACACATGGCCAAAAATAAAAATCCCCATTTTTATTTTTATGGTTCCTGTTGTTTTTTCGTCCTTCTTCTTATCTGGTTCTTCTAAAATACATCTTGAGATTCGCAGCGCTGAATGATCCCACGGTGATACCAGATACAATCTCCACAACACGGTAACTACCATTACCTAAGCTCTGGGCAATCCGAAATGGTCCATTATACAAACTGGCAAACTTGGAATAGACTTTGTTGCTAACATCAGATGGAGTAGGCTTCCTGATCAATACCAAAGTTCCCTCTCTGAAAGGATCTCTAAATCTTCTTCCTCTAACCCTTCTATTCCGTTTCTCTGTCTGTCTCCGTAATCTTCCTAAGGCTTCCATTTCACGTCCTCTCCTGTTAGGCTCTATCTCAGGAGGAATAGATACGATTCCGTCCCACGGTCATATAGGTTTTTCTCCAAGATGTAGTACTGAAGGAATATGCCCCGTGCTTTCATGTACGGTGGAATTAATCGAATTCATCATAATAGGAACCTCATCCATCCATCGCCAATGTTCCTTTGCACAATAAAGACGACAAAACTTAGCTATTTCTGACATGAGTCGTTCGGCCGGGTTACTCTCTGGATGCCGTATTGAACACAATACCTGTGTGTTATCCAACTCCCTCATAGCATTCCTAAACTCCCAGGATGTGAATTGGGACCCATGGTCTGATAACAAAAATTCTGGTTTACCCGCAACGGGAATAACACATTCTTTAATCCTCTTATTTATATATCAGGAGTTCGCCTTCTGAATCGGATGGATCATGGTAAACTTACTGAAACCATCAACCGTGACCAAAATGTATCGGTTACCTCGCTTGGACTTAGGTAGAGGTCCGTAGATATCGGTAGTATACAACTCACATGGCTTCGACGGAATAATAGGCCTAGGTTCCTCCCTCAACAAATGCGTATTGTGTTTGCTGCGTTGACACAAATCACAGGTCCTGATGACCTCTCGGACAGTATTTCTCAAATGATCCCAAGTAAACTTCTCCATTATCAAACATACCACTTCGTCCACTCCAGTGTGACCTGAGCTTCTGTGAGCTAACCATATTATATCTCCCTGTAATCTAGGCGGAATTACTATTCGTAATTTAGTGTGTTCGAAATTAATGAACTTGTATATGATGCCATTCAACAATACATAATCTCTAGCCATCCTTTCCATCCCTAGGTATTCATCATCTGTAGGATCCATGTCCCTGTGTAGAAATCTGTAAATATTCCTCAAATGTCCATATCGCTTCTGGGCTTGGGGTATTCTCTCAAGTCTACGCAAAGTATCATCATCTTCTTGCAGAAGGGTTATAGGCAATACTCGAAGAGTAGGTTCCGTAACTCTGCTTTGCAAATCAGCCCCTAAGTTATTCCTTCCTGGTCGTTGTTCAATAGTGACGTTAAACTGTTGCACGAATAATGCCCATCTAGTGACCCTGTCACTGGCGAAATTGGTCTTCAGTATAAACTATAGTGCGTGATGGTCAATTCTGATTATAATCGAATGTGCGAGAAGCAACTTCTAACATGTTTCCAATGCATAGATGATCGCTAAAGCTTCTAGTTCAGTAGTATAGTAATTGCGTTCTGATGGTTTCAATTTTCGACTTATAAAGGATAAATAGTGTCGAGTGTGATCTTCATCCTCTTGGAGTAATATGGCACCTATCCCTATATTGGATGCATCCGATTCGATAATGAAGTTCTTCTCAAAATCCGGGTACTCCAACTTGACGCTATTAAGCATTAATTCCTTTGCCTTCTTGAATGATTCCTCACATAGATCGTTCCATTTCCACTTATTATCTTTTTTTAACAAGTCCTGTAGGGGTGCAACTATCTCCGTGTATTTATGGCAATGTCCCGCAAAAAACTGGCAAGTTCCCAAGAATTGACGTATATGCTTTACCCGAGTAGGTCTGGGAAATTCTGCAAAGGCCTGAAGTTTCTGTTCATTTGGTCTATATCCGTTCCCATCCAAGACATGTCCAAGAAATCTAATCTCATTCTTAAAGAATTGACACTTTTTCAAGTTAACTTTGAAATTTGCTTTCCTCAAGTCCATAAACAAATTCCGTAGATGAACTAAGTGCTGGTCTTCAGTCTCCGATGCTATCAGAATATCATCCACGTAACTTATGACCGTATCCTTGACCGCATTACTTAGGTTCTGATCCAAGGCACGTATCAAAACTGCTCCTGAGGTTTTCATCCCAAATGGAAGTTTTCTAAAAACATAAGTCTGTTGTTCGAATAAAAATCCCGTAAACTTCTGAGAATCCTCACTTATCCTTACATGATGGTATGACGTTGTCAAATCCACTGTAGAAAACCATTTCTTGTTTTTAAATTTCCTTAATAGAGCTTTTATTACTGGAGGTCTATCATACTCTGGCAACAGTCTCGAATTCAATGACCTCACGTCTAGGCATATTCTCAAATTTCCATCTGGTTTCTGCACCACCGCTATCGGATTTACATAGGATGTCACACACTTTTTAATTATCTGATCATTCTCAAGATCCTGAATGATCTCCTTCACCTTAGTCCTGTGTTTTTCTGGAATTTGGTGCAGCTTTGCATTATATGGGCTATCATCACATACTTGAATCTTGTACTCGAAGTTCTGAATCTCTCCTGGTGTCGTATCAAAGACATCAACGAATTGTTCCAACAGGTTGGCTATAACTGGAACATGCTCAACTACTTCATTGGCGTCTTCACATATCTCTAAACCTTCAAAAACCTTGGCCCCTCGAACTTCTCCCACGGTGAATTTATCTTCCTCTTCGAAATGGACGTCTCCCGCATGATGGAATTTAATCGTATCAGATTCCATATCGATAACAGCTCTATATCTCTTGATAAAATCCGTCCCCAGGATCAAATCATGTGCAATGTCCTTCATAACGACAAAGATATGTTCAAAGACACATCCCCCAATCTTGACCTTCAAGTACAGCTGAATTTTACAAGTTGTGATCTTGTCTGGGATGATTCCCTGAATCTTGATTCCGGATACTGGTATTTCCTCTATTTCCTCGGTCAACTTCCATATGGCGTACAACCTCTCGCTCACCAAACAAAGCATCGCTCCTGTGTCAATCAAAGTATACACTGGTTTTCCATACACCTCACACACAATAATGGGTAGCCTAGTTCTTGGTCCATACTCTTTTCCTTCCTGTTCTTCTTGAATCAAGTCTTCATCCTCAACTTCCCATTTCACGATTTTGGAAACATATTGTGTAGTAATTAGTTCTGTTGATTTCCTTGATCCGAAATCGAAGTTTTTTTTCGTTTTTACCTGTCGAATTATTTGTCCCAGAAGTACCAGGTTTATTTCTTGCCTCTTCCATTACCTTCAAATACTGTTTACTCTCTTCTCCTCTTTGCTCAAGGTTCTGCCTCTGTTGATTTTTGAACCTTTCATTATCCGTTCTATCGTAAGATTTATTGTATCCTGATCTGTCATATGGTCTCGTGTATCCTTGTCTTCTCCACGAATTCCAATTGTTCCTGTATCTTCCCCGCCTTATGTAAGGTCGTCCACTATCTCTTTCTCTTCTATCTTGATAATCCCTCGACGTTTGCTCTTCTCTATTCCGTTCTGGCATGGTTTGGCATTGTCGATCGGCGAAAACAGCATATGTGGCCTGGGACTCTTGCTTATTACCCCTCTGCTGGTAAAATTGAGCATTAGAATGATCTAGACGTTGCAACACTTCATCAAATTCTTCCATGTTCTCAACATTCGCAGAAATGAGACTCCGCTGAACTTCCAAAGGAAACTGTCTAATCAAAGTTGGGATTTACTCGTACGTTGGCATTGGTGGATCTAAGCATTGCAATTTGGCAAGTTGATTTGCAAAGTAATTTGAATATTTGGTCGGCTGCGAAGTGGAATACCGCTTGATATATAATTCGGCCCTGATGTTCTGTTGCGTCTCCGGCGACCAAAATTTACGTAAGAGTGCCTGTTCAAATTCGTCATAGGTTCTCAAATTACATCAAAAAGCCCTAAACCATACGAGTGCTGGTCCATCTAAGAATCTACTAATCACTCTCATCTCTCTTTCCTTATTCACCTTAGCATCCTTCAGATAATCTCTTAATTCGCGCAGAAATTCAACCGGAGAGACATTTCCAGTCCCTGAAAATTTTATAGGTTTCTCTTCGTAACTTTTAACGAGCTTGATCGGAGTAGAAGTGCGAATAGTAGAAATTTCTTCAGATTTCCCAAACTCTGGCAACCTTTCTCTATTCGAAAAAGCGTTTTCATTTATGCTGTCTTGTTTTGTATCCGCTTTCGATCTATAATCATCAATTTTCTTTTCTAACTCACAAATGGTCTTTCTGAATTCATACATTTCATCCCTATTCTGCCTTTCAGTTTCTTCCCCTACTTGACTATCTTTCAACTCTTCTGTCATTTTTTCCAGATTCTCTTCGACAACAGTTTCATGACCTTTCAATTTCTCTATATTTTCTCTAATGGCTTGAAAATCTCCAGATACAACTTTAATCTCTGATGAAAATGCATTCCTGATCTCTTTGACTTCGACCTGAGTTTCTTTTACAACCTGAGCTTGAATTTAATTAATTACAGTTTCTTTTACTTCATTTTTCAAGTCTGCTACAACTCCTTCCTTTAATTGTTCTACAATTATTTCTCTAAATTCAGAAGTAACTCTCTGCACTACCTGTGTGGCATTTAACGTACTTTCCTTCGTTGTGCTAATCTCTAAAGACGCTAGATCATCTGTTATTTTCCTAACATTATCTTCCATTTTATTTTCTAATGATCTAACCATCTTTTGAATCTCGTTCTTATGTTGAGCTAACTCTTCCTTCATCGCTTTTCGACTATCTTGTAAACTATCGTTCATAATGCCATAGTTTGCGAATAAATCTATATATTTAAAACAGTAAGGTGATTTTTGTTATCACGAGATAGAGAGAACGACAGAACCAATTTACTTCGTAGAGCACTCTAACGAAAGCTCTTGGCCTGTAGATTTGCAGAGTGCCTCTAAAATAAACAAATATATTACGGTATATTTTTAAATAAATATAGAAAATAGCAGAATTCCTGGCCCTCGCGCATGCGCACAATCCGCCTGGGCTCATGACAAAATGGCGGTGAGAAGTCCATTAAAATGTAAGTTATTTAATAAGCTTCCATGTAATTGAAAACATACATTAACCAAGTTCTGACAATACAATATAATAACAGTATGAACATATACGAATGCATATTGATTTTATTGATAATGAATTGGATTATTTTCTTCAGATAGCGGCTTTTGAAGATAGTGAATGGTTGCGTCTGCATTTAAATGTGAGTGCGCGAGTAGCTATTTGGTTAAGGCGATTGACTTTGGATCCAAGGATCGCAGGTTCGATCCCAACTCTCGCCAGTATTTTTTTTTTTTTTGCCACTGAAATATTGTTTTATCAAGGAGTATTAGTAAGGTTTTATGTCAGTTAAAGATACATATTTCTACACATTTTCTCAACACGTTTTATTTCCGTTTTACCATTGCATTACAGCATGTCCTCAATACGTCGTTTGAATATCTGCAATCAGTTCCAGTAACAACAGATGGCAGTACCTCGCCAATATAGTTCCAGTAACTGAGAGCAGATTGCGTCGATATATTTAAAACACAAGGCGATGGCGAGTTTTCGCGTGATAGTTAAATATTGTTTTATCAAGGATTATTAGTAACGTTTTATGTCAGTTAAAGATTCCCACATTCCCTCTCAATAAGTTTTATTTCCGTTTTACCATTGCATTACAGCATGTGGTCAAAAGAGCTAATATCTGCCATCAATTGCAGTAACTGACAACAGATGGCAGTACCTCGCCCATATAGTTTCAGTAACTAACAACAGATGGCAGCACCATTGCATCGATATATTTAAAACACAAAACATGGCGCGTTTTCAAGTGATGGAGAGTTATAGAGGGGAATTTTTAAGAAGGGAAACGTTGAAGAACATTAACTGACAGTTGAGTGTGTAGGCTATGTTGTTTATGTACTTTAATATTGCAATTTCTTCCCAATGCTTCGGTGGTCAAGTTGGTAGCATCCTAGACTAAAAGTTATAAATTATGCATCGTCGATATACTCTTAAATTATTAGTGAAAAGGTAGTTTTCCAGGCCCTGGCGCGTGTCCACAATTGCTTTCGCCATGAGAGACACTTGGCAAACATAATTCGTTTGAAGGGCTCCGACATCGTTGTCACTCAGCCCCATGTACTTTGATGTGTAAGTGTAAAATTTTCTCTGATAACCCGTATTATTGTGATAGCTGCATTACTTTGTGTATTTGTAATTAAGGTGGGAAATTGCAAGGTGACGGCCGAGGCCTTAAGTTAGGAACCATCCCGGTATTTGCCTTGAGTGGAAGTGGGAAACCACGGAAAACCACATCTAAGATTGTCGAGGTGGGAATCAAACCTTCCTCTTCTTAGTTATACCTCTAGAGACTGAATGTGCCCCGTTTTTGCCCTCAGACCAGAATTAAATTTCTTGGCAGAGCAGGAAATGTAACCCGGGTCTCCGAGGCGATAGCCAAGAATGGGTGGGCTTCCATGTGTTAATACGATTTTTGACATGCACGGGACATAGAATTCTAAAACAGCCTCCATTAGGGTGACTGCCGAAGTGAGTATTGAGTATATGCCTAAGCTCATTCCAGTAGTTGGCGAAGTTATTCTATGTTCCCCTGCAAAATGTACTGCCATAAACTATAACAGGTGATGGAAATAGCTTATTTAGAGCAGTTTTGTACTGTTTATATCAAAATGAAGAACGTCATTCTGCGCTGCGTTTTCAAGCTATTGCCAAACATTTCGCTGGCAGGAACAATTACAAGGAATTTATTGTAAGCGATCAGTCTCATCGCATTCTCCTCACCAACCAACTTGAGTATGAGAGTCTCTGGACGGTCATGTTGAACTTCATTGTATAAGACAGTTGTTTAATGATTATTTGTTTAGAGTACTGAATCTAACTACGCAGTTGATTTCGGCAATGGAAGTATTTTTTGCCATTTAATATTTAGCGGCTCCGATATTGCAGGTCACTATAGTGTTATCGAATAATACGAAGGCACATTTAAAATCAAATATAAATAGACCATTTCAGAAACAATTCCAGATGTTATGCAGTACAGTGAAAGGTCTTTGACGATCAAATGTAAACATTGTTCTACATTGTATTTCTCTTGCGTAAAATCTACGCGCGGTTACTTTGGCCTTTACTGTTGTGATGGTAAAATTGATCTGCTGAAATATAAAATATTTGCCAAGCTGCAACAATGCAATGATATTAATTTTAAAGTCATTGAACTTATATCCAGTAGTTCAAACACATACATCAGCGTTAACATATTGGCGAACATAATTCATTTGATGGACTCAGACATCGTCGTCACTCAGCCCCGTCTATTTTGGTGTGCGAGTGTAAACTTTTCTCTGATAACCTGTGTTAATGTGATGGCTGTGTTGATGTGTGCATTTGTAATTAATGTGGGGAATGGGGAGTTAACGACCGAGGCTTTAAGTTAGGAACTATCCCGGTATTTGCCTGGAGTGGAAGTGGGAAACCACGGAAAACCAAATCCAAGATTGTTGAGATGGGAATCAAACTTTGCTCTTCTTAGTTTTGCCTCACGAGTGCGCCCCGTTCCAGTCCTCAGACCAGAATTAAATTTCTTGGCAGAGCGGGGATCGAACCTGGAATCCGGGGCAATAGCTCAGAATGTAGCCTTAAGAATGGGCTTCCCTGTGTTAATACGATCTTTGACAAGCACTGAACATATAATTCTAAAACTCCCTCCATTACTGTGGCTGGCGAAGTGAGTCTATGCTCATTCCAGTAGTGGCGAAGTGATTCTATGCTCCCTTGCATAATTTACTGTCATGGAAATACAAAGTATTGTACCTTCAACAGGTGATGGAAATTCATTATTTACAGCAATTTCATTCTGTTTATTTCAAAATGAAGATCGTCATCCTGAGTTGCGTTTGCAAGCAAATTGCGAAAATTGCAAGGATTTTATTATTGGCGAGCAATCTCATCCCATTCTCATCAGCAACCAACTTGAGAATGGAAGTATTCATTGTATATGTGAATATTATTGTTTATTGATTATTTGTTTAGAGTGCATAACAATGGGTCTAACCACGCAGTTGATTTTGGCAATGGAAGTAAGTTATTATTTGCAATTTAATATTTGGCGGCTACGTTGATGCAGGCCACTATAGTGTTATATAAAATGACGTTAATTTGGGCAGAAATGCTGCTATAAATAAACCCATTTGACGAAATAGAACATTAGCCGCAAAAAAGTGGGAAATCGGAGAAAAATACGAAGCCACTTTTAAAATCCAATATAAATATGGCATTTCAGAAACAATTCCAGATACTATGCCGTTACAGTTTAGGGTCCTTGACGAACAAATGTAAACATTGTTCTGCACTGTATTTCTCTTGCGAGAAATCTACACTTGGTTACTTTGACCTTTGCTGTTGTAATGGTAAAATTAATCTGAATAAATATAAAATATTTGACAGGCTTTAACAATTATTTTTCACTGGAGATGATATCTCAAGGAATTCCAGAGGGACTAATCGGCAGTACAATGCTATGACCTTCGTTTCATGGCGCAGCGGTCAAGCTGTATGCCTCTCACCAAGTCGGATCGGGTTCGATTCCCGGTCAATGCATGTGAGATTTTTGATGTGAAAGGCCATGTCCTGTGGTTCGGATTCCACGTTAAACGGAGGTCCCGTGGCTTATGATCGCGAGATTAACGGTCACGTTAAACTGCAAGCTTCCTTCCATCCTTCGTTTCATTTGGTGCCAATGTTACTGTGCCACACGCACACGGTCCACATTGTTTTAAAATGTATGGAATTGCACATCATCGCATTTCTTCGTTATATTCCAAAAATATAAGCGATGGTTTGCGGCCAGTTGTATTAGACTCATCAGAGTTCTTGAATTCCTTGGAACTAAACGACTGGCCGCCACATACTCCAAACGCTTGGCCCGTTATGCTGCTTAGAAATCTGAACGGTTCCCAAGGACTCCTAAATGCAACCATATTGCTTGGATTTGGAAATAATAGGTGCAGTTAAAATTAGGCAGAGATGTCTAATCCTTCGACTTGATTTAACACCATCCGATAAAACATTATCATTTTCTTTTAAGAGGCAATATTTTCCAATTCATTTGGCATACTTTATCACAATCAATAAAGCTCAAGGGGAAACTCTGGAACGTATAGGCCTCAATTTGCCCCAACAATTTTTCAGTCATAGCCAGCAGTATTTTGCAATGTTGAGAGTGCAATCTTTTGACGCCCTCATAGTTTCAATAGAGTCAAAAAATAATCGTACAAAGAATGTACAGTAGGCCTATATAAGAAAATTCTTCAGTAAATATTTTTCTATTGACCGTCATGTTTTGACGGGTTTCAACTAGTTATCCTTTAAGTTCGTTCCCGAATCCACGATCCTAGCTTCTAAACTTAGGAAACTCTCCTGAGCTCTCCTAGCGTTGTCCCTTATCTTGGTTTCCAATGACACAACTTTATCCTCAATCTTAGCATCTATCGATTCAGACATTTTATCATCGAATGATTCTATGTTTCTAGACATCCGGCTTTCTATCGCTTCTATCCTTTCTAACATTTCCGCTTTTAATGAGTTCGAATTTTCTGTGATTTTACATTCTAAACCTGAAATTTTATTTTCCAGTGAAGCAGAATTCTCTTTTCTTTGACTTTCAATTTTATTTTCCAGAGAAACAGAATTCACTTTTATTTGACGTTCAATTTTATTTTCTAAACCACCCATTTTATTTTCTAAAGAGACAGAATTCCCTTTTATTTGTTTTTCCAGAGAAGCAGAATTCTCTGTGATTTTCTGTCCCAACTCCTCCATCATTTCGGTAAGTGCTTCCAGGACCACTCACAATAATAATTATAGCACTGGGGTGACGATGTCAACTGATGATGGGGAAACGTAATCTAAACTACTAGTACAGTGAATATTCAGACACGACCCTAAATTGATACTTCAATACCGATGACTTATTAAATTTAAAATCTACAATAAATGACCAGAAACAACCACTACAAACCAAACAAATCACTCCAAACTATGAAAACTGCGCATTCATGACCCTGAATCCTACTACAGCAAGAACAAACTCAAAACGACCTCGAATCGAAATTCGGAATCGAATCGTATCAGAAACTGAATCGAACTCGGGCCCACACACGTTGGCAGCCAAAACTCTTCTATCTTACTTTATGTGACCGTTTGACGAACGTCCTACGACCACACAAGTGCGCATCCGAACAACAGTCGTGCACAAAGACTCAAAAACATCTCGGGGTTAACAGTGAGCATTCTACAAAGGTGTAGAATAAAGAAAAATAAAAGCTCTGCTGTTCCCCAGATGCACACTACAGCAAGGTTAGAAGGCATATTTCAAGAATCATGAATGACCACAGTATCAGTTAAGATAAAATTTGCATCAATTTAATTGATCCATCAACCATCCTAATCTTTACAAGGGCATCCTCAGGGAGAAAACTAAAACACCACCTGGAAAAAATAACATCCTGCGCTCCCCCTGGGATCCTATACTATTTAATCGCAGGTGTTGAATAACGTTCCAAAAAATATATGCAACGAAAACGTCAACTTTTAAACATTTCATTGTGTTAGAATACCCATGAAATTAATAGTCCATCATGGTATTCTATTATATTATAAACGATATTTACAGTATTCAAGTTGTGTAGATCACTGATCGTCCTATCACACTTGAATAAAATTTTATTTCTGAAGTTCTACACTTTTTCATATTTCCAAAAATCATGGATAATCCTATGGGATATTCTCTTCCATGAAACGAGAAGAAATTCCAAAACATACTAGAATTGTTAATTATACAACTTGATGCAAGTCAGACCAAGTCGAACAAAGATGGATCCATTAGAAACATAATACCATTTATATTTCATTATTCCCACACAAGGAATATTCATATTATAAATTATAAATTATGGATCGGTGATTTATCCTCGATAATAAAATAAATTATGGGATTAATTATTCAGTGATATTAATTGCAACTCAACCTTATTATTCCAACCAATTTCAAACACTTATGGATGATTCGTAGCTATTTCAAGATTTTCATCGGAACATGAGGCCGCATTTTAAATGCCCCATTTCTTTATGCACTTTATCAATTTGGTTTATTCCTTGATATCACAATATGGCAAAATTATTAGGCATTTTAATATATCTGCAGGTTTATATCATTCAACCAGAAAATATGTAATTATGGTTAGAGCAAATTAAAGTAGAATCTAGAATTCCATTGATGACAAGATCTAGATAGCGGCGTGGGGCTGCAACAGCAGCACCGCCCTTCTTTTGAGTAATATGAGGCAACATCCTCCAAATTCCAACATTTCATTATATTCAACAACTATAATTCGTTACATATTATTTTCACATATTTAACTTCCATCCAGTCATATTTACTGTATTTAATGGATTATCATAATTATTAATGGGACAAATGCGTACGCGCATTCCCAATTCAACTCATCACCCTATCAGATTTATCATATGAATGTTATAAGTAACTGTCTCTAATTAACCTGTTCAATTAACCGCTTGTCACCATAACAAAAATCCTCCTAATTGATACACCTTGCTCTAATAACAAATCTACGTTAAGATTGCATTATCAATCCAATGTGCATTAATTCATGTTAATTTCTCATATTTGTTTTATAGAAACATCCCCTAAATTATCCAAACTCATTCATTTATTATTATTATTAATATGAAATTCTCATGGATAATTACCATGTTCTATTTTTCATAAGATCCATTAAATTGTTATGAATATGCCTCCTTAATTCCCCATGTAAATTCTCATACATGATCATTCCGCATTATCATTCTAAAGAAAATCCTTAACCACCAGAAAAATCGAATCATTTTACGATAAATGACAATCAGAACTCATCCAAGACGAATTGCATCAAAATGATCAAGAACTACATTTAAATAAACAAATTACCAATAAACTATCTCAAAACGATCGCTAAAAATAACAATGTGCCATAAAAATATGCACGGTACTGTACAACAAAAATCAGGATGAAACTCCTGTCTAATTAAAACAGCCGGATGCCTTCCGAAAATATACTCCTTCTACGATATGGCCACCGTGGATATGCTATCTCAAAAGAAATAAAATAAAATTCGAAGAGTGGACAACATCACAAAGATCCATGCGTATTCCCCAATATAAATCAGAAAATAAAGATCTATGGCGTGTAAAACGATTCCTACATGGTTGAATGATATAGTCTAAGGTCTGATATTCACCGGTACTAGATATTAGGAATAGAATAAGGGGCTCACGTCCATTTCAGATGTTCTTGAAGTAGGTCCAAGTTCCTGCGGAATGCCCTTAGTTTGAGCATAAAATCCTACGGGATCCTCCGCACACGGAAATGTGTACGGCTCGACTTCATGGCTCCACTGGTCCAAGTCCCAAGTATCCAGACGTCAGCATCCATCGTACACCCAATTCATATTTAACGCACCATAATACTGGCTCGACTCATGGTAGATTTCAAAAGTTCATACCGGCGTATCGCTACCATGACGTCCTGATCGGATTGTCTTAACACCATAGCTTCTGCTATGAAAAAGCACGTGTCTAATACTGTCACTGATTTTACGACAATCACCCGGTGTTTTACCATCCCGAAATACTCCGAATAGTCACAGTAATGTTCCCGGTTACTTGATTGTAATCCTTCTGTAGTTATCGCAGTACGCTTACACACCTGTATAGCCTTAATTCCAAGTCAATTGCTAGCCAGAAATCTACCCTGGTATGAGGTATTATATTCACATAACTCAAGTAAGGAGTTATTTCCAGCCCATATGCCTTAATATGCTGTGAGCTCGGGCCATACCCAACACAACCTTGCATTTACAAAAGCTAGTCCCATCTAGTAAAACTATCCTGAGCACATTTGAACAATGCCTCGTTTGTAGGCTAATTTTGGCTTCCAGGTCAGGTACTAGTAACTTAAGATTGATTAAGCCGCCCGCTTATGCACGGATTAACTGCAAAAACACGACTGTGTCTGTCATTACAGCTGCCTGCTTGACCCTGCAAACCGCCAGGTGTTAGCATACTTACGCGCATCGCCATCCGCGCATCTCTACCAGACTGTAACCTACGGCAGTGAAACTCAACTCAGTCAGGCGCTCGCTTCAAATTCAAAATATAGCCGCGACAAAAAACAACATCTCCATAACCAGCAACTGACGCTCTTTCACACGGTTACAGTATATATGTATATATGTATATCAGTTTCTTGTGGACACGATAACTGCCGTAATTTTGCACCAATCACTTTGAATTTTTTTGCCGAATATGTATACCCATAAAATCTCGGTCGAGTTCGTTACTGGGCTAAATCGGTCGAGGAGGGTGAAAATGGGGGGCTTTTTTTGAAAAAGTGTAATATTGCTATAACTGTCTTAATATGTGAAATATCGAATCCGTTCAAAGTTCATACTATGTGTCGGATAAAGCCCAAAAATTTATGTTTGAAGAGTTTTTATAGCACCAACCATTGACCAAAGGGGTGGGAAAAAGTGGGTTTTTCGGGAAACATTAATCATATCTCTCTTAATAGGCACAATATCAAAACCGTACAAAATGGACAATATTCCCCTAATAATTACCTAAAACTTTTGTCTGAAAGAATTTTTGATATGATCCACCATTACGCCAAGGGTTGAGAAAAATTATTTCGGAATTATAAGAAAATGCCAAGAGCTATCAGAGGTTGCCACGGCAGCACTACTAAATTGATGACGGATGAGCCATCGGACGTTGGCATGACAACGCACTTGCTCGATATCAGATTCAGATTTCTATCTGACTAAGTGTGAAGCGTCTTCGGTGACGTAACTGGCATGCTGAAATTCTATGCCCAAGGTTGCGGGTTCAAACCCGGCCGAAGTCGTCGGATTTTCTAAGAGCGCTAATAATCCCTCAGTATGCTTTCCTTTGGAGGGGAAGTTCCAACGTTCGTTGCGAGTTGCTGGTTGCGGTGCCATCTAGTAGCCAAGTTCACAGCTAGGTGTCGTTGACGGTAGTATCTGGTAGCAACATTAGGAACTACTGCTTGAAATTGATCGTCTGCAGTCCTTACCTGAATTACAGACTAATACAGCCATCACAATTCACACCGTTTATCAGATAGATTCTACACTCACCCAAAGTACACGGGGTTACATGACCGCGTTGTCGCAGCCCCTAAACTGAGGAACCAACCAAAATCTCTGCGGGAAATATAATTTTGCGTGAAGAAGTAACAGACCGTTACATAGTTACACAACAGTGTCGAAACCTTGCATAAGGACAGTGTGACCACAAGTATAAAAATGGACCCCAAATGACAAGAAGGTTACCGTCCCCATAAGACAATAAAATGTTTAAAATATGCATAAAATGACGAAAAACAAAGTTAATTAAGCTCCAATTATAAAATACTTTCTCGCAATAAATGAGATCTGACCCTTCTACGAAAACCTGCATATTCTGCCTATTTTCGCCTATCCCCAAATTTGTCCGGTGAAATCTACCTCCGCCTTCCGGCGTGCCGAGAGGTCTTTTTTTTTTACAAATTAACTGAACATTTTATTTTGAAACCACATTTATTTTTAGGTTTTACATACCTTCCTCTATTTTTCTACATAGTTGCCTTGTTTATTTAGGCACTTGTCATACCTTAAAACTAAGTTATGAAATCCCTCTGCCTAAAAGTTTGCCGCCTGCTCTGACAACCAAGAATTCACGGCTGTTTTCACTTCTTCATCGTCGGCGACACTTGAGGAAAATCCATAGATAGAGTGGTTATCGTGAATCTTCGGTCCTCGTGAATTTTTGTATCAATTGCAGTCACCAAGTCATCTGAACATTTTCACGGTCACTTTTGAACTCGCGTACCCATTTTCGCACTTTACCTTCCGTCATTGCATTATCACCATACACCTCACAAAGCTGACGATGAATGACTGCAGCCGAGTTGTTTCTCTCACTGAAAAAAAGTATCACAGATCGCACCTCACACGCGGCGGGCGAATCAATAATCATGAACATTGTAAAGATGCACAGTTCAGCGTACAGGTTAGCTAAACAGCTGCAACGCCTGCTTGTTCGCAAAGCATGCCGGTAGATAGCGCTTGTTACGGCGTGCGCACTAACTACGGGCTCTTAAAAAATCGGCCCTTACTTAAAAAATAGCCCTCGTATGACCTTATACTTGGTATATGTTTAAAAGAAATTGGCATTTCCCTTCATGCTTATTCGGGGTGAACGGGAAATGACGTACAATAATATCACTACCGTATAGATTGCATTTTACCGATCAATTTAGGAATAGGAAGCAACATTCTCCGAGCTATAACGACGGACATATGTCGGAAAAAATGGAGCACATTGCCAGAACCAATAAAACGAACGAGAGAAGCATATTGAAAATCCACAGCCTGCTTCCAGTCGACCAACCGGGTCAGGGATGGAATGAATGAAGCCTACATCTAGCGGCGAGGATATGAACTGTGCCGGCTGCCGATGCCTGTCGCACTCCTGTGGGGCAATGATTAAATGAATGACAGATGAAATGAAATGATAGTGGAGAGTGTTCCTGGTATGAATTTTTTAACAGAGAAAACCGGAGTACCAAGGGAAAAACCGGTCTGCCTCCCCTTGCCCAGCACAAATCTCACATGGAGTGAACGGGATTTGATCCATGGACCCAGCGGTGAGAGGCCGGCGTGCTGCCGCCTAAGCCACGGAGGCTTTAACGAAAGAAGAAGCATATTAATTACTAAAATATTGGACAACTAGGCATTATATTAACAGCTGTTCAAAATGCTCACCCCTCATGTAAAGGCATCTCCTCGCTCGACCCATAACATCATGGGTTGCCCCATCAACATTCTCTTCTCGGAAGGGAGCAACGGTCGCTTACAGACGAGCGACGAATTAGGCTCATATTCACCGTTAACAACACAACTGAAGTAAGTTGCCGTAAGGTTCACTTTGAGGCTTTGTAAGTGATATTCAGACCATAGACCGCGTTTACAGCTACATGACATTTCTTGCTCAGTGTGCTTAGCGATGGAAATTCCGAGATAGAGTTGGTTCCTATCCTCATTTAACTAGTCCTGATCCTCTTTATCACACCCTGTGTCTATTGAACGATATTCTTCGTACAACATTATATATAATTTTTCTGTACACTCTTATTACAATTTTTTTTAAAGTAATTCATATATCTGTTTGGTTTTGTTATGTCGTAATTATAATTTGTACAATAACTAATATAAGCTATTGCTGTTTGGAGAATTCTTACTGTATAACACGCTCGCTTCGAGGCGAAACTAAGCCGGCCTGACATTACAATCTAGGTGGCAGTGTGATGACAACAGGTATTACTTGATGGCATACGCTGACAGACATTGTCATCACGCTTCATTCTAGGGGAACCACAGCAGTGGCTACGCTGGCTAAAGCGCAGTGTTAGGCCATGGGGCCATGCTCTCTGCTGACTCGGTAGACGCATGGGTTCGAGCCCCACCGTCGGCCATCCTTGAAATGGTTTTCCGTGGTTTCCAATTTTCAATACCAGGCAAATGTTGGGGCGGTACCTTCTGATAGGCCACTGCCGCTTCCTTCCACATCCTTGCCCAATTTCATTCATCTTCATTCATTCCATCTCTCATCCCGACGCGCAGGTCGCCCACGGGCGTCGACTAGAAAGACCTGCACTCGGTCTCTCGGGGGACCACACGACAAAAAAAAATATATATTAAAAAAAAAATTCTAGGGGGTAGGAAGAAACTTCCTTCTGAGGCTGATGACTTGAATGGCTTGTCCTTGATAACACTCATCACCTCCACCACCAACAAACTTGCCACTGCCTTACCAACGTACTTTATCAGAAATGCGTTCTCATTCGAAGTTCCATAACCATATTCCGAAACTATAAATAAATAAATAAATAAATAAATAAATGAACGGCCATTCGAATAATGAGCAAACATTATAGCAATGAATAATATAATATTGAGAATGTGTAGTAAGTAAATAGGTAAGTAAGTAAATAAGTAATTAAATAAATAAATGATTAAATAAAGGATTAATTTAAATAATAATAAATGCCAATAAAGAAACCAATAAACAAACAAATAAACAAATAGATAACTAAAATAAATAATATCATCTAAATTTCCAAACGATAACGTAAAATTGAGACCATTTGAAAAACAGGACTGGGAAATGGTAGGATATAAAATAAAAGTACATATGACAAAATTGAACTGTAGAAAGTAAAACGTAACTTATCTATGAATTAACTCACAGAAATCATAGCTCTATGGTTTGGAACGAATAGAATCTACCGTAACCATTGTAATAGTTGGTACCAACGTTTAGCATCCCCTAATTAACTCATTACATATGTGGAAATTGGGCTGGTTAGTTCTTAACGAAACATCTTGTTTCTTAGAATAAGTTATAATATTTTATCAAATTGTCGCTTACGTTTCTCTGACTTTCAGGAGATGATACAAATACAATGAAGAGTTTTAAAAGCTCTACTGTAGTTTATTGTTGACAGCCTCGTACATCAAAGTTAAAATACTGTTAAATATTTGAGTGAGGGTGTCTTAACTTCTTAATAGGGCATGCATATTGCACAGACCATTATCCCTGTAAAACCTGTGTTAGCTTACCAACTCGTTGAAGTAATCTGCGTCATTGTTCATTTCTGAGCTCATTTTATCTCTGTGATCTTAAGAGTTTATCTCCTTATAACACTGGGAGTCGAGACTTTTATTGCAAGGATAAAGAAGATGGTCTTTATTGTAGCCTCATAATAATTTTAGGGCGCATGCTGCGGTATTTATAAATCATGATAAAGAACAGTAGGGACGTGAGGAGGATCTGGAAAGGAGATTCTCACGGAAAAGACCTAAAGTATCTCGACAACATTACAGTTAATTGTCTCTATATAAGCGATACGCTAATTTAGGTTAGTTTCTTGATAAATGTTATCAGGGTAGGTCCTTTTATTTTAACATAAACGAACGAACAAACTAACTAACAAAGTAGATAAGTAATAAATAAATAAGTAAATAATAAATAAATAAATAAATAAATATATGCATTATCCCTATGTTAGCTTACCTACTCTTTGAAGTAATCTGCGTCATTGTGTATTTCTGAGCTTATTTTATTTCATCTCTGCGATTTTAAGAGTTAATAATAGTACAGTACATTATCTAGTCAAACAAGTAGCTCCGTGACGAACTAAAGAGCGTACTTTACTTAAAATTTAAGATACATTCCAATGACTAATATATACCTAGGCCTATCTAGAATAATGACGAAATTAAGTTGGTAATACTGAAATACTTAATTAGTTCGAAATATACATGAAATAGTGTAGCCCAGGGTTTCCCAAACTTTTTCTGACCATCTCCCACTTTTGAGATGTTTTTTTTCGCCCACCTCATTTCAAAACAAGATGTTCAGTAAAGAACATATAGCCTACTTTCTCCTAAATGTATGAGTATAGTTATAACTCGTTGTTATTATCAAAGAGTATAATAGAACTATTCTTTGTTGAAGACCTTAGAAACGATTTACCTCTACCAAACGCCACGACCTAGATAAAAACTGCTACCATCATTGAAGAAAGAAAGAAAGAAAGAAAGATAAGAAGTATATCAAGAACGTTATGGATCTGGAGACATAATCGACCGGACTGGCGGCGTGGCTCAGCGGTAACGTTCTCGCTTGCTGGGCCCTAGGTTGCAGGTTCGTATCCTGGCGCAGTCAGCTGGCATTTGAGGGTGCACAAATGCGAGGGAGCCGTGTCAGTACATTTACTGGCACGTTAAAGATCCCCTTCGGGCCAAAATTCCGGCACCCCGGTGTCTCTAAAAGCAGCAGTAGTTAAAAGGGATGTAAAACCAATAACATTATTATTATTACGACCTGCCGTGGGCAACATCCAACTTTGAGTTGAGGCATGTCTTTACACGTCTGGTTGTGCATGGCTTTCACAACCCTAATTGAATTAACAAATCTTTCCATGACCCTACAGAGACGTGTGTATACAAACTATGTGGATATTTTCGATAATATAATCCTAATAGAGCGAGTGCATTCTAGCGGCCAGAATAAGAAACTTTTCAATAAAATCTGGAAGTTACCTTTTTGGCAGCTAGATGTCTCGAGTAAATCTGCTGGCGAATTATGTTTTAATTAAATATATATTTTACACCATAATGTGGACAATATAACGCTTAATAACATTTTCAAGTAACGCAAAATAGGCTGTTACAAACCCTTTAAAATGAAAAGTTAAAATGTATCGTAGTATCAACTTGTCATTCTTCAAATTCGATGCGCATAGAATGATAATGGTATAGTAATCAATGGATCCCCACGTAGACTAGTCGGGACATCTAGTGGTGAAATATCGAACAATATAATCCTAACAGAGCGAGTGCATTCTAGCGGCCAGAAGAAGAAACTTTTCAATAAAATCTGGAAGTTACCTTTTTGGCAGCTAGATGTCTCGAGTAAATCTGCTGGCGAATTATGTTTTAATTAAATATATATTTTACACCATAATTTGCACAATATAACGCTTAATTTTAAAACATCTGAGTCATTACAAAACAATAAACATATAACATTTCAAGCAAAAAAACTAGCTCTGATCGGGTTTGAACCATAGGAATCTGAGCGACAGGCTATCGCTCTACCACTGAGCTAGTTGTGTCAACGAATATCATCTTATTTAAAATGACTTACATAGAACTTGTTAGCAAATAATGATTTATACTAAACGATTTCATCACTGGAGTATATTATTTATATATAAAGCATTTCATACAAAGTTTATTTATTTTTTATCAGTACGCTATATTGCATTCAATACTCAAATTAGTGAAATATAAGTCAGGCACAAGATATCCGCTGCCATCTTGTCTTATTAATGAATCAGCTGAGCTTTTTAAAATCACGTCTGCACTATAGTATTACAAAATAAACTTTTAATTTCGTACGTGCCTCTTCCTTTAGAACAGTTAAAACGATTCTCGGCTCGATAATCGGAACTGGTGGGTCCCATTATATGGATTATAAAGTTTGCATAATTCGCACGGCCGCCATCCTGAAATGGTATGGCGGACGACCTTGTAGTTTGGTCACAAGACTCATCCTATACGAAGGTATGTTGTTACAAAATTTGGTAGAGATTGGATGATTTGGTTAGTCGTTATTTGATTTTACGTTTTGAACGTTTGAGTGGCCGCCATTCAGTTTTAGTAAAGATGGCGGCGATATAAAACATGACACTGAGGTGTCCTTTGCTAGTGCTACCTTTGTACCAAATTTCGTTCAATTCGCATTCACCGTGTTCGAATTGATAGGGGGGGACAGACATTCAGAGTACACACACTCACACACACACACACAGACTCACACACACACATACACACACACAGACTCACACACACACATACACACACACAGACAGACACACTTTTTTCGCCCTGTGTTGATCTCATAAGTCTACTTTCATTTTTTGCAAAAATCGAAAGTAGGCTAAAAACACACGAATCTTAAAATTACTAACACATACATTCAAATACCTACGTATAAGTTGAGAAATGAGAATTTTTACGGACATTTTTCTCTTAATAGTTACATCATGTGTATTTAGGTATAATCATGTACACTAATAATTTGCAAATAACAGGTCTGTGTGGGATGGATTTGATGAGTTTCAATCAATTTGTTTATGTCAGGAGCCATTTTTGTTAGAGAAATTCTAAGATCTCCTCACTTTTCAATTTCTAACCTATTTCTAGACTTCGTGGCAAGATTATTTACCGCACTAAGCCCTCTCTCAACCATGTAAGAAGAAGAATTTCATACAAAATTTGGTTGAAGTCCAATGGATAGCATGGACGTTACATGCAGTTAGGCATTGGTTCTATCAATGCCCGTAAAATGGTGTTGGCAACAATGCCATGAATGGGCTCCTAAAATTAATCTGGAACGTTATTATCTATCTGTGTGTCAATTTTGGAGTTGTTCCCATGCATACCTTCCGAGATATCCAACATAGAGGTCAAATTTCAATTGCAATATTTCAGCAGTTGGTAGCATTGACTTCATTTTAAAATATAGCCGGGAGATATTGAGGTATAGATTTTTAATCATACAAAATTTGGTTTCAATAGCTCCAGCCGTTTAGAAATTGACAGGGGGGGGGGCACGCTTCCAGTTGACCGAACGGGTCAGGGAATTGAATTAATGCAGCCCCCATCTATCGGCGAGGATATGAACTGTGCCGGCTGCCGAAGCCTGTCGCACTTCCCTGGGGCACTGATTAAATGAATGACAGATGAAATGAAATATTGGAGAGTGTTGCTGGAATTAAATTTGTGACAGGGAAAACCGGAGTACCCGGAGAAAAACCTGTCTGACTCCGCTTTTCCAGCACAAATCTCACATGGAGTGACCGGGATTTGAACCACGGACCCAGCGGTGAGAGGCCGGCGTGCTGCCGCCTAGGCCACGAGGCTCGATAAGAATAAATTAAAAAACAAAATCCAGAATATCCACTTCACACTCACAAGAGACAAAGTTACAAACCGAATATATTCAATCAAAGAAAGAGCTCGAAGATCGGATCGTACGAAAAAGAATTTGGAGGACCACATGGCCCAAACGGTGCCTAAGAAGAAGACTAGAAAATGGACTGACTGAAGTGATCCTATGTTGTGAAAGAGAGAAGAAGAAGAAATATGTAATTATACAAGTAGTTTCGTGACGAACTAAAGAGCCTACTTTTCTTAAAATTTAACATTCATGGCAATGATTTGGTTGAATAATGACAAAATTAAGTTGTTAATATTGACATTTCTAATTAGTTCGAAATATACCTGAAATAGTTTAGCCTAATAGAGCACTACAGTTGGCAGCCCTGGTGACTGAATATATTCTTAGTTCTATCTTTTAAGGTACAGAATGAACTTACAAAATTTGGTTGAAATCTAATGGATAATATGGACGTCACATGCAGTTAGGTACTGGATGTATCAGTGCATATAAAATCATGTTGGCACAATGTCATATATGTTTGCCTAGAATTAATCTGAAATGTTATGATCTATCATTGTGCCAATTTTGGATGAAACCATTTGTTAGTATATAAGTTACATGTATTTAAAAGTTGGCTTAGAATCATGTTCGCAGCACTGATGTGCTGGTATATTAGTTACTCCAAATTAATCTCAAATATGATATACTATACGAGTGCATAGTTTAGAGCTGTGTGCTTGCATACTTTCTGAAATATTTACATTAGGATTTAAACAAATACAGAGAGAATGTATTAACAGTTGGCGGCTCGACTGGATCTTAGGAATACGCATAGTCATATGTTATGGTAAATATAGGCTGAATTAGGTTGAAATCGAATTTATGCCATTGAAGTTACATGCATTTAAAAATTGGACCTATCAGCAGGCTTTGAATCATGTTGGCAACACTGTTATGTATGGACTCCTGAAAATTAATCGGGAATGTTATTATCTATGTGTGTGCCAATTTTGGAATAATAATAACGATCGTGTGGCCTTCGGAGAGGTCGAGTGCAGGTCTTTCTAGTTGACGCCCGTGGGCGACCTGCGCGTCGTAATGAGGATGATGTGATGATGAAAACGGCACATACACCCCGTCTCCGAGCCACGGGAATTAAGCCCAGGAGATTAAAATCCCTGATGGCTCGGCCGGGAATAGAACCCGGGGCACTTTGGGCCAAAGCCTATCGCGCTAACCATTTAGCCACAGAGCCTGACAATTTTGGAATAGTTCGCATGCATAATTTCTGAGATATCCAACATACAGCTTAAATTTAATTTGTTATTTTTCAGCTGTTGGTATCACTGAAGTTATTTTAAATTTTGCCTTGAGATATTCAGGTATGGATCTTTACTCATACCAAATTTAGTTTCGATAGTTGAAGCCGGTTAGAATTTATAGTGAGGGACACACATACAGACAGAAGGACAGACTCACATATGCCTGGGTGATCTCATAATACATGTTTGCAAACTACGAAAAGTTGGCTAATAAATAAGCAATCGATAACTTTGCTGTTTTTGCTGTGAATTCATTTTAAGGTTTCGGGGGCATCTTGGTTATCAGATCCATGTAGTTAGGTGTGTGGTGAACTTGTGTGATAATCTGTATTTATGTGATGAATTTATTAGTGTGAGTGCAGGGATAAGGTTGGTGCCCCGAGACTTGAAGTAAGGTATTATTTACTTGGGGGGAGTTTGGAAAAACAACACTCCGGATAGCCACTGTTAGTGCCAGGGTTCGAACCTTCAATCTCCAGACTTGCTGCCTTCGCGGCCATTGTGCACAATTACGAGTATTGTTAGGCTGCGGGCTGATATGTTTATCGGCTGGGATCTATCTAGGATTAGCGTGGGCAGGTTTGCGTCGACAAATTTCCTACACCTAAGTTACCATGGCAACGAATTAAAGCGTGCGCTATAACCAGACACAAGTTGAAGGCTTACTTATAATCGATGCCTTGTTATTGTTATAGTTATTGTTTTGTTAAGGGGCGGAACAGTGAGGTCATCTGCCCCTTATAAGCGAGTGTAAATGTCTAATGGTATCTGTCTGTCACTCTTGCAATACTCAACTGATTTACCTGAAATTTTGCATGAAAGACTGTTCGCGTCCGTAGCATTCCTTAAGCTACACTTGTCCCCTGGGTGGTGCTAAAGAAAGGTCACTCAGTGGGAAACATCTACACCAAGGAGTTTAGGCAGCCTGACAATCCCAGTGATCTCCTGGCTCAAAATATTGCTTGATGTCACAAAACGTGAATACAAATAGCCCTTTTCAGGGTTTTCCAGCTAAGAACCATAGAAGGCATTGAAAATCCACAGCCTGCTTCCAGTCGACTGACCGGGTCAGGGAATGGGATGAATGAAGCCCCCATCTAGGGGCGAGGATATGAACTGTGCCGGGTGCCGAAGCCTATCGCACTCCCCTGGGGGCAATGAATAAATGAATGACCGATGAAATGAATTGATAGTGGAGAGTGTTGCTGGAATGAAATTGTGACAGGGAAAATCGGAGTACCCGGAGGTAAACCTGTCTGCCTCCGCTTCGTCCAGCACAAATCTCACATGGAGTGACAGGAATTTGAACCACGGACCCAGCGGTGAGAGGCCGGCGTGGCATTAGTAGATCGAAATGTCAAGTACTACACAAATTCCTATTACAAAATGAAATAGAATATTTGGATATCGATTTATGTAGATAGTTGTACTTTAATAGCTGGAATTTGTTTCAAATTTCATGCACCGGTATGTGATAATTTAATGTTTTAATGTGCCATACGCTAAATAAATAAATATGCCAGGGAATAACATAGGGATATTGCACTTTCGAAATGTTTCATTTGATATTGACATCAGAATTTGACAGAGCATTGGAAGACTTAAGCAGGAACAAAGCACAAGGCATAGATGATATACCGATTGAGTTGCTACGCTGCATAAGAGATGATGGTTTGATCAGGTTATTTCACTTCGTGTGTAGGTTTCATGATTTCAATAAGCATGTTATCATCCCTATCACGAAGAAAGTGGGAGCTGACATATGTGAAGATTGCCGTACAAGCACCCTGATTACACATGCTTCAAAAACCTGTCAATAATAATTTACAAGAGAATGGAAAGTCAGATAGAAACGGAGTTGGGTGAAGACCAGTTTGGTTACAGGAGAAATGTAGGAACAAGGGAAACTGTACTAAGTCTTAGGCTGATTTTGGAAGGTAGAATGAGGAAAGATAAGAGAACGTTCATGGCATTTGTAGACTTAGAAAAGGCTTTTGATAACGTTGATTGGACTAAATTGTACGACATTTTAAAACGATTGGAATAAAGTACAGGGATAGGAGGGTGATCTACAATCTATACAGAAACGAGACAGCAGTCATTCGAGCTGAAGGACATGAGAGAGAAGCTGATATTCAGAAAGGTGAAAGGCAAGGCTGCAACTTATCACCCATAGGCTACATTTCAATCTTTACATTGAACAAGCAATGGAGGAAATTAGAGAGAAATTTAAAGTGGGAATGAAGATTCAAGGAGAAATAATTTCAACTCTGAGATTCGCCGATGACATAGTCATCTTGGCCGACACGCCTGAGGATTTGAATGAGTTTTTGAGTGGTATGTACTCCGTCTTGAGGAAAGAATTCATGACGAAAATTAATAAATGTAAAACAAAACTATTGGAATGCAGACGAAATAAATCAGAATCCTCTATGGACATCAAATTGGCAGGTGAAGAACTAAAGGAAGTAGGAGACTTCTGTTACATAAGAAGCAAAATAACTAGAGATGGACGAAGCAAAGAGGATATCAAAAGTAGGTTAGCTCAGGGAAGGAAAGCATTTCTACAAAAAAGGAATCTGTTGACATCGAATATAGATTTAGGTGTTAGGAAGTCAATTTTGAAGGCCTTTGTCTGGAGCGTGGCGCTCTATGGAAGTGAAACATGGACTATTGGTGCAGCAGAAAAGATGAGAATTGAAGCGTTTGAAATGTGGTGTTACAGGAGAATGATGAGGATCTGTTGCGTAGATAGGGTTACAAACGGAGAGGTATTAAGACTAGTGGGAGAGGAGAGATGTTTCTGGCGACTGCTAATGAAGAGAAGAGATAGGTTGGTAGGACACATACTAAGACACCCTGGAATAGCGAGCTTAGTTATGGAAGGAAGGGTCAGGTACATGAACTGTAGGGGTAGACCAAGGTTGGAATATGTTAAACAGATTGCCTCGGACGTAGGGTGTGGTAGCTATGTAGAGATGAAACGATTAGCTCAGGACAGGGAGGAATGGACGGCTGCATCAAACCAGTCGAAAAACTGAAGACTGAAACAACAACAACACTGTTTCGAAAGGGTGGCAACTTCTTTCCAGCAGCAGGCACTGCCTCGTTCTACCCTGCGAACAGGTGTCCATGCCTGTTTGCATATATTCACCGTTGCCCACGTTACTGGATGCTAAAATTTAGCTTTCGATTCAGTTTATTTACACAGGTTGAAACAATAAAAATGTTCAGAGTGTAAGATACACACACACGTACATTTTTACTCGTACGAAGGTACGGGTAATTAACTAGTAGACGAACAAAAAGTATCCATGTTTCTATATTTTGTTTCTGCTACAACATAATTGATATTATTATCTCGCTGAACACACAGATACAACTTTCCGAGATATCTTGGAGGAAGTGAAGTCTTAAAAAGAGTCAAAAAATTTGCTGAATAATGTTTATGAAGTTAAGGGATTCTCATTTCACGTTCAATAGCCTTATTTGAAATCCCTAGAATAAGGAAGGATAAAAGAACGTTCATGGCATCTGTAGACTTAGAAAAGGCTTCTGATAACGTCTATTGGAGTAAGTTGCTTGACTTTTTGAAGACGATTGGGATAAAGTACAGGGAAAGGAGGGTGCTCTACAATCTATACAGAAACCAGACAGCAGTTATTCGAGCCGAAGGAGATGGGAGAGAAGCTGGGTTTCAGAAAGGTGTAAGGCAAGCCTGCAACTTATCACCCATACTTTTCAATCTATACATTGAACAAGCAATGAAAGCAATTGGAGAAAAGTTCAAAGTAGGAGTAAAGATTCAAGGAGAAATAATTTCAACTCTGAGATTCGCTTATGACATCGTCACACCAGATGAGTTGAATGCGTTTTAAATGGTATGGATTCTTTCTTGAGGAAATAATTCATGATGAGAATCAATAAATGCAAAGCAAAAATATTGGAATGCAATCGAAATAAATCAGAAACCCCAATGGATGTCGAATTGGCAGGTGAACAGCTAAAGGAAGTAGATGACTTCTGTTACTTGCGAAGCAAAATAACCAGTGATGGACGAAGCAAAGAGGATATAAAAAGTAGATTAGCACAGGTTAGGAAAGCATTTCTACAGAAAATAAATCTGTTGACATCGAATATAGATTTCGGTATTGGGAAGTCATTTTTGAAAGCCTTTGTCTGGAACGTGGCACTCTATGGAAGTGAAACTTGGACTATTGGTGCAGCAGAAAATAAGAGAATTGAAGCGTTTGAAATGTGGTGTTACAGGAGAATGATGATCAAATGGGTAGATAAGGTTACACATGAAGAGGTATTGAGACGAGTGGGAGAGGAGAGACGTTTCTGGCAACTGCTAATGAAGAGAAGAGATAGGCTGGTAGGACACGTACTAAGACACCCAGGAATTGCAAACTTAGGTTTGGAAGGAAGGGTCGAGGACGAGAACAGTAGGGGTCGACCAGGGTCAGAATATGTTAAACAGATTTCCTCGGATGTAGGGTGTGGTAGCTATGTAGTGATGAAACGATTAGTGCACGACAGGGAAGCATGGAGAGCTGCATCAAACCAGTCAAAATACTGAAGACTCAAACAACAACACATATTCATATATAGTAGTGTACTATGTGTATGTATGGGGAAACACAGCTGAGTGAAAGTAATCTCCGTGAGCTTCATAACCTTGACCCACAGATTTAAATTCATATATTTAAAATTCTATATTGTATGTTACTAATATTATTGTTTTTTCTGTAAAAGTAACTAACTAATTCCAGGACTAAGGCACTGAATTTTAAATTTGTGTAAAATATTTCACAGGAATTCAACGAGTAACATATACAAATTCCTTGGATGTAGGTGGGTCAAAGTCCCGCACTTTACGATGGACATAATAGTAACAAAAGAACCCATATTTCTTCCAACGACAATGGTGATAAAATGTGAGCAAATAATTTTTCTACACCCAGCAGGATGATGATGATAATTGTTGTTTTAAGGTGCCTAACATCTAGGTTATCGGCCCCTAATGGTCTGGGAGATAGGGGAAATGACAATGAAATGGAAACCACAACGAAAATTAAGTTAGAGTGAAAATTCTGACAAAAGGGAACTCAGGTTGAAACGACTCCCAAATTGTAGAATGGAAATACTTACAAAAGGTAATTTAGAAGGAAAATACTCACAAAAGGAAGAGATTGAAAAATACGCACAAAATGTAGTTTAGGTTCAAAGTATTTACAAAATGCAATGTAGATTCGAAATACACAAAAAATGCAATTGAATTCAAAATACTTGCAAAATACAATTGAGATTGAAAATATGTACAAAATGCAATTGAGGTTCAAAGTAATTACAAAATACAATTGAAATTGAAAATACACAATGCACGTTAGATTGACAAAGGCCAGTTCAAATTCAAAATACTCACAAAGTGCAATTGAAATTCTAAATACTTACAAAATGGAATTGAAATTGAAAATGCGTACAAAATGTATGCTAGATTCAAAATACTCACAATATGTGGAAGCCCGCGATTCAAAATGCTGTACGACAAAATGCAATTTAGATTGAAAATACTTACAAAATGTGGTTGAGATTCAAAATACTCACAAAATGAAATTTAGAGACACGGGGGAGGGGCAATTCATAAAAAATGGGCGGGAATCTTAAAGAGAAAAGGAACTATAATGAATAGAAGAATGAGGCATCAGGAACTATGAGAGGAGGGCCAATTAAGGCGGGAAAGGAAGAGACTCCCCAGGCCTTGGATGCCCTAATACCGTTGGGGTCGGAAGAGAACAAGAGTTGACCAAGGGAGGCCGACAAGAATGATAACAGAGAGGAGCCTGGCACGAGTAAGTGGAAGCAATGTCAGACTCAGCTGGGGTCCCGTGATCGCCAACCCACGTCCCACTAGATGTTAGCCCCTGGGGGGCCAGCAGGTTGAAACTACGGGCAAGGTACAGCCCTGCTAGAATGTAAATATTCTACGCTGTAACAGACCTTCTTAATATTTCGTCTGTGTATGTTATTTCCGCACGTTTCTTGAGGAATGTCTCTCTAGACCTCCTCTAGGTTTCACCTTTGGATTTTACAGCACGTAGTTGCACCTGGAGTGCAAGGAAATATTCACGAAGATTGTGTTCGGAGAGCAGAGGATGAAAGTGACTCACGCTCCAGTTTGTATACCTTATGAAGGAACGTGGGGGAAAATATATACGGTTGCAGAATATCTGAACATTGTACAGTGTAAGGATTTCAAATGGAATAAGGGAATGCAGTTTGTAATTTCAAACAAATTTCCTACAGATAATATCCATCGCCTTTGTCTTCGTAGGCAATCACTGTACGTAAAGATAGGAACTTAACCATGTCTAGAAGTCTCCTTATTGTTCATGAAATTAAAGTAAGTACCAAATGGTAGCCTATTGAATATATTTATTCCACATCATCAATGTTTGTTTGTCGTGTGGCCTCCTGAGAGGCCGAGTGCAGGTCTTTCTAGTCGACGCCCGTGGGCGACCTGCGCGTCGGGATGAGAGATGCATTGGATGAAGATGAATGAAATTGGGCAAGGATGTGGAAGGAAGCGGCCGTGGCCTGTCAGAAGGTACCATCCCAGCATTTGCCTGGTGTTGAAAATGGGAAACCACGGAAAACCATTTCAAGGACTGCCGACGGTGCGGCTCGAACCCACGCGTCTACCGAGTCAGCAGAGAGCTGGGCCCCATGACCTAACGCTGCTCTTTAGCCAGCGTAGCCACTGCTGTCGGTCACATTATAATTATTATGAAATTAATCTCTACATAGTATAGATCAAAGTACCGGATAATCACGAGAACCTATGGATTTTGATGCGATTTTCACCATTCTGTAAAGGATTTCTCGAGGAAGGCTTCTGTAGAGAAATATTTATTTATGACCAAAGGAAGTCCAGCAGTACGGTTTCAGTGAGTTGAGTCGAAGTAAAGCCTGCCATCCGTGTGCCTTTTAAGCTTACGCTGGCTAAACCGTTAAACAAATCTATTTATTTATTTAACTATTACTTATCGTATGGCTTTTAGTGCCGGGAGTGTCCAAAAACATGTTCGGCTCGCCTGAGTCTGTAGCTACTTCCAGCGGACACCTTTATGGTGAGCTACAAGTTCCGTTAAATTTCAAGTAGTTCCAAGTTTTGCTACCATATATCAATGATACCTAGTGGTGAATGTTGGAACTTTGATGGAGCGTTCCGACGAAATCTAACCTAACAATTTAGCTTCACACAAGTTTAGTCTGTGGAAGGCTCGTTTACATGCCATAAATCTATGATATGGGACCGCCGGCTTTACTTCCCCTCCGAAGGAAGGCATAATGAAGGCATAATGGCACTGTATTTACATATTTTATACATTGTACCACGCCCAGTCATTGGGTAAATTCGTGTTGACCGACTGAAGAGTTACAAATGACAGTTTGTAAAGGCAACACCGAAAGAATGGCTTCAAATCTTTACATGAAAATCCTGGACACCCCTGGGAGATATTAGGTCCTTGTCGGAATGGCTGTGAATCTCTGAAATGTGTGAACGTGCGAACACCAGGAACACCTTCAACATTTGAACAGCTGCTCATTTGGAATGCAAATTACTTTCATCAGTGCTTTCAAAAGGCTTTGATGAAAAAAATACTGCACATATTAGAGTTAGACCCAGTATCGAAAAACGTCATTGTGATGCAGTTATAAAGAGATTGGATTACATATTATATTGGGGATCATTACTATAGGCTATATTCAACAGAATAACTATGGAATTCCAGTAAATTAATCACCCGAAATTACCCTGTATGTAGTTAAATAATGGTTGGTTGGTTCTTAAGTTTAGGGGCTGCGACAACGCTGTCATGTAGCCCCGTGTACTTTGGGTGTGTGTAGAATCTGTGTTAATTGTGATGACTGTATTACTATGTGTATCTGTTTAAATTCAAGCAAGGACTGCAGACGATCAATTTTCAAGTAGTTCCTACTTTTGCCGCCAAACGCCACCGTCAACGACTACTAGTTAAGAACTTAGCTACCAGACGTCACTGCAGTCGGCTCTTGGCAACGAACGTAGGAATCTAAGAGCGTTGTTTACATTCTTAACCTATACAATTTAGCTTCACACAGGTGTAATTAGTGGAAGGTTCTTTAACATGCCATAAATCTATGTTATGGGACCGCCGGCTTTACTTCCCCTCCTAAGGAAGGCATACTGAGGGATTTTTAACACTCTTAAAAATCCGACGACTTCGGTCTGATTTGAACCCGCGATCTTGGGAATAGAAGCTCAGCATGCTACCGACTACGCCACTGAAGCCGCCCGTTAAATAATGAATTGCTAAGAAGATCAGTTTATTGAAAGACGAAATGTACATTTCAACTTCGTACTGCAGTCTGTTGTTGTTGTTGTTGTTTTCATTTAGGCAGGGCTAGATAACTTAACCGTAACCATAACGTAACGTAATTAGGGAATGTACCGGAAAACTCCATGAGTGCATTTAGGTAAATGCGTTACAGAACGAATTACTTCGTTTCCACAAGAATACCGTATTTATCATATACTATCACAATAACGTTAAATTCAGTAACCGAATTGAAGAACGCTATTATTCCGGTCCCTACCAATAACGTTATTGGGAGGGTGGCTCACATAGTGAATAACTGAATAACGTTATTGGCATCATTTCGTTATTAGTTCAACCTGATGTCGAAGAACGAAATTGAACGAACTGCTGACAATAACGTTATTCGAAAGGCGGGTAAAGGAAGTTCCTCATAAAAACGTTATTCGCCGGTTTTCGTTATTTGTCTTACCCAATCTTTAAGGAACAAAATTGTGAGTACTACCGACGATAACGTTGTTTAAAAGACGGCTAAAATTGAGTTCTACAAATTAATGTTATTCCCATTTCTTGTTTATTATTAATCAAATCCAATCTTAATGACAAGAAATTATGTATATTCCGTCAAGAACGTTATTAAGGAAACAGCTCGAACAGAGGGCCATAACGTTGTTACTAAATGTGATGTAGAAAGAGCGACGTTGTGTGGGATTAGTCACATTATACAAAGAAGGGTCATATGAAATATTTGAGCACATTGCAATAATAAAGTAGGTGCCTTTTCCCATGACAAAATTTAATAGGTAATAGGCCTACTAACATTTCTAATTAGATTGGAATATACCTGAAATATTCTAATACAGCACTACAGTTGGTAGCCTAGGTGACTCTGAATATATCCTTAGTTCCATCTCTTAAGGTACATAATGCACATATAGCATTCGGTTGAAGTCCAATGGATAGTATGGACGTTGCATGTTATGAAATATTGGATCTACCAGTGTATGTAGAATCATATTGGTAACAAAGTCATGCACGTGTGCTCAGAATTAATCTGAAATAATACTATATTTTATAGTGCCAATTTTGGATAACATCCATTTGTTGGTATAGAAGTTACATGCATTTTCAGCAGGCTTAGAATTATGTTGGCAGCACTGACGTACATTAGTTACTCGAAATTAATCTGAAATTTCAGGTATCATACGTGTGCAAAATTTAGAGCTGTTGGCTTGCATACTTTATTATATATATGTATTAGGATAAAGAAAGAGAATGAGCATTCATTAGAAGTTGGCAGCCCTGCTGGCTCTCAAGTATGAGCATAGTCATATCTGTTATAGTAACAATAGCGCATACGAAATTCGGATAAAATCCAATTGATAGTTAGAAGTTAGATGCACTTAAACATTGGACTTATCCGCTGGCTTAAAATCATGTTTGCACCACTGTCATATATGCGCTACCTAAAATATATATCTGGAATGTTATTATCTCTATCTGTACTAATTTTGGAAGGGTTCGATTGCATAACGTCTGATAAATCCAACATAGAGCTCAAAAGTGAATTGTGAATTTTCAGCATTTACTAGCACTAAAATAATTTTCAAAAATGCCCGTGAGATATTCAAATATAGGTCTTTACTTATACCAAATTGGGTTTCAATAACTGCAGCCGTCTAGGAGGGACAGACAGACATTTGCCTGGACCGATGCCATAAGTCTACTTTTCCCTCATTTTTACAAAATGTGTAAAGTAGGCTAAAATATTACGAAGAATATACATACGATAGCTACTGTATAACATCCAACCTTAGGTGTTTCGATACTGTGCTGATCAGTACCCTCTGCTTATGGACATATCACATGTGTTGTACCGCAATCATTGACCATCAGAATACAAATGGTACAGATTATAACGTTAAAGCTTGTATACAGGCACAATTCCGGTATAGGCTTGAATAACGTTATTCGCAGCAGCATTCCGTGTTCCGATTGGCTAAGCTGCAAGAAATCAAACATGGAGGAAAGTTGTGGATTGAGAGTAATATTTGCAGTTCATTGGCATTATTAATGCAAACCAGTCATTAAGATGCGTTACGTTGAATACATGAAGGGGCACTGACTGATTGAACGCATTCCTGTCAGTATTTACGATTTAACTGAAATAATTCGACATTTAGCTATACGCATGAAGTTACGTAACTATGAGCTAGGCTACAAAGTGAGAAGTGTACGGGTGCTATAGCTGCAACTTAGTGTCCAATGAGTCTCGGGTTCGAGACGCTCTCGGGCCAAATTTTTTATTCTTTTTGAATTATTATGTTGCATTCACACTACATTCCTTGTGAGTTTCCAACTACGATTTATTCGCATAATCTACGGAGATGATGTTAATAATGGATATTGGAAGGGAAAATTATTCTATTCTATCATTCAAATTTGTACTTCCCCATACAAAACCATGAATATTTGTACTATTCGTGAAAGTATACTAATATTTTCATACCTCAATAATAGTCTATGTTTACTTCACAATAGATAATAATATTAAGAATAAGGAGAAATAGTTTCGTGACGATCTAAAGAGCATACTTTTCTTTATATTTAAGATTCACGCCAATTTTTATTTTATTTTTAGTCGTTTACCCTCCAGGTTGGTGGAATCCACGGACTCAGTGAGGGAACTCACCACTACCGCCTCTATGGGCAGTGTCCTAGAGCTAGGAACATCGAATCGGAAGGGATACAACTGGTGAGGTGGGATTGGCACCTCGCCCAGGCGGCCTCACCTGCAAAGCGAACAGGGGCCTCATGAGGGATGGTAAGGGATGGGTAGGATGGATAGGCAAGGAAGAGGGAAGGAGGCAGCCGTGGCCTTGAAGAAGGTACCATCCCGGCATTTTCCCGAAGACGAAGTGGGAAACCACGGAAAACCACTTCGAGGATGGCTGAGGTGGGAATCGAACACCCTCTACTCATTTGGGCCACCCGAGGCTGAGTAGATCCCGTTCCAGTCCTCGTACCACTTTTCAAATTTCGTGGCAGAGCCGGGAATCGAACCCAGGACCTCCGGGGCGGCAGCTAACCATGCTGACCGCTACGCTACGGAGGCGATATCTGAAATAATACTTTATCTAATAGTGCCAATTTTGGTTAACATCCATTTGTTGGTATAGAAGTTACATGCATTTTCAGCAGGCTTAGAATTATGTTGGCAGCACTGATGTACATTAGTTACTCGAAGTTAATCTGAAATTTTAGGTACCATACGTGTGCAACATTCAGAGGTGTTGGCTAGCATACTTTCTGATATATTTATTGGTATTAGGATAAAGAAAGAGAATGAGCATTCATTAGCAGTTGGCAGCCCTGCTGACTATCAAGTATAAGCATAGTCATATCTGTTATAGTACACAAAGCACGTACGAAATTCGGTTAAAATCCAATTGATAGTATAGATGTTAGATGTAGGTACTTAAACATTGGACTTATCAGCAGGCTTAGAATCATCTTGGCAACACTGTCATATATGGGCTCCTTAAAATGTATCTGGAATGTTATTATCCCTGTGTGTGCTAATTTTGGAAAATTTCGCATGCATAACGTCTGAGATATCCAACGTAGAGCTTAAAAGTGAATTGTGATTTTTAGCAGTTGGTAACTCTGAAATCATTTTCAATTATGTACCTGAGATATTCAGATATAGATATTTCCTTAAACCGAATTTGGTTTCGATAACTGCAGTCATTTAGGGGTTGATAGGGGGAGACACACAAAGACAGACAGACAGACAGACATTTGCCTGGATCGATGCCATAAGTCTATCTCATCATCATTAAAAAAAGTGAAAAGTAAGCTAAAAATAGCACGTAGAATATAAGATAGCTAATGAATAACATCCTACCTTAGGTGCTCTGATACTGTGCTGACCAGTACCCTCTGCTTATGGACATATCACATGTGTTGTACCGCAATCATTGGCCATCAGCGTTCAGATGTTACAGATCGTAACGTAAAAGCGTGTATACAAGCACAATTCCGGTATAGGCTTCAATAACGTTATTCGTACCTGCATTACGAGTTCTTATTGGCTCAGCTGCAAGAAATCAAAGATGGAGGAAACTTGTGGATTGAGAGTAATATTTGCAGTTCATTGGCATTATTAATGCAAATCAGTCATGTAGTTCCGTTACGTTGAATACAGGAAAAGGCACTGACTGATTAAACGCATTTCCGTCAGTATTGAAGATTTAACTGAAATCATTCGACATTTAGCCATATTGATGAAGCTGTTAACTTGCATAGGACGTGAGCAGTGCACGAGTGCTAAAGCGTTAACTTGGTATCCAATGGGTCCTGCGTTCGAAACCCTCCATGGTGAGAATTTTCATTCTTTTTGAATTATTTCGTTTTGTCAACACTACTGTAGGATGCAACTTTTCAACTTCGATTTACTCGCATGATCTAGGGGAGCGATGTTAATAAAGGATATTGGTAAGGAAAAATCATTCTATTTTATCATTCGAATTTGTACTTTCCCAATCAAAACCATGAATATTTGTACTATTCGTGAAAATAATATAATTTTCACAGCACTGATTACTCCACAGTAAAATAATAATAATAATAATAATAATAATAATAATATTAACAATAATATCAAGTAGTTCCGTGACGATCTAAAGAGCCAAATTTTCTTTATATTTATGATTCATGCCAATGATTAATCTACATAGACCTATCTAGAATAATGTCGAGATTAAGTTGGTAATACTAACTTTTCTCTTTAGATTGGAATATATCTGAAGTAATGTATTCCAATACAGCTCTAGAGTTGGCAGCCTTGGTGACTCTAAATATATTCTTAATTCCATATCTTAAGGTACAGAATGCACATACAAAATTTGGTTGAAGTCCAATGTATAGTCTGAACGTTGCATGCTGTGAAATATTGGATGTATCAGTGCGAGTAAAATCAAATTGGCAACAACGTCAAGAAGGCGTGCTCAGAATTAATCTGAATTATTCCGATATTTTATAGTGCCAATTTTTGATAAAATCCATTTCTTAGTATAGAAGTTACATGCATTTAAAAATTGGCCCTATAAACAGGCTTAGAATTATGTTGGCAGCACTGATGTGCATTAGTTGCTCCCAAATAATCTAAAATTTCAGAAACTATTCGTGCGCAAAATTTAGAGCTGTTGGCTTGCATATTTTCTGATATATTAGTATTAGGATAAAGAGAGTGAGCATTTATTAACAAATAATAATAATGTTATTGGTTTTACGTCCCTTTTAACTACTCTGGCTTTTAGAGACTCCGGGGTGCCGTAATTTTGCCCAGAAGGGGATCTTAAACGTGCCAGTAAATCTACTGACACGGCTCTCTCGCATTTGCGAACCATCAAATGCCAGCTGATTGCGCCAGGATACGAACCTGCAACCTTGGGCCCAGCAAGCGAGAACGTTACCCCTGAGCCACGCAGCCAGCCGCATTTAATAACAGTTGGCAGCCCTAATGGCTCTCAAGCATAAGCATAGTCATATGTGTTATAGTACACAAAGCACGTACGAAATTTGGTTACAATCCAATTGATAGTATAGATGTTAGATGTACTTAAACATTGGATTTATCAGCAGGCTTAGAATCATCTTGGCAACACTGTCATATATGGGATCCTTAAAATGTATCTGGAATGTTATTATCCCTGTGTGTGCTAATTTTGGAAAATTTCGCATGCATAACGTCTGAGATATCCAACGTAGAGCTTAAAAGTGAATTGTGATTTTTAGCAGTTGGTAACTCTGAAATCATTTACAATTATGTCCCTGAGATATTCAGATATAGATATTTCCTTAAACCGAATTTGGTTTCGATAACTGCAGTCTTTTAGGGGTTGATAGGGGGAGACACACAAAGACAGACAGACATTTGCCTGGATCGATGTCATTAGTCTATCTCATCATCATTTAAAAAAAAGTGTAAAGTAAGCTAAAAATACCACGTAGAATATACGATAGCTAATGTATAACATCATACCTTAGGTGCTTCGATACTGTGCTGACCAGTACCCTCAGCTTATGGACATTTCACATGTGTTGTACCGCAATCATTGGCCATCAGCGTTCAGATGTTACAGATAGTAACGTAAAAGCTTGTATACAAGCACAATTCCGGTATAGGCTTCAATAACGTTATTCGTACCTGCATTACGAGTTCTTATTGGCTCAGCTGCAAGAAATCAAAGATGGAGGAAACGTGTGGATTGAGATTAATAGTTGCAGTTCATTGGCATTATTAATGCAAATCAGTCATTTAGTTCCGTTACGTTGAATACAGGAAAAGGCACTGACTGATTAAACGCATTTCTGACAGTATTTAAGATTTAACTGAAATCATTCGACATTTAGCCATATGGATGAAGCTGTGAACTTGCATAGTACGTGAAATGTGTACGTGTGCTAAGGCGTAAACTTGGTACCTACGGGGTCCTGGGTTCGAGACGCTCCATGGCCAGAATTTTTATTCTTTTTGAATTATTTCGTTGTGTCAACACCACTGTGTGATGCAACTTTTCAACTTCGATTTACTCGCATGTTCTAGGGGGGCGATGTTAATAATGGATATTGGTAGGGAAAAATCATTCTATTTTATCATTCGTATTTGTACTTTCCAAATCAAAACCATGAATATTTGTACTATTAGTGAAACTAATATAATTTTCACAGCACTGATTACTCCACAGTAAAATAATAATTATAATAATATTAACAATAATATGAAGTAGTTCCGTGACGATCTAAAGGACCTAATTTTCTTTATACTTAAGATTCATGCCAATGATTAATCTACATAGACCTATCTAGAATAATTACGAGATTAAGTTGGTAATACTAACTTTTCTATTTAGATTGGAATATATCTGAAGTAATGTATTCCAATACAGCTCTACAGTTGGCAGCCTTGGTGACTCTGAATATATTCTTAGTTCCATATCTTAAGGTAAAGAATGCTCATGCTAAATTTGGTAAAGTCCAATGGATAGTATGGACGTTGCATGCTGTGAAATATTGGATGTATCAGTGCGAGTAAAATCATATTGGCAACAACGTCAAGAAGGCGTGCTCAGAATTAATCTGAATTATTCCTATATTTTATAGTGCCAATTTTGGATAAAATCCATTTCTTAGTATAGAAGTTACATGCATTAAAAAATTGGCCCTATAAACAGGCTTAGAATTATGTTGGCAGCACTGATGTGCATTAGTTGCTCCCAAATAATCTAAAATTTCAGGAACTATTCGTTCGCAAAATTTAGAGCTGTTGGCTTGCATACTTTCTGATATATTGGTATTAGGATAAAGAGAGTGAGCATTTATTAACAAATAATAATAATGTTATTGGTTTTACGTCCCTTTTAACTACTCTGGCTTTTAGAGACTCCGGGGTGCCGTAATTTTGCCCAGAAGGGGATCTTCAACGTGCCAGTAAATCTACTGACACGGCTCTGTCGCATTTGCGCACCTTCAAATGCCAGCTAACTGCGCCAGGATACGAACCTACAACCTTGGGTTCAGCAAGGGAGAACGTTACCCCTGAACCACGCAGCCAGCCGCATTTATTAACAGCTGGCAGCGCTAATGGCTCTCAAGTATAAGCATAGTCATATCTGTTATAGTACACAAAGCACGTACGAAATTTGGTTAAAATCCAATTGATAGTATAGATGTTAGATGTACTTAAACATTGGACTTATCAGCAGGCTTAGAATCATCTTGGCAACACTGTCATATGTGGGCTCCTTAAAATGTATCTGGAATGTTATTATCCCTGTGTGTGCTAATTTTGGAAAATTTCGCATGCATAACGTCTGAGATATCCAACGGAGAGCTTAAAAGTGAATTGTGATTTTTAGCAGTTGGTAGCACTGACATCATTTTCAAATATGGGCGTGAGATATTCCGGTATACATCTTTACTCATACTAAATTTGGTTTCGATTTCTGCAGCCGTTTAGGAGTTGACAGGGGAGAGGGGGGGGGGGGCACTCACACACAGCCTGACAGACAGAAGGACAGACAGACAGACTCACATTCTCCCGGATCGATCTCATAAGTGTACTTTTTCCTCATTTTTGCAAAATGTGAAAAGTAGGCTAATAAGGAGTGGTGAAGCAGCTGCCTTTAAAGCAGAATGGGAAAAATTATTTTTCTGTACAGCTTATAAAGGGCATGCCAAATGTTTAGTGTGCCACCGAGATTTAATGAGTAAAAAAAAACACAATTTGGAACGGCACTGCAGTGCCAACCACAGGGATGATTACGGTGACTTGATAGACGCCAGTCGGCTATCGAAGTTGGAAGAATTGAAAGAAAATTTCAAGCAGCACTTTCCTTTAAGTATTATTGCCTTAATTTTAAAATGCTTGCTTACTAATGGGAATGAACAAATGATTTAATTATCTGAAGAACACTAAAATTGTGACTTGCCGTATTTTTGTCTGACAGGAGATAGAGGAGAGTGAGGTTGGTGGACCGATTTTACGAGCAAGCTACAAATGTTCGATGCGAATTGCCGAAGCTGGGAAGCCCTTCGCGGAAGGGAATTTCATCAAGGAGTGCCTAATGGACGTGGCGGCATGTATTTGTCCTACGGAGGTAGTTGAGAAATTTGAAAACATCTCTCTTTCTCCTCAAACTGTGGCTCGCAGAATAGACGATATGTCCGTTGATATGGAACAGCAATTAATGGAGAAGGCAGCAAAATTTGTATAATTTTCCATCGCCCTCGACGAATCAACCGACATTGCGGACATAGCATAGCTCGTTATTTTTATTCGAGGGGTGGATGACGATCTTCGGGTCACCGAGAATTTCCTCGACTTGGTAACACTCAAAGTCACCACTACCGGTTTCGATATTTTCCAAGCTGTGGAGGGTGCTTTTGAATCAATGGGATTACAATGGGAGCGGTTGACGAGTATAACGACGGATGGAGCTCCTGCTTTACGATGTGTACGCATGGGGTTCCTCAGATATGTAAAGTTAAAAATGGCTGAGAACGGTAGTACCCTAATGGTGGCGATCCATTGCTTCATACACCAGGAGGCAATCTGTGCAAAAGTCGCCAAGCGCAAAGATGTAATGGGAACAGTTGTGCGAATAGTAAATTATCTTCACTCCCATGAACTCACGCACCGTCAATTCAAAGAGTTCTTGGATGACATCGAAGCGGAGTGTCCGGATATCCCGTACCATGCAGAAGTAAGATGGCTGAGCAAGGCGAAGGTGCTGAATCGTGTGTTTTTCTTGCGGAACGCAATACATACATTCTGTGACATGAAAGGGCGGCCCGAAGTTCTTTTGCGTGACCCTAAGTGGGTGGCGGACTTGGATTTTTATGTGACATTACTGCCCATCTGAATAATTTGAACACTTCGCTTCAGGGCGAAAAGCACAACATCTGCGATTTGGTGGAAAAAATTGAAGCGTTCACAAGAAAATTGATTTTGCGGGAAAACCAGTTACGTGCAAGGAACACAGGACATTTTCCATCGTTTGAAACAGTGAAAGGTGTCGACTTTGATGAGTACTTGCAGGTAATTCGCCAAATACAAGAAGAGTTTGACAAGCGATTTTCAGAATTATCAGAACTCCAAGCGGTGTTAGATGTATTTGTTCGACCATTTTCTATTAGTGCAGACAGTGTTCCACAGCTATTTCAATTAGAGCTGATTGAACTGCAATGCAATGTTCGTCTTAAAGACCTCTTTCTAAATGTCACGAAGTTAAGAAAACTGCAATGCAATGTTCGTCTTGATGACCGCTTTCTAATGTCACGAAGTTTAGAAGAATTTTACAGTGGCTTTCCGCAAGGAAAATATCCCCTTTTGTAAAGACATGCAAGTGAAGTTCTGTCAATGTTCGACTCAACGTACATTTATGAGCGCTTCTCTTCAGTTCTTAAGCTTACCAAAAGTAAACATCGTGCAACGATGAGTGATAGAAACTTGCGCAATTGTTTACGAATAGCTGTGTCCAGAAATATTGTACCCAATTTGGAGAAGATTGTTTCCTCCAAAACTAGAAATTCGTAAAAACGACGGAGAAAGAGTCACTCAAGGCCTGTACTATCTGTTCATATTGGTAAAATGTTGTTGAATTTTCCTCTCTAATATGTTCTCATTTCATTTTGTAATAAAGCACAATATTCTTTACTTAACACTTGCGTTCGTTTCCTACACATTCCATGCATCGGAGTACCATTCGATTTGTATACATATATATTATGGCAGTATATATCCTATTATGGTAAAACAGCCCTATCAATATGATGTCAACAATGCCACAAAAGCCGTCGCCTGCATCTGTGCGTACGTATCTAGTTATTGCGGTACGAACATAGTCCGTGTGTCTCAGATCTCCTCGCTGCCACAGTGTAGTGGTGGTAGGGGAAGGAGCGCTAGTCTGACTGCCCAGTGCTCCCCGAGCGCGGCCGCGCTCTCGGAGCGCAATGACTGGATGGTCCTGATCTAGGCTTACAGGATAGAGCCACATCGGTGAAGTGGGATACATACTTGTTATTCCCCACCCCATTTAATTGCGCACGTTAATGTGCTGACCCACTGAAAAGTGATTCGTTTATCAGATGTGAAAAGAAAGGCAGCAGAAATCTTCACTCAGATAAAAGAAAGGGTTATACTGAGATTACAGTTTCAAACATGAAAACTGAAAAATCAATTATGTCGAAGAAGAAGTTAAAATATTGTTTACTAATTATCATATACTGTACTAACATACGCTCTACCAGTAGCATACCAGTAATCCTATCATAACCAACCAGAGGTTTCCTCTGAAATATCAAAAACTTTGATTGCGTCAAATATTATACATAATGTTGTATATACTATATACAGGATGAAGAACAAATCCCGTACTTGGAGGTCAGCATGCGGTTCCTCGTCGAAATTCATGGCAAAGGCTTATCTAGGAAGGCCTGGTCCCGCCAATACGTTTAATAGAAATGCGAGTTAAGAAACGAGGCTCTGGCAACGCTGTAACTGCGTGCAGCATGGCCAAGAGAACAGCACGCATGCCGGTGCTGTCTCATTAGCTCAGTGCGAAAAGGTATGCCGTGAAGGTCGGTTATGGTTCAATGGCGTTCGCGTCAAAGAGTTCTTCAGTTAAAGTCTCAAATTGTATCCAATGTACACCTCCACAATGCAATCAATACATTATGTTGTGTACTGTGTCTTACCATTGCTGTTACTTCTCTACTTCTTTCTTATTTCGATGAGACCCGCTACGGACCACGCACCAATTTCAATTCTTCACTCTTTGTTGTTTTCTTCCCAATATTTCTTCGTTCTTAGACTATGTTGCTTCTTTCTGTCCTCAGACCACTTCGCCCGAGGTTTCCTTTCCACTCTACCCTGGCGTACTTCCAAACATAACACCTTCTCTGTCCAAAGTGTCTTCATCTCTTATATTATTTCCTTCTGTTACCTTTATTTAAACATTAAAACATAACATGAGCCTCTTACATACGTAAACGACCACTTAGTTTCGTCCATGGCACAAATAAAGCCAGTAACATCGTCTGCATCCAATGATATACACTAGATTGCCCATTATGATACGCACAATAATTCCATTCCGTACGCTGCCACGAAATTTGAAAAGTGGTATGAGGACTGGAACGGGATCTACTCAGCCTCGGGTGGTCCAAATGAGTAGATGGGGTTCGATTCCCACCACATCCATCCTCGAAGTGGTTTTTCGTGGTTGCCCACTTCGTCTTCGGGCAAATGCCGGGATGGTCCCTACCGTCAGGCCACGGCCGCCTCCTTCCCTCTTCCTTGTCTATCCTTTCTATTCTTCCCATCCCGTCCCATCCCAATGAGGCCCCTTGTTCGCTTTGCAGGTGAGGCCGCATTGGGTGAGGTGCTAGTCCCGCCTCCCCAGTTGGATCCCCCGAATCACTCTCAAGCGCCAGGACACTGCCCGTAGAGGAGGTAAAGGTGGGATCTATCGCTGAGTCCGTGGGAAAAGCCTACTTGGAGGGTAAACTGACTACGAAAGAAAAATCGTTTGAAGTCCAGTCTTATCTTCACAGAGCCACGAACTGACGTCACACAAAACGACGACCTGACGTAGATTCGAACCGTAGTTCGTTGGTGGTTGTGGTTTGGATAATACCGCAGCCTACTCAGTGAGCTACGACGGCTGGAACGGTGATATGTTACACATTCCGCCGCAGGATGCGACAGTGTTGCCGGCTTCTCGTTTTCATACTCGTCTTTTCAAATAACACCCGCTCCGATTTTGCTATAGAAACTTTTGTCTTGCATTTGGATGAGAAGTCGCATGACGACCTCCAAGTACGGCATATTTCTTCACCCTGTATTACTTCTATAAGGGGCTTCGGTGGCGTGGTCGATAGCATGCTGAACTGCTAAGCCCAAGATGGCGTGTTCAAACCCGGCCGAAGTAGTCGGATTGGTTAAAAGCGTTAAAATCCTTCAGTATGCCTTTCTTCGAAGGGGAAATGAAGCAGGCGTGCCCATGTCATAGATTTATGGCACGTAAAAGCACCTACCATTACAATTGGTAGTGTGTAGAAAAGTTTTTAGGTTATATTTGGCGAGTTAGAAACGCTCTATCAAGTTCCAACGTTCTCCGCCAGTGTTAGTGACAGAAGCATCTGGTAGCCACAGTTGGAAATAGTTTAAATTGAACTTCTATACTAAGAAATGGATTTTATCCAAAATTGGCACTATAAAATATAGGAATAAATCAGATTAATTCTGAAAACGCCTTCTTGACATGTTGCCAATATGATTTTACTCGCACTGATACATCCAATATTTCACAGCATGCAACGTCCATACTATCCATTGGACTTTACCAAATTTGTATGTGCATTCTGTACCTTAAAATATGGAACTAAGAATATATTCAGAGTCACCAAGGCTGCCAACTGTAGAGCTGTATTGGAATACATTACTTCAGATATATTCCAATCTAAATAGAAAAGTTAGTATTACCAACTTAATCTCGTCATTATTCTAGATAGGTCTATGTAGATTAATCATTGGCATGAATCTTAAATATAAAGAAAATTAGGCTCTTTAGATCGTCACGGAACTACTTTCATATTATTGTTAATATTATTATTATTATTATTTTACTGTGGAGTAATCAGTGCTGTGAAAATTATATTAGTTTCAAGAATAGTACAAATATTCATGGTTTTGATTGGGAAAGTTCAAATTCGAATGATAAAATAGAAAGATGTTTCCCTACCAATATCCATTATTAACATCGCCCCCTAGATCATGCGAGTAAATCGAAGTTGAAAAGTTGCACCACACAGTAGTGTTGACACAACGAAATAATTCAAAAAGAATAAAAATTCTGGCTATGGAGCGTCTCGAACCCAGGACCCATTAAGTACCAAGTTAACGCCTTAGCACTCGTACACATTTCACGTACTGTGGAAAATCACAGCTTCATCCATATGGCTAAATGTCGAATGATTTCAGTTAAATCTTAAATACTGACAGAAATGCGTTTAATCAGTCAGTGCCTTTTCCTGTATTCAAAGTAACGGAACTAAATGACTGATTTGTATTAATAATGACAATGAACTGCAACTATTAATCTCAATCCACACGTTTCCTCCATCTTTCATTTCTTGCAGCTGAGCCAATAAGAACTCGTAATGCAGGTACGAATAACGTTATTGAAGCCTATACCGGAATTGTGCTTGTATACAAACTTTTACGTTACGATCTGTAACATCTGAACGCTGATGGCCAATGATTGCGGTACAACACATGTGAAATGTCCATAAGCAGAGGGTACTGGTCAGCACAGTATCGAAGCACCCAAGGTAGGATGTTATACATTAGCTATCGTATATTCTACTTGCTATTTTTAGCTTACTTTTCACTTTTTTTAAAATGATGATGAGATAGATTTATGGCATCGATCCAGGCAAATGTCTGTCTGTCTGTCTTTGTGTGTCTCCCCCTATAAACCCCTAAAGATTGCAGTTATCGAAACCAAATTCGGGTTAAGGAAATATATATCTGAATATCTCAGGGACATAATTGGAAATGATTTCAGAGTTACCAACTGCTAAAAATCACAATTCACTTTTAAGCTCTACGTTGGATATCTCAGACGTTATGCATGCGAAATTTTCCAAAATTAGCACACACAGGGATAATAACATTCCAGATACATTTTAAGGATCCCATATATGACAGTGTTGCCAAGATCATTCTAAGCCTGCTGATAAGTTCAATGTTTAAGTACATCTAACACCTATACTATCAATTGGATTTTAACCAAATTTCGTACGTGCTTTGTGTACTATAACAGATATGACTATGCTTATACTTGAGAGCCATTAGGGCTGCCAACTGTTAATTAATGCGGCTGGCTGCGTGGCTCAGGGGTAACGTTCTCCCTTTCTGGGCCCAAGGTTGCAGGTTCGTATCCTGGCGCAGTCAGCTGGCATTTGAGTGTGCGCAAATGCGAGAGAGCCGTGTCTGTAGATTTACTGGCACGTTGAAGATCCCCTTCTGGACAAAATTACGGCACCCCGGAGTCTCTAAAAGCCAGAGTAGTAAAAAGGGACGTAAAACCAATAACATTATTATTATTTGTTATTAAATGCTCACTCTCTTTATCCTAATACCAATATATAAGAAAGTATGCAAGCCACAGCTCTAAATTTTGCGCACGAATAGTTCCGGAAATTTTAGATTATTTGGGAGCAACTAATGCACATCAGTGCTGCCAACATAATTCTAAGCCTGTTTATAGGGCCAATTTTTTAATGCATGTAACTTCTATACTAAGAAATGGATTTTATCCAAAATTGGCACTATAAAATATAGGAATAATTCAGATTAATTCTGAGCACGCCTTCTTGACGTTGTTGCCAATATGATTTTACTCGCACTGATACATCCAATATTTCACAGCATGCAACGTTCATACTATCCATTGGACTTCAACAAAATTTTGTATGTGGATTATGTACCTTAAGATATGGAACTAAGAATATATTCAGAGTCACCATGGTTGCCAAATGTAGAGCTGTATTTGAATACATTACTTCAGATATATTCCAATCTAAATAGAAAAGTTAGTATTGCCAACTTAATCTCGTCATTATTCTATATAGGTCTATGTAGATTAATCATTGGCATGAATCTTAAATATAAAGAAAATCAGGCTCTTTAAATCGTCACGGAACTACTTCATATTATTGTTATTATTATTATTATTATTATTATTATTATTATTATTATTATTATTATTATTATTATTTTACTGTGGAGTAATCAGTGCCGTTAAAATTATATTAGTTTCACGAATTGTACAAATATTCATGGTTTTGATTGGGAAAGTACAAATTCGAATGATAATATAGAAAGATTTTTCCCTACCAATATCTATTATTAACATCGCCCCCCTAGATCATGCGAGTAAATCGAAGTTGAAAAGTTGCATCACACGGTAGTGTTGACACAACGAAATAATTCAAAAAGAATAAAAAGTCTGGCCATGGAGAGTCTCGAACCCAGAACCCATTAGGTACCAAGTTAACGCCTTAGCACTCGTACACATTTCATGTACTGTGTAGATTCACAGCTTCATCCATATGGCTAAATGTCGAATGATTTCAGTTAAATCTTAAATACTGACAGAAATGCGTTTAATCAGTCAGTGCCTTTTCCAGTATTCAACGTAACGGAACTAAATGACTGATTTGCATTAATAATGCCAATGAACTGCAACTATTAATCTCAATCCACAAGTTTCCTCCATCTTTGATTTCTTGCAGCTGAGCCAATAAGAACTCGTAATGCAGGTACGAATAACGTTATTGAAGCCTATACCGGAATTGTGCTTGTATACAAGCTTTTACGTTACGATCTGTAACATTTGTTCGCTGATGGCCAATGATTGCGGTACAACACATGTGAAATGTCCATAAGCAGAGGGTACTGGTCAGCACAGTATCGAAGCACCTAAGGTATGATGTTATACATTAGCTATCGTATATTCTACGTGGTATTTTTAGCTTACTTTACACTTTTTTTTAAATGATGATGAGATAGACTAATGACATCGATCCAGGCAAATGTCTGTCTGTCTTTGTGTGTCTCCCCCTATCAACCCCTAAAAGACTGCAGTTATCGAAACCAAATTCGGTTTAAGGAAATATCTATATCTGAATATCTCAGGGACATAATTGTAAATGATTTCAGAGTTACCAACTGCTAAAAATCACAATTCACTTTTAAGCTCTACGTTGGATATCTCAGACGTTATGCATGCGAAATTTTCCAAAATTAGCACACACAGGGATAATAACATTCCAGATACATTTTAAGGATCCCATATATGACAGTGTTGCCAAGATGATTCTAAGCCTGCTGATAAATCCAATGTTTAAGTACATCTAACATCTATACTATCAATTGGATTGTAACCAAATTTCGTACGTGCTTTGTGTACTATAACACATATGACTATGCTTATGCTTGAGAGCCATTAGGGCTGCCAACTGTTATTAAATGCGGCTGGCTGCGTGGCTCAGGGGTAACGTTCTCGCTTGCTGGGCCCAAGGTTGCAGGTTCGTATCCTGGCGCAATCAGCTGGCATTTGATGGTTCGCAAATGCGAGAGAGCCGTGTCAGTAGATTTACTGGCACGTTTAAGATCCCCTTCTGGGCAAAATTACGGCACCCCGGAGTCTCTAAAAGCCAGAGTAGTTAAAAGGGACGTAAAACCAATAACATTATTATTATTTGTTAATAAATGCTCACTCTCTTTATCCTAATACTAATATATCAGAAAATATGCAAGCCAACAGCTCTAAATTTTGCGCACGAATAGTTTCTGAAATTTTAGATTATTTGGGAGCAACTAATGCACATCAGTGCTGCCAACATAATTCTAAGCCTGTTTATAGGGCCAATTTTTAAATGCATGTAACTTCTATACTAAGAAATGGATTTTATCCAAAATTGGCACTATAAAATATAGGAATAATTCAGATTAATTCTGAGCACGCCTTCTTGACGTTGTTGCCAATATGATTTTACTCGCACTGATACATCTAATATTTCACAGCATGCAACGTCCATACTATCCATTGGACTTTACCAAATTTAGCATGAGCATTCTTTACCTTAAGATATGGAACTAAGAATATATTCAGAGTCACCAAGGCTGCCAACTGTAGAGCTGTATTGGAATACATTACTTCAGATATATTTCAATCGAAATAGAAATGTTTATTATTACCAACCTAAGTTCGTCATTATTCTCGATAGGCCCATCGTAAATAGATTAACTTAATCGTTGGCTTGAATCTTAAATTTTATGGAAAATTAAGCTTTTTAGTCGGTCTCGGAGCTACTTGTTTGTCACCTGGCAGCACTACGAATTCGAATTCATTTATAGTTAACTTTCTATTCGTACACTATTAGGAGAATACCGTTATTGAAATTTGGATCCTAGTACGAGGTTAAAAACGTTATTCAACCCGGGACCCATACAACAGAACACGACGTTAATAACGTTATTCGACCTGCGAGGCATGCAGCATAACACAATGCTATCCGGTTTTGTGAATAACGTTATTTGAAGTTCGGAATGAGTGGTAGTTGTTCGCGACGTGTTAGAGCACGAATAACGTTATTCGACCTGCGAGGCATGCAGCATAACACAATGCTATCCGGTCTTGTCAATAACGTTATTTAAAACAACTGAGTGAATGGGGTACATTTGATTGTGTTACAACGCCAATAACGTTATTCGACTTGTGTCTCCTGCGATAACTAAAATGCTATCCGGTATGATAATAAAATATTTAAAATAACGGTATATATACAGTATCCGTTTATTCGTTCTTCGTATGAATAACGTTACAACAAACTTTCTGTTATACGTTACGCGATGTATACCGTAACGCCAAACAATTCGTTATTCAAGGCCATTATGTTAAGTTATCCAGCCCTGCATTTAGGGGCTTGTGTATTGTGTAATTTGTGTGCGTGTGTAGAATTTATCTGATAACCTATTGTTTCATTGTATATGTAATAATGTGTAAACTTGTAATTGAGGTTAAGATCGGGAAGAAGGCGATCGAGGACCTCAGTTAGGAACCATCCCTGAATTTACGTAAAATGGAAGTGTGAAACTACTTCTAGGATTAATGAGGTAGGAATCGAAACCAGCTTTTCTCAGTTTTACCACATAATACTGAGTTTACCCCGATCCGACCCTAGAACGAAAATTAAATTTTTGGTAGAGACAGGAATACACCTCAGAACCTTCGATACCGGAGTCTCAATACGTAACCCGAAACCACAGGAGGCAGTGTAAAATGGTACTATACGTCATGAAAAATCGACATTTTTCTCATTTAGAGCTGTGGAGTAGGCCCTAAGCTTCCTAGCTGATGTTTTAATAGTGCATTATGCAGCGAGGCTCTATATGCTGGTGAATTTTTTCCCCAGCCGCCATGTTGGATTGGTGAGACGCAACAAAATGTTTATAATTTCCATAGGAGTGTCTTAATTACCCTTATAGGCGATTTGCATTCGACTGTTTATGTTCGACGATAATTATAACTATTTTATGTTCGAACATAAATATTCATAAAGATCTGTCGAGATTTCGTTGGTTTTATGTACTCAACAGAGCGCATGGGACGTAGAGAATACCTTGAATTTGACCATGGCCTCCTGGAATACCCCACTATGACACTCGCCACGCAGTGAAATTTAAAATAGGAGGCCGTGGAAGTCAGCGCAGGTGCGATGCTATCCTTACTTAATTGGTCACACAACTGTTTCTTGAGCTCTGATTGGTGGGAGAAACTGTTACATTATAAAACAAGATGTTCAGTAAAGAACATATAGCCTACTTTCTCCTAAATGCGTGGGTATTGTTATAACTCTTTGTCCTATTCAAGGAGTATAATTAAATGTTGGTTGTAGTAGCTTGTTGAAGTACAACGTGTTATACGGATATTAAACATGAATATAAGGTGCCTTTTGCCAGTGCTACCTCTGTAGAAAATTTCATTCAATTCGGTTTCACAGTGTTTGAATTGATGTGATGAATCGATTTGCACACTTACATGGCCGCTATCAGCAAACTATTGGGCTGATGGCCTTGTAGTTCAGTCAAAAGATGCTTCCCCAAAATTTGATGTAGTAACAAAATTTGGTAGAGATCAGATGATTAGGTTGGGGGTAATTTGATTTAAGCTTTGAACATTTGGGTGGCCGCCATTACGTTTCGGTCAAGACGGCGGCGATATAAAACATGACACTGAGTTGCCCTTTGCAAGTGTTACCATTGTACCAAATTTCGTTCAATTCGGTTACACCTTGTTTGAATTGATAGGGGGAATCTGTTTACAAACATACATGGCCACTATCTGCAAGGTATCGTGCTGATGACCTTGTCGTTTGGTCAGAATATGCTTCCCACACAAAGGAATGATGTCGCAAAATTCAGTAGAGATCAGATGATTAGGTTGACCGTAATTTGATTTACGCTTTTAACATTTGGGTGGCCGCCATTGCGTTTCCGTTAAGATGGCGGCGATATACAACATGACACTGAGGGTTCCTTTGCTAGTGCTACCTCTGTACCAAATTTCGTTCAATTTGGTTTCACCATGTTTTAATAGATAGGCGGAATCCATTTGCACACATACATGGCCACTATCCGAAAATTATTGGGCTGATGACCTTGCAGTTTGGTCAAAAGATTTTTTCATACATATAGGTATAAAGTTGCAAAAATTGGTAGAAGTCTGATGATTAGGTTGGTCGTAATTGGATTTAAGCTTTTAACATTTGGGTGGCTGCCATTACGTTTTCGTCGAGATGGCGGCGATATAAAATATGACACTGATGTTCCCTTTGCTAGTGCTACCTATTTACCAAATTTCGTTGAATTCGATTTCACCGTGTTTGAATTAATAGGGGGTATCGATTTGCACATGTACATGACCGCCATCTGCAAACTATTGGGCTGATGACCTTATAGTTTAGTCAAAATACGCTCGCCATAAAATATATTTTGTTGCAAAATTTGGTAGACATCGGATGATTAGGTTAGTCGTAATTTGATTTAAGCTTTGAACATTTGGGTGGCTGCCAATACGTTTCCGTCAAAATGGCGGCGATATTTAACATGACACTGAAGTGCCCTTTGCTAGTGCTAACTCTGTACCAAATTTCGTTCAATTCGGTCTCACCGTGTTCGAATTGACAGGGGAGACAGACAATCAGAGTACACACACACACACACACACAGACATACAATTTTTCACCCTGTGTTGATCTCATAAGTCTACTTTCATTTTTTGCAAAATTCGAATGTAGGCTAAAATAGTATTATAATGACCCTCATGTATGATACAGTTTTCTGACTTATAATATTTACATTTTGATATCGTCGAACATAAAATACTGACAAAACTCAGAATTTTGAAGAAAAAAAAATATATTTAGTAAAGAATACATAGACCGGCCTGGGTAGCCGAGAGAGCTAACGCGCTGGTATCAGGGTTTGAATTACACCTCGACCATCTTGAAAATAGTTTTCGTGGTTTCCAATTTTCACCACCAGGCAAATGCTGGAACGATTCCTTCCAAAGTTTATTCCCTGACCCTTCCTTAATTACACCCAAGTTAGCGGTCGCCTGCCTGTCACCATCCCCAGTTGTATCTGCTGATAAAATGTGTTCAGATCCCAGACACCATCCTTGCGACGGTAGATGAAAAGAAAACATATAATACATGGCTTAATTTCTCTCAAATTTAGGAGTATAGTTGTCTGTCATGCCCTCATCATGCAGTATAATTTCGTGGACCCTGCGGCGTAACTTAAAATTTCTCAAGAAAACGTTATTTAACAAAACGTTTTACTAAACGTTGTTGGTAATAAATCGTTTGAATGTTTCTCAATAAAATGTTTATTTAATTAATTAAACGTTTTACTGGACGTGGCTAGTAAGAGAACGCTTATATGTTTATTAAGAAAACGTTAGTTAATTAATCGTTTTACTAATCGTGGTTAGTAAGAAAACGTTTGAATGTTTCTCAACAAAATGTTTATTTAATTAATTAAACGTTTTACTGGACGTGGCTAGTAAGAGAACGTTTATACGTTTATTAAGAAAACGTTATTTAATTAAACATTTTACTAAACGTGGTTAGTAAGACCGACAGTAGTGGCTACGCTGGCTAACGCGCAGCATTAGGTCATGGGACAAGGCTCTCTGCTGACTCGGTAGACGCGTGGGTTCGAGCCCCACCGTCGGCCGTCCTTGAAATGGTTTTCCGTGGTTTCCCATTTTCAACACCAGGCAAATGCTGGGAAGGTACCTTTCTGACAGGCCACTGCCGCTTCCTTCCACATCCTTGCCCAGTTTCATTCACCATCATTCATTTCATCTCTCATTAACTCCTCTCATGAGGTTGGCGTCAGGAAGGGCATCCGGCCGTAAAAACCATCGCCACAAAGACTTCCATCGCATCTCATCCCCGACCCGTCGGAAAACGGGAATAATAAGGGGTAGACATACAATACTAAACGTGGTTAGTAAGAAAACATTTGAACGTTTCTTTATAAAACGTTAATTTAATTAAATGTTTTGCTAAACGTGGTTATTAAGATATCGTTTAAACGTTTCTCAAGAAAACGTTTATTTAATTAAACGTTTTTTAAACGTGGTTAGTAAGAGATCGTTTAAACATTTCTCAAGAAAACGTTTATTTAATTAAACGTTTTACTAAACGTGGTTAATAAGAAAATGTTTAAACGTTTCTCAAGAAACCTAAACGTGGTTAGAAAGAAAACCTTTATGCGTTTCTCAAGAAAACGTTAGTTAATTACACGTTTTACTAAACGTGGTTAGTAAGAAAACGTTTTTATGATTAACTTCTTATAGGGGACTCTATTAAATATATGTTTTGCACTCGCCGGAATAGGTACGCAGAATCGCCACTGCATCCGGTATACTGTAATTACTCTCCAAGTTTCCAATCATGTGAATATGCGGATGAGGCTAACGAACTTTGACCAGATCTTATTTTTGGGATTACTGTGAGGCAGCTCAGGACCCTGCGGCCCCGACTCTTAATACCGGGCTGCAGCCACCGTGAACTACGCTCCTCAAAGCTGTGGTCCGTGGGCACACTTCAAACGAGCCGCCAGGTAAAAGCCTCTGCAAGCTCGTGCGTTTTTCTATTTAATTTTCATGTTATAAATTAGATGCTTCTCGAGTTTATATCCCATGAGAGTTTAGGTAACCGTACAGAGTCGCTGGTATTAGCGGCGAGGTCTCTGAAAATAGCTTCAAAGACGGGAAATGAAAATAGGTTCTAAAGGTAGCGGCATTATTCATGACCTAATTATGTACATGAAAGAGGATGTGACAAACGCCCTCTAAATTATACAAAGACAAGTAAGTGGTGTTCTTCTAAAACAAATATTTCAGCAAGATTTATTTCTATATTTAGCGTATAGCTTTTAGTGCCGGGTTTGTCCGAGGACATGTTCGGCTCGCCAGAGTTTGTAGCTGCTTCTATGCGGACAACCATGGGGTGAGCTACAAGTACCGTCGCGTGTGGATGAGACGAGATGAATGAGCAAGTTCAATTTCAAGTATTTTCAAATTTGGCTACCAGATGCCACTGACACCTGGTGAAGAACTTTGGAACTTCATAGAGCGCATCTATCGAAATATAACCTACACATTTCGCTACACAGTACCAATTGTAGTGGAAGGTTCTTTTCCATGCCATAAATCAATGACATGGGTCCACAAGCTTTACGTCCCTTCCGAAGGAAGGCATACTGAAGGGTTTAAAACCTCTTAAAAATCCGACAACTTTAATTAAACCAACTACGTCCCGAAGCCGCTTATATTCGTGTATTTACAAGTCATATGAAGAATGTATTTCAGGAAATTAGGTATTTAAAATTTTACACAAATATCATTGTTTTTCAAAAAAATATTTCTTCATTGTAAACTATTTAATAATACAGTAGCTAGAGATTGACCTAGAATCATTGAAATCTATAAAGAAAAATATTTTTTTAGAAGCTTATATTAAAGTGTAATTTTTTTGCAAGATTTTCACTGAATATTAAGAAAAATCGAAACTATGGCATGCACAGCAACCGTTCTAGGTCATATTGTTCTTCCCGATAAGATGCACATGTCTACCAAATTTAATTTCATTATCTTGAAAACTCTGGCAGCTACTAAGGAAACGTATCTGAAAAACCGAAGTTTCGGGAAACGAGCAACAAAGTTACCAATGTGTACGAAAGCTTCTAAAATTCCCCTGCACGTTTTTGGTCATAACGTCAAAAGTATTATACCGTACATATCAAAGAAATTGTTGCAGTGATTTGAAGAGGAAGGATCAATAAACGTAGAAAAAAATAAACTGAAAAATGACAAATTTTGATCCTTATACTTCCTTAATGTGAAGCCTCCGAGACTTAGGTGGCAGCATGCCGGCCTCTCACCGCTGGTTCCGTGGTTCAAATCCGGTCACTCCATGTGAGACCTGTGCTGGACTAAACGGAGGCAGGCAGGTTTTTCACCGGGTACTCTGGTTTTCCCTGTCAAAATTTCATTCCAGCAACACTCTCCACTATCATTTAATTTCATCTGTCATTCATTTAATCATTGCCCCAGAGGAGTGCGTCAGGCCTCGGCAGCTGGCACAGTTCATATCCTCGCCGCTAGATGGGGGCTTCATTCATTTCATTCCTGACCCGGTCGGAGACAGGAAGCAGGCTGTGGATTTTCATTTTCATACTTCCTTAATGTCAATTGTCTAATTTGTGGAGGAAATAGTTGTAATAAATGGCTGCGAATTATCTGTGCGAGCATGGCTCCACAAAGCTTCGAACGATTTTCTTTTATCCATTTAAGTAGATTTGGAGTACAGCGATGAAACTTTAGAATTATAATCTTAAAACTACGTTCTATTCGTCAGCCAAATTATAATTGTGCGTCCCGAGTTAAGAGTGTACTGTAGCTCTTATGGCACAAGCGTTGCCTCGCCTAGCGAGTGTAGAAGGGCAGCTATTGTACATCACTCCACACGACTAGTACAGCCCGCTGCCGGACTGAGTATCAGCAAGCTCCTCATCCGGACGGAATTTCGATCCTTCTCGCCATTATAATCTGCAACCTTTTACTACAATTCCCGTAAGAATAGCAGAATTTGGATGAACGGTTTTTAATAAAGATAAAGACCGAGTTATTTCCCTAAGGAGTGGGGGATCCGTGGATAATAATTGATTTACATAACAATGCTTAGAACGGATTATAAATACTGCGACAATTAACAATTTATTTACATTGTAATTTTAGTTACGTACGGTATTGAAATGACATGAAAGTTAACCTGAGTCATCCGTTAGTTACGGATCAAGTTTAATACGTAATATGGCAATATATTCTCCAAGGTCAGCCTAGATCAGTGACAGGATACAAGTCATCTGTCGCAGCGACACCTACCCAGCTCCCAGTGAGTACCCGGAAATAACAAGTAATTTTGTTGTTAACATAATTATGTTACTTCACATATTATTACACGCGTAGATGAAGGATTTTTTTTACAAGTTGCTTTTCGTCGCACCGACACAGATAGGTCTTATCGCGACGATGGGACAGGAAAGGGCTAGGGGTAGGAAGGAAGTGGCCGTGATTTTAATTATGGTACAGCCCCAGCATTTTCCAGGTGTGAAAATGGGAAACCATGGAATACCATCTTCACGGCTGCCGACAGTGGGGTTCGAACCCACTACCTCGGCGCGAACATTAAACACCGTGGTTCTTGAAACGCCACATGCTTCAGCAGTTTCTCTCGCAGTCCAGTCCACACTTTTCTCCTGATTCTTGGTCTTTATATAATTGTAGACGTTACAAACTATCTGTCGTTCTCTACGCCTTAAAATTTCCCTGGATTTACGTTTCGCAAACGGAACATCAGCCATATCTTTAATGCCACTTACTTATATCTAAATCACAATTATTTTTATATTACACAAAACGATCCTTACACTCCAACACTTTCCAATATCTTGGATAGATCTAGACTCGTGCGTTCAGTGGAGAGCTAAGACACGTACTATAGCGCGCGCGCTGTTCCATCCAGCGCGCAGACACTGCTGTCAGATACATTAAAAAAACCATGTTGATATCAATAATGTAAGAATTACATCATTAAATGAATGCTGAGGATCATGTACTCTCCATCCATGACCACTAACCTATTAAATAGCATAGCGAAAATCCAGTTTTAAAGACTTCGAAGTCATCAATTCTGGGAGAGTCCGCTAAATGTAATCACAATATCAGCCCTCGAACTAAGCTGTACGTATATCAATCTATCGTAATACCAAACCTTACTTACGGCTGTGAAACTTGGACCACCTACAGGAGACACATAACGTTGTTTGATAAGAATCTTGAGAATAACATGGCAAGACCGGCGTACCAACATCAGCATCCTCGAAGAAGCCAATGCTACAAGTATCGAGGCCACAATAATCTAACAGCAACTTCGATGGACTGGTCATCTTGTCCGTATGCCCGACTCTCGTCTCCCTAAGCAAATCTTGTATGCTCAACTTACGAATGGACACCGTACGCAGGGAGGACAGAGCAAAAGGTACAAAGATGCCCTGAATCTATCATGCAGAAATGTATGATCAACACCGGAAACTGAGAGACCACAGTTTCTATCCGACAAGCAAAGCGTCGGCTTGTTCACGGAGGTCCACAACACTTCGAACACGAACGTCGAAGGCATGCAGTGGATATGCGACAGACACGGAAAGAACGAATGACCGCTCAAGGGAACAATCCTCAAAGAGTTGTTGGTGAAATATATGTTTGTGAACATTGTCGAAGAGTTTGCAGCTCTAGAATTGGTCTACACAGTCATCAGAGGACCCACAGACATTGAAGTCTTGTAGTCCCAAAGAGGACGTCATGCTCGTTAGCGAGTGATAGCCTATCACCATCATCAACAGGGCCCAGATTTTGATGACCTAAAAATGTTTCAAAAATGACCTGTAAAATGACTGCAAAAATCCCCCAAAAAAGACCCGAAAACTTAAAAAATTACCTAAAATTTGAATGAAACTGAGTTCGTTATTGTTGTTTTAAGGGGCGGAACTACGAGGTCATCTAGTAGTTCAAATATCTTCAAATATAAATTTGGAATTGAATTTAAAATTTCGAGGTGGACACTTAAATTTAAATTAAAATTTAAAAAGACCCAAACTTAAATGAAACAAAACCAAAAAAAAAAGGATACAAATAAAGAAAATTTACGGGAAAACAAAAAAATTATCATTCAAAAACGAACAAGTCATTGAGTCAATTTACACTGGAATATTTAGACTGCTGGCCCTAACCCATAAAGCGGATTACGCGATCAACAGCCACCGCTTCATCGGCTAATATAAGTTTGAGTGTCAACTGCAAACCAAGGTTTCTTCGTAAGTCAGCAAGATCCACACACTCAGTTAAAATGTGGGCCACTGCAAAAATGGCTCCACTAACGAAACTGACATAATTTCATCACACAAAGCAAACAGACTACATTATTGTATGTTGAAATGACTTTATTATTTTACAAATACGAATTATTTGCACACAAACACTGGTTAATATTTTAGTCTAATGTGTCTCCTGGAATGCGAATATTCCATGAAATAAGGGTTGAACAAAGTTGTGAAGATTCTCATGTCTTCGTATTCATCCTCAATTCCAGTTCCGTTAATATGCCGTACCATACGCAAAAAATGCATCATAGATCATTAAAAATGTGAGAAAATGACTCAAAACGTAAAAATATTTTAATAAATTCCATAAAATGACATTTAAATGACGCGAAAATCGAGAAAATTACCTAAAAATAAAATACTTAGAAAAATGACGAAAAAATGACGAAATAAATATGCATTTCTGTAATGTGTGGGCCATAAATAGGATTTGTATATAAGTTGGCAATTTCTGTGGTGCACCATTTAAAAGATGAAATGCCTTTCTTCAGAAGAATGGTATTCACAGAATGGAATGGCCTGCCTATTCTCCCGAGCTCAATTGTGTAGAGCAGGCGTCCTCGCTGTGCACCTTTCTTTCTTTTTTTTATTCGAGTCAATAGCACTAAAACATACACAGAGGGATTATGCACATTATTAAAAAGGAATAATACATACAACAATGTCTCGAATTAGATTGTATTCGCCCAGAAACGGGCCACTGTCACACCCCTTTCATGGCCTTCCATTAACTCCTGCGTTGTGCAAGAGCACGGACACAGTTCACAAGAACACAGGTGTATCATGGTCTGTCTCTCCCCACACTCACCGAGTTCTGATTCCTGTAGGTATCCCCATTTGTGGAGATTAACTTTGCATCTCCCAACACCAGTCCGAAGTCTGTTGAGTGACCGTCAAGTTTCCCAGTTGTTGTTGTGGCCTGCTGGAAGCCTTTCCTTGGACTTCATCCAATCTGGTGGTATGGTGGATTGCCATAGCTGTATCCTGGCTACCTCGGGTTTTGTAATAGACATCAATGTTGTTTGCAGAAAACTTTCCCTTGATTTTAGCCGCCTTCTTGGAGGCTGGTTACCAAAAGAGGGTGAGCATGTTCCTCTGCGGACTTTTTTCGTTCCGTTTGTGCTATACCTTTCAATTCATTTGTTACCTTCCTTGATGTGTGTAATAGGCTAATGTAACACTGGCCAGCTGTGAACACTCACCGGTGATATTGAGATCATGAGGTGTAATCTGTAGGTGTGCGTGGTTTAGAATCATGAGGTAAGTTTATGCATAATTGATGAATAGAAGCCAGAAATTTCACTTGCCGCTCATGAAAATCATGAATGCTGTTCATTAGTGCTTTAGATCTGTACGTATTGTACAGTATATTCTCCTCTTCATTTTCATAAATCATACATTTGAAAGCTTTCAGCCATGTATTTCATGCATATTGTAAAAGCTTAGCTGGCACATTTCATGTTTCCATGTGCCAATGCATCACGTATGCAACTGATGGTTTAGCGATAACACAACCATGCTTCCATTAATTAATTATCCTCTATTTATCACCCAGCAAACCTCATAAGTTTCCATTAGAGTTTTATAACTAATATCGTACAAAAATTTGTATCACATTCCAATTCCGCAGTATTAATTTTATTGTAGCTCTATCTCACAAGGGATCTCCGGTAGCGTCTATAAACCCCGGTTGGGTTGGAATTTGGCTTTAAAAGACCATTCTATATCGCGGTGAAATCAAATGGCTAAAATTAACATTCAGCCTCCATTTAAATATTTCCGGCTCTGTGGTGTTGGGGTAGCACACCTGGCTCGCTCCCAGCGGCCCCGAGTTCGATTCCCGCCTCCGTCAGGGATTTTAGAGACTGACTTGAGGCTGGAACAGGGTGCACTCAGTCTCGTGATGACAATTGAGAAGCTGTCTGACAGTGAGGCAGCACACCGGTCACGGAGACCAAGATCAACGGCCGACCCAACCCACTGACCACCCATCATCCCACAAACTCCAGGCCAAATGGCTGGGCAGCGGTCGCTTAGTAGGCCTAGGCCCTACATGGGCTGTAGTGCCAGGGATTAGAGTTCTGTATTTAAATTGATTGAAAGACGCGAAACAACGAGTCAACGCGTGGAAATAGAAGGCAGCTGTTCGCATGCTGCCTTGCTGAAGAGACCAGGTTAGAACATGTAAAGAAATTGCCTCTGATGTGAGGTGTGGTAACTATGTAGAGATGAAACGATTAGCTCAGGACCGGGAGGCATGGGGATCTGCATCAATCCAATAAAATGCGTAAAGACTCAAACACACACAGTTATATTAGGCAAAGTTAGTATCAATATCTCAGAAGAAAAGTAGCCACGATATATATTTACGGCCTTATTTACCATTCATAACAACTAAAACAGAATATAAACAAGTAGTTCCGTGAAGAACTATACAGCCTATTTTCATATATCCTACTTACGTTAACTGCCACTATTAACATACAAAATTTCAGTTTGATTGCTGTAATTGATTCGTAGATATTGAGAACCGACTAAATATTTTGGATGGTCGCCATGTTGGATTTTATATATGTAGGTCCTAGAGTTATGTACTGTTACATGAAGATTATTGTGAACGTGTAGCATTCAAATTTCAATCGCATCATTAGGAAACAAGAAGTAGCAAGGATATTTTAAAATTTCGCACAGCTGCCATCTTGTGGTCATGGAAACAATTGAAATTAATTAGATGCCAGTGGATTAACATTCGTATAAGGATTAATTGTACCAAGTTTCACTGCACTCGGATGGTTAAATTGCGAGAAACGTCCATGTGAATATTTATACTTCGAGTCGCTGCCATGTTGGATTTGTGATCACCAGGTTATTTTAAGTCCTATAGGTGAACTTAAGTTCATAGCCCCTATGAACATAAAACAATTCAGTTTGATTGCTATAATAAAATCGTAGATATTCAGAGCCGTCTAAATATTTCGGATGGTCGCCATGTTGAATTGTTGAATGTATAGGCCATAGAGTCATGTACCATTAAAAGAAAATTATTGCGTAGGTTCACTATTCGAACTTTCACTTCGATCGCATGTTTACGACACAAGAAATAAAAACTTAATTTTAAAATTCGCACAGCCGCCATCATGAGGTTATGTAAACAAATTAACTAAGTTAGATACCAGTGCATTACAATGTGTATAAACATTTCCTGTACCAGATTTCATTGCGTTTGGAACATTAAATCGTGAGACAGGTCTATTTAAAATTTTCAAATTCGCTTGGTCGCCATGTTCGTTTTGTAGTTAACCGGTTTTTGAAAATCTTATAGATGAACTTCCAGTAGTGACCTTTATCTCCGTACAAAATTTCAGGGTTTTACCGTTAATAGTTTCAGAGATATAGAATGCCGGTGAAATATTTCGCACATCCGCCATCTTGTGGTTATGTAAACAATTGAACCAAGTTAGATGTCGGTGCATTACAATGTGCATAAACATATACTGTACCAAGTTTTATTGCGTTTGGATGGTTAAATCGCGAGAAACGTCTATTTAAAAGTCGCAAATTCGCGTGGCCGCCATGTTGGTTTCGTAGTTACCAGTTTTTCAAAAGTCACATAGGTGAACGTCGAGTAGTTCCCTTTATCACCGTAATAAATTCCAGGGTAATATCGGGAATAGTTTCGGAGATATAGAATGCTGGTGAAATATTTCGCACAGCCTCCATGTTGGAATGGTGAGACGTAACAAAATTTGAAGGGCACGGTCGGGGTTGCCCGGAATAGTGCTATGAGCTTACCGAGTTTCATTGAAATCGCTCCAGCCGTTTAGAATTTATTAGGGACACACACACACACCTCACACACACACACACTCACACGCGCACGCACACACACACGGACAAAAGGTGATCTCATAAGCCTATTTTTTAAAAACTGAAAATAGGCTAAAGAGCCTACTTTTCTTTAAATTAAGATTCATCCCAATGATTTATCTATATGGACCTATCTAAAATAATGACGAAATTAAGTTGGTAATATCGAAACTTGTAATTAGTTCGAAATATATCTGGTATAAAGTAGAGTAATAGAGCACTACAGTTGGCCGCTCTGGTGACTTAATATATATTCATAGTTCCATTTCTTAAGGTACAGAGTACAACATTTGGTTTAAGTCCATTGGATAGCATGGGCGTTACATGCAGTTAGACATTGGGTCTAAAAACCATGGTGGCAACAATGTCATGTCAGAAATCATCTGAAATATTATGATCTATTGTTGTGGTAATATTGGATGATATCCAATTGTTAGTATAGATTTTACATGTATTTTAAAATTGGACCTATCAGCAGGCTTAGAATCATGTTGGCAGCACTGACGAATATTAGTTACTCGAAATTAATCTAGAATGTTAGGTACTATACGTGTGCAAAGGTTAGAGCTGTTGGTTTGCAGACTTTCTGATATATTGATGTTAGGGTAAAACAAGATGTTCAGTAAAGAACATATAGCCTACTTTCTCCTAAATGCATGGGTATTGTTATAACTCTTTGTCCTTTTCAAGGAGTATGATTGAATGTTGGTTGTAGTAGCTTGTTGAAATACAACGTGCTATAGGGATATTAAACATGAATATGAGGTGCCCTTTGCTAGTGCTACCTCTGTACCAAATTTCGTTCAATTCGGTTTCGCCGTGTTTGAATTGATAGGGGGAATCGATTTGCACACATACTTGGCCACCATCTGCAAACTATTGGGCTGATGTTCTTGCAGTTTGGTCAGAATATGTTTCCCACATAAAGATATGGTGTTGCAAAATTTGGTAGAGACTAGATTATTAGGTTGGTCGTAATTACATTTTAGCTTTTAACATTTGGGTGGCCGCGATTACGTTTCCGTCAAGATAGCGGTGATATAAAACATGACACTGAGGTGCCTCTTGCTAGTGCTACCTCTGTACCAAATTTCGTTCATTCGGTTCCACCGTGTTCGAATTAATAGGGGGAATCAATTTTGACATAAAGATGGCCGCCATCCGCAAACTATTAGGCTAATGACCTATTAGATTGGTCAAAGGATGCTCCCTCCATAAAGGTATGTTGTTGCAAAGTTTGGTAGAGATCGAATGGTTATGTTAGTCGTAATTTGATTTAAGCTTTAAACATTTGTGTGGCCGCTATTACGTTTCTGTCAATATGGCGGCGATATTAATCATGACACTGAGATGCCCTTTGCTACTGCTATATCTGTACCAAATTTCGTTCCATTCTGTTTCACCGTGTTTGAATTAATAGGGGGAATCGATTCTGACACAAAGATGGCCGCCATCCGCAAACTATTAGGCGAATGACCTATTAGATTGGTCAAAGGATGCTCCCTCCATAAAGGTATGTAGTTGCAAAATTTGGTTGAGATCGGATGATTAGGTTAATCGTAATTTGATTTAAGCTTTGAACATTCGTGTGGCCGCCATTACGTTTCAGTCAAGACGGCGGCGATATAAAACATGACACTGAGGTGCCCTTTGCTAGTGCTACCTCTGTACCAAATTTCGTTCCATTAGGTTCCTCCGTGTTCGAATTAATAGGGGGAATCAATTTTGACATAAAGATGGCCGCCATCCGCAAACTATTAGGCTAATAACCTATTAGATTGGTCAAAGGATGCTCCCTCCAAAAAGGTATGTTGTTGCAAAGTTTGGTAGAGATCGGATGGTTATGTTAGTCGTAATTTAACTTAAGCTTTGAACATTGGTGTGGCCGCCATTACGTTTCTGTCAATATGGCGGCGATATAAAACATGACACTGAGATGCCCTTTGCTATTGCTACCTCTGTACCAAATTTCGTTCCATTCGGTTTCACCGTGTTTGAATTAATAGGGGGAATTGATTTTCACACAAAGATGGCCGCCATTCGCAAACTATTAGGCTAATGACCTATTCATTTGGTCAAAGGATGCTTCCTCTATAAGGGTATGTTGTTGCAAAATTTGGTAGAGATCGGATGATTAGGTTAATCGTAATTTGATTTAAGCTTTGAACATTTGTGTGGCCGCCATTACGTTTCCGTCAAGATGGCGGCGATATAAAACATGACACTGAGGTGCCTTTTGTTAGTACTACCTCTGTACCAAATTTCGTTCCATTTGGTTGCACCGTGTTCGAATTAATAGGGGGAATCGATTTTCACACAAAGATGGCCGCCATCCGCAAACTATTACTCTGATGACCTATTAGTTTGGTCAAAGGATGCTCCCCCCATAAAGGTATGTTGTTGCAAAATTTGGTAGAGATCGGATGATTAGGTTAGTCGTAATTTGATTTAAGCTTTGAACATTTGTGTGGCCGCCATTACGTTTCCGTCAAGATGGCAGCGATATAAAACATGACACTGAGGTGCCTCTCGTTAGTACTACTTTCGTACCAAATTTCGTTCCATTCGGTTGCACCGTGTTCGAATTAATAGGGGGAATCGATTTTCACTCAAAGATGGCCGCCATCCGTAAACTATTACGCTGATGACCTATTGGTTTGGTCAAAGGATGCTCCCCCCATAAAGGTATGTTGTTGCAAACTTTGGTAGAGATCGGATGATTAGGTTAGTCGTAATTTGATTTAAGCTTTGAACATTTGTGAGGCCGCCATTACGTTTCCGTCAAGATGGCGGCGATATAAAACATGACACTGAGGTGTCCTTTGCTAGTGCTACCTTTGTACCAAATTTCGTTCAATTCGCATTCACCGTGTTCGAATTGATAGGGGGGGACAGACATTCAGAGTACACACACTCACACACACACAGACACACACACACACAGACACACACACAGACTCACACACACACATACACACACACAGACAGACACACTTTTTTCGCCCTGTGTTGATCTCATAAGTCTACTTTCATTTTTTGCAAAAATCGAAAGTAGGCTAAAAATAATTGAGACAGCATTTATTAACTGTTAAGAATATGCTATATTGACTCACTATACATTTCATTTTATTCCTGAAGTAGCTCTAACTACAGTTGAACCTCAATATCTGGAATCGTTTGAGGATGTAAAAAATATCGAGTTATCGACAATTCGAAAAATGTGATATTTGTGGTATAAGTTACTGGTGGCAAAATACAATGTGGTGTCTGTAACGTAACTGTCGCGACGTTTACCACGCAAAAGGTCGCGCCCGCGGCATCTTGCCGCGCTCTTTGAATTCTCTTAACAATTATTTTGGTATTTGGGATAAAGTTTTGGGCACCCGTTTCATCTCTCCCAGTACTCTCCCGCGCCTGACCTTGACGATTGTCAGAGTCTCGTCCGTCCCGTTACCGAGCCGCGCTAATTTGCCTTCGTGCGACCTCTCCTTTAACACATTTTAGCAACATTCAGCATTTCTATGATTGATTGAATCAGGTGAAATTCATTGTTTCTTAATGGTTTATATTATTTACTTCAATTGTGAAGAAATCTTTCTTTGAAATGCACACGTTGAGTCAATTTGCTCACGCGTAGTGAAAGCTCCCGGATGACATGAGATTTTGCAATTCATACATTTTGCAATTTTACATTGAGACAATATTTGTACACACTAATTATATTAATACCAGTTGAAAGGTAGTTTAACAGTATACATTATGTAATGTTGTCAGAGCCTTTACTGCAAAAGCAAAATCAGGTGCTGTAAATATTAAGCGTGACCTCTGGCGTGTTAAAAAGCGACAATGTGCTCTGCATTGAAAGTGGCATCTAGAGCAGAGAGCGGCAACAATTGAAAGGAAGTGCTGTAAACTTAACTCAATTTCCCGTTTTGAAGTGATGTCGATACTGTATCAGGAAGAACTGGCGGATGCTTAGGGCTGAACATAGGGGAACATAAACTACAGGGTCATTATCTATGTGCGCCCCGATAAACACGGCAAGCTAAGCCGGCTGTGACTGGCGCAGATCGCGGGCGTGCGTACACGGTTCAACCAGTGGTCGCGCGCTCCGATGACTCACATCGTTAGTACACACGTGTTTTTTCATTCATATGGACGCGTATCTGCAAAGCTTAGACGTTAGTGTTGCACGTTTAGTGAGTATTGTGATTACTGCGATTGTTGGCCATGCCTAGACACCAATTCACATTGCACGAACGTGTGTATATCCATAATTCGTATATGAAAAGCAGAAAGCCTCGTTCTGAAACGACGAAAATTTCGAATCAAGTTTCCAGGAAGACCTGTGCCTAAAGTACAATTAAGATGCTCGCTAAACGATTCAAGAAAACAGGCTCCGTAAACAATTAAAAAGTTAACAGACAACGTTGTGTTCTCATAGAACAAAAATAAGATGAGATTGTTGTCCAATCTCTCATATGGGGACGTCAGGTGTGTGTTACAAGAGAGGGAGGACATTTTCAGCATCGGCTAAGAGCACTGTAAGTACACATTATTGAACATGTTTAGTAAAAGTGTAAAAGTGCGCGCCACCACCCACTGAACCGTGTACGCGCACCCGTGATCTGCGCCAGTAAATGCCGGCTTAGCTAGCCGTGTTTATTGGGGCGCACATAGATAATGGCCCTGTACATTTCTGCCATATGACAGAAGTAAAAGAAAAACTAGAGTACATAAAAAATACTGAAGAAATGAAAAGATATTATCTAAGTACATGAGCATTAAAATTAAACTTACAGTACTTAGGAAATTTACGAAAACCGGTAAGTTAAACGCGGAGACAATCAGCGCTTCCAGCGGTTGGGTGTGATATGAGATTCTATCGAGATCCTTGTTCAGTATAGAGACTGCATATGGTTGACTTACGTAATTACAGTAATACGCGGGAAATACGAATTTGAAACTTCGAATGGAACATGTTGCGCTGTAAAAATACGAACATTTTCTAGGTAAAGAACAAGTTGAAGCGGTAGGGATTGACGGTAAGGGGATGATAATGATGATGATAATTGTTGTTGTAAGGGGCCTAACATCTAGGTTATCGGCCCCTAATGGTGTGGGTGATAGTGAAAGATGAGATGAGAATGAAAACTGTAACCAATACTAACTACTGACTTACTTACTAGAAGAAGAAATGGTAAACAAATAAAGGATAAGGCAAATAAAGGACAGGGAGAAAAGAAATGCCCTCAACCCTCGAAGAATGAGGATTGAGGGACTTGGAAGGAAAGAGAGCCATGAAAGGCAGATAGGAAAGGAAAAGATGAGAGGGCCCGCCCCAAGGTCAGAGGAGAAAGGGGACACAACGGACCCAGCTCAGGAATCCCTCGGGGTCGCCAACTCCCGAACTCACCAGCCGTGAGCCCCTGAGGGTGTAGCACTATCCGGGGTGCACCAGACGGGTGGGGCTACATACACCCTGTCTCCTTGAGGGCCTTGTGCAGATGGCAGGAGATAACATGAAAAGAAAAAGAAGGCTGACCCCTTGAAGAATAAGGGTATCAGGAAAGATGACACAAGGGCAAATTAAGGCGGGAAAGTGAAGGACTCCCTAGGCCTCGGATACCCTAATACCGTCGGGGCCGGAAGAGAACAAGAGTTGACCAAGGGATGTCGTCAGCAAAGAAGACGGAGAGGTGACCGGCACAAGTAAGTGGAAGCAATGCCGGACTCAGCTAGGGTCCCGTGGTCACCAACTCATGCCCCACTCGATGTGAGCCCCTGGGGTTACGTTGAGGAGAGTCAGCCCTGGGACAAGGGGGCAGGGGGGTCAAAATAATCTATTTTTTGTTTAAAATTATTTGTGGAGTTTTCTGAACAAAATAATACATCCCATATGAGTCTATTGTAATTTTAAGACATTAAAAACATATTTGAATTAATACTTGTTATCTCACTCTATTATAAGAAAATTGCACATTTTTACTTTCGAAATTAAATTTCCAAAACTAGTTGGTGCAGAAACGTGGATCTTTTCTACTTTGTAGAGCAAACACTGTATCACACATGTTGGCATGACTGTTATAACAGTAATGGCGCCCTCAGATGATTAAAGGAAGAGTACATTTTGTTGTTGTTGGAGTAATTGTAAGTTTATACCTATGTCTAAAGTTAAATCCAATTTCGGAAGAATTTAATTTTTCTGCACATTTGACCCATTTTCTCAGGAAGTAATTGAGATTTGAAATTTTCACCATATCTTTATGCTGTCTGTTGTTGGGTACTAAAATTGTTCAGCCAAGCGTCAAACATCATTCAAAATACCCTTCAAGTTCAGAACATTTCCCCCAAGAAATTAAACTAAAAAAAATGTGTAACTTTTAGCTTTAGATTAACTATTCTAGTAGGGGGAATAACAAGTAGTTCCGTGAAGAACTAAAGCCTATTTTCATATATCCTACTTCTGTTAATTGCCTCTATCATCATACAAATAATGTCAATCTGATTGCTGTAATAGATGCATAGATATTGAGAACCGTCTAATATTTCGATGGTCGCCATGTTGGATTTTTATATATAATATGTAGGGCATAGAGTTATGTACTGTTACATGAAGATTATTGTGTACGTGTAGTATTCAAACTTCAATCTCATGAATAGGATCCAAGAAGTAATAACGAGATTTAAAAATTTTGCACAGCTGCCATCTTGTGGTTATGGAAACAATTGAAATAAATTAGATGCCAGTGGATTAACATTTGTATAAGCATTTACCGTACCACGTTTCACTGCACTCAGATGGTTAATTTTCAGGAAACGTCCATGTGAATATTTATACTTTGCATCGCCGCAATGTTGGATTTGTGCTCACCAGGTTATTGAAAGTCCTATAGGCGAACTTATGTTCATAGCCCCTAAGAACATACAAAAGTTCAGTTTGATTGCTGTAATCAATTCGTAGATATTGAGAACCGTCTAAATATTTCGGATGGTCGCCATGTTGCATTGTTATATATATAGGCCAGAGAGTTATGTATCATTAAAGGAAAATTATTGCTCAGGTTCATTATTCAAACTTTCACTTCGATCGCATGATTACGACACAAGAAATATAAATTTAATTTTAAAACTTCGCACAGCCGCCATCTTGAGGTTATGTAAACAATTGAACTAAATTAGATATCAGTGCATTACAATGTGCATAAACATTTGCTGTACCAAGTTACATTGTGTTTGGATAATTAAATCGCGAGCGAAGTCTGAAACTTTCAAATTCTCTTAGCCGCCATGTTCGTTTTGTATTTAACACGTTTTTGAAAGTCTCATACGTGAACGTTAAGTAGTGCCTCTATCAGGGTACAAATTTTCAGGGTGATATCAGTAATAGTTTCGGAGATATAAAATGCCGGTAAAATATTTCGCACAACCGCCATCTTGAAGTTATGCAAACAATTGAACGATATTAGATGCCAGTGCATTACACTAAGTATAAACTTATACTGTACCAAGTTCCATTGCGTTTTGTTGGTTAAATCTCGAGAAACGTCTATTTAAATATCTCAACTTCGCTTGGCCGCCATATTGGTTTTGTAGTTACCAGGTTTTAGAAAGTCTCATAGATGAAATTCTAGTAGGGCCCTTTGTCACCGTAAAAATGTCAGGGTGATATCTGTAATAGTTTCGGAGATATTGAATGCTGGTGAAATATTTCGCACAGCCGCCATGTTGGATTGGTGATACGAAAAAACTTTTATGGGCACGGTCGGGGTCGCCAGAATAGTGCTCTGACCCTACCGAGTTTCATTGAAATCGCTCCAGCCGTTTAGATGTTATTGGAGGGGTACACACATACGCGCGCGCGCACACACACACACACACGGACAAAAGGTGATCTCAAAAGCCTATTTTTTTATGAAAATCGGCTAAAAATAGGTGCATGCTAATATCTGTAAAACATTCATCCTTATTTGTTTATTCGTTACAGAGATAGTGGGGTATAAGTTTTCATATTTTAACATAGGTGGTATATGGCTGGTTGACTTCCGTTAAGTTAAGCTTCGATGAATCGAAGAATTCGAGTTACAGAAATATGCATACATTTCTAGGAAGTTTGTTTGGATAATAATACGAGCTATCGAAAATTCAAGTAATAAAGTTTCGAGATATCACGGTTCGATTTTGATACCACTCCTGACTCTGAGCTTCAACAAACAATGAATTACTGGTGACAATATCCAAAGTTCAACAGCATTACGCTGGGAAAATTTGATTGAAAGTAAGCTACTCTGATAACGGACAGGAAAAGAATATAACCGATCATTGTTAAATAGACAAATACATAATTATCTGAAAAATAATGCTTCTGTTGTCCTTTTGACATAAATTCAAACGTTGAATCATTGTTTCCAAAAGGATGCATTTCAATTTCAATTTACGATTGTAGTCTTGTATTTATGACAACATCATACAGGACACATTTGTTCAGATAACTTCCACGTATCAATTTGTAGGCATTACCCGGTTGTTCTGATCCAATAACACACCCACATAAATCCAAACAATTGACATGTGCAATGTTTTCCTCAATGGCAGTTCTGTAAAAATGAATATAGGAAACTATGAAAGCTTCCTGTTGAACCTGAGGGGTAACAGCTAAAATTAATATCCATTAACTACTACAGTTCGTAAAGTGCCAACAACGAAGCTATGTGCGTTAATGTGCAAGGCTGTGGGACCAGACTAACTCCGAACTCAAGAGGCGTATGAGTTCAAACCCTACGTTGATCATCCATGATATAGTTCTCTATGATTTCTCTATTTTGAAATCCAGGGAAATGCCAGAACAGTTTATATCTATAGTCTGCGGACGCTTTCTTTCAATTCTTCCCAATTTCATTGATCTTCATCCTCTGCGTTGCGTAGTGGCTGTCATCGTGGAGACCAGAATTCGATACCCGTCTCTGCCAAGAAATATATTTCTGGTCTGAGGGCAGGAACGGGGTACACTCAGCCTCGTGATGCAAAACTGAGAAGAAGCGGGTTTAATCCTACCTCAGCTATGGTGGTTCCATGGTTTCCCACTTCTACTCCAGGAAATTGCCGGGATGGTATCTAACTTAAGGCCACGGCCGGTTCCTAACCAAATCCTATCAGAATTACAAATACTCACACTAGTACAGGAATCACAGTGGCACAGGTTAGCAGACAAATTCTACCCACACGGTACTACATAACCACGATGTCGCAAAGCCCCTAAAGAATCAACAACAACAACAACAGAATTACTGGCACGTAATCATGGTGAAATTCCGCGACACTGGGGGTGAAAACCCATAACATTTTCATTTTATCTATCATTAACTCATTTGGTGAGTTTGTTGTCTGGAATGGCTTCCAGCCGAAAAAGCGTTCTCCACATAGTAACCAATCTGACCTCATCGCCACCCCTTTACAGTGGAAACGGGATAAATGAGGGGTATAAATGCAAATGCTTAAAAGTCGGAATGTCTTCATAGTCTCACAGACTGAGTGATTTAATACGTGTCCATTGAATGAATAGCGGGAGCAACCGCGCATCTGAACTGCGCATGTATCAGGTGTATATAAGGCGCAATTCTGAAGCATAGAACTCTTTCTCATCATGCTACTAAAGCACTTTTCCTTTCCTATGAAAATCTCTATCTTCACAAATTTCCCTATTTTTCGATTTCACTTTCACGAACTTCTCACTTCTACTATCCTTTATAAATTTCTGTATTTCAAAATATGTCTTAGCACATCAGGTCATATTCTGACCAGCTCGATTCACGGTAATCACCCAAACACCCCATAAACAATTGTAGTCGGTTGTATCTATTTGTCAGAGCTCTCAAGGCCTTAGGGCTGAAAGGTTAAAAAGCAACGCACCGAAGCCGGCTTCGATTGCCTGAGTTCCGCCGCCGTATGCTCAAAGTAGCTGTTGCATTTGACTGCGATATCTGAACGTCGGCTGTAAGAATGCCACGCCGAAGGATTCGTGCTCATTACGAGCAGATGCCAGAGTTTGAAAGAGGTCGTGCGATTGGATTGAAAGAAGCTGGTTGGTCGATTCGAGGTGTCGCTGAACATTTGGGTCGAAGTGATGCGGCGATCAGACGATGCTGGCAAGCGTGGGTCAGCAACGGCAGGCATCAGCGTTAGGACGGCAGTGATCGACCGAGCGCCACAACAGCACGGGCTGACAGAGAGATTGTCAGAACAGCTGTCACAGCACAAGAGTCGTCGTTATCAACGATCCATCGTGTAACTCGCACACATGTGTCCACCATGACCATCAACAGACGCCTGAGCGACAGGAATTTGCCCTCGCGCCGCCCGTTACGCCGCTTACCACTCACGCCTGTTCACCGTAAAGTCAAATTACAGTGGTGCCGCGCTCGAGTAACGTGGAACTGCGCTGACTGGGGACGTATAGTCTTTAGTGATGAGTCCCGTTTCCAACGGTGCCCTGACGAGAACCGCAGACGTGTTTGGAGACTTCCAGGCCAGCGTGGGGATCCTGCCTTGACTATCGCAAGCCACACAGCCCCACAACAGGGGGTGATGGTCTGGGGACCCATCTCCATTGATAGCCGGACCCCTCTGGTAGTCATTCCTGACACACTGACAGCACAGCGGTATGTTGATGACATTCTACGGCCGGTTGTGTTACCGTTCCTTCAGCGACATCCAGGCCTTGCTTTCCAACATGGTATTGCCCGGCCGTACACGGCACGTATGCTATGGACTGTCTTCAAGCTTGCCGTATCCTTCCTTGGTCAGCTCGGTCGCCTGATCTGTCTCCCATAGAGCACTTTTGGGATATCATGGGAAGGCGATTGCGAACATCCGGGAATGTCGCCGATTTAGCCCAAGAGTTGGAGACCATTTGGCATGAAATTCCGCAGAACACTATCCGGGAACTTTATCAGTCCATGCCTGCCACGTTGAGTGAAGGTTGGTTGGTACTTAAGTTTAGGGGCTGCGACAACGCGGTCATGTAGCCCCGTGTACTTGGGGTGTGTGTAGAATCTGTCTGATAACCGGTGTTAATTGTGATGACTGTATTAGTGTGTGTATCTGTTTTAATTCAACTAAGGACTGCAGACGATCAATTTCCAAGTAGTTCCTACTTTTGCCGCCAAGCGCCACCGTCAACGACTACTAGTTCAGAACTTAGCTACCAGACGTCACCGCAGTCGGCTCTTGGCAACGAACGTAGGAACCTAAGAGCGTTGTTTACATTCTTAACCTACACAATTTAGCTTCACACAGGTGTAATTAGTGGAAGGTTCTTTAACATGCCATAAATCTATGACATGGGACCACTGGCATTACTTTCCCTCCGAAGGAAGGCATACTGAGGGATTTTAACGCTCTTAAAAATCCGACGACTTTGGCCGGATTTGAACCCGCGATCTTGGGCATAGAAGCTCAGCATGCTACCGACTACGCCACCGAAGCTGCCACGTTGAGTGACAGCTTGCATCCAGGCCAGGCGTGGACCACACCTTATTGACGTCCTCACTTCGTAACGCTCTAGCTCGGCAATAAATCATTCGATTTTCTGCACTTTTGATCGTTTGTTGTTCTATGTCTGTTTCTCACATCTTCCGATTTTTATCGCCATCGGACAATTCCTTACTGGTGCGTCGATTTTGTTGTTGTTATACAGTGCAATATGACAGAACTTCCTTTGCGTTTTACAGGAATGCATGGTGCTATACTAGTTTACACCACCAGCACGGACAGGTTATTGTTGGTAAACAATTCAGTGTTTACGTGTGCATGTCCTCGGCCAGACCAATCCAACAGGTTCCTACATGACAACACATTCTGTGTTTTCTGTGTGTTGTTATCATGTTGTCATGTGCTTGTTATAATGCGCATTTTGTGCCCGTGTTGTTTCTATTGTTAAGTATCACGTGCATACGGTAATTTTGTACTTGTTGCTGCAACTGAACATAAACTTTCTAAAAATAATAATACTAAAACCCAGTCATTAGCGTAGCCAAATTTCCATGACAGAGTGTTAGGGATGCCAACAATGTAATATGTGAACAAGTAGTTCCGTGAAGAACTATACAGCCTATTTTCATATATCCTACTTATGTTAATTTCCTCTATCAATATACGAAAATTCAATTTGGTAGTTGTAATAGATTCGTAGATATTGAGGATCGTCTAAAAATTTCGGATGGTCGCCATGTTGGATTTTTATATATAGGCTTTAGAGTTATGTACTATTACATGAAGATTATTGTGTAGGTGTTTTATTCAAACTTCAATCGCATGATTAGGCCACAAGATATAAAAAACATGATTTTAAAATTTCGCTCAGCGGCCATCCTGTAGTTATGGAAATAATTTAAATGAATTAGATGCCAGTGGATTACAATTTATATAAGCATATATATACCGTATCAAGATTCACTACTCTCGGATGGTTAAATCGCTAGAAACATGCATTTGAATATTTAAATTTCAGGACGCCGCCATGTTGAATTTGTGCTCACGAGGTTATTGAACATCCCATAGGTGAACTTATGATTATAGCCTCTATCAACATACACAATTTCAGTTTGATTGCTGTCATAGATTAATAGATATTGAGAACCCTCTAAATATTTTGGATGGCCGCCATGTTGGATTTTAATATATGTAGGCCATAGAGATATGTACTATTAGATGAAGATTATTATGTACGTTCATTTTGCAAACGTTGATTTCGATCGCATGATTAGAACACAAGGAAAATTTAATTTTAAAATTTCGCACAACTGCCATGTCGAGGTTATGTAAACAAATGAACTAACTTAGATGCTAGTGCATTACAATTTGTATAAACATTTGCTGTACCAAGTTTCATTGCGTTTCGATGGTTAAATCACGAGAAAGGTATATTTAAAAGTTTCAACTTCGCTTGGCCTCCATGTTCGTTTTGTAGTTAACATGTTTTTGAAAGTCTCATAGGTGAACTTCTAGTAGTGTCCTTTTAGCACCATACAAAATTTCAGGGTGATATGAGTAATAGAATGCCAGTGAAATATTTCGCACAGCCGCTATGTTGGATTGGTGAGACGTACAGTAATACAATTTAAGGGCAAGGTCGGGGTCGGCCGAAATAGTACTATGACCTTACCGAGATTCATTGATTTCGATCCAGCCGTTTAGAAGTTATTAGAGAGGGACACGCACATGGACGCACACACACACGCACATACACACCCACACAGACAAAAGGTGATCTCATAAGCCTATTTTTTTCATAAATAAGAATAGGCTAAAATAGTGGACCCAGGACAGATCCTCGAGGGAGGCCGTTATTCAGTTGTTTTAATCGGCTAGCTTCGTTCCCTACCAATGGCACAGAATGCATTATTGCTGAGAATATTCCTGATGATGTGAAGCAAAATCTTGCTGGATAATATCTTAACTAACGCATAATAATAATAATAATGTTATTGGTTTTACGTCCCTTTTAACAACTGTGGCTTTTAGAGACGCCGGGGTGCCGGAATTTTGCCCCGAAGGAGATCTTTAACGTGCCAGTAAATCTACTGACACGGCTCCCTCGCATTTGCGCACCCGCAAATGCCAGTTGACTGCGCCAGGTTTAGAACCTGCAACCTTGGGCTCAGCAAGCGAGAACGTTACCCCTGAGCCACGCAGTCAGACGACTAACGCATAAAGACGACAGCGTACCGATATAAAGAGAAGGAATCTTATTTACCACTAACACTCCCAGCTCATTTAATTTGCTCTAATGCATTGGCTATTAAAATTTCAATAAAAACTTAATCATATTGAGAGTGACCATTTGTTTTGCACACGAGCCCTTTTAGTATATGCCAAAACGTGTAACAGGCTTACCTACATCTGCCAGAAGAACACAGTAGAACTGACTCACCTGAAAGGAGAAAATAGATATTAAATTTTGACACAATGAACGAACAAGTGAATCTGTATTTCAAATTGAGATTTTGTATTTCAGCTACAGACACATTGGTGGCTTATTTAAGGATTAGGTCATAGTGGTTATGAGTTTCATAGATTTGCGTGCTTGTGGATTCTGTCAGAGGCTAGGATTGGAATTGGGAAGGATGATGTCATCATTTCTAAATTAATTGTAGCTTTAGCAATATGGATTAATTAAAAAAATGTGTACAATGTGTTAACATATTGAATTCTATGCCCAAGATCGCGGGTTCAAATCCGACCGAAGTCGTCGGATTTTTTAAGAGCGTTAAAAATCCCTCAGTATGCCTTCCTTCGCAGGGGAAGTAAAGCCGGCGGTCCCATGTCATAGATTTATGGCATGTTAAAGAACCGTCCACTAATTACACCTGTGTGAAGCTAAATTGTATAGGTTAAGAATGTAAACAACGCTCTTATGTCCCTATGTTTGTTGCCAAGAGCCGACTGCTGTGGGGTCTGGTAGCTAAGTTCTGAACTAGTAGTCGTTGACGGTGGCGTTTGGCGGCAAAAGTAGGAACTATTTGAAAAATTGAAAAGTCTGCAGTCCTTAGTTGAATTAAAAAACAGATAACACACACTAATATAGTCATCACAATTAACACCGGTTATCAGACACCACGTTCTCGCAGCCCCTAAACTTAAGAACCAACCAACCAACCAACCAACCAACCAACCAAAACATATTGAGGAATATGAAAATAAGGGATGTAAATTAGAGTATGTATATTAGGGAAGGAATGCCAGGTATAAGTACACCAAAGCCATTTGGGCTGTATAGAAATAAATTAACATCTTCACGTTGATTACCTGATTGCCAACTCCAGCATTTGACTTGCGAGGATGAGTTTGATGATTAATGTACAAACGTTACCATATTACTGTCGTTTCCCAGACAGAGAAGTTAATATAAAGCAGTCTGTTAACGATTCATTTTCATACAGTTTGAAGTAAATGTATTTATTGAAATGTTTTCATATATTTCGGGTGCACTTGAACCAAAAACGTCGGAATCAGATAAAAACAAATAAATTAAGATGTGCCACATTTTACGTTCAGAATTACTAATGTAATTGGATTATAAATAGTCAATGCTAGCTAGTTATTTAAATATCTTATATGTTTGCCTTTTTTAATTTCTGAATTAAAATATTTTTCGATTAAGGAGGAAAAGGAGTGAACATTTTTCACAAAACAACTGTGTAGAAAAGTCCCTTTCGGCTCAACACAATTGCATAAAATATTGTATAGCTAATAACATAGAAATTCCACTTTCAAAATTGACTAAAATAAAATTTATAAAAACACCGGTTACTATTTTAATTAGGAATACAAATTATTAATGAACTGAGGAGTTTATTTAAATTATAATAATTTGACCACCATCTGTACAGTTGACTCTAAAATTTGACACTCGTTAATTTGAAGCTTTTTCCCTGTTATTTGAAACATACTCAATAAATAGAAAAAAATCAATTTGATTTGGTCCCGTCGGTAATTTGCAGTTGTAGGAATAGCACCTTGCTCACCGCCATTCTATAATTCGAAGTCGGGCTTCCCTACTCTCTATAATTTGAATTCGGTGTTTACAGTATTGTTATCATGCAGAGACCTGTCATGAGATGCATGAGTAGGTTCGCAGTCTTAAGACTCCTTTCAAACGTGAAATGCCATGTCCTGTGGTTCGGATTCCACGTAAAAAGGAGGTCCCGTGGCTCATAATCACAAGATTCACAGTCACGTAAAACTACAATCTTCCTTCCTTCCTTTCAAACGCCAATTCCAGTCACATTGAGCGAGGCAAGGACTTCCCTTACTACCCTACGATCCTACGCCCTCAGAACGGACACAAGTAACAATTTCTTCTCAGCTCTCACCTCTATCAAAAATTCATTTGACAATGATGGATGGAAGTCACTCACTTAAAAGGAAATTACGGACTTTTTTTTTTCTAAATGAACATTATTTGTGTATACTGTAATTGTACAAATTTTGTGAAATAAAAATCAGTAAGTACAGTAATAAAATCCCGAAAACCAAACTCTTTGTTTATTTGATTTCTTTCCCTCCCTCTTGGTTATTTGAACTCCTATTATTTTGATCTCTCGGTAAAATGAACTGTTTCTCCAGTCCTTTGAATTTCAAATTATCGAGAGTCGACTGATGTTGCTATTTTTGAATACATTTGTGCTCATCTCCTCTATTAGTCTCTTATGTCTGTGTATGTATTTGTTTTATGTTCGACGATGTCGAAATATATGTCAGAAAACTGTATCATAATGGCAATCGTTAAAATACTACTTTTCATCATGATACAGTTTCTTCAACCAATCAGAGCTAAATATTTTCATTCATTGACCAATTAGGTAAGGATAGCTTCGAACATACACTCAAAATGCAACATGTCGGACAAGAATTACATGGTTTGGAGGTTGAAAATGTAAACGATAATGGATCAACCATTGTAGTTACAATCCCAAACAAACAAAAAGACAAAATCAGCAAGAATCTTTACGGTAACAAGAAAATACTATGACAAATGCTAGAAATTTATGAATCTACGTCGCGAAGATTGCAACACAGTATCGTTCTATATTACCGTTACTCTGGGCAACAGCTGATGTACTTTGTTGTAATGATATTATTAGCGACATGAATCTCAGAATGGAAACATGATTTGATCTCGGAAAGACGATTGAGGAGTTAGGAGTAGCCTAAAAGGCTAACCCACCGTAATAATCCTTACGACAATAACATCTAATGTTGGATAAGTTCTGCCTTCGTTGGATTGTGAAATTATCTAGATATTCATATTTAAAGAAATTGTCCTGCAGAGAATGCTCATAAACGTCGTATGTTATATCGTCCAACACGGGCGATTGGTGTCAGGAAAGCAAAATATATGTTGCATGAAACTTGCACTCAAGAAGTAGATTGTTGTGACAACTGTATGGCATAGATTAACGATTGATAGATTGAATAGCGGCTTCGGTGGCGTAGTTGGTAGCATGCTGAACTGCTGTGCCCAAGAAAGCGGGTTCAAACCCGGCTAAAGTCGTCAGATTTTTAAGAGCGTTAAAAATTCTTCAGTATGCCTTCCTTCGGAGGGGAAGTAAAGCCGGCGCACAGTGGGTCAAAATCAAAATCTAGGAGGAAAAAATATTTATTTTCATAATTCAAAATTTATTACTTCTACAGCATTCTCACATAATTGCTGCTCACTATTCTGGGGTATAAACGCATCATAGTGTAAATCTGTTACCACAGTTCGAGCAGTCTGAATTGGAGGGTGAATGTAAGTGGCTGTGGTTTGATTGTCTTTGTGGTTATTGTGATGCCTTAAGATGGAACATGCAGCTGAAGGTATGATCTTTGTAACGTGTTTCAGTTATTAATGGGTGTAATTGTTACGTAATTTTAGCTATATTTGCATTATATAATATTTAACTATTATTAAAAAATTATATTTTCGCTTAGATTTTTAGTATGTCGCGTCACTCTGCGTCACTTTCTACTTAATGTTAAAATATAGATAAAGTCTTGTAGTTTACGCCTGTTATTAGATTTGTTGCATCTTTTTGCAGCTTACTTAGTTATTTTTCATTTTAGAAGATGCCACGCTACCAGTTCCCTCACGTTTACAACTGTTGTGACTTTAATCAAAGTAAATTAGGGGTAGAAAATTGTTCTGAAGAGATAACTGAATGCTGAATGCTCTATCCAACTCCTAGTCATAGACAATTTCTTGCATGTGTAGACGTAGCTTAAAAAAGGTCTTAACTGATGTTTATTATGAAGTAAACAAATTTTATACGTTGCTTTCACTCTAAATTCATGATTAAAACGTAAAAATAATTTTGTCTCCCTAGATTTCGATTTTGACCCACTGTGGGGCGGTCCCATATCATAGATTTATTGCATGTAAAAGATCCTTCCACAAACTAAACTCGTGTGAAACTAAATTGTTCGCTTAGATATCGTCGGAACGCTCTATCAAAGTTCCGACGCTCACCACTAGGTACCATTGATATCTGGTAGAAAAAGTTGGAACTACTTGAAATTGAACGGAACTTGTAGCTCACCCTAAGGATGACCGCTGGAAGCAGCTACAGACTCAAGGCCACCACACACAGAAAGCTAGGCTAAGCTAAGCTAAGCTACGCGGTGTTATGAAAAATATCGCTCTCAATGCAATTAGGTACAGTGGCACACACAGGCCGCTATGCTAAGCTATACTATGCGAAGCTAAACTAAGCTAAGCTAGACATATCGCTAGGCAGGCGATTTTCTTGGCTATAGCTGGCCTGGCGCATGCGCTTTTCATTTCAGAACAGTTGATCTGGCGGGCTGTCGCAGACCTTTGAGTCGTGTGCGTAGCCGTGTCGTGTGAGTGTAGTGTAGTGATTCAGGTAGTACCCTACTTCGTTTTATCCATACAATGGGTGACAGGCCAAAAGAAGAACGAATAATTGAAGATGTGAAAAGATATCCCTGACTTTATGATACGTCATCAAATTACTACAGAGACTTGACAAGAAAGGAAAACTGTTGGTAGGAAATAAAATTCTTCATCATTTCCATTCAGTTCTTGAATCAAATGATGGAATTCGCCGTGTATCTTTCTTCTTCTCTCAATTTCACGTATCCAGAATCGCCCTCTCTTCCTTTTTCATTCTTTTTCTTCATCTTCGATGACAGAAGCCAATAAAAGAGCCTCCTCTTCAATGCCAGTCATCCTTAAACTGCTGCCTAGCTTACTTTAGCTTAGCTTTTTATTCGTGTCATAGCACACCATAGCTTGGCATTGCTTAGCATAGCATAGCGTAGCGTAGCTTAGCTTTCTGTGTGTGGTGACCTTAAGGCGAGCCGAACATGTCCTCGGACACTCCCGGCACTAAAAGCCATGCGATAAATAAATAGATGGATTGAATATACTTTGTTAATAATTAAATCATGTATCAGCATTGTAATAGTAAAAATTATGTTGGGCATACACATTATTTTAAATTAATATTACATAAATCTTCTATACTTGGCATTTCACCCCTATATATGGGGTAAGATGCCTAAAATGATGATTTGAAAGTAATTAGTGAATAATTCAAAAATGTCTGGCTAATTTTGCTGTAAATAAATTGTAGTATTACTTAACGTAAGGGCTGTAACGGGATGTACTCGGCATCGTAAGGACAATTGAGTAGCTGTCTGACAGTGAGGCAGCGCCCCGGTCACGGGAACCAAGAGCACCGGACGAGGGGACCCGATGCGCTATAGGGGTGAAATGCCTAAAATGATGATTTGAAAGTAATTAGTGAATAATTCAAAAATGTCTGGCTAATTTTGCTGTAAATTAAATTGTAGTATTACTTAACGTAAGGGCTGTAACGGGGTGTACTCGGCATCGTAAGGACAATTGAGTAGCTGTCTGACAGTGAGGCAGCGCCCCGGTCACGGGAACCAAGAGCACCGGCCGAGGGGACCCGATTCTTTAGCCACGCGTTACCCCAATATCTGGAGGCCAAATCGCCGGGCAGTTCAGCGGTCGCTTGATAGGCCTAGGCCCTTCATGAGCTGTAGTGCCAAGGGTTATTTATTATTATTATTATTAGAATATGATCTGGAATGTTATCATATATATTGGAGAATAAATATACAGTTTTGTGCAACATGAAAATGTATTTAAAATTAATATTATCCATTAATATTAAACAATTGAAATGCCTAAAAGATTCTTGATCCTCAAACGGATCCAGAGGGGGGCACCAGGGGCTAGTGCCCCCCACCTCCCGTAAAACCAGTTGCCTGCTACATTGATATTGCCGATAAAAATGATTGTTTCAACAAACTGCACTGCAAGTAAAATCTTTGCTGTATTGCCAGCATTCATGAATGTGGTCAATGTTTGTTATCATATAGTATATAATGGCAACACTGTTAATATAATCGCTACATCGACAGTGTGCAAGTGCAGAGAGATCTTTCAGCAGCCTGCAACTTGTTAAATCATGGCAACGAACGCGAATGACAGAGGAAAGGTTGAATGGCTTGTGTCTGTTATTTGCTCATCGTGATATAAATGTTGACGTTGAAAAAGTTCTAGAACGTTTCTCTAAAGAGGGTACACGAATGATCGCCTGGATTTTATTTTGTAATAGGCATGTATTTTGCCTAGGATAGTCACCAAATAGAATACCAATCGGTATTCAATACAATTGTTTTTTGTATTTATATTTATGTGATGACTAGTAGTGACTCAGTGACTGACAATGTTGGTACTATGTACAGTACATATCTTGTAACATTTGTGTAGTAGACTTTTATATTGTCTTCAGATAGTCACTATGATTGCAAATGTTTTTAACAGATATTAGACTGTGTAATGTGCATTAAAATGCGGAAATGTACATATTTTGTAGAATTAAAAAGTTTTTTTTACATAATGACAATAACTTGAAACTGAAACCAATAAACCATTTTAATATAGTGAATTTCTTGTAGAATTATACAATCTGGTGGTTAGATATTATGTGTAGTGTGTGTAGATTAAATAAAAATTTAGTAATTTTATTACATATTTTCTGTTGCTACTCTGAAATCCTAGAGTGCTCCCTCCGAGGTGAACCTCTGGATCCGCCACTGAGGGACCTTGCCTCCCTTTTCAATAGATCAAAACAATGTGGCCAAAGAATGCATGCCAATGAGCTTACAAAAAACTAGAGAAGTTCCTCTGTTCATCACCAGATAGCGCCTAGAAGCTTCTGTATAGACCTAGGCAGAACAACGTGCCATATTAAGTAAAGTAGAAGGACGAAAAGACTAGTAAGGAAGGAGAAAGAGTAGGGGCGTGAGAAAGAATTGAGACTCCTCGAAGAATGAGGATGTCCTATTAAGGCCAGGGGGAAGGGATGGGGATGGGTATAATGAATCTGAACAAATGGAACAAAAGAAGGGAAGTGTATACGGTACCCAGCGTCACACAGTCCTCGGCGAAGAAACAGATGGAAACTCCTCCAGTTAATGAAAATTAATTAAAATGTTTCGCATCTTTCTCTGATTCACACTATACCGTAAAAATCTATAAATAATGAATGTAAGCCCACAAACGCGAATTCTATCACGTGCCATACACAGAAGTATGCAAACGTTGTAGTCATTTTTACCTCATCTACTCCATTGTCTCAATAGAACGGCGCTCAGACAAAGAGCCAACCAAGATCTGTGAAGTGACAGCCCCAGTTGGCTGGTGTAAGCTCACGGTGTCGGAGCAAGGAAACTAGGAGACGTTTGTACAGCTCCTTTGTGCTTCCAATTGTTTGATTCTGAATCTTCATTTGAAGTTTATAACAGGGGAATTAGAGAGCAATATACGAACTACCTATAAAACATAATATACAGTAGATATCAAAATGTATGGACAAAATGTTGGAATAATAGAATCGGGGAAATGTGCTAGTGTATCAAAGTTCCCAGAAGTCAAGCTTATTTAAGGATTAGGTCATAGTGGTTATGAGTTCATACACTTGCGTGCTTGTGAATTCTGTCAGAGGCTAGGATTGGCACAGACGTCTTTTAAATATTGCACGGGCTGAACTAAGAACAAAATTGTAAGAAGACTTGGAGCTTTCACGCGGTCGGTAAAGGTTTCTGTTTGGGCCCGCCTCGTTTCGTAGTGGCTAACATTTTTCGCTGCCTATTTGGAGGCCCGGGTTCGATTCCTAGCTCTGCCAAGTTATTTAATTCTGGTTAATAGTAAGAGTAATATCGTATGGCTTCGGATGCCGGGTGCAAGCTTTGTTATTAGACACCCAGAGGACAGCTTGCTTGTCGATATTTTTTGTTCCTAGAAGCGGTATGAATGTCAAGGAGGTTAGATATCTAAGTTCCTTGGCACTATAGCGCTTTCTAGTAGAGAAAGGAGGAACTTCTGTGTTGGCGGAAAATCCCGAGACACATTTTGCCATTATGAACACGGCCTACTGCATTCAAATGGGTTCTTTAACATGCCAGCAACGTATCACATGCGTGTCGTGATTGTTGTCACCTTTCAAAAAAAAAAACACTTACCATGGCCAGGAGCGAACCTGCAAGCTTGGGATTTATAGACCGACACGATAACCACTCACCCACCGTGTGAGGACTTGAACAGGATACACTCAGCTTCGTGAGGTAAAACTGAGAAGAGGTGGGTTTGATTCCTACCTCAGCCATCCTGGAAGTGGTTTTCCGTAGTTTTCTACTTCAGTTACAAATACACACACTTATACAGACATCACAATGACATAGGTTATGAGACAAATTCCTCACACACCCAAATACATGGGACTACATGACCACGATATCGCAAAAGCCCTAAAGAATCAGCAACGAATTTATCCCTTTGGGGAATTATTCCTGGGAATTTGCGGGCAAATATTTTCGCTTCAATTTTGCCTCTTATAAGAGTGTATCTACTGAATTTCGGAATAACATACCCTTGCATATGCTTTCCTCGCCACTAGTAGAGACATGGCAGTGTCACGAGTTATCGGACAAATACTACACATACCCAACTATACGGGGTTACATTACCACGATGTCAAAAAGCCCCAAAAGGAATCAACAACAACAAGCTTTCCTCGTGACCTAGGCAAAATATTTCCTTTTGAATTTAATTACAAACACGCACAAATTGTGCCAATCATACAAGACTAGCAATCCGCCCCGGGTTCGCTCGGGAACAGTTATGAATGCATTACGTGCTAGTACGTCAACTGTCGCCTCAGTAATTGAATGGAGATTGTTGGAAGAAATGAAAACGTAAAATCTCTTATAGTGGGCGATATATTGAAGAAAGAGATATGCTGTCCCGGACTTTTTTGAAGAACTTTTCGTGCTGAACAGTTCCTACACTCATAGTATGTTGATATTTTTGACGGTTTGCCCAGCGTAAGATTAATAAGCGCACGGACGCCAGATTCTTTTCGAATTTTTTTTTCATTTTAATCGTTACTGCTTGGCTTCCAATGGTCATAAATAAATTATTTTTACAGAAACCTTCCTCGAGATATCCTTTACAGAATGGTGAAAACCGCATCAAAATCCATCCAGTGGATCTGGAGATTATCCGTGACACCCAAGAATCGGGGACTTCGTTTTATACTAAGTAGAGATTTGATAACGTGTGTATTCATCAGTTAGTGGAGATGGATATTACACGTTTTGTGCAGTTAATCACATGGTGGCGTTCACATTTTTGGTTACAGAATTCGTAGATGCACATCGAGTTATGTTCATTGAAGCATTTCATCTTTACACATGAAGCGGTGGTAGCCATGAACAGCTATAGAGCTGAAAAAAGGCGCAAGTCTTATTTCGTTTCTGTCCATGCTCTATTTGTCTGTGTTGAGTATAACTCCATCCAAATAAGATGTTGGTCTTCCATTGACCTCTTCCAAGTGTCTGTAGATGACAGCGATAACTTGTATCTTAAATTCTCTAATACAGTGATGGGTAAAGTACGGCCCGCGGGCCAAGTGCGGCCCTTGAGCTAGTCTAATCCGGGCCGCGACATGGTTTCGAATTATACTACCTACAATTACCTATATGTTATATACTCTGATCTGTATACCTAGAACTGAAAAACTGTTTCAATCTCATTGCGTTCATGAGTTTTGTGTAATAGATTTGCAGCTAAAACTGATTTACAATGTAACAATGAATTGAAGCAACTATTCCTCAACGTTTCGAGAATTGTGTTCTACAAGTACCTACCAAAATCAAGCTTCCAAAACTTGAAATCTCATGCACAGAAGATAACTGCCATTATCGCATCTTTCTATATCTGTGAACAGGCTTTTCTACAATGAAGCTTCCCAAAAATAGCGTCAGAAATAGATTGACAAACCACCATTTAGCTGCGCTACCAAGAATCAGCTTATCCCAGTTTCAACCAGATTATGAAATACTTATAGAAGCACAGTCACAGTTTCACTTGGTCACTTACTCCTTCCTCTTCTAACAAATAATGAAGGTGTGTTCTTTTTTCCTAACTTTTCAACCTTTCTAGCCGATAAGTTTTGTTTGATTTAAAATGCAGAAATAAAAGAGTTTGTAATCTATCTATAAACATACGATTTTTTTTATGTTCGACCCTCACTATTATGTGTAAGAAAACTATATCATAATGATGGTCATTATAACACCGTTTTTCATTACGATACAGTTTCTCCAGCCAATCAGAGCTCGTTCATTGACCAATTAGGTAGCGATACCTTCGCGCATGCGCTCAAAATCCAACATGTCGGACATAAACACAACATCGAACTATAATAAATTACCGACATGGAATACGCACCGTCCATATGTTCGCGTAAATAAACTGGCGAATATGAGCCAAGAAATAGCACTGTACCTTAATATCCCCAAAACCAATTTCTACACAGCGCGTGGTTTTGACACGACTTCAGTGACAGTTTTACTGAATACTGGTGCACAATCTGAACATATGGTTTTGAAGCACACAGAGCGCATGCGTCGGTTGTCCAGAGAGCTTGGAAAACAGAGATATACTACCCACCGCAGCACCCGATCACAACATTCTAGTGACTGAACAGATATTTATGAATATTGAGGTTAAAACATATAATAAAGTTATAATTATCGTCGAACATAAACAGTCGTATGCATACGCTCGTTTTATAAAAATACTCGTGTCTTAATTATAGCCATTATAGGCTCGTTGCATAATGTACTATTTCGGGCTGCCTAGATTATTTTGTACTGTATCTGGACTTGCCCCTAAAAAGTTTGCCCATGTCTGCTCTAATAGGAAGGACTCGAGCAAGTTCGTATACCAGCCTTGAGCGGGTGTATTTGGAAACTTTAAGCACCGCCATCAGATATCTTGCTTTTATTGAGATCGAGAAGCTAACATTCGCGTTAGATTTTAAGTTTATTTGGTCTCCATCTGGCGAAGTCATAAAAAAGTAGTAATAATAAGATGACGGTTAGCTCGAATAAGTACGCTCCATATTCCACCTTGCCTGTTCAGCGTTTACAGGTTCAGTAAAGCTTCTTGTGGAAATATGGCGAAGATCGCAAGTCTTATGGCCACTCGTCTAAGTAATAGTGAATTATTGAGAGAATCCACGTAGCTACACTCATAGTTATGATCCTAGATGATGCTTAACACGTTTCTTCCCATGGACGTTTAACTATATGCATTTATGGCGTGAAGAGAGACGTAAAATATAGGCTATTCAGTAAACTCTTCTGTAGGGAATGGCTTGGAAATAAATCCGTTGTAATGTTGGACATAATTTTAGCTAATATAAAATATATTCCCAATATAAGTAATAGCAAGAATTAAATTTTAATGTTGAAAACATCCGCTCGTTGCTGGATTTATTTATTTAGCGTATTACTCTTAGTGCCGGGTGTGGATATTTTTGTGGGAGTGATTTTGAAAAAAAAAAGGGACGGAAGTGGAATTGACAGAAAAGTGTAATAGGAAACAATGATCGCGCGCGGTGGCGGAAATTGATACCACGAGGTACTATCGCATACGGTTTACTCCATTGTTTGGAGGCCCCATTACATATATTCCTACAATACATCATCTTCTAGTTGTCGTTCTTTGGTGTGAAAATACTCATTATATCACATTTGCTGAAAGCAATTATGATTTATTAATGGTCTGTTTTTCAATCTCTGGATGAAAGTGATGCGCATCCACTCCCCGAGTGACGTGTTTTTTGATGCAAAGTTATGCAAACTCTGGTGTCGACTGATTGAAAGACAAACCACATGGTCAAATTCTTCCTATCAGTATTTATATTATGATATGCTTAAATATGAAACATTGTAACTAGTCGGCAATGTCGGTATTATTTTCCTACACAATGCTTATTCAGATATTAACCCACATTGCGGTAATGCAGTTATGAATATAATATGTATCGATGTGTTTATGGCGGTGCGTGAAAATAAGTAACCGTCTTGTACTCTAAATAACTGTGTTTGTAATAGCTGCGATGATAGCGTCTTGGTCTGTGAATCATGAGGCCTTAGGTTCGAACCCCATTCACGGCAATTATTTTGCTACCAGATTATCGATTTGAACGATATTTATCATAAAATTATGCATCATTTTAACAGAATCTACACGATATTACGATTTATCTAATTTTTATTACAATATTTTGCATCAAGCAGGAATTGGGAAATTTGATTGTATTGAACATTATTTCTAGTAGTCTATAGATAGGCTAGAGACCATGGTTTCATTCCTCCTCTTAATTTACAGTATGATATGTGATGTTTGTTGAAACAAGTGTGACAGTAGTATATCTCCTATTCAATCCATACATTCATCATAGTATCAGTATGAAAACGGAGCGTAAATTAACATTTTAAGAATGTCCAAGCTGTGTAGTATACCAGTAGGATAACATGTCAAGATGTTACACTTCATATGCGTCTACTGTAAGGCTCGTTTCTTTTCTTCAGACAGAGTCTTAGCCCATTTTAGCAAAATCGTTAAACCAAGCAATTTCCTATCAATTGTGCCAAATGTCGAAGGACCAAATTGGCCGGAAAGGTTTCAAATTGCGACTCTTGGAGAATTCCATCAAACTAAAAATACATTTCGAAAATCACTTCCGGGCTAAATACAGCCTAAAATTACTTGTTTCTTTACTAGTTTTCTTTTTGTTTCAAATCCTAGCCAAAAATACTTATTTACATAATTATTTATCTAATGTGTTCCAGGTTTAATACCCTGAGGCTTATTTTGATTTTTGAAAAATTTTCACACCAGAAGTAGTTATAAGGGATTAAGTGACTCTAGACCGAGTGAGTTAGCCGTGGTCGTTACGGCATGACTGCTGGCAGTCGCTCAAATCCGGGCGGCGAGGAGGTTCAAAATGTTCAAATCCCCCCACCGGCAACCTTGAAGATGGTCTTCTGTGGTTTCCCATCTTCCTTCCAGGCATATGTCGGGGTTGGTCCCTAACTATTGGCCACAGCCGCTACCTCCCAACTCCTCGTCCTTACATTCCAACTTCCCTCCCCAGACAACACTCCACATGCGACGGTACGTGTAGCTCACCCAATGGGTGTCCGCTGAGAAGTAGCTACAAATTGGCGAGCCGAACATGTCCTTGGACACTCCCGGCACTATAAGCCATACGCAAAAAAAAAACAGCCTTACAGTAGTCGCATATGATGTGTAACATCTGACATACTGATATAGAAGAAACCTCACGTGAAATTGCTGATACACCGGTATTTTATACTATTACTAGCTAAAGTACCCGTGCTTCGCTACGCGTCATAAATAAATTAAAATGTGAAGGTGACAGTTAAAACAGTGAATAGGCGAGGTGCTGCGCAGAGGGAGATTAAGGATGGAATATTTTGTCCAACTACACCGCTCGTCGTTGACCGTGTTTTATAGCACAAATTTAGGTTTTACTCGCTAACCGTTGGAGGTACCTTTCGGACAGAAAATGTAATTTTAAACCTCGCATATGCCATTAAAATTTTGCTATTTCTTAGCGTTCTATTATTATTTGAAATGGAAATATGAAAGTTTGAAACCAAAGGATGTACTGACGTCACAAAAATGGTCACCATCTTTAAATAGTGCAAAGTATTGAAATCAAAAGTAACCTATATGTTAACCAGGTAAAACAGGTACTTCCATGTAAAATTCATGTAAATCGGACCAGTGGTACTTGTGTGATTGGGTAATACACAGACACACACCATCTCATTTTTAGCCTCGCTTCGCTCGCGTCATACTCGTGTCATATTGTTATTCAATTAAATGCAGGTTTAATCCCGTTAACACCCCTTTAGAACCTGAATATCCAAAAATCCCTCCTTAGTAGACGTTTTCGACACACAACAAACATATCCCCAAAATATCATTCTTCTAACTTGAATAGTTTTGGGTGGTCGATGAGAGTGAACATCCAAAAATCCTTCCTTAGTGGACGTTTTTCTTCCAGAAATTCACCCCTCCCCATAGGCCCCTTAAATTGCATTTATGAAAAAACGGTCTAACATCTATTTATTTATTTATTTTTTTATTTATTTATTTTTAAGCTGATTGATTTCCTCCGAATTTCAAACTCCTCGCCTATGTCGTTTAAGAGATAACACGGTCCGTTAGGAATCTTTCAATCCCCACTTTTCATCCCTTTCACCTCATAATATACACTACATCGAAAAAAATAGGACATGTGTCAGCTTATTTTTAATGATTAGTATACAGGGTGTATCTTAATTATACCGACAAAAAAATCAGGGACGCTCTGCGTCTTATGTAAAAGACAATGCCGCAATCGGATTGGCGAAGAAAATGTTTCTCTCCGAGAAAAAAAAATCCGCCAATCCGATTTCGGCATCGTCTTTTACACAATACGCAGAGCGTCCCTGGTTTTTGTATCGGTATAATTAAGATACACCCTGTATATGCCAAGAATCACATCCCCAAATGAAACCACTCGTGAGATATTGTTATTCAATGAAATGCACGTTTACTCCCCTTAACACCTCTTTAAAACCCGAATAAACAATAATCATTCCTTAGTTGACGTTTTTGACATACAGCGAACATATTCCCAAAATTTCATGTTTCCAACATTAATAGTTTTCGCTGGGCGTGATGAGTGAGTGAGTCAGACAGGACATTTTCTTTCAATTATTTTTACCAGAATTTCACCCGTCCCAATGGACCCCTTAAATTGGATTGAAGAAAAAACGCTTGAACACCTATTAACTTATTTTTTAAGCTGTCATTTTCCCCTGAGTTTGATGAGTGAGTGAGTTAGTCAGTAAGTTAGGACACTTTCTCTCCTTTTTCCCCCAGAATTTCACCCCACTCCATTGGCCCCATAAATTAATTTATGAAAAAACAGTCGAATACCGATTTACTTACTTGTTAAGCTGAATTTTTTTTCGCTGAGTATCAAATTTCTCGCCTATGTCGTTCAAGAGATAGGCCTACACGCTCCGTTAGGAATCCTTCAACCCCCACGTTTCACCCCTTTCACCTCATAATAATACACCACATCGAAAAACCCTTAGACATATGTCTGCTTATTTTTAATGATTAGTTTATATGCCGAGTATCACATCCACAAATGAAACCACTCGCGAGATATTGTTATTCATCGAAATGCAGGTTTAACCCCCTTAAGACCCCTTTAGAACCTGAATATAAAAAAATCCTCCCTTCGTGTACGGTTTTGACATACAACGAACATATCCCCGAAATGCCATGTTTCCAACTACAATATTTTTGGCTGGGCGATGATGAGTGAGTGAATGAGTCGGGACATTTTCTTTCATTTTTTTTTCTTCAGAATTTCACCCCTCCCGATGAACCCCTTCAATTTGATTGAACAAAAAAACGGTCGAAAAGCTATTTTACTTACTTTAAAGCAGTTTTTCCCCCTGAGTTTGATGAGTGAGTTAGTCAGTCAATCAGCAAGGACACTTTCTTCCCTGTCCCCCCCCCCTTCCAGAATATCATCCCTCCCCATGTGCGCCTTAAATAGGATTTATGAAAAATCGGTCAAACATATATTTACATATTTCTATGCTGATTTTATCCGCTGAGTTTCAAACTCCTCGCCTATGTCGTTTAAGAGATACACGCTCCGTTAGGAATCTTTCAATCCCCACTTTTCACCCCTTTCACCTCATAATATACACCACATCGAAAAACCCTCAGACAAGTGTCTTCTTACTTTTTAATGATGAGTTTATATGCCGTGTATCACATCCCCCAATGAAACCAATCTGGAGATATTGTTATTCAATGAAATGCAGGTTTAACCCCCTAAAGACCCCTTTAGAACCTGAATATCCGAAAATCCTCCCTTAGTAGACGGTTTGACATACAATGAACATATCCCCAAACTGTCATGTTTCTAACTTCAATAATTTTGGCTGGGCGATGATGAGTGGGTGAGTGAGTGAGTGAGTCAGGACATTTTCTTTCAATTTTCTTTTTACAGAATTTCACCCCTCCCCATGAACCCCTTAAATTTGATTTATGAAAAAAAAAACTGTCGAACAGCTATTTACTTACTTTAAAGCAGTTTTTCCCCCTGAGTTTGATGAGTGAGTGAGTCAGTCAATCAGTTAGGACACTTTCTTTTCTGTTCCCCCCCCCAGAATTTCACCCCTCCCCATGGGCCCCTTAAATTGGATTTATGAAAAAAAAACGGTCAAACACCTATTTACTTATTTTTATGCTGATTTTTCCCCGCTGAGTTCCAAACTCCTGGCCTATGTCGTTTAAGGGACACACGCTCCGTTAGGAATCCTTCAACCCCCACTTTTCACCACTTTCCCCTCATAATATACACCACATCGAAAAACCTTCAGACACGTGTCTTCTTTTTTTAGCCTACTTTCGATTTTTGCAAAAAATGAAAGTAGACTTATGAGATCAACACAGGGCGAAAAAAGTGTGTCTGTCTGTGTGTGTGTGTATGTGTGTGTGTGAGTCTGTGTGTGTGTGTGTATGTGTGTGAGTCTGTGTGTGTGTGTGTGTGTCTGTGTGTGTGTGAGTGTGAGTACTCTGAATGTCTGTCCCCCCCTATCAATTCGAACACGGTGAATGCGAATTGAACGAAATTTGGTACAAAGGTAGCACTAGCAAAGGACACCTCAGTGTCGTGTTTTATATCGCCGCCATCTTTACTAAAACTGAATGGCGGCCACTCAAACGTTCAAAACGTAAAATCAAATAACGACTAACCAAATCATCCGATCTCTACCAAATTTGGTAACAACATACCTGCGTATAGGATGCGTCTTGTGACCAAACTACAAGGTCGTCCGCCATACCATTTCAGGATGGCGGCCGTGCGAATTATGCAAACTTTATAATCCATATCATGGGACCCACCAGTTCCAATTATCGAGCCGAGAATCGTTTTAACTGTTCTAAAGGAAGAGGCACGTTCGAAATTAAAAGTTTATTTTGTAATACTATAGTGCAGACGTGATTTTAAAATGCTGAGCCGATTCAGTAATGAGACAAGATGGCAGCGGATATCTTGTGCCTGACTTATATTTCACTAATTTGAGTATTGCATGCAATATAGCGTACTGATACAAAATAAATAAACGTTGTATGAAATGCTTTATATATAAATAATATACTCCAGTGATGAAATCGTTTAGTATAAATCATTATTTGCTAACAAGTTCTATGTAAGTCATTTTATATAGAACGATATTCGTTGACACAATTAGCTCAGTGGTAGAGCGTTACCCTGTCGCTCAAATGCCTATGGTTCAAACCCGATCAGAGCTAGGTTTTTTGCTTGAAATGTTATATGTTTATTGTTTTGTAATGACTCTGATGTTTTAAAATTAAGCGTTATATTGTGCATATTATGGTGTAAAATATATATTTAATTAAAACATAGCTTGCCACGGTGGGTGAGTGGATAGCGTGTCGGTCTACTAACCCCAAGATTGCAGGTTCGCCCCTGACCGTGGTAAGTGATTTTTGAAAGGCGGCAAAAATACGATACGCATGTCATACGATGTTGGCATGTCAAAGAACCCATTTGAATTCAGTAGGCCGAGTTCATAATGGCAAAATTAATCTCGGGAGTTTCCGCCAGCACAAAGTTCCTCATTTCTCTACTAGAAAGCGCTATTGTGTTCAAGGAGATTAGATATCTAACATCTAACCTCCTTGACTTTCATAGTCAAGGAACTGTGAAATTCGACATGCAAGCTACCCTCTGGGTGTCAAATAGCAAAGCTTGCACCAGGCACCCGAGGCCATACGATATTATATTATTATTATAATTAAAACAAAATTTGTCAGCAGATTTACTCGAGACATCTAGCTGCCAAAGAGGTAACTGCACGCAGACCTACTTATTAACTTCCAGATTTTATTGAAAAGTTTCTTCTTCTGGCCGCTAGAATGCACTCGCTCTGTTAGGATTATATTGTTCGATATTTCACCACTAGATGTCATGACTAGCCTACGTGGGGCTCCATTGATTACTATACCATTGGAATTCTATGCGCATCGAATTTGAAGAATGACAAGATGATACTACGATACATTTTTACTTTTTATTTTAAAGGGTTTGTAACAGCCTATTGAGCGTTATTTGAAAATGTTAATTGAAGTAAAGAACAAACCGATTTCACATAGTATCTGAACTCTACCGTTGGTGCTAGTTCAGGATATTAATTAATACTTTTATTTCAGCCAAATAGCAATCGAAAATATCCACATAGTTGGTATACACACGTCTCTGTAGGGTCATGGAAAGATTTGTTAATTCAATTAGGGTTGTGAAAGTCATACGCAGCCAGACGTGTAAAGACATGCCTCAACTCAAAGTTGGATGTTGCCCGCGTCAGGCCGATTATGTAATAATAATAATAATAATAATATTATTGGTTTTACGTCCCTCTTAACTACTGTTGATTTTAGAGACGCCGGGGTGCCAGAATTTTGTCCCGAAGGGGATCTTTAACGTGCCAGTAAATCTACTAACACGGCTCCCTCGCATTTGTGCACCCTCAAATGCCAGCTGGCTGCGCCAGGATACGAACCTGAAACATACGGTCCAGCAAGCGAGAACGTTACCGTTGATCCACGCCGCCAGTCCGGTCGATTATGTCTCCAGATCCATAACATTCTTTAGATACTTCTTATCTTTCTTTCTTCAATGATGGTAGCATTTTTTATATAGGTTGTGGCGTTTGGTAGAGGTAAATCGTTTCTAAGGTCTTCAACAAAGAATAGTTCTATTATACTCTTTGATAATAACAACGAGTTATAACTATACTCATACATTTAGGAGAAAGTAGGCTATATGTTCTTTACTGAACATCTTGTTTTAATGATGAGTTTATATGCCGAGTATCACATCCCGAAATGAAACCAATCGGGAGATATTGCTATTCAATTAAATGCAGGTCTAACCCCTTAACACCCCTTTAGAACCTGAATATCCAAAAATCCTTTCTTAGTGGGCGTTTGCGGCCCTTGAGGAAGCTGCATACCAAATTTCATTCCAATCCGTTCGGTGGTTTCTGAGATTTCGTCATGAATGAATGAGTGAGTGGTATTTGACAAATATATAGTACATAGTGTCAAGTCTTTGTTATGCTAAACTCGGTTGACAGTGCTGTGTGAGCAGTTGAGTAACTAAAGGGATTTCAAGTAAAGATCCTCATTTTCTATACCAGTAGTGCAGAGCGCAACTCGAATCCAGTCGGCCGTGTCTCGACTTGAGCTATGTTGCCATGGAAACTATCTGCCTTGCCATTCCTTCATGAGTATATTTTATGATTTGATTAGCCTGTGCTTGAGTGCAAAGGACCGAAATCAGAAGAATGAGAAAGACTATCGAAAATTCATGTAGCCAGCGGTTCCTTCTCGGTCCTAAACTATGTGTATGCAAAATTTGGTTGAGATTGGTGGAACGGTGTAGATTTGTATACGGAACAGACCCACCCGCCCACCCACATACATACATACAGACTTTCACTTTTATATATAAGATTGGCACAAATATTAATCTACTAGCGGCCCCGTGCTAGAAATCTCGCATGTTCATAAGTCATACTTTCCCAATATAGGTTTGTAATGAGTGACTTAAGGAGAAAGGTTATGTTATTATTTCAACCAAATGATTATAGAACACCATTTTCATTTCAGTTAGAAATCCAAGCTGTACGATCTCTAACTTAAGAAGGCAATTACTGAAAATTCTATCATCATAACACTCACCAGTTATTCGATATTTATGAAAGCATCTTTGTCAAGATTTCCTGCTTTATCTTGTTGCCTGAGAAGCCTCTTCTCCCTTATCAGGACAGCCCTCGTTGGAAAACTTTTTTCACGTCCTGCTTACAGTGAGGCTTCCTCGTTCCTAAGTGCAACGATCAGCGCTAAACTATTTTGCACGTTACCTACAGGGGTGCATTCCTTGTCCTGTGAGAAGCTCTCAACGCTTCGCTTTCCCGAGTGGAGCGTCAGCATGAGAGCGTGCTGTGGCTGGTTTCATTCTTTGTTATTTATGAAATTAAAATGCAATTCGTCACTGTTGATTCCATTTCTGTACTGAATCCATTGATAGTGCTTAGCCGTAACACTCACCGGTTATTGGATACATTTCAGTCAGAATTGCAAGTTGTACGTTCCGTAAATTAAAAAGGTAATGAATACGTCTGGTTATTAATACCGAAGACCGTTCGAAGAATGGGTACTTCTGCTAGTATACATATATAAACAAAAAAGTGAGCATACCATTAAAACAATCAACTTAGCCCAACAGATTTCACAGCTGTATGTCCAGTTCGTCTAACCACTGTATGGCCTGAGTAGATGTCACCAGAAAGTCGTCCATTGATACAGAATACGCCCTCTTCGGAAATTCTGCTACAATATGGTGGATGGTTTGATTCACTGCACCACAGTCACAGCCGGGGGAAGTTCGCATGCCCCACTTATGAAGCAGTGAGCCACATCACCCGTGCTTGGTTCGGATTCTGTTGAGGGTACCCAAGTCCTTCGTAGGAGATCAAAACCAGCCGGAGGGTGCTTGATGTTAAATAATGTCTGCCACTCCTTCGGAGCTGTGCCGTTCCAAACAGACGGTGTAAAAAGCTAGAACTGCACCATACAGGAACAGTGTTTAACTACTAATAATGTCTTGAAAGATCTGATATGGAGACTTACCTGATATTTAACGTCTACCAAACTGCTCTGACAACCAATTTAAAGATGTAAAGAAAACCTTTATGTTGGATCAATCACAAGTATCAATTCGTGTAATTTCAGGAGCTTTCCAGTATAATTTGAATGAAATTGTTTTAACCAACTGAAAACTTGTAATATAATTTGGTTTCTCTTTGGAGGTGTACGGTACAGTCAGCCTTGTTACTTCTGTTGATTTAAGCTAGTTCGCTGGTAGCAACGGTCTCACATTCCAGTCCAGTCATTTGACGGATAGACCGAATGACCTCTTCATTCCACTGACCTAAATACTCTGAACTTCACTCTTAGGATATATGTGCATTCTAGTCCATTATTGTGGCGTAATGGAAGCATTAACCTAGACTTTGCTAGGACGTAAATAATGATGTGAACTAGGGGGCACACGGCGTCACATACAGAGAATAAAACCTCCTTGGCCATACATAGTATACTCTGAATTACCAATAATGGTCGCTGACAGCTGTCAAAGCTAACACGTGGGGAAATGCTGCGTTGCCACTGAGGCAGATCTTGACTCATAACATTCCAAGAGGCTTGCAGGAAGACACAAATACTGGGGAAGTTAGCCCCCCTGCCTGGTGGTCTAATGACCGTGAAGAGTGAAGGCACACTGAGTCAAACCATGTGCCTACTGCTGTGTCCGCATACATTGCAACATTGCTCACTGTTGCTATGGAGACCGTTACCCCTCTCGTCTCCACTCCTCGCCTTACTCTTCAAGCGGATGACAGCTTTCACCGACCATCTATTGTAAATCAGAGTATAGTACTGTAATCAACAGGGAACGGATTTATATGTACTAATAATTAATTAATGAAATATGTACATAAAAATTCAGCAATTTTTCTAGGTTCATGCCGTGTCTTATGTTGGGTTTCGCCCAGGAACACCAAGCTGGCTCATCAGCGGGCTCTTGATGTTCCGCGTCCGGACCCCTACAGGAGTAGCGAGCTGTGCACTACCTCCCTTCTTATGAAGCGCACGTGCGCCTCCAACTGCAAGAGCTAAAATCTCAAGTAGACTTTCACCTCCCTATATAAGCCTGCATGGTGTTCCTGGGCGAAACCCCACACAAGACACGAAATAAACCTAGAAAAATTGCTGAGTTTTAATTCACTGGCCGTGAAAGCCAATATACAATAATGTAGATCTACATGAAACATAATGTTGCACTTCTCACTTGAATATCAATCTTGGAAGAACTGTTCCCTGTTACCAAAACAATGGATTACAAAATGTTATTTTAAGTACTGGAAAGTGAATCTTCTCCTATTGTCTCTAAGGACAGAATTATGTTGACTGAAATTGCTTCAACATCAGAAGAGGTAATGGAGGCATGTTTGAACTTCACAATGTCAGCTGGGGTTAAATCCAATGTTAACTTTACACTTAAATCCCCACACAAAATTGCAGCAACCTTTACCAATGCTTCATATCCAGGGTTCTTTGAAGGTACAGTATCCATCTTCATCTTAGCCACATCTGCAACTTTACCTGTACCACAATTTAATGATTACAGTAAATATACATCTTTAATTGTTTCTCCATTATTGATTGGACTGCTAATTTACTAGATTTTAATACTTTATAGCCGAAATATGGATTATACAGTATTTATTTTAATAACTAAGAATATTTAACATGTGTGCTAAACTTCCAAATATGGAAAAATATGGAACATAAATACTCCACATGCCATGATTCGTAAAGTTAATACAAAATATAATTAAGTTTTGCTTCCTAAATACATATGTATTTACATAGAAATCCATTCCCTGGCAATCAATATGTGATGTCTGTCACTATTTCGCGCAAAATCTACTCAACCGATTTAGCTAAAGTTTTGCACGAACATAATTCAGATACCAGGAAAAAATATAGGACTGTTTCAACGTTTCAATATGACGGCAAAATAAATGTTTCATTTCAGTAGCAGGCGCTGCTGCATTTCACCCGACGAACAGCTATCCATGGCAGGTTGCATAGACTATATTCATTCTTGCCCGCACTTCTCACTCCTAATTTTATTGCTTTTCATTCTGAGTTTATTTAGTCCTGCTCAGGGTAGAATAATAAAAGGAACTCGCTGTTTATCTGTTCCATACCTCTAAATCGAACTGGCAAATCTGGAGTTTAGGTCCAGTATCCTCTGCTTTGCAGGTCTGAGAAGAAGATGCATTTTGGTCCACCTCGTGACGTAGTGACTAGCATTCTTTGTTATTACCGCGAAGATCCGCTTTCGATTAATTCTGGTTTTAGACATGGGAAGGGGTACACTCAGTCTAATAAGGAAAACTCAGAATATTTGGGTTTGATTCCCACCTCAGTCATTCTAGAAGTGATTTTCCGTGGTTTACCTTTTTAGCCAGATAAATACCAGGATAGTTCTTAACATAAGACAACGGCCGCCTCTTTCCCAATCCAGACTTGAGTTGGAAAAAGGTACGCTAATAAAGACACAATAATAACACAGGTTTTCAAACACATCCAACCACATGTTGTTAAGTGTGAGAGGGCTGAGAGCCCTAACTTTTCCACTGAAAAGACAATAAATAAATACATAGATAAATAAATAAGTACACGGAACTGTCTAAAGTCCGAAAGAAACAACACTGCAATTTTCGTGATCTCTATTTAAAACATTAATAATAATAGTAATAATATTAATAATATCGTATGACCTTGGGTGCCGTGTGCAAGCTTTGTTATTTGACACCCAAAGGGTAGCTTATATGTCGAAATTCGTTTTTCCTTGAAGCACTAAGAAAATCAAGGAGGTTAGATATCTAAGCTCCTTGAACACTATAGCACTTTCTAGTAGAGAAATGAGGAACTTTGTGTTGGCGTAAACTCCCGAGATTAATTTTACCATTATGAACACGGCCTACCGAATTCAAATGAGTTCTTTGACATGCCAACATCGTATGACATGTGTATTGTTTTATCCCTTTGTTGGGGGTGGGATAAACAGAGTAGTGTAGGTGTGTTAATTTTAAGGGCTGTTTCCGAATGAGGGTAGTTTCCCGTGATTGGGGAAGACTACCAGTGTAGTGTGTTGGCGTGAGTACTTAATCTATTGGGGGCGTCCCTGCAGGATGCGTTTACCTGCCAGGGGATGAATGTCTAAGTGCAGGCTGCTAATCTAGCCCGCCAATTAAGTAGAGCGAACAGTTCAGCGAGCGTGCAGAGTCGGTGACTTGGCACTCTGCAGTCGGGCGGCTTGCTCGAGTACAATAGAACCTGACGATGCAGTTCCTGGTCGCCACGGTCAGGGGCAATTATGACTAAGGTCAGGTTGGGTATAAGGATGTAAAATGGAGTGGGATTAGTAATAAACGTATGTGTTTACTGACCAAGTGTTTATTGGCCAGTAGCTGTGATGTGATGTCCCTTTTTGGGAGTTATAAAATAAAGTACAAGTTGTAAAGTGCACAAATGTGTAGGGTAGGTGTTGTCAAAGATAAGGAATCTGAGCACACGGCTAGATCTCACCTGGTGAAGAGCTGGAACGGACCTCGTTGGGGCAGGGCCGCTGGCCAAGAACAGATAATGGGGCTCTTCCGGGCCTAGCCTTTAAGGCCTCCCCCCACTGCCTGGTCAGAGTTTCCTCATTGCTGTCGCTCCAGTTACTGTGTTTGTGTTTGTATTACGTAAGCGTGGCTGTCAGCAGTATGCCGGGCCTGCTTGTGTTTGAAGAAGTACATGAGGCTAATGGTATGCCTATGAGGGTGGTTTTGATGAAAGATGGAGGGGTGGGTCTTAGGGGGTACTGCCCCCGGGCTGTACAGTATCGTATTTTTTCCCGCCTTTCAAAAATCACTTACCACGGGCAGGAGCGAACCTGCAAGCTTAGGGTTAGTAGACCGACACGTTGACCACTCGCAAAGCGTGGCAAGCACTTAAAACTATAATTGCCTTTTTTATATACTGTACAAGGTGAATGAGCTGCCCCTCATAGTATTGTTTTATGCAGCCCAAATAGCGTTTTATCATCCGGTATGGTACTAATGCACTGTAAGCATATCCTGCAAACGATACTGAACACTATTAATTTTCCCTCGATGTGACTACACACTGATGCTAGGGAAGTATAATAGTGTTCAGTATCGTTTGCAGGATATGCTTGCAGTGCATTATTACCATACGGGATGCAAGCAGAGAAATATCGACCTTCCTGGCCACACGCGTTAGTTGGGCTGCATAAAACAATATTATTAGGGGCAGCTGGTTCACCTGGTCTATTCTATTGACATAGAATATAGATTTAGGTGTTAGGAAGTCATTATTGAAGGCCTTTGTCTGGAGCGTGGCACTCAATGGAAGTGAAACTTGGTCTATTGATGCAGCAGAAAAGAGGAGAATTGAAGCGTTTGAAATGTGGTGTTACAGGAGAATGATGAAGATCAGATGGGTAGATAAGGTTACAAACTAAGAGGTATTAAGACTAGTGGGAGAGGAGAGATGTTTCTGGCGGCTGCTGATGAAGAGAAGAGATAGATTGGTAGGACACATACTAAGACACTCAGGAATAGCAAGCTTAGTTATGGAAGGGCGGAGGAGAAGAACTGTAGGGGTAGACCAAGGTTAGAATATGTTAAACAAATTGCCTCGGACGTAGGCTGTGGTAGCTATATAGAGATGAAACGATTAGCTCTGGACAGGAAGTCATGGAGAACTGCATCAAACAAGTCAAAAGACTGAAGATTCAAACAATAACATTCAAAAGCTGTCTCATATGTCTGCTCAAGATTTCTTGTAATAAAATGCAGGCTTTCAGTTTTCATAGAAATTATGTTTAAGCAGGATGTATTCTACATTTATCTTCAAGGGAGATGACCTCTTTTCACTGACATGCAGTTATATTGACCTTTCTCATTTTTGTATACAATTATAGCGAAGAGTATTTTATAGTCTTATTCTTCAGTATTCGATGAATCATCAGTGTCGTTATCCATTTAGGATGCTAGGTGCGCTGTGCTTTCCAGGCCAAAATACGTTCTACTATACAAGACAATTTCAGATATCAGTATCAGTGTATGGAAAGCCCTCACTTCTCCCAAGAAGAATAAATATATTGGAAGGTATATTAATCATATTGAGGATCTATTTTAACAGTAATTGCTCAGAGGCTTGAGCTGAGTTGTAAACGAAATATCGCTACAGTAGGCCTGTATGAAATAAACTCTGCAAGAATATCGTCAACAGTGTCTTGGACAAGATTCCTCTCCATCAACTGTGTGACATGCGAAGACAAGTATTGATTTACTCTCTGTTATTGCTCACTTCTAAAATTACTTAGGTTAACAAGAATCAGATTTTTAATATGCTAGTAAGTAATATCAGTCACTCTATTAGGACTTTAACAAGAAGTTAAACTTTAAAGGCAGGAGAACTAATGCAAATGTAACAAATAAATTTAAGGTGAAATTTAAGATGAAAAGAAAATAGATATACGCATAATCCAAATTGAATTACCGATAATTTTTTAAATTCTGTTAAACGCGCTGGCTGCTGTCACAAATACCCAGATGACTGAAGAAAGCAGTTTGAACTTCTGAATTGACTTAGTGATTCACATTGTGATAGTGAAGGAATATGTTTACAAAATAATAAGCAGGGAAGCTATGAGCTTTATTATATTCAGTTAGTCAGTTGTTGAAGTGTTTTATGTTACGTTAAGTAAGGGTTTTAAATGCAGTCAATAATAATTGTATGGCTTTTAACGTTTCATTGGTGACAAAAGGAGAATAATAAGGATAATAAAAATAATACTGATAATAATAATAGTTCAAGCATGAAAACAAAATAATTAGTTTCATGAAATAGAGGAAGACTTCAAGGCAGGCAAATTATAGGTAATAGAAGAGAATTCAGAGGTTCCATCAGTATCAGCACAGAAAATCTGCTAAAGACGATGCAATTTAAGTACTTAGGATCCATTGTCACTTCAAATTGTGACGCCACTCCTGATACTCGGATGAGGGTAAACGTAGCCTGACTCAAGTGGAGACAAGTCGCTGGAGTTCTCTGTAATAAAAAGATGCCTGTGCATTTAAAGGCAAAGGTCTATAAGTCTGTGGTACGCCCAGCAACAATCTATGGGACTGAATGTTGCCCTATGATCAAACAACATGAGCAAATTTTGCATAGAATGGAAATGAAGATGCTCCTATGGACGAAGGGGCTGACCCGATGTGACCACGCAAGGAACACAGACGTCCGGCGAAGATTTGGTTTTGTACCAATTGTCGAGAAGGTGAGGGAGGCTCGTCTACGCTGGTACGGTCGCGTCATGAGAAGACAGAACAACTCAGTTGCTAAAACAGCACTCCATATCAACCCAGGTGGAACAAGACCACGTGGAAGACCTGCAAAGCGGTGGACTGACAACATCAGGGCTGACATGCACGCTGTTGGTCTAACACCAGAAGATGTCAACGACAGAAAGAAGTGGAGGAGATATAGCAAAATACCAGACCCCGCAAGGGATTAATGCTAGGAAGAAGAGAGTAGAGCATTCAGAAACAAAATTAAGAATGCAAAATGTATAGTACCTGAAAACAAGAAAGGAAGGAAAGGAAGCTTGTAGTTTAACGTGACCGTTAATCTTGAGATCATGAGCCACGGGACCTCCTTTTTACGTGGAATCCGAACCACAGGACATGGCATTTCACTTCGAAAATCTCACATGCATTGACCGGGAATCGAACCCGGACCGCCTTGGTGAGAGGCATACAGCTAGACCGCTGAGCCACCACGCCCCCTGAAAACAAGAGGACGCAAACATTGTGGTCAGAACAAAGGAAACAGGAACACAGTCAAAGGATGAAGAGCATTTGCGGAGAGAAGAGGAAGAAGGAAATGAAGTAAAAATTGTGTCATCGTGAGATTTTCTAGTTCAAACACTGTCCATAAGAGCAAAAATGGTGTTATAATAATACCACTAATAATAATAATCAAACATCATAATATTACCTCAACTTGACAATAGATTTGTTGGATTGTATTGTTTTAGAACGACGATATTTAAGTGTAATATTTCGTATTAAATATTGAGCCTAATGCGCATTTACGAAAAATCTTCATACAAATATTACATTTCATAATATATGATTATACCGTACCACACGTGAGTGTGGTTGGAGGGGGGTGGGTTCCAGTTAAGTTGGAGCAAAATATTCCAGTAGCAATTATTTCAAGTGCCTCGGATTATCTTCACTCCATCATTGGAGCGAAGAATAATTTAGGGAACAGTATTTGCTCTGTGGGCTGCATAATTAAAGGGGGCAGGTACGAATCCTTTTAAGCCAGATGACATTTCTGCGAGCACTGGTTCCTACTAATGACGCAGTAAAGTGGTGGGCTGATCCTAGCGTCACACTCGCATTTCTTGCACATTGTGGCTCGTGGAGTTTTTCTATCACGCACACTGCGAAACTGAGTGCTCTCCAGGAGAGAACATTGAAATCGAACTGGAGCGACCTTGCTAGTTTGTTGTTTTTAATTCGTATTAGGGGCTTGGTACATCGTTAGATATCAGCCACGTGTACTTGGATGCGTGCTTAATTTGCATGTTATCCTCTGTTTCTGTGAGAACTTTAGTAGTGTATGTAGCTGTATTATTGGAAACGGGAAAGGGGTAGGTGTCCTGGGACTTGAAATAAGTTACTTTCTCAGGATTTGCCTGGAGAGAGTGTGGTAAAACCCGGGGTAACCCTCACCCAGGATAGCCGTTGTCAGTACCAGGATTCGGACTTCCTGTGGCTCTCCACCGCAGTCGTGGAGAGCGATTTAACTTCCATGGTTACACCACGGGGTACCCTTATTGGGAAGGCAATGGAAAAATTCAAAATGGTGTTCGCGAATTCAATACTGAATTATGAGAGTTCCAGTGGTATGCCATATTATTATACTCGGAAAGAAAATAAATTATTTGGTAATATTTTGGAAGGAAAAATGTATTTCCGGTAAATGTTAGTGAATTTTCTGAGCACAGTATATCTTCATACAAGCCTTAATATATTGACGACTAATTCAATGGAATTTTATGAGAACTTAAAATGGCGACTGTGCAACATTTTTAAAATTTAGTATTTCTACCAACCTACCTTGATTAGACACGAGAAATACAAACGAAATTTAAAAAAATTTGCACAGCCGCCATTTTAAATTCCCATAAAATTCCATATTTCAACCAACCTACCTTGATTAGGTCAGGAGAAATAAAAACAAAATTTAAAAAATTTTGCACAGCCGCCATTTTAAGTTCCCATAAAATTCAATATTTTAATCAACCTACCTTGATTAGGACAGGAGACATTAAAACGAAATTTTAAAAATTTTGCACAGCCGCCATTTTAAGTTTCCATAAAATTCCATTGAATTAGTCCTCTATATTAAGGCTTGTAAGAAGATAAACCGTACGAAGAAAATGCACTAATATTTACCGGAAATATTCCTTTTCTAGCCAAAAAATTACCAAATAATTTGTTTTCTATCTGACAGTGAGTATAATAATATGGCAGACCACTGTAAATATAACGCAGGCAAACATAATGCATATAGTTCCCTCACTTTCCTGGTTAACAAGTGGTGACTCAAACGTAAGGCAGTAGCAGCGCTGACTATAACCATTGTTCATAATCATTACTGACCAATAGGTGACGGACGTTGCCAAATAGAATGCTTCCTCTATCACTCCACGTGCACTCCCAATTTCCCCTCTGGCGGCCAGCTCGCGTGTCACGCAGATGTCAAGTGTTGCACATCAGCACGTAGTTCTGTCCAGTCTCGCTGATTGCTCTCTCCGGCTACAGTGGAAAGTTGACAACGCTGTTCCTCGTGCTGGGAAAGCCTTGTCTCGAGGCAGCCATGGAATGTTAACATAACCACCCAACTAGATTTCAGAGGTGAGCCGCACGTTAACGAGGAAAGTTCAAAAGCTATAGGCATAAATATACAAAGATTTTGCGTATGTGACTACGGAGGGTGATTAGGAGGAAAATCCCCTCTTCCCAAAGTTAAATAATAGAAATATGTACATCGATGAATTCTTTTCATTTTGAATAATTCTAATTTTAAGTACTAATTTGAGAACACGTGTGTAAAATATTTAGTGTTACCGAACAGAAACTTGCTTAAGTAAACCTGTTCATTTTGGAGCTTTTGGCGCCGATAAATAGAACGTATTAAATGCTATCGAAATCAAACACGAAAACAAAAATATGCCGGTATTTGTGCCTTCGTTCCTTGTTAGTTGCGGTAACTTCCGTCAGATCGCAGTCCAATCCCATAGTGAAAATGGCGGATAGCGGACAGCAGAAAGATTTCTGTGTTCTAAATAATGTCTCATTTTACCCAACTCCACCCCCAAATGAAATTTTGAATCTCTTCATCACCCTTCAGAACCAAATCCAAGTTACGCCACTGCACTACAAAGGTTCATTACATGATCCCCGCATAATACAGCACACTCAGTTCCTGTCACACACTGCTTAGCATGTCGAGATCAATCTCCGGGAATGCTGCTGTGATGCCTGCGCGCAGGTCGGTCGCAATGGTGGTGCAAAAACATAGTATTTTATAAAACACTACACAAAGATATCACATAATATGATGAAATCTGTCGAGTAGAGCGGCCAACACAAGTGAGTCGTCCAGTTGCAAAACTCGTTTAATCCACTTGTGATTAAGGATCATGCCGTAAAATTATTTATTTTATTATTTTATTTTATTTTACTTTATTTTATTGTTTTTATTTTGTTATGTTTTATTTTCTTTTAAATTGTTTTGTTAATTTTTTTGTTTTGTTTTGTTTTATTTTATTTTTTATTCCTTATATTTTTAATTTTGTTTCGTTTTGATTTTGTTTTGTTTATTTTGTTTTATTTTATTTTGTTATGTTTATTTTGATTTTCCAGGAAACAAACACAAAAAACATGAAGCAAAAAAGCAAAATTCAAAAACCAAAGCAAAAGCAGAAAACTAAAATCAAGAAACCAAAGCCAAAAAGCAGAATTAAAAAAGCAAAAGCAGAAAATAAACACAAAACAAAAACCAAGAAAGAAAAGCAAAAAGTAAAACTCAAAAGCAAATGCACAAAGCAAACACAAAACCAAAAACAAAAAAAAACAAAAAAAAAACAAAGCAAAAAGTAGAAAACAACAAAACACAAGAGATACGTGCGGCCAGAGAATTGTTTCTGATGAAAATTATTCTTATTCACAAGTGGATTAAATTGAGTTTTGCAACTGGACGCCTCAAGTATGCGTTGTCTTCTTCAGCTATACGGCCAATCCATCGTTGCGCTTTGAGTTTTTCAATTTTTGACTTGCGCAGGGCGTGGCCTTCTACAATGTCTTTGAAAATGAGTCATGTACATATTAGAAAAAAAGAAAAAAAAAGCTCAGCTTCTTGAAGTACGACCCTGCGTGAGCGCCAGCTCCGTCAGCCAGAGTGGCGTCGAGGACAGCGAGCTTGTAGTTCACATTTTTTCCAGGGTTCCAATTGAAGTTGCTGAGCTCCCACTCTAGCGTAGGCTGTCTGAAGTTCCCGGGTTCCACTCTACCGTAAGCTGTCTGAAGTTCCCTGATTCCACTCTAGCGTAAGGTGTCTGAAGTTTACGGGTTCCACTCTAGCGTAGGCTGTCTGAAGTTCCCGGGTTCCACTCTAGCGTAGGCTGTCTAAAGTTCCCTGATTCCACTCTAGCGTAGGCTGTCTGAAGTTCCTGGGATCCACTCTAGCGTAGGCTGTCTGAAGTTCCCTGATTCCACTCTAGCGTAGGCTGTCTGAAGTTCCTGGGATCCACTCTAGCGTAGGCTGTCTGAAGTTCCCGGGTTCCACTCTAGCGTAGGCTATCTGAAGTTCCCTGATTCCACTCTAGCGTAGGCTGTCTGAAGTTCCCTGATTCCACTCTAGCGTAGGCTGCCTGAAGTTCCTGGGATCCACTCTAGCGTAGGCTGTCTGAAGTTCCCTGGCTCCACTCTAGCATAGGCTGTCTGAAGTTCCCTGGTTCCACTCTAGCGTAGGATGTCCCAAGTTCCCGGGTTCCACTCTAGCGTAGGCTGTCTGAAGTTCTCTGGTTCCACTCTAGCGTAGGCTGTCTGAAGTTCCCGGGTTCAACTCTAGCGTAGGCTGTCTGAAGTTCCCTGATTCCACTCTAGCGTAGGCTGTCTGAAGTTCCTCGGATCCACTCTAGCGTAGGCTGTCTGAAGTTCCCTGATTCCACTCTAGCGTAGGCTGTCTAATGTTTACGGGTTCCACTCTAGCGTAGGCTGTCTGAAGTTCCCTGGTTCCACTCTAGCGTAGGCTGTCTGAAGTTCCCGGGTTCCACTCTAGCGTAGGCTGTCTGAAGTTCTCTGGTTCCACTCTAGCGTAGGCTGTCTGAAGTTCCCGGGTTCCACTCTAGCGTAGGCTGTCTGAAGTTCCTGGGATCCACTCTAGCCTAGGCTGTCTGAAGTTCCCTGTTTCCACTCTAGCGTAGGCTGTCTGAAGTTCCTCGGATCCACTCTAGCGTAGGCTGTCTGAAGTTCCCTGATTCCACTCTAGCGTAGGCTGTCTAATGTTTACGGGTTCCACTCTAGCGTAGGCTGTCTGAAGTTCCCTGGTTCCACTCTAGCGTAGGCTGTCTGAAGTTCCCGGGTTCCACTCTAGCGTAGGCTGTCTGAAGTTCTCTGGTTCCACTCTAGCGTAGGCTGTCTGAAGTTCCCGGGTTCCACTCTAGCGTAGGCTGTCTGAAGTTCCTGGGATCCACTCTAGCCTAGGCTGTCTGAAGTTCCCTGTTTCCACTCTAGCGTAGGCTGTCTGAAGTTCCCGGGTTCCACTCTAGCGTAGGCTGTCTGAAGTTCCCTGATTCCACTCTAGCGTAGGCTGTCTGAAGTTTACGGGTTCCACTCTAGCGTAGGCTGTCTGAAGTTCCCTGATTCCACTCTAGCTTAGGCTGTCTGAAGTTCCTGGGATCCACTCTAGCGTAGGCTGTCTGAAGTTCCCTGGTTCCACTCTAGCGTAGGCTGTCTGAAGTTCCCGGGATCCACTCTAGCGTAGGCTGTCTGAAGTTCCCTGATTCCACTCTAGCGTAGGCTGTCTAATGTTTACGGGTTCCACTCTAGCGTAGGCTGTCTGAAGTTCCCTGGTTCCACTCTAGCGTAGGCTGTCTGAAGTTCCCTGGTTCCACTCTAGCGTAGGCTGTCTGAAGTTCCCGGGTTCCACTCTTGAGTAGGCTGTCTGAAGTTCCCGGGTTCCACTCTAGCGTACAAATCTCCGACACCGCGCGTTCATAGTTTCCTCTTACCACTGCCAGCTGGATCGCATCCCACCTGGCTACCAGGTGGGATGCGATCCTGCTGGCAGTGCGTCATACACACTTACGTCCGATCCACTTCCGTCCCATTTTTCAAAATCACTCCCACAAAAATATCCAGGAACCGAGTGGAAAGATGTTACGCATCAATAAATACTTGTGAATAATGTATTGTTTATGGGTTCCACTCTAGCGTAGGCTGTCTGAAGTTCCCTGGTTCACTCTAGCGTAGGCTGTCTGAAGTTCCCGGGTTCCACTCTAGCGTAGCCTGTCTGAAGTTCTCTGATTCCACTCTAGCGTAGGCTGTCTGAAGTTCCCTGATTCGCCTCTAGCGTAGGCTGTCTGAAGTTCCTGGGATCCACTCTAGCGTAGGCTGTCTGAAGTTCCCTGATTCCACTCTAGCGTAGGCTGTCTGATGTTTACGGGTTCCACTCTAGCGTAGGCTGTCTTAAGTTCCCTGGTTCCACTCTAGCGTAGGCTGTCTGAAGTTCCCGGGTTCCACTCTAGCGTAGGCTGTCTGAAGTTCTCTGGTTCCACTCTAGCGTAGGCTGTCTGAAGTTCCCGGGTTCCACTCTAGCGTAGGCTGTCTGAAGTTCCTGGGATCCACTCTAGCATAGGCTGTCTGAAGTTCCTGGTTCCACTCTAGCGTAGGCTGTCTGAAGTTCCCGGGTTCCACTCTAGCGTAGGCTGTCTGAAGTTCCCTGATTCCGCTCTAGCGTAGGCTGTCTGAAGTTTACGGGTTCCGCTCTAGCGTAGGCTGTCTGAAGTTCCCTGATTCCACTCTAGCTTAGGCTGTCTGAAGTTCCTGGGATCCACTCTAGCGTAGGCTGTCTGAAGTTCCCTGGTTCCACTCTAGCGTAGGCTGTCTGAAGTTCCTGGGTTCCACTCTAGCGTAGGCTGTCTGAAGTTCCCTGATTCCACTCTAGCGTAGGCTGTCTGAAGTTCCTGGGATCCACTCTAGCGTAGGCTGTCTGAAGTTCCCTGGTTCCACTCTAGCGTAGGCTGTCTGAAGTTCCCGGGTTCCACTCTAGCGTAGGCTGTCTGAAGTTCCCGGGTTCCACTCTAGCGTACAAATCTCTGACACCACGCGTTCATTGCTTCCTCTTACCACTGCCAGCTGGATCGCATCCCACCTGGCTACCAGGTGGGATGCGATCCTGCTGGCAGTGCGTCTTACACACTTACGTCCGATCCACTTCCGTCCAATTTTTCAAAATCACTCCCGCAAAAATATCCAGGAACCGAGTGGAAAGATGTTACACATCAATAAATACGTGTGAATAATGTATTGTTTACGGGTTCCACTCTAGCGTAGGCTGTCTGAAGTTCCCTGGTTCACTCTAGCGTAGGCTGTCTGAAGTTCCCGGATTCCACTCTAGCGTAGGCTGTCTGACGTTCTCTGATTCCACTCTAGCGTAGGCTGTCTGAAGTTCCTGGGATCCACTCTAGCGTAGGCTGTCTGAAGTTTCCTGGTTCCACTCTAGCGTAGGCTGTCTGAAGTTCCTAAGTGTGGCTCTAGCCACGAACGAGTGAGGTCACGTATGTATGGTGCATCCGAGCAGTGAGAGTGCAGCCAACACACAACAGTTAAGTGCGCCGGATAGCTTCGCCTACGCTTGGTACAGGCTCTTGTCAATTGGATAGAACCCCACGAAGAAAATGCAAACCATCAGGAAAAATACGTAGAAATGCTCCTTCCAACGGAACACCACGCGTCCGTCGGCAGCGGAAATTCACACCCTTGTGGCGGAGATGCTGAAACTCACGGTCGACCTACTGGAGACCCTGCAACTTGACGCACCGTCCAACTCTGTTTTTATCAAGGTAATCTCTCAATCTATTATGGACAAACTTTTGAGTAAATTTGCGGGAACACACAGGCTTACTTTGTTTAATGGGGAGTCTGATTCGGTAGAAATTGCCACTGCCGGAATGGAAGCCACGCGGGTAAGGCTCTTTAATATTCCGCCTGAATTATCAAATGATACAATACGCACCCATTTCGTAAAATATGGTACCGTCAAATCCATCACGAATGAAAGTTGGTCCCAGTATTACAAGTTACCAGTTGCAAATGGTATCCGACAAATACACATTGATTTAAACAAGCAAATTCCGTCCTTTATCATGATTGATGGTCACCGTGGACAGGTTAGCTATGAAGGGCAAGTTAAAACATGTGCCATATGTCAAGCTATGGACCATCTGCGTATCGACTGTCCGCGCCGATACTCGGCCATGACGCGCCTTGAACGCGACACACGGACAACTAGCCTTGCGGCTATGGTCACCCCTAGTTCCAGCTGCCGTATAGACGACTCCCCGCGTCACAGCCCAGGCGATACTCATGCACGCTACGTTACAGGCTTTCCCCCGCTAGACAGCACGCCTCCAATGGAGACGGAGCCTGTCACCCTGGCTGGCAGCATAGGTGTGCCTGACATGTATCCAGAGTCTGTGGTCTTGCACCAGGAAGAATCCTCACAGCAACCCTTGGATGCTGACCGGTCACCCCCTCCAGTCGCCAAACCTACCCATAGTTCCCCCCACGGAGAAGGCTCGGCACAGGAAAATTCGGGGATACACAAAACGACCACCTGGTCTGAGGACATTGCAAGGTTAACCCTACTTCCGATGAATCCGATGCTTCGCTCGCCACCGAACTTGTTAAAACCCGTAGAGCACAGAACAAGCCTAAGCAGCTGAAGAAAGGTGAAATACGTGTCAGTGAGATAGACCCCCGTTTCCGAGTGCCGGAAACCCCCAGAAGTTGTCTAACAGAGGCCCCACCTGCGGCGAGCCTTACTACTGGCGAAGCCCTTGAGGTTCAGCAAATGATGTTGGACCTGTGTCATATGGCAACCCTTCCTAGCCCCGGACCCATTATTTCACTTCTTCGCAAGTGCGCTCAAATGGGTCAGCATGAGGGAGTCCCTGAGTTCGTTAGCAAGATGCGGGCTAAATATAGTGAGCAGTCCTGGGAGGCACTGCAGGATTTGGATCTACAGTTAGCTCCCCTCTTAGCCGATATCAACTATGGACCATAATTCACATTTGAAGACCTATGCCACAGTAAATGTTCCTGGCTTGAGGAATCCGGCCACTCAGGCGATGTTATGCCGTTTTCTGCGTGAATATGATGTTGAAATTCTTTTTCTGCAAGAAGTCAGCGAATGCAACATTGGCTTCCTGTATGACCATGACTATATAGTTAACATGGGCACCACTGCTAGGGGTACGGCCATTATCTACCGTAAAGGCACCCTAGTAACTGATGTGGTGATGGATCCTTCCGGACGTATAACGTCTGCTACGGTACATGGGGTCAGGATCATAAATGTTTACAGTCCATCTGGCTCCAATTATAAATCTGAGAGAAACGTTTTATTTAGGCAAGACATCTTACCCCACCTGGTAACGAATCTCCCCATTCTATTGATGGGGGATTTCAAGTGCACCTTACGCCCCCAGGATCAGACGGGTTCCTTCAATTTCTGTCCTGGGTTACAGAGACTCACCCAGAGCATGCAACTAATAGATATATGGCCACTCATACATGGCAACCAGATCCAATATACATTTTGCGTGGCGCCTCTAAATCCAGGATTGATCGGGCGTATATGTCCAGTACGCTCGCCTCACATGTACGCGGCTGTCGGATAATCCCTGTCGCCTTTAGTGACCACAATGGCTTTTTATTTACGGCGCGAAGTGCCGCCCCTGCACACACAATACAAGGGCGAGGCACGTGGAAAATGAATACCAACTGCTTTGAAAGGGAAGAGGATTCACAGCGTTTTGAGGCTGTGTATCGGCAGTGTTAACGGCTGAAACACCGTTACAACAATGTGGCTGACTGGTGGTTAGAAAAGGTGAAGCCGGCCATTCGGGCAGTCGCCAAAGCCATAACCTTTGAACTTAATCAACGTTTATATCGGAAACTGGACTTCTATGACACCGTGGTACAGGACCTCCACCATCGAGAACAACTTGGGGAAAAGGTGTCGGTAGCACTACACACGATTAAGACAACCATCTGCCATGTCCGAGAAAGCAATTTAGCCACCCTGCAGAAGCATGTCAAGAAATATTCCTTGATTGACAGGGAAAAGATGTCTGTTTATCAGCTTGGCCGTCTCCGCCGCTCGCAAGGGCGTCAGTGTATTCGTCAGTGGACGGGACCGGATGGGGGCATATTAACGACCCGTGAGGAACTACTTGCAGAAGGTGAGCGCTATTTTCGGGAGATGCTGGCTGAGGAACCAGTCTCGGAAGTGGCAGGTAACCAACTCTTGACGTCTACGGACCGGCGCCTGGACTACGACTGCATGCGTCAACTTGGCGCCCCAATCATGAAGGCAGAGATCGACTATGCTCTCCGAAACACAGCTAATAACAAGACTCCGGGAATAGATGCTCTGCCGTATGAATGGTACAAACACTTCTGGCACCTCGTTGGGGATGAGGTCACCCAAGTCCTCAACTACCTATTCACACATGAAGTACCCCACGGCTTTACGGAACGCGTTATCCTTTTGATTCCCAAGATTAATGGTGTGCGGGATATTGCTGACTACAGACCAATAAATATTCTCAACACGGATTACAATTTGCTGGCCAAAGTCCTAGCACTTCGGCTTAAAAGTGTGCTGCACAGCTTGATAGGCCCTGGTCAAACCTGCACGATACCCCAGAAGACCATTCTGCATAGCATTCTTGCGATCCGAGACCTCATTCTTTATGCTTCAGGTAATGGAAATCACGCGGCTGCCTTGCTGAATATTGACCTGAACAAAGCCTTTGATAGGGTCGCCCACGCATATCTTTGGCAAACTTTGCGTCACTTTCATATTCCTCTGGGCGTCATACACTGCCTCCAACGACTCGATGCATCCGCTTCATCCAGAGTGTTGATAAATGGAATTTTATCCCGTCCAATTCCCGTCCATAAATCCATCAGGCAGGGCTGCCCATTGTCGATGGTGCTCTTTGTTTCGGCTATTGAACCCCTGGTCCGCAGTCTGGACGAGAAACTCCAAGGTATCGATCTGCATGGTGCCCATATCACCCTGCGGGCATATGCCGATGACGTGACCGTCTTTATCACTGATGAGTCAGAACTTACGTCTACGAATATCATCATGGACACCTACGCCCTAGCATCAGGTGCACGCATCAATGCTGCGAATTCATCGCTCATGTCCATCTGCTTGCCTACAACAATCAGGACTCCGCACGACCTAGCCATTCCCATAGTTGACAGGTGTACAATCTCGGGGATAACTTTCTTCCACGATTTTGCAGAAACTGTCAGCTACAACTGGAACCGGCGGCTAAATATGCTGAGATTTCAATTAAAGGAAGAACTGACGAGAAGATTGAACCTGATACAGAAAGTGTGGTTTATTAATACCTTTGCCCTGTCCAAAGTATGGTTTCTGGCACAAGCAATCCCAGCTCCGCACGTTCTCTGCCAACGAATGGAAATGGCCATCGGGTATTTCCTCTGGTCTGGATACCGCTACCTGATTCGTCGAGATCAAATGAACCTGCCACTCCGAAGAGGCGGACTCCAACTTGTGGCAGTTGAACACAAATGTGCCGCCTTTCTGGCCGCACAGCTTTTTCGAGCGCAACACCATATTGGGGACCCCTTTGACACTGTCTGCATCCAGTCACTTGTCCCAGGTGCGAATCCCCAGATGCTCATCCCAGCCAATGTTTTCCAAGAAGGAACTCGCAATTCTTAACCGTCTGAAATCCAGTGTCTCCACACCCTTCACTGCCCTCCCCACCAAGGTGCTTTATTGGTTTCTGCTCGCCGAAAGACTCTTCACCCCCTATATACAGATGAAATATCCTACGCGAGCCTGGTCGACTATTTGGGAGAACCTGTGGAATCCCTGGATTCCACTGGAATGGCGATCGACATTGTATGAGTACCTCAATGAAATTGTGCCGACCAGAGAAAAACTGTCTCGGCATGGGCAGAGTGATGTCGACCTGTGTGACGCCTGTAGTCGCACTGACACATTAGATCATCGGGTCACTACGTGTGGGAATGCGACAGTCGTCTGGACTTGGACCCTCCAGGCAGTATCTGGAATCTGCGGACAGCCGCTGGACGTGTCCGATGGCATGAAGGTGCAACGTTTTGCAGTACAACATTCCACTGGGGAAAGCGTAACGCCATCCTCTGGTTCGCTGCGGGAGCGATTCATTATAACCTCTCCCGCCACTGGTCTCGGGACCACACACTGGTGGGGTTCTTGGACCACCTCCGCAGGGAGAGATGGAAATCCGCCAAACATGGGACACTGACTGCAGCGTTTGGACGGCTGTTATGTATGTTTTGAATTGGACAGCCACGAGTTCTTATCGTCAGCCTGGAGTGTTTAATGCTTATAAGTGCTTGTGACTTTAAAATGGTGCAGTGACGATTAGTTTCTGTGTTGACCTTTACAAAGGTGCAGTGACAATTTGTTTCTGTGTTGCTTTACAAACAATGGTGCAGTGACTTTTATTTTCTGTATTAACTATTCACATTGTGCACTGACAATTCCTTTCTATGTGTGTAAAGTTATTACTATGTAAATAAAACCACTTATCTTTAAAAAAAAAGTTCCCGGGTTCCACTCTAGCGTAGGCTGTATGAAGTTCCCGGGCTCCACTCTAGCGTAGGCTGTCTGGCGGGAGAGCAATTATATACATGCGTTTCGGGTTTCAAGTAGAGTTCTATTTTACCACCTAATCTAAATGGGCACACATAATACTGGCATACTTTTACGGTATATATTTCAAAAATATATTTTATAGTCTCTTCCATGTGTTATACTAGGATTCTTGTACTAAATGTACCGATTTTATTCATGTCACCAACTGTGAGTTGAGAAAATATGGAGATAATATTGATGATAATAATAACAACATCAATAATAATGAAATAATGGCTTTAACGATAAAGTAGTTATTAAATAACAGCAGAAAATCTTGTACGTTTCTGCCGTGTTTGTTTCAGAGTATCACCGTTGTGTACCAATTTGAGATTGTCGGACCCCACTGGAATAGCAAACTTTATACTATGTCACATTTTAAAAGAACATCTAGTAGGCTAAAATCGGAAACATTTCCCTTAGCACTCTGGCCTTTTATCATATAATTGGAAGGAATATCCTCAGCCACGAATTCAGTATTTTGAATAAACTGTCTCTCAGGGCACACTGTACACCAATGATAAGAAATACAATTTAACCATTTCCCTTTTTCTCCCTGTGAATGCTCCGAATTTCAAGCGTTAAAGAGAATGTTTCTTCTTAATGGATAGCCTGACAATCCTATACAGCTTCTTGCCGTCGAGTTTACGAAGTTATTAAGTCAATTCTCTCAGCTAAACTTACTTAAGAATGAAGTATTAATTGGATCACACCGTATTAGGCACGTAATGTAGGATAAAGTGATAAAATCGCTGGATGTTCCCTTAAGTAATGAGCACGCTGTTGAAACTCAATCTACAGTAGATGTATGAAGGTTAATATCACTTACTCCTCACTCAATAACTCCGTGCGCCAAGGCTCGTAAGTAGACATCGGATCTTGCAGATTTTTACCCATTGTTTTCCGTAAGTCTCAATCAAACCTATCAGTGACAACCGTATTTATGTGCCTACAGTCACAGTAATTCAATTTTGGAGTTTTGTGATTTTTTTCTCCTCCCAGCTTGTCTTCAACCTCGGACTCTGCGAGGGATCGGTCTTCTGGTTGGTTGGTTGGTCCTCAGTTTAGAGGCTGCGACAACGCGGTCATGTAGCCCCGTGTACTTTGGGTGTGTGTAGAATCTGTCTGATAACCGGTGTTAATTGTGATGACTGTATTAGTGTGAGTATCTGTTTTTTGAATTCAAGTAAGGACTGCAGACTTGGAATATTTCAAATAGTTCCTACGTTTGCCGCGAAGTAGAAATATTCACATGGTCGTTTCTCGCAATTTAACCATTCGAGTGCAGTGACACTTAGTACAGTAAATCCTTATACAGATGTTAATCCACTGGCATCTAACTTTTTCAATTGTTTCCATAACCACAAGATGGCAGCTGTGCGAAATTTAAAAATCTCGTTTTTATTTCTTGTGTCCTAATCATGCGATTGAAGTTTGAATACTACACGTACACAATAATCTTCATGTAATAGTACATATCTCTAAGACCTACATATATAAAAATCCAACATGACGACCATCCGCAATTTTTAGTTGGTTCTCATTATCTTCGAATTTATTATAGCAATCAAACTGAAATTTTGTATGTTGATAGAGGCAATTAATATAAGTAAGATATATGAAAATAGGCTATATAGTTCTTCATGGAACTACTTGTTTTTATGTATCTACATCATGGTAATGAACAGTAATTAGTAGGGATATCCCTTCAAATAATATAAAAAATGTTATACAAATATTTTTCGACATACTTTTGGATTAGAACATCGTACCTTAAAAGAAAATTCATATTGGCAAAAGTATTTCGTTTTCGTCAATAACCCTTCTTATTATTGCAGATAATGTTCCAAACAGCAATCCCTGAAAATTTCAATTGGCTAACAAAAACAGATTTTGAATCAAGTGTACCAAAAATTTGAAGATTTAACATGGGCGAGATAGGCAGGTCTTTCTTACCTTAAATGAAAGGTTGCAGGTTACAGTTCAGTACACGACATGGCTTTTAGCTCTTTATTGTACATCCATATGAATTGGCCTAATTGGCCACTAAGGAAATTACTTAATGTGATTGGCTTTATCAGCATGAGCTGTTCGTGCCAGCTCGAGGAGACATGAACCTTCTCGAGGCTTGCCCCATGAACGTGATTGAGGTCCACTTCTATGATCGTAATCAAGAGAGTAGGCCGTGCTTCAATTACCGACCCCTAAACTCATCTCGGACGAATGTCGTAAAAGTGAAGCGCCTTCCTATTGGTCCGTGTGGAGTTGTGTGCCTTGCCGCAGCAAGGAGTAAACAACCGAGTGCTCTGTGGTGGACGCAGACAAATATGTCTTCTGTTCGCTATGTTATCGACAGCGTTGGGGATGTTAGCTCGAGACTAAAATAGAAAATGAATGAATATCTTAGTGTAGCCTACCTCATATCTCAGAGTGGCCTGTTTGCCATCTCTCGATGAATGTAGTACATTTGAGTCCTCAAGTTACAAAACTCGTTGTGAATAAGAATCAGTTTCATGAGAACCGTTTCTCAGGACTTTGCCTCACGTATCTTTTGTGTTTGCTTTTTTCTACTTTTTGCTTTGTGTTTATGGTCTTTTGGTTTTGTGTTTGCTTTGCGCTTTAGCTTTTGAATTTTACTTTTTGCTTTTCTTTCTCGGTTTTATGTTTTTTTTCTGCTTTTGATTTTTTAATTTTGCTTTTTGCTCTATGTTTCTTGTTTTTTGTTTTCTGATTTTGCTTTTGTTTTTGAATTTTGCTTTCTGCTTCGTCTTTTTGTCTTAGTTTTGTGTTTGTTTTCTGCTTTTGCTGTTTTTGAATTTCGCTTTTTGCTTTGTGGTTCTTTTTTTGTTTTCTGCTTTTGCTTTATTGTTTGACTTTTGATTTTAGCTTCGTATTTTTGTTTTTGGTTTTGTGTTTGTTTTCTGGAAAATCAAAATAAAAAAATAAAACAAAACAAAAAATCAAATCAAATATAGAACAAAACAATTTAAAACAGAATAAAACGAAATAAAGTAAAACAAAACAAAATCCAAAAAATAAAACAAAATAAAATTAAACAAAACAAAATAAAACAACATAAAATACAATAATTAAATAATAGTACATTATGGAACGAACCTATAATGGCTATAATTAAGACACGAGTATTTTTATAAAACGAGCGTATGCGAGTTTTATAATTTTCATACGAGTGTCTTAATTACCATTATAGGCGAGTTGCATACGACTGTTTATGTTCGACGATAATTATAACTTTATTATATGTTTTAACATAAATATTCATAAATATCTGTTCAGTCACTAGAATGTTGTGATCGGGTGCTGCGGTGGGTAGTATATCTCTGTTTTCCAAGCTCTCTGGACAAGCGACGCATGCGCTCTGTGTGCTTCAATGCCATATGTTCAGATTGTGCTCCAGTATTCAGTAAAACTGTCACCGAAGTCGTTTCAAAACCACGCGCTGTGTAGAAATTGATTTTGGGGATATTAAGGTACAGTGCCATTTCTTGTCTCATATTCACCAGTTTATTTACGCGAACATATGGACGGTGCAATTTCGGTAATTTATATAGACATGTTGGATTTTGAGCGCATGCGCGAAGGTATCATTATCTAATTGGTCACACAAGTGTTTCTTTAGCTCTGATTGGTGGGAGAAACTGTTTCATAGTGAAAAATAGTGTTATAATGAGCCTCGTTACGATACAGTTTTCTGACACAATAGTTAGGGTTGAACATAAATAATAATAATAATGTTATTTGTTTTACGTCCCTTTTAACTACTGTGGATTTTAGAGACACCGGGTTGCCGGAATTTCGCCCCGAAGGGGATCTTTAACGTACCAGTGAATCTACTGACACGGCTCCCTTGCATTTGTGCACCCTCAAATGCCAACTGACTGGCATAAATAATTTTAAATAATTTTACGACATGATCCTTATTCACAAGTGGATTAAACGGGGTGTGCAACTGGTCGACTCATTTGCATTTGTCTGTTGGCACAGGCTAGAGTATAAGGTAGCTTTTCATCGATGTCTCAATCTCACTCATGGCTGTGATTATATGGTAGCTACTGAGGTATGAGTGGTGCTTAGTAATGACATTCACGACGCAGTCAGTGCCTGTGGATGCTGTGAAAGGTTCTATTCATAGGTTTAAAACTACTGTTCTGACTCAGTGAGGAAAGCAGTGGCAAACTACTTGACTCCTCTTCATGCCTAGTACGCCTTAATATAGTGCTGCCTTGCGTTTGTGTGGCTATCCACTCACATAAACTAACCAGCCTTCGGGCTGACTATCTAACAGACATATCTCAGAGAATCCCATATTCTAGCTCAGGGCTACCCGGTGGAAAATTCCTTAGTGGAGGCATCTTCGTCGCTATGGTTGCTAACAAGTTATTTGATTTACCCCCAGGCGTAATGAAAATTACCACCAAAATCGGGTAAACTCTAATATATTACATTACGCTAATTAAGTTATTTACAAATATTAAATTTGGATTATTTTCAGTCAGTCACCACGATGGGACCCAAATTGTAATGGGCGATAATCCCTAAAACTGAAAAAAATACATGCTATTAAATCATACACTTTGATGACACTCATTAAGCGGGCATCATCAGATCCTGATCATTTGTGTTGAGGTTTCAGACACTCATTAAGCGGGCATCATCGGATCCTGATCATTTGTGTTGAGGTTTCAATTTAAACACATAAATCATCTAACTACGAGCCTCGGTGGCTTAGGTGGCAGCACGACGGCCTCTCACCGCTCGGTCCGTGGTTCAAAACCCCAGTCACTCCATGTGAGATTTGTGCTGGACAAAGCGGAGGCAGACAGTTTTTTCTCCGGGTAAATCGGTTTTCCCTGTCACAATTTCGTTGCCGCAACACTCTCCACTATCATTTCATTTCACCTGTCATTCATTTAATCATTTCCCCATGGAAGTGCGACAGGCTTCGGCAGCCGGCACAGTTCATATCCTCGTCGCTAGATAGGGGCTTTATTCATTCCATTCCCTGACCCAGTCTGTCGACTGGAAACAGGCTGTGGATTTTCGTATCATCTAACTACAACAATTTATAGTGTGTTATTTGTTATTATAATACGATTCGCAGTTTGAACCCCGTTACCTGGTTAGTTTGTTTTGCTATTAAGGTTTGTGCATTACGTATGAGTGCCAGTATTATGCACGTGTATACAATTTAGAACAACACAATATAATTTTATCAAAATTAGAGCGTGAACTTAAATTCTCTTATGCACAATGCGCAAATTAAAAACAAAACATTTTGTTATGTTTTGGTTGGGAGGGTGGGAGGACAAGATGGTAATTGGCTAATTATTCACGGCCAGTGAATTACAACTCAGCAATTTTTCTAGGTTGTGCCGTGTCTTGTGTGGGGTTTTAATTCACTGGCCGTGAAAGCCAATATACCATCTTTCGGAAGCCTTCATAGGGAGGTTATGGCTGCCTGAGCTTTTGGTTCTCGCAGTGAAGAGGCGCAGGTGCTCTTCATAAAAAGGGAGGTAACACGCAGTTCGCTACTCCTGTGGGGTCCGGGCGGGGTCATCAAGAGCCCACTGATGAGCTAGCTTGGTGTCCTAGACGATTCCCCACACAAGAAATGGCACAAACCTACAAAAATTGCTGAGTTTTAACCTTAGCAAGAGTTTCTATCTTTATATATATAATTCTTCGACACGTGTGTATGTCACTGAACCCCTCCTAAACGACTGGACCGATTTTGATGAAATTTGGTATGTACATTAGGGTCGGTCCATGTATGGTTTAGATTCACAATCTGACCCGGTAGGTGGAATGAACACAATTTTAGAACCACAATTTACACACAATTTTAGAACCACAATATACAGTCAAAGACAGTCGTCATGGAAACCACTAGCCTTGGCCTTGGTGAAAACTGATGTCTTTGGACAGTTTGTCTCTGCACGTTAGAGCCACCTGGTCGCAACCTGTGCAACTACCGCCATAACATACACTCCGGCCGTGGCGGAAATTTGTGTTTTATACCAAAGGTGGCAGTGATATCGAATTCTACTGTTTGCCTCTGCACGTTGGAGCGTTTCAAAGTCACGTATGCGTTTATATACTGTTCATCCCATTGCGATCAAACTTGGGTGAGATGTTGAGTGTACTCTAGGGAAGGTGTTTGGCTTAATAAATTACTTTACAATAGATAGCGCACGACTAGATTCAACAAATGAGTGACGACGCACGAAGCGTTTCAAGAAGGTCCCGTATGCGTTCAAATACCATTCGTCCGATAGAGATGAAACTTGGGTGACATGTTGTGTACACTCCAGGGAAGGCTTATGGCTTAGTAAGTTCATTTTACAATAGATAGCGCATGAGTAGATTCAACAAATGAGTGACGACGCGCAAAGCGTTTCAACAAAATCCCGTATAAGTTTATATACAATTCATCGATTGAGATGAAACTTGGATGAGTTGTTGTGTACACTTAACTGAAGGTTTCTAACTTAGTAAATCCATTTCTCAGGAGGTTGCGCACGAGTAGATTCAACAAATGAGCGACGACGTCGAAGCGTTTCATAAAGGTCCCGTATGCGTTCAAATACGATTCGTCCGATCGCGATGAAACTTGGGTGAGATGTTGTGTACACTCCAGGGGGAGGCTTCTGGATTAGTAAATCCATTTTACTATAGGTAGCGCACGAGTAGATTCAACAAATGAGCGACGACGCGCGCACGTTTAAACTAAGTCCCGTATGCGTTCATATACCATTCATCCGATTGCAATGAAACTATGGTGAGATATTATGTACACTTACATGAGGGTTTCTAACTTAGTAAATCCATTTCACAGGAGGTTGCGCACGAGTACATTCAACAAATGAGCGACGACGCGCGAATCGTTTCAATAAGGTCCCGTTTGCGTTCAAATACCATTCGCCCGATTACGATGAAACTTGGGTGAAATGTTGAGTACACGCTACGGAAGGTTTCTGACTTAATAAATCCATTTTACAATAGGTAGCGTACGAGTAGATTCAACAAATGGGTGATGGCACGCGAATCATTTCAACAAAGTACCGAATGCGTCCATACACCATTTATCCGATTGTGATGAAACATTGGTGAATTGTTGTGTACACTTCAGTAAGGGTTTCTGGCTTAGTAAATGCATTTTACAATAGGTAGTGCACGAGTAGATTCAACATATGTGCGATGGCGCGAGAATCGTTTCGACAAAGTCCTGTAGGTGTTCATATACCATTTATCCGATTGCGATGAAACTTCGGTGAATTGTTGTGTACACTTCAGGAAAGGTTTCTGGCTTACTAAATCTAGTTTTTAATAAGTAGCGCATGAGTAGATTCAACAAATGAGTGATGGCATGCGAATCGTTTAAAGAAAATCCCGTATGCGTTCATATGCCATTCATCCGATTCCGATGAAACATGGAAGAGTTGTTGTGTACACGCCAGGGAAGGTGTTCAACTTGGTAAATCCATTTCACATTATTGGTAGCGCACGAGTAGATGTAAAAAATGAGTGACGACGCGCGAAGCGTTCCAACAAAATCCCGTATGTGGTCTTATACTATTCATCGATTGCGATGAAACTTTGATGAGTTGTTGTTTACACTTACGTGAAGCTTTCTAACTTAGTAAATCCATTTCACAGTTGGTAGAGCACGAGCAGATTCAACAAATGAGTGACAGTGCACGAATCATTTAAACAAAATCCCGTATGCGTTATATGCCATTTATCCGATGGCGATGAAACTTTGGAGATTTGTTGTGCACGCTCCCACGAATGTTTCTAGATTAGTTAATTCATTTCACGATAGTTTAGAGGCAGTTAACAGAAATTGAAAAAAAATATTGTGTATCCAAAAGCACTTCAAGAAACACAGTTATAACACTTTCTTTGATTGGCAGGACGTCTGCCGGGTCAGCTAGTTTGTATATATATTTTAAAATCTTAAGCTACATACGAGAGATATGTCCCTAAACTTTCAATGAGTAATGTCTGAAAATGAGGTAAGAGGAATTACTTAAATAGTTTGATGCTTTTCAGTGTACATCCCTCCTTAAGCACCCTACAATGCCAACTGACTGCACCGGGATTCCATCCCGCTACCTTGGATAGAGCAGGCGAGATCGTTACCACTGTGCCAGTCGTACTTTTTTCTTCGTGGTCGTGTCTATGTATATATGCTACTAGACGTGAATGGGAGCTCGATTTTCCTTTCCGACCTCATTGTTTTGATTGTGTATCGCTTTCCGCATCCTGGCATTGATTTAATGTGCTCAATATAATTTGATTGTACTTGTCAAGAGTTTAATTGAGGGTTTAAATGCAGTGTTCCTAAATAACATAACGTTATGTAACCTAAATAACTATGTAGACTAACTGAACGATCAATATATCAACTGTAAACTGTCAGACTGAGTGGCACAGTTAGGCAAGAGCTGGCCTTCAAAACCACTCCATCCCAAATTGAATATTTTCAAAGCCTGTTAAATCCTCGGCTTTCTTGGCTTTCACCTCGGAGGTCAGGGTTCGATTCCCAGATCTACTGAGGCATCTTAACTCTGGCGTGAGGGCTCTTACTGTTAACTTTATCAAAATAGAAGAATGTTGTTGTGTCATTAAGGGACTTTGCGACATGGCAGTGATGTAGCCCCGTGTACTTTGGTGTGTGTAGGATTTGTCTGATGACTTGTGCTACTGTGGTGTCTGTAGTGGTGAATCTAACTCTAATGAATTATATTTGAGTAAGGGATTAGGGTAGTAGCCGAGGACTTGAATAAAGTGTGAGCCCAGCATTTACCTGGAGTGAGTGTGGAAAACCCCGTGGAAAACCACACTTAGAATGGTACAGTCAGTGCCGAGATTCGAACGACCAATCTCTGGATTATAGCAGCTTCCCATCGCAATCGTGGTGCGCGATCTAACACATACAGCCACGACTCGATGTGGGGTCTATTACGTTGATCCTGCAGATTGCTCTAGTTCCTTCCTTAGTCATTTTATTTACTTATTACGCTGTATTTTTTCTACAGAATTTTTAATAAAGAATAAAGAATAAAGAATAAAGAATAAAGAATAAAGAATAAAGAATAAAGAATAAAGAATAAAGAATAAAGAATAAAGAATAAAGAATAAAGAATAAAGAATAAAGAATAAAGAATAAAGAATAAAGAATAAAGAATAAAGAATAAAGAATAAAGAATAAAGAATAAAGAATAAAGAATAAAGAATAAAGAATAAAGAATAAAGAATAAAGAATAAAGAATAAAGAATAAAGAATAAAGAATATTATTGGTTTTACGTCCATTTTAACTACTGACACATTTAGACACGCCATGCCGGGGTGCACGAATTTTCTCCGCAAGGGGATCTTAAAAGCGCCACTAAATATACCAGGGCTGGCATGCAACATTAAATTCATGGCTGTGGGGGCGAAAATAATTTAATTTCGCCGTGAGCGCGATATTCGGGAGCGAAATTATAATGATTGTCGGCGCGTAATTAAATCAAAGCGAAACTTAATTCTAAGCGAAATTAATTTCGTTCCAGGCTTTTAATTTCGCTCCCGGCGCGAAATTAATTTAGTTCCAGACTTATAATTTCGCTCCCGGCGCGAAATTAATTTAGTTCTAGACTTATAATTTCGCTCCCGGCGCGAAATTAATTTCGTTCCACACTTTTAATTTCACTCCCGGCGCGAAATTAATTTCGTTCCAGACTTTTAATTTCGCTCCCGGCGCGAAATTAATTTCGTTCCACACTTTTAATTTCGCTCCCGGCACGAAAATAATTTAGTTCCAGACTTATAATTTCGCTCCTGGCGCGAAATAAAATTCGTTACAGCCTTTTAATTTCACTCCCGAGGCGAAATAAAATTCCCAAACGTTATTAAGTTTCGCTCTCTGACGTGTATTTAAAATGCATGAAACATTTAATTTCGTTGTTGAAATTAAAAAACAGTATATTTGTTTCGAGAGTTAAATAATGTTCTGTACGATGTTCAAAGTCCTGATGTCTGTCTCTCTGTCAGATAGTCAACCCGAAGGCTGGTTGGATCCTCAAAAACTACCGCGGTAGGTTATGTGGGTAGATACCCACAAAATCCCAAGGCAGCGCTATAGTGAGGCGTACTAGGCAAGATGAAGACTGAGGTAGTTTGCTATTGCTTTCCTCACCGAGTCAGAACAGCAGTACTAACCCTATGAGTAGAACCATTCACAGCATTCACAGGCACTGAATGTGCCCTGAATGTCATTACTAAGCACACCCATACCTCAGTAGCTTCCATATAATCACAGCCATGTGTGAGACTGAGACAGCGGTGAAAAGCCACATTTTACTATAGCCTGTGCCAACAGTCAAATGCAAATGAGTCGTCAAGTTACAAAACTCGTTTAATCCACTTGTGAATAAGGATCATTTTCATGAGAAACGTTTCTCTGGACTTTGTCTCACGTATCTTTTGTGTTTGTTGTTTTCTACATTTGGTTTGTGATTTTGGTTTTGTGTTTGCTTTGTGCTTTTGCTTTTGAATTTGACTTTTTGCTTTTCTTTCTTGGTTTTGCGTATGTTTTCTGCTTTTGATTTTTAAAATTTTGCTTTATGTTATTTGTTTTCTGCTTTTGCTTTTGTTTTTGAATTTTGCTTCATCTTTTTCGTTTTTGTTTTATGTTCGTTTCCTGCTTTTGCTTTTTTGAATTTTGCGTTTTGCTTTATGTTCCTTGTCTTCTGCTTTTGCTTTTGTTTTTTGTGTTCTGCTTTTGCTTTTTGCTTCGTTTTTTTGTTTTGGTTTTGTGTTTGTTTTCTGATTTTGCTGTTGTTGAATGTTGCTTTTTGCTTTGCGTTTATTTTTTATTCTGCTTTTACTTATGTGTTTGAATTTTACATTTTGCTTCGTGTTTTGTGTTTTTGGTTTTGTATTTGTTTTCTGGGAAATCAAAATAAAACAAAATAAATAAAACAAAATAAAACAAAACCAAAAAAACAAGACAATTTGAAACAAAATAAAACGAAATAAATTAAAACAAAATGAAATTAACAAAACAAAATACAGCAATTTTTTTTTTATTTAGTCAATTTACCTTCTAGGTTGGTGGTTCCCACGGACTCAGCGAGGGAACTCACCACTACCGCCTCTATGGGCAGTGTCCTGGAGCTTGGAACATCTGGTCGGGATGGATACAACTGGGGAGGTGTGATCAGCACTTCGCCCAGGCAGCCTCGCCTGCAAAGCGAACAGGGGCCTCATGAGGGATGGGATGGAAGGTTGGGATGGAGAGGTTAGGAAGAGGGAAGGAGGCGGCCGTGGCCTTACAGTACGTACTGTCCCCGTTTACCCGGATAGTAGGCTGTCAGATATCCGCCCCCTCAATCGGATTGCCAATAATCAACCGCACCGGCTCAGCTACACCAATGAAAATGGCACTGACAGATACTACCGAGATTTGAGCACAGAAGTTAACAAGAAATTATTGTGGAACACACCAAAATAGACGGGGGTTCATACTTACCTTCACTTACCTCTTAAAAATATCTCGGGGATTGGGTTGTCAACAGGATCTCTAAAGTATGCTCCCACAATAACCTTCACCATGACATTTAAAAATGAACCAGAACGAAGACGAGAACTTTGAACTGTACAAAAGCTTTATTTCAAATAAAGGGTATGATTTTAACACACTCAACAAAATAAATGTGGCTATCAGTAGCCCATGTCAATCTGACTATGTCCTCCTGTAGGACTTGCAAAGTTATCATACAACATGTTAGCTCCCACGAGCTCAAAATAACGTAACATTCATATCACACTTGGACTGGAAAAGGAAGTCAGGACGAGACACATATAGAGCATTTGTTTTCTTTTAATAAACATGACAATGATATATATAGGCACAAGGCCACAATGTAGCCGACCTTGCCCGCTGATAACCAGTTGTCTGGCCAGCTGCGGTCTACCCTTCAACCTGACGCACACCAGTCAAATGGACTCACTTGTCCTGCTGCGTTGCGTAAGAATCCAGCTCCCTCTCAAAAGGTTTAAATGTCCGCAAGACAACTCATATTGTTACGCAAATCTTTCAAATGCTCGACTCACATACCACTGGATTATTCTGACAATCCCTAAACTTGTTAAATGATCATCCAAATGTTTAATAAGCAGAGTATAAAACAAACTCTTAAATGTTTATAACAAAACTCATAAATAATTTATAACAATTAGAAATTGTTTATAATATTGTCGAAGACAATAAAAAAAATTTAAACACGCCTTTAACATTACTTTCGTTCCACATTATTGTCAAAGATATTTACATTATTATTTACAATATTAACATTTAAATTATTCAAATTATTAATTTAAGAAATACATTTAACCACATGTTCATCCGGTTGGTAATTTCATAATCGTGTCAATATAATCGACCAATGAAGGTTAGTTATACATATTTAATGTCACAATCTGGTTTAATAAAGGTTGTAATAATTATTATAATTATTTGTGACGGTAATCTTCATTCAAAATCTTATCTCAAATTCTTTCAATACCCTTGTTAATTATAACAGTAAATTCACTTGATTAGTTTTCAAAGGACTAATACAATACACTCCAGCGGAAAATACTTCGCTTACAAAAAAAATTCACAAAACTGCATTAAAATAGGCCCAGAATTCATCATATATTAATATATACGGCATCAAAATCTTCCACAGAACTTACAAAAACCTCCACTAACAAATTCTTCAACATCATTAATTACTGTGGGAACCTCCTTCATTTACTTCAAGGGCATTATACATCAGCGACTTTCAACACGTCCGCTGCACTAGCGATTATACATTCATAGTTCCACTTCAAAAATTCTTATAATCATTAATTGTTTCAAAACTGTTGTCATTTAACCTTCGTGGATTTCATTCATGAATCGAAATGAAATAAAAATTTGCCAATCACAAACAAATTTAATAGTGAATACGCTTATATACGCCTCTCTGGTCTATCAAAATTTAAGATTAACATCTTCAAAGTATTGTAGTATAAAAATACTATCATCAAACAAAGTGCGACTAAGCTGAAAAATAGTCGAATAGAATCCAATTAGACTGTGGAATGCAAACATTATTATTCAAATCTCTAACTGAGAAAAAACTCCTAACAAAAGTTCATGACTTTAATGCATTCAATAATTCATAATTAAAGTTCATCTTTCACAAAATTGTCTATGATGCAATGGTCGTTCATAACTGACGATAAATGTCTGTGTTGCAATCAATTCAAATAACGACTAGTATTTCCAAGATCGTCGACAACGTAAGAGATTTTAACGCTCTAAAAACATTTAAATGTTCTTCCTTCTTGATGATGACAGAAAATTGGTCAAAGTAATTAAACTGGGGTAGAATTACTTTAATAAAGTGACACGCTGTCTGAATTTAAATCTGCCATGAAAATCATTAACTTATAGTCAAATCGTGACTCAAAAATAAGCAAATTACTGAAAAATCTAAATGTCAGTCTCAACTGATCCAAAATCATTTAACTTTGCCCATGACATAACCATGTCTTAATAAATCGTCGAAAAAGGCATAACTCATCAAGGTGTACTGAGAATAGGAATCTCAAACAAGAAAATAGGGCAAAATACATGAGGACAGAAAATATGGGAAAATGGTTGCTCAGATATCGCTAAAAAAACTCAAATAAAACAATAAACGTTCACGACTACCTTATCTGCCGATTGACGTTCCAGAGGAAAATTCCCCAAAGAAGACTGCTGATGGATCCATTTCACCAACTTGAAGATGAGCTCCATCCTCCAAACAGGAAACAGCACCCTCGGAGAATCGAACTGCTTCCTCCTCCGGAAACTGCACTGCTCCGTGTAGACGAAAGACATCCTTCCGGCAAAACTCTTCTTTGTGAGTCGGGACTACCCTGACCTCTCTTGAAAAATCCCTGAAGATCTTGTAGAAAATCGCCATGAAGTTTTTGTAGTAATTTCCATTGAAATATTCATATTCAGTGAGTATGAAATCGTTTCCATTGCTGTTGGATAGTATTCAGCGTTGAACCACGAAACATGGGTGTAGATGGTTGTTCACCACATGTTCGCTTGTATGGAATGGCAATTAGCGAAGTTCCATGCTGCTATCTTACTCCGTCGATGTATGTCCCAATTGCAATAAAGTCCTTTAGCCTTCCATCTTCTCTTCGGTTATTGTAATAGTAGAACAAATTGCCATATTAAACTGCTCCATAATACTGTAGCGTTGTGTCACAATTCAATCTTAAGTCTCCCTGTTGCACTAGCAGTGTCAGCCGTACCGTCGAATCTGACGCTATAAAGTGCTTCTCAGGTGGCGAGAAAATCACTTTTGTCAGACGTCTAAAATTGCTAATATCTTCTAAAATAACTTCACGAAATTGTTCAACTTTTCTACACTCCTTAATGTAGCACTGCACAATAGAATTAGCTTATAGGCGACCGCTAACTGTTCATAGCTAATCTTGTAGACGCGTTATAATGTGCGTTTTAACTTCACCTAGTTTTACTCACTGTAAACTTGCACTGCTTGTCTGCTCGAATCTCGTTTAATGCGGTGGCTTCATCACGCGTTATAATGACGACTCTTTCTACTTATCACTCGACGTCTCACCAAAACGACTATATAAGAACTGAAGATCTGACGAATTTAATATCAGAGGTATCAGCTATGACGATTTGAGACTCCTCTCTTCTGCGCAAGGCCTTTTATAAACTTCATAAGGGGCGTATCCATCCCTTCCATAGCGTGTTACTGCGTCATCGCTAGAAGTTCTAACTTCGTCAATACTTGACGGATTTTCAAAATTCAAAAACAGAAAATTAATTTCACCAAAATTCCAGAACAATGCCTCTACTGCAAATGGAATTCCACAATTCTGCATTCCAAAAAGTAATAAAAATACCATAGTTTCAGCAATCTCCGTCTTCCTTCAGACTATCGTTCATTGGTTCGAGCCTCCCCTCCAATAGCATAATTTCTTCCTCAGCAGAATTCCACGTTTCCTGCGACTGCGTCGTAAATCTCGGATCTTTCTCGAATAAATGCTGACGTCATTGAGAATCTCAGCTCAAGTAGACTGCTTGCATAACGTCTGCGTCATCCGTGCTTACGGCATGACCATCCATGTCGTAACTATGAGAGCCATAACTTTCTTCATAATTTCCAAAATAGCCACCGTGGTCTCTATATAATTCAATTTACGGGGGCATTCTCCCCTCACCACGTTTTAAAAACAGTTGCAAATTGTTTTTAAACTCAGTGTTACAAGTACCTCAACTCTCTTGAACACGAAATTGAATTATTACTGGCTTACTCTAGTATGATATTTCCTCTATGTTCCTTAATCATAAATCTCTTCTACTCTGGGTTGTGTGTGGTTAAATGCATTCTCTCTACTTTCTCTTCTGTCCAGTATTTCTATTTTCTAAGTTCTGCTGGCTTGTCGAAGGTCCAGGATCGATCACAACATCCTGCCTTTTCTTTTGATTTTCGGCTTCTTTTTCCCGTAATTCTTTCAGGTATTGCTGGCTTTCCCTCTCTCTTTCCTGATACTGATCGGGTGTCATAACCTGACCTTGAGGATTCTGATTGCTATTTTGGTTCTGGTTATTTCTATTATAATTTCTGTTATAACCATTATTGTTATAGTATCTGCCTCTTCCATTGTTGTAATTTCCTCGATTATAGTTCCAGCCTCTTCTCTGTTGATACGGACGGTAACCTTGCGATCTGTTATTTCTAAACTGATTATTCCTGTGGGGACCTACATTGTCAGTTTTCTCTTCATCTGGCCTGTCAGTTTGTTGGACTTGGTCCATATATACAGTATTTATTTCTTTGAAGTCATACCTTTGACCTTTCTGTACCACGTTAGGCATTGGACTTGTGTAGTCTAACCTCCTCAGTAATTCATCCATGCTGGTCAAATCCCTTATGTTTGACGAAATGATTAGTCTCCTCACCTCCACAGGCAGCATACGAGAAATCGCATCAATTAATTGCTCCGTTGACAATGGGGGTTGCAAAAATCTCAAGCGGGACAATTGACTCGTAAAGAAATCAGCGTACCGCGTTGGAAGAGTACCTGAGTATTTTCTTGAATAAACCTCCGCTCTTAACGAATTCTGCGCTTCGATGGACCAAAATCGTTTGATTAATGCCTCTGCAAACTCGTCAAAGTTACTGAACGTGTATCTAAAAGCTCGAAACCATTCGAGGGGTCCTCCAATCAAAAATCTTTCCACTATCTTCATCTCTCTCTCTCTGGGAATGTGAGCTTCGATGAAATAATCTTTGAGGTTCCTAATATATTCTATAGGCGTCAAACTATCAGTGTTGCTGAATTTTTGCGGTTTGTCTTCAAAATTCCTGATGACCGTCACATTCCTCGGATATGAATCCGGGTAGTTTTTCCCACTATCTCGATAGTTCCACTCAGGTTCCATATTCCTCTCGTCATCTTCCTCCCTGAATCTGGATATACGTTCTTCAGGAGTCACGTCTCTCTCTTCTGGATCTAGGTTATATCTTCTGGCATAATTCCTATTGGTTTCGCAAGCCAAGCCTTCTGTATCCTTGTCAGTAATCTCCGTTAAGACTTTCATGATTAACTCTTCTTTATAGGTCTCCATCAAACTAGCTTCTCCTAGCTTCAAATTTTGCAGTTTACTCGTTGTTTCATTCACATCAGAGACAACTTTATGAATCTGTTCCTCTAATGCAGATTTTAATGCTTGCACATCCTGACCTAATTGTGTTCTATCTTCTACTTGTCTCTCGGATAGCGAATCCATCCTGACGCTCAAATCTTTCCTAATCTGTACTACTTCATTGTTAATATCTATTTGAGTACTGGCAAGTTTTCTTTCAATACGTTCCTGAATTTGGGTTACATGTTCCCCACTTGACCTATTCCACTCGTCTTTCCATACTGCTACATTTGCCGTTAACATTTCTGCTATGTCTACTTCGATATCTTCCTTCAGTAATCTATTATGGTCTAATACCTGGGTTCTCATGACCTCTACATCATACTTTAAACCTGCTAAAGACGCTGTCGTTCTAACTGACTCATCAACTAATCTAGTCGTTAATGCACTCATATTACGCGTACAAAGGGTTCTCGAATTTTCTATTTCTTCCCTGACTTTATTTACATCAGTTTGGACTTTAGCAATATCTACGAAAACTGTGTTGACTTCTACTTGAATTTTATTTATGTCACTTTGCATCTCATTTACATCCGAATGAATGTTATTAATATCAACCTGAACATTGGACACATCAGTTCTAACATTTTGGATTTCTCTTTGGACTTCCTCAACCTTGTCTTGGACAGTCGCAACATCATTTTTAACAACAACTACCTCAGCCCTAGCACAAGAAATATCACCTCGGACATTAGCAACATCTAAATTCAACATTGTAAGATCTTTCTGTACCTTAGAAACATCAATTTTAACATCAGCAACATCTTTATGCACATTAGACACATCTATTTTAACCTCTGAAACATTTTTATGCACATTGGATAAATCTTTTTGGACATTGGACACGTCTGTGCGCATGTCAGTTACAGCATTCTCGATTCCTTGGGTATTAATCTGTAAACGCGACATATTATCCTCTAAGTGAGCAGAACTGGTCTGGAGAACTTTCATATTCTCCTCCATTCGACTAGTATTCCTAGCTTCCATCTCCTTCATGCTTTCATCCATGCTAACTTTCAAACTAGCAGACATATTACTAGCATTCTCCTCCATCATCTGCTTCATTCTGCTAGCATTCCTAGCTTCCATCTCCTCTAACATCTTCCTCAGACTTTCGTCTGCCATTACAATATTAATTCAAAAAATAAACTGCTGTAGGGACATACATCAATAGAGCAAAATAACAACATCTGAGCAACACTTTTCACCATATATAAATTTGATCAATTTTCTGTCTTAAATCTAACTTATAACTACCTTATAATTAACCTTCGAAGATACTTCATGTTGAAACAAACTCAAGCACATGTTCAAATTTCCCTGGCCCATTTTAAAATATCCTAACACAAATAATTTACATTTACAATCCAAATAATTTAATTTTATTTTTAATATGACTAAAACATGCCATAAGCCGGTCAAATAAAATAAGATTCCAGATCATAGGCGATTTTTCTAAGTTTCCAGCCCATTTAACCTCTCGAGTTATATAAGATCTGATCTTTTCTGAGTGTAATTTTCCTAATACAATACAACATTTAATTCCTATATAATCACACTCTTAAATTCTACAATTGGCCAAGACATCTAACAAAGAATCAACCTCTTTATTTGAGTCTAATCGAGCCACACGTTTTAGGTTTGCCAATCCTACTGGCGTTCAACCTGGTGATCCACTTATGTTGAACAAGCCCCATACGTTGACTGCGCCAATCCTTCTGGCGTTCAACCTGGTGATCCAGTTATGTTGAACCAGCCCCACGTTTTAGGGTGCCAATCCTTCTGTCCCCGTTTACCCGGATATTAGGCTGTCAGATATCCGCCCCCTCAATCGGATTGCCAATAATCAACCGCACCGGCTCAGCTACACCAATGAAAATGGCACTGACAGATACTACCGAGATTTGAGCACAGAAGTTAACAAGAAATTATTGTGGAACACACCAAAATAGACGGGGGTTCATACTTACCTTCACTTACCTCTTAAAAATATCTCGGGGATTGGGTTGTCAACAGGATCTCTAAAGTATGCTCCCACAATAACCTTCACCATGACATTTAAAAATGAACCAGAACGAAGACGAGAACTTTGAACTGTACAAAAGCTTTATTTCAAATAAAGGGTATGATTTTAACACACTCAACAAAATAAATGTGGCTATCAGTAGCCCATGTCAATCTGACTATGTCCTCCTGTAGGACTTGCAAAGTTATCATACAACATGTTAGCTCCCACGAGCTCAAAATAACGTAACATTCATATCACACTTGGACTGGAAAAGGAAGTCAGGACGAGACACATATAGAGCATTTGTTTTCTTTTAATAAACATGACAATGGTATATATAGGCACAAGGCCACAATGTAGCCGACCTTGCCCGCTGATAACCAGTTGTCTGGCCAGCTGCGGTCTACCCTTCAACCTGACGCACACCTGTCAAATGGACTCACTTGTCCTGCTGCGTTGCGTAAGAATCCAGCTCCCTCTCAAAAGGTTTAAATGTCCGCAAGACAACTCATACTGTTACGCAAATCTTTCAAATGCTCGACTCACATACCACTGGATTATTCTGACAATCCCTAAACTTGTTAAATGATCATCCAAATGTTTAATAAGCAGAGTATAAAACAAACTCTTAAATGTTTATAACAAAAACTCATAAATAATTTATAACAATTAGAAATTGTTTATAATATTGTCGAAGACAATAAAACAAATTTAAACACGCCTTTAACATTACTTTCGTTCCACATTATTGTCAAAGATATTTACATTATTATTTACAATATTAACATTTAAATTATTCAAATTATTAATTTAAGAAATACATTTAACCACATGTTCATCCGGTTGGTAATTTCATAATCGTGTCAATATAATCGACCAATGAAGGTTAGTTATACATATTTAATGTCACAATCTGGTTTAATAAAGGTTGTAATAATTATTATAATTATTTGTGACGGTAATCTTCATTCAAAATCTTATCTCAAATTCTTTCAATACTCTTGTTAATTATAACAGTAAATTCACTTGATTAATTTTCAAAGGACTAATACAATACACTCCAGCGGAAAATACTTCGCTTACAAAAAAAATGCACAAAACTGCATTAAAATAGGCCCAGAATTCATCATATATTAATATATACGGCATCAAAATCTTCCACAGAACTTACAAAAACCTCCACTAACAAATTCTTCAACATCATTAATTACTGTGGGAACCTCCTTCATTTACTTCAAGGGCATTATACATCAGCGACTTTCAACACGTCCGCTGCACTAGCGATTATACATTCATAGTTCCACTTCAAAAATTCTTATAATCATTAATTGTTTCAAAACTGTTGTCATTTAACCTTCGTGGATTTCATTCATGAATCGAAATGAAATAAAAATTTGCCAATCACAAACAAATTTAATAGTGAATACGCTTATATACGCCTCTCTGGTCTATCAAAATTTAAGATTAACATCTTCAAAGTATTGTAGTATAAAAATACTATCATCAAACAAAGTGCGACTAAGCTGAAAAATAGTCGAATAGAATCCAATTAGACTGTGGAATGCAAACATTATTATTCAAATCTCTAACTGAGAAAAAACTCCTAACAAAAGTTCATGACTTTAATGCATTCAATAATTCATAATTAAAGTTCATCTTTCACAAAATTGTCTATGATGCAATGGTCGTTCATAACTGACGATAAATGTCTGTGTTGCAATCAATTCAAATAACGACTAGTATTTCCAAGATCGTCGACAACGTAAGAGATTTTAACGCTCTAAAATCATTTAAATGTTCTTCCTTCTTGATGATGACAGAAAATTGGTCAAAGTAATTAAACTGGGGTAGAATTACTTTAATAAAGTGACACGCTGTCTGAATTTAAATCTGCCATGAAAATCATTAACTTATAGTCAAATCGTGACTCAAAAATAAGCAAATTACTGAAAAATCTAAATGTCAGTCTCAACTGATCCAAAATCATTTAACTATGCCCATGACATAACCATGTCTTAATAAATCGTCGAAAAAGGCATAACTCATCAAGGTGTACTGAGAATAGGAATCTCAAACAAGAATATAGGGCAAAATACATGAGGACAGAAAATATGGGAAAATGGTTGCTCAGATATCGCTAAAAAAACTCAAATAAAACAATAAACGTTCACGACTACCTTATCTGCCGATTGACGTTCCAGAGGAAAATTCCCCAAAGAAGACTGCTGATGGATCCATTTCACCAACTTGAAGATGAGCTCCATCCTCCAAACAGGAAACAGCACCCTCGGAGAATCGAACTGCTTCCTCCTCCGGAAACTGCACTGCTCCGTGTAGACGAAAGACATCCTTCCGGCAAAACTCTTCTTTGTGAGTCGGGACTACCCTGACCTCTCTTGAAAAATCCCTGAAGATCTTGTAGAAAATCGCCATGAAGTTTTTGTAGTAATTTCCATTGAAATATTCATATTCAGTGAGTATGAAATCGTTTCCATTGCTGTTGGATAGTATTCAGCGTTGAACCACGAAACATGGGTGTAGATGGTTGTTCACCACATGTTCGCTTGTATGGAATGGCAATTAGCGAAGTTCCATGCTGCTATCTTACTCCGTCGATGTATGTCCCAATTGCATTAAAGTCCTTTAGCCTTCCATCTTCTCTTCGGTTATGGTAATAGTAGAACAAACTGCCATATTAAACTGCTCCATAATACTGTAGCGTTGTGTCACAATTCAATCTTAAGTCTCCCTGTTGCACTAGCAGTGTCAGCCGTACCGTCGAATCTGACGCTATAAAGTGCTTCTCAGGTGGCGAGAAAATCACTTTTGTCACACGTCTAAAATTGCTAATATCTTCTAAAATAACTTCACGAAATTGTTCAACTTTTCTACACTCCTTAATGTAGCACTGCACAATAGAATTAGCTTATAGGCGACCGCTAACTGTTCATAGCTAATCTTGTAGACGCGTTATAATGTGCGTTTTAACTTCACCTAGTTTTACTCACTGTAAACTTGCACTGCTTGTCTGCTCGAATCTCGTTTAATGCGGTGGCTTCATCACGCGTTATAATGACGACTCTTTCTACTTATCACTCGACGTCTCACCAAAACGACTATATAAGAACTGAAGATCTGACGAATTTAATATCAGAGGTATCAGCTATGACGATTTGAGACTCCTCTCTTCTGCGCAAGGCCTTTTATAAACCTCATAAGGGGCGTATCCATCCCTTCCATAGCGTGTTACTGCGTCATCGCTAGAAGTTCTAACTTCGTCAATACTTGACGGATTTTCAAAATTCAAGAACAGAAAATAAATTTCACCAAAATTCCAGAACAATGCCTCTACTGCAAATGGAATTCCACAATTCTGCATTCCAAAAAGTAATAAAAATACCATAGTTTCAGCAATCTCCGTCTTCCTTCAGACTATCGTTCATTGGTTCGAGCCTCCCCTCCAATAGCATAATTTCTTCCTCAGCAGAATTCCACGTTTCCTGCGACTGCGTCGTAAATCTCGGATCTTTCTCGAATAAATGCTGACGTCATTGAGAATCTCAGCTCAAGTAGACTGCTTGCATAACGTCTGCGTCATCCGTGCTTACGTCATGACCATCCATGTCATAACTATGACAGCCATAACTTTCTTCATAATTTCCAAAATAGCCACCGTGGTCTCTATATAATTCAATTTACGGGGGCAGTACCATCCCGGCATTTGCCCGAAGACGAAGTGGGAAACCACGGAAAACCACTTCGAGGATGGCTGAGGTGGGAATCGAACCCCCTCTACTCATTTGGACCACCCGAGGCTGAGTAGACCCCGTTCCAGTCCTCATACCACTTTTCAAATTTCGTGGCAGAGCCGGGAATCGAACCCAGGACCTCCGGGGCGGCAGCTAACCATGCTGACCGCTACGCTACGGAGGCAACAAAATAAAATAAAACAAAATAAAATAAGGTATAATGGGGGGCATGATCACCTCCTTTGAGGGGCAAGACAGACACATCAAACAGATGGAGGAGGGAGTTATGAGCAATGACTACGTCGGGGTGGTATTGGAGGAAGGACGGGTAGATTCTGGGAAAAGGACGAGGGTGGCGTCGATGTGACGTAGGTAGATGTCTAGGTTATGAAGTTCTAGGGCCGAACGGGAATGTAGGTTGAGGTCGGCCATTAGAATGAAATGGGGGAAGATTTCAGACACGTGGGTAATGAAGTCTTCGGGGGATGGGGTGGTAGGGATGAATGTAGATGGTGGCTAGGTGTAGGACGCGGGAGCAAATAAGGCTTTCGGGGAAGAAAAGAAACAGATTTCATTTCAGACACAAAATGAAATGTTCCATGCATTTTAATTTCAGGCCGGAGGGGGGGGGGGGGGGGGGATAAAATACCGGGAACGAAATTGACGGTCGTTAACAAATTTTATTTCGCGCCAGGAGCGAAATTAAAAGTTTGGAAAGGATTTTATTTCGCGCCAGGAGCGAAATTAAAAGTCTGGAACGAATTTTATTTCGCGTCAGGAGCGAAATTAAAAGTCTGTAATGAATTTAATTTCGCACCAGGAGCGAAATTAAAAGTCTGTAACGAATTTCATTTAGCGCCGGGAGCTAAATTAAAAGTCCGTAATGAATTTAATTTCGCGCCAGGAGCGAAATTAAAAGTTTGTAACGAATTTAATTTCGCGCCAGGAGCGAAATTAAAAGTTTGTAACGAATTTAATTTCGCGCCAGGAGCGAAATTAAAAGTTTGTAACGAATTTCATCTCGCGCCGGGAGCTAAATTAAAAGTTCGTAATGAATACAATTTCGCGCCAGGAGTGAAATTAAAAGACTGCAACGAATATCATTTCGCGCCAGGAGCGAAATGTTATTCCATTGAACAATTTCATTTCGCGACGCTAAATTAAATTGATAATACATTTCGTTTCGCATGCCAGCCCTGAAATATACTAACGCACCCTCGCCAACTGACTGCGCCAGGATTTGACCCTGCAACCTTGGGCACGTTACCGGTTTGCGACGCAGCCAATCAGCTGCTTATAGAAAATTGTGTCCTAAACGTTCTCAGTGCAATTCAAAAAGCGATCATTCTACAAGTGCTTTTCCGTTCTTTCCCACTTCTAGGAAAGGGCTGCATCCCAATTGTAGCCCCCAATTGAAATCACGAACACCATTACAGACTGCGTAACAACACAGGTAATCAGAAACCTACCCAATTACATGGGGATAATGACCACGATATCACAACCTGTTGAATGAAACAAGAACATTTACACCTATTGCTGTTTCCCACTATTAGTGGTGTATTATGTTTCTGTCCATCAGTACGTCTCTACAGGATAGGCACTGCTCCCATGTGTTGAGGCCCCGTGGGTGCGAGACCTTATCCCGTGGGAACTGGAACACGACCTCTCATCTGTCTTGAAGTGAGCACAGGGGTGCGAAAAACACACTCTGACCAGGCAAGCCACAAGCCATCATAGTTGGCACTAGAGAGGTATGGTGGAAGATGTAATTTTTATGTAGAGCAGCGTCTTTGCACGAGACAGGTATGGGGTGATCACTTTTGTGATACTTTCAATGGTTAGCTTGGCCCATTTGTCGGTCAAATTTTGTTTCTTGTTACCGAGATCCCCGAATGGTAATTATTTCCTTGTAAACGTATTAATTGCTTAAACCTTATGCATAATCTTGTTATCAATCACTTATTCATAGATATTATAGTTCTCACCTTGAGTGTTCCAGTCGCTCGCTACCTCAAGCGTCCTCACTCCCGACATACAGGGCATCTACTGGTTGATCCGCTGTCCGCTGAGTAGTGTCGACTGACGTCACCCTGACTTTCGTTCGACCAATGGCAGGTTTTTGTCTGATCGGGTGATCTCCAGCTTCGAGATGGTTCCATGATCCCTATTTAAGACGCCACTTGCTGGCGTTCTTCAACCACTTCTGATCAATCACCACTTCTGATCAATCATCACTTCTGATCACTTCAACCTGCTGGTCACCGCTACTGCATCTCATGACACCATCGCTAGTCTCTACGCTACCTAGCAGCTACGTCACAAGATCTGCACCATGACGTATTGCTCAAGATGGCAAGAATAATTGCCAGCTGTTGTACTTTTCACCTTCACCTTAGATGGGATACTTGGATTCGTCTTTCGAAATACTGCTGGATCATCACTTGGAAGCTATAAATGTCATTCCTTCGCAAGAAAAGAAGAGAAAGTAGACATTTTTATCAATGGTGTACATTCTCTAGGCCATGTACGCCTCCTTCTGAAGAAACCGTGAGGACTTTTAAATCAACATTTATGCTAGCTGGAACTTTTAAAGAGCTGGCTCTTCAAAGATAAGTTTAATTTTATGAAGCATTTAAATTATACTAATCATTTTATACTCTTAATCAGTTTCATGGTTCTCTCTTTTTATAAAGTGCATTTTTATGTGTTAAGCTCAACTTCTCTCCAATTAAACAAGCTTGTTTCATTGACATTTCTTTAATCTGGGTTTCTGTCATCAGGCCCTCACACTTTTGCTCCATTTATAATTGTTCATTTCTGTGATAAGCACTTAAGTGCAATTTGTTTATTGATTATAAATTTATTATTAGAAATAAAAATTGTTAATGTATTGCTACCTACATTGGTTTTCTAGTCACGTATTTCATGCCCACTACCCCGCACCGCTTCAGTCTAATTTTCTTGACCACAGTAGTTATTTTGTCCAGGCTTTCGCCTGATGCGTTACCGTTCTCCCGTATGGGGAAGTTTTAGGGCAGAACTTATTCTCCATAATTTTTGGTGCCGAAACCCGGGAAACATATCTGTTGCACCCTGGATCCCTATACAAATTTCATATCTTGGATTTTACATTAACAATTTTTGTTCATTGTGTTTCAACACTAATTCACATTGTACGTTTCAGCTTGAGGCGCATGTTCAGCAGAAGAGGAGAGAAACGTAAGCTAAACCGGTTTCTTCCGCATCAGACTAAACCTTACTACCTAGCAAGCTGTCATCTTCTGGCTTCCAGTACTCGAAGTCACAATATTGACGTGAGTAACAAACAACTTTTAATATGCCTAACCTTGATGAAAAACTCAGCAACGCCAGAGCCTCTTGTAAGGGCAAGCTCACACGGTTTCGTACTTTCTTGACGGAGCTTGAACCCCAAGAGCGTAATCTTGACATAATTTCGCAGAGGCTTAAGAATTATGAACAAGCCTTTGAGAAATATGATGAGATACAATGCAGTATAGAAACTCAGCATCCGGACCAGCAAAGTGATAGGTTGGAAGTTGAAAAATTATACTATCAGGGATTTGCTGAAGCTAAACAGCTTATTAGGGCTTTAACTTTAAAAGAAAAACAAGAAGATCAAACTTCTGCAGCATCTTCTACATCTTCTTCACGCATTATATTACCCAAATTAGAAATACCCAAATCCACTGGTAAGGACATAGAATGGGAGCCATTTTTTGAATTATTCAATTCTTTAGTACATGAGAATACTTCTATACCAGTAATACAAAAATTTCACTACTTGCGTCTGGCAGTTCAAGGCAACGCACTTAACCTGATTCAAGCACTTTCTTTGACCAGTGATAATTATGAAGTTGCTCTGAATCTTTTTAAGGATAGATATGGGAACATTCGTATATCTATTCAACGCCATATACAAAGCTTATTCGAGTTACCTAACGTGCAAGCAGATAACAGTTTATCACTTCGTAAGTTGATTGATACTGCAGAGCTACACGTCAGAGCATTGTCCAATTTAAACCAACCTGTAAATCACTGGGATTTATTTCTAGTTCACCTCATTTCTGCAAGATTGGATGCAAATACATTAAAAGCCTGGGAAACAGAACTTTCCCAGAATTTGCAATGCACTTATGAGGCGATTATTAACTTTTTGAAGGCCAGAAGCCAAGTCTTTTCCGCCATAGCTAATCAAAAAACTAGTAGTTCAGATTCAAAAGCCTTCTCAAAAGATAAGGTTAGCAGTTCTAATCAAAGAATTTTAAGATCACAGGCTCTTCCTGTTGATGCTCGGTCACCTAACCAAATGCAAACGTGCGGTCTGTGTCAGCAATCGCATAATTTATACAATTGTGATGAATTTAAATCTTTATCAGTAGATGAAAGACGAAAGTTCATTACGAACAAAAAACATTGTTTCAACTGTTTGTCAGGAACGCATATGTTAAACAATTGCCGTTCACAACGTTTATGCTTTCATTGTAAGGCTAGACACCATTCCCTTTTGCACAGGAATGAAAGATCACGGTTATCAGGACCAAGCAGTTCCAATACCAAGTCTAATTCTGAGGTTTCTCAAAATAGTGCGCAGTCGTATGCTCAAAGTTCTACCTCGCTTGGCAAAGTCCAGGTTTTATTATCTACCGTGCAGGTTCTATTGAAAAATTCTCACGGGAAATGGGTATCTGTCAGGGGATTATTGGACAATGCCGCTACCAACAATTTTATTAATGAATCGTTGATACAAAAGTTAGGCCTCCCAAAACATCCTACCTCAATAGAGGTCACAGGAATAAACTGCTCTAAATCGCAATCCTTAAGCTTTGCTAAAGTGGATCTGAAGGACTCTAATAATCTTGGTACGCAGTTGCAATTAGATTGTTTGATTATCAAGTCTATAGGCAACAATATTCCTGGCACTTCTTATCCTATTCAAAATTGGAATATCCCGAATTTTGTCCAGCTAGCTGACCCTCATTTCAACAGAGCTTCGCCCGTAGAGCTTCTTTTCAGCTCAAGCGTATTTTGGCAATGTCTTCATTCCAATAAAGTAAAAATTGCTCCTAATGTTTTCTTCCGCGAAACTGATTTTGGTTGGATCGCTACTGGCCAAATATATCGTAATCCTATTCAAACTGTATCGAATTGTTATTTTGTTGGTACCGATTTGAGTCAAGAGCTAACCAAGTTCTGGGATCTTGAGAATGTTCAGGCTACTTCTTCTTCTTCTTCTAACGGAATTTGTGAAAAGTTATACAAGGAAACCACTGTCCGTACTGCTGAAGGCAGATTTATAGTAACTCTTCCACGTATTCCTAATCCTCCCGCCATTACGGGCTCGCATTCCAGAGCACTTAGGGCACTATTTGCTATTGAAAATCGGTTCAAACAAGATGCTTCTGTCAAAACTCAGTATGCTTCCTTTATGGAGGAATACGAATCATCTAATCACATGGAGGTAATTTCTAAATCAGAAGAAATTGACCATCCTTTAAATGAAATAGTTTATCTAAATCATCACCCGGTATGGAAAAATTCCTTAACACAAGACAATATAAGAGTAGTTTTCAATGGCTCATCACCAGATTCCAATGGAATCTCTTTAAATGATACCTTGCAATGTGGTCCCGCGATTCAAACAGATCTCACCTCTGTTTTGCTTAATTTTCGAAGGTTTCCTATTGCTGTAATCTCAGATATTAAGCAGATGTACCGGCAGATTCTCGTAAATTCTGAGCAGCAAGATCTGCAAAGAATATTGTGGCGCGATGAGAGTTCCAAACCCATAAAGATATTTAGATTGAAAACTGTGACATGTGGCCTGAAGCCTTCAGCCTTTCTTGTGATTCGGTCTCTCCACATGTTAGCCGAGCAAGATGGTCATCTGTATCATCCTTTGGCCTCTGAGTCATTAAAAACGGCATTTTATGTTGACGATTTCTTGTGCTCTTTCCCTAATATTTCTGCAGCACTCCTTGTGTGTGAAGATTTGAAATCCCTGCTCCTAGGAGGTGGTTTTCCGCTCCATAAATGGACTTCAAATTCTACTGAATTTATATCAAAATTTTCATCAGAGGTCCCTGTTGATGAATTTGTTGCCATTCCTACTGATGAAGCAGCCGTAAAAGCATTGGGTGTTTTTTGGTGTCCTTCTTCTGATACCTTCTCTTATCAGGTACATCTGTCAGAATCTCCCCCTGTAACTAAGAGACAAGTTCTGTCAGAAATCGCAAAGATCTTTGATCCTTTGCAATATATTGCTCCTATAGTTATTGTTGCAAAAATGTTCTTGCAAAAGCTTTGGTCATTAAAATCAGACTGGGATGAAAATCTCCCCCTACCTCTTGTAGAAGAATGGTTAGAGTATCGCAGCAGTTTGCTGGATCTCTACAAGGTTTCTATACCCCGCCTTTTAATTTCTAATCCCTTACACCAGCAGTATGACCTGCATGTATTTTCTGATAGTTCAGAACGGGCTTATGGCTGTTGTGCATACATAGTAGGACGTTCCTCAGCCACTTTCCCTGGATTTTCTAATTTAGTGTGCGCTAAATCAAAAGTTGCTCCACTTAAAACAGTATCATTGCCGAGATTAGAATTATGCTCTGCTTTAATGGCAACAGAATTAGCTACTAAACTAAATGTCAGTTTAAAGTTAAAATTTTCCCACACATTTTTTGGAGCGATTCTTCTATTGTATTAGCTTGGATTTCCAAGCCTTCTTCTCATTGGAATACCTTTGTGGCAAATCGCGTTTCTAAGATTCATGAAGTCTCTCATTCTGAACAATGGAGACATGTTCCTAGCCGTGAAAACCCCGCGGATATAATATCACGTGGTTGCACGCCTAATAAATTGATTTCTTCAGACCTGTACTGGAATGGTCCTCCTTGGCTAAGTCAGGAATCATCTTGCTGGCCTCGCTTAGCTAATCAATTTGCAGAAGAAATACCTGATGCCCGTAATGACCCTGTCACGTCGCATCTTACTTCTACTTCTACTAGCCTTTTTCATAGATACTCTTCGTTTGATAAATTGATTCGTGTAGTGTCTTATATCTTCCGATGGAAATATTTAGTAATTGATCAACCTTTGAAGCCTCAACCCTTTCTCACCAGAGTAGAGTTAGAATTTGCTACTTGCAAGATTTTGTTACTTGTTCAGCAGGAAGTATTTGCTCCTGAAAAGCAAGCTCTTATGAGTGGTAAAGATTTACTCAAATCTAGCAGGCTTTCACCACTCACTCCTTTTCTAGACCAGGACGGCATAATACGTGTGGGTGGAAGATTAGCTATGTCTAGTTGTGAGGATGGGAAAAAGCATCCCATCATCCTTCCTTCAAAGCATCCTATCACTACCCTTATAATAAAAAAGTTTCATTATAAACACCTTCATGCTGGCACTCGCACCTTGCTCTGTCTAATTCGTGAACTCTACTGGATCATCAATGGCGTTCATGAGGTTTCTTCTGTTGTTAAAAAGTGTATACCTTGCTTCAAGGTTAAACCACGGCCCGCCACGCAGATTATGGGTAATTTACCTCCATTTCGGTCAGAACCTAGTAAGCCCTTCGCTCTTACTGGGATCGATTACGCAGGTCCTTACGCATATCAGAAAAAATCCCTCTTCATCTAAGCGCAAAATCTTAGGTAAACTTTACATCTCGTTATTTGTATGTATGGTGACGGGAGCTACCCACCTTGAGTTGGTTACGAACGCTTCTGTATCTTACTTTTTGGCTGCCTTTTCTAGATTTGCTGCTAGAAGGGGTGTTCCTTCTGGAGTTTTTTCAGATAATGCAAAAATTTTTGTAAGCGCTTCTGATCTCTGGAAAAAAAGTGTTAAGCTCCCCTTCTGCTAAAGAAAAAATTTCCAACTTTTCCTATTCTAAAGGTTTCAAATGGCATTTCACCCCGCCTTATGCTCCCCATCATGGGGGCCGATGGGAGTCCTGCATCAAACTTACTAAAAGACAGCTTAAGAAAACTCTTGGTCCTACCATACTTTCCTATGAGGAATTCAACTCTTTAATTATTCAAGTCGAAGGTATTGTAAATTCCAGACCTCTGACCCCTCTTTCAAACGATCCTAAGGATCTTTTACCTTTAACACCCAGTCACTTCCTGATTGGCTGTTCGCTTGCTGCTACTCCGCCTTTGCTGGTTCGACGCTGTGATCCTAACTTACCTATCTTTTGGAGAAAAGTAGAATCTTTGCGCTGTTCTTTTTGGCGCCGATGGAAGTTGAATATCTCAGCTTGCTAAATAGGCGTGAGAAATGGCGTCTTCCTCAACCAGATGTACGAGTGGGGGACATGGTTCTTCTTCGAGACCCATCTCCGCCTCTCGTATGGAACCTAGGCAGAGTTATTCACTGCCACTTTGGCCGTGATAAACGCGTCAGAGTTGTTGATGTTTTAACTAGTAAAGGTCTTTATACTAGACCCATCTCTGCTATCTCTGTTTTGCCTTTCGAGTCTTAGTGTCTCCTCGTCTGTTATCCATGTTTTGCTTTGACTGATTCTTTTGTTTGTTTCATTCGGAGTTCTCGGAGCATGATCACTTTTGTGATACTTTCAATGGTTAGCTTGGCCCATTTGTCGGTCAAATTTTGTTTCTTGTTACCGAGATCCCCGAATGGTAATTATTTCCTTGTAAACGTATTAATTGCTTAAACCTTATGCATAATCTTGTTATCAATCACTTATTCATAGATATTATAGTTCTCACCTTGAGTGTTCCAGTCGCTCGCTACCTCAAGCGTCCTCACTCCCGACATACAGGGCATCTACTGGTTGATCCGCTGTCCGCTGAGTAGTGTCGACTGACGTCACCCTGACTTTCGTTCGACCAATGGCAGGTTTTTGTCTGGTCGGGCGATCTCCAGCTTCGAGATGTTCCCATGATCCCTATTTAAGACGCCACTTGCTGGCGTTCTTCAACCACTTCTGATCAATCACCACTTCTGATCAATCATCACTTCTGATCACTTCAACCTGCTGGTCACCGCTACTGCATCTCATGACACCATCGCTAGTCTCTACGCTACCTAGCAGCTACGTCACAAGATCTGCACCATGACGTATTGCTCAAGATGGCAAGAATAACTGCCAGCTGTTGTACTTTTCACCTTCACCTTAGATGGGATACTTGGATTCGTCTTTCGAAATACTGCTGGATCATCACTTGGAAGCTATAAATGTCATTCCTTCGCAAGGAAAGAAGAGAAAGTTGACATTTTTATCAATGGTGTACATTCTCTAGGCCATGTACGCCTCCTTCTGAAGAAACCGTGAGGACTTTTAAATCAACATTTATGCTAGCTGGAACTTTTAAAGAGCTGGCTCTTCAAAGATAAGTTTAATTTTATGAAGCATTTAAATTATACTAATCATTTTATACTCTTAATCAGTTTCATGGTTCTCTCTTTTTATAAAGTGCATTTTTATGTGTTAAGCTCAACTTCTCTCCAATTAAACAAGCTTGTTTCATTGACATTTCTTTAATCTGGGTTTCTGTCATCAGGCCCTCACACTTTTGCTCCATTTATAATTGTTCATTTCTGTGATAAGCACTTAAGTGCAATTTGTTTATTGATTATAAATTTATTATTAGAAATAAAAATTGTTAATGTATTGCTACCTACATTGGTTTTCTAGTCACGTATTTCATGCCCACTACCCCGCACCGCTTCAGTCTAATTTTCTTGACCACAGTAGTTATTTTGTCCAGGCTTTCGCCTGATGCGTTACCGTTCTCCCGTATGGGGAAGTTTTAGGGCAGAACTTATTCTCCATGGGGTATAAACTAGACTAAAATTATGTAACGAAAGAGTGGGTACCAGACATTTCTCAATAAATCTAAAACTAAAAGATACACGTGAATGCCCAACATATCATTTGAAAATTTGAAGGACGAAGAAATATTATCCACCGCCCACGTCCGCCATATGACGTTATCCAAATTGGGATTAGCATGTGCAAGTTGGTCCTAAAAATCTTCAGTATGGGGCTTTACATCTCAGTTCAGGTCATGAACGCGGTGTTGTCGAATATGAATGATTCCAAGAATGGCCACCGTGCAAATCATTCAAACTGTTCCATCTGTTTGGTAGTCAGCTCAGAGGCTGGTTGGATCCTCAAAAAGTACCACCATAGGTTAGGTCGCCAGATACCCACAAAACCTCAAAGCAGCACTATAATTAGGCGTACTTGGCAAGCTGAGGAGTGAGTTAGTTTGTCATTGCTTACCTTACTCAGTCAGAACAGTACCACTGACCCTATGAGTAGAACCTTTCACAGTTCAAACATACTGAGAACCACCCTTACGTCCATATAATCACAGATATGAATGAGACAGTGGGCCAGATACCGAATCTGACGGGAAAAATATATTTTGTAAAGATTACATTTCTTTCGTAATAATTTTTTTTAAATGATAAATTTAATTATTTACAGCCCTATATTTTAAATCACATTAGAATTAAACTAGGACCATCTGAGTAGCCCGATACACTTCGTTTGAACATCCTTCTAGGTATAGTTTTTTCTGCACATAAGTTATCAGAGAGGTAATCATCCTTTTTTTGCTTTTCAGCATCTCGTACAAATCCCCACGCGTCAAGAAAGTGCGAGTCCCCTGCTGGCGCGTCTCTGGAATCAATAATCATTTTCTACTGTAAGAGCAATAAACCGCAATATCTGTTACTTGCCACAAATCCAAATATTATCCCTAAATAATGGCATAAAAATAATGGTGCGGTATTGAACATAATTTTTTATAAACCTTGGAGAAACTGAAAACATCACACAAAATAAACAAATGTTTCACGTCACGTCTTTAAACTGAATAAAGAAATTCTATGTCCAATGAATTAAAATATAACTATACCAGCAGTAAAGAGCATACCTGAAGGAATACATTCCATTCGTGGTTCAGCTGTCAAGTGTGGTGATAGTTTTGTGAGTGTTCCGATTATATTTCTCCTGTGAAAGAATATAGTTAATCGGTTAATCGTGTTGACGTCATTCTGGTCATGTGCCCATAAAATCCGTCTTTTCTCTTCATAAATTCTCTTGACACGTGTGTATAACTCCCGGTTATGCAGTTTTCTAAATGCAATGCGTCTTTTCCGCATTGCGTCATAAATTTTCTCTACGTGTGTGTATAACTCCCGGTAATGCAGTTTTCTAACCTCGGCATTATCTATGACTGGAACTTAGATTTTCCTCAAAATCTTCCTTTCTTTGATTGCCAATGTCTCCATCATCTCTTTCTTTTTCGTTATTATTATTATTATTTGTTTATTTATTTTATTTAAGCGAAAATTCCCATACAGGAGAACGATTAAACTTGATAACATGATGTCATTTGGAGGTGTGTCTGCTCCGCTCCTCCCAAAATCTTTTCATTCGCGCGGAATGCTCCCTCTTCCACTCATCCGTCCACTTTTTTCCAGGTTGGCGTAATAATCTTGGTTCGAATTCAACATTCGCGATTTTCGTCTGGCACTCAGTTTGGTCTTCGAAATGTTGTTATTATTATTATTATTATTATTATTATTATAAATAAACATTAATTTATAACATAAACTTATTATTCAATGCACTCTTTTATTGAATTACAATCTGTAGCCTATATAATGTTATATAAATAATTAATATGTCCCACAGATAATCTGTACTGGATTTGCAATCAGATTTGTGAGTCACAAATGTATTATCAATAGTAATTAGTAAATGAATAAACTCAAATTCAAATGGTTATTATTATTATGAATTTTTTTACAACGTTATGCCCTACTCAGGAGTTTAGCTGATGTGTTGGCGTTCTTTTCCTCCCAAAATCTCCTCATCCTCTCGCTAAGCTTCTTCCTTCGCTCTTCTGTCCATGTTATAGTGGCTCTGGTGTGGGGTTTGTCTGCAAATTGGTGAATGTAGATTTTGGTTCTGAAATAATAATAATAATAATTATTATTAATAATATTTTTATTATTATTACTTCTTTTTCTCCATATTCTTGTTTCGTTTCGGCCAACTAAGGACCACGCCATTTCAACTGCTTCCTTTTAGCTTTATAATTAGTCTTTAATAATGTGTGGAGTATTATTATTATGATGATGATTATTATTATTATTATTATTATTATTATTATTATTATTATTTAGTTTCATCACCGTTGTTACAGACGAAATGTAATGAAAGGTGCTCAATTCTCTAGTTTAGTTTAATTCGTAGGTATTATATAATTCCAGAAATAACCACTTATACCGACATATAGAATTCTCTTTCAATGAACTTGGTATATTTTTCCAATAATAGATTGCAATTCAATGAGAAAGAGGGTATTGTGGCATCGATTCATACAATGCAATATTCGAAAGGTATTTTTTGTCATTGATAAAGCTGTGTCAGGGATTAAAATCAATTTGAATATTAATGATTTATTGTGTGTGTCACCGGCAAAATATATTCTCGCACATAGCCAATTAGATGTGTCATGACGTAATGAATGCTGAATGGGAAAGTGACGGGGCTAAAGTTCACACAGTAACAAGCAGCGGAAATGCCATTTATTAGCTGTCCAACACGCGTGTACAAAATATAAACCCTTAATTCACACGTATTAGCTGGTGTTGTAGGGTATGATACGAAAGGGAGGCGGAGGGAAATCGAATTTGAATCTATATTCTTTTAACTGAACCATATTTGCTATGATTTTAGGCTATTATTAAGATGGCGTCGCCACTCCCAAAAGGACTTATGACCTACTGCCAGATATGAACTAGGCCGCTCCTAACATGGAGAACAGACGCCTATTGCAGCCGCTCTTCTAGAGTACAGACGCTATGGGTGTCCATAATATGGACAAATATATTTTACTCTATTAACTCCGTGCAGAGTACAGGCAGCTGAGATGAGATTCCTGAGAAGTATGGTTTAGAATACGAGGAGAGACAGAGTGAGAAATAAAGATATACGGAAAGAACTGGGAGTACAGAAACTAAATGACAAACTGAAGCAAAACAGATTGAGATGGTTTGGTCATGTCAAACGGATGAATGAAGTAAGTCTACCAAGACGAGCACTGGAACGACGGATGACAGGGAAGAGAGGACGAGGACGACCAAGAATGCGTTGGATGGACTCGGTGAAGAATAGCATTAGTAAACGGAACCTGGAATGGAACACCGTGTCGGAAGAGGAATGGTGGAACGACAGAACAAAGGGGAGAGGAACCATATTTTCCCACACCCAGTGCCAATTGGAAAAGGGGAAATGAAGATGATGATGATGATTCTCTTATCTCCGCCACTGTGAGTGTAATCTCTATGCATTAAAATACTCAGAACTGGTACAGTACCCATTAGGATTTAACTCACAGGGGGACCGCGCTTACTTGTCATCACCGGTTTCGTCCGAATTTATGGTACCATACAGGGCTTGGCCAGAAATTATAGTGACCGAAGTGGGAGTCCTAGATGGCCAAGCGTTTAGAAAATAAATAGCATTTTTGGCACGGGTCGGGCGAGACATGAGGCGCGTATGTTTGTTTTTATGTGTAGCATCTTTCCACTAGGTTGCTGGATATTTGTGGGAGTAATTTTGAAAAATGGGACGGAAGTGGTGGATCGAACGTAGGTGTGTAACACGCACTGCCAGCTGGATCGCATTGCTGAACAATTTCATTCTGACGGTAAACGGTCATGCGAACTCTGGTGTCAAGTGATTGAAACAATGCACATGGCACATGTTCGAAGTCTTCGTATCAGTATTTAAATGAAAAAATGCTTTAATTTAAAACATTGTAAGTTGTTGGCATTGCCGGTATTATGTTTCTGCACAATGGCTATTCAAATATTAACCCACATAACGGTAATGCAGTCATCAATATAATATAATCGCTGTGTTTATACGAGAGCTGAGCAAGCCTTCATGAACTATTGCTGAATACATTCTCTTTTCTCACAAGATGGCCTATTCATAAGGCATTTTAAACTCAATTTCACGCAGGAACATTATCGAAACAAGCAAAATATAAATGAAACTAATTCCGTGATGCAGTATTATTGGTACGTGGAAATAAGTCACCATCTTGTACCTAAAATTCGTGTGATCGAAATAGCCGTGGGGTTAGCGTCATTGACTGTGAATTTAGAGATATCGGGTTCGAGTCCCGAACGTGTTAGATTTTTTTGCTACCAGATTATCGTTTTAAACGATATTTATCATAACAATATGACTCATTTTAACAGAATCCATATGAAATTACGTGTTAGTCTGTGAATCAAGAGATCCGGGAACTGGGCAAGCCTTTCATTATCTTGCTGTGCACATTGCATTTACTCGCAAGTTGGCCTATTTATAGGGAATTTAAGGTTATGAGCGGTGTCGCGTCTATTAATCTAGTTGATCCATATCGTAATCTTTATTTAGGCTAGTACTGGTGGAAGCTACAAAACCTCTAATAAAATGAGTTCCGTATTATAAACTACAATATCTGTAAATATCTGTAAAATATTATGAAATACCGGTGAATCAACAATTTGCCGTCCTTGAAATGGTATTCCGTGGTTTCCCATTTTCAACTCCAGGCAAATGCTGGGACGGTACCTTCTGACAGGCCACGGCCGCTTCCTTCCACATCCTTACCCAGTTTCATTCACCATCATTCATTTCATCTCTCATTAACTCCTCTCGTGAGGTTAGCGTCAGGAAGGGCATCTGTCCGTAAAAACCATCCGCCACAAATACTTCCATCGCATCTCATCCCCGACTCCGTAGGAAAACGGGAATAATAATGTGTAGACATACAATACCGGTGTATTAACAATTTCATGTGAGGTTCCTTCTATGACAGATGTTACACATCATATGCGACTACTGTAAAGCTCGCAAATATTTTTTGTATAGCAACTTTAGGACAACCTTTCTAAAAATGTGGCGTTATTAGCATGTGCAAGATGCCGATAAACTTACTGCTTCGCCTGTTTTTACAATGAATGTCACCTAAGCAAGTGCAAATCATCACCTGAAAAATCATAAATTATATAGGACAACGATCTTGTGTACGCCTTAATTGGAATCCCCTCTTAGAAATTTATATCACCCTAAATGTTTAGCATGGGTCAGGCGAGGTATGAGCCACGTATGTTAGCGTAGTTTCCAGGCAGTGGTTGGTGCAACGGAAAGAGTACAGAGCGGTACTCCGAGGGTCGTAGAGTCGAGTCTACGCCAAAACATTCTTGCCCTGTTTCATTTTTTATTTGCACTTTACTTATAGGTGTAGCGGTCAGCGTGCTTAGCTTCCAGCCCGGAGGTCCAAGGTTCGATTCCCGGCTCTGCCACGAAATTTGAAAAGTGGCATGAGGATTGGTATGGGGTCTACTGAGTCTCGGGTGGTCCAAATATGTAGAGGAGGTTCTATTCCCACCTCAGCCATCCTCGAGGTTGTTTCCTACTTCGGCTTCAGGCAAATGCCGGGAAGGTACTGACTGTAAGGCCACGGCCGCCTCCTTCCCCCTTCCTTAACTCTCCCTCCCAATCCCCCCTTCCCTTTTCTTCCCTCATACGGCCCCTGTTCGCTTCGCAGGTGAGGCCGCCTGGGCGACGTGCTTGTCCCACCTCCCCAGTTGTATCCCCGACTCGAAGTCTCAAGCTCCAGGACACTGCCCTGGAGGCGGTAAAGGTGGGATCCCTCGCTGAGTCCGAGGGTAAAGCTAACCATGGAAGGTAAACCGACTAAGAAGAAGAAGACTTTACTTACAGGGCAAATAAACCGAAATAATGCTCAATATATTGTATCTATTAATATTTTCATAAATAATATGAAACAGAATGACAAAGGATTTTTTTTACTAAACGTTTGGTCTTCTAGAGCTCCCACTTCTATCGCTTTAATATCTGATCAAGCTCTGAATAAACCATTAATTTGGACGAAGTCAGTTATGACGGGTGGGCGCAACGGGACCACTTGTCAACTTAAAACAACTACCTCCGTGAAGGTCAATATATTTTCAAATATACTGGTTCCTTCCGTCTCAAAACTCCCCCTTCAACTAAATACCATTGCCCTGTGATGGAATGTATAGCCTTTCCGTTGTGACCTATATTTTGACAATGTATAGGGCAATAGTTTTTTTTTTTTTTAGTCGTTTACCCTCCAGGTTGGTGGAACCCACGGACTCAGCGAGGGAACTCACCACTACCGCCTCTACGGGCAGTGTCCTTGAGCTGGGAACATCGAATCGGAAGGGATAAAACTGGTGAGGTGGGATCGGCCTCACCTGCAAAGCGAACAGGGGCCTCATGAGGGAAGGTAAGGGATGGTTAGGATGGATAGACAAGGAAGAGGGAAGGAGGCGGCCGTGGCCTTGAAGAAGGGACCATCCCGGCATTTGCCCGAAGACGAAGTGGGAAACCACGGAAAACCACTTCGAGGATGGCTGAGAGGGAATCGAACCCCCTCTACTCATTTGGGCCACCCGAGGCTGAGTAGACCCCGTTCCAGTCCTCGTACCACTTTTCAAATTTCATGGCAGAGCCGGGAATCGAACCCAGGACCTCCGGGGCGGCAGCTAACCGTGCCGACCGCTACGCTACGGAGGCGACGGCAATAGTAACAAAGCTAAATATCCAAATATTGTAGTCATATATCGAAAATAAACAAGAAACAAATCTTAATAAGAGCTTATTGGAGATGATAATACGAACACTATCTATAATGCAGAACAAATACACCGGAATATTATACGCTAGATTAGTTCACTAATGGCTTCGGGATACCATACCAATATTCAAAGGGATCAGGCCATTCTGTTACTAGTTAAAGGTCAGCCGCTTTGCGTAGTGGCTAGTATACAAGACCATTACCGCGGAGGTCCACGTTTGACCCTGGATGGATTCTCGGCTCTGACAAGAAATTTAATTTAATTCACCAAGAGTAGAAGTAGAAAACCACTTCCTTCCTCTTTTCAGTTTTGCCTCGTGAGGATGAGTGTTCCCCGTTCCAACCCTCACACTAGAATTAAAATTTCTTGGTGGTGCTGGGAATCGAACCCGGGCTTCCATGGCAACAGCCAAGAGTGCTAGCCACTACACAACGAGGTGGACCACGGGAGCTGTGACGAGTCCACGGCGGGAATAAGTCTTATGTGGATTGTGATTATAGCTGAGAATAGGTATGTCGTTGTTTAAGTTACTTTATGTTAGACCATATAATAAAGTTATAATTATCATCGAATATAAACAGTCGTATGCAACTCACCTACTGTATAATGGTAATTAAGACACTCGATGGAAATTCTAAAACTCGCTTCGCTCGTTTCATAAACATACTCTTGTCTTGTTGTTGTTTGAGTCTTCAGTCTTTTTGACTGGTTTGATGCAGCTTTCCATGCCTGCCTCTCCTGAGCTAGTCGTTTCATCTCTACTGAAGGAAGGAAGATTGTAGTTTTACGTGACCGTGAATCTTGTGATTATGAGCCACGGGACCTCCTTTTTACGTGGAATCCGAACCACAGGACATGGCATTTCACTTCGAAAATCTCACATGCATCGACCGGGAATCGAACCCGGACCGCCTTGGTGAGAGGCATACAGCTAGACCGCTGAGCCACCACGTCCCCCATCTCTACTGAACCCATGTACTATTGGTTCAAGCGTCGAATCCATAATTTATTGGCAAAAGAAGAGAGGAAATAATACAGTCTGTAGAATGACTTGAAAAGATTTTAAGAAGTGGGTTGTTATAAGGTGGCGCATGAATGGGTGACCACGAGTCATGCGGACGTGAGATCATGCTTGACGCATCGATAGGAGCTGGCTCATGATTAAAAATAGAACGAGAAAAACTTTCCACGACGAGTAAGAGAGAAGAGGTTTCGGAAATAGACCTTACTCAGCGAGAAAATGACAACCTCGCAATGGTGCAAGAAGAGAAATAATTAGAATTAAGCCATTTGCAAGCATTTAATTAATGAAAGAAACGCATCATTGTTGATCATTCTGGAATAGAGATTTTTGTGTGGCGAAAGAGTTTATAATATTTGCACAGGAAAGAACTGCAGACGTAGCATGACGTCGTTAGTAATTCCCCGAGACCAGAGTTGGTAGGGATGGAAAAATAAACCTCAACGCCCACGTATCTGAGGAGACAAATTATTTAATATCTTGGAATTGTGTGATCGATTTTCATGATCAAAGAAATCAGTTTACGTTTAAAACAAGAGCTTTCCAGAGATATATTTTTCAAAATTATACGACAATTACTTCAGAAGTTAGTGCTGGAGAAGACGCGGATTTTATCTTTTTGCCGCCGATTACGATATAAACCCTGGAGGTGCCAGGAGGAGCATGCAGTTTCAGACAGCCCGAGGGGGCGTCACTGTGTCACAACACATTCAGTTTACCAGGGGCGCGAGAGCGCATGGTACTGCTTCGCAGCAACAATGCGGTTATTGTCAGCCCACGGGCATGACACTGTGTCACTATCATCGTTAATGCAGTCTTTACCAGACCTTGAGAGGTCGTGTTACGCTGTATCACCAACGAGCACCCCGTATGGGAGAGGCCGTGCAGTATCGTCATCAGTATCGCCGTGTGAAGACACATTAGAATCCTAGTATAGGAATAATATCGACAAGCTTCAGACTTTATAAAGTTCACAAGTGTAGTCAAAGTTTAGGCTGTGGACTTGAGAAATAACAGGTGATCGGTACTCGAATATAATAGTTCAGTTAAAGAACCGACGCATCATAAGGTTTCGAAGTACCCAAGGAAAGTGAAATAGACAGTCTATCTGCGTTAAGGAACCCAAGCAGGGTAGAACGAAATAGTAACGCCTAGTGTTCCGGAAATTTAGGGACTAGAGCGCAGGACGATAAAAATCAGGAATTGTAGTTCCAGGCTTTTTCTAGGTAGACAAATGAACAGTAAACATTGGGGAGTACTCCAATAAGCTACGAATCAAAGTAACAGAAAGTACAAGGAAATTACTAGGTCACCGATAAACAGTTCGAGCGATCGAGATAGTAATACATCAAGGACAGACTTTTATTTAGACGAACAAGTAGCGTCTAGCAAGATACGACATCGTGCAGTAAAGTTATAAAAGCCGATAGTCAAACCCAGGATTAGAAGTTCAGCCGTTCCAGTGAGGTTTAGTTCGATCGAGACTTTCCATCATCTCGTCAGATTAGGAAGCCGACGTGCTATAGTGTAACCCATGGAAACGGGAAAGGAAAAGAAATCACGTGTGTAAGGCGAATAATTAATACCCAAGTGATAAAAATTTTATGTAATGTAAATATAGTGAAATTTTTGAGTGTAATATTTTAGTGAATTGTATTGTGTTAAGTGAAAACGAATACAAAATGGAATTCATTATATTCCCAGTGATTAAGGTATATATTTTATGTGCTGTTGAAGAAGTGTCATTGAGTGTAAATATAACCAGAAAAATGGCTTAAGAAAAAGTTGGTGGGCGAAAATGTTCCATCGTTGGAGAATTCGGTCGCTGACCGTACCGTCATGTAGTAACTATTTCATTATTATGTGTTTGGGAAGATTTGCGTCTAATCCTCATGAGAGAAAGAGTAGGGATGTTTAATAATAGGTGAAAGAATGATTGCGCGATCTGAACGATTAATTTGAGAGAAATATAATAAATATGTGAAATATAAATGAATCCCTTGTGGAATGTTTTCAGTAAAATATCAGTGTAAACGGATAATTGATATAAATATGAGAAAGTAAGCGTAATAATAATCATAATAATTATACAAATGAATGAATATTGTGATGGATTTTATATTGAAAGTAGTAGCTTCCGAGCTCCTTTATATGAATTAATACATGTTATGAATACATGTTCTTTACGGTAAAAATGATCATTGTTAAGGGAAGAAGAGTAATATATTGTGAGATGTAGATCAAACGTTGATTTTGAATTTATGTATGAGCGCCATGTAGCGCATTGAAGTAATTTATCACGCTAGGAATGCGTTGAAATGCTCGGTAAAAGTAATTATGAGGGACAGTTAGTCGTGGGGAATGAACTATTATAAGCCCTCAGAGTTGTGATAATGATCACGAGGCATTGTGTGTTGTATGTTAAAGGGTGCTATTTATGTTGTATTATGAGCGCTGGTAAAAGGCGAGGCCTGCCCTAAGTCGCTAATGTTATAAGTCCTCCAAATTTGGATACTGCTCCCGAGGCATTTGAAAGGATCGAACTCAGAGTCGTCCGTGTTGAAGCCCCTCAAATATTGGTTGTATTATTCAATTTTTCTTACCCGCTAATGAGGACACTTCATAACTATTATATACCGAAGCTAAGAGAATAGGTCTGTTGAACCTCAATATGTTGTTTTATGATTTTGTATTAGAAGCCTTGCCATTCAGAGAATTGCATTTGAAACAGCTGTGTGGAAAGATGATGTAGCCAGTCCCTTGTGAAAGCGAGACTGTGAGCTCTCTTCTCTCCCTGCAATAAATCACGCCTAGTAGTTAAGATTATACCCTTACCCGCTGGTAGTGCGGTAGGTTAGGACGGACTGTCTGAGTCATAATATACACAGAAGTGTTTAAAGATTGTTTGAACGACCCGGTCTTTGAACCGAGGTCCCTTTATATCCATTATTATCGCTTCAGATCGTTCAGTTCGTTGCTTTCTTATAATATAATGGTCTTTGAAGACATAATGATAAATCCCTAACTTTATTGTTCAATAATTCAGTGATTCACGAGTTCTACTGAAGACATTAGATTCCGGGAGTAATCTTAAGTTTGACGTGTTCAGTAGTCTTCTATAGCTCGGGAGTACGCAAGTTTTTCCCAATCACGGTAGTGAGTTGTTAGCTTGAAAGCCCAAAATTAATTGATAATTAGCCAGACTTTGATCATTATGATTAAAAGATATACTCATGTAAATAGTAATTGATGTGTTTTAAATTGATAACACAGTGTATGTAAACATTACCGAGCCATTTGGAGCTCTTTATTTTAAAGAATTTGAATTGACACCATATGGAAGTGAAACTTAGTTGAAGTTTGTTGGGTTTTGGAAAACCAGTCATTGTGATTTGGTAATTGTCTACTAGGAATTCCTTGTTCAACTTTGGACAAGTGTGAAGTGGAGTGTCGGTATTTTTATTTGTTTAATTTTTGTAGCGCCATATTTTTGGATAATTAAATGTTTTAAATAGTAGGATTTGATTTTGTTTATTTTTGGAAGTGTATCTGTTTAACATATTCTAACCATGGTCTACCCCTACAGTTCTTGTCCTCGACCCTTCCTTCCATAACTAAGCTTGCTATTTCTGGGTGTCTTAGTATTTGTCTTACCAACCTATCTCTCTTCTTCATTAGCAGTCTCCAGAAACTTCTCTCCTCCCACTAGTCTTAATACCTCTTCGTTTGTAACCCTATCTACCCTACTGATCTTCATCATTCTCCTGTAACACCACATTTCAAACGCTTCGATTCTCCTCTTTTCTGCTGCACCAATAGTGCAAGTTTTTACTTCCAGACAAAAATTTTCCCCATACCTAAATCTACGAGTATATGGTAAGTAAGACCCTCGTGTCTTAATTATTGCCATTATAGGCTCGTTGCATAGGTGGATAGCGGCGCAAGTGCTGTATGGAGTGCCGTATTTATTAAGCCAACCTTGAACCTCGAGAGTAAATCGATATTTGACATCAAAATCTGCTTAGATATTTTTGAAATATATCATTGCACCAATTACACTGGGCAACAAAACGTAATTGTTTGAATGTTTCCTGCACTCATGAGTCAATTCTTACTAATTTTGGGTTGAGAAATTCGAATATAACAATGAAAATTATTCTTACCTCTAGTTTCTGTGATACGCAATACGTAGAAGTATTTTCGTTTAACGGATTAAGAAAAAACGATACATTTTAATTGCATACGTCTACAACATTTAAAGTATATTATTTTTAAATGGCAGTTACATTCTAAGAGTTCTAAATTGATGGAAGAATATCTGGAAGATGGTTGGGTCTGAAGAGAATCCCGTTGTGGCTTCATAAGATCGTCGTCTCTTAGCTTGCTTCTTGTGAGTTGCAGAGCATCCCTACACAAAGTCCTGCAATAATCCACAAGTTGCTTCATTCCAACTGGTCTGATATATTTGTTCCATAACAGAAATATCCTGATGGGATCGTTCTCCGTGTTCATTACCGACAGCCACAACTAGGAGGTAAAAAGTCTACGTGGGAGTGGAGAAATCGGATTTTAAGGGACATGTTGCATCCAAGTTGATGGTATTTTTGCAGCAGCACTTTCACCAACTGAGTGTAGTTGTTATCTCTTTCGTTGCCTAAGAATCCATGAATAACTCCCTTGAAGGATTCCCAAGCTTCCTTTTCTTTCCCCTCAAAACTTGGTCAAATGCAGGATCCTTAATAAGTTCTCGAATGTTTTGGCCCGACAAAAACACCTTCCTTAACTTTGGATTCACTCAATTGCAGAAATGTCTCTCTCACGTACTTAAAGGCCTTGGTTCATACCTGTGACAAAATTTTTAATTAAGCCCACCTTGATATGTAGGGGTATCTTTCGGGTCCACGAGAGGCTCGACTATGACATTTATCTCGCTAGGATTAAGATTTCTTGCAGGCCAGTCTGCTTGAATATAATGTGATTTCCTATCCCTGCTGTCCCACATAGCCTACATAAAAAGCAGCAATATTTTATGTACCCCTGTTGCATTCCTGAGAGTATAGCAATGACTTTTAGATCACCACAGATTTTCCACTTGTGTTCATGATACTTGATTGAGCCCAAGAGGGCTGTCATATTGCATAGACTAAGTCTTCTTCATGTGAACTGCATGACCAACATGAATAGAAGGTAGATGGTTGCCATTTTAAAGTAATACAGCTTTCAAACTAAGTTTGGAGGAGTCTATAAATAGCCTCCATTGAGTTGGATCATGGTTCAAATTCAAACATTTCATCAAGCCATTAATGTTGCAGCAAACAACAAGATTGCTTTTCTTCTCAAAAAGGGGAAGCAGATCCCTCTGACGTGGTCTGTACTGTGAGACTCTGACATCATGTTCCAGAAGATTTCATTGCTGTAGTCTAGACCCTAGAATTTCTCCCTTCTCCTTTGACTAGTCAAGGTCTCTAATGAGAACACTTAATTCCGCTTGACTCAGTCTGTGCGGTGTAGGTTCGTTTTCCTCAAAATCAAGGTCACTGGATGTGAAAGGCTTGTTGGGTTCTTCTTCTTCTCCTTCTTGTTCCACACTGTCTTAATTTTCTACTGGTAAGCTATCTGAATGCAGAATGGGTCGAATATCAAATGGAAGATTCGGGCATTGAACTATTCTTCTTTTCTTCATAGACAATCCTGCCATTATAGGTGGAGTTAAGCAGAAATAGCAGTCACCTGTATGGTTTCTAGGCTTCCGCCAAAACCATAGGCACAGCAAAATCCAGATATCGTTTCTTATTTTACAGCCATTCCCGCAGTGTACTGAACAAGCGTTGCAACATAAATGTATATGAGGAGCACATGACTTCTCCTGGTCACCTAACTTCATACCGAATTAATAGTGATAGGAAATCTTCACAAGAGCAGTCAGCGTGCGTTTCTGTGACGAAAATGTTATTTCAACACAAATGTAACATAAATTATTTACTTTATTTACACATTTTCTTGGCATTTTGACGAACTTTACACTTTAAAAGCACTGCCAAACCTGAATTTTTCCATTAATGACAGCAGAAACAATATGAATTTCACAGTTACAGCAAGAATGTGTATGTTTATAACTTACAAACCGCTGAAGAACGTTTGTGGTTTGTTATTTGACAGGTGTGCCAATTCCAGAAACAAAATTTCCCCCGAAAATGCCCCAAACTGAAAATGTTGCCTCTAAAAAATGAAATGTCACTTTATCTTCAAAGAAAGTGCTAAGCTGTCATTTTTATGGTGATTTTTGAACTCAGCAAGTGGAAATACATAAGAATTAACTCTTTTTGAGCCCAAAACCTTTTCATTGTTGGGCAGTGTTATCTAAGTGACTATTAGTCTATCTGTGGGCATTGTCAACGGTATTTGATCCTGACTGGCTGCGTGGCTTAGCGGTAATGTTCTCGCCTGCTGTGCTCAAGGTTGCAGGATCGGATACTGGCGCAGTCATTTGGCATTTGAGGGACGTGCCTATAGATATACTGGCTCACTACTGATCCACTTCAGGGCAAAATTCTGGCACCCTGGCGTCTCTGAAAGCCGCGGTAGTAAAAAGGGACGTAAAACATTATTATTATTATTATTTTTAAATTATTATTATTATTATTATAATTAAGTATTTGATGTCACCTCCGTGGTGTAGTGGATACGAAATTTGAAAAGAGGAATGAGGACTGGAACGGGGTCTACTCAGCCTCGGATGGACCAAATCAAGATAACTCAGCCAATCTCGAAGTGGTTTCCGTGGTTTCCCTCTTCGTCTCTGGGCAAATGCCGGGATGATACCTACCGCAAGGCCAAGGCCACCTCCTTTCCTCCTCCTTGCCTCTCCCTCTCTTTACATCCCTCACGAGGCCCCTTCGGTGGCGTAGATGGTAGCATGCTGAACTTCTGTGCCCAAGATAGCGGGTTCAAACCCGGCCGAAGTCGTCGGATTTTTTAAGAGCGTTAAAAAACCTTCAGTATGCCTTCCTTCGGAGGGGAAGTAAAGCCGGCGGTCCCATGTCATAGATTTATGGCATATAAAAGATCCTTTCACAGACTAAACTTGTGTAAAGCAAAATTTGTTTGGTTAGATTTCGTCAGAACGCTCTATCAAAGTTCCAACGTTCACCACTGGGTATCATTTATATCTGGTGGCGAAAGTTGGACCTACTTGAAATTGAACGGAACTTGTAGCTCACCCTTCAGGGTATCCGTTGGAAGCAGCTACAGACTCAGGCGAGCCAAACATGTCCTCGGACACTCCCGGCATAAAAGCCATACGATAAATAAATAAATAAATAAATAAATAAATAAATAACAAGGCCCCTGTCTGCTTTGCAGGTGAGGCCGCCTGGGCGACGTGGCCTGGTCCCACCTCCCCTGTTGTATCTCCAAGCCAGGTGTTTCAAGCTGCAGGGCACTGCCCTGGCGGCGGTAATGGTGGGATACCCCGATGATTCCGAGGGTGAAGCCAACCTGGAGGGTAAACCTCCTAAAAAAAGGTATTTGATCCACATGTCATCTGGAAATCACCTGACTATTACTTTTTAGTTTAAAATGAATCCATGGATTACCCGAAATTTGCCTAGTCAGCTTGCTAACAGGAAGAGAGAGAGACGATGAAATCATAGAGGAACTCATTACAGCGTTCTCACTAAACTTGGAGGGGATCAATATGAGTAGATAAATGAGACCTTCATCAGGCAAGGGAGGAATGCTTAAGTAGAAAGGAATTTGGAACACTTAGCCTCCTAGCGGACGCTTTGTGTACTACAAATTACTCGTACGTCAAGTAAATTAATCACAGCACCCCCAAAGTGACCCGGTATTTCAATACTTTGGGTAGTGGTTAGGAGTGCGTTGTTCCCCATAGCCAAGTGTGTTCACTCAAGCATCGCGAGTTTATACGAAAACTGAAGTATTACTTGCAAACAAAAACAACACACTAATGCAGGTTATGGCACATACACTGTAAGATGAGAACTCTGGGGAAAGGCCACATAGTAGTTCGACGCTGTCGACATCGAAATTCCATGGCCAATTTTCCTGATTTTCCCTGACCATTTTTTAAACAAAATTCCTGACTCGCGAAGTTATCGTAACATCGGAAAAAAGGTTTATTGAGCATATATATATCTTTTTTATTTTCAGCCTCTGCCATCCCCATAGCTGCCCAACGCTCGCCTCTTTATTCATTTAAAATACAAAATAAAGTAAATTATAATGCAAAAATCCCCAGAGGAGTGCGTCAGGCCTCGGCAGCCGGCACAGTTCATATCCTCGCCGCTAGATAGGGGCTTCATTCATTCCATTCCTGACCCGGTCGGAGACTGGAAGCAGGCTGTGGATTTTCATTTCATAATGCAAAAATACATAAATCGAAGTACATAATAACCTAAACTATAGTGATGCCACGTCCCTACGCCAACGCCAAAATAACGTACATAATATACGTAAAAGAGGTTTTTACTATGATGTACTGTAAAAATGCAAACTTACCATAATGTCCAGTGAGTTATTGCTTTTTATCTTCAGAGATTAGTTGAACTAGTTGGCTGTAAAACACAAAATACTGTATGGTTAATATAAAATTCCTGACTTTCAAATACTTTTCGCCATTTATTCACACTTTTTCTTGACTTTTCCTGACCAGAAACAAAATTCCTGATGTTTCCAGACTATTCCTGACTTTTCCTGCCTTTGGATAGCATGCATTCAATCTTGGAATTATCACAAGAGAATAATATTTTGGGAACAAAACAAGGTAATAAAAGCACAGTACTAACGCGAGTTGTCCATGAAGTGATATGGTAATTACTTGCTCAGTTGTGATGGTACAGAATAGTCGTGAAGTTTATGGGGGTGAGGGAGTCTCGAAGTAAAAACAATGATAATAATAATAATAATAACATCAAGTAGTTCCGTGACCAACTAAGGAGCCTACGTTTCTTAAAATTTAAGATTCATGCCAATCTATACAGACCTATCTAGAATAATAAAGAAATCAAGTTTGTAATACTAACATTTCTAAGTACTGCAGTTTGAAACACACCTGAAATAGTGTAGCCTAATAGAAATTGGACCTATCGGTAGGCTTAGAATCATGTTGGCAACTTTGGCATGTATGGACTTCTGAAAATTAATCTGGAATGTTATTATGTATATGTGTACCGACAGTAGGGGCTACGCTGGCTAAAGCACAGCATTAGGTCATGGGTCCAAGCTCTCTGCTGACTCGGTAGACGGGTGGGTTCGAGCCCCACCGTCGGCCGTCCTTGAAATGGTTTTCCGTGGTTTCCCATTTTCAACACCAGGCGAATTCTGGGACGGTACCTTCTGACAGGCCACGGCCGCTTCCTTCCACATCCTTGCCCAGTTTCATTCACCATCATCATTTCATCTCTCATTAACTGCTCTCGTGAGGTTGGCGTCAGGAAGGGCATCCGACCGTAAAAACCATCGCCACAAAGACTTCCATCGCATCTCATCCCCGACAGTAGGGGGGTGATAGGAGTTCCAACGCACTCCAGAACCCTCCTTGACCCACTACTAAGCCTCAGCCATGTTAAATATCTCTCGAACGCATGGTCCGATTTTGACAAATGAGGTGTCGTTGGACTCGGGCTGACGTCCTCTTTGCTATGGACCACTCTTTATATATATATATATTTTTTTTATTTTTTTCGTTTTCGAAAGTAGGCGATAGCTTGAACACTAAACATGATAGAACGTTATGCCATGGCTCAAACGAATGGTCTTTATGACCTTTATTTTTTATAATGACTTTTTTTTACTTTTTATGCTTTTTTGAAAACACTCGAATTTTGAAAATCCTATATTTTGGAAACTAGGAAGTTTACAAAAAAGTTTGTTTGATGTAAATCAATGATCCCCACCCCCTCTACCCCCCAAATAAATGTCAAGTCTCTAGAATGAAAACCTGTAGTAGTGGGATGACACGGGAGCTGCTTCCAAAAGCAAGTGGTGAGCCCCTGCGACCTTGGAATGGAAGGAGCCATGCTAGGAAGGCGTGCTTGGATTCGTTTTTTTCGTCTCGTTGCGCTCTTTACGGAAATGTAGGTGTCGAAAAGGTGAAATGCTGGAAACACGGTTTTTTGGGGGGAAAACCATGATTTTGAACTTTTTGCTATATCTCGCGAACCAAGCATGCTAGAGGTGTGTTCGACAGGTCCAAGTACTCGGGGTGATGTCCTATTTGCTATGGACCACTCATTGTAATTTTAAAAAATTTGGGAAACTCGATTTTGGGGTAAACACGTGTTTTTTGTGATTTTTGCCGATATCTCACGAACCAATAACGCTAGAGACGTGTACGAGGTGTCCTAGGACTCGGGCTAACGCCCCCTTTCAAATGTGGTAGATATTTTTTCCAAAAAGATAATTCACAAAGGGCCTAACGCCATACATGTTGAAATTAACGTTTTCTTTTTCTTTGCCTGTTTATAATGTCCATGAAGCGTGGCGGTTGAGAGAGACGATACGGCTGGGTGTGTGTGTGTTTCAACGAACCTGTCGCTAACCACAAGGACCATGCTTAATAGAACAATCGCTATTTCGACGGGTCGGTTTATGACAGAGCGAGGGTGCGTTTTTCTGATATTTTACCTTTGACGTGTAAACGGTGATGAGAACTTGATTCTATGTTGGTCGAAGCGAGTACAGAAAACAAACTTGCCGAGGAGCAGGAGGTGAATGTCAATTGAGCTTATTGGAAGGCATTGATCTGACTTGACAACAAGTGCAATGGAAAATGACAATGACGCTTGAAGGTGAAATAATCTGACCATCGTGGTGGCAGGGGAGTGTGAAAGGCATGCACACACATTTGTGAAACCACATGTATGCTAAACCAGTGACATCCTGTTTTGCTTCGTACGTGACAAAATGCAAGTTCATGTGAAATTTGATCTTCCACAGGTGTTCGCTTGGGACGTTAGCTGTCCACGTGCGCGATAACTGTTAACAAGTGACATTCTGTTTTGCTTCGTACGTGACAAAATGCAAGTTGACGTGAAATTTGATCTGCCACAGGTGTTCACCTTGGACGTTAGCTGTCCACGTGCACGATAAGAGAATGTTCAAAGCATGGGGAAAAAAGATTATACATGCAACGTAGCATATATAAAGACATGTCGTTATCATTTCCACTCTCACTTAGGTGACTACCTTTGAACACATTGCGTTGCATGAAACCCCTGGTCTTGTTTAACAGTTTTGGTGTTGGTGGAAAATACTTAACCTTGTTGTGGGGTAGGTATATATTTATTCATTTATATATTTATTGATTTATATATATATTTACATGCAATTATTTATTGATTAGGTAATTAACGATTTTATTTATTTGTTTGTAGATAACGCGTATAGCCTACCTGTTGTGTGTCTGTGGGAAAGAGATTGGAAAAGAGAGAAAAACGGACAACTAGAGACGGAAACCATTTCCACATTAGCCCACGAGACGGGAATATAGCAAAGCATTACACGTCAAGGTGAGATTTGTTTTATTAATATATAGCCTGTTTGATTTTGTTTTGTTTTGTTTATGAAAGGCATAAACTATATGGAATGGATATACTTATGGTGGTTTATTTTATTTCTTTTTTTAGATATTTGAAAAAAAAAGGGTTTACTGCTACAGCAAATACAGTTGAAAACCAAATGGCTTTAGAGTGGAACCATTGTCAAGCAGTCTACAGCTGAAAACTCAGGTGAGAGTGTTCTTTCAAAATAATGTCTTTTACTGCTGAGGATACGTTAACTTGGGAGCCCCTTGAGTCTTGTTTCAAATCGCGTGTGTGCTCTGGCCGCGTAGTGAATGTTAGAAAAAGTTTGATTCCCAAAGAATTTTTACAATCTTGTTTTGAAATTTTTAAAATTGAAATTTGTACAGCACAAAGGTTGCATACGGCTTTAAAAGTGAATACAGAACTGGTGTGCGATTTCATATATAAAAAGAAGGACGTGGAGCATAAAGAGACATTTTATATTTGCAGTAAAATGCAAGAGCTATTCATAGCCCATAATTTGGAACAGTGGTATGAAACCCACGTGGTGAATGCCTTGCTATCAAAATTTGATAAACTGCAACAAGGACCGAGTGGTCTAGCCTTAGACAAAATTCATCATTTGCAAATCAACATTTGTCAATTCAACCCGTTGAATGCTGGGTCTAGCTATATTAAAACACCACCAGCAATAGCTTCGAAAAATGCTGTGGTCAATATAAAGAATCGTGACAATGATTGCTTTCTGTGGTCTGTGGCTGCGTTTTTGCAACCAGCACAACGTGACAGTTGTCGACCAGGAATGTACAAGGCCAAGTTTGTTGAATTGAAACATACTTTAAATTTAACTCGAGTATCGTTCCCTATGGACTTAACCGAGATCCATAGGTTTGAACAAGACAACCAGGACTTTTCGTTCATGGTGTATGGCCTTAATGGTAATGTGATTGTGGGTCCTCTTTATGCCACAAAAGAACCGAAACGACATCACATTCATCTTTTATATTTATCTGTAGGAGAGGTGAATCACTATTGCCTGATTAAAAGCCTGAGTAGATTGCTAAGCAGTCAAGCGTCCAAAGCACATGGTAAAAAACATATTTGTGATCGTTGCTTGCAATATTTTACAACCCCCATGCTCTTAGAACGTCATAGGGTAGATTGTGTTCCTCAGGAAGCGGTGAGACTGATATTGCCACAAGGGGACAAGGCTGTGTTAAAGTTTAAGGACATTCACAAGCGTGACACTGTTCCCTATGTGGTGTATGCAGATTTTGAAGCTCTCACCACACCCATGGCGGGATGTGAACCAGATCCCTCCATGAGCTCAACCACACCCATTCAAAAACATGAACCCTTTGCCATAGGATTTAATGTGGTGTGTGCCCATGACCCCACACAATCCGTTTACAAATACCGCGAGGGGCCAGATTGTGCCAAATGGTTCTTGGATGAACTTGTCAAGTTGGCTGACCATGTACAGGAATTACTGGACCACCCAGTACCCATGAGCCTATCTCCAGAACAACAGCAGCAGTATGAGCATGCCATGACATGCCATATTTGCGAAAAGCCTATTTTAAGTGGAGAGGAAAAAGTCAGAGACCACTCGCATTTTACAGGGGAGTTTCGTGGAGCTGCGCACAGCAAATGCAACTTGAACTTTCCAGCTCCTCGTTTCATCAGTGTCTTTTTCCACAATCTGGCGAATTATGACATTCAGTTTTTGATTCGTGAATTGGGTCATGTCAACAAGGGCTCGTTTACCGTTATCCCCCAAAACCATGAGCGTTTTACAGCCCTGACATGGAGGTTGAGCAACTTTAGCATTCGATTTTTGGATTCTTTTAAGTTTATGGCATCCTCGCTAGACAGCCTTGTGAATGGCTTGAATGAGGAGGAATTAAAATATACTAGAACGCATTTTAATGATCCTGAGCAATTTCAATTGTGCATTCGGAAAGGTATATTCCCGTATGATTTCTGCAATAGCTGGGACGTGTTAAAGCAAAGAAAACTCCCACCACAAGATAAATTTTACTCGAAACTAACACGCAGTACCGTTTCCGATGAAGACTATGCACATGCATGTCAAGTTTGGCGAGTGTTTGGCATGAAGACGCTAAGTGAATATGCTATGCATTACCTAAAACTGGATGTATTGCTGCTCACTGATGTGTTTGAAAAATTCCGTAACTTGTGTCAACACATTTACGGTCTTGACCCGGCTCACTATTATACGAGTCCTGGGCTCTCGTTTGATGCCGCTTTAAAATACACTCAAGTGGAATTGGATTTACTCACTGACGTAGACATGGTTCTATTTTTTGAAAAGGGCATTCGTGGCGGCTTTGTGTCACTTAACCAGTGCCATGCCGAAGCGAACAATGTCTACATGCCTGATTATTCACCGGAAAAACAAGAATCGTACTTAATGTACTATGACGTGAATAATTTGTACGGTTACGCCATGAGTCAGCCTTTGCCCTATGGGAAGTTTGCTTGGCTGACAGACAAACAAGTGTCAGAATTTGATGTGAACATGGCTAGCCAAGAAACAGGCCGTGGATATGTGCTAGAAGTGGATATTGAATATCCATCATCCTTGTATGATGAACATGCCGATTTCCCATTCTGCCTTGAGCAAATGGTTCCCCCTGACAGTAAAGTGAAAACTGAAAAACTCATGGGCACACTTTACAACAAAAATCGGTATGTGCTACATATCCAAATGTTGGTGCAATGCCTCGCCCAAGGCTTGGTGTTGAAGAAAGTCCACAGGGGTATTTCTTTTGCTCAAAAAGCATGGCTTGAGCCATTCATGCGACTCAACACAGAGCACCGACAAATGGCAACACAGCAGTTTGAAATTCTTTTTTTTTAAATTAATGAACAACTGCATCTATGGCAAGTCTATGGAGAATGTCCGCAAATACCGTGACATTAAATTGGTGAATGTCTGGGAGGGGCAGTGGGGTGCCCGGCGGTACATTGCCAAGCCAAATTTCAAATCGATCAAAATTATCGATGAGGATTTGGCTACTATTGAAATGAGTAAGACCAGCGTGACCATGGATAAACCCATTTACTTGGGTCAAGTCATTTTAGACTTTTCTAAATCGGTCATGTATCGATTCCACTACGAGTTTGTGAAACGCCATTTTGAGGACGTCTCTCTTTTGTATATGGACACGGACTCATTCATTTACCACATTCGCCACTGCAACCCCTATGACGTCATGAGGAAACATAGTGACTGGTTCGACACCTCTTGCTATAGCGCTGACAACGTGTTTCAGCTGCCCATAAAAAACAAGAAGGAAATGGGCGTTTTAAAATATGAATGCGGTGATTCCATTATGACGGAATTCGTAGGTTTGGCCTCAAAAATGTATGCTTATCGCACACTCGACTGTAAGGAAGCCAAAAGAGCAAAAGGTGTAGGTAGGGCCGTGGTAAAATCGCTACATGTAGACGATTACCTAGCGGTTTTACGCACTGGCAAAGCTATGTCTCATACACAGTGCAGGATACAATCCAGCAACCATCATTTGTATCTTGTGGAACAGAGAAAACGCACCCTCGCCTCCATGGATAACAAGCGTGTGTGGGCTGATGACCTGCTCACTAGCCTGCCCTGGGGTTATGATCGCAACGAGGAGGAGGTGTGATTTCACTGTTTAATCGTTTATGGGACATGGCTTTTTGTAACTTGTAGATTTAGAATTTTGTAAATATTGGTTTCTGTCATTGTAAATAGTAGATTTTGTAAATAGTGACAACCCACTTGGACCTTTTGCTCTTTAAAAAGTTCTATGCAACCTTATTTTTTAAATGTTTGATTGGTAAATAGTTTGATTCTTTTAACGCTGTACAAAGTTGAGTTTTTTTGTAAATATGAAATAAGTAAGATTTTTAGTAACTTTAATAACTAGTATTTAATTATTTTTCGTAATGTAAATGATAAACTAAAAAGTTCTTTTGGGATGAGTGAGCATGTCGAGAATGTGCTTTTGGGAATAAATAAAGTGGTTGTGTTTGTTCCCAAAGACAGGTGTGAATGTATGAGTGGAGAGAGAAAACTGGTGTGTATGATTGACCAGAGCAAACACGATGAGGTAGGGTGGGTGGGTGGGGAGGGGGTAAATGGTCACTTATATACTCATTTTGTTTTAAATAGTTTCGTTTTTTCATTGAAATGTGGCAGACAATAGACATTATTTTTGTAAAAACAGTCTTACCTGCAGTAGTCGTAGACCTCGACGTTTCTCAAAACACGCATCAGCACATTGCAGTATTATCAAGGTCAAGCACTCGCATCAACATCATTGTCAAATCTCAACTTTCGACATACACCAAATGGAAAAATGTGAAAACAGCAAAATGGAAAATCCATGTTTCCATATCACCAAAAACGCAAAACTTAAAACGGACATTAAAAAAAAAATTGGAAATGGCCATGTGTAAAATTTGAAAATTCAAAAACTTCAAACGGTCATTGTTTAAAAAGTGTCATCAGCAAAATGGAAAAATCCATATCATCAAAACAAACGTTTTCAAAAAACTGTAAATTGCAAATTAGCAAAATGGCAATGTGTGAAATGTGAAAATGAGAAATCAGCCATCAACATCACGATTTCTTAAAAATAATAAAAACACAAAACATCGTGCTCTGTCAAACCTTTGTTTTTATTTCATAGTCATAGTGAATTGACAAAAGAAAAATAGAATACAAACACATCCCAATTCCTCACTCCTCAATGTTTATGTCCATGCATCATCAACTTTCCTTTCATAGCACTCATGACAATTAGGGCTGCCATTCTTTCACCCACTGAGGCATCACTGGATGTGAAACGTTGTTTAGCTTTCTTCAATAACAATTTATCTGCCACATGTTTTAAACCAGGATGACTATGGCGATAAGAAAGGTCATGTTCCTTGCATGCTTGATCCAAAAGATTAATGGGTACATCACCACGTTGTAAACGTTTTTCGAGACGAGTTCCAGGGCCACAAAAACGATAACCTGGAAGATGGATTTCGAAAGGTAAGTATTGAATCACTTTGTCAATGACGCCATTGCCAGTACAGGTCTGGCATATCCTTTTCCATCGATGGTAAAAAGGTTTGGTCTTCCTCCTCCTCTGTGGACGATGTTTGTGTTTGTTGTTGTTGTTGTTGCTTTTTCTCGCCATGACACTCGTGGAATGATTCAACAAAGTCTTTACATGGACTTTTATGACCGTGATACATTTTCACTAGCTGGCAAGTCGCACACTGACGCATAGACGGTATTTTTGCCATGGCCACTTGCTTATGGTGATCGTAATCCGTACAGGGTTGCAATTCACTCAACACAGGGTCTTGAGTCCATGATTTTGGTACATGTTGCCAGATTTCTTTCACTGCATTGACGGCCACATAATAAATGAACGACTTGGGCAGCGCCAAGAGTTCCTCTTTGGTAAAACTGTCTAGTTTCTTTTTGCACACAAAGAACTTGCCGATGGCTTTGTCCGTAGCATTGCCTTTCTCCATGGTATCACGTGCTGTAGATGTTTACACGTCGCTTGTAGAAATCTCACTGACGTCACTCACAGGTAAATCTTGAGTTATAATTTTGTTCAACAACTCCCAGCAGGCATGAGTGGTTAACCAATGAAAGAGATGCCACGCATGCGATAGGGCTGTATGGGTAATGTTGCCACAGGAACAAGTATCCATGAGCGTTTGCAGGGAGGGGCAGCCCAACTCCATGAGGTCGATACATTGGCAGTAAGACGCCAAAAGTGGTTGCAACCATTGACGTTTTTCATTACCTTTCACAAATACCACATTGGCCGAGGACAAGTGTGCTTTCATGACCACGTCCAAATATTTATAGGAAATGGTTCCCTGATTCCAGTCTAGTTGCCTATGATTTTCAATCCACTGGGTTTGTTTACGGTCTTTTTCACACAACAAATCAAAAGCAAGGGGTGGTTTAAAGAGCAAATGCGTAGCTTGCGATATCCAAAACGTGGTACAATCGATCATGGCCACTTGTTTAAATATAAATTTGTTGTCACCAATTTTAAACCCTTGGCAATCCACAATGAGTGTGCGCAACATGTTGACGCTTGCCTGGACCAAGTTCAACTGACGACTGACTAACGATCACGCGTGATCATGGCATGGGCTTACCTACCATGCTAGTTTCAAATTGAGGTTAGGGTAGGACAGGGGGACATGCAAAAATAAGAATTTAAGAATTACATCATTTTATTATCATAACACGTCTTACAGGCTTTTCTCATTTTGGGATAAGGACGATAGCAACTGATACAACAATATAGTCTCTTGTGTTTGTAACGTCCATAACACCGATGATGTCCCAATGTCTCTAAACTAGGCGTTTTTGATGGTGAGCTGCTCACCGAAGCACCATGGACACCATACGGTCCACACGTATCGTAACTTGTTTTCTTTTCATCACCCAGAGACACAAGTGAGGGATAGCTTGAATGACAGGATATATTTCCCACTTCCATTCTACGCAGGTAGGGGCAGGTGGGTGACCAGCGCTGATGTTCCTGCATGGGTTCATCGCCCTCCTGCCATTGGTCTATGATGATGGGACAAAAGGCACATTTCACTTCATCTCTTGTTTTTAAATAGTAGAATCCAGCGGCCGCCAAGGCTTGAGGGTTTATGAAAGGCACTGGCCATGTGGCAAAAGTCTTGAAACGTTGTTCCTCAGAGTTTAAATTCATGGATGTAACGTCTCTTGAGGCTTTAAAGCAAGACATGACTGAGCGGCTTGACGTGGGTTGAGATGTTATTTATACACTCGTAACTTGGTTGGACAGTGGATAATAGTTGACTTGTTTGTGATGAATAATCAAACAGTAGGCCGTCGTATTGGCTGGTACATTGTCATGCGTTTCAAAATCTAGTCGAATGTCGATATTGGATGGCTTGACAGACTCTTCCAGGTAAGAACAGTCAAAAACAATCAGTGGTGCTCTTGCCTTAAACGCTTGGGGTAGTAGCATGGGGCCGTTCTCTTTTTGATAATACGACCATCGAAATTTAGAAAACAAGTCGTACAGGGGGCCAAACTTATTTTTTGAAAAATCCAAATCCAGTCCTTCATAGGGAAACACGGCTCCGTTGAGGAAAAGACGTGCATTTCTCAATTGCAGGTGATCAAATTGCGTGGCATCTTTGGTTTGTTGATACTTGCGATTCGTTTGAAAACCCACGATCAGGTAGAGAGGTCTCTCTGTATAGCGAGCTGTTTTTACAGACCAACTGTGTGTGTTGGTGGTGGGCAATAGCGGATACTCATGGAGTGCCCAGCTTCTAAATTCAATGGGTAGAGGCATATCTCTCTTTACCATTTTGAGTATGTCCAGTTTTTTGCTATCTTCAAGGGTCACATGGGGGACTTTCCATAGCAAGCGTTGTAGTTGAATTTTTGAATCGATGGGGGCATCGTCGGCTCCCTTGAGTGCATTATTATCACTCCTGTCTCTCACTAGGTAAAGCACTTGCCTTGCGTTGACCACAATGCGTTGGTGATCTTCGGCAAAGCCTAAAATCAGTTTAAGAGGTAAATATCCAGTAAAGGTCCCATCGGTGTGTACCATCCAGTCATTGGTCGAGTCAGGACACCAACCTGCCATGCAAAGTGTTTTACCCTCTTCCTCACTATAAGAGGGGTATAGTTTCATGACACTGGAAATGCCCACATTTCGAGTGCTATCCACCACGATATCGTTAATGACATACCGCACTTCAGAAAACAGAAAGGCCAAACCATGGTTGTCCAACTTGGATGTGGTGGGTGTAGAGCCATCGGCTTTGGTGAGCCGACCTTCAATCTGAATGACACTTTCATGCGGTAGGGTGTAAATATCTTGGTTGTTGATAACAAATTGAATTTCATCATTGTTATTGAGTCCAGGTGTTTGAGCTTGATAGGAATGGAGATCAATTCTTACCACTCCTGGTTGCTCCTCGATGCAGTTCGCTATCTCTAGGATAGAATTCATTATGAGGGTTGACGTGGTAACCCAAATGCTGTAAAATCTGCTTGCCTTGAGATGTTAACGTGTATTCACGTGGCAAACAACTAACACTATTCCTAGACGGTGTTGTTGCTTTATACACAAATTTCATAGTGGCTTTAACACCAACTTGTAAGTCACTGGTGTGGTGGAATCTAGATCAATGAGTTGTTGATCTCTATTGATCAGTCTTAATTTTATACTAGTTGAAACCCGTCAAAAATGACGGTCAATAGAAAAATATTTACTGAAGAATTTTCTTATGTAGGCCTACTGTATATTCTTTGTACGATTATTTTTTGGCTCTATTGAAACTATAAGGGCGTCAAAAGATTTCACTCTCAACATTGCAAAATACTGCTGGCCATGACTGCAAAATTGATGAGGCAAATTGAGACCTATACGTTCCAGAGTTTTCCCTTGAGCTTTATTGATTGTGACAGAGTATGCCAAATAAATTGGAAAATATTGCCTCTTAAAACAAAATGATAGTGTTGTATCGGATGCTGTTAAATCAAGTAGAAGGATTAGACCTCTCTGCCTAATTTTAACTGCACTTATTATTTCCAAATCCAAGCAATATAGTTGCATTTAGGAGCCCTTGGGAAACGTTCAGATTTCTAAGCAGCATAACGGTTCAAGCGTTTGGAATATGTGGAGGCAAGTCATTTAGTTCCAAGGAATTCAAGAAGGAGTCTAATAAAACTGGCCGCAAACCGTCATATATAATTTTGGAATATAACGAAGAAATGCGATGATGTGCACCTCCATACATCTTAAAACAATGTGGACCGTATGGGTGTGGCACAGTAACATTGGCACCAAATGAAACGAAGGACATAGCATTGTACTGCCGATTAGTCTCTCTGAAATTCCTTGAGATATCATCTCCAGTGAAAAATAATTGTTGCAGCATGTCAAATATTTTATATTTAGTCAGATTAATCCATTACAACAGCAAAGGTCAAAGTAACCAAGTGTAGATTTCTCTCAAGAGAAATACAGTGCAGAACAATGTTTACATTTGTTCGTCAAGGACCCTACACTGTAACGGTATAGTATCTGGAATTGTATCTGAAATGCCGTATTCATATTGGAGTTTAAAAGTGGCTTCGTATTTTTCTCCGATTTCCCACTTGTTTGCGGCTAATGTTCTATTTCGTAAAATGGGTTTATTTATAGCCGCATTTCTCCCCAAATTAACGTCATATTAAATAATACTATAGTGGCCTGCATCAACGCAGCAGCCAAATATTAAATAGCAAATAATAACTTACTTCCATTGCCAAAATCAACTGCGTGGTTAGACTCATTGTTATGTACTCTGAAAAAATTATCAATAAACTATAATATTCACTTATACAACTAAGTTCAGAGACTTCCATTCTCAAGTTGGTTGCTGATGAGAATGCGATGAGACTGATCGCCAATAATAAAATCCTTGCAATTTTTGCAATTTGCTTGCAAACGCAACTCAGGATGACGAACTTCATTTTGAAATAAACAGAATGAAACTGCTCTAAATAATCAATTTCCATCACCTGTTGAAGGTACAATACTTTGCATTTCCATGACAGTAAATTATGCAAGGGAGCATAGAATCACTTCGCCACTACTGGAATGAGCATGGACTCACTTCGCCAGCCACCATAATGGAGGGAGTTTTAGAATTATATGTTCAGTGTTTTTCAAAGATCGTATTAACACAGGGAAGCCCAGTCTTAAGGCTACATTCTGAGCTATCGCCCCAGATTCCAGGTTCGATCCCTGCTCTGCCAAGAAATGTAATTCTGGTCTGAGGGCTGGAACGGGGCGCACTCTTGAGGCAAACCTAAGAAGAGCAAAATTTGATTCCCATCTCAACAATCTTGGATGTGGTTTTCCGTGGTTTCCCACTTCCACTCCAGGCAAATACCGGGATAGTTCCTAACTTAAAGCCTCAGTCGTCAACTCTCCATTCCCCATACTAATTACAAATGCACACATCAATACAGCCATCACATTAACACAGGTTATCAGAGAAAGGTTTACACTCACACACCAAAGTAGACGGCGCTGAGTGACCACGATGTCTGAGTCCATCAAATGAATTATGTTCGACAATTTTCTCTCAAGGCGAAGCGATTGTGCCGATTTTTATTTTATAATTTAAAAGTATCTGGCAACGTAAATCATGGAGAATTCCATACCTTACGGGAATAATAAACGTAACATATGTTTAGACAATGTAATACCAATTGCAAGATAGAATAATTGGGAAATAAAATTACATGTCTGAGGTGGGAATCAAACTCCTCCGACGATGCATAATCAATTTCGTTGTCCACAATGTTAGCCGCTGAGCCACCCAGACAACGAAATTAGAGTGCAATATTAAGTGAGGTAAACAACAAACGCACTCAACTGCCAGTTATAGTTCATCAATATGTCACTTATTTCATGATTCTATTCCAGTATATATCGGGATACAACATAAGCGATATTTCCCTTTTCAATTCTCATAAACAAAGATCACTCTACGATACGGTGGATCGTTTATCCGCCATTTCTCTCATGAAGAAACGCCATTGTGGCAACGCGCAATAGCCACATATATTACATTTTTCTTTAAACATATAAAAATATACCGTAACATATATTTTCCTTTTAAAGACACACTGCAAATCTGCATGCCAAGAGCTTTCGTTAGAATGCCATACGAAGCCAATCGGTTAAGTCGTTTTCAAAATCTCGTGTGTACAAAAAATACCTTAGTGTTTTAAATATATATGGCAACAGCGAATTCGTTACTTTACGGGAATGATAAAAGTGAAATATATTTCTACAATGAAATACCAATCGTAGAAAGAAGAAAACAAAAAAAACCATATCCGAGGTGGGAATCGAACCCTCTCGACCATGCAAAGGATGGCAACAGAGAATTCGTTACTTTACGGGAATGAAAAAAGTGAAATATGTCTCTACAATGTAATACCAATCGTAGGAAAGAAGAAAATGAAAATAAAAGAACGTATCCGAGGTGGGAATCGAACCCTCTCGACCATGCAAAGGATGGCAACAGAGAATTCGTTACTTTACGGGAATGATAAAAGTGAAATATGTTTCTACAATGTAATACCAATCGTAGGAAGGAAGATAATGAAAATAAAAAAAAACATAACCGAGGTGGGAATCGAACCCTCTCGACCATGCAAAGGATGGCAACAGAGAATTCGTTACTTGACGGGAATGATAAAAGTGAAATATGTTTCTACAATGTAATACCAATCGTAGGAGGGCAGAAAACGAAAATAAAAAACATATCCGAGGTGGGAATCGAACCCTCTCGATCATGCATAATACATATTTCTAGGCAGTAAGCTTATCCCCTCGGCCATCCAGACATCTGTGTGAGACTTCAGTATTAAGCTATCTAACCAGTATACACGCTCAACCTGCAGTTTAAGTCCTTCAATTCGTGGTTTATTTAATATAATTCTAATTCAATGCATATTGTAAAAACATAATTAACATTATTGGAGACCCTTTTTAATTGTCATAAACAAAGATCTCAGTTAGACGCGACCGGAATCGCCATTTTCCTTGTTGAGAAAGGCCATTGTGCGCATGCGCGGGAGTGTCAAATATTACATATTTCTTTAATCATTTAAAAATATACCGTAACATATATTTTCCTTTTAAAGAAACTCTGCAAATCTGCATGCCAAGAGCTTTCGTTAGAATGTCTTACGAAGCCAATCGGTTAAGTGGTTTTCACAATCTCGTGTGTACAAAAAACAGCTTAGTGTTTTAAATATATAGATGGCAACAGCGAATTCGTTACTTTACGGGAATGATAAAAGTGAAATATATTTCTACAATGAAATACCAATCGTAGAAAGAAGAAAACAAAAAAAACCATATCCGAGGTGGGAATCGAACCCTCTCGACCATGCAAAGGATGGCAACAGAGAATTCGTTACTTTACGGGAATGAAAAAAGTGAAATATGTCTCTTCAATGTAATACCAATCGTAGGAAAGAAGAAAATGAAAATAAAAGAACGTATCCGAGGTGGGAATCGAACCCTCTCGACCATGCAAAGGATGGCAACAGAGAATTCGTTACTTTACGGGAATGATAAAAGTGAAATATGTTTCTACAATGTAATACCAATCGTAGGAAGGAAGATAATGAAAATAAAAAAACATAACCGAGGTGGGAATCGAACCCTCTCGACCATGCAAAGGATGGCAACAGAGAATTCGTTACTTGACGGGAATGATAAAAGTGAAATATGTTTCTACAATGTAATACCAATCGTAGGAAGGCAGAAAACGAAAATAAAAAAACATATCCGAGGTGGGAATCGAACCCTCTCGATCATGCATAATACATATTTCTAGGCAGTAAGCTTATCCCCTCGGCCATCCAGACAACTGTGTGAGACTTCAGTATTAAGCTATCTAACCAGTATACACGCTCAACCTGCAATTTAAGTCCTTCAATTCGTGGTTTATTTAATATAATTCTAATTCAATGCATATTGTAAAAACATAATTAACATTATTGGAGACCCTTTTTAATTGTCATAAACAAAGATCTCAGTTAGACGCGACCGGAATCGCCATTTTCCTTGTTGAGAAAGGCCATTGTGCGCATGCGCGGGAGTGTCAAATATTACATATTTCTTTAATCATTTAAAAATATACCGTAACATATATTTTCCTTTTAAAGAAACTCTGCAAATCTGCATGCCAAGAGCTTTCGTTAGAATGTCTTACGAAGCCAATCGGTTAAGTCGTTTTCACAATCTCGTGTGTACAAAAAACAGCTTAGTGTTTTAAATATATAGATTACTAATACTAGCGACAGCCACAGAATGAAAAAGCACCACTGGAGGGTTTTCACGAATAATATACCCATTGGGCGATGTTACAATAAAGTCATAAAGTGAATGCGATGGTTCTTGATTGGTGTACACTTGGCTAATAATATTACACGTCACCGACACATGATGGTCCTCAATGAATTTCACTTCATGGTCCGAATCATGTTTTTTGTTGGACTCCAACACACGTGGTTTAAATCCTAGTAATGGGCCAATGGAATCGGGGTGTGTTTTAAAGTCAATGTTGAAGGTAGAGAAAATACTGCAGCGATGAGTGTTGGTATTGCCTACAAGTTCAAACTTGTGCGTTCCGTCGAGAAATGATTTTAAACCATATTGATTGATCAACACCACATAAATGTGTTCATAAATGTCATCGATCGTGTATCCGCCAGAGTTCAGGGTGAGCACAGAATCATCATAGTAAAACTTGTTGTTCACATTTTCACGTATGTTGTATATTCGATTGTACGTTTCAAGAGAAACAAGTCCTAAACCATAGGGTTTTTCACTCAATTCGATAGGCGGGTAAAAGTCTAGGCTGACTTCAGGTCCACGTCCATGCAGTGTAAACGTTTTACTTTCTGCCGACATACTGGTGGCGTTTTAGCTTATGCTGCGTCTTATATAAAAAAATTAAACACAAACGTCCACACTGTTGGCTGTTAAACGTTTGCTCTCGTTTCACATTATAATATATCTAGATCCTGTTTCCAAAATAGGTCACTAGTTCCATGGGCGGAGGCAAATTCCCAAAACTGTCAAAGTACCATACAGTGGATCCCTCTTTGACATAAGCTACATAATGCGTCCCTGGTCCTCGGTGATCATCCAAATTGACAACAGCACATTCCTGTTTCCAAGGTCGTGGGGGGTAATTGGTTTCGCATAAACACACCTTGAAAATGAGAAAGCTTTAGTTGTTTAGCATAGCTTTCCACTTGTTGATGCGTCAGGGCATGTTTTGCTATGGCTGAGGTTAATTTTTTTTTTTTTTTTATATTTCGAAATGGTGAAATCCCAAATCCTTGTTGATAAAAGGCTGGCTTTAAATTGGCATTTCTAGCCCCCCATGGCAATCGCTTCCATCGTTTCATTGTGTCGCTGACTTTCTTTGAGTTGTTGCTTGCCCTGCTGCGCGGCGTTAATGGTTTTCGCCACTGCACTGGCACCGCCCAAAAGTGAACCCAGAGCAAACAAACCAGCAAATAATGCAGGTAAAAATCCCGCTCGTTTGGGGACGGGAATCACTCGCCTTTGGTTTGAAACCTGTCGCCGACGTTTTGGAATAACATGTCTCTGTGCTGCTCGAAAGGCTTTCCTTATGGTCAATACATTATTTTTTCTTTTTTTCTTTCGCAAGGGCTTGTCCACGAATGTTGTAAGGCCAGGCTTTGCCAAGGACAAAGTTCTTTTTTTAGTCTTTCTCACTGCATACCTTTGTTTCACCATGATGATAATGACCCACAACCTTTCACAAGAAAGTTTAAATCACAACTAACGTCAGATGGTTATTTCATGGCTGTATATTCCAATTCCACATAAAGTGGGAAATCGTTTATGGTTTTTCCCGCTTGCTTTTCATCCCATGTCAACATGAGGTGAAAGGATAATTCGTCACCAGCATTGACCATTTCATGGTTATGGACCAACATCCTATGACCATTTATCTTTATTTGTAAATGGTTCTCATCAGGTATGGCATATTTGATTTGAATGGTTCCATCATAGTGTAATCGATAGTGGCTTAAACCCGAAGCAAGTACATATGTCAAGTGCTGATCATGGACTAGCGGTATATGGTTTCTGTCATTCACAGGTTTTTCATTTGTCAGATACACTAAAAACACAGATGGGATAAATTTATAAAGCCTTTTCATTTCATAGGTCACGTAACGCTTGGTACAAACATCGTCTTCGTCTTGTGGGTCTTCCACGTGAATAATCCGATGGTGATTAGCGCTATAGCCATTCACCATAAGCTGGGGCACTTTGTCATAAAACTCATACACTTTGTTATCCACATACCTTTTCGTAGTAACGTCTGTAGACACTTGAGGATGTTTTACATGGGTTAACCGCTTTCCCTTAAAGTCATAATCTCCCAGTTTTGTGCGTGGCACTACTAACCTATCCACATAGTGTTTATTAGCAGGATCTGTTTCTTGTTTAGGATCATGTATGGGGACAGGCCTAGCTTTGGCCATCAACGCACGTCCAAAGACATCCATCGTCAACCTGTAGTACGAGTCTACTGTTTCTATGACAAGGCTCGGTGCGATGTATATAGACAGCCGGCTAGCCTCTCTAAGCCTTAGTTGAAATGAAGCTAATTAAGCAGCAAGAGTCATTCCCCGTGAGGGACATGGTTTCCCATCTCTGCCCCACATCACGTGAACAACGCCATGGTTCACTGTTTCCATCTTCCATTCGCTGCATCATTGTGGGACCTTCCGGCTGTGGAAAGACCAATCTTTTGCTGACACTTATTACAGCGCCCAATGGTCTGTGTTTTCAAAATATTTATATTTTCGCAAAATCTCTCTACCAACCCCTCTACGTGTTTCTGGATCAAGTCATGTCTGGATTACAAAAAGAGAATATGGGTTATTTTACATTTTCCATGCAAGAAAATGTGATTTCACCGGATGAGGTAAAGCTTGATTCACTCATGATTTTCGATGATGTATCCACTGAACGTCAAGGCATCATTCAAAGCTATTTCAGCATGGGTCGTCACAAACATATCGATTGCTTCTATCTTGGACAAACGTATTCAAAAATGTCCAAACAGTTGATTCGTGACAATGCCAATGTCATTGTTTTATTTCGTCAGGACGAGAGGAACAGTCGTCACATTTATAATGAACATGTGAATCCGGATATGACCTTTCAAATGTTTACAGAATTGTGTGCCAAGTGCTGGAACACTCAACGTCATGCCTGTTTAGTGATTGACAAACAAAGTGAACTCAACCAAGGACGGTATCGCTTAGGGTTTGATCATTTTATTGCTATTTAAGGCCTTGTCTCATTCCCCGGCAAGTCATTTGCCAAGACACCATGGCGTTAGCAGAGAGTCAATTGAAAAAGCATATTATTAGAGCAAAAAATACTATTCGCCAAAAGTTTCGTCAATTGAAACAATCACGTGCCAATCATGCTTTGTTTATTCAACAACATTTAGCACCTCCGCTAAAAGCCATGTTGAAACCCTCTTTCAAGCCATCTGAAACGCTACCCACCGTTTCACAAGCCACGCAGACGCTGCACGAGGACCCTGAGGAAGAGGAAGAGGAACAGGAAGATTTGACTAGTGTAAGTGAAGTTGAGGATGAAGAGGAACAAGTGTTTACGCCTCAAAAAAAGGCCGCACCACTTGCAGAGTTTTTGAGAAAAAATAAATCCTTGGCCATGGTCGAAACACCTTGCCCTTCCAGAGCGTCTCCGTTTTCACAACTCTTGGCCACCCCTCAACATAAAGCTCAACTGAAAACCATTTTAATAAAACATTATGGATCAACATTGGAACCCTATTTCACCGATCTATTTATTGGAAACACAGATACCACGTATGGTGTTCGCTATGAGGATGATAGTTTTAAAATTGGCGATTCATCCATTAAATTTGCTCGTACTAAAGCTGTCATTAAAAACATCAACTATAAATTAACGCCAGGACTGTTAAAGCTGCTCTTTTCTCGGACCCCCTCTCCCCATGATTATACATCAGAGGACCTTGACAAATATAAATCCATTTTATTGGATACCCATGCTCACAAAAGACAGTATGATCCCGCTCAACAAGTGAATGCCAATATATCTCAAAAATATAAAACCATCATTGCAAAAATGTTTCCCACCAGTCAGAGTATTCGTCGTAAAGCGTCCGCTTCGGGAGTGACATTTAAACCATTAAAACCCCTTGTGGATGTTACCTACTGGCACAATCCCAATAAGCTCGTCCAGCGGCTACAGTTGTTGCATGCTTCACGTCAAGCTGGCCATACCGGTCACGATTGGGAAATTCAAGAAATTGAACAATGCCAAAATTATTGTTTAAGCTCTCACCCATTAAAATGGGTATTGCTCACGAGTTGCATCGCCCAGCTAGACGTCACTATCCACGACTCAAGGTGATTTCACGAGGTGTGGATGAACTTTGGCAGGCTGACTTAGTTGAAATGATACCCTATGCTGGCGTTAACGACGGTGTACGCTATATGTTGACCGTCATTGATGTCTATTCCAAAATGGCCTTTGTTGAACCTGTGCGTCGCAAGTCTGGTCCACTAGTTACCAAGGCCTTTCAACATATTATTCAACACTCCAAACGTCAACCTCAGCTGCTACAAACCGACCAGGGGAAAGAATTTTTCAACAAGGACTTCCCCCGTTTTCTCAAATCTAAGGATATTCACCATTACACCACGTACAGCAATATCAAAGCCAGTGTGGTCGAGCGGTTCAACCGAACATTGAAAACCCATATGTGGAAAGCGTTTACCCCTCAGGGCAGTTATCGCTGGTTGGACATGTTACCTGAGCTAGTGTCACGTTACAATGACACCAAACATAGAACGATTGGGACCAAGCCACGCCTCGTGACTAAAAATATTCAGCGATTGGATAAACTGTTTAACCCCATAAAAGCAGCCGATCCTAAACGTCACCGACTGAAAATTGGGGATTTTGTTCGTGTGAGCAAATTTAAGTCTGCCTTCAATAAGGGCTACACGCCTCAGTGGGGGACTGAACTATTTCGAATTCGTCGAGTCAACTTGGACACTCCAGTCACCTATTTACTCGAGGACCTCAACCATCAACCCATAAAAGGTAGATTTTATCTCCATAAACTTCAGAAAACAGCATTTCCTCAGCATTATCTTGTGGAAAAAGTGTTGAAACAAAAAGGAAATAAACTCTACGTCAAATGGTTAGGGTTTAACTCTACGTTTAATTCTTGGATCGATAAATTACAAGTTGTGTGAACCTGTGCAATTTTTAATTTATTTATTCACACATGTTGTACACCACCTATAGCTCTATGTGTACAGTCCTCAGCTCCACATATTTCTTTCTCTTTCCACCTGTGTTCTCTCTTACATTACCCCTCCCCCTCTCCCCCCTCCACCTCCCACCACTGCTGTTCGCAGCTCTTGCCTATCTATTGGTTGTGACATCATTCCCACAAGTTGCATCATACTTTTTACTGATTCAGCGATTCCCACGCTTTGAACATTCTCTTATCGTGCACGTGGACAGCTAACGTCCAAGGTGAACACCTGTGGCAGATCAAATTTCACGTCAACTTGCATTTTGTCACGTACGAAGCAAAACAGAATGTCACTTGTTAACAGTTATCGCGCACGTGGACAGCTAACGTCCCAAGCGAACACCTGTGGAAGATCAAATTTCACATGAACTTGCATTTTGTCACGTACGAAGCAAAACAGGATGTCACTGGTTTAGCATACATGTGGTTTCACAAATGTGTGTGCATGCCTTTCACACTCCCCTGCCACCACGATGGTCAGATTATTTCACCTTCAAGCGTCATTGTCATTTTCCATTGCACTTGTTGTCAAGTCAGATCAATGCCTTCCAATAAGCTCAATTGACATTCACCTCCTGCTCCTCGGCAAGTTTGTTTTCTGTACTCGCTTCGACCAACATAGAATCAAGTTCTCATCACCGTTTACACGTCAAAGGTAAAATATCAGAAAAACGCACCCTCGCTCTGTCATAAACCGACCCGTCGAAATAGCGATTGTTCTATTAAGCATGGTCCTTGTGGTTAGCGACAGGTTCGTTGAAACACACACACACCCAGCCGTATCGTCTCTCTCAACCGCCACGCTTCATGGACATTATAAACAGGCAAAGAAAAAGAAAACGTTAATTTCAACATGTATGGCGTTAGGCCCTTTGTGAATTATCTTTTTGGAAAAAATATCTACCACATTTGAAAGGGGGCGTTAGCCCGAGTCCTAGGACACCTCGTACACGTCTCTAGCGTTATTGGTTCGTGAGATATCGGCAAAAATCACAAAAAACACGTGTTTACCCCAAAATCGTGTTTCCCAAATTTTTTAAAATTACAATGAGTGGTCCATAGCAAAGAGGACATCACCCCGAGTACTTGGACCTGTCGAACACACCTCTAGCATGCTTGGTTCGCGAGATATAGCAAAAAGTTCAAAATCATGGTTTTCCCCCCAAAAAACCGTGTTTCCAGCATTTCACCTTTTCGACACCTACATTTCCGTAAAGAGCGCAACGAGACGAAAAAAACGAATCCAAGCACGCCTTCCTAGCATGGCTCCTTCCATTCCAAGGTCGCAGGGGCTCACCACTTGCTTTTGGAAGCAGCTCCCGTGTCATCCCACTACTACAGGTTTTCATTCTAGAGACTTGACATTTATTTGGGGGGTAGAGGGGGTGGGGATCATTGATTTACATGAAACAAACTTTTTTGTAAACTTCCTAGTTTCCAATATATAGGATTTTCAAAATTCGAGTGTTTTCAAAAAAGCATAAAAAGTAAAAAAAAAGTAATTATATAAAATAAAGGTCATAAAGACCATTCGTTTGAGCCATGGCATAACGTTCTATCATGTTTAGTGTTCATGCTATCGCCTACTTTCGAAAACGAAAAAAATCAAAAAAAAAAATATAAAGAGTGGTCCATAGCAAAGAGGACGTCAGCCCGAGTCCAACGACACCTCATTTGTCAAAATCGGACCATGCGTTCGAGAGATATTTAACATGGCTGAGGCTTAGTAGTGGGTCAAGGAGGGTTCTGGAGTGCGTTGGAACTCCTATCACCCCTCTACTCCCGACCCCGTTGGATAACGGGAATAATAAGGGGTAGACATACAATACAATAGTTATTATATATATGTGCGCCAATTTTGGAATAGTTCGCATGCATAACTTCTGAGATATCCAACATAGAGATCAAATTTGTTTTGCGATTTTTCAGAAGTTGGTAGCACTGATGTCAATTTCAAATATAGCGGTGAGCTATTCAGGTATAGAACTTTACTCTTACCAAATTTGGTTTCAATAGCTGCGGCTGTTTAGGAGTTAATACGAGGGGACACACACACATACAGACAGACAGAAGGACAGAGAGACAGACATACATTTTCCCGGATAGATCTCCTAAGTCTACTTTTTCCCCATTTTTGCAAAATGAGAAAAGTAGGCTTCAAATCAAAAACATTTATCATTATAGGAAAATGTGAGACAATTGTCATATTGATTAATATATCACCGCTGGGTCCGTGGTTCCAATCCCGGTGACTCCATGTGAGATATTTGCGGGGCAAAGCGGAGGCAGACAGGTTTTTCTCCGGGTACTCCGGTTTTCCCTGTCAAAATTTCATTCCAGCAACACTCTCCACTATAATTTCATTTCATCTGTCATTCATTTAATCATTGCCCCAGGGGAGTGCGACAGGCTTTGGCAGCCGGCACAGTTCATATCCTCGCCGCTAGATGGGGGCTTCATTCTATCCATTCCCTGACCCGGTTGGTCGACTGGAAGCAGGCTGTGGATTTTCACTTATCCATTAGAATTTATATTTTCATCGTTCTTATTCATTGTTTCTCCAGTTTCTTCATTTCATCCAATATACTCGTATTTTACTTAAGTTCATTTCTCAACAGTTTTATCAAATTAGTTTCTTAAAGCGGCTTCGGTGGCGTAGTTGGGAGCATGCTGAGCTTATGTGCCCAAGATCGCGAGTTCAAACCCAGCAGAAGTCGTCGTTTTTTTAAGAGCGTTAAAAATCCCTCAGTAGGCATCCCTCAGTATGCCTTCCTTCGGAGGGGAAGTTAAGTCGGTGGTCCCATGTCATAGATTTATGGCAGGAAAAAGAACCTTCCACTAACTACACTTGTGGAAGCTTAAAATGTGTAGGTTAGTGTGATAACGCTATATAAGTTCCAACATTCACCGCCAGGTGCTGACTGCAATGGCATTTAGTAGCCACGTCTGCAGCTAGGTGTCGTGGACGGTAGCATTTGGTAGCAAAAGTAGAAACTACTTGAAAAATAAATCGTCTACAGTCCTACCTGAATCACAGATAACACACTCTAATACAGGCATCACATTTCAATTAACACAGGTTATCAGACAGATTCTACACACACCAAAAGTACACGGGTCTACATGACCGCGCTGTCACAGCCCCTAAACTTAGGAACCAACCAACTTAGTTTCTTAAGGTATTCTAATTTGCTGAAGAACGTCCCATTGTTGGATTGAAACATGCAGGCCTACTAATTCGAATGTAATTTGTTTTGATTGGTGGAGCATTTTAATTAATAATAATAATATAATGGTGACCTATGGAAGTGAAACTCTTTTTAAAGTTACTCAGAAAAGCAGAATCGACAAAATTTTAAAAGTAGAAAGAAGAATAGCTAGAACATGCATAAATAAACAAGAAGTTCCGTGAAGAACTATACAGCCTACTTTTCATGCCAATGATTATTCTACAGAATATGAACCTATCTAGAATAATGACGAAATTAAGTTGCTAATATCGAAATTTCCAATTAGTTCGAAATACTGTATACCTGGCATAATGTATCCTAATAGAGCACTACAGTTGGCAGCCCTGATGACTGAATATATTCTTAGTTCCGTCTCTTAAGGTACAAAATACAAAATTTGGTTGAAGTCCAATGAATAGCATGGACGTTACATGCAGTTAAACATTGGATCTAACAGCGCGCGTAAAATCATGTTGGCAACAATGTCATGCATGTATTGGTCAGAAATAATCTGAAATAATATGATCTATTGTTGTGCCAATTTTGAATGAAATCCATTAGTTAGTATAGAAGTTACATGCATTTTAAAATTGGACCTATCAGCAGGCTTAGAATCATGTTGGCAGCACTGACGTATATTTGTTACTCCAAATTCGTCTAGAATGCCAGGTACTATACGTGTGCAAAGTTTAGAGCTATTGGCTTGCATACTTTCTGATATATTGATATTAGGGTAACAAAAATAGGGACAGCACATATTAACAGTTGGCAGCACTGGTTGCTCCTTAGAATACGCATAGTCATATCTGTTATGGTACACATAGCACATACGAAATTTGGTTGAAATCCAAATGATAGTATGGAAGTTACATGTATTTAAAGTTGGACCTGTCAGCAGGCTTAGAATCATGTTGGTAGCACTGACGTATATAAGTTACTCCAAATTAATATAGAATGTCAGGTACTATACGTGTGCATAGTTTAAAGCTGTCGGCTTGCATACTTTCTGATATATTGGTATTTGGATAAAATAAATTAGGAGCATTTATTAACAGTTGGCAGCCCTGGTAGGTCTGAAGAATACGCTCAGTCATATCTGGTTATGTACACATACAACATACGAAATTTGGTTGAATTCCAATTGATAGTATAGAAGTTATATGCATTTAAAAATTGGACCTATCAGGAGGCTTATAATCATTTTGGCAACACTGCCATGTTTAGCCTCCTGGAAATTAAACTGAAATATTATGATCTGTACGTGTGCCAATTTTGAAATAGCTCCCATTCATACTTTCCAGGATATCCAACATGGAGCTCAAATTTCAATTGCGATTTTTTAGCAGTTGGTAGCACTGACATCATTTTCAAATATGGCCGTGAGATATTCAGGTATAGATCTTTACTCCTACCAAATTTTGTTTCGATTGCTGCAGCCGTTTAGGAGTTGATAGGGGGGGACACACACACAGCCAGACAGACAGACAGAAGGACAGACAGACAGACAGACAGACAGACAGACTGACAGACAGACAGACAGACAGACAGACACACATTTGCCCGATCTCATAAGTCTGCTTTTTCCTCATTTTTGCAAAATGTGAAAAGTAGGCTAAAAATATCAGAGAGATGGACAGTGGCGGATAGTACCAAATGAAGTGGTATACAGAGAACTGGAGCCCATCACTGATACTATTCGGAAGAAACGGCTTTTTTTCTTTCTTTCTTTCTTTCTTTGGTCACGTCATGAGGACTCCAGAAACCAGGTTATCTAGAAAAATTGTAGTGAAACTTTGGAATATGAAACAACAAGTAGGATGGATTAAGGAAATTAGAGAAGATATGAAAGAATTGGAAATAACCTTGGATGACTTGCAAAACAAAACAACAAAATTAAAAAAAACTGAGAGTTATAAAAATAAGATTTCAGGCTAAAATAGACAAACGTAATACAGTAAAAAGGGTATTTACAGATGAGGAACGCCTGAGAAGATCAGAGCGAATGAAGAGCTACTGGGCGACTCGGAAAGGAAACTTACTGAAGATGAGGACCAAGAAATGATTGACTGAAGTGGTCCAATGAGCCGTAAAAGCAGAAGAAGAAGAAGGTTGTTTGAAGAATGCTTGTTTCCCGAAGCGATGGAAAAAAGCGAGACATACCAATCACAAAACCAGGGAAAGATAAGATTCAGGATCCCTCTAAATTCCGACCAATAAGCCTGATAAAAGTGGCGGGCACTAATAAAGATAATAAATCACTACCTCTATACCAATAAACTACTGAATGAAAATCAATATGGCTTCACAGTTCAAAAGTCTACTACTGATGCAGCTATGTCACTTAAGGAATTTATAAATGAGGCGTTCAAAAATGGTCAAATTACCGTTATAGTTAGTATTGATGTCAAAGGAGATTTTGACTCTGCGTGGTGGCCATGTGTCCTAAAGGCCCTAACAGACTTTAAATGCCCGAGAAACTTGTACAACCTGACTAAGAGCTACTTCAAGGATAGAACGACGTTCATGAATTCCAATAGTATCCAGGTAGAAACAGTAGTTAATAAAGGATGTCCTCAAGGTTCATGTTGTGGACCGGGGTACTGGAATGTACTGTATAATGCACTGCTCAGTTTGGAATACGGTAAAAACACCAAAGCTATAGCATTTGCTGATGACCTTATAATTGCAGTCAGGGCTGAAACTGAAATTGAAGCAGAAAATATTGTGAATATGGAATTACGGAAATTCACAAGTGGTCAACAGAAAACAAAACCCGTTTTAATGAAAGTAAGTCAAGAGTTATTCTAATATCAAGAAGAAGAAAAGCACAGAAGACAATTGATATATTTATGAATTGGAAACGTCTTGTACATGTAGATACGATGGAATATCTAGGAATAACTATAGACTCTCGCTTTAAGTTCAATGACCACATCAATAAAGTTAGTGAAAAATGTATTAAATTAATAAACGCATTATCAAAATCAGCTAGAATAGGATGGGGTCCAAAACACCAGGCTTTGGAAACAATATATAAAGGAGCAATATTGCCAATGTTGTTATATGCTGCTCCGATCTGGATTGAATCCCTAGAAAAGAAATGTAATATGATTAAATACGTGAGAGTGCAAAGACTTATTCTCTTCAGAATAGCAAAATCGTACCACACTGTACCTCTTGAGGCACTGTGCATTATTACAGGACCTATAGATATAATGGCTAAAGAGATTGTTACTCTATACAAAATCAAGTCAGGAAAAACAACTATGAACTATGTCATTGACCACCCAGAAAAACCTATGAGATGGCTCCATCCAGCCTATTTTCCTGGTACCGAAGACACAAGAATAGCATTAAATGAATATATCCCATGGAAAATTTACACAGATGGAAGCAAAAGTGAAGAAGGAGTGGGAGCTGGCATAGCTATATTCAGGTCACATGAATTAGTAGACGAATTGAAATATAGACTGCAGGACAACTGTTCGAATAATCAGGCGGAGCAATTAGCCATACTTAAATCTTTGGAATTCTTAGAAACTACTAGGACAGAGGATGATGAAGATAAGCAAGTAATTATTTACACAGATAGTAAAATAGCAATTGACTCCATTGCGGACTTCAGAAATCATAACGAACTATTTGAGAATATAAGAAGAACTACAGCTATTCTAAAAAGAAACAAGAAGTTCCGTGAAGAACTATACAGCCTACTTTTCATGCCAATGATTATTCTACAGTATATGAACCTATCTAGAATAATGACGAAATTAAGTTGGTAATATCGAAATATCTAATTAGTTCAAAATATACCTGGTAATGAAGCCTAATAGAGCACTACAGTTGGCAGCCCTGGTGACTGAATATATTCTTAGTTCCACCTCTTAAGGTTCAGAATACACAATTTGGTTGAAGTCCAATGGACGTTACATGCAGTTAGACACTGGATCTATCAGCACGCGTAAAAGCATGTTGCCAACAATGTCATGCGTGTGCTGGTCAGAAATAATCTGAATTATTATGATATCTTGTTGTGCCAATTTTGGATGAAATCCATTTTTAGTATAGAAGTTACATGTATTTTAAAATTGGACATATCAGCAGGCATCGAATCATGTTGACAGCACCGCCTTGTATTAATTACTCCAAATTAATCTAGAATGTCAGGTGCTATACGTGTGGAAAGTATAGAGCTGTTGGCTTGCGTACTTTCTGATATATTGATATTAGGGTAAAAAGAATATAGACAGCATTTATTAACAGTTGGCAGCCCTGATTGCTCTTAACAATACTTATAGTCATATCTGTTATGGTACACATTGCACATACGAAATTTGGTTGATATCCAACTGATAGTATAGAAGTTACATGTATTTAAAAATTGGTATTATCAGCAGGCTTATAATCATTTTGGTAGAACTGACGTATAAAAGTTACTCCAAATTAATCTAAAATGTCAGAATATACGTATGCATAGTTTAAAGCTGTTGGCTTGCAAACTTTCTGATATATTGGTATTTGGGATTAAAAAATAGAGAGAGAGCAATTATTAACAGTTGGCAGCCCTGGTGGCTCTTAAGAATACGCTCAGTCATATCTGTTTATGTACAGATATTACATACAAAATTTGGTTGAAATCCAGTTGATAGTGTAGAAGTTATATGCATTTAAACATTGGACATATCAGAAGTCTTAAAATTATTTTGGCAACACTGTCATGGTTGGCCTCCTGGAAATTAAACTGAAATAGTATTATCTACATGCGTGCCAATTTTGGAATAGCTCCCATGCATACCTTGCAAGATATCCAACATGGAGCTCAAATTTCTAGTGTGTTTTTTCAGCAGTTGGTAGTAGTGATATCATTTTCAAATATGGACGTGAGCTATTCCGGTGCACATCTTTACTCATACTAAATTTGGTTTTGATTGCTGCAGCCGTTTAGGAGTTGATAGGGGGGGACACACACACAACCAGACAGACAGACAGAAGGACAGACAGACAGACAGACAGACAGACAGACAGACACACATTTTCCCGGATCGATCTCATAAGACTACTTTTTCCTCATTTTTGCAAAATGTGAAAAGTAGGCTAAAAATGGATAGTAAAATTTGAATGGGTTAAAGCACATACAGGTGTTGCAGGCAATGAACTTGCTGATAAAATTGCAAAGGAGGCTACAAAATTAAGTGAGGTTTGTTTCAATAGAACACCCATCTCAACTTTTTTAAAAAAATCTCAAAGAAGAATCAATTCATGAATGGCAGCAAAAAAGGGAACAAACTTCAAAAGGCACACTTACAAAAGAATTCTTTCCAACAGTTGCAGGTAGATTAAAATCCAAAATCACCTTAACACTTAATATGACTACAATACTGACTGGACATGGAAATATTGCTTCGTACTTACACAGACTTAAAATTATACGTAATCCCGAGTGTTCCTGTAAAAGCAGCCCTCAGACTATAGATCATATAATTTTCGGGTGCAGTGAAGTGAAAAATATTATGCAATTCATGATTAATAGTGTAAATAGAGACGATAACTGGCCGATTCAGAAATCTGTGCTATTAAGAAAGTATTTTAAGGAATTTTCTAAATTTGTTAATGCTCTGGATTTTCAAGCTATTAGGAAAAACGATGAATAATTTTGTTTGATATTGTTAAGATTAAGTCATCTAGAAATTGAATTATTATAATGTAATTAATTTTGTTCATTTATAAAATGTATAGTAAGTGCATGTAGTACTACTTTTGTAGTGGAGCATGCAGAGAGTATGAACAGTAAATTAAAAATAATATTAATAATAATGTTATTGGTTTTACGACCCTTTTAACTACTGTGGCTTTTAGGGACGCCGGGATGCCAGAAGTTTGACCCAAAAGGGATCTTCTAAATCTACTGACACGGCTCCCACGCATTTGCGCACCCTCAAATGCCAGCTGACGGCGCCAGGATTCGATCCAACAACCTTGGGCGCAGCATGCGAGAACGCTACCGCTGAACCATGCAGCCAGCGGAATCCCTAAGAAGTAGAGTTAGCGCAAATTAAAATCACACTCTTTCCAAAGGGGCAGATGGCCTCGTAGTTCTGCCCCTTAAAACAACAATAACTAGCTAATAACTAACACTGTTTCCGAGAAGTTTCTCTGGAAATCTTCTCTTGACTGTAACCTCAGTCTGATTTGACATGTTTGTTAGTTTCAATGTTTGATCATTTTAGGACGCGGAACACATATCTATGATGATAAGTAGGGCCTGGATGTTGATGACATGTCATCTTTTTACTGAGCTGGTTAAAACAATGCTGAACTACATAGAAACTCCGGACAGGTCACCCCGTCTTCAAATATGTTATTAGCCTATTTTCAATTTTGAAAAAATAGGCTTATGAGATCACCTTTTGTCCGTGTGTGTGTGCGTGTGTGTGTGTGTGTGTGAGGTGTGTGTGTGTCCCCCCCTAATAAAATCTAAACTGCTTGAGCGATTTCAATGAAACTCGGTAAGTTCATAGCAATATTCCCGGCGACCTCGACCGTGCCCTTCAAATTTTGTTACGTCTCACCAATCCAACATGGCGGCTGTGCAAATTATTTCACTAGCATTCAATATCTCCGAAACTATTATCGATATCGCCCTGAAATTGTGTACGGTGATAAAGGGCGCTACTGAAAGTTCACCTGTGAGACTTTCAAAAACCTGTTGACTACAAAACCAACATGGCGGTCAAGCGAAGTTGAGACTTTTAAATCGACTTTTCTCGCGATTGAACTATCCAAATGTAATGAAACTTGGTACAGCAAATGTTTATACAAATTGCAATGCAATGGAGTATAATTTAGTTCAATTGTTTACATAACTTCAAAATGGCGGCTGTGCGAAATATTTCACTGTTATTCTATATCTCCGAAACTATTACAGATATCACCCTGCAATTTTGTACGGTGATAAAGGGTACTGATACAAGTTTACCTATGTATATTTCATAAACCTGTAAAGTACAAAACGAACATGGCGACCAAGCGAATTTGAAATATTTTAATAGACTTTTCTCGTGATTTAACTCTATGAGCGCAGTGAAATGTGGTACAGTAAATGATTTTGCATATTGTAATGCACTGCCATCTAATTTAATTCAATCGTGTACATAACCTCAAGATGGCGGCTGTGCGAAATTTTAAAATTAAGTTTTTATTTCTTGTGTCGTAATCATGCGATCGAAGTGAAAGTTTGAATAATGAACCTAGGCAATAATTGTCCTTTAATGGAACATAACTCTATGGCCTATATATAACAATCCTAAATGGCGAGCTTCCGAAATATTTAGACGGTTCTCAATAACTATGAATCTTTTACAGCAACCAAACTGATTTTTTTAATGTTCATAGAGACTATGAACATATGTTCACCTATAGGACTTTCAGTAACCTGGGGAGCACAAATCCAACATGGCAGCGACGCGAAGTATAAATATTTAAATGGACGTTTCTCGCGAATTAACTATCCGAGTGCCGTGAAACGTTGCACGTTGAATGCTTATACAAATGTTGATCCATTGGCATCTAATTTATTTCAATTGTTTGCATAATCACAAGACGGCTACTGTGCGTAATTTTAAAATATCGTTTTTACTTCTTGTGTTCTAATCATGCGATTGAAGTTTGAATACCAAACGTACACAATAATGTTAATTTAATAGTACAAAAATAAAAATCCAACCTGGCGACCATCTGAAATATTTAGACGGTTCTCAATTTCTACGAACCTGTTACAGCAATTAAACTGAAATTTTGTATGTTGATAGAGGCAATTAACATGAGCAGGATATATGAAAATAGGCTGTATAGTTCTTCACGGAAGTACTTGTTTCTATTTTGCATCTTTTTGCATTTTTTGGGCTATTTTTACATTTTAGAGCATTTTTTTAAAGTTTGGTAGAATTTTTAGGTTATATTTTAGAGAAATCGGCCTTTTAAGGTGTTTTTTTCTTCAATTTAGTCATGTCACAGCTTTATATGAGGGAGTTACGTCTCTCAGAGTTTAGAAGAAGCTAGTAGCTGATACAAGATACTTTAAAATATTGAAAAAAAAATTCAGTATTGCTATTAGCAGAAAAATATATATCTTGGACGCAGAAGAACGGTACCGTTTTCCTCACAAATCAGTTATTAGCGGAATGGAATGTATTCTGCTCTGTTGACGAAGGTCAGCTGTGGCGGGGTAGAAAGGGGAAGGGGTGTATATTCTTGTCTCAGTTCCGCATAGTTCACGGCGAGAGATATCGTTCATTGTCGCTTTCTCCATTTTATAGTGCATTTTTCGAATTATTGAAATATTGGTGAGTTTATTATTATAAAATCATTTTCTCCATTTTATAGTGCATTTTTCGAATTTTTAGGTCATTTATTACAGTCAGTTTTGAAAATTTTAAGTGCATTTTTTAATGTTTTCTTTCGGCATCAACATCCGAGCCCTAATGATAAGGAAGTTAAGAAAAATATTATTTCCTTCATCTTCATGTGCTTCTTACATTGTAGGGTACAAATATTGCAACATTTTTATTCTCATGCATGTGCAAATATACGATCTTCATCCGTGCCTCCCTAGCTTCTTTCAAACGTGCCTCTACATATTTCCTCCTGAATTCGTAGGCCAAGGACAGTGTGGTTACATTTTAATGAGTTATTCCCAGCTTAGCCAACGTGGAAATTGCTTTCATCACGGTAGCCCCTAACTCGTTATAATTTTCATTAATTTTGTTTTCAGAGCACATTTGCTTACGTTCCGTGGGGCACATCATGTAGTTGTTAAGAAACCTAATTACAGAACTCTACCAGTGGTAAGCACGAACAGCATCTCTGAGTGGATGGCGCAAATTAAAATCACACTCTTTCCAAGAGTTTTCCTAGAAATCTTCTCTTGACTCTAACCTCAGTCTGATTTGCAGGGATTTTGTTTTTCTTAGTTACAAGCCTATCTCTCATTCAGGAACTGTGTCCCTTACATTGCTAATTATTATCGATTATAATCTTAAGAGTATTTTGAAATAAAAAAGATACAGTCAGTCTGAAAGACTAGACTTTATATCATTTCAAATGATGCATGCTACAAATGCTATACATGTTAGGCTTCCCGCGCGGGGAAGGGAGAGAGGGAGGTGCACTCTGCTGCATGACGTCACGCGCTCTCCGTCTCCGTATCGCATAACGCCATAGCCCAGGAGTAAACTCAGACTCGGTGCATATGCACTGAACAACATGATGACGTCATACGCTCAAGTGCAACCTTAATACATTTCCCATCCGTAACCGTAACGCATAACGGTAGACCAAAGCAAAACGATGAAGTCGACAAGTTCATTTGAAATGATAAAATTAAATAGGCTGGCTGTGTGGCTCAGAGGTAACGTTCTCGCTTGCTGTTTCCAAGGTTGCAGGATCGAATCCTGGCTCAGTCAGTTGGAATTTGAGTGTGCGTAAATGCGAGGGAGCCATGTCAATAGTTTTACTGGCACGTTAATGATCCCTTTAAGGGAAAAATTCCGGCACCCCGGCGTCTCTAAAAGCCGCAGTGGTTGAACGGGACGTAAAACCAACAACATTATTATTATGAAAATTAAATAGACCTATAAGGTCTGTAAGTCAGTGTGTAACAAGTTTTCTTCCAATCTCAGACAGGGTAATCGCTTTAAAACTACAAACAAAAAGAGCAAAAGTTAACATTATACCAGTCTATGCTCCAACTGCTGACAAGAGTGAAGCAGAGTTGCAGCAGATCTATAAAGAAATTGAGCGAGTATTGAGTACCACAAAATCTAGAGACATCACAATCATCATGGGCGACTTCAACGCAAAAATTGGCGAAGGACGTGAAGGGGACTTAATAGGAGATTTTGGTCTGGGATCACGAAATTAACCGGGAGAAATCCTGGCACAGTATTGTAAGGAAATAAGTTAGTTGTTACAAACACTTTCTATCAGCTACCAGAAAGAAGATTGTTCACCTGGAAAGCACCTGGAGATAACGTTAACAACAATATCCGGAATCAAATCGATTTCATCCTAATCAATAAACGCTATAGGAATGCCATCAAGGCAGTGAAAACTTATCCAGGAGCAGATGTGGCATCAGACCACAATCCACTTGTGGCTAGATTCGAAATAAAGCTTAAGAAAATGTTACCAAAACAAAATAAGGATATGATATGCATCTCACAATTTCAAGATCCTATAGTGTGAGAACAAATTACAGAACGAATCAATGAAGAGCTTTGTAAAGAAGAGAAAAAAATCCTCAGTTGATAACAAATGAAAATCCTTCAAGGGTCTACTCCAGCACACAAGTCAAGAGATGTTGAAAGATTGTAAAACAGTGCATAAAAAGACTTGGATGACTGATGAAATAATACAATTGATGGAAAAGGGGAGGATCTGTAAAAACCGAGATGAAGATCTTTACAGGACTGCACATGCAGAAATAAGAAGGAAGATACAGTTAGCAAAGGAGATATGGTACACAGAAAGATGCATAGAGATTGAAGACTTAATTTCAAAAAACGACAATTTCAATTTCCATAAGAAAGTCAAAGAACTAACAGGTATCAATAAGATACGGAACGGGAGTATATTGCTTGACAAAAATGATGACATTATTATTGGTAATAAAGAAAAACTTGAGAGATGGAAGGAATACATAGAAGAACTGTTTGAAGATGATAGGAAAGAACCTTATGCTAGTGAAGATATAGATGTCCAGAATGGATCAGATATAAAAAAAGTAATACATGCTATAAAGTTGTCAAAAATAAGACAGCCCCTGGTCCTGATCTCATAACAGCTGACCTACTGAAACTCATTAATGAAGAATATTTAGATGTCTTAGTAGACTTGTATAATTCAATTTACAACACAGGAGTCATTCCTCAAGAATGGCTACAGTCTATATTTCTTACATTGGCGAAAAAGGTAAATGCCCATCAATGCATCAATCATAGAACAATCAGCCTCATGAATCATACTCTAAAAATATTCCTAAAAATTATCCATCGAAGGATCTTCAAAAGTTTGGAACAGGATATCAGTGAAACACAATTAGGTTTCAGAAATGAACCAGGAACAAGAGAATCCCTGTTTACCTTCAATGTGCTGGCACAGAGATGTTTAGATGTCAATCAATCAATGTATGTCTGCTTTTTGGATTATAATAAATCTTTCGACATTGTTCGTCATGATTGCCTCATCCAAATGGTCCAGAAGAAGAACTTGGATGTGAAGGACATTAGAATCATCAGCAATATTTATTACAAACAGACTGCGGTCATAAAGGAAGGTAGGGATCTATCTGAAGAGGTGGAAATAAAACGTGGTGTTAGACAATGTTGTGTCTTGTCTCCTATGCTGTTTAATCAATACTCAAAAGAAATATTGCAAGCAGCTTTAGAGGAAGAAACAGCAAGAATTCAAGTTAATGGAAAAATAATAAACAACTTAACATTTGCAGATGACACGTTATTCGCAGAAAGCCTACAAGATTTGCAGCGACTGAGTAACAAACTCGTGGAGGCAAATGAACAATGGGGATTATCACTTAATATCAGTAAGACACGTTTTATGGTAGTATCACGAACACAACATCAAGAGAGCTTGATAATCAATGAGGAGACAGTACAGCAAGTGACAAAGTACAAGTATGTATTAACAAATGTGAACTGCTACATTGACTGTACTGAGGAAATAAAGTCCAGAATCGATCAAGCCAGAAATGCATTCAATAAAATGAGGAGAGTGTTCTGTAGCTGAGACCTTAATTTACATCTAAAAATTAGACTTCTGAGATGTTATGTCTTCTCCACCTTGTTCTATGGAGTTGAGACCTGGACCAAATAGAAAGAAAAGAGAAATGGACAGATTGGAGGCGTTTGAGCTATGGACGTACAGAAGGATACTGAGCCTGAGTTGGAAATATAAGGTCACCAACGATGAGTTGATGAGGTGGATGGGAAAGAGAAAGTAAATATTAAATACTGTCAAAATTAGAAAACTGCAGTATATGGGTCATGTGATGAGAGGAGAGAAATATCATGTGCTGCAGCTGGTCATTCAAGGGAAGTTACAAGGCAAATGAAGACCAGGAAAAAGATGCATTTCTTGGAACGATAATCTGAAAATTTGGTTCAATTGTTCCACTATTGAGCTGTATCGTGCTGCATCATCTAAAGCAAGAGTCTCTATGATGGTTGCCAACCTCCAGGGAGAAGATGGCACATATAGAAGAGAAGGTCACCTGTGTGTGTTGGCAAGAAGTGTGTAGTTTAGTGAAATGCTTTTAAGATCGCCGGATCATCCACTAACAACATTCGTCAATGTAATCTTCATTGGCTAGTCTCCTTTGTATTTTTGTCTATCCATTTCTCGTCCATTTGTCTCTTCATTGTCCAATTTGTGTATTTGTAGCATGCAAGTGCAAATATGAATTGATGCTAAAAACAAGTAGTTCCGTGAAGAACTATACAGCCTATTTTCATATATCCTATGTTAATAGCCACTATCAACATACAAAATTTCAGTTTGATTGCTATAATAGATTCGTAGACATTGAGAACCGTATAAATGTTTCGGATGGTCACCATGTTGGATTTTATATGTGTAGGTCCTAGAGTGATGTACTGTTACATGAAGATTAATGTGTACGTGTAGCATTCAAACTTCAATCGCGTGATTAGGACACAAGAAGTAACAATGAGATTTTAAAATTTCGCATAGCTGCCATCTTGTGGTTATGGAAACAATTGAAATAAATTAGATGCCAGTAGATTAACAGTCGTATAACGATTCACTGAACCAAGTTTCACTGCACTCGGATGGTTAAATTGCGAGAAACGTCCATGTGAATATTTATACTTCGCGTCGCCGCCATGTTGGATTTGTGATCACCAGGTTATTTAAAGTTCTATAGGTGAACTTAAGTTAATAGCCCCTATGAACATAAAATAATTCAGTTTGATTGCTATAATAGATTCGTAGATATTGAAATCCATCTAAATATTTCGGATGGTCGCCAGGCTAGATTGTTAAATGTATAGGTCATAGAGTCATGTACCATTAAAGGAAAATTATTGCGTAGGTTCATTATTCAAACGTTCACTTCGATCGCATGATTACGACGCAAGAAATATAAACTTAATTTTAAAATTCGCACAGCCGCCATCTTGAGGTTATATAAACAATTGAACTATATTAGATACCAGTGCATTACAATATGTATAAACATTTCCTGTACCAGACTTCATTGTGTTTGGAACATTAAATCGCGAGAAAGGTCTATTTAAAATTTTCAAATTCGCTTGGCCGCCATGTTCGTTTTATAGTTAACCGGTTTTTGAAAGTCTTACAGATGAACTTCCAGTAGTGCCCTTTATCTCCGTACATAATTTCAGGGTGATACCACTAATAGTTTCAGAGATATAGAATGCCGGTGAAGTATTTCGCATATCCGCCATCATGTGATTATGGAAACAATTGAACGAAGTTAGATATCGGTGCATTACAAAGTGTATGAACATATACTGTACATAGTTTTTTTGCGTTTTGTTGGTTAAATCGCGAGAAACGTCTATTTAAAAGTCGCGAATTCGCGTGGCCGCCATGTTGGTTTTAAAGTTACCAGTTTTTCAAAAGTCACATGGGTGAACTTCTAGTAGTTCTCTTTATCACCGTAAAAAATTCCAGGGTGATATCGGGAATAGTTTCGGAGATATTGAATGCTGGTGAAATAATTCGCACAGCCGCCATGTTGGATTGGTGAGACGTAACAAAATTTGAAGGGCACGGTCGGGGTCGCCCGGAATAGTGCTGTGAACATACAGAGTTTCATTGAAATCTCTCCAACCGTTTAGAATTTATTAGGGGGGGGACACACACACACCTCACACACACACACACACACACACACACACACGGACAAAAGGTGATCTCATAAGCCTATTTTTTCAAAATTGAAAATAGGCTAACAACACATGGAAATATTTGAATGCCAAATTTATTGAAGCGTTGAAATAGTGAACAAAATTAGTTTTGTGTGTACGTGATACACTCCTGCGGGGTTTTCGGAAATACAAGACATTCTTATTTTATGAAAGATATTGTTGTTCACACCGCCAACAGATCACAGCACAATTTTACTTACAGAGTTAATGATGAACCTTTGTCAGTTGTCAGCATGATTTCCTTTATTTTTTCTACGACGAGTAATTATTAAGGTCATTGTGCGGTAGAAGTATTATGAAGAATCTGTTATGTTTTTCCAGTGCTTACTTTAACTGTTCTTTTAGTGTTCATATGCACATTCGTTTTGCGAAAGTTGTTGTAATTTATACAAGTTGTTGATGATTTACTACTGTAGAAGGGGAAGAAAAGGATGGTTCAAGATTTGTGGATCATGGTAGATGAATTGTTAGGTTCTAGACGAATTTGTGCGAACAAAATCCGTGCTTAGTGGTTTGTGGACATAACAGTGCTGGACGAATTGTTCGGGTCTGGACGAGGGTTTCTTAACAGTGATTTATGGACCTCAGGTGACAAATTGTTCGGTTCTAGACATATTTGTGTTAATGATATCCGTGCTCAGTGGTTTGTGGACATTCCAGTGGTGGACGAATTGTCCGGTTCTGGACGAATTTGTGTGAACGATAATCTTGCTAAGTGGTTTCTGGACATAACAGTGGTGGGTGAATTGTCTGGTTCTGTACGAGTGTTGCTTAATGGTACCCATTGTTGATGATTTGAGGACCTTAGTAGACTAAATGTCCGGTTCTAGACGAAAGAAATTTCTGTAAGTATGAATATGAAATGGACTAAGAACGTTCGACGAATTGAGAATAGACAGAAAAGGCGTGGAAGAATTGGCAGTGGCCGAGAAGAAAGCGAACGATACGTCCAGTAAGCACGTTTAATTTTAAGACACGCGTTTGATTTTGCGAGAAAGGACATTTATTCGTGGATATGTAAGGAATCCTGAGTGTTCATGTTTTAATTAAATTCATAATTGTTCTGAAATTCAATTTCTACTAAGCCTCCCTTCAAAATCTCCAGTACCATACTAGTGTATTTTACACACATCAAAAAAAGGTTTACATATTGCCATGGAGTGCAGTGGGGATGAAAGTGAGGATGGACATAGCCTGCTCTACACAATTGAGATCGGGAGCGTAGGCAGGCCATTCCATTCTGTGAATACCAAACTCCTGAAGAGCGTTATCGTCCACGAAAGTGAAATTTAGGCCGAAATTGTCAGCATGGTCTTTCACTACAGGTGCCAGGATGGTATCCCTCTAACGTATGCTTGTCATACGCCCTGGGATGTACACAAGAGGGGTTCGGCGACCATACATGTTGCCACCCCAATACATTGCACTACCTCTTCCCTGTTGGTATCAGTCTCGGATATATTGGTCCAGCATACGTTCACAGGGTCGTCTGCACACTCGCACAGATCTATCCTCATTGACACAGTCGAGTATGCACAGCCGATATACACACACACACACGCAAGAACGACTAATAGGTTTGAGACCACAAATGCAAAACATTTTATCATTTCAAATGATCTTGTCGACTTCGTCGTTATGCTTTGGGTCTAACGCTACGTGGGACGGAGACGGTTGCGTTACGGAGACGGAGACTGTAAAGGACGGTGAGTGCGTGAAGTCATGCAGCCACACGGGAAGCCTAAGTTAATGTTTAATTAAGTCTGTTGAAAGAGTCCTGGGGCGTCGAGAGACCTGGGGCTTCGAGCGAAGCGAAAAGAATACAGGGTGACTCCTAAAGAGGTGTACAAGGTGCCAGATAAGAATTCAGGGTGACTCCTAAAGAGATATACAAGACGCCAGATAAGAATAAAAGGTGACTCTTAAATAGGTGTACAAGATGGCAGAGAAGAATACAGGGTGTCTCCTAAAGAGGTGCACATGATGTCAGACAAAAATACAGGGTGACACCTAAAGAGGTGTACAAGATATCACACAAGAATACAGGGTGACTTCTAAACAGATATACAAGATGCCAGATATGAATACAGGGTGCCTCCTAAAGAGATGGGCAGGATGTCAGAGCAAAATACAGGGTGACACTTAACGAAGTGTACAGTATGTTAGATTCAATCAAATACAGGGTGACCCTTAAAGCGGTTCGCAAGATATCAGATTCAAATAATGGGTGGCCCTTAAAGAGTTGTAAAAGATGTCAGACTCAAATACAGGGTGACCCTTAAAGAAGTGCCCGCGCGGGAAGCCTAAGTTAATGGGTAATGGAGTCTGTTGAAAGAGCCCTCCCGAGCCTTTCTAACATGTGTAGCATTTGTAGGATGCGTTATTTGAAATGATATAACGTCTAGTCTTTCAGACTGACTGTATTTTTTTGATGTGTGTAGAATGCAGAATTTGCTTAAATAATTACGTGGTGATTGTATGCGAGAAGAACTGCATTCAGTAGACCGGCCACGGTGTCTCAACGGCTAACGCGCTAACTCGTGCCTCGCTGCGATCGGGAGAGTTTGGGATCGAAACCCACATCGAATGCCCTGAAAATATGTTTCGTAGTTTGCGATCCTCACCACAAGAAGCCGGGACGGTTCCTTTTAACAGGGATATAGCCGACTTCCTTCCGAAATATCTTCCCTGGCCCTTCCTTAATTACACAACTGCGAATATTAATATAAACACTACACTTATTTGTAGTAAGATAATATTTGTATATAAGAGTAAATTCAAACCTGAACACATTGATCAGGATCTGATGATGATCCCTTGAAGGTCGAAACGTATAATCGTAAAGATTGACCCATTACAATAGTGAATTAATACATGTATTTCTTCCAGGAGTGTGATTTACTTATTATTGTTATTATTATTATTATTATTATTATTATTAGCGGCTTCGGTGGCGTAGTTGGCAGCATGCTGAACTACTGTGCCCAAGATAGTGGCTTCAAACCCGGACGAAGTCGTCGGATTTTTTAAGAGCGTTAAAAATCCTTCAGTATGCCTTCCTTCGGAGGAGAAGTAAAGCCGGTGGTCCCATGTCATAGATGTATGGCATGTGAAAGATCCTTCCACAGACTAAACTTGTGTGGAGCTAAATTTCTAGATTAGATTGCATTGGAACACTCTATCAAAGTTCCAACGTTCATCACTAGGTATCATTGACATCTGGTAGCGAAAGTTGGAACTACTTGAAATTGAACGGAACTTGTAGCTCACCCTAAGGGTGTCCGCTGGAAGCTGCTACAGCCTCTGGCGAGCCGAATATGTCCTCGGACAGTCCCGGCACTAAAAGCCATACGATAAATAAATAAATAAATAAATAAATATAATAATAATATAATAATAATGAGGCCTGTTTGCCTTCTCTTGATGAATGCAGTACATTTGCATTTGTCTGTTGGCACATGCTAGAGTAAAATGTGGCTATGCACCGAGGTCTCAGTCTCACTCATGGCTGTGATTATATGGTAGCTACTGACGTATGGGTGGTGCTTAGTAATGACATCCAGGACAAGGTCAGTGCCTGTGGATGCTGTGAAAGGTTCTACTCATAGAGTTAGTACTGCTGTTCTGACTCAGTGAGGAAAGCAATGGCAAACTACCTCACTCCTCATCTTGCCTTGTACGCCTCAATATAGCGCTGCCTTGGGTTTTTGTGGGTATATACCCACATAACCTAACGGCGGTGCTTTTTGAGTATCCAACCAACCTTCAGGCTGACTACCTAACAGACAGACATAATAATAATAATATCGTATGGCCTCGGGTGCCTGATGCAAGCTTTGTTAATTGACACCCAGAGGGTAGCTTGCATGTCGAATTTCGTCGTTCCTTTGAACGCTATGAAAGTCAAGGAGGTTAGATATCTAAACTCCTTGACACTACAGCGCTTTCAAGTAGAGAATGGAGGAACTTTGTGTTGGCGGAAAATCCCGAGATTAATTTTGCCATTGAACACGGCCTACTGAATTCAAATGGGTTCTTTAACATGCCAACAACGCATGACATGAGTATCGTGATTTTTGTTGCCTTCAAAAATCCCTTACCATGGCCAGGGGCGAACCTGAAATCTTGGGGTTGGTAGTCCGACACTATAACCACTCACCCACCGTGGCAAAATAAATAATAATAAATAAATAAATAAATAATAATAATAATAATTATTATTATTATTATATCACTTTTGTCCTTATGGACAGTGTTTGACCTCAAATATGTCATGATAACTCAATTTTCACTTCTCTACCTTCTTCCTCTTCTCTTCCCAAATGCTCTTCATCCTTTGACTGTGCTCCTGTTTCCGTTGTTCTGTCCACAATGTTCCCGTCTTCGTCTTTGCATTTACTTTAAATTTTGTATTCTTAAGTTTGTTTCTGAATTCTCCTCTGTCTCCAATCATTTGCCTGTCGATCACCACCTGCCTTAAGTCTTCCTCTATTTCATAGTGTTATTTACTTATTGTGCATATATTATTTACAACCTGTTCCGATTCATCACGGAACTGTAAAATGGGTTGCCTACCCACCCGCAATCGGCTTGAAATCTGCTCGCAGCGCGCTAGAAACGGGGCTGAGTTCTATTTCACTGATTGCCGCCTTCTTATGCAGCATTGCTAAGTATTTTGCTCTTTCAAAATAAATGTATACAGGCTTCACAATACGTTTGAACGATTTCTGTATCAGAACTTGTTATTTTACGCTTCTGTTAATGGCTTTTGCAGAGTATTTCTATAAAATAAAATTTTATTTTACAACATAGTTTATTACAACACAATGTATTTTACTTACTAGACAATTTATTGCTTTTCAACCCAAAATTACTCCTCAGATATTGTCGAACTTCACGCGATGAATGGCCCTCTGCTTGGAAAATGATAGACGCCACTTCGAACACCTTATGTAAATGTAGTAGATGTAACGTCTGTGATAAATTAACTTTTTAGTCGCATCGAAGACTGATTACAATTTTGTAACAAATAATTTCGAAATTGTATCTCGTTTTGTGGAATTGGGTTAAAAAGCAATAAATTGTGATCCTCTGTACTCGATACAAATATTTGTGCGCTTTATTAAGTTAAAATACAATTTTGTAAATTATTATTTGAATTAATTTGGAGTTATTTGTAAATTTCGACTACATGAATGATGAAGAATTAGAACCAGTGATGAAACATTAATGAAATTCTTTTCTGAAATTGCTGAAATGTTTGTGCGTTAATATTATGTAGGTCTTCTAGAGATAAAAAACAAATATTGCCGAGTTGTTTCTCTTCCTATATCTATGCCAACCTAGGCTTATAGTTATGTCCAGTGTGTTTACCGTTGTCCCACCGTGCGCCAGTCAGACCTGTGGGGAGACGCTGCGAAAGCCCGGTCCAACCCGCGCTCTACAGAGACTGGTTCGCAACTCTGGACACAGGTGCGCATCATGTAGCAGGTATTCCACGCACGTTAAATTCTACTTCCAGGAGCTTTACTCACAAGCCTAATTCCAAATTAAACTTCCCAAATTGAAGTTTAGAAGCTTAAATTACCGCTCAAGCTTTACTGAGTGTGGGTACAATAGGGAGGACACTGAAATGTTAAGGGGAAATTACATCACCTATCTTCACAATATTACTTTATAGGTACATTTTCTTAGGAACCACGCTAGCTACATACATGGTGGCCACTCAAATCGGTCAACGATTTTCCAGGAGTTTTCCAGGAGTAATTCTCATTTTTCCAGACTTATATATAAGCGCGAGTCCCGGGGGAGGGGGCTTTATCGGTTGCCTACTTCAAGACCAAAATAAAGCAGTTGGTGTTTGTTTACTTATACAGATGTTGACAAAAATTAGTGGTGATTGCGTTATTGATAAGCAAACCTACACACAAATGATTTAATTGTTGTTTTAAAAATGACTTTTTGACTGAAATATCCGCTTAAAAAGAAAGAAAAAAAACGAATGCCGCCTGCAATTTTATTGCGGTGAAGTTGTCTATACTCAATATGTTTTACAAAAATGCTATCGTGTGTTCTCCCACACAGAAACAGGTAGCCTGAGGAAATGTCTTTCCTTAACGATAGAGTGCTCACCAAAAACCGCAGCGGGAGTATGATTTAAGATGGTAAGATTTTTATAATTAATTAACAGTGGCTATTTTCCAGCAGTTTTCAAATTTTTCGTCATTTTCCAGGAGTTTTACAGCAGTTTTCCAGACCTAAAAATCAAGGAGTTTTCCCGGATTTCCAGGTTTTCCAGGAGTAGTGGCCACCATGTACATAGCTCAAAGTTTTTCGGTGTATGTAAACAGACGTGTTTTAAATGAAAAATAAAATCAGAAGTTTCTACATTGTAGCAATCAAAGAAAAAATAGCTTATTATAATATTTTCACATACGATTTTTTCACCACCATTTTTCACAGTGTTATCACTCATATTGTTCCTAATTACATATCAACACGAAATTTTAAAATTTGTTGTTGTTGTTGTTGTTTCATTTGAGGGACTTGATCATCGTGGTCATTAACCCAGTGTATTCGGATGTGTGTGTAAACTGTCTGATATTATGTGTCTGTGATCGTAGGCTATGTAAAGCTTCAACAAGATCTAGGCGTGAGAAAGTAAAGATTGTGTCCTCAAGTTAGATGGAAAATGATGATGATGATAATGGTTGTTTTAAGGGGCCTAATATCTAGGTTATTGGCCCCTAATGGTCTGGGTGTTGGCGAATAGGACAATAAGAGGGAAACCATAACGAAAACCAACGGAGATTGAAAAATCTGACAAAAGATTGAAATACACATAAATTGTAATTTAGAGAGGAAAACTGACAATATGGAATTTAGATGGAAAACACTCACAAAAGTAATTTAGAATGAAAATACGCACAAGATGCAGGTTAGTGTCTAAACAAAGTTACAATGTGCAATTTAGATTCAAAATACTCACAAAATGCAATTTAGAATCAAAATACTTACAAAATGCAATATAGATTGACAATAGCCTACTTGCAAAATGCAATTTGGATTGACAATACTCACAAAGTGCAATTCAGATTGAAAATACTTACAAAATATAATTTAGATTCAAAATATTCTCAAAATGCAATTGAGAATGAAAATACTTTCAAAATGCAAATCATACAAAATGTAATTTAGATTGAGAATACTTGCGAAATGCGGCTTATGTTGAAAATACTTACAAAATGCAATTGAAATTCAAAATACCCAAAAAATGCCTGCCCATGCATTGAAAGACTTACTAAAAAGCAATTTAGATTTTCAATCCTTACAAAATGCAATTGAAGTTGAAAATACTCGCAAAATGCAATTTAGATTGAAAATACTTACAAAATGTAACTTAGGTTGAAAATACCTACAAAATGCAGTGTAGATTCAAAGTTTTCAAGAAATGGAATTTTGATACACGGGGAGCCAATTAACTAAAACAGTGTGGGAACATTAAAGAGTTAGTTAGTTAGTTATCTATTTTGTTTTAAGGGGCGGAACTACGAGGTCACCTGCCCCTAAATCTTAAAGAGAAAAGGAAATACCTAAATGAAAAAAGAAGAGGCTAATCTCTAGAAGAATGAGGGATCAGGAAAGATGAGAGAAGAGCCAATTAAGGCGGGAATGGAAGAGACTACCTAGGCCTTGGCTATCCTAATACCGTCGGGGTTGGAGGAAGACAAGAGTTGGCCAAGAGAGACCGACAGGAAAGAAGACGGAGAGGAACCTGGCACAAGTAAGTGGAAGCAACGCCGGACTCAGCTTGGTTTCCGTGGTCGCCAACCCTCGTTCCACTAGATGTGAGCCCCTGGGTGGATGGATGGAAAACAACAGAAAACTACTTATAGAATGGATATGGAGATAATTGAAACCACTTCTCCTCAATCATTTACACGAGGCTGAGTGTGCAAATTTCCAGCACTGAGACCAGAGCTGCAATATGGAACCGGACCTTAGAGACAAGAGTCTCAATATTCACCCCTAGACCATAGAAGGTGGTTTTAGTGCAAGACTAAAGGTTGTTGTTGTTGATTATGATGATTCATTTAGGGGTCATATGCACTCAAATGTGTGTGGAAACTGATAACCCATGCAATTGTGTTGACTGAAGTACTGTGAGAATAAATGAAATAATGTTCAGGAAACGCGACCATGTAGCAACAATGCGACATAATTATATTTCACGTGGTGTGCGCACCTCGATTCTTTACTTTTCACGTTCTGGTGCTATTCCTCACAAACATAAACATTACTAGTACAATGAACTAACGTCTACGTCTACATTCTATCTAAAGTATTTGTGTATTAAATTAAATTATATTTCAAAATGATTATTTAAGTGCTTTGGGATATATAGTCTACAATATATTGATCTTTCCAATTGTCCACGTGAAGTGGATTTTCCAGATCTAATCCACACACTTCAAACGATACGAGGACATGTTAAATTAACCCTTTTGATGCCAAGCTACTATGAGTGGATACGTTAAAAAATCAGAGCCAAGTTTTGTGAGATTAAAAGTATTTGATAACAAGTAGTTCCGTGAAGAACTATACAGCCTATTTTCATATATCCTACTCATGTTAATTGCCTCTATCAACCTACAAAATTTCAGTTTGATTGTTGTAATAGATTCGTAGATATTGAGAAGAGTCTAAATATTTCAGATGGTCGCCATGTTGTATTTTTATCTATGTACTATTACATGAAGATTATTGTGTACGTGTGGTATTCAAACTATAATCGCATAATTAGGACACAAGAACTAAAATATGGATTTTAAAATTTCGCACAGCTGCCATCTTGTGCACATAAAAACAATTGAAATAAATTAGATGTCAGTGGGTTATTATTTGTATCAGCAGTTACCGTACAAAGTTTCACTGCACGCGGATGGTTAAATCGCGCGAAACGTCAATTTAAATATTTATACTTCGCCATGTTTGATTTGTGCTCATCAGGTTACTGCGAGTCCTATAGGTGAACTTATGTTCATAGCCTCTATGAACATAAGAATATTCAGTTTGATTGCTGTAAAAGATTCGTAGATACAGAGAACCGTCTAAATATTTCGGATGCTCGACATTTTGGATTGTTATATGTATAGGCCATAACGTTATGTACCATTAAAGGAAAATTAATGCTTAGCTTCATTATTCAAACTTTCACTTCGATCGCATGATTAAGACACAAGAAATAAAAGCTTAATTTTAAGGTTTCGCACAGCCGCAATCTTGAGGTTATGTAAACAATTGAACTAAATTAGATGCCAGTGCATTACAATATGCATAATCATTTACTGCACCACATTTCACTGCGTTCAGATGGTTAAATCGCGAGAGAAGACTGTTAAAATGTTTCAAATTCGCTTGGTCGCCATGTTCGTTTTGTACTCTACAGGTTTATCAAGGTTACATAGATAAACTCGTAGTAGTGCCCTTTATCACCGTACAAAATTTCAGAGTGATATGAGTAACAGTTTCGGAGATATAGAATACCAGTGAAATATTTTGCTTAGCCACCATCTTGAGGTTATGTAAACAATTGAAGTAAATTAGTTGCCAGTGCATTACAATGTGTATAAACATTTCCTGTACTAAGTGTCATTACGTTCGGATGGTTAAATCGCGAGAAAAGTCTATTTTAAAGTCTCAAATTCTCTTGGCTGCCATGTTGGTTTTGTAGTTACCAAGATTTTGAAAATCTCATAGGTGAACTTCTATTAGTGCCCTTTATCACCGTACAAAATTTCAGGGTGATATCGGTAATACACACATCAAAAAAAGTTTTGCATCACCTCGGTTCCAAGAGTTCCGGAACCTTTAAATACAAAGGGAATAGAGATCAACACAAACAACATTTCAGCTCGTTTTATTGCTCATGAGACCCACACATTGCATGTTGTACCATCATACAGCTAGACTTTCAGCATTTGTGGTCCAGATTGCAGTACACACCACTACCTCTAATACCCAGTAGCACGTCCTCTTGCATTGATGCATGCCTGTATTCGTCGTGGCATACTATCCACAAGTTCATCAAGACACTGTTGGTCCAAATTGTCCCACTCCTCAACGACAATTCGGCGTAAATCTCTCAGAGTGGTTGGTGGGTCAAGACGTCCATAAACAGCCCTTTTCAACATATCCCAGGCATGTTCGATAGGGTTCATGTCTGGCGAACATGCTGGCCACTGTAGTCGAGCGATGTCGTTATCTTGAAGGAACGCATTCACAAGATGTGCACGATGAGGTCGAGAATTGTCGTCCATGAAGACAAATGCCTCTCCAATATTCTGCCGATATGGGTGCACTATGGGTCGGAGGATGTCATTCAGGTATCGTAAAGCCGTTTCGGAGCCTTCCATGACCACCAGTGGCGTACGTCGGCCCCACATAATGCCACCCCAAAACATCAGGGAACCACCACCTTGCTGCACTCGCTGGACAGTGTGTCTAAGACGTTCAGCCTGACCAGGGTGCCTCCAAACACGTCTCCGACGATTGTCTGGTTGAAGGCATATGCGACACTCATCGGTGAAGAGAACGTGATGCCAATTCTGTGGGGTCCATTCAGCATGTTGTTGGGCCCATCTGTACCGCGCTGCATGGTGTCGGGGTTGCAAAGCTGGACCTCGCCATGGACGTCGGGAGTGAAGTTGCGCATCATGCAGCCTATTGCGCACAGTTTGAGTTGAAACACGACGTCCTGTGGCTGAACGAAACGCATTATTCAACATGGTGGCATTGCTGTCAGGGTTCCTCCGAGCGGCAATCCGTAAGTAGCGGTCATCCACTACAGTAGTAGCCCTTGGGCGGCCTGAGCGAGGCCTGTCATCGACAGTTCCTGTATCTCTGTACCTCCTCCATGTCCGAACAACATCGCTTTGGTTCACTCTGAGACGCCTGGAAACTTCCCTTGTTGAGAGCCCTTCTTGACACAAAGTAACAATGCGGACGCGATCGAACTGCGGTATTGACCTTCTAGGCATGGTAGAACTACAGACAACATGAGCAGCGTACCTTCGTCCTGGTGGAATGACTGGAACTGATCGGCTGTCGTACCCCCTCCGTCTAATAGGCCCTGCTCATGCATGGTTGTTTACATCTTTGAGCAGTTTTAGTGACATCTATGAACAGTCAAAGGGACTGTATCTTTGATACAATATACACAGTCAACGTCTATATGCCGGAGATCTGGGAACCGAGGTGATGCAAAACTTTTTTTGATGTGTGTAGTTTGAAGGCAACGGTCGGGGTCGGCCAAAATCATGCTATGACCTTACCGAGTTTCATTGAAATCGCTCGAGCCGTTTAAAAGTTATAAGGGATGGACACACACACATACGCACATACGCACACAGACACGCGGACAAGAGGTGATCTCATAAGCCTATTTTTTTTTTCTTAAAATGAAAATAGTCTAAAAATGATCTCCTATTCTCCTAAGTATATATTTTAGAATGTTGATATTTTTCCGTAGCAGGTATTAGATCCTGAATAATTGATACTTAATTTGATTTGTTTTATTTTTAAGATATATGTGTATTTGTAATTTGTATTGGGAATTTTTTCAATGTCGTTGTCATTAGTCAAAACATTCACTCTCATACACTTCCCTCAGCGTTAAATCCTTACTTATTTCCTCTTTATTCAAAGAGTTTGGATACATTATCACCCACATACTTGTATCTAAATTAGCTCCGACTAAGAGCGTAAAGAGAGACACAACTTCAAGGGATTGCGCGCGCGGGAAGTTATCCGACTGCAGCATGTTCAAAGAATACTTATTACTAATCCAGTTATTCACGGAACTTAAACGCATAGGTTTATCCAGAGAGGGAATGATTCCAGCGTTGTGTTGGTTACAACAGTGATAGCGCTATAAAATAATATCGTATGGCCTCGGGTGGCGGTTGCAACTTTTGTTATGTGGCGCCCAAAGGGCAGCTTGCATGTCGAATTTTTGTTGTTCCTTGGAGCGCTATGAAAGTCAAGGGGGTTAATTATCTAAGCTCCGTGACACTATAGTGCTTTCTAGTAGAGAATGTAGGAACTTATAATTGTGGCGGAAAATCCCGAGATTAATTTTGCCATTATGAACACGGTCTACTGACTTCAAATGGGTTCTTTAACATGCCAACAACGTAAGAAATGCGTGTTGTGATTTTTGTTGCCTTTCAAAAATCACTTACCATGGCCAGGAGCGAACCTGCAAGCTTGGGGTTGGTAGTCCGACACAATAACCACTCACCCAGCGTGGCAAGCTGAGCTATAGCACTACGTGGCTGGAAATAATTTAAAACACTGTAAAAACGTTTATATAAACGAGGCCGATAGATCGGACCGTGGCATTTTTAGCAGAATTCCTCTCGGCCGATATATGGATCTCCTGACAGTATAAGGGTTAATAATTTTTCGGAGCACCCTGTGTCCTTACGCTTCTAATGAATGCTCATTTATGTCATTCTGTTAAGTTGCTTCTTTATTATGTGTTCCGAACAGTCTGCATACCTTAGTTAAATAATAAATAGGAGATCCATTTCATTAGATGTCCTGAAGCAGCCTAATTGATATTTGAACTACAGTATAGAACAGGAAGGGTCAATCCATCATTGATCTCCCCCTACCACAGATTTCGCAATATTAATATTGGTTTAATACATTCCAGTCCATTAAACACCTCTTTTGTAGTTTACCAAACAAAGGTCTGCTGTTGCATTATTAATAATAGTTAATTTGTAAATCCGCAGAGGGCGATCATATCGTAATTTTGTGGGCCGGAACCCATGTTCCGCCAGAGAGGCTAATCGCCCTGTTATTTAGAGCTTGCCACTAATGCACCGTATATGTGTAATAAAAGGCTAAAACTATATATTTTATATCACCGTTTAACAACGAATCAGTAATTTTAAATGTAACTTCAGCTCGGGGATTATTGTATTTCCCTACTAGGGAAAAAATGAGAAATACTCTGAATTCTTTCTCATGTTAATAATCTCGTGTTGTACAGTTCTAGGCATATTTTCTTAACATATTATATGAGGCCTAAGTAACTAATTATACAGTAGGTATCTCAAATGAAGATTTAAGCGAAATTCAATGTTTTCCAGTCGGTCAACATGAGTGTACCCAATCTTTTTGTTTCCCCTAATCCTGAAAAAATATGAGATTAATAAATATACTTGGAAGAGCGATGATCGTCAGATCCTTTACACTTAGGCTATTACATCTATGTCTACAAGTATGGGTGTGATGGTATTTACATTATATACACTTATTTCGTTGAAATAGTTGGTGAACTAGCGCAACTTGTCAATATTTGTTAGTCAAATGTGATTCATTTTTAATGTGTAACATATTTCCACTCGATTGCTGGATATTTTTGTGGGAATGATTATGAAAAATGGGACGGAAGTGTGTAAGACGCACTGCAGTGGTACCATGTGGAATGTATATCACATAGACGGATGATTCAAGGTTTCGAGACTCAACTGCAGATATTTCTACAGTAAAACATCTTCAAGTTGTCGTTCTATGGTGTGAAAATATTCATTATATCAAATTTCCTGAAAACAATTACCATTTATTAAATCTTCATACTTTTGATGTAGTCTTATTTAATGTAAGCACTCGATGTACTGTCGGCCATGTGGCTATGTGTAATCTATATCGCATCAACCAACACTCCAAACAACGTAGGAATTCAGTATATTAACACCATCTACTAACAATAATTGAAACTTCGTTGGTCTAAACCTATCGCTAGGAGAAACACATTTAATATACTTTCTGCACACCTAATTTTTAATCGAGCATATACTTGGCAGTGCGCTCTTTCGGCAAAAAGAGGCCATTTTCAATGACATCGCTGGCATGGGTTCACTAACTAACCGGTATAGAGCGCAGCTCGCATCAAGTAGGCAGTGGATTGCTTCCGCCACGGCCGACTGGATGCTATCTGCACAGAGCGCAACTCAGAGTTCACTGTTAACAAGGGATTTGCGCTCCCGGGACACGCATAGTAGGATAACATGTCACATGTTACACATCATATGCGACTATTGTAAAGCTCGTATAATGTTTTTTCTGTAATTGTAAGTAAATGGCCAGGTTTGAGTGGATTGTGAACTAGCTGATTTTTTCAGGATTAGGAAAACACCCAATACAATTGGAAACAGTAATGTTGACCGGCTGGAAAACATTAAATTTAGATTCCTAGGGAAACACTGAATATGTAGTCCCCTGAAGAACTATATAGCCTATTTTCATATATTCTACTTATGTTAATTTGCCTCTATCAACAAACACAATTTCAGTTTGATTGCTGTCACAGATTAATAGATATTGTGAACCACCTAAATATTTGAGATGGTTGCCATGTTGGATTTTTAAATATGTAGGTCTTAGAGTTATGTACTGTTACATGAAGATTATTTTGTACGTTTAGTATTCAAACTTCAATCGCATGATTAGGACACAAGAAGTAAAAACGAGATTTTAAAATTTGGCACAGCTGCCATCTTGTGGTTATGGAAACTGAGAAGCGTGCAGATGTTAGTAGGACGCGGATCATGAGACCTTATCGAGTCTACTCACACATCTCGAACTAGATGGAGAACCTACCACGAAATGAATACTTTTTTTGAGTAGAGGTTGAATAAAATTTAATAAACAACAAAGACATAACAAAGGGGACGTGAGTAGTGAATGGAATGATAGAATGAAGGATGATGGGACAGGAAAAAAGGTACACATAGAATCAAAAAACAAAATACATACAAGTATAACAAGAAGTTCCGTAACGAACTAAAGAGCCTACTTTTCTTAATATTTAAGATTCATGCCAATGATTAATCTATATGGATCTATCTAGAATAATGACGAAATTAAGTTGGTAATATCGAAATTTCTAATTAGTTCGAAATACTGTATATGCTACCTGGCATAATGTAGCCTAATAGAGAACTAGAGTAGGCAGCACTGGTGACTGAATATATTCTTAGTTCCATCCCTTAAGGTACAGAATACAAAATTTGGTCGTAGTTAAATGGATAGCATGGACGTTACATGCAGTTAAACATTGGATCTAACAGCGCGTAAAATCATGTTGGCAACAATGACATACATGTATTGGTCAGAAATAATCTGAAATAATATGATCTATTGTTGTGTCAATTTTGAATGAAATCCATTAGTTAGTATAGAAGTTACATGCATTTTAAAATTGGACCTATCAGCAGGCTTAGAATCATGTTGGCAGCACTGGCGTAGGCCTATATTAGTTACTCCAAATTAATCTAGAATGCCAGGTACCGTACGCGTGCAAAGGTTAGAGCTAATGGCTTGCATACTTTCTGATATACTATTGATATTAGGGTAACAAAAATAGAGACAGTATTTATTAACAGTTGGCAGCCCTGGTTACTGTTAAGAATCGGCACAGTCATATCTGTTATGGTACACACAGCACACACGAAATTTAGTTGAAATACAAATTATAGTATAGAAGTTACGTGTATTTTAAGTTGGACCTCTCAGCAGGCTTATAATCATGTTGGTAGCACTGACGTATATAAGTTACTCCAAATTAATATTGAATGTCAGGTACTATGCGTGTGCATAGTTTAAAGCTTTCGGCTTGCATACTTTCTGATATATGGGTATTTGGATAAAAAATAATTGAGAGCATTTATTAACAGTTGGCAGCTCTGGTGGCTCTTAAGAATACGCTCAGTCATATCTGTTTATGTACACAGAGCATATACGAAATTTGGTTGAATTCCAATTGATAGTGTAGAAGTTATATGCATTTAAAAATTGGACCTATCAGCAGGCTTATAATCATTTTAGCAACACTGGCATGTATGGCCTCCTGGAAATATAACTGCAATATTATTACCTATATGTGTGCCAATTTTGAAATAGCTCCAATTCATACCTTCCAAGATATCCAACATGGAGCTCAAATTTCAATTGCGATTTTTCAGCAGTTGGTAGCACTGATATCATTTTCAAATATGGCCGTGAGATATTCAGGTATAGATCTTTACTCCTACCAAATTTTGTTTCGATTGCTGCAGCCGTTTAGGAGTTGTTACTGGGGAACACACACACAGCCAGACAGACAGAAGGACAGACGGACAGACAGAAGGACAGACAGACAGACAGACAGACAGACACACACACATTTGCTCGATCTCATAAGTCTACTTTTTCCTCATTTTTGCAAAATGTGAAAAGTAGGCTAAAAATAAACCAATGTAGTAAAAGAGAAGAATACCGAGATACCTAACATATTCTAGATTGGAGATCGTTCTAAGCTAAACTCAATTTAAAAAAACCAATTAACAACAGTGTAAATAATACTTTTCTTCCCACCACAGGCTACAAATCGTAGCCAGGAGAGATATTCTAGGGGGTTTACGAAGTCAAGAACAGAATAACCCTCCCCTTTAAAACAAATATGTCACTTCCGGGAACACAACCATAGAACAAACGCAAAACTCAACGCATTACAAATGCTAATCAAATCCAACCTAACGTTACTCCATCGCAAGATTACAGGTATACATGACATACAATTCCTTTAAACAAACGCTTTACCAGTGACAAGATCAACAGAATTACGACACACCTAAAGAAACGTAAATATCAAATGACTTCATTCACTTCCTGAATAAATCTCCTTTTCGGAAGAAAGTACGAGACTCGGTTATCTTACGGAAGACAAGATGAGGGTCCACTGCAGTCCCGGGTACGCACAGTGCACACACATTATATCATCTCGAAAGGGTAACCCATACGTCTCATTTAATAAGCGTAATGAGTTCACGTGTTGTTTCTCGACCGGAGCCACGTAAAAACAAAAACAAACTAACATGACCCTAGGCGTTCAGTCGAGCCCACTTAAGCGAATAACTTGAACCCACCCTGAACATAAGAACACTGCATATAAGAAAATTACCAGAAGGATGGCGAGGCTCTAAATCATTTACCCATTACACAAATAAATAACACAACACAACAAACAATAAACAGCTCACGGCATTAATTCATCGTGGCTTCTTCATCATCTACAACATAATCATAAAACACATAACATCATCACCTCCAGGTAACGCCCGAAGTCGTTTCCCATGCTCCTAGTCATTTAATTATTCAGCAAACCAACGTAAAACACGCGTAGGAGAAACAAGATGTTCAGCAAAGAACATATAGCCTACTTTCTCCAAAATGCATGGGTATTGTTATAACTCTTTGTCCTTTTCAAGGAGTATAATTGAATGTTGGTTGTAGTAGCTTGTTGAAATACAACGTGCTATAGGGATATTAAACATGAATATGAGGTGCCCTTTGCTAGTGCTACCTCTGTAAAAAAAATCATTCAATTCGGTTTCACCGTGTTTGAATTGATCTGGGGAATGGATTTGCACACATACATGGCCGCTATTTGCAAACTATTGGGCTGATGACCTTGTAGTCAGTCATAAGATGCTTTCCACAAAAAGGCATGTTGTTGCAAAATCCGGTAGAGATCAAATTATTAGGATGGTCGAAATTTGATTTAAGCTTTTAACATTTGGGTGGCCGTCATTCCGTTTCCGTCAAGATGGCGGCGATATAAAACATGACACTGAGGTGCCTTTTGCTAGTGCTACCTCTGTACCAAATTTCGTTCAATTCGGTTTCACCGTGTTTGAATTGATAGGGGGAATCGATTTGCACACATACTTGGCCTCCATCTGCAAACTATTGGGCTGATGATCTAGCAGTTTGGTCAGAATATGCTTCCCACATAAAGTTTTGTTGTGGCAAAATTTGGTAGAGACTAGATTATTAGGTTGGTCGTAATTACATTTTAGCCTTTAACATTTGGGTGGCCGCGATTACGTTTCCGTCAAGACGGCGGTGATATAAAACATGACACTGAGGTGGCCTTTTCTAGTGTTACCTCTGTACCAAATTTCGTTCCATTCGGTTTCACCGTGTTCGAATTAATAGGGGGAATCGATTTTCACACAAAGATGACCGCCATCCGCAAAATATTAGGCTAATGACCTATTAGTTTGGTCAAAGGATGCTCCCTCCATAATGGTATGTTGTTGCAAAATTTGGTAGAGATCGTATGATTAGGTTAATCGTAATTTGATTTAAGCTTTGAATATTTGTGTGGCCGCCATTACGTTTCCGTCAAGATGGCGGCGATATAAAACATGACACTGAGGTGCCCTTTGCTAGTGCTACCTCTGTACCAAATTTCATTCCATTCGGTTTCACCGTGTTCGAATTAATAGGGGTAATCGATTTTGACACAAAGATGGCCGCCATCCGCAAACTATTAGGCTAATGACCTATTAGATTTGACAAAGGATGCTTCCTCCATAAAGGTATGTTGTTGCAAAATTTGGTACATATCGGATGATTAGGTTAGTCGTAATTTGATTTAAGCTTTGAACATTTGTGTGGCCGCCATTAGGTTTCCGTCAAGATGGCGGCGATATAAAACATGACACTGGGGTGCCCTTTGATAGTACTACCTCTGTACCAAATTTCGTTCCATTCGGTTTCACCGTGTTCGAATTAATAGGGGCAATCGATTTTCACACAAAGATGGCCGCCATCCGCAAGCTATTAGGCTGATGACCTATTAGTTTGGTCAAAGGATGCTGCCCCCATAAAGGTATGTTGTTGCAAAATTTGGTAGAGATCGGATGATTAGGTTAGTCGTAATTTGATTTAAGCTTTGAACATTTGTGTGGCCGCCATTACGTTTCCGTCAAGATGGCGGCGATATAAAACATGACACTGAGGTGTCCTTTGCTAGTGCTACCTTTGTACCAAATTTCGTTCAATTTGCGCTCACCGTGTTCGAATTGATAGGGGGGGACAGACATTCAGAGTACACACACTCACACACACACACACACACAGACTCACACACATACACACACACAGACAGACACACTTTTTTCGCCCTGTAGTGATCTCATTAGTCTACTTTCATTTTTTGCAAAAATCGAAAGTAGGCTAAAAATACAAAAGGAAATACAAAGGCAAATATCAACACGAGACCCTAAAACGATTAACCCCAAAACCATCACGATTCCTCAATACATACATCTTCGCAAAAAGTAAGAACAAAAACACAACCAAGATAACGTAAAATAAGAAACACGATCTCCATTCTAGAGAGGGATATAGTAACACTGAAGGTTGGTGGACAAAGCATTCCTAACCAAATTTCTTGTTACACCTTTTCCATGCATATTGACACTTTAAATAAAGAAGGAACATAGCTTCCTCCTGAGACGATCTCGACAACAGTTGCAAATACATATCCTTTTAAACCTGTATTCCTTCCAAGATAGCAATGTGTACAGATACCATCGAAAGGACGAAACGTAAGAACAATTTAAACACATATTGGATAGGTATCTTTTGCTTCTTATCATCATGACTCTCGACCCCATTCTCATGCACAGGGTCATCGAAAAATAATGCCAACATTTCAAAAATTATAGCACCGAAACCCTTTATGTTAAACGTGTAATTCTTTCACTGAACGCCAGCTGGTTAAAGTAAGTTTTGTTTTGGAGGGGACGTGACCTTGCTATGCGCACACTAGATGGGCCGTAGCCTAGGTCAGCCGGGGGCGCGCGCGCCAATGAAGTCCTGACCTCACCCCTTTAGATTCTTTTTTCTGGGGGTACATTAAAAACATTGTGCATGAAGAAAAAATTCGGAGTTTGGAGCACCTGCGGGAGCGAATTTCTGCCGCCATCTTGACAGTTACTCCTGAAATGATTGCACGTACCAATCCAGCCATTGGGAAAGCGTGCGTTCAATGCTGATGTTGGTGGTCGGCTTGGCCTAGATATTTTCTCTACGGTCCCTGTTTCCTTAAACTGATTAAACCATCGAATTACAGCTTTGTAATCAGGTGCAGTTTGTCGGGCGGTGCAGTCATTGGCGCACGCGCCCCCGGCCGACCTTGGCTACTGTGCATCTAGTGTGCACATAGCAAAGTCACGTCCCCTCCAAAACAAAACTTACTTTAACCAGCTGGCTTTCAGTGAAAGAATTACACGTTTATTTCTTGAAATGTTGGCATTATTTTTTCGATGACCCTGTATAAAAAAATCTGACGACGGTATTGTTGATATTTAGTCTCTTTAATTGAGATCACACTCTCCATAGCGGGCGCGTTTTCCTTTTCCACAAGATCCAAAGTCGGTTAAAATATTAACCAGCAGATGGCAGTCTTTATAATATCTCGTATCTTGTCGACCCGTTTATAAAATAGAATCGGGTGAGAACCAATTTTAATAAATTAGATGCCAGGGTATTAACATTTGTATCAGGATTTACTGTACCAAGTTTCACTGCACTCGGATGGTTAAATTGCGAGAAACGTCCATGTGAATATTTATACTTCGCGTCGCCGCCATGTTGAATTTGTGATCACTAGGTTATTGAAAGTCCTATAGGTGAACGTATGTTCATAGCCACTATGATCATAAAAAAATTCAGTTTGATTGCTCTAATATAGTATATTCGTAGATATTGAGAGCTGTCTAAATATATTCGGATGGTCGCCATGTTGGATTGTTATATGTATAGGTCATAGAGTCATGTACCATTAAAGGAAAAGTATTGCGTAGGTTCATTATTCGGACTTTCACTTCGATAGCATGATTACGACACAAGAAATAAAACTTAATTTTGAAATTCGCACAGCCGCCATCTTGAGGTTATGTAAACAATTGAACTAAATAAGATACCAGTGCATTGCAATGTGTAGGCTATAAACATTTGCTGTACCAAGTTGCATTGGATTTGGATCATTAAGTCACGAGAAAAGTCTATTTAAAATTTTCAACTTCGCTTGGCCACCATGTTCGTTTTGTAGTCAACCGATGTTTGAAAGTCTCATAGATCAACTTCCAGTAGTGCCCTTTATCTCCGAACAAAACTTCAGGGCGATAACTGTAATAGTTTCAGAGATATAGAATGCCGGTGAAATATTTCGCACATCCGCCATCTTGAGGTTATGTAAACAATTGAACGAAGTTAGATGTCGGTGCATTACAATGTGTATAAACATATACTGTAGGCCTACCAAGTTTCATTGCGTTTGGTCGGTTAAATCTCGAGAAACGTCTATTTAAAAGTCGCAACTTCGCATTGCCGCCATGTTGGTTTTGGAATTACCAGATTTTCAAAAGTCACATAGCTAAACTTCGAGTAGTTCCCTTTATCACCATACAAAATTCCAGGGTGATATCGGTAATAGTTTCGGATATATTGAATGCTGGTGATATATTTTGCACAGCCACCATGTTGAATTGGTGAGACGTAACAAAATTTGAAGGTATGGTCGGGGTCATCCAGAATAGTGCTATGAAGTTACCGAGTTTCATTGAAATCGCTCCAGCCGATTAGATTTTAATAGGGGACACACACACGCCCACACAGACAGACACACGGACAAAAGGTGATCTTATAAGCCTATTCTTTCATAAATGAAAATAGGCTAAAAATAGAGATTTTGAAATTTCGCACAGCCGCCATTTTGGAGTTATTTAAACAATTGAACTAAATTAGATGCCAATGCATTGAAATGTGTATAAGCATTTGCTATACCAATGTGCATTGCATTTGGATCTTAAAATCGCGAGAAAAGTCTATTTAAAAGTTTAAACTACGCTAGGCCGCCATGATCGATTTGTAGTTAACAGGTTTTTGAAAGTCTCATGGGTGAACGTCTACTAGTTCACTTTATCACTGAACAAAATATCAGGGTGATAGGCCTATCGGTAATAGTTTCGGAGATAGAGATTGCCGGTGAAATATTTCGCACAGCCGCCATGTTGGATTGGTGAGGCGTAATAAAATTTGAAGGGCAGGTCAGGGTTGGCCAAAATAGTGCTATGACCTTACCAAGTTTCATTGAAATCACTCCAGCCCTTTAGAAGTAATTAGGGGGGGACACACACATACATATACGCACACGCATTCACACACACATGGACAAAAGGTGATCTCATAAGCCTTTTTTTTTTCATAAAAGAGAATAGGCTAAAAATGGCTTCCAACACGATAATGAAGGTGCAGAGTTTATGTGGCATTTTTAAAACGTCTAAGATGGTGAAACTGTATTAGTTTAGATTCTAAAAGGTTGAAAATTATTGACAGGAGCTTCAACTAGAGTCGGGTCGTCGGGCTATGGCTTCCTGCACAACGGAGCCCCAAACATCAAAAATTAATCGAGATGATCAGAGACCCTCTCACAAGGAAACCCCAGCTTCCTAATTTTGCTACGACTCTGTGTATATGTTGGAGAGATTGCATATGTTTGCTTGGGTTATGAAAATGAAAACGAAAACCCACAGCCTGCTTCCAGTCGACCGACCGGGTCAGGGAATGGAATGAAAGAAGCGGCGAGGATATGAACTGTGCCGGCTGCCGAAGCCTGTCGCACTACCCTGGTGCAATGATTAAATGAATGACAGATGATATGAACTGATAGTGGAGAGTGTTGCTGGAATGAAATTGTGACAGGGAAAACCGGAGTACGCGGAGAAAAACCTGTCTGCCTCCGTTTTGTCCAGCACAAATCTCTCACATGGAGTGACCGGGATTTGAACCACGGACCCAGCGGTGAGAGGCCGGCGTGCTGCCGCCTAAGTCACGGAGGCTCGCTTGGGTTATGAATAGATAGAATTATCAGAAAAGTCCTACACATGCCCAAATACACGGGGCTACTATACGACACCAGGATGTAAAGCTCATATATGAATCAACACCACCATAATAAATTGACATCGTATTTCTCCCATAGGGTGAAGCCAAACATGGATCATTTCATCATAGTAATTAACATTGGTTTAATACATAGGTCTATACTTAAAAAACTAAGGAAAGCTCAAAATGGGACACAGATTCTTCCTCTACTGACAGCTTCCGTCTCATACAAGACAAATGTTTACAATCCAATGGCATGATTCTCAGGACAAACGAGACACCTTTCTTATACAGTGCAATCAGAATATGCACGCCAGTCAAAGCAATACACGTGTGGGGAGGTCTCGTATTAGTATGCAATGTGTAGCTATAGAAATCCCTGCTAGAATCCACTGGGAATGAGTATATCTGCAACAGTGAAGCGAATAATGAGAACGACAATTCCCATTGGGGGAACTACCTCTCTAGCAAACTGAATACTACCGGTAATGTATAATATGCAAAGCACATAACAGATACAGAATATGCAGAGAAAATGACCCAATAGGCTACAATTGTCAGCACAATTAAAGGTATTCCCATGCAAAGAATCACTATTATTGGCTAATTGTTATATTGTTTAAGCCAAAGTGTGTTCACTAATACAATAGTAGTGCAATTACGTCCCCTCGCAGGGAGATCAGTCGTTCGGGGAAGGCTGCTCTCAAAACACCCATGGAAATCCTGGAGGTGTGGGCTGTGGCCCCATCCTGTTGAAACCACACGTTATCCAGATCCATTTCTTGGAGCGCAGGTAAGAACAAGTAGTTCCGTGAAGAACTATACAGCCTATTTTCATATATCCTGCTCATTTTAATTGCCTCTATCAACATACAAAATTTCAGTTTAATTGCTGTAACAGATTCGTAGATATTGAGAACCGTCTAAATATTTCAGATGGTCGCCATGTTGGATTTTTATTTTTGTAGTATTACATTAAGATTATTGTGTACGTGTGGTATTCAAACTTCAATCGCATGATTAGAACACAAGAAGTAAAAACGAGATTTTAAAATTACGCACAGCAGCCATCTTGTGATTATGCAAACAATTGAAATAAATTAGATGCCAGTGGATCAACATTTGTATAAGCATTTAACGTGATACGTTTCACGGCATTAGGATAGTTAATGCGCGAGAAACGTCCACTTAAATATTTATACTTCGCGTCGCCGCCATGTTGGATTTGTGCTCACCAGGTTACTGAAAGTCCTATAGGTGAACATATGTTCATAGTCTCTATGAACATAAAAAAATCAGTTTGGATGCTGTAAAAGATTCATAGATATTGTGCCCAACTGGCCACGGCAGTCTGGCATCGAACTCAGGTCTCATCAGAAAAGACCAGGCACATGGTTATGCCTAGAGTCGAACCATTGATCTCTGCGGGGGAGCAATTATTGGGAACCCAAAGAGCAATGAGAGGGATACTGGCATATAACATGGTAGCGTGATTTCACGATCTATAGGTGAATATCATAGCAATTTAAGGGAAGAACTGTAGCCAAATGCAAGGAAATATACATTTTCAGAGCATACGAAAGTGAGAGAAGGCCAGTTTGAAGTTTTACAAATGACCCTTAGCAAGTGGGCGGGGTAGTCTAGGCACCTACCGAACTACTTACGTCTGGAGCGGAGAGACAGCTCAGAATTAATGACTCGGGTATCCACCGCTTGACAACGGTGCAAGCTATGGCGGGATCGACTGCACATGGAAATTAATTGATTACAGCGAAGTGGAGTATTGAAATGCATTGAAATGTACACCCAGGTGAATATATTCACGGAGAGGTAATTTAGGAATGGTTTTTCACCTAAATTAAGGCCTTTATCTCCAAATGAATGCATCACAACCTAACCTACGCTCAAGAGCATTGACTTAGTGACCAGTCAACGGGGAAGTACCATGATAGCGTGCCCACGCGCTGAACTAAGGCAATTAATTGTAATTAATTGGCCGAAGCGATCGCCGGCACGCGAATGTTTTTGAAACCTCCACACCTAAATAAACAAGAGGTAGATGTCATTTCGGCTGAAGAGGTATTATTTCAAGAAAGGAGTCGCTCTCGTGTGTCCAGTGGACTATTTCGTACAAGAATCCTTTATATAGGAGGAGCGAGGCAAGCCAAGGGGAGTCTTCTGCAGTTCGTCACGAGTCTTCTTCTAAGTTCATCACAAGTCTTCTGCAGTTCGTCACCAGTTCTTTACCAGTCTTCTACAGTACACACGTAACTAAGACGTTGCTAGTAGCGCGCCAAATGTTAAAGTATCAACGCGCCGTCGTTGGAGAACAATAGAAGCAAGTTATAAAGCTTCGTAAATTATCATGAAGTGCGTCGAAAGTAAAGTATTACAGATATTTACATATTATCTGACGCAAATATAAATTCGCCACAGCGAAAAGGAACTTATAATGTTTTGAACAGTTCTTATACCGGGAGGTATTGTCAGAATTATATATGACAGCATCATCAGAAACACTACAATGATGGGAGCTTGGAAACCATTGCCACCTAATTTGGATAGTGAGCTGAACAAGATTGCAGGGAACGAGGATGGAACGTCCGTAAAACGCTGTTAGATTGTCACGGAGACCAGCGGTTGTCATAATTACAGCGCATCTCTGAGATCAGGCGTAGGAGAAGTCCAATTTAAGGATCAACATGTGAAGTAGTGGATAAATGTATATAAATTGTGAAATAGTGTTTTAAAGTGTTCATGTGTATAGTGATTAATATGCAGTGTATTGCAATGATAAAAACCACTGATAAAAATATGTGTATCATGTGGGAAGTGTATGAATCTAAGTGTTGTGTCAAGGATAACATGATGGCTTAAGTCAAGCGTCATGGTAGCGCTACAGCTGAGGCGCTGGCACTATCCAGCAAGGAGGAAAAAAAATGAGTACCCATTTTTTTATAATGTAATTATAACTAAGTAGTTCACCATGTAACGATTTATCACTTTGTGTAAGATGTAATAGTCACTTACTGAACGAGTTTTCACCACTCGTCTTGAATAAAATATGGCTTGGAAGGTGATTTGTTTGAGGCCATTCAGGCAAAAATAGTGATGGATGTAACGGTAACGTTAAATGATAATAATAAATAATATTATGGGTCGGCAAACAGTAAAGTAATAGGCATTTTTGGCCTAAATAGTGTTCAAATAGTGTCATGTCTAATGTAAAGATACTGTATTTGGTAAACAGTGAGAGTATAACGTGAAATATAAAGAAATACGAGAGCTTTTTCAGTGTCAGTGAAATATGAATGAATATTTGATATGGTCAATCCTTAGGATTATTGTTTGAGGACCATTAAAGTAAAGTAAGCCTGTAAATTTCATTACATTTGTGTTAGGAGCTATGTAAAGCTTTGGCTTAAGTGGTATGACAGAGAACGCGAGTGCCTTAATAATGGAGTCATATATGTGAAGTATTGTTTGAGCCGCTTGTAAGCGTGCAGAATTAACGTAGAATCCAGTGATTTACGTAATAAATATAGCGGGGACAACTAGTATAGCTTGCACGTTAGGTGAGAAGTTGGCCAAATCTACGAGTAGTATCGCCCTTGTGCATACTGTATTATGTCGCAGCGAATTGGACAGACCTTGTCTGTATCCAACGCTTGCTTGAATTATGCCACTATTGACGTCCGTCGAGACGCTGTGAGCATGTGTGTGTTAATGACACACCCTGTGAGGTGAGGATCATATTCGTCGTTTAGGAACGCAGGTTTCCTTATATTTTATTGACAGCTGCTGGTGAAAGTCGTTGGATTTTCACTATGATGCGCGTCTAAAAGCCACTAGTCGTCACCATAGAACGGCAAGACTATCACTAGAATGCCACCCCAGCCATGAATGTTAATTAAGGAGCCAGTTTGAGCCCAAGACACTATAAGGATAGAAGTTAAATATTTAAATTGACTCAATTATTTAGGAGCCACACTCAGTGTTACTCTAGTCTGCACTTTGTAAACAAACCTGACCTTGATCTTGACAGAGTGAGAGAGAGGGGAATGGTAGACCATTTCTGTAGCGGCCATCTTGGAGAGCCGGCTGGAACGAATTTTAGTGCCTGCTAAGGGGGAGGAAGGTCGTCCGACCGGTCCCTTGTAAATTAGTCACACTAGGACACTGAGAAATCTCGATATTTAAATATGCAAGTAAGATATGATTATTTTGATGATGCCAAGTGAATTGAACAGTGGGTTGCAACTCACATACGTTGTTGAATCATAGAAATCAGATAATATTTGGCTCAATTATTCTCTGAGGAGAAAAGCTGAACCAAAATAATGTAGGCATCTTCTTTTAGAGTGCATTTTGCCATTCCTGCTAATTTATGCAGACGGGTATGTGTTCTTCCCAGAACATGACACATTTGTAACAATGATAAGCCCGACAAGACCCAGGAAATCGTTATATGGTGAAACTATAAAATTAAGTACCACTTTTCCTAAGGCGTTCATATGCATGGAAGGAAGGAAGATGATTCACGCAACACAAAAAAAAATATCTGTTAATGATTGCAGAAAGTAATGTATTCATGTTAATCAAGGTAAATGCCATAAGAAATGGGAAAATGTTTTATTAGTATCATTTTATGTGATATGTGATTTTTGTGTTATGATACTCCCATTAACTAAAGTTGTGTCAGTTTTTGAACACTATGGAAACCCATGGAAGTCTGAAAATATCATTGACAGGATGTTAGAATTAGATTTGAGTGCAGTGCAGCACTATTTTACGAAGAAAGCTCACAGAACAACCCTATTTTATTTGTGGGAATTGAATGTAATTTGTCCTTTGTTTTGTATTTGTTGTATAGCCATTGATTTTAGACCAGTAAATGTGTTACCTTTAGGAAAATGTTGTGTATTTCCTGTAGAGTAGTTACCTGGTAGATTCAAATCCTGAGCATGTGGTCGTATGGTGGGCAGGAACGTCCCATACCTCGAAAGACCGTGAGTTAGTTGGGATACGAACACATGGTCCACATGATGACAATCGGGTACATGGAGGAGATGTCTCTGTACTGGGATTGAGTCACAGGTACTGCTAAGAAGTCGGCCAAGATATTAATGGTAGAAGCAAATATAGCATAGGAATTAGGACAGAATAGGAAAGGCCGCGTCCCATTTGTTAATAAGCAATCGCGTGATATAAATTATTGATAATCCTCCATAAAACATGCTTAAATGTAAATGTAACTTACACACAAACCCCTTTAATTATCATGTCACCCAGGCGTGTGGGGCAAAGCGTGTTATCCCTATATATTACCCTCATCATTATCAATGTCGCCCGTGAGTGGGGCCTGTTGAAATTACGGGTCACCATAGGCACATGAGGGTGAGCATCAATACATTAATCTTTATCAATGGCGCCCAGTACGTGGGTGGCTTATGGGATTCAGATAAACCCCATAATAATAGCATGGTTTTCATGGGGAAAACCATAGAAATGATATTTTTCCTCAAACTTTGTTTGAGCGATTGTGAGTCTTTCTAAATGATATTCAGACGTCAGACACGGTTGTCAGACGGGTACGAGGGTCTATACCCATTCCATAGTTGGTTTTGACATTTTATAATATGTTGTTGTTGTTGTCGTGGGATCGGAATCCTTTCCTTTCCAATAGAACGCGCCAGCATATTCAGCTGCGGCCTACCTATATCTCAAATTAAGAAGTACTGGATGGCTGGAACTGAAGAAGTACTCAGGTGTATTGCTGAGTTAAGGGAGCATTTTGATGAGATTAATGCTAAGAGAAAGGAAGAAATTAGAGAATTTAAAGATGAAATAGCGGGTAGATTGGATGCCAATCAAACTGAGGTAAGCCAGATATTGGCTACAGTCAATACTCAATTAGAGGCTAATCAAGTTACAATAAACACGCAATTAGAGTCAAACCTAATAGAGGTTAATAAGAAAATGGATGACGTTAAAGAGTCTGTCCAGCGTGAGGTAACTAAGAATATTGTTAGCGTGATCTCAGAAATGCAAGGTGATAGCGATAAACGCTTTGAGTCTATTGAATTAAAATTAGAGAATAATCTGCAAGCGTGCAGAGAGTCACAGCGTGAAATTAACGATAATTTAAGCAGTATGTCCATGGAGCTTAAAGACATTCAGAGTCAGAAAGAAGCTAATACTAAACGTCAATTAGAGCAGTTTAATACGTTTACTCAGACCGTGGATCAAAGGTTCGGGGATAGCGATATAAAATGGAATACGCGAATGGCAGGTTACGCCAAGGCGGTAGACGAAGCCTTAAGAAAACAGGATCAGAATATCCTTGACCAATGCAAGGAAATTCAAGAAATAAAAACTTCTGATCAAGAGAATACGGAGATAATGTCAAATATGAAGAGGCAAGTCGGGAAAGTACAGAAAGAGTTGGAACAAACTCAGAACTACTTAGCAGTTATCCATAAAAGACAAGACGAGGACCAGGGAGAAATCACGAAAATAAGGACTGAAATCTCTCATATACAAGGTCATATTCAAAAGGAAGTCACAGGCTTACGAGAAGAATTAGAACTTCGAGAAGGCTTAAAGACTGAAGCCAGTGATAAGACTCTTGCCGAAGTAAGAGAGAGTCTAGCAGGGGAAATTATCCACCTGAAGGAAAACCTTAAGGATGATAAGGAAAAGGTATTTTCTATGGCAGAAAGGAACCGAGATCGCCTAGAGAAAATAGAACGAGAGGTATTAGCTCGTTTGGAAAGGGCAGAAAATAGACACAGTCAAATCGAGACGAGAATGATCGCGCAGGAGGAATCTATGTTGCGGAATCCTAGGTCTAGCGAAGGAAGTATAGACGAGAATAGGAGGAATAAATGGGCAGATATAGAAATACAGCCCACTCCAAAGAATGCAGCCATGCCAAGTGACAGTCCGTATACCACACCTGGTATGCCAATTGCCATGTCAACACCGCATGAAAATGCTGTTCAAAGTCAAATAGTCACAGTTATAAGGGCTAGTGAAGAGAAACCAAAGAAATACTCTGGGAGTAATTCTCACATGACACCCAAGTACTGGCTTAAAGAAGTTTCCGAGTACTTGAATGACGCGAAAATACCGCCAGAGCGCAGGTTGAGAGCGATTGAAAAACTAACCGAGCGGGAGTGTGCCCTATGGTTTAGGAGTTTTCGATACACGTTCGACACCGTTGAAGAATTTCGCCAAGCATTTTTAAGCAGATACTGGAACGCGAGCGTACAACAGAACCTCAGATTGGACTTGTATTCCAGACGTTACAGTACTAGTAATCCGACTAAGTACGGGGAATTCTTTGTGAATCAATTGTGCCGTTTTCGAGAGCTTGATGAAGGGCTTAGAGAGTCAGATTTGTGCATAGCAATAGCCAAGCAGCTACAGTATGAAGTACAACGTCTGCTAATCTCGGCAAACGACAAAACTGCAATTGATATGGAGGAGGTGCTGAGACAACTTGATCTAACCACAGTGCAGCACACAAGACAAAGTCGAAATGCGGAACAAGTTAACATGACGACTACACCGATCGAGTCAACCAAGGTGCAGACAAAAAGCAAATCTACAAGCACCGAAACAGAAAAATCCGACTGGCAACGCGAAGGACGCGAAAACCAAAATTGGAGGCCAGCGTATCGAGGAGCATCGAACCGTGGTAACCGAGGAAGGAAAAACTGGAATCAGCGTGGTACCAGAGACCAGCAGCTTGATCACAGAAGGAGTTACGGTCGAAATGGAACAACCAAGGATGGAGATCCCAAGAGCAGAGTCGCGGGTTCGATGAAGAGGCGGAAGAACGTTATCACGCATCTTTAAGATACATGGAAGAGCGCGGAGATGATCCAAGACAATCGCGAGTTCATTGGGATGAAGCGATTAGGAATAGAAGGTCACCCGACATATATCAAAATGATGACGGTGCCAAAAGTCTGGAGCTTCAGCAGCATGAAGACAGACAGAAGAACTCCACAAAGAATGGAGCAATTGAAAAAAAAACACCAAATTTAAATGGCCAAAGAGAGATAAGTTCAGGATGGAACACAGTGAATGTTGTTAACTGGATTGCCAAACCTGAGGAGCTTATCGAAGACCTCGATGAAAGGACGGTCAATGTACGAAGGGAACTACCCATTATTATTGTAAACATTGCGGGTATGAAGATAAGAAGTCTCATTGATACAGGGTCTACAGTGAGTTTGATAACCCAGGCATTATACAGTGAAATCCAGAGTAAAATTCACGTATTGAAAATACCTATTTCAAGCGTGAAAATAAAAGGTGTCATACCAGATAAAGTTATGATATGCAAATACCAAGTATTTTTAGATTTTCATATAGGGAACTCTACATTCTCACAGAGCTTCCTACTTGTAAATAAGCTGCCTTTTAATATCATTGTTGGGATGGATTTCATAAGAGAGTATAAAGTTATTATAGATTTCTCGCAAGACATTGTGATGTTTCGCGCAAGTGAGGGAAAGGAAGAGTTAGAACTCTCATTAAGGCAGAATGAAACGAGACCAGAAGAATACGTATGGCATACATACGGAGATATGACTGGGGATGCAGTGTCGACAACAGATGACATCGAGGAAGAGTTGGCAACACTGGCCGCAGACATTGAAAAGGATCTCGAACCAAAATTTGAAGAATGCCTGGAAGAGAAGATTGAAGAAGCTAAATTTGGTCCAGAATATAAGCAAATGCTAAGGGAACTGCTATTTGAGTATAAAGGAGTCTTCGATTCGAGACCTGGCCGGATCAAGAATTTCCAGTATGCGTTCCAAGTCAGCGATTGGACACCATTTAAACAGAAGCCGCATCCTGTAGCTGAGAAACATTATTTAAAGGTTAAAGAAGCGATACAGGAAATGCTAGAAGCAGGCGTCATTGTAAAGACAGCCACACCCTATGTCAGCCCACTGGTAGTTGTACCTAAACAGGACGTGAGCTGAGGATCCAGAGAACGTTCGAGTATCTCAAGAAACGAGCAGATAGACGGCAGCGAAGAAACAGGAGGAAACGTTATCACAGACCGTTACTCGTAGGGGAATACGTCTTATTGAAGAAACCCGCCAGTTCAGATCCAGAGAGCAGGAAATATAAGAAATTTCAGCATGCTTATCACGGACCCTACCTGATTATAAGGGATCTGCAAAATAATGCATATCGGATCAAAGACGAAGCAACAGGTAGAGAAGTTGTAAATGCAGCAAATTTGAAGTTATATAGTCCACCAGAAGACTATGAGACAAGAGAGGAGCAAGCATTGTACACCCAAGTGGACGGGGAATCATTACGTATGCACGGAAAGAATCTTGAGAAAAGCTTGCAGTCTCAGGAAGGGACGGAGCGAAGCGACCAGCTCGCAGACCTAACGGTTACGAAGGGAGAGTGCAGCTGTCAACTGCAGGAATTTTATGACCAGTTGAGGGAAGCCGCTGCCGAGCTAGAGGGGATGAATGAACAATTGCGAAGGCAGAACGAGAGTCTACGAGAAAGCAGACAGAGTGGAGTGGGGAACGAGAGAGCCCATTGCCGAGAGCACTGACCGCTTAAAGTAAATACTGCATGGAGTCGATGCCATCTGAAAGGCCCGAAAAATTCACTTATGAAATGAATTTTTCGAGCTTAGCAGGGGAAAAATGTGCCCAACTGGCCACGGCAGTCTGGCATCGAACTCAGGTCTCATCAGAAAAGACCAGGCACATGGTTATGCCTAGAGTCGAACCATTGATCTCTGCGGGGGAGCAATTATTGGGAACCCAAAGAGCAATGAGAGGGATACTGGCATATAACATGGTAGCGTGATTTCACGATCTATAGGTGAATATCATAGCAATTTAAGGGAAGAACTGTAGCCAAATGCAAGGAAATATACATTTTCAGAGCATACGAAAGTGAGAGAAGGCCAGTTTGAAGTTTTACAAATGACCCTTAGCAAGTGGGCGGGGTAGTCTAGGCGCCTACCGAACTACTTACGTCTGGAGCGGAGAGACAGCTCAGAATTAATGACTCGGGTATCCACCGCTTGACAACGGTGCAAGCTATGGCGGGATCGACTGCACATGGAAATTAATTGATTACAGCGAAGTGGAGTATTGAAATGCATTGAAATATACACCCAGGTGAATATATTCACGGAGAGGTAATTTAGGAATGGTTTTTCACCTAAATTAAGGCCTTTATCTCCAAATGAATGCATCACAACCTAACCTACGCTCAAGAGCATTGACTTAGTGACCAGTCAACGGGGAAGTACCATGATAGCGTGCCCACGCGCTGAACTAAGGCAATTAATTGTAATTAATTGGCCGAAGCGATCGCCGGCACGCGAATGTTTTTGAAACCTCCACACCTAAATAAACAAGAGGTAGATGTCATTTCGGCTGAAGAGGTATTATTTCAAGAAAGGAGTCGCTCTCGTGTGTTCAGTGGACTATTTCGTACAAGAATCCTTTATATAGGGGGAGCGAGGCAAGCCAAGGGGAGTCTTCTGCAGTTCGTCACGAGTCTTCTTCTAAGTTCATCACAAGTCTTCTGCAGTTCGTCACCAGTTCTTTACCAGTCTTCTACAGTACACACGTAACTAAGACGTTGCTAGTAGCGCGCCAAATGTTAAAGTATCAACGCGCCGTCGTTGGAGAACAATAGAAGCAAGTTATAAAGCTTCGTAAATAATCATGAAGTGCGTCGAAAGTAAAGTATTACAGATATTTACATATTATCTGACGCAAATATAAATTCGCCACAGCGAAAAGGAACTTATAATGTTTTGAACAGTTCTTATACCGGGAGGTATTGTCAGAATTATATATGACAGCATCATCAGAAACACTACAATGATGGGAGCTTGGAAACCATTGCCACCTAATTTGGATAGTGAGCTGAACAAGATTGCAGGGAACGAGGATGGAACGTCCGTAAAACGCTGTTAGATTGTCACGGAGACCAGCGGTTGTCATAATTACAGCGCATCTCTGAGATCAGGCGTAGGAGAAGTCCAATTTAAGGATCAACATGTGAAGTAGTGGATAAATGTATATAAATTGTGAAATAGTGTTTTAAAGTGTTCATGTGTATAGTGATTAATATGCAGTGTATTGCAATGATAAAAACCACTGATAAAAATATGTGTATCATGTGGGAAGTGTATGAATCTAAGTGTTGTGTCAAGGATAACATGATGGCTTAAGTCAAGCGTCATGGTAGCGCTACAGCTGAGGCGCTGGCACTATCCAGCAAAGAGGTAAAAAAGTGAGTACCCATTTTTTATAATGTAATTATAACTAAGTAGTTCACCATGTAACGATTTATCACTTTGAGTAAGATGTAATAGTCACTTACTGAACGAGTTTTCACCACTCGTCTTGAATAAAATATGGCTTGGAAGGTGATTTGTTTGAGGCCATTCAGGCAAAAATAGTGATGGATGTAACGGTAACGTTAAATGATAATAATAAATAATATTATGGGTCGGCAAACAGTAAAGTAATAGGCATTTTTTGCCTAAATAGTGTTCAAATAGTGTCATGTCTAATGTAAAGATACTGTATTTGGTAAACAGTGAGAGTATAACGTGAAATATAAAGAAATACGAGAGCTTTTTCAGTGTCAGTGAAATATGAATGAATATTTGATATGGTCAATCCTTAGGATTATTGTTTGAGGACCATTAAAGTAAAGTAAGCCTGTAAATTTTATTACATTTGTGTTAGGAGCTATGTAAAGCTTTGGCTTAAGTGGCATGACAGAGAACGCGAGTGCCTTAATAATGGAGTCATATATGTGAAGTATTGTTTGAGCCGCTTGTAAGCGTGCAGAATTAACGTAGAATCCAGTGACTTACGTAATAAATATAGCGGGGACAACTAGTATAGCTTGCACGTTAGGTGAGAAGTTGGCCAAATCTACGAGTAGTATCGCCCTTGTGCATACTGTATTATGTCGCAGCGAATTGGACAGAGTCTGTCTGTATCCAACGCTTGCTTGAATTATGCCACTATTGACGTCCGTCGAGACGCTGTGAGCATGTGTGTGTTAATGACCCACCCTGTGAGGTGAGGATCATATTCGTCGTTTAGGAACGCAGGTTTCCTTATATTTTATTGACAGCTGCTGGTGAATGTCGTTGGATTTTCACTATGATGCGCGTCTAAAAGCCACTAGTCGTCACCATAGAACGGCAAGACTATCACTAGAATGCCACCCCAGCCATGAATGTTAATTAAGGAGCCAGTTTGAGCCCAAGACACTATAAGGATAGATGTTAAATATTTAAATTGACTCAATTATTTAGGAGCCACACTCAGTGTTACTCTAGTCTGCACTTTGTAAACAAACCTGACCTTGATCTTGACAGAGTGAGAGAGAGGGGAATGGTAGACCATTTCTGTAGCGGCCATCTTGGAGAGCCGGCTGGAACGAATTTTAGTGCCTGCTAAGGGGGAGGAAGGTCGTCCGACCGGTCCCTTGTAAATTAGTCACACTAGGACACTGAGAAATCTCGATATTTAAATATGCAAGTAAGATATGATTATTTTGATGATGCCAAGTGAATTGAACGGTGGGTTGCAACTCACATACGTTGTTGAATCATAGAAATCAGATAATATTTGGCTCAATTATTCTCTGAGGAGAAAAGCTGAACCAAAATAATGTAGGCATCTTCTTTTAGAGTGCATTTTGCCATTCCTGCTAATTTATGCAGACGGGTATGTGTTCTTCCCAGAACATGACACATTTGTAACAATGATAAGCCCGACAAGACCCAGGAAATCGTTATATGGTGAAACTATAAAATTAAGTACCACTTTTCCTAAGGCATTCATATGCATGGAAGGAAGGAAGATGATTCACGCAACACAAAAAAAAATATCTGTTAATGATTGCAGAAAGTAATGTATTCATGTTAATCAAGGTAAATGCCATAAGAAATGGGAAAATGTTTTATTAGTATCATTTTATGTGATATGTGATTTTTGTGTTATGATACTCCCATTAACTAAAGTTGTGTCAGTTGTTGAACACTATGGAAACCCATGGAAGTCTGAACATATCATTGACAGGATGTTAGAATTAGATTTGAGTGCAGTGCAGCACTATTTTACGAAGAAAGCTCACAGAACAACTCTATTTTATTTGTGGGAATTGAATGTAATTTGTCCTTTGTTTTGTATTTGTTGTATAGCCATTGATTTTAGACCAGTAAATGTGTTACCTTTAGGAAAATGTTGTGTATTTCCTGTAGAGTAGTTACCTGGTAGACTCAAATCCTGAGCATGTGGTCGTATGGTGGGCAGGAACGTCCCATACCTCGAAAGACCGTGAGTTAGTTGGGATACGAACACATGGTCCACATGATGATAATCGGGTACAATATTGAGAACCGTCTATATATTTCAGAAGCTCGCCATTTAGGATTGTTATTTGTATAGGCCATAGAGTTATGTACCATTCAAGGACAATTATTGCCTAGGTTCATTATTCAAACTTTCACTTCGATCGCATGATTACGACACAAGAAATAAAAACTTAATTTTAAAATTTCGCACAGCCGCCATCTTGAGGTTATTTAAACAATTGGATTAAATTAGATGCCAGTGCATTACAATATGTATATTCATTTAATGTACCACAATTCACTGCGCTCAGATTTTTAAATCACAAGAAAAGTCTATTAAAATGTTTCAACTTCGCTTGGCCGCCATGTTCGTTTTGTACTTGACAACTTTTTGAAAGTTACATAAATACACATGTAGCTGTGCCCTTTATCACCGTACAAAATTGCAGGGTGATATCTGTAATAGTTTCGGAGATATAGAATGTCAGTGAAATATTTCGCACGGCCGCCATTTTGAGGTTATGTAAACAATTGAACTAAATTAGACTCCAGTGCATTACAATATGTGTAAACAATTGCTGTACCAAGTTTCATTACGTTTGGATGGTTAAATCGCGAGAAATGTCTAGTTAAAAGTTTCAACTTCGCTAGGTTTTGTAGTCAACAGGTTTTTGAACGTCTCATAGATGAACTTCTAGTAGTGCCCTTTATCACCATACACAATTTCAGGGCGATATCGGTAATAGTTTCGGAGATATTGAATGCTAGTGAAATATTTCGCACAGCCGCCATGTTGGATTGGTGAGACGTAAGAAAATTTAAAGGGCACGGTCGAGGTCGCCCGGAATAGTGCTATGAACGTACCGAGTTTCATTGAAATCGCTCCAGCCGTTTAGATTTTATTAAGGGGACACACACACACACCTCACACACACACACACACACACACACACACACGGACAAAAGGTGATCTCATAAGCCTAATTTTCAAAATTGAAAATAGGCTAAAAATTGTTGGATCATTGTCCCATAACGGTCGGAATTGACGGAAACAGTACGACCATTTTCTTCAAAAAAGTATGGCCCAATGATCCCTACACTTGCTACAGCACACCATACCGGGACACGCTCCGAATGAAGGGGCCTCTAATGAAGCTCTTTGGGATTTGTTGAACTCCAATACCTCATGTTCTGTTTATTCACACAGCCACTGAGGTGAAAATGTGCCTCGTCAGAGAAGAACACAACTGCGTCATTCGGCACAGTATCAAGCAGCTGCTCACAGGATGTTTGTCGGTTTACATAATCCTGCTCCGAAAGTTGTTGGACCACACAAAGTTTGTACGGGTGAAAATGGAGCTCAAAGTGAAGAATGCGACAAAGAGAACGGGATGACATCTCAAGGGCAATTGCATGTGTACGCACAGAACGCTTGGGTGACCGCTCAGTGGACGCACGAACTCTTTCCACATTTTCAGGTGATCGAACGGTCTTCTGAGGTCCTTTCCTTTCTTTGGCGACATTGCCCGTTCCTCTGAAAGCATCCACCCACATTAAAACACTTTTCCGATCAAGAACACGGCCTCGTGGAGGAATATCGAAGTGGCGGCGAAATGCACGTTGCACTGCAATCACTGACCGAGCGTTAGAGAAATACGCCTCCACGGCAAAAGCATGCTGCTGCCTCGACCAAAGCATGTTTACAACTAAGATGAGCGGGAACACAAATATCCCACTCATCCCCTTCCACTGAATCCACCCCCACGCCCCTGCCCTCCCTAGAAAAGTCACTGCAACATGTTTAAATAAGGATGTTCCCACGCCCCACCCAGTATCAGTGAAAATGTTAACTTCAACACAGTGATTAGGATCAATGCTAGCCATTTAAGGGTCGAAACACGTAATCCTAAATTACTCCATTTCAATAATGATAATTATTTAATACATGTAATATTTTCCAGGAGTGTATTTACATATTTATACACTAGCAACCCGACCCGGCTTCGCCCGGGAACAGTTATGAATGCATTACGTCATAAGCGCTTTTTGTTTTCTTCAATGCCAATGAACAACGACCAATATCCGTTTTTCGTCTCGGCATGATGGGTTAAAATCACTGACTGGACTATTAATTATATTATCATGGAGATGCATGTGCAACACATTCTAGTCAGACGTAGGCTAATTTAAGAATGGCGAGGTGCATGAAACACGAATCCCCCTTCCGTCCAATCTTAACTTGAATGTGAATTTTGCGGAACGAAAAGTTCACAGGCGAAATGAAGAAAAGCCAAGTTGCACTTCCTGGGAAACTCCAAACACAACCACTCTTCTCTAAAGTTTTTAACTGAACACGACTCAACAGTTTGCTGCTGGCTGTATCTGGGGCAATAAGCTCGTCCGCTAGCTAAGCTGTAACTGGGGTGATAGACTCGCCCCTAGCTAGCTCGTAAACTGTCGCCTCAGTAACCGAATGGAGATTGTTGGAAGAAATGAAAACGTAAAAACACTTATAGTAGGCGGTGTATTGAGAATAGAGATATGCTCTCCCGGGCTTTTTTGTAGAACTTTTCATGCTGAACAATTCTTACACTCATAGTATTTAGATATTTTTAACGGTTTGCCCAGCGTAACCTCGGACGCCAGGTTTTTTTTTTTTTCAACTTTTACAGTGAAATCGTTTCTGCTCGGCTTCCTTTGATCATAAATAAATTATTTTCTACAGAAATCATCCTCGAGATATCCTTTACAGAATGGTGAAAACCACATCAAAATCCATCCAGTGGTTCTCGAGTTTACCCGTAACATCCAAGAATCGGGGACTTTGTTTTATACTAAGTAGAGATAGTACCCCGCCCAGTCATTGGACAAATTCGTTACGTACCAGTAGATGAATATTACTGCGTTGGTCCTTTTTACAAACTTTAATTCGAGCGTCTGATTAGGACACAAAAAATTAAAACATAATTTTTAAATATCACAGCCGCCATCTTAAGTTTATCAAAACAATTGAATTAAATAGATGCCAATATATTAGGCTAGTATAATGTTTTACCATCCCTAGTTTTATAGCGCTCGGGTGATTAAATCGCGTGAAAAGTCCATTTAAATACTTTAAATTTGCTTGGTCACCATGTTGGATTTATGTTTATCAGGTTAAGTGAATCACATAAATGAAGATATCTTAGCATCTTCTATCACCACACTGAATATCAGGTTGATATCTGAAACAGTTTCACATAATGCCAGTGAAATAATTCGCGCACCCACCATGTTGTGTTGGTGAAACTTATTAAACTTGAAAGGATCGATCGAAGTAGGACGGTATAATTGTACGTCCGTACACCTTTTCTTATAATTTGTTCCTGTCTCTTAGATTCCTTTGCGGGCACACACACAAACAAGTAGTTCCGTGAAGAACTAAAGCCAATTTTCATATATCATACTTATGTTAATTGCCTCTATCAACATATAAAATTTCAGTTTGATTGCTGTAATAGATTCGTAGATATTGAGAACCGTCTAAATAATTCGGATGGTCGCCATGTTGGGTTTTTATAAATGTACTTCTTAGAGTAATGTACTATTAAGTGAAAATTATTGTGCAGGTGTAGTAGCCTATTTAAACTTCAATCGCATGATTAGGACACAAGAAATAAAATCGAGATTTTAAATTTCGCACAGCTGCCATCTTGAGGTTATGTAAACTATTGAATTAAATAAGATGCCAGTGCATTAGGCCTACAATGTGTATAAACATTTACAGTACCATATTTCACTGCGCTCAGATGGTTAAATCACGAGAAAATTTTATTAAAATGTTTCAACGTCGCTTGGTCGCCATGCTCGTTTTGTAGTTCACAGGTTTTTGAATTTTACATTGATGAGCATTCAGTAGTGCCCTTTATCACCGTACAAAATTTTAGGGTGATATCAGTAATAGTTTCGGATATATAGAATGCAGGTGAAATAATTCGCACAGCCGCCATGTTGTGGCCATGGCAACAATTGAACTAAATTAGATGACAGTTCATAACAATGTCTATAAACATTTGTTTTACCAAGTTTGGTTGCGATTGGATGGTTAAATCGCGAGAAAAGTCTTTTTAAATGCTTCAACTTCGCTTGGCCACCATGTTGGTTTTGTAGTTAACAGGTTTTTAAAAGTATCATCGGTGAACTTCTAGTAGTGCCCGTTATCACCGTACAAAATGTCAGCGTGATATCAATAATGGTTTCGGAGATATAGAATGCTGGTTAAATATTTCGCACAACCGCCATGTTGTATTGGTGAGACGTAATAAAATTTAACGGACACGGTCGGTGTCGTCTAAAATAGTGCTATGGTCTTACTGGGTTTCATTGAGAATGGTCCAGCCGTTTAGAAGTTATTAGAGGGAGGGGGTGCACACAGTCAGATGCACACACACGTGCGGGCAAAAGGTGATCTCATAAGCCTATTTTTAGCCTATTTTCAATTTTGAAAAAATAGGCTTATGAGATCACCTTTTGTCCGTGTGTGTGTGCATGTGTGTGTGTGTGTGTGAGAGAGAGGTGTGTGTGTGTCCCTCCTTAATAAAATCTAAACGGCTGGAGCGATTTCAATGAAACTCGGTAAGTTCATAGAATTGCTCCCGGCGACCTCGACCGTACCCTTCAAATTTTGTTACGTCTCACCAATCCAACATGGCGGCTGTGTGAAATATTTCACTAGCATTCAATATCTCCGAAACTATTACCGATATCGCCCTGAAATTGTGTACGGTGATAAAGGGCACTACTAGAAGTTCACCTTTGGGCCTTTCAAAAACCTGGCGACTACAAAACCAACATGGCGGTCAAGCGAAATTGAGACTTTTAAATAGACATTTCTCGCGATTTAACTATCCAAACGTAATGAAACTTGGTACAGCATATGTTTATACACATTGTAATGCACTGGAGTCTAATTTAGTTCAATTGTTTACATAACCTCAAAATGGCGGCTGTGCGAAATATTTCACTGACATTCTATATCTCCGAAACTATTACAGATATCATCATGCAATTTTGTACGGTGATAAAGGGTACTGATACAAGTTTACCTATGTATATTTCATAAACCTGTAAAGTACAAAACGAACATGGCGACCAAGCGAATTTGAAATATTATAATAGACTTTTCTCGTGATTTAACTCTCTGAGCGCAGTGAAATGTGGTACTGTGCCCGTTTAGACCGGAGTCCGCACGACCACATATGCATTTCACCAATAATCAGTCAGCACGAGAATCAAAATATCCCGGAGCGCCAGATGGGTTAAAGCAAATCGCAAAAACGACATCAAATTAAAAAAATGCTTTGCTGATTTTTGGCTCAATGCAACAATAAGGATAGAAGGAGATTTAATTGGGAGTAACACATCCTGTAAAATTATCTCAGTTTATTTTGAAGTTAAAATCTGACTGCAAGGATGCTCAAAGCAGCATCACTCACGTGTGGCGACCCACACTCTTATTTACACACAATATACAGAAATTTTCCAAACACATTTGACAATCTTTTTGGAAACACAAGTCCGATTAATAGTCCTGTGGACTGTGTTCCAAAATTATTAATATTTAATTCCAGTTCAAAGTTAATTGTCTATACTGGAAATATCGTAGATCACTGTTTGACTATTTACATGATATTAACACTCGTAGAATAAATGTTCATAGAATTCTAAACTTTCACTTAGTTTTTTCCAGTTTCAAAAATACATCGTCGAAAAATATTATCATCATCGAAGCAATACAAATTATTTACACATATTAATAACATCTGAAAAGTATTTGACCATTGAGCATAGCATCGAAGAACTGTGCGAAGCACAACAACTGTTAATTGTTCTTCTGACATTAAACATTCGAGAAGTGACTCGATTATGAACTTCAAGTTCCAAACAAAATATATGATTTCTGAATCATCAACTTGATCAATAAATGGTTGAACCATTCAACTATTCAATTATCCACTTGGAATCATTATAAAAAATATTTATATTCATGGCCATTTTTAGTAACTTTCACAACTTGCAATTCTTCGACAGAATGCGGAAATTAGAATTGTAGTTTTATAATGAATTCATTTAGTTCATGGCACTAGGGTTGAAAATATCCTTCAAATTATTCGTGGTTAAAGAATTATCTTTAATTGGCAGTGGCCCATTCTATTATTTGTGTAAGAACACAATATTACAACAACAACGGCAAAGGTCTTCCTCTGAAGAAGAATAAACTACTATCATGACAAATCCGGGTTCTAGCAAAATCAAAGTCTAAATGGAATTCGTAAACAAGGTTGAAATAAGAACTGATGGTTTCAAGAAATAACCTTCGGGTCATTCATCCGACGAAATGTGTAGTTCCAATACTCCTACTATAAACCTGAGCCATCGAACCTGCTATTTGATTGATGCTCGAAAAAACCTTCATTCCTGCGACTTAAACATGCGCACCTGGGAATGGCATTTCAACTACTCCACACATATAAATTTTCTTCCCAAAATTTATACAATAAATCAAGCCTCTGCTTGTTATCAACACTGGAAGATTAATAAACTTACAAGTTTATTTTATTTTACCATTCAGTTCAACCCGTGAATTTACCATACTTATGAAAATCTTTATTTCACTTTCGAGTGTATTTACGTCATGATTTTATATAAATACAAAAATATCCTATTTGATACAAATATCATTTGCTTCCCGTTTCATGCCTCTCCGTGTTATCTGAAAAATATACTTTGCTCAATGCAAATATCAACTGTTCAACCAGAACTGAAATGTTGGTTGAATGCGGGCTTGCGCTAACCACTCTCCTTCGGAAAATCTCCTGTTCCAAACTAGAAATGATTAAACTACTTCATAGGCTCTCTCTCAATACATATGATTATTAGAAAATATAATATCCAACAATTATTTAGAAAAAATTATAAAAATTATTATTATTATTATTAGTGGATTATTATTATTATTATTAATTATATCATTTTAAATGTGTTTAATTATCATCTCATTATGTGAGAATCCACATGTTCGAACCTTCGAATATGGAAAAAATATCCATTCCTCAACAAAAATAAATTTAACTTTTACAGTTACATCGGTTGTTTTCCGTGGTTTCCCAAAAATATGAAATATTCAAATAAATGCTCGAAATGCTCGGTCATCGATCCTAAACTGTTCTGAGTGCTGAAAATACTCAGAATAACTCTAACAAGTCTTGCGTAAATCATTGCAAGATTTAAATACGACGAAAAAAAATGTGTTGGTCATCTGCAGAAAAAATAGTTTGTTCCAATTAGCTAGGCATAATATAATTCAAATGTGGCTTACATTTCTTGATGGTCTTGAAGCGTAGTAAACCTGGTCTGTACCAGATTTATCCATAGACATGCCCTATTGGACAAGCACGTATAATCCTTGTATCCGCCGCCATCATATACCCACAATTCGTCTAGTCAGACATAGTGGTAGTATCTTTTGACGTTTGAATAAACTGTGGTTCCATTTTAATATGGGCTTCTATCAAAGCCATAACAGTTTGTTTAAATAGGGTCAGATCTAAGTGATCTCTTCTTAGATATGTCAGTTGTAACATAACTCACGGTAATCTTATCAGTACAAGAAAAACACTGACAGTCTAAGCAATTAACGGCTGTTCTGAAGATCGTTCCCTGGGCATGGTTTATTATATCACCATCTACCATGCGCTAGGCAACTTGTAGTTTCCCTTGCGTAGACTAATGAACGCCACCGTTATAGACTAGTCTTCAGTGTACTGACAGATCGAAGTGGTTAACTAGTTACAAATATGAAAAACTGACTGAATGGATTTAAACATCCAAGTATTAAGTTATTACTGGACCGTGACAAAATATTAATTTCTAGACAAAGTCTAGCATATGTCCTTGTAGAAATATAAATATTTCCACCAATGTCTGTAGAAAAATCAATCACCTCAGTGATTCTCCTCGCCGTAAACTTACTAAGTTCCAACTCGTAGCGCAGCACTTTTCGTGACTATCACGACTTTGAAAAGAACTTCTGCGTAGATCCGGCAACCATGTGCCTTGGCTCAGCGTCGTAGCAACTTGCTAGGCAACTGCTTGTGTTAGAATGAGCTGACCATGCCTCGGCCAGCTGGCTTTTAATCAAAACTGTCAGGGTCACGTGTCATCACCTGATATCTAGAAATCCTCATATCTCTGGTATCCCTGGTCCGATTTACTTGATACTAATTGCATTCTCTTTCATTTGGCCGTGCCAGTAATCTGATCCCAGTCTCAAGTATCTACTCCATAGTTAACTATTTAATCAATAAATAGCCTCGACCTCTGCTATTACTCGCTACGTCACTTGACATCCAAGTATCGGTAAATTATTTCCAAATGCTTCGAGAAGCAATGTAGCGCGATATTCAAATATCTCAACTTTCGAAAGCGGCTACAGCCTTTCCCTTGATATCTAGGTGTCTGAATCTTGGAATACCCATTCCTAGAGTTGGGCACAGTACAGTAAATGATTTTGCAGATTGTAATGCACTGCCATCTAATTTAATTCAACTGTTTACATAACCTCAAGATGGCGGCTGTGCGAAATTTTAAAATTAAGTTCTTATTCTTGTGTCGTGATCATGCGATAGAAGTGAAAGTTTGAATAATGAAGCTAGGCAATAATTGTCCTTGAATGGTGCATAACTCAATGGCCTATACATATAACAATCCTAAATGGCGAGCTTCCGAAATATTTAGACGGTTCTCAATATCTATGAATCTTTTACAGCAACCAAACTGATTTTTTTATGATCATAGAGACTATGAACATATGTTCACCTATAGGACTTGAGTAACCAGGTGAGCACAAATCCAACATGGCGGCGACGCGAAGTATAAATATTTAAATGGACGTTTCTCGCGAATTAACTATCCGAGTGCCGTGAAACGTTGCACGTTAAATGCTTATACAAATGTTGATCCACTGGCGTGTAATTTATTTCAATTGTTTGCATAATCACAAGATGGCGGGTGTGCGTACTTTTAAAATCTGGTTTTTACTTCTTGTGTTCTAATCATGCGATTGAAGTTTGACTACCACACGTACTCAATAATCTTAATGTAATAGTACAAAAATAAAAATCCATCCTGGCGACCATATGAAATATTTAGACGGTTCTCAATATCTACGAATCTGTTACAGCAATTAAACTGAGATTTTGTATGTTGATAGAGACAATTAACATGAGCAGGATATATGAAAATAGGCTGTATAGTTCTTCACGGAACTACTTGTTTTCATAAATGAAAATTGGCTAAAAATAATCTCAGAAGCGTTTAATTCATGTGATGAAAATAAGCTAAAGAGCAAATAACATTTATGCGAAAGACCGTCCATGCGATTATAGAGTCTGCTTCCCAGACATCTGCACGAGACTCGACGCTCTCTACAGAATGTCACTACTAATAATGGTGGACGTATTTCTCTAGAGGTTATTTGAGCTGTGCTGTAAGCCAATTATGGAAGGCCATCAAATCACAGGCCATTGAAACAACTCTGGCAGAAAGTCACTAAATATTATGTTTCTAAGTGGCACATGTTTCAATTATTCTCATCCTGAGTGTGTGTTTCTTCCATTCCCCTCCAAGAAAATGCCGGTATAGTAGTACCTTACACACTACTACAGTCATCACATAAATATAGGTTATCAAACAAGTTCAACACACACCCAACTAGATGGGGCTGATGACCATAATGTCCCAAGCCCCCAGAATGAGTCAACAACAAAAAGCTTTCATGAATTTGAAAGTTATTCTGTTATTCTTCACATACACAAGAGAACAAGTGTACTAAAATGTTACGTGCTATCGGTCCTTCATTACAAAGTAGAGGTATGAATGCTAAATAAAAAGAAAACAATAAGGCAAACAGACACTTCTGAGCTATGGTGCAATCACCTTATACTTCGGATGTCTTGGATATATCTTGACAGAAATTATGATGATGATGATGATGATGATAATTGTTGTTTTAAGGGGCCTAACATCTAGGTTATCGGCCCCTAACGGTTTCGGTGATAGTGAAAGATGATATGAGAATGAAAACTATAACTAATACTAACTACAAACTAACATACTAGAAAAAGAATTGGTAAACAAAGGATAAGGCAAATAACGGACAGGAAGAAAATAAATGCCCGCAACCCTCGAAGAATGAGGATTCAGGGACTTGGAAGGAAGGAGAGCCATGAAAGGCAGATAGGGAAGGGGAGGGAGGAGAGGGCCCGCCCCAAGGTCAGAGGAAAAAGGGGACAAAACTGACCCAGCTCAGGAATCCCTCGGGGTCGTCAACTCCCAAACTCACCAGCCGTGAGCCCTTGAGGGCGTAGCACTATCCAGGGTGCACCAGAAGCGGTGGGGCTACATACACCCTGCCTCCTTGAGGGCCTTGTGCAGAAGGCAGGAGAGAACATGAAAAGAAAAGAAGGCTGACCCCTCGATGAATGAGGGATCAGGAAAGACGAGACAAGGGCCAATTAACGCGGGAAAGGAAGAGACTTCCTAGGCCTCAGATACCCTAATACCGGCGGGGTCGGAAGAGAACAAAAGTTGACCAAGAGAGGTCGACAGGAAAGAAGACGGAGACCGGCACAAGTAAGTGGAAGCTATGCCGGACTCAGCTGGGATCCCGTGGTCGTCAACTCACGTCCCACAAGAGGTAAGCCCCTGGGATGTATGGGTAAGGTAAGGGAAATTGAGAAATATCAATCTCACTGATTTATTAAAGGGAAAACCGAAGTGATGATAGGACCACCTGAATTTTCGACAGTTGTCAGGTATGTCGTCAGCTGCAGTACTGAGGACATGCACCAGAAAAACTTCTTGCGACGAGACGATCACCAACATCGGATGAAGACATAGTCCTCGAAAGGGAAAGAATACACAAAATCGTGCCACCGTATATGATGTCCCATTAATAAATAAATACACACATATATATATATATATATAGAGAGAGAGAGAGAGAGAGAGAGATACTTAATTGTTTTATGTTCGCCCGTGGCGAAATATAAAAATTATATGCCAGAAAACTGCATCTTTAAGAGGCTCATTATTGTTCAAGTTTCATTATTTTACAGGCTCTCCACCAATCACAGCTCAAGATTTTCATTACGATACAGATGTTTGACCAATTAGGTAAGGATAGCATCACACCTGCACTCAACGCACACAAAATCCATCATGTCGGACATGAATTGCACGATTTGAATGTTGACAATATAAAGGATGTCGGATCAACCATCCCCAGCACAAAGAAAAAATCAGCACGAACCTTTATGGTAACAGGAACATACTATGAGATATGCAAGAAATTTAAGAACCTGCGTCCAGAGGTTTGCAACACTCCACCCTTCTTTAAAAGATACCAACATGGAAAGTGCACCGTCCAAAATATTGGCATAAATAAACTGCGGAATATGGGAAAAGAAATACCACTGTACCTTAATCTCCCCAACGCTAATTTGTACACAGGCCATTGGATTCGTAGGAGTTTGGCGACAATTTTAGTGAATGCTGGTATTGATATAACGAAACAAAATATCCATGTTTTTGTTTCAAAGCTTTGGAGACATATGACATTGCAAAGGTCTTTGATCCTCAGAAATCAATAACCCAGCGTTCTGTTCAGTAAACGCAATAGGGATATCTTATGCGAAATTTTCCGCCAGATGTCATGACTGTTCCATGTGGGACTCCATTGATTTGCTTTCCGTGGACATTTATACCCATCGAACTTGAAGAATAGCATGTTGATAATATGATACATTTTAATTTTAAAGCGTTTTTAACAGCCTATTGTGTGTTATTTACAAATGTTATTCGAGCTAAAGAACAAATTGATCCCCCATAGTATCTGTGCGCTATCTGTTGGTGCTAGTTCAGGATATCCCCCCCCCCCCCCCATTGGCTGAATATCGACAGATACGATATGAATATTTATGTTCGAACATATAATAAAGTTATATTTATCGTCGGACCTAAACAGTCGTATGCAACTCACCTATAATGGTATTTAAGACTGTCGAATGAAAATGTATTAATTATTGCCATTATAGGCTTGATGCATAATGTAGCCTACTATTATATACATGTATATATATTTCCTGAAGGACATCCGCCCGGCATTCCGGGAGACCATAAAGGTCCAGAATAATCTACAGTGTAGGTACATTGTTGGTTCTACAGTGCATAATTCATTACGATATACCATATAAATGGTTATGTAGCATGTTGATTGAAGCTCTCAAAATGCCCAAGCAGATCTTCTCAAGATCGTCCTCGATGATGCCAAGCTTCTTGAGGATATCCACGACGAACTTGTAAGATGTTCCATGAGCTCCGAACAGAAGGCACTTTCCCTGCATTTTTAGGTAAGTTATATCTCTCACTCACGTGAGGTATGCATGGTCGGTAAATAGCCTCTTTCTCTTCGTTGACTCGTACGGCTTGCGGAATGTCCACTTCCATTCGTACCGTGGGGTCCAGGGCCAAACCCCTTCCGTTCTTCCTGTCAATGGCAACGATATCTGCTCTACGGTGACTACCATTTTTCGAAATGCAGTGTACTTCCTCATAAACTTCGCATTTCAATTTCCTCAGAGAAGTGGCAATTGATGATCTAACTCTGTGATGGCGGGAATTTCGTATCAGTTCTCCTTTAGAGCATTGGCCCAGGACATGTCCTAGCGTCTCTGGTTGGTCACATCCTGGTTGTCGGCATAGGGTTGTGTGCTGACTTCTCCCCGGCACAGCTCTAACCGCTGAGATGTTGCAATACATTTTGATGGCAATCGTCCATTCAGAGCACGATAAGCCTTTTCTGCTATTTATCCACAAGGTGTTCTTAGGATGTTGTTCATAAACTTCCACCCCTTTACCTTTATGAGGAAGTTTGCACCAAGCTTCAAATGACCGTTTCCGAAGCTCATTTCGTACCCAACGTCCTGATTTTTACTCTGTGCAATCACTAGTTGGAAAATTAAAATATTGAAGAATTTCTTTCTTTTCCTCGTCAAGATTTCGACAAATATCTAAATGAACATCTTTCACTCTGAGTAACTTTTGAACTATATTAAAATGCTGTAGCTTCCCATTCAACCTTAACTAAACCCAGCCCCCGAACATTCATGGATGCATACAACATATCATTGGGACAGTCTTTGATAGTTGATCGCAAACGTCTATCAACATCGACCAGAAAACTTGCCTATAATGGCAATAATTAAGACACGAGTAAGTTTATGAAACGAGCGGAGGGAGTTTTATAATTTCCATACGAGTGTCTTAATTACCATTATAGGCGAGTTTCATACGACTGTTTATGTTCGACGATAATTATAACTATTTAATTTAATTTTATGTTCGAACAGAAATATTCTTAATTATCGGTCGAGATTCAGTCAGTTGAATTTAGTGGTCGGAGTGCAAGCGCCGAGTTTGCTCTCTGTGTGCTTTACAAGTTCTCAGACCCACGCATGCGCTCTGTCTGTTTGGCAATGCCATATGTTTACAGCCTACCGATCTGCCCCAGCATGCACTCAAACTGTCACCGAAGTTGTATGAAAGAATGCCCTTTGTAGAAATTGAAGTTGGGGATATTAAGGTACAGTGCTATTTATTTTCTCATATTCACCAGTTTATTTACGCGAACATATGGGACGGTGCACTTTCTATGTCGGTAATTTATATAGAAGGATGCTGTGTTGCAATCTTCTGGTCGTAGATTCATAAATTTCTTGCATATGTCATAGTATTTCTTATTATCTTAAAGGTTCGTGCTGATTTTGTCTTTGTGTTTGCCATTATAACTACAATGGTTGATCGGATATATTTTACATTGTCAACTTTCAAATCGTGTAATTCATGTCCGACATGTTGGATTCTGTGTCCAAGTGCGAAGCTATCAAGTACCTAATTGGTCCCACGTCGAACATATAACAACTAATCTCTTCATTTCTTAAAGTGTAGATATATGAACAGTAACTTGTGCATGTTTAAAAGAGGGTCGATTTACAAGACATCTATGTAGCCCGACAATTCTTCTCGAGTTCAAATGTGGCCTCCAAGTAGAAATAGGTTGAGGAACTCTGACTTCGCAGATTCCAAATGTTCAGTATCGAAAACTTCAAGTTGGACAGAACAAACTAATGAATAAAATACAAATTCTTACCCATTAGCTGCATTACTCTGAAACATCTGTGGTATTCTTAACGAGTCATGCAGGAGCGCTCGCTAGAGTTTTGGTGTCAGGAGCGCATTAATGGATACTGACCTCCCTTCTCGAGAAGGTAAAATTATAAATTATTGCAGATTTTAAAGTGCTAGTGGTTAAGGTAGTCTGCATTAGGGGAGGTTTATTGCATAGTAGCTGGCCCCGCGGTGTTGGGGTAGCGCGTCTGCCTCTCACCCGGAAGCTCCGGGTTCGATTCCCGGCTCCATCAGGGATTTTAGAAACTGACGTGAGGGCTGGAACGGGGTGCACTCAGCCTCGTGAGGACAATTGAATAGCTGTCTGACAGTGAGGCAGCGTCCCGATCACGAAAACCAAGATTAACGGCCGATGGGGCCGATGAGCTGATCACGCGTCACCCAATATCTGCAGGCCAAATGCCTGGGCAGCGGTCGCTTGGTAGGCCTAGGACCTTCACGGGCTGTAGTGCCAGGGGTTATTATTATAATTAATATTATTATTATTATTATTATTATTAAAATTATTATTATTATTGAATAGTAATCCGTAATCTTCAAAACATTGAACTTTTGTTAACGATTAGCCGTGATCAGTGAGATCTCCGAAGTCTGTACTCTACTATTTTTTCCCCGTTTCTTCAATCGGGATTGTCCTTTCTTTTGCATCAAGTTACTCATTGCCACGGGTCTGCCTTCACTCGGAGATTCAAGCAGATATGAGACGATCAGAAACGCCATTTTGAGTATGTATGTAAAGCTTGGTCATGACAGATCTGAACTAATGATGTATTTAAGGTTTTTAAGGAAGCAGAGAACAATAAGTTGTGGTCTTGTCTTCGTAAGGAAGAGAAATAAATTGTGCGCCAGATCTCAGGTTGCAGAAGCGGATCGATGGGAAACCGCGGAAAACTGAATCCAAAACATCTAATCAGTGCTTAGAGGCTTTATTTTTAGATGAAACATGAGTTCGCTTTTAACAAACTTTGTGGTGAATGGAGTAACGAAAGTGACGAAATGAAAGTTGAGTGAGCCTTTAAACTTCCCCCCATCATCGAGGGCTTTGAACGTTAACACATAGTGAACAGTGTACAGTGATACGACTGCGATTGAGGGTTTAGAGCTAGCGTAATGTCATAGTTTTCTTTATAAATAGACTAGTGACCGGCCAAGAGATAAGTGAACTCCTGTGTAGCGTCGCCCAACTGAGTAAGTCAACATTGCAAATAGAAGTTTATAGTGCAAGCTAATTTTCATGTTTGTTCATTTACTGACTTAGTACTACATTGTGTTTTCTAAATTGTACACACGTGTATATACATTTTTAGCCTACTTTTTACATTTTGCAAAAATTAGGAAAAATTAGACTTATGAGATCGATCCGGGAAAATGTGTGTCTGTTTGTCTGTCTGTCCTTCTGTCTGTCTGTCTGTCTATCTGTCTGTCTGGCTGGCTGGCTGGCTGGCTGTGTGTGTGAGTGACCCCCTATCAACTTCTAAACGGCTGCAGCAATCGAAACCAAATTTAGTATGAGTAAAGATGTATACCGGAATATCTCAAGCCCATATTTGAAAATGGTGTCAGTGCTACCAACTGCAGGAAAATCGCACTAGAATTTTGAGCTCCATGTTGGATATCTTGGAAGGTGTGCATGGGAGCTATTCCAAAATTGGCACACATGTAGATAATACTATTTCAGTTTAATTCCCCGGAGGCCATACATGACAGGATAGGTCCAATTTTAAATGCATATAACTTCTACACTATCAATTCGATTTCAACCAAATTTTGTATGCAATATGTGTACATAAACAAATATGACTCAGCGTATTCTTAAGAATCACCAGGGCTGCCAACTGTTGATAATTGCTCTCTCTATTTTTATCCAAATACAAATATACCAGAAAGTATGCAAGCCGACAGCTTTAAACTATGCACACGTATAGTACCTGACATTTTAGATTAATTTGGAGTAACTTATGTCAGTTCTACCAACATGGTTCTAAGCCTGCTGATAGGACAAATTTTTAAATACTTGTAACTTCTATACTATAGTTGGATTTCAACCAAATTTCGTATGTGCTATGTGTAACATAACAGATATGACTCTAAGTATTCTTAAGATCAATCAGGGCTGCCAACTGTTAATAAATGCTCTCTATATATTTTACCCTAATATCAATATATCAGAAAGTTTGCAAGCCAACAGCTCTATACTTGCACACGTTTAGCACCTGACATTCTAGATTAATTTGGAGTAATTAATATAAGTCTGTGTTGCCAACATGATTCTATGCCATTTTTTAAATATATGTAACTTCTATACTAACAAATGGATTTCATCCAAAATTGGCACAACAAAATCTCATAATATTTCAGATTATTTATGACCAGCACACGCATGACTGTTGCCAACATGCTTTTACGCGTGCTGATCTGCATGTAACGTCCATTGGACTTCAACCAAATTTTGTATTCTGTACCTTAAGAGATGGAACTAAGAATATATTTAGACACCAGGGCTGCCAACTGTAGTGCTCTATTAAGCTTCATTATACCAGGTATATTTCGAACTAATTAGACATTTCGATATTACCAACTTAATTTCGTCATTATTCCAGATAGGTTCATATACCGTAGATTAATCATTGGCATGAATCTTAATTTTAAGAAAAGTAGGCTCTTTAGTTCGTCACAGAACTTCTTGTTACTTATGTAAATCATAAAACCGTTTAGACCAAACAAACCTAACTTATAACGAGATTCAATTGCGAATCGTAAATAATAAACCAAAGACTTACTACTACAATACGTAGCGCAATTATTTTAGTGCAAATTTCAACCCCAACACAGTGATCAGGATCTGATGATGACCATTTGAGTGTCGAAACACGTAATCCTAAATGGACCCATTTAATTGTGATAATTTACTAATAAATGACATATTTTCCAGGAGCGTATTTACATGTTTATGTCTTGTATCCCGCCCATTCATTGGACATAATAACGGCTTCGGTGGCTTAGTTGTTAGCATGCTGACCTGCTGTGCCCAAGATAGCGGGTTCAAACCCGGCCGTAGTGGTCGGATTTTTAAGAGCTTTACAATACTTCAGTTTGCCTTCCTTCGGAGGGGAAGTAAATCCGGCGGTCCCATGTCATAGATTTATGGAATGTAAAAGATCCTTCCACAGACTAAACTTGTGTGAAGCTAAATTTCTAGGTTGGATTTCGTTGGAACGCTCTATCACAGTTCCAACGTTCACCACTAGGTATCATTGCCATCTGGCAGCGAATGTTGTAACTACTTGAAATTGAACGGAACTTGTAGCTCACCCTATGGTTGTCCGCTTGAAGCCTCTGGTGAGCCAAACATGTCCTCGGACACTCCTGGCACTAAAAGCCATAGGAAAAAAATCCTTTTGTCATAAATGAATGTTTTTTTCTACAGAAACCTTCCTCGAGAAATCCTTTACATAATGGTGAAAACCGCACCAAATCCACCAGTCGTTCTCGAGATTACCCATCAGGCTACATCCTAGAATCGGGGACTTAGTTTTATAATATGTAGATATTTATTTTAGGTTACGGTGTATAAATACTTGATTTCCCACCGAATTTGTTGACCGACTGGAACGCTTTCTTTATTTAGCATGATATTGTAATTACATGATGATGATGAAACTTGTTGTTTTAAGGGACCTAACATCTTGGTTATCGCCCCTAATGGTTTGGGTGACAGTGAAATATGAGATGAGAATGAAAACTATAACTAATACTAACTACAAACTTATATACTAGAAGAAGAAATGGTAAACAAATAAAGGATAAGGCAAATAAAGGACAGGGAGAAAAGAAATGCCCTCAACCCTCGAAGAATGAGGATTGAGGGACTTGGACGGAAGATCGGAAAAGGAAAGAGGAGAGGGCCCACCCCAAAGTCAGAGGAATATTGGGACCAAACGGACCCAGCTCAGGAATCCTTCGGGGTCGCCAACTCCCGAACTCACCAGCCATGAGCCCTTGAGTGTGTAGCACTATCCAGGGTGCACCAGAAGTGGTGGGGCTACACACACCCTGCCTCCTTGAGGGCCTTGATATTGTAATTACAGCACTTATTTTCACCTTGCTGAAGACTACGTGAACGACACTCATCATCATCATCTTCATTCCCCAGTTCCAGTCTCTTCATGGGTCGGGTAGTGAATTAAGGACCTCCATCTTTGCATATCCCTCCACCACTTCTTTCCTACTTGCAGTACATTTTCTGATTTTCCTCCCTTGTTCTCTACACACTCCTTCACTGAATCCATCCAACCATCCTTTTCGGGGTCTTCCTCGTGGACTCTTTCCTGTTAACTTTGTAACTGTACATTATTTAATTCGGCGTAGTGGATGTTTTAGCACAATAAGGAATCCTTTTATAATCATATATTTTCATATAAACTCCTTTCAATATCTGATTCCCAATCCATTATTTAACATCTTTATAGGCCTAGCATATCATCCATTTCCATATTATAGATCCTCTACATACTCAAACATCTTACTATTCTCTATACTTAACAAACAGAATACCCTCCTAATTCTCCATGACATAATCTAAACATACTTCCAAATGTTTACAACAAAACTAGCATCTAAAAAAATTGACTATAGTAAATAGAAATATCTACACAGATAAGCAACTCAAATGAGCATGGCCCCCTCCTATCTCACTGCTGGACCATTACAAAGAATCCCATAGCTCCTTGCACTAGATTCCTTGCCATGACCGAGCAGTAAGAGGTGGCCATGCTACACACATTAAAGTAACCTTAACCTATAAAATAAATAGTTACAACTTTCACAAAAATATTTTTTGTGGTACTCTCCCCTCACTCATTCTCATCAGGGGCGGATCTGGGGGAGGGCGAGGAGGGCGACCGCCCAGGGCCCCGCGGTCCGGGGGGCCCCGCACCATGGATTTTTATATCCAATTAATTATTTAATTAAACTTTTCAAACTAATTTATAATTCATATTCATTTTTCAGGGCAGCTATGACCCCCCGTGACCGTTTAGCAAGTTTAGATTTCAGTGAAATAATAGAAGACTTCAGCCGGAAAAAAAGTCGCTAAGTAATATTTTAATATTTCATAACTTAGTTTACATAATCTTCTTCAAGGGGAGTTAGAGGTTTCTTTCATATTATTTAAAATAATGTACTGTAGTGTATTCAATATATTGTAACTATTCTTTATTTTATTATTATTATTATTATTACCAAACTATTTTACATTTGATTTGATATCTTTTAAATTTCCTATTGTTGTGGGCCCCACCTTATCGTATCACCCAGGGCCCCGCAGGCCTGGATCCGCCACTGAGTTTCTCATCATGTGTCCATACCACTTCAGTTTAGTTGTTTCTATCCAATCCTGGAGTTCCTAGATTCCTGTCCTTTTTACAATTTCCTCATTCCTTGCTCTATCGTCCCTTCGATGCTTCTTAGAAACCTAATCTCTGCTGCCTGTATCCTGCTCTCTTCCCTTTTTGTCGTCGTCCATGTCCCAACTGCATGTGGGTTCATAATAGGTTGTGTATAGAATTCTTTTACACTTCTTTGGGACATCCCGGTTCCACACAATACTCCTCACACTCTGGTAGAAACTGTTTGCTCGTTGTATGTGAACGACACTAGCACTGAATTATCTATATTATTACTTCTATTGACTACGGTAGAACAATACACTTTCTTCATAGCATTTGTTATTAGATTGAATTGTCAATTAGGACTCTTATCACGAAGATTTAATTAGTTTTGTATCTATATGGAGTAAACGTGGGAAACCAATAAAAGCACTTCTAGGATTGTTGTGGAAGGAGTCGAAGCCTCCTCTTTTCAGGTCTGCCTCACGAGGCTGAGTGTACTCAATTCCTGCCCTGAGTCCAGAATTAAATTTCTTGTCAAAGTCGGGAATCGAATTCGGAACTATGGAGGGGTCAGCCAAGAATGCCAGCCACTGCACCGCGTGTGGTTTGTTATATTGGTGTGAGGAAGAGGGTTCTGTGTGCTTCAAAAGCTCCTTATTTGTAATAATTATTGCTTCTTCTATTCTTTCTCATCTTTTGTTCCTTGACAGACTTTCTTCTTCACATTATTGATGTGTAACATCTTTCCAGTCGAGATCTGTATATTTTTTGTGGGGGTGATTTTGAAAATTAAACGGAAATGGAGGGGACGGAAACAATGAGCGCACGCGGTGGCGGAGATTGATGTAGAAAGACCTGCACTCGGCCTGTCTGGAGGCCACAAAACATTATAATAATGTTATTGGTTTTACGTCCCTTTTAACTAGCTGGCTTTTAGAGACGCCGGGGTGCCGGAATATTGCCCCGAAGGGGATCTTTAACGTACCACAAATGTACTGACACGGCTCCCTCGCACATACGCACCCTGCCAGCTGACTGCGCCAGGATAAGAACCTGCAACCTTGGGCACAGCAAGCGAGAACGTTACCCCTGAGCCATGCAGCCAGCGCCACAAAACAAAAACTTAAAGTGAATGGTAACTAAAGTATTTTTAGGGCCCGAGCCAAAACTGTTTACTTTTTACAGACATTATTTAAAGAAATCTAATATTCATTGGGGTATAGCAAAACACTGAAAATTAGAGTAAGGAAGAAAGAAAATGACAAAATGCAAACGATTAGACTACAACCAATAAGGAAAATGTGCTGGTGGAGAAACTTCAAATAACCATTGGGACTTCCTATTTATTAAAATTATTTTATAGAAAACCAATTGCTAATTAACAATTAATTGATCACTCTTCAGGCGGTAAACGCGTATTTGTGCCAAATTCCTCCATTAGGCGTGAAATAAAGTATGATTCTTTTGCTGAAGCGGGACAGGCAACCGGCTGCCGGGCGCGTGCGCCTTCCGGCAGCCAATCGAGCTCGCACTGCGGATTGTGTGCAGGTGGAAACCGTAACAAAGTACATTAATTAATGGTAAATTCACCAGCAAATCATGACTAAAGAACTTACCTTTTCACAGAAGATGCTGAAAATGTTCTCCTTCAACTGATAGACAGGCGTTGTACCGTGCAAATGAATTAGAGTTTACACGTTGTAATTCCCTTCTGTTGTGAGGGATATCTGCTGCCGTATATTGTTCTCCAGCTCCACTAGAGTACGGGTAATTGATCTGTACACTTTGAATGTTAAATCAACCCACAATTGAACAACAAACGGGCTTTGGTCCGTGCTTCATTTAATTACAATAAACACGCAGGGGGAATGGGGGGGGGGGGGTGCAGGAGTAGCGACATAATGTAACGATGTCTAGCGGCTTCTCTGGCGTAGTCGGTAGCATGCTGAACTGCTGTGCCCAAGACAGCGGGTTCAAACCCGGCCGAAGTCGTCGGATTTTTTAAGAGCGTTAAAAATCCTTCAGTATACCTTCCTTCGGAGGGGAAGTAAAGCCGGCGGTCCCATGTCATAGATTTATGGCATGTAAAATATCCTTTCACAGACTAAACTTGTGTAAAGCAAAATTTGTTAGGTTAGATTTCGTCAGAACGCTCTATCAAAGTTCCAACGTTCACCACTAGGTATCATTGATAACTGGTGGCGAAAGTTGGAACTACTTGAAATTGGACGGAACTTGTAGCTCACCCTTTAGGGTATCCGCTGGAAGCTGCTACAGACTCAGGCGAGCCGAACATGTCCTCGGACACTCCCGGCACTAAAAGCCATACGATAAATAAATAAATAAGTAACGATGTCTGCCTGTCAGCTGAAGGAGAACATTTTTAGTACCGTATCTTCTGTGAAAAGATAAGAACTAACTTCTAAATGGTGAAGTGATGTCATCCAGATTCCCAAGAAATAAAAGAACATCTGTGCTTCTTTAATTAAATCTTGCAGCTGTTGTTTATGCTACCTTCTTATCTGTGCGCTGACACAACACACCCTCGTTGATGAAAGTTTAGTGACTTAATGTCCCTGGTTAACTCATCTCCGCCTCGCGCAACCCCGCGGTATGAGCTCGGTTAGCTGGCGGAAGGTGCGCGCGTCCGGTAGCCTGCCACCGGTCCCGCTCCAGCAAAAGAATCTCACTGCATAAGACTATCTGAATAGAATCTACAGTAAATGTGATTAATTACACAGGCCTGAAAGACGGTAAAACAATTTCTGCGGTAAAAACGAAAATAGGCGTGTTTGATTAACTTCGTTGTGCTAAATTCGAAAATACAATTTGATTTTCTCTATCATATCTTGTTAATTGGCAGTATAACAAGATGTGATATTAAAAATTTGACATCATTTAGGCCTACTATTTGTGTACTTGTAATTGAGGAGCGTTGGAACAAAATCCGATAAATCCACTTTTACTCCATCAGAGTTTCTCTGCCTGGGAGAAAGTAGGCTATTGGGTGAAAAGTCCTTTCAAATTTTATAAACAGGAGGCGCTCAATCCACCTTAAGAAGTCGTTTGAAATTACACAAAATCGTCAGTGTTTATTACTTTCTGCAATAATTGGGATTTTGTTCCGATGCTCTTCAATTGTGGCATGGATTAGGTAACAGGAGGCCGTGATCTCATGCCAAGTACCATCCCAGCATCTTAGTGAAGTAAAATTGAGAAACAAATAAAAAAACACTTCTAGGAATGTCGAGGTGGGTGTCGAAGCCACATTTTATCAGTTCTGCATCACGAGGGACTGTGTAATTTAGACGTTGCACGCCCTTTTGACCAAGTGTAATTTCAATGAAATTTTGTAGTTCTGCTTTACCCCACTTTGTGAAGAAAATTATTGTATTCCTTTAAAATTGGTATTTTTTAAATGAAAAACAAGTAGTTCCGTGAAGAACTAAAGCCTATTTTCATATATCCTACTTACGTTACATGTTTATACACATCTAACTTCTTTCAATTGTTTGTATAACCTCAAGATGGCGGTTGTGCGAAATATTTCACCGGCATTCTATATCTCTGAAACTATTACTGGAACCACCCTGAAACTTTGTATGGATATAAAGGGCACTAATGGAAGTTTATCTATGAGACTTTCAAAAACCGGTTAACCACAAAACGAACATGGCGTCCAAGCGAAGTTGAAAATTTTAAATAGACTTTTCTCGCGATTTAATGATTCAAACGCAATGAAACTTGATACAGCAAATGTTTATAGGCCTACACATTGTAATGCACTGGTATCTGATTTAGTTCAAATGTTTACATAACCTCCAGATGGCGGTTGTGCGAATTTTAAAATTAAGTTGTTATTTCTTGCGTCTTAATCATGCGATTGAAGTGAAAGTTTGAATAATGAACCTACACAAAAATTTTCCTTTATTGGTACATGACTCTATGGCCTATACATATAACAATCCAACATGGCGATCTTCCGAAATATTTAGACGGTTCTCAATATCTACGGATCTATTACAGAAATCAAACAGAAATTTTTAATGTTCATAGGGGCTATGAATATAAGTTCACCTATAGGACTTTCAATAACCTGGTGATCAAAAATGCAACATGGCGGCGACGCGAAGTATAAATATTCACATGGACGTTTTTCGCTATTTAACCATCCGAGTGCAGTGAACCTTGGTACAGTAAATCCTTATACAAATGTTAATCCACTGGCATCTAATTTATTTCAATTGTTTCCATAACCACAAGATGGCACCTGTGTGAAATTTTAAAATCTGTTTTTTACTTCTTGTGTCCTAATCATGCGATTGAAGTTTGAATACTACACGTACACAATAATCTTCATATAAGAGTACATAACTCTTAAGACCCACATGTATAAACATCCAACATGGCGATCATCCGCAATATTTAGTCGGTTCTCAATATCTACGAACTATTACAGCAATCAAACTGAAATTTTGTATGTTGATAGTGGCAATTAACATAAGTAGGATATATGAAAATAGGCTGTATAGTTCTTCACGGAACTATTTGTTTCATAAATGCAAATAGGTTAACAAGTGCATTACCAGGATATCACGTTTTGTTTTAGGGAACGATAACCTAGATATTAGGCCCCTTAAAACAACAATTATATACCATCTTGTGTTCTGTTCGTCAAGCGATGCGGGATCAAGAATATAATAATAATAATAATAATAATATTATTGGCTTATGTCCCTTTTAACTACTGCGGCTTTTAGAGACGCCGGGATCCCGGAATTTCTCCCCGAAGGGGATCATTAACGTTCCAGTAAATCTATTTACACGGCTCCCTTCCATTTGCACACACTCAAATGCCAGCCGACTGCGCCAGAATTCGATCCTGCGACCTTGGGTACAACAAGGGAGAACGTTACAGCTGAGCCACGCGGCCAGTCAAGGATCGATAATTTGGGTTAAAAAAGAAAAGCACTTAACACTACAGGAACCCACAATGCCACACATCCAGATGACACAATTTGGCTTCATAGCCCTGCCATGGAAGGTTGTTTTTATTGTTCTTGTTCCATTCCTGGTGCTCGGACATCATGGTCATTTAGCCCCGTGTACTTGAGTGTGTGTATTAATTTATTTAGCGTATGGATTTACAGATACAATATGTAATTTACCACAGAATGAATAGTATACACAATAGCATATCCTTGCGAACAAGTGTTTTGAATTTCTCTTTTTCAACAACTGACAAAGTATTCCAAGTTATGCTATTAATTTGGTTTTACATATTTTAAAGCAACAAAACAAACATATATTGCTTAAGTGTATATTTAAAGATAATTAAATCACACATGAACCGACAGTAGTGACTACGCTGGCTAACGCGCAGCATTAGGTCATGGGGCCAAACTCTCTGCTGACTCGGTAGACGCGTGGGTTCGAGCCCCACCGTCGGCCGTCCTGGAATGGTTTTCCGTGGTTTCCCCATTTTCAACACCAGGCAAATGCTGGGACGGTACCTTCTGACAGGCCACGGCCGCTTCCTTCCACATCCTTGCCCAGTTTCATTCACCATCATTCATTTCATCTCTCATTAACTCCTCTCATGAGGTTGGTGTCAGGAAGGGCATCCGGCCGTAAAAACCATCGCCACAAAGACTTCCATCGCATCTCATCCCCGACCCCGTTGGAAAACGGGAATAATAAGGGGTAGACATACATTAAATCACTCATGAAGTTTTGGAGTCTTGCTGCTTTAAAAAGTCAAACAGAAGCAGCTATTTTAATTGATAAAGCTCTGACGGCGCTGTTACTGGCGGTTGTTTGGTTATATTTAAAGCCCTGCGTGGATATACCCGCGGATATCCGCAATATTTTTCGCCATGCGGATATAGTTTGGATGGCTGTGCGGATAGCGGATAAGTTGCGGATAATGTTTGGATTTGCGGATAATTTTTAGAATACAATCCGAACTTGTTTAATATCATTACTAGGACCCGGATATTTATGACATTTTTTTCCGTTATGCGTTTTTCGTGACAAATGTAAGATTGTGATTTAAGCAAATCTCATTCAAATTATGTCATTAAGCATAATTAACACTCCGAACAGGAAAGGGTTGCAATTCTGGCTGTGTAACATTCATTTTTAACATAGCACATGGCATACAAAGCTTAAGGGAAAGATTGTTTTCCTCAAATGTCTAAATATGTTGCTTTAGTAATTTATGCTTTATCTTATTAAAATATTATTGTAATGCCAGTAGATTTGGATAACAAACGTGGGAATGCGGGGTGGATGCGGATAACGTTTTGTTTATCCGCGCAGGACTCTAGTTATATTCCATGTTCATTATTGTATCTTGACCGGGAGAGAGATAAGTCCGGTCGCCTGTTCGCTGTTGCTGGCTTAGCACCACCCAGGGGTCACGTGTAGGGTACTTTAAGGTTAAACGTACGGACGTGAACAACAGTGGATCTCCTGAGTGTGTGCAGATTTTGTTTGTTAACATGTGTTATTGTGATGCCTGTAGTAGTGTGTGTATTTGTATTTCAGGTAAGGTTTAGGAAGGAGGCGGCGGTTCTATTGTCTTAAGTTAGGAAGCATCCTGGTATTCGCCTGGAATGGAAGTGGGAAACCATGGAAAACCACTTCCAGGATGTCTAGGGTGGGAATCGATCCCACCTCTTCTCAGGTTTGCCTCATGAAGCTGAGTGTACCCCGTTATAACCCTCAGACCAGAATTATATTTCTAGGCAGAGCAAGGAATCAAATCCCGACCTCTGGGGTGACAGACAAGAATGCTAATCACAAGGTGCTTGGCCACATAACATAATAGCTTGCCTCTCGCTGAGCTATTCTCTTTAAAATAGTTTGCGACGTGTGTCCACACAGGAAATTACATTTGAAAATTCTCCCGACGCCAGGAAGAACACATTGTAGACTTTACCACCTAAATAAGTGTAGCCTACAATTTGTAAGTGAGACCTACAATTTGAATAAAAAATGGGTTTCTGCCCGAAGGCAAGTCCAAGCCTTCGAAGAGGCTATCCTCAGCCAGGAGTATACGTGCAGAAGTTGGCCAGGTCCATTCCGCTCCTCCGAAAGTGCGCCAACAGCACGTGATCCCACCGAAACTGGCATACCATGGAAGTTCCAACCACGCCCAATGTTGTTTAACTGCGGAGTTCCTATGGAATCCGGTGTTTCAACATGGCCGCTGGCAAAATCTTATTATACCAGGTGGTCCGTTTGCCCTGTGCATTCTAGTTTTAGGTGTCCCGCATACATTAATGCTGTATGGGATGTTAACTGATTTCCACAGGGGTCACACTGAACGCAGGCTGATTACCTCAGAATATGAAGGAATACCAACCGGACGGCCGCTAGCTACATGTTACTCAGCGCTACCCGTCTAATGCACCCCATTGCCTTTTGGAGCCTCACAACTGAGAGCGTAATATACTGATATGTGGTACAACAACATGACTGCTGCTGGCAACATGTTGACGATGGCTGGTGTATTCAGCATCTATGGAGAAGCTGGTCGTAATGCCGTTGAAGCTCGTAGACGGTAAGCACTGGTGTTTCCAGATAGACGTCTGCCGTCTGCACTCGCCAGCGAGGCTTCATACCGCTATGGGGCGCATAAGATGGGAGAATTGAGGAACATGCAGCGTGCGGCTGTCTGGTTGTTATCTCTTGACAATCTGACGTAACCGGCTTGCATGCTAGGTTACCCCTTACAAATTCAGTTATTAGACCTTGCGTTCATCACCCGTATATGCGGGACACCTATAAGTAGAATGCACGGCGCAAATGAGCCACCTGGTATAATACGCTAAGGCTAAGGTGTATGTTTCACAAAACTCAAGCTCCTAAACCAGAAAGAGTTATAAAGTGTGGTGTGAATATCTATGACTTTAGTCATTTTTCCAAGTTTTCCCGTGTTGATTTTGATAAGTTATGCAAATGTCCACTTTACAATACAAAATTTTGTATTGTAAAGTGGACATTTGCATAACTTAAGTGTGGTGTGTACCAAAATCGTCCAAATCGTTTCAATAGTACAGGAAAAATCTTGCATTTCTTGATAAGTCATCGGAAATATCCGTATTTGTTTATAAAGTGCTTTTAAACGAATAAACAAGACGATAGCCCCTACGAGAACTCTGTCGCTTACAGCCCGCATAGCACAAGAGCCGCGCGGGTAGTCTGTACACATGGGGCGTACACAACCCATTATGCGAGAGTTCTCACACGGGTCCGCTAGTTTGAATATATTAAAATTATCCACTCAAGATAATTGGGTACATCTATCTACGTGTTGACCAACTACTGTACATTAACATATCTCCATAGAACTCGAAAATAAGCCACTGAAGAAATTGCTTTAATCTATATATATAAAGCACAAAGTTTGTCTGTCTGTCTGTCTGTCTGACTGTCTGTCTGTTATGTATACAAATCTACACCGTTTCACCGATCTGAACCAAATTTTGTATACTTACCCTTTGGAACCCTGCGGGTAACCCTGTCAACATTAAATTTCGGACAGACCACCCCATGCCCTGCATTTAGGCCCTTTTGCACAAATCTACACCGCTTCACCGATCTGAACCAAAAGTTGTATATTTAACCTTTGGAACCCTGCGAGTAACACTGTCCACTTGAAATTTCGGACAGACCACCCCATTCCCTGCATTTAGGCCCTTTGGTCCAAATCCACACCGTTTCACCGATCTCAACCAAAATTTGTATATTTACCCTTTGGAATCCTGCAAGTAACACTGACCACTTAAAATTTCGGACAGACCACCCCATTCCCTGCATTTAGGCCCTTTGGTCCAAATCTACACCGTTTCACCGATCAGAACCAAAATTCGTATTCTTACCTTTTGGTGCCCTGCGAGTAACACTGTCTGCTTGAAATTGCGGACAGACCACCCCATTCCCTGCATTTAGGCCCTTTGGTCCAAATCCACACCGTTTCACCGATCTCAACCAAAATTTGTATATTTACCCTTTGGAACCCTGCGAGTAACACTGACCACTTAAAATTTCGGACAGACCACCCCATTCCCTGCATTTAGGCCATTTGGCCCAAATCTACACCGTTTCATCGATCTCAACCAAAATTTGTATATTTACCCTATGGAACACTGCGACTAACACTGTCTGCTTGAAATTTCGGACAGACACACGCCATTCCCTGCTTTTAGATCCTTTTTGCACAAATCTACACCGTTTCACCGATCTGAACCAAAATGTGTATACTTACCCTTTGGAACCCTGCGAGTAACACTGTCTGCTTGAAATTGCGGACAGACCACTCCATTCCCTGCATTAAGGCCCTTTGGCCCAAATCTACACCGTTCCACCGATCTCAACCAAAATTTGTATATTTACCCTTTGGAACACTGCGACTAACACTGTCTGCTTGAAATTGCGGAGAGGCTACTCCATCCCCTGCATTTAGGCCCTTTGGCACAAATCCACACTGTTTCACCGATCTGAACCAATATTCGGAAACTTACCCTTTGGTACCCAGCGAGTAACACTGTCTGCTTGAAATTTCGGACAGACCACTCCATTCCCTGCATTTAGGCCCTTTGTCCCAAATCTACACCGTTTCACCGATCTCAACCAAAATTTGTATATTTACCCTTTGGAACACTGCGACTAACACTGTCTGCTTGAAATTGTGGCGAGGCCACTCCATCCCTTGCATTTAGGCTGTTTGGCACAAATCTACACCGTTTCACCGATCTGACCCCAATTTTATATACTTACCCGTAGAACCCGACAAGTAACACTGTTCACTTTAAATTTCGGACAGACCACACTATTCCCTGCTTTTTGACCCTTTGGCAGAAAACTACACCGTTTCACCGATCTCAGCCAGATTTTACATAATTACCGTTTGGAACTCGACGAGTAACACTGTCCACTCGAAATTTCGGACAGATCACTCCATTCCACGCATTTAGGCCCTTTGGCACAAATCTACATCGTTCACCGATCGGAAACAAAATATGTATACTTACCCTTTGGAACCCGATGAGTAACACTGTCCACTTTATAATTTGGACAGGCCACTCCATTCCCTGCATTTTGGCCCTTGGCACAAAACTACACCGTTTCACCGATCTCAACCAGATTTTACATAATTACCGTTTGGAACTCGACGAGTAACACTGTCCACTCGAAATTTCGGACAGACCACTCCATTTCCCGCATTAAGGCCCTTTGGTGGGTCTACACACACCCTGCCTCTACATCGTTCACCGATCGAAAACAAAGTGTGTATACTTACCCTTTGGAACCCGATGCGTAACACTGTCCACTTGAAATTTCTGACATACCACTCCATTCCCTGCATGTAGCTCAGGAATTCCTCGGGGTTGCCAGCTTCCTAACTCACCAGTCATGAGCCCTTGAGGGTGTACCAGAAGTGGTGGGTCTACACACACCCTGCCTCTTTGAGGGCCTTGAGCAGAAGACAGGAGATATTATGAAAAGGAAAAGAAGGCAGACCCCTCGAAGAATGAGGGTATCAGGAAAGATGAGACAAAGCCAATTAAGGCGGGAAATTGAAAGACTCCCTAGCCCTCGGATACCCTAATACAGTCTGGGTCGGAAGAGAACAAGAGTTGACCAAGGGAGGCCGACAGGAAAGAGAACTGAAATGAGCCCGGCACCTGGAAGTAGAAGCGATGTCAGACTCAGCTGGGGTTCCGTGGTCGCCAACCGACGTCCCACAAGTTGTGAGACCCTGGGGGGGGGTCAGTTGTGAGAATAGCTTGCTGATTCATCGCGTGGTGACTTGAGAGTACTTTCCAGAGCCCGCCGTGTTATCTCCTGCTGTCTATGCTGATGCCAGCACAGGGCCGTTGCGAAGCAGTGAGTGATTCCCGGTCAATCTGTATAGGATGGGGAACCCCGAACGTGTGTCATCATATTTCGTCATCATCTGCGATCATCTCAGGTTCGTGCAGCTTGGACCTATATTCTTTGTCTTTGACGAGCAGTACGCTCTTTCACTAGACGCATCCAGTACAGGCCTAAGCCAGAAAATAAGGTTGAGACTTTGGAAGACATCGAAGCTAGACACCTGAATTACCTATATCAGTTTTAAAATAACACCATGTTCGTTTAGTAGTCATTTTTTCATTACCTTATTATTATCATCATAAGTGCAAATGACCTAGATGTTACGCGCATCATACCAATAATCACCGCCGCATAAAGTCTTTCTCGACTGTGATTTTTAAAATATTTATTTTTGGTTGGTTGGTTCTTAAGTTTAGGGGCCGCGACAACGCGGTCATGTAGCCCCGTGTACTTTGAGTGTGTGTAGAATCTGTCTGATAACCGGTGTAAATTGTGATGACTGTATTAGTGTGTGTTATCTGTTTTTTAATTTAAGTACAAACTGCAACTTAGAATTCTTCAAATAGTTCGTACTTTTGCCGCCAAGCGCCACCGTCAACGACTACTAGGCCGAGTTCGGAACTTAGCTACTAGACGCCACTGCAGTCGGCTCTTGGCAACGGACGTAGACATCTATGAGCGTTGTTTACCTATCCAATTTAGCTTCACACAGGTGTAATTAGTGGAAGGTTCTTTAACATGCCATAAATCTGACATGGGACCGCCGGCTTTACTTCCCCTCCGAAGAAAGGCATACTGACGGATTTTTAACGCTCTTAAAATATCCGACGGCTTCGGCCGGGTTTGAACCCGCTATCTTGGGCATAGAAGCTCAGCATGCTACCAAATACGCCACCGTAGCCGCCATATAGTTATTTTTATTACAGTATATTGTGAACATTATACGTTGAAGTGTCAATTCAATACCGGTAGTAGTTTCCCTTATCATCCTCATCATAAGAGCAAATGACCTACAGTAGATGTTACGCCCATTACACCACCATTAATCACCACACACAATAAGTCTTCCTCGCCTGTGAATTTTGAAATATGTATTTCTATTACGGTAGTTTGTAAGTTTGACGTGTCAATTCAACAGTAGTTTTTATTATCATCCTTATCAAAAGGGCAAATGACCTAGATATTACTCCCTCATTGTCTTTGGGTGCAAATGACTTAGATTTTAAGTCCATTATATTTCTAAGGAGACCTTAAAACATTATCATCATTCCACCGGGCGAAGCCGGGTACTACTGCTAGTTTTCCTATATTCCCATTGAAGTTCCAATTAAAAGTACACACAGCAAGTGAATGAACTACTACTACTACTACAACTACAACAACAACAAAATCAATACTTCATCACCTATATGCTACAGTATAGAGATTATTATTATTTATGTTCACCATAATATTATTATTATTATTATTATTATTATTATTATTATTATTATAGCTTGCCACGGTGAGAAAGTGGATAGCATGTCCGTCTAGCTCCTGGCCGTGGTAAGTGATTTTTGAAAGGCGGCAAAAATACGAAACGTATGTCATACGATGTTGGCATGTCAAAGAGCCCATTTGAATTCAGTAGGCCGTGTTCATAATGGCAAAATTAATCTCGGGAGTTTCCGCCAACACAAAGTTCCTAATTTCTTTACTAGAAAGCGCTATAGTTTTCAAGGAGCTTAGATATCTAACCTCCTTGACTTTCATAGTGATTCAAGGAACAGCGAAATTCCACATGCAAGCTACCCTCTGGGTGTCAAATTACAGAGCTTGCACCCGGCACCCGAGGCCATACAATATTATATTATTATTATTATTATTATTATTATTATTATTATTATTATTATTATTATTATTATTATTATTATTATTTATACATACATTTTCATTTGGAACTGTTTTGCCTTTCAGTGTCCAGTCTAGTCTGCAAGCCTCTGTTTGCGAACAAGTCCTCCATGATGCCCTATTAGCAGTTAGCATTGCGGCCACCTCTGCTTCTACACCTCTACATTGAAGTCGTTCAACACTGAATATAGCCATCGACTCCCAGGTCAGCCTCTTCTTCTCTTACCCTCTACAGCCAAATTCATTAACCTCTTAGGTCATCTCTCTTCCCCCATTCTCTTCACATGACCCCACCATCTGACTCGGCTCATACGAACAGCTTCATCAAGCGTGTTCATTTCTAACTTGAAAATGAAAATCCTCAGCCTGCTTCCAGTCGACCGACCTGGTCAGGGATGGAATGAATGAAGCCCCCATCTAGCGGCGAGGATATGGACTGTGCCAACTGCCGAAGCCTGTCGCACTCCTCTGAGGCAATGATTCAATGAATGACAGATGCAATGAAATGATAGTGGAGAGTGTTGCTGGAATAACATTTTTGACAGGCAAAACCGGAATACACAGAGAAAAACCTGTCTGCCTCCGATTGGTCCAGCACCGATCTCAAATGGAGTGACCGTGATTTGAACCACGGACCCAGCGGTGCGAGGCCAGCGTGCAGCCGCCTAATCCACGGAGGCTGGCCATTTCTAACTCATTTATTATTATTGTTATTATTGGACTATAATGCGACTGTTATTATTATCATACCATTATTATTATTAGTGAATACTATTACAATTTTAGTATACCTTGTTCTTACGCTGAAGGGATTTTTTATTCAAAATTTTACACTGTTATAGGTGTGCTGTGATGTTGTAAGGAGTTTATCAAGTTAATAGATATTCTGGCAAGTCAATCAATTGAAATAGGTTGTGTAAAACAATACACAATTTGATAATTATTATTATTATCTTGATTGGTCGCATTGGACCACTTGAGTCGTTCCACAATCACTTCTTCTTTGAAGGTAGTACTGCTTGGATCTTGCGCTCTTTCCAGTACTTTTTCATTCTTTCAGATCGGGATTTTCTCAACTCATCTGAAATCTCCATAGGCTTTCTATGTGTCATTTCTGCAGAAAATTTGTGAGTTTTAAGAATGGTGTTAATTTTATTTTTCTCCTCGGCATCTGTTATCTTAAGTCCAACTGCTTTGAGATCTTGTTGGATTTCTTGGATCCATTTTCCTCCAGTTTTCTTTCCTAGATTTCTCATAATTATTGTACTAAAGTAAAATTATCGTTTTGTGATATTGTGATGAGCATATTGTTACAATTCCTTGTAAACTAATAAACATAATATAATGTTAAACGAAGGAGACGTAAATACTCACCTACAAGGTGGAATTTAATTTTATAGCTGTGGATTTTTTAAATGAATGTTGCTCTTACATACATGTAGTATTCTACTAGACAAAACTGGCCAGCAAAGTTGAACATAAATTATTCATGTTTTTCTAAATCAAATTATTATAGTAATGATTTATTGTAATAATTTATTTTAATAATAATTGTAAAAATAATTAATTAATTTGCCTCATGCCAAAATATGGTTGATTGGTTCTTAAGTTTAGGGGCTGCGACAACGCGGTCATGTAGCCCCGTGTACTTTGGGTGTGTGTAGATTCTGTCTGATAACCGGTGTTAATTGTGATGGCTGTATTATTGTGTGTAGCTGTTTTTTATTTCAAGTAAGGATTGCAACTTTCAATTTTTCAAATAGTTCCTACTTTTGCCGCCAAATGCCACTGTCAACGACTACCAGGCCTAGTTCAGAACTTAGCTACTAGAGGCCACCGCAGTCGGCACTTGGCAACGAACGTAGGAACCCTAAGAGCGTTATTTACATTCTTAAACTATACAATTTAGCTTCACACAGGTGTATTTAGTGGAAGATTCTTTAACAAGCCATAAATTTATGACATGGGACCGCTGGATTTACTTCCCCTCCGAAGGAAGGCATACTGAGGGATTTTTAACGCTCTTAAAAAATCCGACGGCCTTGGCCGGGTTTGAACCCGCGATCTTGGGCATAGAAGCTCAGCATGCTACTAAATTAATGTTGCTCTTACATACATGTAGTATTCTACTAGACAAAACTGGCCAGCAAAGTTGAACATTAATTATTCATGTTTTTCTAAATAAAATTATTATTATTATAGTACCGGTAATGATTTATTGTAATAATTTATTTTAATATTAATAATAATTGTTTTGCCGCATGCTAAAATATATATAAACTTTATTTATGTACACTATAAAATGCAAAATTATTTTTACTTACCTCTTTTCACCTCCTCCCACGTTGTAACGGTTTATCTGGGACTTGTAGGGAAACACACCGAACTCTCAGCTTCACAACACAAAGTGGAAATAACACAAATAATACCCTACCTATTTCCCTTATTAAATTTATTGTGACTAGTGTGACGAGAATATGGAACAGCTAACGTGAAGGCTGGCTCATGAACAGCTTAAGTACGAGTTAAGAGTGACCGAAATCCCGCCCACTTCTAGGATGATGTTCTCTCTCACCCCAGCCAGCTGGTACAGGCAACACTACCTTTTGCAGTCTTCCAGACAACTGACGATCGGACGCGAGCGCCCTCCCAGATCCAACCCCGGAGCAAAGAGCGCCACACTGAAAGATATGCTGCACATCCAAACCTGTGCTATTGACTCAACTACCCATACTGATATTGTTTCATCTAATAACAAACATGCCGTTTTAATAATTTAATTATTATGGAGGTAAATAGTGCATTATAACGAATTTAACAACAACTTTAAAGCATAAATTATAACCTTATTGAATGTTACGCGTGCGAGTAACGTACGATAATGTCACTTGAAAATGCATGAAATTTGCTGTGAACTATCCGAATTTTAGCTTATTAAATAAACATATCTGTGAAAGGAAAGGAGATCATTAATGCCTATGTACAGTTCTGTGTTTCTCTTCGTGAGATGCTAGACTTCTAATGAAAACAACCACATGTAAACACTTGCTGGAAGCGTTATCTCTCTATATATAAAAATGAAAGTTTGCCTGTTTTTTCTGAATTTCCATGGAAATTTGCGTTATTTACGCGTTTCAGACTTATATGACGAATGCGCGCGAAAATATTTTTTTTGTCTGTTTGTATGTCTGTGTCTGTCTGTGGACAATTTTGCTCCCTTATAACTCGAGAGGGTAGATCAGGGTAATTAGCCTACTTTTCACAGAATAGCTCACGTCCATATTTGAAAATGATGTCAGTGCTACCAACTGCTGAAAAAAAGCACTAGAAATTTGAGCTCCATGTTGGATATCATGCAAGGTATGCATGGGAGCTATTCCAAAATTGGCACACATGTAGATAATACTATTTCAGTTTAATTTCCAGGAGGCCAACCATGACAGTGTTGCCAAAATAATTTTAAGCCTTCTGATAGGTCCAATGTTTAAATGCATATAACTTCTACACTATCAATTGGATTTCAACCAAATTTTGTATGTAATATCTGTACATAAACAGATATGACTCAGCGTATTCTTAAGAGCCACCAGGGCTGCAAACTGTAAATAATTGCTCTCTCTATTTTTATCCAAATACCAATATATCAGAAAGTATGCAAGCCAACAGATTTAAACTATGCACACGCATATTCTGACATTTTAGATTAATTTGGAGTAACTTATATACGTCAGTTCTACCAACATGATTATAAGCCTGCTGATAGTACCAATTTTTAAATACATGTAACTTCTATACTATCAGTTGGATTTCAACCAAATTTCGTATGTGCTATGTGTACCATAACAGATATGACTATAAGTATTGTTAAGAGCAATCAGGGCTGCCAACTGTTAATAAATGCTGTCTATATTCTTTTTATCCTAACATCAACATATCAGAAAGTATGCAAGCCAATAGCTCTATACTTTGCACACGTATAGCACCAGACATTCTAGATTAATTTGGAGTAATTAATAAAAGGCAGTGCTGCCAACATGATTCTATGCCTGCTGATATGTCCAATTTTAAAATACATGTAACTTCTATACCAACAAATGGATTTCATCCAAAATTGGCACAACAAGATATCATAATAATTCAGATTATTTCTGACCAGCACACGCATGGTATTGTTGGCAACATGCTTTTACACGTGCTGATAGATCCAGTGTCTAACTGCATGTAACGTCCATTGGACTTCAACCAAATTTTGTATTCTGTACCTTAATAGGTGGAACTAAGAATATATTCAGTCACCAGGGCTGCCAACTGTAGTGCTCTATTAGGCTACATTATACCAAGTATATTTTGAACTAATTAGATATTTCGATATTACCAACTTAATTTCGTCATTATTCTAGATAGGTTCATATACTGTAGAATAATCATTGACATGAAAAGTAGGCTGTATAGTTCTTCACGGAACTTCTTGTTTTTTTTACAGATATCCTTCAGAGGCACGACACTAATCATTCTCTGAATCTCTCATAAAATGGGGCCTACCCTTTAAAATACTTGCTGAAATAGGCGTAGAAGGGCGAGACAGAGCTCATTTTCAGCCCCTCAATGTGAGAAACGAAACTAGGGGGCCTTAAAGGGACCCCGAAAACTACATTTTAAGGCCCTAAAACTAACAGTTTTTGAGATATTCCCAGAAAATTAATTTCATTTAATCCAATAATGAAAGAAAGCAAGCCGGTAGCCATGGTAACAGATTCCCAGAGGTCCATCTATTGCTCTAAGACGCAATACAATTCCCTTTATTACATTACTGAGATAGTTTTGAAACGGCTAAATGGAACCATATTAAGCTGTACTATTCATCAATGCCATATAATGCGCTTAACGGGGTCAAGGGGTACTCTAGATTTTTTCACGCGATTTACCCGTGCTGGCGTGGTACGGAAGGTCTATTATATCCCGTTCCCTATATTGCTATATCATTATTATAATTATTATTATTATACTTCGGCCTACAATGACGAAACAAAGCTTATTTTCAGCCCCTTAGTGTCAGAAACAAAACTCGGGGCCCCTAAACAGCCGTAAAGGTTCCCCGAAAACTACATTTTAAGGCTCTAAAACAAAGAGCTTCCGAGATATTACCTGAAAACTAATTTAATTTAATAAACTAATGTAGGAATGCAAGCCAGTAACCATGACAACAGTGTTTCAGAAAGTTACATCCAACTTTCCATCTATTTCTGCAAGAAGTATTGCCACTCCATTTATTACATTTCTGTGAAAGTTTGCAAATGGCTATAAGGTTATCACGGAACCAACAAAAACTGTAAAATTCATCAATGCGCTTTAATGGGTCAAGGGGTACCCTAGATTTTTTCACAAGACTTAAACGTGCGATATGTCGTAGAGAAGGTCTATTATATATTTAAACAGCAACATTATTTTCAAAAATTCCGGAATTGAAATAGTTTATTTTTCATTTTATTTTTTTACATTTAGGAATTTGGGCCATTGGAGGCTAAAAAAAACCAAATTTTCATGCACCACAAGCCTTTATAATTTATTAATGGGGTCTTCCTCTGGATGCGGACTTGATACAGCAGTGAGGGTCAGTTTTTATGTGACGTGTATTGCGTTTCGTCTACGGGGTATTCAATTTTATTTTCACGTCAGGAAGTACACGTTAGGTAAATTAGTTTCAGAGCATATTTCAACTAATCATTTATATTTGTCGACAAACAGGTTCCAAGCCCCTAACCATTGCAACAGTTGCTCAATTGATTACGTCTAGTTATTAATACCGAAGATCGTTCGAAGAATTGGTACTTCTGCTAGTTATTCTATATAAAGTGATGCAGTGTTATGCAATTTTTTAAATAGCTTTCTTTGCGATGCAATTTCGTGTATTGAAAATAATTAATTCTTTGTTCCTGAGACAAAATATCGAGTCACTATGAAATTATGGTGCATATCACTGCTTAGCATACCTGGGAAAACCTACTCAAGAATCCTGGAAAACAGGCTGAGAAAGAAAGAGGAAGTAAATCTGGAGGGAGAGCAATGTGATTTCCGAGGAGGAAAATGTACATACGATTTGATTTTTTTTTATCATCCGACAAGTGTGTGCAGAGAACCAAGAGCACAAGAGAGACATTTATGGTATTAATTCTTTAATTCTTCATAAAAAGGGAGGTAGCGCGCAGTTCGTTACTCCTGTAGGGGTCCGGGCGGGGACACCAAGTGCCCGCTGATGAGCTAGCTTGGTGTCCTAGGCGAAACCCCACACAAGACACGGCACAAACCTAGAAGAATTTCTGAGTTTTAATTCAATGGCCGTGAAAGCCAATATACCATTTTTGGGAAGCCTTCATAGGGAGGTTATGGCTACTTGAGCTTATAGTAAAGAGGCGCAGGTGCGCTTCATAAAAAGGGAAATGGCACGCAGTTCGCAACTCCTGTGGGGGTCCCGGCGGGTCACTAGTTGTGAGCCTCTGGGAAGGGGGTGGGGGCGGGGGGAGGGCCGTGTTCATGAGGTTTGTTCCACTGTACTGACTCAGTAAGGAAAGCAATGGCAAACAAGAAGTTCCGTGACGAATTAAAGAGCTACTTTTCTTAACATTCATGCCATTGATTAATCTATATGGATCTATCTAGAATAATGACGAAATTAAGTTGGTAATATCGACATTTCTAATTAGTTCGAAATACCGTATACCTGGCATAATGTAGCCTAATAGAGAACTATAGTTGGCAGCCCTGGTGACTGAATATATTCTTAGTTCCATCTCCTAAGGTACAGAATACAAAATTTGGTTGAAGTCCAACGGATAGCATGGACGTTACATGCAGCTAAACATTGGATCTAACAGCGCGCGTAATATCATGTTGGCAACAATGACATGTATGTATTGGTCAGAAATAATCTGAAATAATATGATCTATTGTTGAGTCAATTTTTAATGAAATCCATTAGTTAGTATAGAAGTTACATACATTATAAAATTGGACCTATCAGCAGGCTTACAATCATGTTGGCAGCACTGGCGTAGGCCTATATTAGTTACGGTACTCCAAATTAATCTAGAATGCCAGGTACTATACGTGTGCAAAGTTTAGAGCTATTGGCTTGCATACTTTCTGATATATTGATATTAGGGTAACAAAAATAGAGACAATATTTATTGACAGTTGGCAGCCCTGGTTACTCTTAAGAATCGGCATAGACATATCTGTTATGGTACACATAGCACATACGAAATTTGGTTGGAATCCAAATGATAGTATAGAAGTTACATGTATTTAATGTTGGACCTCTCTGCATGCTTAGAATCATGTTGGTAGCACTGACGTATATAAGTTACTACAAATTAATATAGAATCTCAGGTACTATTCGTGTGCATAGTTTAAAACTGTCGGCTTGCATACTTTCGGATATATGGGTATTTGGATAAAAACAATTCAGAACATTTATTAACAGTTGGCAGCCCTGGTGGCTCTTAAGAATAGGCTCAGTCATATCTGTTTATGTACACATAGCACATACGAAATTTGGTTGAAATCCAATTGATAGTGTAGAAGTTATATGCATTTAAAATGTGGACCTTATAGCAGGTTTATAATCATTTTGTCAACACTGCCGTGTATGGCCTCCTGGATATTAAACTGCAATATTATTATCTATACGTGTGCCAATTCTGAAATAGCTCCCATTCATAGCTTCCAAGATATCCAACATGGAGCTCAAATTTCAATTGCGATTTTTCAGCAGTTGGTAGTACTGACATCATTTTCAAATAAGGCCGTGGGATATTCAGGTATAGATCTTTACTCCTACCAAATTTTGTTTCGATTGCTGCAGCCGTTTAGGAGTTGATAGGAGGGGACACACACACACACAGCCAGACAGACAGACAGACACATATTTGCCCGATCTCATAAGTCTACTTTTTCCTAATTTTTGCAAAATGGGAAAAGTAGGCTAAAAATCTCACTCTTCACCTTACCTAACATAGTGCTGCCTTGTGTGTTTGTGAGTTTCTATCCATATAAGTCACCACAGTGCTTATCGTGGATGGAACCAACCTTCGGGCTAATAACCCAACAGAACAGAAATACAGTACAATGCATAATTGATCACAAATTGATGCTTATAAACGAAGAGAAATCAAAAATGTCGGGCTCATTGATAAAGGAAAAGCTCACGAATGCAGTGGATACCCATAAGTCTTGAGCAAGTTATTTGGCAGAGTTGAGCGAATGCAACACGCGTTCAACGAAACCAATCAGTCGACACTGCTTGTTACCGAGGAAGAGCTGTTGCAGACAGTGCTGCTAACAATCACGCATCAGCATACCATTTCTGGTGCCAAGATTGAGCTTATAGCGGCAACTGGAGTCAGACGCTTTTAAATAAACATTAGTACATTAGTAAAGATCCTGGCATCAAGGTGATTCCATTAAATACTGGTTACAAGAACAAAACAATACTATTTTAAAACGATGAAATGTGTGAATTCGTCCTGTATCTCAGTATTGAAAAGAATTCCCTTCATTCAATTGACAACTTCTTTTATAACAGAGTGCGTGATGGTACAGCGGCCAAGCTGAATGCCTTCCATGAAGGTAAATTGGGTTTGTATGTGGGATTTTCAAAGTGTAATGCCACACCTGGTAGTTCATATTCCACGTTGGTTATGATCGCAATATCAAGTATAAGTTTCCTTCCCAATTTTCCTTTTTTTTTCACAACAAAGATAATAATGCACTTAAGTTTTTTTTTCGTGTTGAAGCTACACCGGCCCATTACTTGTTAAGATATGAGTATAATATAGTGAGTTGAGGTTCGTTTCCAACCTCTCATAGTTGAGGTTCAGTCCGAACAAAATATCTTGGGCAATAAACGATCGAAAATAATTATAATTTAAGTCCCTCCCCCCAACACTGAGGAACATCGAAACATGAATATGTTTTTCAGACTTAGATGATGAACACTTGTTGCCTTGGTTACCATATAGGAAGCCTAGATGAAAATTACACTTCAGATTTTGGCAGATGACCTCGTAGTTCCGCAACCTAAAACAACAATAAAAACAATAAAACACTTCAGATTTAGATGATGAATACTTGTTGCCTTGGTAACCATATAGGAGGCCTAGATTGCCTTTACACTTCAGATTTAGATGATGAATAGTTATTTACTTAGGGTCAGATGACCTCGTAGTTCCGCCCCTTAAAACAACAATAACTAACTAACTAACTAACTTATTTCCTTGATAACCATAAACGAAGCCAAGAAGACCTTTACTTTTCAGATTTAGATGATGAATACTTGTTTCCTTGGTTACCATGTAGGAAACCGAGATGGTCTTTGAACTTCAGATTTAGATGATAAATTCTTGTTGCCTTGGTAACCATATAGGAGGCCTAGATTGCCTTAATACTTCAGATTTAGATGATGAATACTTGTTGGCTTGGTAACCATATAGGAGGCCTAGATTGCCATTTCTTTTCAGATTTAGATCATGATTACTTGTTACCTTGGTAACAGTATAGGAAGCCTAGAGGGCATTTACACTTGAGTTTTAGATGATGACTACTTATTGCCTTGTTTACCATATAGGAGGCCTAGATGACCTTTACACTTCAGATTTAGATGATGAATACTTGTTGCCTTGATAAATATGATATAGGAGGCCTAGATCACTTCCAGGTCTTATTCAAGCGTGGCTCTAGCCACGAACGAGTGAGGTCACGCATGTCTGGTGCATCTGAGCAGTGAGAGTGCAGCCAACACACAACAGTTAGAGCTCAGCAACTTGAAGTGTGACCCTGCGTGAGCGCTAGCTCCGTCACCCAGAGTGACAGAGAGTACAGCGGGCTTGTAGTTCGCATTTTTTCCGGGGTTTCAGTTGGAGTTGCTGCGCTATAAGTGCGCCGGATAGCTTCGTCTACGCTTAGTACAGGCTCTTTGTCAATTTGATAGAACCACAGGAATAAAATGCAAACCATCAGGAAAAATACGTTGAAATGCACCTTCCAACGGAACACCACGCGTCCGTCGGCAGCGGATATTCACACCTTTGTGGCGGAGATGCTGAAACTCACTGTCGACCAACTGGAGACCCTGCAACTTGACGCACCGTCCAACTCTGTTTTTATCAAGGTAATCTCTCAATCTATTATGGACAACATTTTGAGTAAATTTGTGGGAACACACAGGCTTACTTTGTTTAATGGGGAGTCTGTTTCGGTAGAAATTGCCGCTGCCAGCATGGAAGCCACGCGGTTAAGGCTCTTTAATATTCCGTCTGAATTATTAAATGATACAATACGCACCCATTTCGCAAAATATGGTACCGTCAAATCCATCACAAATGAAAGTTGGTCCCAGTATTACAAGTTACCGGCTGCAAATGGTATCTGACAAATACACATTGATTTAAAAAAGCAAATTCCGTCCTTTATCATGATTGATGGGCACCGTGGACAGGTTAGCTATGAAGGGCAAGTTAAAACATGTGCCATATGTCAAGCTATGGACCATCTACGTATCGACTGTCCGCGCCGATACTCGGCCATGACGCGCCTTGAACGCGACACACGGACAACTAGCCTTGCAGCTATGGTCACCCCTAGTTCCAGCCACCGTATAGACGACTCCCCGCTTCACAGCCCAGGCGATACTCAAGCACGCTACGATACAGGCTTTCCCCCGCTAGACAGCACGCCTCCAATGGAGATGGAGCCTGTCACCCTGGCTGGCAGCATAGGTGTGCCTGACATGTATCCAGAGTCTGTGGTCTTGCACCAGGAAGAGTCTTCACAGCAACCCTTGGATGCTGACCGGTCACCCCCTCCAGTCGCCAAACCTACCCATAGTTCCCCCCACGGAGAAGGCTCGGCACAGGAAAATTCGGGGATACGCAAAACGACCACCTGGTCTGAGGGCATTGAGGAAAGCATGCTCGTTAGCCGTGGGCCTACTTCCGATGACTCAGATGCTTCGCTCGCAACCCCAGTCGTGAAAAATCGTAAACCTAAGCGCAAAGTTAACCCTACTTCCGATGAATCCGATGCTTCGCTCGCCACCGAACTTGTTAAAACCCGTAGAGCACAGAACAAGCCTAAGCAGCTGAAGAAAGGTGAAATACGTGTCAGTGAGATAGACCCCGTTTCCGAGTGCCGGGAACCCCCAGAAGTTGTCCAACAGAGGCCTCACCTGTTGCGAGCCTTACTACCGGCGAAGCCCTTGAGGTTCAGCAAATGATGTCGGACCTGTGTCATATGGCATCCCTTCCTAGCCCCGGACCCATTATTTCACTTCTACGCAAGTGCGCTCAAATGGGTCAGCATGAGGGAGTCCCCGAGTTCGTTAGCAAGATGCGGGCTGAATATAGTGAGCAGTCCCGGGAGGCACTGCAGGATTTGGATCTACAGTTAGCTCCCTTCTTAGCCGATATCAACTATGGACCATAATTCACATTTGAAGACCTCTGCCACAGTAAATGTTCCTGGCTTGAGGAATCCGGCCACTCAGGTGCTGTTACGCCGTTTTCTGCGTGAATATGATGTTGACATTCTTTTTCTGCAAGAAGTCAGCGAATGCAACATTGGCTTCCGGTATGACCATGACTATATAGTTAACATGGGCACCACTGCTAGGGGTACGGCCACTATCTACCGTAAAGGCACCCTAGTAACTGATGTGGTGATGGATTCTTCCGGGCGTATAACGTCTGCTACGGTACATGGTGTCAGGATCATAAATGTTTACAGTCCATCTGGCTCCAATTATAAATCTGAGAGAAACGTTTTATTTAGGCAAGACATCTTACCCCACCTTGTAACGAATCTCCCCATTCTATCGAAGGGGGATTTCAACTGCACTTACGCCCCCAGGATCAGACGGGTTCCTTCAATTTCTGTCCTGGGTTACAGGGACTCACCCAGAGCATGCAACTAATAGATATATGGCCACACATACATGGCAACCAGATCCAATATACATTTTGCCGTGGCGCCTCTAAATCCAGGATTGATCGGGCATATATGTCCAGTACGCTCGCCTCACATGTACGCGGCTGTCGGATAATCCCTGTTGCCTTTAGTGACCACAATGGCTTTTTATTTACGGCGCGAAGTGCCGCCCCTGCACACACGATCCAAGGGCGAGGCACATGGAAAATGAATACCAACTGCTTTGAAAGGGAAGAGGATTCACAGCGTTTTGAGGCTGTGTATCGGCAGTGTCAACGGCTGAAACACCGTTACAACAATGTGGCTGACTGGTGGTTAGAAAAGGTGAAGTCGGCCATTCGGGCAGTCGCCAAAGCCACAACCTTTCAACGTAATCAACGTTTATATCGGAAACTGGACTTCTATGACACCGTGTTACAGGACCTCCACCATCGAGAACAACTTGGGGAAAATGTGTCGGTGGCACTACGCACGATTAAGACATCCATCTGCCATGTCCGAGAAAGCAATTTAGCCACCCTGCAGCAGCATGCCAAGAAATATTCCTTGATTGAAAGGGAAAAGATGTCTGTTTATCAGCTTGGCCGTCTCCGCCGCTCGCAAGGGCGTCAGTGTATTCGTCAGTGGACGGGACCGGATGGGGGCATATTAACGACTCGTGAGGAACTACTTGCAGAAGGTGAGCGCTATTTTCGGGAGATGCTGGCTGAGGAACCAGTCTCGGAATCGGCAGGTAACCAACTCTTGACGTCTACGGACCGGCGCATGGACAACGACTGCATGCGTCAACTTGGCACCCCAATCATGAAGGCAGAGATCGACTATGCTCTCCGAAACACAGCTAATAACAATACTCCTGGAATCGATGCTCTGCCGTATGAATGGTACAAACACTTCTGGTACCTCGTTGGGGATGAGGTCACCCAAGTCCTCAACTACCTATTCACACATGAAGTACCCCACGACTTTACGGAAGGCGTTATCCTTTGATTACCAAGATTAATGGTGTGCGGAGTATTGCTGACTACAGACCAATAACTATTCTCAACACGGATTACAAGTTGCTGGCCAAAGTCCTAGCACTTCGGCTAAAAAGTGTGCTGCACAGCTTGATAGGCCCTGGTCAAACCTGCACGATACCCCAGAAGACCATCCTGCATAGCATTCTTGCTATCTGAGACCTCATTCTTTATGCTTCAGGTAATGTAAATCACGCGGCTGCCTTGCTGAATATTGACCTGAACAAAGCCTTGATAGGGTCGCCCACGCATATCTTTGGCAAACTTTGCGTCACTTTCACATTCCTCTGGGCGTCATACACTGCCTCCAACGACTGTATGCATCCGCTTCATCCAGAGTGTTGATAAATGGATTTTTATCCCGTCCATTTCCCGTCCATAAATCCATCAGGCAAGGCTGCCCATTGTCGATGGTGCTCTTTGTTTTGGCTATTGAACCCCTGATCCGCAGTCTGGACGAGAAACTCCAAGGTATCGATCTGCATGGTGCCCATATCACCCTGCGGGCATATGCCGATGACGTGACCGTCTTTATCACTGATGAGTCAGAACTTACGTCTACGAATATCATCATGGACACCTACGCCCTAGCATCAGGTGCACGCATCAATGCTGCGAAGTTATCGCTCATGCCCATCTGCTTGCCTGCAACAATCAGGACTCCGCACGACCTAGCCATTCCCATAGTTGACAGGTGTACAATCTTGGGGATAACTTTCTTCCCCGATTTTGCAGAAACTGTCAGCTACAACTGGAACCGGCGGCTAAATACGCCGAGATTTCAATTAAAGGAAGAACTGACGAGAAGATTGAACCTGATACAGAAAGTGTGGTTTATTAATACCTTTGCCCTGTCCAAAGTATGGTTTCTGGCACAAGAAATCCCAGCTCCGAACGTTCTCTGCCAACGAATGGAAATGGCCATCGGGTATTTCCTCTGGTCTGGATACCGCTATCGGATTCGTCGAGACCAAATGAACCTGCCACTCCGAAGAGGCGGACTGCAACTTGTGGCAGTTGAACACAAATGTGCCGCCTTGCTGGCCACACAGCTTTTTCGAGCGCAACAAAATATGGGGGACCCCTTTGACACTGTCTGCATCCAGTCACTCGCCCCAGGTGCGAATCCCCAGAAGCTCATCCCAGCCAAAGTTTTCAAGAAGGAACTCGCAATTCTTAACCGTCTGAAATCCAGTGTCTCCACACCCTTCACCGCCCTCCCTATCAAGGTGCTTTATAGGTTTCTGCTCGCCGAAAGACTCTTCACCCCCTATATACAGATGAAATATCCTACGCGAGCCTGGTCGACTATTTGGGAGAACCTGTGGAATCCCTGGATTCCACTGGAATGGCGATCGACATTGTATGAGTACCTCAATGAAATTGTGCCGACCAGAGAAAAACTGTCTCGGCATGGGCAGAGTGATATCGACCTGTGTGACGCCTGTAGTCGCACTGACACATTAGACCATCGGGTCACTACTTGTGGGAATGCGGCAGTCGTCTGGACTTGGACCCTCCAGGCAGTATCTGGAATCTGCGGACGGCCGCTGGACGTGTCCGATGGCATGAAGGTGCAACGTTTTGCAGTACAACATTCCACTGGGGAAAAGCGTAACGCCATCCTCTGGTTCACTGCGGGAGCGATTCATTATAACCTCTCCCGCCACAGGTCTAGGGACCACACACTGGTGGGGTTCTTGGACCACCTCCGCAGGGAGAGATGGAAATCCGCCAAACATGGAACACTGACTGCAGCGTTTGGACGGCTGTTATGTATGTTTTGAATTGGACAGCCACGAGTTCTTATCGTCAGCCTGGAGTGTTTATTGCTTATTAGTGCTTGTGACTTTAAAATGGTGCAGTGACGATTACTTTCTGTGTTGACCTTTACAAAGGTGCAGTGACAATTTGTTTCTGTGTTGCTTTATAAACAATGGTGCAGTGACTTTTATTTTTTGTATTAACTATTCGCATTGTGTACTGAAAATTCCTTTCTATGTGTGTAAAGTTATTACTATGTAAATAAAACCACTTATTTAAAAAGACGCAAATGTTTGATTGAAGCCTATTCCAAAGACATATCCCTGTTAAAATATTGTGTAATACTTTTAAACGCTGAAATAATGTAGCTACCTATATGCTGATGTGATTCAGTTTGAGACAGATCAACTCGTCCGTTTTTCCTTTGAAGCCTAAATTCGGATATCCAGAGTTTTAAATCGGATATTAGGCATACTACCTTGACCTCCACCAGACCACGTGCCATTTCACAGCTTTAGTTGAAGAGGACTCTGCAGAGTGACTTACTGTTTTTCGACGTTATATCCCTGGTATCGACAGTCAACACCAGTCCTCCTTACATGCCATTGTTGGAATCACTCATTTGATATTGAATTTTGGATGTTCAAGTCTTAATCATCAGTTTGGACCGTTCTAATGGGAGATATTCACCAAAAGGATGAGGATTTAAAGTTGAGCGATGGTCCATAGCTGGCCTAGTCGACGAATGGACAATGAAAGGCTAACTAACAGGATATTTGAACATGCCTGCTCAAAAAATCCACCCCTCCCCCCAGGGACTCACTTCTAGTATGACGTGGGTTGGCGACCATGGGGCCCTAGCTTAGTCCGGCATTGCTTCCACTTGTGCCGGGCTCCTCTCCGTCTTCTTTCCTGTCGACCTCACTTGGCCAACTCTTGTTCTCTTCCGACCCCGGCGGTATTAGGGTATCCGAGGCCTAGGGAGTCTATTTTCCCGCCTTAATTGGCCCTTGTCTCATCTTTTCTGATACCCTCCTTCTGCGAGGGGTCAGCCTTCTTTTCCTTTTCCTGTTATCTCCTGCGTTCTGCTCAACATGGCTCTCTTTCCTTCCAAGTCCCTCAATCTACCTTCTTCGAGGGTTGAGGGCATTTCTTTTCCTCCTCTCCTTTATTCGCCTTATTCTCATTTTGTTTTCCATTTCTTCTTCTAGTATATAAGTTACTAGTTAGTTTAAGTTATAGTTTACATTTCATTTTCATCTCACGATCACCCAAAGCATTAGGGGCCGATAACCTAGATGTTAGGCCACTTAAAACAACAATCATCATCATCATCATAAAATCCAAGAATAGCTGTACAATAGAAATTGAAAATGACCTTCAAGAAGTCAACGTAACGGACGACATTTTATAGGACTGGCGTTAAATCAGATCGTTAGTGAACAAACATCATTTTGCCACCACTCCATGGACAGCAGAAGGGAAGAAAACTCATAATGAGAGAATTAAGTGATTTTGGGAAGCGAAGAAATCTAATTAAAATTCATCCGTGAAATAAGTTCAATGACGCTCCTTATTTGGGTATAACGTTGTTAGAATAATAATAATAATAATAATAATAATAATAATAATAATAACCCCTGGCACTACAGTCCATTAAGGGCCTAGGCCTACCAAGCAACCGCTGCACAGTGGGTCAAAATCGAAATCTAGGGGGGCAAAATTATGTTTACGTTTTAATCATGAATTTAGAGTGAAAGCAACGTATATAACTTGTTTTCTTCATAATAAACATCAGTTAAGACCTTTTCCAAGCTACGTCTACACATGCAAGAAATTGCCTATGACTAGGAGTTGGATAGAGCATTCAGTTATCACTTCAGAACAATTTTCTACACCTAATTTACTTTTTACAAAGTCACAAAGTTCCAGTTTTGACGTAATCGTCGTACACAGTGCTTCAAACAGTTGTAAACGTGTGAGAACTGGTTGTGCGGGTTCTTGTAAGACGTAAAATAACTAAGTAAGTTGTAAAAAGATGCAAAAAATCTTATAACTGGCGTAAACTACAAGACTTTATCTACATTTTAACATTAAGTAGAAAGTGACGCAGAGTGACGCGACATACTAAAAATCTAAGTGAAAATATAATTTTAAAATAATAGTTAAATATTATATAATGCAAAAGTAGGTATAATAGAGCGGTTCTGGCGCAGGGGCTAATGGGCAAGATGGCCGCCGCGCGCAACCAGCCTTATGTTATTCTTATGGAGGGGTCATTCAGAGCTGGCGCAGTGGCTAATGGGCAATATGGCCACTACGCCCCGAGACCGTGAATGACTTCACAGGGAGAGGTTGGCCGTGTAGTTGCTAAATGGAATATATTATTATTATTATTATTATTATTATTATTGTTGTAATTATGATTATTATTAGGTAATTATTAATTGATCATGTGCAATCCAGACCAGCTTTATATTGTCAGCCACTTAGTGTAGTGGCTAGCATTCTTGGCTGTTACTGCTAAGGCCCGGGTTCGATTCCTGGCTCTGACAAGAAATTTAATTTCTGGTCTCACGAGTGGAACGGGGTACACTCAGTCTTGTAAGGCAAAAGTGAGAAAAGGCGGGTTTTAATTCATACCTCTGCCATTCAGCCTAACCCAACTTCATTTAACCTCACCTAACCTAACCTAACCTAACCTAGCCTAACCTAACCTAACTTCAAAGTAATAGCAAATATGAGAGCAAATGTGAGAGCACACATAATAAACTAAGTTATAACCTAACCTAACCTAACCTAACCTAACCTAACCTAACTTCAAAGTCAGAGCAAATATGAGAGCAAATGTAAGAGCACACATAATAAACTAAGTTATAACCTAACCTAACCTAACTTAACCTAACTTAACTTAACCTAACCTAAAAGTGCGAGAAAAAAAATGTGAGCAAAAAGTGTGAGCAAAAAAGTAAGAGCAAATGTGAGAGCACAAATAATAAACTTAGTTATAACCTAACCTAACCTAACCCACAGAAACCTCATTTAAAGATTTTAGATTTTGCATTTTAACATTTTACATTTTAACATTTTAGATTTTAGATTTTTTCATTTTATATTTTTTAGGTTTTACATTTTACATTTTTGATTTTTTGTATTTTAGTTTTTAGTTTTTTTAGATTTTACATTTTAAATTTAAGATTTTTTGATTTTAGATTTTACATTTTACATTTTCCGAAAAGAGTAAACTACAAGGTCACATACCTAACCTCATTAAACCTAACTATACCAAACCTAACTTAAGCTAATCCAAAAGCTAATGCACATTCACAAAGTATATAAGTGCTCATGCAACTATCCTTTTGCTAGTCTTATAGGCTACTGTACAACAAGATCACTTCCCCAACCGAGTATTTTTTTCTTTCATTTTGTTGTTTACGCATTTGTCAATTTTCTAATTTCCCATTTCAGTTTTTTTAATGTTAATTTTAAGTTTTACAATTTCATAATATGGAAACATGGAATTTGCATTTTGTTGTTTACACATTAGTCAATTTTCCAATTTTCCATTTTCAGTTTTTTTATGACAGTTTTAGGTTTTTCAATTTCATAATATGGAAACATGGATTTTGCATTTTGTTGTTTACACATTTTTTAATTTCACAATTTCCCATTTACAGTTTTTAAAATGTCAGTTTAAAGTTTTTCAATATCATGATATAGAAACATGGATTTTCCAATTTGTTGTTGTACATTTGTCAATTTACGAAATTCCCATTTACAGTTTTTAAAATTTCAGTTTAATGCTTTTTCTATTTTGTCAATATGGAAACATGGATATTCCAATTTGTGTTTTACATGTTCATTTTGCATTAGGAGTGGAGAGAGGTGGGTAGTAATTAAAAATGTACAAGCAGTGTCCATACAATATTTTTTATTTTAAATACATGTACACTATTTACACATAATACATTTTTATATATATATATATTCTTTTTTGTTATAAATTGTACAGTTGTTTTTATTTTGTTTTTTATTTATATTTATTTTTTGATTATGATTACTATTTTATTTTATTTTTGTAGTGTTATTGTTTTATTTCCTAAATTGTTTTATGTATTTGCTAGTTGCAGGCAGAAGATTTAGATATTCATAACTTAACTCTTTAAGCATGGTTAATGATTGAGTAATGACCATAGGCATGTGTACCTATACCATCAGCATCAATCACTCTTTTATCATCACCAGGACCCAAAGCAATTTTGTTTAGTCTTATAGATGATATGTCATGTTGTTTAGAAGCGATAATGTTCATGGGTATTCTTTTTACATTGTTTTTCATGACACAATCCTTATAATCTTGAAAGCTTATACAATGTTTGAAAAACACCACTGTTAATACCTTTAATCTTTTTGATTTCTTTACCATTTATGTCTAAAGCGTACATTTTAGCTCTAAGTCCAGTAAATGCTTTTATAATTTGTCCACAAGCCTCGTCTTTAAATTTCCCCAACGTTTTCTTGTTTAATGTAGAGTAACATATGTGATTAGTAGGATAATCTGATGTGTCCAGGTGTTCTAGGAAATCCAACTTGTCTTGAAATACATCTGGGGTGTTAACCAAATAAATGAACGAGTCGGTATCCATATACATGAGTTTAAGATTGTCCATGCCATAATAGGGTAGCAGGACTTCATAGTGGTGGGAATACATGAGAGTTTTTGAAATATCCAGTATACACATTCCAATATATATAGGCTTATTGAATACAATGTTACGTTTAGCCATGTGGAAAGCAGCTAGGTTAGGACCATAAATGGTTCTGTCGATGAATGTTGGTTTAGCTATTAGCTTTTCTGCCTTTTTTCTGTCAGTCACAAGACGTATGTCTATTCTTTTACGGATATTTTCCATTGTTTTCCCAAAAATGGCATTGTTGAATAATTTGTACAGATTTTTCTCAAAATCATTTTTGGCTTGTTTTCGAAGGTTGTTATTAAAATCAACGTATGCCTTTAACCAAGGTCTTTGTTTAAATTTTAACACACGATGAATTTTTATCAATTTTATTCCATGATCTAAAGCCTGTTTCAATGCCATGTAGTGAACAACATATCGCCTTCGATTTCCAAGATGAGGAATTAGTTTTTTCAGAGACGAATCCTTAGGTTGTGTACACTCTGGTAGGAAAGGTAAATCGTTGTGTAGATCATGAAGGTCAGATGGGTAATCAACATCAACGTCTAGAATGTATCCCACAGGATCGTCTTTCTTTAGTTTTTCTAGATCAACAGTATCTGGAGAAACCCACTGAAATCCACCATAAGGAAGGGAGTGGCACATAGCCCACCCGTATTGGTTGTTGGCATCATCATAGGTAATAAACTGCGATGGTTTCTCAAAATCATAGGTTTCCATGTATTTATTGTTAGATTCAGCATACCGATGAGACACCTGGCATATGCCTCCACGTATTCCAGACTCGATTAAAAGAATCTGATCGTAATCCTGTAGCAATTCCAGTTCAATGCCTATGTAAAGGAGCATTGCCTCGAAACTTAAACCAGGCGAAGTAAAGAAGTGTGCAGCATCCACTCGGTGTGTTTCTAGTGTTTTGTTTCTAACCGTTTCAAAGCTGTCTGCAAGAAGGAGTACATCTGATGTTAGGTAGAGGTCACTATATTCCCCTAGAGTTTTAATGTTGAACTGATTCCAGACATTTTTGGCATGTTCATAGTCTTCTTGACTAACATCTTCTTGACTTAATTTGTTAAAGAATGCCTCTTTTGGAGGTAAACACGTTTCACTTAACTTTTCCCATGAGTCAATGTAGTCATAACAAAATACCCCTTTACGAGTCATGAGCATTGCATTTTCTTTTCCAAAGTACTTGTCTGTTTCAGGGTATAATGTTAAGTTTGAAACTAAGCTTTCCAAACTACTCGGCATTAACCGAAACGTATCCACAAATCTAAGCTTAACATTTCCTACATATTTGGTAAAGGAAATGTACTTTTCTTTGGAGTTAGCGATAACATCCACTCTCTCAGTAGTACACCCCAATTGCTTTACAATGAAATTTGCGTCGTAGCCACTCATATTATGCAGAAACACAGGAACGGGGTTTCGTGTTTTACACCTCAAATTACAGTTATTGTGAGCACTTCCACGGTATTCCCCTGTAATATGGCAGTGGTCTCGAACTTTCCAGTCCTGTTGGGTAAATGGTTTTTGACACAAATAACAGGTTTCAGAACATTGGAACTCTGCTTCTTGAGCCTGAGTTAAGGCCTTTGGAACCTTTAAGCTGTAAAGGCTATCAATTTCATTAGCTATTGAGATCAAACAGTCCATAAACTTTTCTGCAGCGTCAGGCCCACGATAAATAACAGGTTGGCTTGAAAGATTTGTCTTTATGTGTTCCACAGCAGGTGAGGGTTTAACGTATATACCAAAGCTCATAGGAACATGACTCTGGTATGGCACTGTATAACTTGCCTCAGGATTAGGTAGACATGTTTGATAGGGTAAGAGTATACTTTCAAAATCTGCATAGATAACGTAAGGTATTCTCAGCATTTTTTCAACATTTAAGAATTTGACAATGGGGTTTTTAATAGGCATTTCAACCCTAGCAATGTCATGCTGGACACACAAAGCTCTATGTTCTTTCATTTTTTCCATTCCTTGTTGTCCATATCGATTATCAAAGTGTGTAAAACACCGTTTACACGTATATATTTTATGTTCATAGCGGGTAATCTGATGTCTTACTAGTTTATCAAAATCTTTGATAAAGACGTAGTGGTTCTGGCCGGATAATGAACTTAGCAAAAGGAGGTCGCGATGGTCTTGCAGCTCTTGATCCACAACCTTCAGAGGGAACAATTTCTTGTCTTGTTCCAATCCAAATACATTAATGGATATATCGTTGGCTTTTTCAAATTTGGGAATGTCAGCTAGCGATGTAGGAAACGATATTACAGAAAAATCATACTTGTTTTCCAGGTCCTTGTATTTACTAATGCGATGAGCATCCTTTTTAACCAGTTTTGCTAAAATGGCATACATAAAACACTTTTCATTTTTCAAGTTTTCAGGATTAATGCAGGCTTTTCTTGCTTGTATAGCTGCTGGTAATGGAATATATGTGCTTCCACGCAAGGGATTGTACTTATTTATTTTCAATCGTACTCCTTCCACTGCTAACAAAGCCCAATTACTGCCTTTTAGCTCAGATTCCTCCATTTCCGTAGTTAACTTTGTAAATTGTGTTTCCAAGAAACTACTTAAGTCCGTTTCCAAAAATAGGGCCTGATTTCGTGTTTTAAAAGCACGATCTGTAATGTCATTGGTAGATGTATGAATGAATCTACATTCAGCCACAAGATTAACTTTTATCGACTTGTGCATTGCTAGTTCTTTCTGCATAGCTTATATTATTTGCTGTTTGGACTCTTTAAGGTATGAATTTAAATCCTTGCACGTATCGCAACGAATGAAATAGGATTTAAGTCGACCTTCAAAAGATGTCTCATATTCAATAAGTCCATTTTTGTCAGGGACCAATGACAGTAGGTAATGTTTTGTAGGCTCTGCTTTTTGTCTTTTAGCTGCCGACACAACATTACAACATTCTTCATGACGACGTCCATTGTAGGCATTGTTGATTGTACTACCACAGGTCTTGCACTCATGAAATTCACCACACGATACTTCATGTCGCTTCCTATGATAGTCTCGAAGAAAAGTCTTTCCACACTCTTTACACATATAGCTAGGAATGGCTTCTTCCATTATGAATGTTGATTTCTGCAAACAGCTGCTTACTGCGTATCACAGGGCTAGAGGTTGGTCAGTGAGACGGTCTTTCACGATGTGAACACCGTGAGAGGTAGTAGTCAACTGGTGATATTCTTGTTAAGGGTCCTCTAATATACCCCTAGTCTAGACCAACAGCTCTTTACAGCGTATGACAAGGCTGTAGACTGGACAGTGAGACGGTCTTTCACGATGTGAACACTGTAACAAGTAGTAGTCAACTGATTATATACTTGCTAAGGGTTCTCTAATATACAATAGTCAAGACCAACAGCTACTTACTGTGTAGTACAAGGCTGTACAATAGTTGTTTTGACAATCTTTCACAATGTGGTCACTGTGAATGGTGGTAGTCAATTGATGATATTCTTGATAAGGGTCCTCTAATATACCCCTGGTTAAGGGTAACAGCTGCTCACTGCTTATGACAAGGCTAAAGACTGGTTGTTTCAACGGTCTTTCACAATGTAAACACTGTGACAGGTAATAGTCAACTGAAAATATTCTTATGGCCTACTGAAGGTTATCAGGTACTTACTGCATATCAAAAGGCTGTACACTCATGTGTTAGACAGTCTTTTTTTGCTAAAGACCCTCTATATTCCCTACACAAGGCTATACATGTTAGTTCTAAATACTTGGTGGTTAATTGTATAATAAATTTTTGTACAAAGCATATACGAGCACGTTTTCACTCGGTAAAACTTTACCAAATAGTCAAATGCAACACGCAAAGTATGTTTCCGCTATCTAGCGGTGACTATGAGAACTACTTGAACGACCAGCATGCTACCTAGCGCTCCATTTCAACACTCGCTCACTGAACGTCCAGCATACTATCTAGCGGTCGATATCAATACTCACTCAACTACCAGCCTGCTACCTATCGGTTAATATTACAACTCACTCAACTACCAGTATGCTACATGGCTTTTTTGTCAGTTTTTTGTTGGCTTTTTCTGTTGGCTTATGTTGGCTTTTATTGGCTTTTGTTGGCTTTTGTTGGCTTTTTTGTTGGCTTTTATATTAGCTCTTTCATATTTGCTCCTGTTTGTTGGGGCTTATTTGGTCTTGGAAAGTATGTCAGTCCATTTTTATGGCTGCATATTGCTTACAGCCATGTTTGTAAACAGCAACAACAACAACAACACTCAAAATTCCAAAAAAAAAAAACAAAGTACTCTAAGGTTTATCAATGACTCTCAACTCTTACACTTACCTCTATCCCATGCATAGTCAAAAAATTAGTGTATTTTTCAAATTTTTCAATAAATATTTGGAAAGTAGGCTATGTCATTAATCTAAAAATCATGAAAAGACATATGTTAACTCCAACACCTACCTCTATACCACTCTCAGTCCAAAAATAGTGTATTTTTCAAATTTTCCAAAACATATTTCCGAAATGGGTTATATTTCCAAAATTAAAAAGTTTACAAAAACGTTTGTTTGACATAAACGAATGGCCTTTGTCCCCTCTACCGTCGTACCAAGTCCCAGGTCTCTAGGACAACAAACATAAAAATTTGAAAATGGGCTTATATTTCCAAAATTAGGAATTTTACAAAAACGTTTGTCTAACGTAAATCAGTGGTCTTTACACCCTCTACCTGTAAACCAAGTCTCAGGTCTCTAGAACAACAAAAATAAAATTTTGATAATAAGCTATATTTCCAAAATTGGAAATTTTACAAAAACGTTTGTCTGACGTAAATCAATGGTCTTTACCCCCTCTATACCCATACCAAGTCTCAGGTCTCCAGGTCAAAAAATAAAATTTTAAAAATGGGCAATATTTCCAAAATTAGGATTTCTACAAAAAAGTTTGTTTCACATAAATTAATGGTCTTTACCCCCTCTATCCCCGTACCAAGTCTCAGGTCTCTAGGACAAAAGAAAATGAATTTTCAAAAAAAATGGTCACTATTTTGGAAACTAGGAATTTTACAATAAAGTTTGTTTGACATAAATGAAAGGTCCCTATCCCCTATACCTTCAAACCACGTCCCAGGTCTGTAGGACAAAAATGAAAAAAGTTCAACTGGGAAAGTAGGCGATTTTTCTTAAAACCAAACTTTCTAAAAAGTGTTCTATGGGCATAAAAGAATGGTCTCTATGTCCTTTAATTTTTATAATAAAACTTTTTTATTTTTTGAGTTTTTTGAAGAAAAGTTCAATTTTGAAAATCCTATAGTTTGGAAACTAGGAACTCAACAAAAAAGTTTGTTTGACGTAAATGACTGCCCCTGACCCCATCTACCACCAAAATAAATTTCAAGTCGCAAGGACAAAAAATAATAGTAGTGGGGTGAGGCGGTTTCTGGCCCGGCCCCGAAATGTGACGTCAGAGGGAGAAGTGGTGGGAGGGGGCAGAAACCGTCTCACCCCACTACTGTTATTTTTTGTCCTAGCGACTTGAAATTTATTTTGGTGGTAGATGGGGTCAGGGGCAGTCATTTACGTCAAACAAACTTTTTTGTTGAGTTCCTAGTTTCCAAACTATAGGATTTTCAAAATGGAACTTTTTTTCAAAAAACTCAAAAAATAAAAAAGTTTTATTATAAAAATTAAAGGACATAGAGACCATTCTTTTATGCCCATAGAACACTTTTTAGAAAGTTTGGTTTTAAGAAAAATCGCCTACTTTCCCAGTTGAACTTTTTTCATTTTTGTCCTACAGACCTGGGACGTGGTTTGAAGGTATAGGGGATAGGGACCTTTCATTTATGTCAAACAAACTTTATTGTAAAATTCCTAGTTTCCAAAATAGTGACCATTTTTTTTGAAAATTCATTTTCTTTTGTCCTAGAGACCTGAGACTTGGTACGGGGATAGAGGGGGTAAAGACCATTAATTTATGTGAAACAAACTTTTTTGTAGAAATCCTAATTTTGGAAATATTGCCCATTTTTTAAATTTTATTTTTTTGACCTGGAGACCTGAGACTTGGTATGGGTATAGAGGGGGTAAAGACCATTGATTTACGTCAGACAAACGTTTTTGTAAAATTTCCAATTTTGGAAATATAGCCTATTATCAAAATTTTATTTTTGTTGTTCTAGAGACCTGAGACTTGGTTTACAGGTAGAGGGTGTAAAGACCACTGATTTACGTTAGACAAACGTTTTTGTAAAATTCCTAATTTTGGAAATATAAGCCCATTTTCAAATTTTTATGTTTGTTGTCCTAGAGACCTGGGACTTGGTACGACGGTAGAGGGGACAAAGGCCATTCGTTTATGTCAAACAAACGTTTTTGTAAACTTTTTAATTTTGGAAATATAACCCATTTCGGAAATATGTTTTGGAAAATTTGAAAAATACACTATTTTTGGACTGAGAGTGGTATAGAGGTAGGTGTTGGAGTTAACATATGTCTTTTCAGGATTTTTAGATTAATGACATAGCCTACTTTCCAAATATTTATTGAAAAATTTGAAAAATACACTAATTTTTTGACTATGCATGGGATAGAGGTAAGTGTAAGAGTTGAGAGTCATTGATAAACCTTAGAGTACTTTGTTTTTTTTTTGGAATTTTGAGTGTTGTTGTTGTTGTTGCTGCTTACAAACATGGCTGTAAGCAATATGCAGCCATAAAAAAGGACTGACATACTTTCCAAGACCAAATAAGCCCCAACAAACAAGAGCAAATATGAAAGAGCTAATATAAAAGCCAACAAAAAAGCCAACAAAAGCCAACAAAAGCCAATAAAAGCCAACATAAGCCAACAGAAAAAGCCAACAAAAAACTGACAAAAAAGCCATGTAGCATACTGGTAGTTGAGTGAGTTGTAATATTAACCGATAGGTAGCAGGCTGGTAGTTGAGTGAGTATTGATATCGACCGCTAGATAGTATGCTGGACGTTCAGTGAGCGAGTGTTGAAATGGAGCGCTAGGTAGCATGCTGGTCGTTCAAGTAGTTCTCATAGTCACCGCTAGATAGCGGAAACATACTTTGCGTGTTGCATTTGACTATTTGGTAAAGTTTTACCGAGTGAAAACGTGCTCGTATATGCTTTGTACAAAAATTTATTATACAATTAACCACCAAGTATTTAGAACTAACATGTATAGCCTTGTGTAGGGAATATAGAGGGTCTTTAGCAAAAAAAGACTGTCTAACACATGAGTGTACAGCCTTTTGATATGCAGTAAGTACCTGATAACCTTCAGTAGGCCATAAGAATATTTTCAGTTGACTATTACCTGTCACAGTGTTTACATTGTGAAAGACCGTTGAAACAACCAGTCTTTAGCCTTGTCATAAGCAGTGAGCAGCTGTTACCCTTAACCAGGGGTATATTAGAGGACCCTTATCAAGAATATCATCAATTGACTACCACCATTCACAGTGACCACATTGTGAAAGATTGTCAAAACAACTATTGTACAGCCTTGTACTACACAGTAAGTAGCTGTTGGTCTTGACTATTGTATATTAGAGAACCCTTAGCAAGTATATAATCAGTTGACTACTACTTGTTACAGTGTTCACATCGTGAAAGACCGTCTCACTGTCCAGTCTACAGCCTTGTCATACGCTGTAAAGAGCTGTTGGTCTAGACTAAGGGTATATTAGAGGACCCTTAACAAGAATATCACCAGTTGACTACTACCTCTCACGGTGTTCACATCGTGAAAGACCGTCTCACTGACCAACCTCTAGCCCTGTGATACGCAGTAAGCAGCTGTTTGCAGAAATCAACATTCATAATGGAAGAAGCCATTCCTAGCTATATGTGTAAAGAGTGTGGAAAGACTTTTCTTCGAGACTATCATAGGAAGCGACATGAAGTATCGTGTGGTGAATTTCATGAGTGCAAGACCTGTGGTAGTACATTCAACAATGCCTACAATGGACGTAGTCATGAAGAATGTTGTAATGTTGTGTCGGCAGCTAAAAGACAAAAAGCAGAGCCTACAAAACATTACCTACTGTCATTGGTCCCTGACAAAAATGGACTTATTGAATATGAGACATCTTTTGAAGGTCGACTTAAATCCTATTTCATTCGTTGCGATACGTGCAAGGATTTAAATTCATACCTTAAAGAGTCCAAACAGCAAATAATACAAGCTATGCAGAAAGAACTAGCAATGCACAAGTCGATAAAAGTTAATCTTGTGGCTGAATGTAGATTCATTCATACATCTACCAATGACATTACAGATCGTGCTTTTAAAACACGAAATCAGGCCCTATTTTTGGAAACGGACTTAAGTAGTTTCTTGGAAACACAATTTACAAAGTTAACTACGGAAATGGAGGAATCTGAGCTAAAAGGCAGTAATTGGGCTTTGTTAGCAGTGGAAGGAGTACGATTGAAAATAAATAAGTACAATCCCTTGTGTGGAAGCACATATATTCCATTACCAGCAGCTATACAAGCAAGAAGAGCCTGCATTAATCCTGAAAACTTGAAAAATGAAAAGTGTTTTATGTATGCCATTTTAGCAAAACTGGTTAAAAAGGATGCTCATCGCATTAGTAAATACAAGGACCTGGAAAACAAGTATGATTTTTCTGTAATATCGTTTCCTACATCGCTAGCTGACATTCCCAAATTTGAAAAAGCCAACGATATATCCATTAATGTATTTGGATTGGAACAAGACAAGAAATTGTTCCCTCTGAAGGTTGTGGATCAAGAGCTGCAAGACCATCGCGACCTCCTTTTGCTAAGTTCATTATCCGGCCAGAACCACTACGTCTTTATCATAGATTTTGATAAACTAGTAAGACATCAGATTACCCGCTATGAACATAAAATATATACGTGTAAACGGTGTTTTACACACTTTGATAATCGATATGGACAACAAGGAATGGAAAAAATGAAAGAACATAGAGCTTTGTGTGTCCAGCATGACATTGCTAGGGTTGAAATGCCTATTAAAAACCCCATTGTCAAATTCTTAAATGTTGAAAAAATGCTGAGAATACCTTACGTTATCTATGCAGATTTTGAAAGTATACTCTTACCCTATCAAACATGTCTACCTAATCCTGAGGCAAGTTATACAGTGCCATACCAGAGTCATGTTCCTATGAGCTTTGGTATATACGTTAAACCCTCACCTGCTGTGGAACACATAAAGACAAATCTTTCAAGCCAACCTGTTATTTATCGTGGGCCTGACGCTGCAGAAAAGTTTATGGACTGTTTGATCTCAATAGCTAATGAAATTGATAGCCTTTACAGCTTAAAGGTTCCAAAGGCCTTAACTCAGGCTCAAGAAGCAGAGTTCCAATGTTCTGAAACCTGTTATTTGTGTCAAAAACCATTTACCCAACAGGACTGGAAAGTTCGAGACCACTGCCATATTACAGGGGAATACCGTGGAAGTGCTCACAATAACTGTAATTTGAGGTGTAAAACACGAAACCCCGTTCCTGTGTTTCTACATAATATGAGTGGCTACGACGCAAATTTCATTGTAAAGCAATTGGGGTGTACTACTGAGAGAGTGGATGTTATCGCTAACTCCAAAGAAAAGTACATTTCCTTTACCAAATATGTAGGAAATGTTAAGCTTAGATTTGTGGATACGTTTCGGTTAATGCCGAGTAGTTTGGAAAGCTTAGTTTCAAACTTAACATTATACCCTGAAACAGACAAGTACTTTGGAAAAGAAAATGCAATGCTCATGACTCGTAAAGGGGTATTTTGTTATGACTACATTGACTCATGGGAAAAGTTAAGTGAAACGTGTTTACCTCCAAAAGAGGCATTCTTTAACAAATTAAGTCAAGAAGATGTTAGTCAAGAAGACTATGAACATGCCAAAAATGTCTGGAATCAGTTCAACATTAAAACTCTAGGGGAATATAGTGACCTCTAGCTAATATCAGGTGTACTCCTTCTTGCAGACAGCTTTGAAACGTTTAGAAACAAAACACTAGAAACACACCGAGTGGATGCTGCACACTTCTTTACTTCGCCTGGTTTAAGTTTCGAGGCAATGCTCCTTTACACAGGCATTGAACTGGAATTGCTACAGGATTACGATCAGATTCTTTTAATCGAGTCTGGAATACGTGGAGGCATATGCCAGGTGTCTCATCGGTATGCTGAAGCTAACAATAAATACATGGAAACCTATGATTTTGAGAAACCATCGCAGTTTATTACCTATGATGATGCCAACAACCAATACGGGTGGGCTATGTGCCACTCCCTTCCTTATGGTGGATTTCAGTGGGTTTCTCCAGATACTGTTGATCTAGAAAAACTAAAGAAAGACGATCCTGTGGGATACATTCTAGACGTTGATGTTGATTACCCATCTGACCTTCATGATCTACACAACGATTTACCTTTCCTACCAGAGTGTACACAACCTAAGGATTCGTCTCTGAAAAAACTAATTCCTCATCTTGGAAATCGAAGGCGATATGTTGTTCACTACATGGCATTGAAACAGGCTTTAGATCATGGAATAAAATTGATAAAAATTCATCGTGTGTTAAAATTTAAACAAAGACCTTGGTTAAAGGCATACGTTGATTTTAATAACAACCTTCGAAAACAAGCCAAAAATGATTTTGAGAAAAATCTGTACAAATTATTCAACAATGCCATTTTTGGGAAAACAATGGAAAATATCCGTAAAAGAATAGACATACGTCTTGTGACTGACAGAAAAAGGCAGAAAAGCTAATAGCTAAACCAACATTCATCGACAGAACCATTTATGGTCCTAACCTAGCTGCTTTCCACATGGCTAAACGTAACATTGTATTCAATAAGCCTATATATATTGGAATGTGTATACTGGATATTTCAAAAACTCTCATGTATTCCCACCACTATGAAGTCCTGCTACCCTATTATGGCATGGACAATCTTAAACTCATGTATATGGATACCGACTCGTTCATTTATTTGGTTAACACCCCAGATGTATTTCAAGACAAGTTGGATTTCCTAGAACACCTGGACACATCAGATTATCCTACTAATCACATATGTTACTCTACATTAAACAAGAAAACGTTGGGGAAATTTAAAGACGAGGCTTGTGGACAAATTATAAAAGCATTTATTGGACTTAGAGCTAAAATGTACGCTTTAGACATAAATGGTAAAGAAATCAAAAAGATTAAAGGTATTAACAGTGGTGTTGTCAAACATTGTATAAGCTTTCAAGATTATAAGGATTGTGTCATGAAAAACAATGTAAAAAGAATACCCATGAACATTATCGCTTCTAAACAACATGACATATCATCTATAAGACTAAACAAAATTGCTTTGTGTCCTGGTGATGATAAAAGAGTGATTGATGCTGATGGTATAGGTACACATGCCTATGGTCATTACTCAATCATTAACCATGCTTAAAGAGTTAAGTTATGAATATCTAAATCTTCTGCCTGCAACTAGCAAATACATAAAACAATTTAGGAAATAAAACAATAACACTACAAAAATAAAATAAAATAGTAATCATAATCAAAGAATAAATATAAATAGAAAACAAAATAAAAACAACTGTACAATTTATAACAAAAAAGAATATATGTATATATAAAAATGTATTATGTGTAAATAGTGTACATGTATTTAAAATAAAAAATATTGTATGGACACTGCTTGTAAATTTTTAATTACTACCCACCTCTCTCCACTCCTAATGCAAAATGAACATGTAAAACACAAATTGGAATATCCATGTTTCCATATTGACAAAATAGAAAAAGCATTAAACTGAAATTTTAAAAACTGTAAATGGGAATTTCGTAAATTGACAAATGTACAACAACAAATTGGAAAATCCATGTTTCTATATCATGATATTGAAAAACTTTAAACTGACATTTTAAAAACTGTAAATGGGAAATTGTGAAATTAATAAATGTGTAAACAACAAAATGCAAAATCTATGTTTCCATATTATGAAATTGAAAAACCTAAAACTGTCATAAAAAAACTGAAAATGGAAAATTGGAAAATTGACTAATGTGTAAACAACAAAATGCAAATTCCATGTTTCCATATTATGAAATTGTAAAACTTAAAATTAACATTAAAAAAACTGAAATGGGAAATTAGAAAATTGACAAATGCGTAAACAACAAAATGAAAGAAAAAAATACTCGGTTGGGGAAGTGATCTTGTTGTACAGTAGCCTATAAGACTAGCAAAATGATAGTTGCATGAGCACTTATATACTTTGTGAATGTGCATTAGCCTTTGGATTAGCTTAAGTTAGGTTTGGTATAGTTAGGTTTAGTGAGGTTAGGTATGTGACCTTGTAGTTTACTCTTTTCGGAAAATGTAAAATGTAAAATCTAAAATCAAAAAATCTTAAATTTAAAATGTAAAATCTAAAAAAACTAAAAACTAAAATACAAAAAATCAAAAATGTAAAATGTAAAACCTAAAAAATATAAAATGAAAAAATCTAAAATCTAAAATGTTAAAATGTAAAATGTTAAAATGCAAAATCTAAAATCTCTAAATGAGGTTTCTGTGGGTTAGGTTAGGTTAGGTTATAACTAAGTTTATTATTTGTGCTCTCACATTTGCTCTTACTTTTTTGCTCACACTTTTTGCTCACATTTTTTTCTCGCACTTTTAGGTTAGGTTAAGTTAAGTTAGGTTAAGTTAGGTTAGGTTAGGTTATAACTTAGTTTATTATGTGTGCTCTTACATTTGCTCTCATATTTGCTCTGACTTTGAAGTTAGGTTAGGTTAGGTTAGGTTAGGTTAGGTTAGGTTATAACTTAGTTTATTATGTGTGCTCTCACATTTGCTCTCATATTTGCTATTACTTTGAAGTTAGGTTAGGTTAGGCTAGGTTAGGTTAGGTTAGGTTAGGTGAGGTTAAATGAAGTTGGGTTAGGCTGAATGGCAGAGGTATGAATTAAAACCCGCCTTTTCTCACTTTTGCCTTACAAGACTGAGTGTACCCCGTTCCACTCGTGAGACCAGAAATTAAATTTCTTGTCAGAGCCAGGAATCGAACCCGGGCCTTAGCAGTAACAGCCAAGAATGCTAGCCACTACACTAAGTGGCTGACAATATAAAGCTGGTCTGGATTGCACATGATCAATTAATAATTACCTAATAATAATCATAATTACAACAATAATAATAATAATAATAATAATAATAAATATTCCATTTAGCAACTACACGGCCAACCTCTCCCTGTGAAGTCATTCACGGTCTCGGGGCGTAGTGGCCATATTGCCCATTAGCCACTGCGCCAGCTCTGAATGACCCCTCCATAAGAATAACATAAGGCTGGTTGCGCGCGGCGGCCATCTTGCCCATTAGCCCCTGCGCCAGAACCGCTCTATCATACCTACTTGCAAATAAAACTAAAATTACGTAACAATTACGCCCATTAGTAACTGAAACTCGTTACAAAGATCATACCCTCAATTGCATGTTCCATCTTAAAGCATCACACTAACTAAAAAGACAACCAAACCACAGCCACTTACATTCACCCTCCAATTCAGACTGCTCGAACAGTGGTGACAGATTTACATTAAGATGCGTTTATATCCCAGAATAGTGAGCGGCAATTATATGAGAATGCTGTAGAAGTAATACATTTTGACTTTTTAATTATGAAAATAAATAATTTTGTCCTCCTAGATTTCGATTTTGACCCACTGTGCACTGCTCAGCCAATTGCCCTGCAGATTTTTGGGTGACACGTTGATCACGTTGATCACGCATAGGGTCCCCTCGGCTGTGAATCTTGGTTTTCGTTATCGGGCGCTGCCTCCCTGTCAGACAGCTACTCAATTGTCCTCACGAGGCTGAGTGCACCCCGTTCCAGCCCTCACGTAAGTTTCTAAATTCCCCGATGGAGCCGGGAATCGAACTCGGGGCCTCCGGGTGAGAGGCAGGCACGTTACCCCACGCTGGCAATAATAATAGTAATAATAATAATAAACTATCTTAATTAGCGACGTTTCTATTCTGCATATGAAATTGTGTTGAGTAAGGGTAGAAAATGTGTTCTAACATTTATGAAATTCAGATGATAGAAAGGGATACATTTCGGACCATTATTCAAAATTTGGAAGGGCTCCAAGACGAAAGAACTGCGGAGACTTGAAAAAACTTGGACGGATGAACAGAAGTAGCAGCACAGCGTCCATATAAAGGAATACTGGAGGAAAAGGAAGCTTAAGACGAAGAAGAAACTTTAGCTTAATCCACCGTGGTCTATTCGCAAATAAGAACAAGTAGTTCCGTGAAGAACTTAAGCCTATTTTCACATATCATACTCATGTTAATTCTCTCTAACAACATACAAAATTTCAGTTTGATAGTTGTGATAGATTCGTAGATATTGAGAACCGTCTAAATATTTCTGTTGGTCGCCCGATTGGATTTTTATTCATGTACTATTACATGAAGATTATTGTGTACGTGTGGTATTCAGACTTCAATCGCATGATTAGGACACAAGAAGTAAAAACGAGATTTTAAAATTTCGCACAGCTGCCATCTTGTGGTTATGAAAACAATTGAAATAAATTAGATGCCAATGGATTAACATTTGTATAAGCATTTAACGTGCAAAGTTTCACTGCATTCGGATGGTTAAATCGCGAGAAACGTCCATTTAAATATTTATACTTCGCGTCGCCGCTATGTTGGATTTGTGCTCACCAGGTTACTGAAAGTCCTATAAGTGAACTTATGTTCATAGCCTCTATGATCATTAAAAAATCTGTTTGATTGCTGTAAACGATTCGTAGATATTGAGAACTGTCTAAATATTTCGGATGCTCGCCATTTTGGATTGTTATATGTATAGGCCATAGAGTTATGTACCACTATAGGAAAATTATTGCCTGGGTTCATTATTCAAACTTTCACTTCGATCGCAAGATTACGACACAAGAAATAAAAACATAATTTGAAAATTTCGCACAGCCGCCATCTTGAGGTTATGTAAACAATTGAAATAAATTAGATGGCAGTGCATTACAATATGTATAATCAATTTCTGTACCACATTTCACTGCGCTCAGAGAGTTAAATATCGAGAAAAGTCTATTAAAATGTTTCAACTTCGCTGGGCCGCCATGTTCGTTTTGTACTTCGCAGGTTTATGAAAATTACATAGATAATCTTGTACCAGTGCCCTTTATCACCGTACAAAATTTCATGGTGATATGTGTAATATTGTTTCGGAGATATAGAATGTCATTGAAATATTTCGCACAGTCGCCATGATGGATTGGTGAGACACAATAAAATTTGAAGGGCACGGTCGGGGTCATCCAGAATGGTGCTATGATCTTACTGAGTTTCAATGAAATCGCTCCAGCCGTTTAGAAGTTATTAGGAGGGGGACACACACCATTACACACACACACACACGGACGAAAGGTGATCTCATAAGCCTATTTTTTTCCCATAAAATGAAAATAGGCTAAAAAACTGCCTTATGTCCATTTTATTTGGCGTTTTTTATAAAATCCCAGGGTCCAGGTGCTATGCTGTGTTTTTAACATGCTAGTGAATACTGTATTATAACATGGTATTCTCCTATTTAAGCACTTGCACACGCCAACCAACTGTCCCAGAACTAAATCCATCAATCTTTGGCACAAGATGTGAGTGCTCCAGCAAACTGGCTAATGGGCTGGTACAAAATATATATTTCAAATTGTGGTAAACCTTGAACATTCCGTCACGTCAGGGGTATTTATCTGTGTTATCATTATCCACATTTGAACAGAATAACATTGCTCATTGAATGTGGCAACAAAATTGCAATATATAATCCACTCAACATAAACCAGATTTTGTGTGGTAATCCATATATATTAAAGCATTAGTGAAATTCACAATATTTTCTATGTCTCCCTCTGGATGATTGCGATTATAGTTTTTTGTTGTTGTCGTGATAACACCCATGAATATTAATCAGTCGATTTATTGCTGTATATGAAAACAGATATTAAGACTTCATGGATGTAATTGTACCCTCATTCTATATACCATACACGTAAAATGCATTAAAATTATATATTACGGATAGAATTTGGAGTGCTCCTGATAGCTTCAACATCTGCCCCATTGATTTTACATAACATTCATGCCCATTAAATCTAATCGAATTGGAACACCTCGTGGTGTAGCGTCTAGCATTCTTCTGTCACCCTGGAGGTCGATTCTCGGTTTTGTCATGAAATTCAATTCAGATTTTACGCCTGCAAAGGCTGAACCCGTGGTGTTGGGGTAGCGCGCCTGTCTCGCACTCGGAGGGGCGGCTACGTCAGGGATTCGGATTTTAGAAACATACATGAGGGCCGGAGTGGGGTGCACTCAACCTCGTCAGGACAATTGAGTAGCTGTTTGACAGATTGAGGGGGCGCGCCCAGTCACGAAGACCAAGATCAACATCTGAGGGGACCCGACGCGATGACCACGCGTCACCCCATAATCTGCAGGTCAAATAGCTGGGCAGCGGTCGCTTGGTAGGCCTAAACTCTTCTTGGGCTGAAGTGCCACGGGGTTCTTTCTTTTCTCATTTACTGAGCTCGAATGGGGCGAACTTGGCCTCGTAAGGCAAAGCTGTGTGGATGTGGGCTCGATTCTTACCTCAGACACCCTGGAAGTTGCTATCTGTGGTTTCCCGCTTGCAATCTAGGCAAATGCTGGAATGGTTCCTAACTTAAGACGATGGTTGTCTCCTTACCTATTCTCACCTAATTTATAAATGCCAACACTAATGCAGCAATCATAATGACATAAATTACTATCAGACAATATTCCACACAGACCTAAGTACACAGAGATAAAATATCACGGTGTCGAAGCCCCTCAAATGTAACAACAACAACAACAATATCTCTTATGATAAAACAAAACTTCCTTCGGCTTTTTCCCAACGAATTGGGGTCGCCGGAGCCAACCAGGCTCATTTTGGTTTTGGCCGGGGATTTATGGTCCGATTCCCTTCGTGACACCACGTGATTTTTCACGTAAAAATTCCACCGCACTGTGACCAGGATTTGAACCCCAGTTGTCCGGGTAAAAGACGAGCAGCTAAGCCACTGCGCCATCACGCTCCCCAACAATATCTCGTTTGATATTATATCAAAATCCAGGTGCAAGTAAGTGCCAGTCCTAGAGTGGTGAGATATACATTAGCTAACAGGCTTCATCCTGGGATATACAATAATACAGGCAACCAATTAAAAAAGGAAAAAAAAAAAAGAAACACGCACCTCCATCACCTCTTCTTCTACTTCTTCTTCTTCTTCTTCTTATTATTATTATTTCTTCTTCTTCTTCTTCTTCTACTTCTTCTTCCTCAATTTACCATATTTCTTTCTTTTTTTTTCCTTTTTTAATTGGTTGCCTGTTTTATTGTATATCCCAGGATGAAGCATGTTAGCTAATGTATATCTCACCACTCTAGGACTGGCACTTACTTGCACCTGGATTTTGATATAATCATATATATAATAATAATAATAATAATAATAATAATAATAATAATAATAATAATAATTATAATATCGTATGGCCTCGGGTGCCGGGTGCAAGCTTTGTTATTTGACACCCAAAGTGTAGATTGCATATCGAATTTCGTTGTTCCTTGAAGCACTATGAAAGTCAAGGAGGTTAGATATCTAAGCTCCTTCAACACTATAGCGCTTTCTAGTAGAGAAAAGAGGAACTTTGCGTTGGCGGAAATTCGCGAGATTATCTTTGCCATTATGAACACGGCCTACTGAATTCAAATGGGTTCTTTGACATGCCAACATCGTATGACATGGTGTCGTAATTTTTGCCGGCTTTCAAAAATCACTTACCAAGGCCAGGAGCGAACCTGCAATCTTGGGGTTAGTAGACCGACACGTTGACCACTCACCCACCGTGGCAGGCTATATAAATAATAATAATAATAATAATAATAATATCATATTAAAATAATTAAGTTCCTAGATTCTTTTGCTAAAACAAATTATAACAAATGGAAATAAACTATATTTTTATCTGCATCATATTGAACTCTAGCATTGCTATGAAAGTAGAGCAAGAGGGGCTTAATAGTTCGAACTACCATGATTTCCAAGGAATTTATATCCTGAAACATAAAAAATAATACGTTATAAATCACATTGTGTCCTACAGATTCATAGACAAGAATATCGTATGGAATATGTATATTTTTGATTGAAAAGCATTCATGGATTACGCGTTCATCGTCAAAATTGTCATGTACTCCTTGGAGGGTTGGAACACTAAAGTAATCTGCCTCAAATCAAAATTAGCGAATTAAATTGGTGAAGGAGTTGGCGTGAGGCGACCGTGGCCCATTAGACATTCCCGACATTTGCCTGAAGTTGAAAACGGGAAACCCCTGTAAAACATTCAAGGGCGGTCTTTGTGGATCACCAAAAAGACAGTGTGTATATTTTCGTTTCTTTTTGATAATTGATTTGCAAACAAGTGTAGTTATAGGAATTAGATTTTCACAGCCATGCTAGTGACCAAGGCGGTATCAAGTATTAGGTCGTTTATAACATAAGAGTATTATTTGGAAATAGAATGGCACTACTGTTCTACAAACAACGGTCTGAGGTCTAGGGGTAAGTAGTGAGACTGAGGTCCCAAAGGTCCTACATGAGATCGATTCCCGGCTCTGCTAAAAGATGTCATTCTAGTCTGAGGGTTGAATCGGGGTCCATTCGGCGTTGTGAGATGAAACTGAGATGATTACCATCTCAACAATCCTAAATAAATTTTTTCCTTATTTTTCCACTTCTAAACCAGGAGAATTGTGGTATTGTTCCCAATTTAAGGCTCCAACCACCTCCTTCCCAATGCTATCCTAAATTACAAATTTATACACTACTACAGATACTAGAATAACTCAGGCTATTATACAAAAATCTACGCATATCCAAGTGCATGTGGTTGTGGGCCACGATATTCCCTGCAGAGCCAGTGGAGAAGAGGCATCTGGCGACTCACAAATTAGGTAGTACCTGTACTTGAGAATTATTGTGAACTTCTCAATCTTTGTCCATCAGCAATAGGCATCTATGCTGCCTTACGCGTATTGCGGGTGGCCTCCACAATAGGAATGCGTCACGGCATTTACTGGATCTTAAAGTAAACAACGACAATAATTAATGTAACTTTTTGTTATTGTTGTTGTTAATTTATATTAGGACTTGGGATATGTTGGTCATCAGCGCCGTATAGTTGGGTGTGTGTTGAAATTGTCTGATAACCTGCTAGCATTGATGTGTTGACTGTGGTAGTACTGTATACAGGTGTTCGCAGCAAGCTGTAACTCGTTTGTTTTTAGATATATTTTAATGTTGACACTTGCTTTGGAAAGTACTTTTCAAGCTCTAAAACTTTTGTTTCGTTGGTTTTTGTGTGAAATTCGCGCATAACGCGCAAATCAACTTTTTGTGGCCCGGTTTTGGCACTTTTTTTTGCCCAAATCGATTTTTTGACATCACCTATCGAAAGAGCGACATCGAATTAGTCGAATTAGCCACCAAAATATAAGTTTAGATTTTCGTCCGCTTATACTATAGCATGCGACCTGCCTCTGCCCGGCCCGGTCGAACCAATCTAAACACTAACTCGCATTGTGCGAGTTTCATTTGGGCAAAACTGATATTTTGGTGGCTTATTCGATTAATTCGATGTCGCTCTTTCAATAGGTGATGTCAAAAAACCGATTTGGGCAAAAAATTGCCAAAAACGTGCCACAAAATGTTGATTTGCGCGTTATACGTGAACTTAAAAAAAGAAAAATTAGAGCTTTAAAAGTACTTTCCAAAGCAAGTGTCAAAATTAAAATATCTTGAAAAATAAACGAGTTACAGCACAAAGTAGGGCTTGCTGCGAACACCCTGTATGTAACTGTATTGTTATTGATGCCTTTATTGTGGCGAAGTTAGGGCCTAGGCCCTGTCTTTCACTTAACCACACACAATGCAACTTACATCATTACTCATATGTGTTATTCTTAACCTATCAAACTTAAATACTGGGGACAGTGATGAGGTAGGTGTCCCGGAAAGTGAAGTACTGTAGGCTACTATCCCTGCATTTGCCTGGTGGAAATGTGAAACTTTCCTGGGAAAAACACACTTAGGATAGCCACTGCAAGCGCGAGGATTCGAACATGTAGTCTCCGTACTTGCTTCAGCCAACCTTGTGACCGTGGTGCAAGATTTAAAATGCATTTAACACAGTACAACATAGTTCATGAGTTTCATAATAATATAGCATACTGTTAATGGGGACACATGACCTCACCGTTCCGCCCCTTAAATAATGTATGTATGTCCACCCCTTACTATTCATGTTTTCAACGGGGTTGGGGATGAGATGCGATGAAAGTCTTTGTGGCAGTTGGTTTTTACAGCTGGATGCCTTTCCTGGTGCCAACCTCATGAGAGGAGTTAATGGGAGATGAAATTGATGAAGATGAATGAGACTGGGCAAGGATGTGGAAGGAAGCGGCCGAGGTCTGTCAGTTGGTACCGTCCCAGCATTTGCCTGGAGTTGAAAGTGGGGAAACCACGGAAAACCATTTCAAAGACAGCCAACGGTGGGGCTCGAAACCACGTCTACCGAGTCCACAGGTAGCTTGGACTCAGGGCCTAGCGTTGCGTTTTAGCGAGTGTAGCCACCACTGTCGGACTTAAACGAATAATAATAATAATAAATAACAATTAATGAATCAAAATGGGAATGACACTTAACTAAACATGAAAATAGCAAACAGGAAAAGTAAGAAACTTATACCTAAACAAATCATATATAAATAATAATAATAATAATAATAATAATAATAATAATAATAATAATAATAATAATAATAATAATAATAATAATAATAATAATATCGTATGGCCTCGGGTGCCGGGTGGAAGCTTTGTTATTTGACACCCAAAGTGTAGCTTGCATATCGAATTTCGTTGTTCCTTGAAGCACTACGAAAGTCAAGGAGGTTAGATATCTAAGCTCCTTCAACACTATAGCGTTTTCTAGTAGAGAAAAGAGGAACTTTGTTTTGGCGGAAATTCCCGAGATTAACTTTGCCATTATGAACACGGCCTACTGAATTCAAATGGGTTCTTTGACATGCCAACATCGTATGACATGGTGTCGTAATTTTTGCCGGCTTTCAAAAATCACTTACCAAGTCCAGGAGCGAACCTGCAATCTTGGGGTTAGTAGACCGACACGTTGACCACTCACCCACCGTGGCAAGCTATATAAATAATAATAATAATATCATATTAAAATAATTAAGTTCCTAGATTCTTTTGCTAAAACAAATTATAACAAATGGAAATAAACTATATTTTTATCTGCATCATTGTGAACTCTAGCATTGTTACGAAAGTATAGCAAGAGGGGCTTAATAGTTCGAACTATCATGATTTCCAAGCAATTTATATCCTGAAACATAAAAAATAATACGTTATAAATCACATTGAGTCCTACAGATTCATAGACAAGAATATCGTATGGAATATTTATATTTTGATTGAAAATCATTCATGGATTACGCGTTCTTCGTCAAAGTTGTCATGTACTCCTTGGAGGATCAAGATGTTAGGTATTTATTGTTTGCGTAGTGTTGACAGAGCTCATAAATGAGTAAAGAAATGTTTTGTCGAATTTAGTTGTACGGCGGACGGGGATCTGAAGTGTCAATTTAGTAAATTCATTTTTTTCTGTTATGGCAGGAAGGGAGAAAGGCTGGAGGAAAGGAAGGAAGGATGGAGGGAGGGAAGAAAGAAAGTCGGGAAGAAAGGGAGGTAGGATGAAAGGAAGGAAGGAAGGATGGAGGAAAGGAAGGAAGGGAGGATGGAGGGAGGGAAGAAAGAAAGTCAGGAAGAAAGGAAGGTAGGATGAAAGGAAAGAAGGCAGGAAGAAAAGAAGGCGGAAATAAAGGAAAGAAGAAAGGAAGGAAGGCAGGAAAAATGAAGGATGGAAGAAAGGAAAATAGGAAGGAAGGAAGAAAGGAAGGAAGGCAGGAAGAAAGGATGGAAGGAAGGGAGGCAGGAAGAAAGGAAGGAAGGCAGGAAGAAAGGATGGAAGGAAAGGAGGCAGGAAGAAAGGAAGGAAGGGAGGCGGGAAGAAAGGAAGAAAGGGAGGCAGGAAGAAAGAAAGGAAGGATGACAGGCAGAAAGAGAGGAAGGCAGAAAGAAAGAAAGTAAGGAAAGAAGAAAGAAAGACAGGAAGAAAGAAAGCAAGGAAGGCAGGCTGGAAGAAAGGAAAGAGGAGAGGAAGAAAGGAAGGCAGGAAGAAAGAAAGGAAGGAAGGCAGGAAGAAAGAAAGGGAGAATGTAAGGAAGGAAGGAAGAAAGGATGGCAGGAAGAGAGAAAGGAAGGAAGGCAGGAAGAAAGGAAGGAAGGGAGGCAGGGAGAAAGGAAGGCAGGAAGAAAGGAAGGCAGGAAGAAAGGAAGGAAGGGAGGCAAAAAGAAAGGAAGAAAGACAGGAAGAAAGGAAGGCAGAAGAAAGGAAGGCAGAGAATGTAAGGAAGAAATGAAGTCAGGAAGAAAGGGAGGAAGGCAGGAAGAAATGAAGGAAGACAGGAAGGAAGGAAGGATGAATGAAAGGATGTAAGGAAGGAAGCTTTTAGTTTTACGTGACCGTTTTTCTCACTAAAATGTACTACGGGACTTCCAATTTTCGTGGAATCCTAAACACAGGACGTGATGTTTTACTTCGAACATCTCACATGCACTAACCAGGAATCGAACTTTATCTGCCTCAGTAAGAGGCAAGCTGCTTGACCACTGCACCATCACATCCCTCTTTTATGGGGTTTAACGCGTTTTGGAAGTAACCAGGGAGTTTTGTTTACAATATATTCTAACCGACTTGACACAACATCAACTAACGCCGGTAATACTAATCTCGCAGTTTCATAATATGAAGGGCTCATTCCTCATTATTCCGTCTGCATAAAGAGGAATTCATTCTCGCTGCCGAAAGCGTTAGGAAACATGCGTGGCAGCCATTTGTCACGGCACTGCACTACAACAATATACTCGGTCATTCTGAGGCTAGAATAAATCCTCGCGCTGTCTCCACCAGTCCTTTCTTCGCAAGCACATTCTCAGTTAACCCAGACATAGCCGCAAGAGAGGGAGACTGACTTCCATCACTCTAGGCTGCTAATGACCTCGCGTTTTGCAAAATATTCAATATCTCTGCAATTATTTTATTGAATTTTGGCCCAGATGAACATATTTCTTCACTGATTTATATAACAAGAGGAATAAAATAGAATTTCTATGATTCGATTGCTTTTTGTAGGCAATTCAAAGTTTTGTTGCCTTATTTTTCAAACAACTCAATTCTAATATCTCAAAATTATAATATAACAGGGAAATATTTATACAAAGGTTTTAATTTAGGGGATCGAACTCCTGAGATGTACATAGAAAGCATCTAGGCCAAATTTCAGTGTTATCTTATAAACAATTGATATTTTAAGCTTCCAGGCGGTCAAAACGAATACAAGCCCAATTGAAGAAGGTAGATTGAAAACCGCACAAGTCCACTTTGGACAATAAATGAGTTACGACCGGAATAGAGTTCTTTAGAGAGCTACGCATTATACAGGGTGTCCCACCTAACTCTGCGACCTCAAATATTATCGAAATGAAACAAGATATGAAAAATCTACTTGCGAAGGAATGTAGCCACGTCAAGGGTTCACACAATGGGAGGATATGCACAATCCAGGAAATTATAACAATATCATTTTCAACGCAAAGTTACTTTTTTAAAATGGAACATATATGTTTCTTTCTAGCAAAATCATAAGTAAACATACAATTATTGATAACAGAATTGGTTTCACTTCTCTAAACCCCGTACTTTCTGAAATAACTTAAGTTGTAGAGGACGGTAAAGGAGACTCTGTTTGGTGCGGTATCATTGGCAACCGTATTGTAGGTCCCTATTTTTATCAGGGAACACTAAACAGACAGCGATATGCATCATTTTTTCAAGACACGTTACCCCTTCTCATGGAGGACGTGGGATTGGAAACTCGTGTATCAATGTGGTTCCAGCACAGTGTTTCTGAACCCGTAGACGTCTGCGGACCACTCAGCCTGAAATGGAATCATGTACGGACCACCCCCTCCACCCAATACACCTTATCAATTGTAACCGTTCCTCAATAACCCTTATTTTAAAGATATTTCAATTCAAACCCTGATAGTCATCGCCGCGAATACATTCGGACGATTCTCGTTCTACGCATATCACTTCCGAAATCCCCATTTATTGGCCACTTTTTTTATACGTGCTGGTGGACCCTTTTCACCCGCGGACCACTCCCGAGGCACTCGCGGACCACCGGTTAAGAGCCACTGTTCCAGCATGATGGGTGCCCCGCACATTTCGCACGTGTTGCCAGAGATATAATGGATGCGAAGTTTCCAAATTGGTGGATAGGACGTGCTGGTCCTGTGAGATGGCCAGCACGGTCCCCCGATTTGACGCAATTAGACTACTTTCTCTGGGGCGCATTGAAAGATAGAGTCTATCAGGAAGTCCCAACTACAATGGCGAATATGCAACAGCGTATTACTGCGGCGTGTGCGGAAATATCTGTGGAAACACTGGGACCAGTACAACGCTCTCTTGTTCACCGTCTACAGAAGTGCATTGATGCAAACGGTGGTCAGATTGAACATCTGATGAAGTGACACAGTTTCATCAGTTAAGATGTTACTGCTTACTTGTGAATGCCTTTTCCTTGCTGGATGTAATTTAAAAACATGGCGTTCCTTTCAGCTATAGGCCACAAGTTTGTTTAGGAAATCGGTAATTGTACCTTTGTACTATGTGTACAGTTCTACACTTGTGTTAAACTTGACAAACAGTGTCTCCATTGCCATCCTCTACAACGTTAGTTATTTCAGAAGGTACGAGGTTTAGAGAAGTGAAACCAATTCTGTTATCAATAATTGTATGTTTACTTTCGATTTTGCTAGAAAAAACATGTATGTTCCATTTTAAAAAAGGTAACTTTACGTTGAAAATGATATTGTTATAATTTCCTGGATTGTGCATATCCTCCCATTGTGTGACCCCCTGACGTGGCTACATTCCTGCGCAAGTAGATTTTTCATATTTTGTTTCATTTCGTTAATATTTGAGGTCGCAGAGTTCGGTGGGACATCCTGTATACAGTGCAAAACAATATATGCTTCCACGAGGAAGCCCTTATAAGTGCTGGAGGGAAATTAAGGCAGTTGCAAACCAGCATCTCTGAAAGTGCCAAAAGCAAGTGACATAATGAGGTATATTGACATTATCCATAGTGAGTTTAAGTTACCGTATCAAAAGATGGTACAGAAGAACGAAAACCATACCAGTGATACTACAGACAATGGCAGTGAACTTTGGGACACTGACTGTGATTAGAAGTTCATAAATAACAATATTTTTACGATATTTTCCTCAGAATCTTTGTTTTGTTACTTCAAAACGTAATTTAAATACTGAGAGTTGAAAAATGGCATATGACCAAGTACTTTATATATAGCTTTACAAAAAAGTCAATAGACATACAAAACAAATACCCGCACAGAACCTTTCTGCGAGTCATTTCTAGAGCTGGCAAAACCATCACAAGTCTGTATTCATTTAATAATGAATTCACTTAAAAATATCTATTTTTCAAAATTATGTTAGGTGGACGTGTGCTGTTTTGCATATGACTTTTTCAATGATTGGGACATGTGATACAACCCGAAAAACTTTACATGTTACAAAAAGTTATTTTCATCGATTACAAAAGGAGAGGGCATTAAGAGGTTGACATGTTTCACTCGTCAATTGCATCGTCAGATCCAATAAATGGTACAAGTCTTCAAACCAAACTGTTCTAGAAGACACAACCAATGATTACAATGCAGGTTTGGGTATCTCAGAAATAGAGCAATGCAAGTAGTATAATGCATATTTACAAGGCGGGCGTTTGGAATATGCTTCTTCATTATATTTTACAAATGAGCTGTGGCGTAGTTGGTAGCATGCTGGGCTTCTAAGCCCAAGGTCGCGGGTTCAAAACCGGCCGAAGTCGTTGGATTTTTAAGAGCGTTACAAATACCTCAGCATGCCTTCCTTCGGAGGGGAAGTAGAGCCGGCGGTCCCATGTCATAGATTTATGGCATGAAAAAGAACCTTCCACTAACTACACTTTTGTGAAGCCCAACTTTGTAGAATTGATAACGCTATATTCATTCCAACGTTCGCCACCAGGTGCTGACTACAATGGCATCTAGGCCAAGTCTTCAAGCTAGGTGTCGTGGACGGTAGCATTTGATAGCAAAAGTAGGAACTACTTGAAATTATCGTCTGCAGTCCTTACTTGAATTAAAACAGATAACACACACGAATACATCAATCACAATTAACAGACAGATTCTACACACACCCAAAGTACACGGGGCTACATGACCGCGTTGTCGCAGTCCCTAAACTAAGGAACCAACCAACCAACAGTTGAGCTGTATTACAAAGTCTGAAAAACATCGCCATGGTAATGGTGAATATTTTCTGAATTCTCAGTGGACAGAGCGAGAGCAGAGGAGCTCTGGCGATGGCGTGCCAGTGTTCATTCGAGTGCAAACCAATATGCTACAAATACGTGTACTGGAAACGTAGTCACAAATGGAATCATCTAGCCATGCATTAAGAATGGGTACATGGGAGCAGAGCGTCTGTGGAGACGAAGTCATGTCCCATAAAAATAATGACTGGCCGTTTAGGTTCCATCATTTGTGAAGGAAGGCAGAGTGTTGAAAATTAAGACCGATGTGGGTACCTCTCCAATTCCATGAGTGTAAAAAACATTGACAAAACATAATAATAATAATGTTATTGGTTTTACGTCCCTTTTAACTACTCTGGCTTTTAGAGTCATCGAGGTGCCGGAGTTTTGCCCTGAAAGGGATCTTAACGTGCCAGTAAATCTACTGTCATGGCTCCCTCGCATTTGCGCACCCTCAAATGCCAGCTGACTGCGCCAGGATACGAACCTGCAACCTTGGACCCTGCAGACAAAGAACAGGAAATTGTGTTATCTGACAGACATGTCACATCCACATTTGGCGTTGGACGTGGTCAAGCCCACCATGTGATAAACGGAGTGTAGCGATAAGAAAATTGACCACATATTGGTAAGGCTACCACTAAAGCATGATGACCACACCGTGGTGTAGTATTGTTAGCGTGTGTTGGCTGCAATCACTGAGACCCGGGTTCAATTTCCATCTCCATTAAAAATACTAATTCCTGTCTGAGGGTTAGACCGGTATACATTTAGCCTCGTCAGGCAAAGTTGAGAAGAGGTGAGTTCGATACCTACCTCAGCCATAATAAAAATGATGCTCCGTGGTTCACCGCCTATACTGGAGGGAAATGCCAGGATGACACCTAAATTAAAGCCACGGCCGCCTCCTTCAATGTTCTATCCTCAATCACATCGTCATCTTGGCCGAGACGCCAGAGGATTTTGAATGAGTTTTTGAATGGTGTCGATTCTGTTTTGAGGAAAGAATTCATGATGAAAATGTATATATATAAAACAAAAATATTGGAATGCAGCCGAAATAAATCAGAAACCTCTATGGAAATCAAATTGGCAAGTGAAAAACTAACGAAAGTAGGAGACCTCTGTTACTTAGGGAGCAAAATAATCAGTGATGGACGAAGCAAAGAGGATATAAAAAGTAGTTTGGCTCAGGCAAGGAAAGCATTTCTACAGAAAAGGAATCTGTTGACATTGTACATGGATTTAGGTATTAGGAAGTCATTTTTGAAAGCCATTTTCTGGAGCGTGGCGCTCCATGGAAGTGAAACTTGGACTTTTGGTGCAATAGAAAAGAGGAGAATTGAAGCGTTTGAAATGTGGTGTTACAGTAGAATGATGAAGATCAGACGGGTAGATAGGGTTACAAACGAACAGGTATTAAGACGAGTGGGAGAGGAGAGATGTTTCTGGCGACTGCTAATGAAGTGAAGAGATAGGTTGGTAGGACACGTACTAAGACATCCAGGAATAGCAAGCTTAGTTATGGAAGGACAGGTCGAGGATGAGAACAGTAAGTGTAGACCAAGGTTAGAATATGTTAACCAGATTGCCTCGGATGTAGGGTGTGGTAACTATGTAGATATGAAACGATTAGCTCCAGATAAGTAGGCATGGAGAGCAGCACCAAACTAGTCAAAAGACTGAAGACTCATATAACAATCAGTACAGTTATCACAGTGACAGAATCGACAGCAGTGACTCCACTCGCTCAAGCGCAGAGTCAAGTCATGGGACCAAGCTCTCTGCTTACTCGGTAGATGCGTGGGTTTGAGTCCCTCCGTTGACCGTCCTTGAAATGGTTTTCCGTGGTTTCCCCCATTTTCAACACCAGGACAGGCCACAGCCACTTCCTTCCACATCCTTGCTCAGTTTCATTCATCTTCATCCATTCCATTTCTCATCGCGACGCGCAGGTCGCCTACGGGTGTCGACTAGAGAGACCTTCACTCAGCCTTTCAGGAGGCCACACGACAAAAAAAAACAGTGACAGAGGCTATGAGACATATTCTACCCACACCCAAGTGCACGGGGCCACATCACCACGATGTTGCAAAAGCCCATAAATAAATCAACAAAACAATTGTTAGCAGCTGATTATGTTTCAACATATTATGTCATGTTACTCGTTCACCTTATTGGTAGAGCCCTGAGCTGATAAACGAAACATTGTCGGCATCCGCCCTGCATCCGCACAACTATTATCCGCATCCGCCCCGCATCCGCATGACTTTTTCCGCATTCGCACGTTTGTTATCCGAATCTATTGGAATTACAATAATATTTTTAGTTACATAAAGCAACATATTTAGACATTTGAGGAAAAAGTCGTTCCCCTAGCCTATGTACGCCATGTGCTTTGTTTAAAAAGAATGCTATGCAGCCTGAATTTCAACCCATTCCTGCTCGAAGTGTCAATTATGCTTAATGAAACAATTCGAATGAGATTAGCTTAAATCATCATCTTAACCCTCTTAGTGCCAAGCCATTTCCTAAAATACTTGCCAAGAATGCCAAGCTATGTTCTATGGTCATGCAGACTATTCGAAAAACAAAAATCATAAATACCACATTTCAAATGATAGAATCATTATTTTTGCTTTGCATTATAACCAATACTTCATTCTTTCATACATTATGTTCATAAAAGTAAATACGGCATATAAACCTTTTTAATTCAGGTTATTCTGATAATAGTTCAATTTTTCATTTTAATTTGGTAAAAAAAAATCAGTTTTGAACCTAAATGAAGGACACCTAAGAGCCATATTCGAAGAAACACTACGTTTCCAGCTGTAGAAAGTTCTTAGATACATCTGTAGGCAGAAAACTTCAACAAGAAGTAAACAACTGCACCGCAATTTTGGCGGGAACGCGCGTGATTGGGGGAGAGCTAAGAAAGGGCGTGAATACAAACTCAAACCTATTGCGTAACGGACTTCGAAGGAAAAAAGTAAACACCGCACAGTAAAGATTGAAACCTCACCTTTCCAACAGTATGAAATAATCACGGACATATGCTTAGAGAAATTTACAAATATAAGATAAACAGCGCGCCGATTCAATCGGCTTTGGCACTTTTGGCGCGAGCAGCGAGAGCCGATCTGATCGGCGCGCGGCACTGAGAGGGTTAAATTTGTCATAAAAGAAACAACATAAAATATGATATGTCATAAACATCCTGATCCTAATAATGTTATTAATCAAGTTCGGATTGTATTCTAAAAGCTATCTGCAAATTTTCTCTAAACATTATCCGCAGCTTATCCGGCATCCGCAGAGCCAAGCTAACTATATTCGCATCCGCGCAGAGCTTTACTTATTAGATCATGTTTTCCGCTCGTGCTGTACCTTCTCCATGTGCTACCTTCTTTGATGCTCTCGTTTTTTATGGGACCCATCTTCGGAATTCTGTTGTTGTTGTTGTTGTTGTTGTTAATTCATTGAAGGGGCTTGGAACATCTTGGTCAACATATTCGTGGAGTTGTGTATGAGTTGAAGTGCCTTATAACCAGATACCTTAAAAGGATACTAGGCATAGCAAAACCTCATATTCTAGATTGCCTTATGAACTAGCACGTGAACCATTCTTGATAGCAGAGTTGAGAGAGCGACTTCTGTTGTCAGCCACAAAATCAGAACAGGATCACCTCAGGATAGGGAAAGGAAAGGCGGAACAAATAGAGAGAGATTTCTATGCAACAGACGCAATGTGTAATAGAAATTGGACGGGACCAAACTATTTAATGAGGGGCGCAAACAATCGATTAGCAGTGCATGGCTTCCATCATAAGATGTGTCGGAAGATCAATTTTCACGAGCCGGGTGACCAGAGTGCATGCAACCTCTGTGGAAAAAAATGTGAACATTACCACGTCTTCGTAAAATGCCAGTAGAGAACTATGACGATAAGTGATTACCGTAAATTATTGGTCTTTATTGTTTTCACATCAATGTATAAATTCTTTGACTTTTCGGCTGAAATATATTATTATTATAATCTGACTTTCTGTGATCACTGTAGTAGTGTGAGTAACTGTATTTGTGACAAGAATGGGAGCAGATGCCCCTGGACTTAACATAAGTTACTTTCCCGTGGAAAGAGCGTGGAAAAGCCTGGTAAAACCACACTGAGGATAACCGCTGTTGGCACAGAGATTCGAACCTCCTATCTACGGACTTATTGAGCTGCCCGCGCGGCCGTGGTGCACGATTTACAGAAGTGTGCATATTATTAGAAACGAAGCCAGTTTTCCAAAATTACCTTTATACATATACATTAAATGTGTTTGCAAGGACTGGAATTACTTCAAATTTTTAACCAAGAGTCTTAATTATATAGTCTTTTATAAAACTCAAAGTAAAATGATTTTTTAGAACTTTTATTAACAGAGAAGCTTTGCTAATGCAACACGCCACTCGTTTTGTTTTGATTACTCACTCCACTTTTCGTGTGGATTTAAAGCAGGGGGATTTGGAGTCTTTTTCCTGATGATCCACTCTTGAACTATTCAAAGATTCATGAACCATGAATTGAAGTCACATGGCTTAGTACCGGGTGAGTGAGCCGTGGTCGTTAGGGCGTGGCTGCAGGCAGACGCTCACATCCGGGAGGCGAGGAGGTTCGAATCCCTCCGCCGTGAACATTGAAGATGGTCTTCTGTGGTTTCCCATCTTCCACCCAGGCAAATGCCGGGGTTGGTCCCTAACTATAGGCCACAGCCGGTACCTTCCAATTCCTCGTCCTTACATTCACACTTTCCACCCCAGACAACACTCCACACGCGACAGTACCTATAGCTCACCCCATGGGTGTCCACATAAAAGCAGCTCTTAACTCTGGCGAGCCGAACATGTCCTCGGACACTCCCAGCACCAAAATCCATACGAAAAAAAAAATAGAACTGACCTAGTGGGTGCATTCCAAAATCAATCAAATAAAAATAGAAAACGGATCCAGCTCAGGTATTCCTCGGAATCCCCAATTCTGAAAGTTTCCAGATGCAATTCCTTATGGGAAAATGTGTAGGTCGATACGGGAGAAAACATTACTAAGTAGGTTTACAAAAGATGCCAGCAGATGGTCAATAAAATGATTTTGAAGAAAAATTTTGACTGATTTAAATTCATTATTTGATACTTATAATTTGCATACCTCTGTACTGAGCACGGCTACGCCGCGAAGTCTCCAGAATTCTTGATGTCATTCTGTGTATCATCTCCTTGGCAGTTAGATATTGTTTGTGGTGTTCAATGAATGTCCAGCATTTCGAGGTACATGTCAGAGCAGGTCTCACCACCGTCACGTCGAGCTTGACTTTATGTTTCTCTGACATAATAATAATAATTATTATTATTATTAATTTATTTATTTACCATAAATGAAACAGAAGTACGGAAAGCCTAGTGAAAAATGTTTCACTGGAACAATTTACATCTCCATTTGGTTTGCAATATTTACTTGTTTTACAAAGATATTTGCATTATTTACATATTTAGAATATTAGCATAGTTCACTCACTCTCTCACGCACGCACTTTAATCACCTCAATCACTCATACCGAAGTTTATTTACATAATGTACCTTTTTATGTACGGCCTGAATTTCCGAAGAGGCAAGATCTTGGCATCCCCTGGCAGCGCGTTCCATAACCGCGCAGAGCGGCCGTAGAAACCTGTCAGGTAAGCATTGCTACGTGCGAAGGGCGGCACGAGATTTACACCTCGTCCTCTTCGAACTGACCGATTTTTTTTAGCGTATGGCTTTTAGTGCCGGGAGTGTCTGAGGACATGTTCGGCTCGCCAGTTTTGTAGCTGCTTCGAGACGGACACCCAATGGGTGAGCTACAAGTACCGTTGGGGAGGAAAGTTGGAATGGAAGGGTGAGGAGTTGGAAGGCAGTGGCTGTGGCCTATAGTTAGGGACCAACCCCTGCATTTGCCTGGAAGGAAGATGGGAAACCACAGAAGACCATCTTCAAGGTTGCCGGCGGGGGGATTCGAACCACCTCGCCTCCCGGATGTGAGCGACTGCCAACAGTCATGCCGTAACGACCAAGGCTAACTCACCCTGTCAACTGACCGATAAGCCAATGACAGTCGGCAAAAAGGGTCAACATTAATGGAACCTGTAAGGGATTTTTTGAGAAAAATTAGATCAATTTGTTGGGCTGTTGCCTCTATGGATGGAAATTGTGACAAATTGGAAGGGGAATAACGAGCTATTAGCCTCTCTGCGCGGCGTTGTACACACTGCACCTTGTTCATGTTTTCCGCTCTAGTGGGACGCCAAGCAGGTAAGCCGTCCTGTTAATACCGGCTCTAGGCTTACAACCTCTCATGTTTCTGTACTTTATTCCAATTCAGCCAGCCTACACTGATTCTGCAATTTACATTTTCATCACATCCATCCGATTTTTCCGCTACGAAGTCAATGAATTTAAATATGTCACATGTTAGCAGTGCTTGGGAGTCTCAAAGTAGCTTATCCGAACTTCATTTATGTCGTTGTCTTCGATAATAAGTCTCCCTCGATCATTATTGATAACATTAAGAGCCAAAAGGTCTTGCAGACTGTTGTGTCATCAGAATGCGATCGTCTAGATCCTCTTCTAACACTACGGAGTATACAAATCGTTATGCAGGGACTCAAACGCTACTGCCTTTGCTGCTGCTTTCTTCTTCAGGTAGTAGTAATTATTAGGAGAGGTGCCTCAGAATCCAAGCATTTGATTCTAGGAAATGTTGAAAATATCGTTCAAACTCACACACATCATGCCCACTCTCTGCACAGTAATTCGAACCCTCAATTTCCGGACTTTCAGTTCCCTCTCACAGTGGTGGAGTTAACAAGCACGGGTATGCTGCGGGGTACTAAACTATTGAACTTCGTGCCAAATAGGCTACTATTAAAATGGCCTCTAGCTTGTAAGTGAAGTCAAATTCTCAATGGGTAAACATTAAAAGTGAACACTAAGTTCCACTACTCAAGTAATACATCCCTTCCTTGACAAATGTCGTGTTATCGTGAAGGATTACGGTGTTTGACAGCAGGTCTCAACGTTCCTCACAAGCAGCACGACACAGCTGATATTGCATAAATGGTGCTTAAAACTGTCAAGATAAATCCAATCGTGCTGTCTCGCAGTACTTGTTTCACTTAACATCATTTTTCCGTATAAGTGCCGATAGGCTTGGCTGAGTGATTAGTTAACTCATAAGTCTGTCTTCAATTGGTAAATTTTAATTTCTCCCATCCAGATGTTTGTAGCCAATTAATTCACTAACAGAAACAGTGTAGTCAATTCAATTTTATATACGGGAATATATAAATATTTGAAATTCGCATTCTTTTACCACAATTTTCTTTTTAAAATAAAATTTCAGGTATTAAACTGTTGTTTTCCAAATACTGTTTACAAAATGGCCGAATATATGTTCTGTGATAAGTTTATTTATTTTTGAATTAATTAAATTTGAATTTATTTATCTATTTGTTTAGTTATTTATATATGTATTTATTAATTGTTTAATAATTTATTTATTTCTTTATCGAAACATAGGACTACACAGGCAATAAAATACATTTTAAATTGGTTTGATCAATTTAAGACTCTCGGGATATTAAACGCGTTAGATACTTTGCATGATGGTCATTACATAAGAGTTAGGGAGTTAGTTATTGTTGTTTTTTGTTCGACGATGTCGAAATGTAAATATTGTATGTCAGTAATCTGTACTATAATGAGGCTCATAATAGTACAAGTTTTCATTATGGGACAGTTTCTCCCACGAATCAGAATCAAGAAACAGTTGTTTGACCAATTAGGTAAGGATAGCACCGCACCTGCGCTGAGTTCCAAGGCCTTCTAATTTAAATTTCACTGCGTGGCCTAGTGTCATAGTGGGGTAAACAAGGAGGCCATGGTCAAATACAAGGTATTCTCTGCGTCCCATGCGCCCTGTTCCGTACATAAAACTGGCGAAACCTCGACAGATATTTATGAATATTTATGTTCGAACATAAAATAGTTATAATAATTATCGTCGAACATAAACAGTCGTATGCAACTCGCCTATAATGGTAATTAAGAAACTCGTATGGAAATTATAAAATTCGCATACGCTCGTTTTATAAACATACTCGTGCCTTAATTATTGCCATTATAGGCTCGTTGCATAATGTACTTTTAATGGGCGGAACAGCGAGTTTGTCTGCCCATGAGTACAAGGTATTCTGATAAGGAATAAATTAACGTGTTCTGTAACAATATTGCCAATCGTAATGAAATTATACATATAGTGGAATTCAACCCTTCCGGAGACAAAGTGGAGAAAAGTGAAAATAATGGGAAATTAAGCTACATTTTATGTTTTCTTTTAGTTTTAAAACGTATTTACTTTCTCACAGAAAACATATTTGTATATAGGCCTATATAAATATATATGATTTTACCCGACGATTGTGAACGTTTCTGTTCGTTTTAGAGCCTCGTTGAGTAGTGGCTAGCATTTTGGCTGTAACCGAGGAGGCCTGGGTTCGATTTCCGTCTCGGCCAAGACATTTTATTCTAAGTCTGAGGGCTGGACCGGGGTTCACTCAGCCTCGTGAGGCAAAACTGAGAAGAGGTCGGTTCGATTTCCATTTCAGCCATCCTGGAAGTGGTTTTCCAGGGACTTTCCACTTCTACTCCAGATAAATACCAGAATGGCTCCTAACTGTTGGGCACGGCCACCTCATTCCTAATCGTCACCTGCATTACACTAATACGGACACCACATTAACATAGGTTATCAGAAAATTTATATATCTTTATATATATAATTCTTCGACACATGTGTATGTGACTGAACTCCTCCTAAACGACTGAACCGATTTTGATGGAATTTGGTATGTATATTAGGGTGGGTCCATGTATGGTTTAGATTCACAATCTGACCCGGTAGGTGGAATGAACACAATTTTAGAACCACAATTTACACACAATTTTAGAACAGTCGTCATGGAAACCACTAGCCTTGGCCTTCGTGAAAGCTGATGTCATTGGACGGTTCGTCTCTGCACGTTAGAGCCACCTGGTCGCAACCTGTGCAACTACCGCCATTACATACACTCCGCCCGGGGCGCAAAGTTGTGTTTTATACCAAAGGTGGCAGTGATGTCGAATTCTACTGTTTGTCTCTGCACGTTAGAGCGTTTCAAAGTTCCGTATGCATTCATATACCATTCATCCGATTGCCATGAAACTTGGGTGATATGTTGAGTGAGCTCCAGGGAAGGTATTTGGCTTAGTAAATCCATTTTACAATAGATAGCGCACGAATAGATTCAACAAACGAGCGACGACGCGCGAAGCGTTTCAAAAAGGTCCCGTATGCGTTCAAATACCATTCGTTCGATAGCGATGAAACTTGGGTGAGATGTTGTGTACACTCCAGGGAAGGCTTCTGGCTTAGTTAATCAATTTCACATTAGGTAGCGCACGACTAGATTCATGATGATGATGATAATTGTTGTTTTAAGGGGCCTAACATCTAGGTTATCGGCCCCTGTGACTAGATTCAACAAATGGGTGACGACCCGCGAAGCGTTTCAACAAAATCCCGTATAAGTTTATATTCCATTCATAGATTGAGATGAAACTTTGATGAGTTATTGTGTACACTTAAGTGAAGGCTTCTAATTTAGTAATCCATTTCACAGGAGGTTAAGCACGAGTAGATTCAACAAATGAGCGGCGACGTGCGAAGCGTTTCAACAAAGTCCCGTATGCGTTCAAATACCATTCGTCCGATAGCAATGAAACTTGGGTGAGATGTTGTGTACACTTACGTGAGGGTTTCTAACTTAGTAAATCCATTTTACAATAGGTAGCTCACGAGTAGATTCAAAAAATTAGCAACGACGCGCGAACTTTTAATCAAAGTCCCGTATGCGTTCATATACCATTCATCCGATTGCAATGAAACTTGGTTGAGATGTTGTGTACACTTACGTGAGGGTTTCTAACTTAGTAAATCCATTTCACAGGAGGTTTCGCACGAGTAGATTCAACAAATGAGCGACGACACGCGGAGCGTTTCAATAAGGTCCCGTATGCGTTCAAATACCATTCGTCCGATTACGATGAAACTTGGGTGAGATGTTGTGTACACCCTACGGAAGGTTTCTGGCTTAATAAATCCAATTTATAATAGGTAGCGCACGAGTAGATTCAACAAATGTGTGACGGCACGCGAATCATTTCAACAAAGTACCGTATGCGTCCATATACCATTTATCCGATTGCGATGAAACTTTGGTGAATTGTTGTGTACACTCCAGGAAATGTTTCTGTCTTCGTAAATCCAGTTTTTAATAAGTAGCGCACGAGTAGATGCAACAAATGAGCGACGGCACGCGAATCGTTTCCACAATGTCCCGTATGCGGTCATATATCATTCATCCGATTGCGATCAAACCTTGGTGAATCATTGAGTACACGCCAGAGAAGGTTTCAGGCTTAGTAAATCTATTTTACAATAGGTAGCGCATGAGTAGATTCAACAAATGAGTGACGGCACGCGAATCGTTTAACGAAAATCACGTATGCGTTCATATGTCATTCATCCGATTCCGATGAAACTTTGATGAGTTGTTGTGAACACGCCAGGGAAGGTGTTCAACTTGGTAAATCCATTTTACAATAGCCTATTGGTAGCGCACGAGTAGATGTAACAAATGAGTGACGACGCGTGAAGCGTTCCAACAAAATCCTGTATGCGTTCATATATTATTCATCGATTGCGATGAAACTTTGATGAGTTGTTGTGTACACTTACGTGAAGCTTTCTAACTTAGTAAATCCATTTCACAGTTGGTAGAGCACGAGTAGATTCAACAAATGAGTTACAGCGCACGAATCCTTTAAACCAAATCCCGTATGCGTTAAATACCATTTATCCGTTTGCGATGAAACTTTGGAGAGTTGTTGTGCACGCTCCAACGAATGTTTCTAAATTAGTTAATTCAATTCACTATAGTTTAGAGGCAGTTAACAGAAATTGAAAAAAATATTGTGTATCCAAAAGCACTTCAAGAAACAAAGTTACAACTCTTTATTTGATTGGCAGGACAACGTCTGCCGGGCCAGCTTGTATATACAGTATATAAATACCTAGGAGAGTGGATAATGAATGACTCACAGGAAAATACAGCAATAAAAACGCGTATGCATAAATTACAAAGGTGTTTTCATATGACAAAAGATATATATAATAAAAAGAACTTATCCTGGAACACTAAATTAAGGTATTATCAAACTGGTCAGACCTGAAACTATGTATGCAGCAGAAACACTTAAATTAACAAGATTTAGTGATTTAGACAAATTAGAGAAGACTGAAAGACGAATTCTGAGAAAAATACTGGTAGCTAAACGAAATAATAACGCAGAATATAGGTTACGACCAAATAGAGAGTTATATTTGAAATGTGAAAAATTAACTGATGTAATGAGAAAGAGAAGATTGCAGCTTTTGGGGCACATCTATAGAATGGAAAATAGTAGACCAACTAAACAGATCTTCAACTTACTAGTTACAAATCCAAACCCACACGGTTCATTGAAATTGACAAAGATTGGACAAACGCCAAAATTCAGACAGACACAATAGCAAACAGTTCACTCTTCAGAGAAGGTATTCAAAAGGCAAAATTTCAAGAAAGGAAGAAACAAATAACTGGCAGAAAGCGGACTCAAGAGGAGAAAGATCGGCACTCTAGAAGCATGAAAGAAATTTGGAAACAACGGAAATTGAATACAATGGACAATAGTCAGCTTTGATTCATCGTTCCCTCCAAATGCGTTATTCGAAAGAAGAAGAAGAAGAAGATATAAGTTATACACGCACACCCACGTACACAGGACTAAAAGACCACTATGTCGCAAAGCCCGTAATGAATTAACAACAGGAATAGCTCATCATGAAATTGGTTGGTTGGTTCCTCAGTTTAGGGGCTACGACAACAGGTCGTATAGCCCCGTGTACTTTGGGTGTGTGTAGAATCTGTCTAATAACCGGCATTAATTGTGATGACTGTATTAGTGTGTGTATCTGTTTTCAAATCAGGTAAGGACTGCAGACATTGATTTTATTTTAAGTAGTTCATACATTTGCCACCAAACGCCACCGTCAGCGACAACTAGTTCAGAATCTGGTTACCAGACGCCACCGCAGTCGGCTCCTGGCGACGAAGAGCATTTGTCAAATGTTCAACCTAAACTAATTTAGCTTCACACAGGTGTAATTAGAGGAAGGTTGTTTAATATGCCATAAATCTATGACATGGGACCGCCGGCTTTACTTCCTCTCCGAAGGAAGGCATACTGTGGGATTTTTAACGCTCTTAAAAATGCGACGACTTCGGCCGGGATTGAACCCGCTATCTTGGGCATAGAACCTCAGCGTGCTACCAACTACGCCACCGAAACCGTCAATCATGAAATTAATAAGCAACTTTTCCCCTCCCTAAATATAACATATGAAGGGCACAGGGAAAGAAGGGGCTAAGTCACAATTTTAACATGTTCAGTAAATGGTGTATAAAGAGCTTAACTATCATACTAATATATAACAAGATGTTCAGTAAAGAACATATAGCCTACTTTCTCCAAAATGCATAGGTATTGTTATAACTCTTTGTCCTTTTCAAGGAGTATAAATGAAAGTTGGTTGTAGTAGCTTGTTGAAATACAACGTGCTATAGGGATATTAAACATGAATATGAGGTGCTAGTGCTACCTCTGTAAAAAAATTCATTCAATTCGGTTTCACCGTGTTTGAATTGATCTGGCCGCTATTTGCAAACTATTGGGCTGATGACCTTGTAGTCAGTCATAAGATGCTTTCCACAAAAAGGCATGTTGTTGCAAAATCCGGTAGAGATCAAATTATTAGGATGGTCGAAATTTGATTTAAGCTTTTAACCTTTTTGTGGCCGTCATTCCGTTTCCGTCAAGATGGCGGCGATATAAAACATGACAGTGAGGTGCCTTTTGCTAGTACTACCTCTGTACCAAATTTCGTTCAATTCGGTTTCACCGTGTTTGAATTGATAGGGGGAATCGATTTGCACACATACTTGGCCACCATCTGCAAACTATTGGGCTGATGATCTAGCAGTTTGGTAAGAATATGCTTCCCACATAAAGATTTGTTGTTGCAAAATTTGGTAGAGACTAGATTATTAGGTTGGTCGTAATTACATTTTATCCTTTAACATTTGGGTGGCCGCGATTACGTTTCCGTCAAGATGGCGGTGATATAAAACATGACACTGAGGTGGCCTTTTCTAGTGCTACCTCTTTACCAAATTCCGTTCCATTCGGTTTCACCGTGTTCGAATTAATAGGGGGAATAGATTTTCACACAAAGATGGCCGCCATCCGCAAAATATTAGGCTAATGACCTATTAGTTTGGTGAAAGGATGCTCCCTCCATAATGGTATGTTGATGCAAAATTTGGTAGAGATCGGATGATTAGGTTAATCGTAATTTGGTTTAAGCTTTGAATATTTGTGTGGCCGCCATTACGTTTCCATCAAGATGGCGGCGATATAAAACATGACACTGAGGTGCCCTTTGCTAGTGCTACCTCTGTACCAAATTTCATTCAATTCGGTTTCGCCGTGTTCGAATTAATAGGGGTAATCGATTTTGACACAAAGATGGCCGCCATCCGCAAACTATTAGGCTAATGACCTATTAGATTTGTCAAAGGATGCTCCCTCCATAAAGGTATGTTGTTGCAAAATTTGGTAGATATCGGATGATTAGGTTAGTCGTAATTTGATTTAAGCTTTGAACATTTGTGTGGCCGCCATTACGTTTCCGTCAAGATGGCGGCGATATAAAACATGACACTGGGGTGCCCTTTGCTAGTACTACCTCTGTACCAAATTCCGTTCCATTCGGTTTCACCGTGTTCGAATTAATAGGGGGGTTCGGTTTTCACACAAAGATGGCCGCCATCCGCAAAATATTAGGCTAATGACCTATTAGTTTAGTGAAAGGATGCTCCCTCCATAATGGTATGTTGATGCAAAATTTGGTAGAGATCGGATGATTAGGTTAGTCGTAATTTGATTTAAGCTTTGAACATTTGTGTGGCCGCCATTACGTTTCCGTCAAGATGGCGGTGATATAAAACATGACACTGAGGTGTCCTTTGCTAGTGCTACCTTTGTACAAAATTTCGTTCAATTTGCGCTCACCGTGTTCGAATTGATAGGGGGGACAGACATTCAGAGTACACACACTCACACACACACACACACACACACACACTCAGACTCACACACACACATACACACACACACAGACAGACACACTTTTTTCGCCCTGTAGTGATCTCATAAGTCTACTTTCATTTTTTGCAAAAATCGAAAGTAGGCTAAAAATGAGATGGTGTGTGTCTGTCTTTCTGTCTGTCTGTCTCTCTGTCTGTGTGTTACTCAATAACGCAAGAACCACTGGTCCGATTTAAATGAAATTTTGCATGGATGTAGCTGATTTACCATGTTTACATATAGGATACTTTTAATTTCGATATTTTGCACTATTCAAAAATGGCGACCATTTTAGTGACGTCACTACACCCTTTGGTTTCAAAATTTCATACTTCCATATCAAATAAAAAGAGAACGCTAAGAAATAGCAAACTTTTAATGCATACACGAGCTTTACCATTTAATTTTCTATCCAAAAGGTCCCGATCTCTTTTCGTTTATCTCCAACGGTTAGCGAGTAAAACCTAAATTTGTGCAATAAAACACGGTCAACACTGAGCGGTGCAGTATATCTCTACATACATAAAAATTAAAGTTTGTTTGTTTTTTTCGCAATTTCTACGGAAATTTGAGTTATTTACACGTTTCAGACTGTTTTATTATGGATGCGCGCGAAAATAATTTTTTGGTCTGTCTGTCGGTTTGTTTGTTTGTCTGTGGACAACTTTGTTCCTTTATAACTCGAGAACGGCTGGGTGTATCAACGTAAAATTTGGTACAGATATCAATCAGAGGCACGACACTAATCATTGATGTAACTCTTCTCTGTACCTCTCATAAAAGGGGGCATATCCCCTTAAAATACATGCTGAAATAGGAGTAGAAGGACGAGACAAAGCTCATTTTCAGCCCCTCAATGTGTGAGACAAAACTCGGGGGGCCCTAAAACCACATTTTAAGGTCCTAAGTCCAACCGTTTCGATATATTCCCCGAAAACTAATTTCATTTAATAAACGAATGAACGAATGCAAGCCGATAACCATGGCAACAGATTCTCAGAGGTCCATCTATTGCTGTAAGACGCAATGCAATTCCATTAATTACATTAGTGTGAAAGTTTGCAAACGGCAAAATGGTTATTACGGAACCAAATTAAGCTGTAAATTTCATCAATACGTAAAATGCGCTTAAGGGGGTCAAGGGGTAGTCTAGATTTTTTTCACGCAATTTACACCTGCGGGTGTGGTACGACAGGTCTATTATATTCCTATCCCTATATTATATTATTAGTATTAGTATTATACTAGCAGAAGTACCCATTCTTCGAACGGTCGTCGGTATTAATAACCAGACGTAATCAATTGAGCTACTGTTGCAATGGTTAGGGGCTTGGAACCTGTTTGTCGACAAAGATAAATGATTAGTTGAAATATGCTATGAAACTAATTTACCTAACGTGTACTTCTGACGTGAAAATAAAATTGAAAACCTCGTAGACGAAATGCAATTCACGTCACATAAAAACTGACCCTAACTGTTGTGTCAAGTGCGCATCCAGAGGAAGACCCCTTTAATAAATTATAAAGGCTTGTGGTGCATGAAAATTCAGGTTTCTTAGCCTCCAATGGCCCAAATTCCTAAAAGAAAAAAAAAACAAAAAAAACAACTATTTCAATTCAGGATTTTTTGAAAATAATGTTGCTGTTTGAAGATATAAAAGACCTACTGTACGACACATCGCACGTTTAAGTCTTGTGAAAAAATCGAGGGTACCTCTTGACCCCCTTAAGCGCATTGATGAATTTTACAGTTTTTGTTGGTTCCGTGATAACCTTATAGCCATTTGCAAACTTTCACATAAATTTAATAATTGGAGTGGCATTACTTCTTGCAGAAATAGATGGAAAGTTGGATGTACCTTTTTGAGACACTGTTGTCATGGTTACTGGCTTGCATTCCAAAATTAGTTTATTAAATGAAATTAGTTTTCTGGGAATATCTCAGAAACTCTTGGTTTTAGAGCATTGAAATGTAGTTTACGGGGACCCTTTACGACTGTTTAGGGGCCCCGAGGTTTTTTTCTGACACCAAGGGGCTGAAAATGAGCTTTGTCTCGTCGTAGTAGGCCGTAGTATCATCATCATCATCCTCTTGCACAGTTTCTAGCCGTTGGCCGGGTCTGTTCGGAACACAGGCCACTCCAACGTCTTCTGTCTTCCTACCATCTCTCAGCTTCCACCCCTGTCCAGTCTTCTCCTCTCTTCGTCACGCTTCCTTCCATCCCTTTCAGCCACCTGTCTCTCGGTCTTCCTCTCGGTCTTCCTCTCGGTCTTCCTCTCGGTCTCTTTCCTTCCCACTTCGTCTCGTGTATCCTCCTGGGTATCCTCTTATCCTCCATTCGCTTTACATGTCCATGCCATCTAAGTCTAGATTTCTCTATACCATCCCGCAATGGTTCTTCCTTTATTAATTCTCTGGTCCTCTCATTTCTTATTCTGTCCATCTTTGTAGCTCCAATACTGCTTTTCAAGAACCTCATCTCACTGGCCTGTATTTTGCTCTTCTCCCTTCCTTTCATAGCCCAGTTCTCCGAGGCATACGTCAGGATAGGGGCATAGTACGTCCGATATATGATCTTTTTTCTGTTCTGAGGGACATCCTTGCTCCATAACATGCTTCTCACACTCCTCCGGAATGCTTCTGCCTGTCTCCCCCGCTCATTTTTTCTCTATAGTTTCTTCCATTATCTTGTATCAGGCTTCCCAGATACTTTAAACTCTCCACTTTCTTCGGCTGTTCCCCACCAATTGTTATTCCCGTTGTGGTTCTTTCCTTCTTCCTTGTTGTGATCACCATCTCACTCTTATTTATGCTAAATTTCATCCCATATCCTTGTATTATTCCTTCCTACACGTCCAACTGTTCTTGTACCTCCTCCTTGTTTCCCCAAATCATCAAATCATCCGCTAACACCATTGCTTTCATCGTTCCTTCCCCAATTACTTGTGCCACTCGGGTCATTATGTCATCCATCACCACAATGAAAAGTAACGGTGCCAGTGCACTTCCTTGTTTCAGGCCGTTTCCCTGTTCCACCCTGTCCGATCTCTCTCCTCCCACTTTCACACAGCTCAAGCTTCCCTTGTACATCTCCTTTATCCTCCTTATAGTCCATTTTTCTACTCCTCTATCCTCCAGGGACTTCCATACTTTGTTTCTGCATACACTGTCATATGCTTTCTCAATGTCCAGGAAGGCCATCAGTAGATCTGTTCCATACTCACAGTGCTGTTCTTGTAACTGCCTTACAGTAAAAATCAAATCCACTGTGGACCTTCCTGCTCTGAAACCATGTTGTTCTTCCCTCATCCCTCCTTCTATCCTTGTCCTAATTCTCCTTTCCAAAACTTTCTCAAACATCTTTGCACAATGACTCATCAGTTTTATTCCCCGATAGTTTCTGCATTCTGTTCTACTACCTTTCTTGAAGATCGGGACAATTATTCCCTTTTTCCAGTCCTCTGGGGTCTTCCTTTCCGTAGTGTAATAATAATAATAATAATAATAATAATAATAATAATAATATAGGGATAGGTATATAATTGACCTTCCGTAGCACACCAGCACGTGTAAATCGCGTGAAAAATTTGTAGAGTACCCCTTCACCCCCTTAAGCGCATTATATGTATTGATGAATTTTACAGCTTAGTTTGGTTCCGTTATAACCTTCTGGCCGTTTGCAAACTATCTCAGTAATGTAATAAATGGAATTGTATTGCGTCTTATATTACAGCAATAGATGGACCTGTGAATTTTTGTTGCCATGGTTACCGGCTAGCTTCCTTTCATTTTTGTATTAAATGAAATTAATTTTCTGGGAATATCTCAAAAACTGTTGGTTTTAGGGCCTTAAAATGTGGTTTTCGGGGGCCCTGTTTGGGCCCCCGAGTTTCGTTTCTCACATTGAGGGGCTGAAAATGAGCTTTGTCTCGCCCTTCTACGCCTATTTCAGCAAGTATTTTAAGGGGGTAGGCCCCCTTTTATGAGAGGTACAGAGAAGAGTTACATCAATGATTGGTGTCGTGCCTCTGAAGGATATCTGTACCAAATTTTACGTTGATCCACTCAGCCGTTCTCGAGTTATAAGGACACAAAATGTTGTCCACAGACAGACAAACAGACAGACAGACAAAAAATTTATTTTCGCGCGCATCCGTCATAAAACAGTCTAAAACGCGTCAATAACGCAAATTTCCGTAGAAATTCAGAAAAAACAGACAAACTTTCATTCTTATATATATAGAGATTATGGCGTACAACGACGAGACAAAGCCCCTCGGTGCCAGAAACAAAACTCGAGGGTCCTCGAAAACTACATTATAAGGCTCTAAAACCAACAGCTTCTGAAATATTCCCAGAAAACTAATTTAATTTAATTTAACAAACTAATGAAGGAATGCAAATCGGTAACCATGACAACATTATCTCAAGGGGCGGCATCCAACTTTCCATCTATTTCAGTAAATAGCATTTTATTACATTTATTACATTTCTGTGAATGTTTGCAAATATAAGGTTATCGCGGAACCAACGTAGACTGTATAATTCATCAATGCAATTAAGGGGGCCAAGGGGTAACCTAGAATATTTCATGCAATTTTCACGTGCGACATATAGTACAGAAGGTCTATTATATCTCCAAACAGGAACATTATTTTCAAAAATTCCTGAATTGAATCAACATTTTTTGCGGCTTTTAGGAATTTGGGCCATTTGAGACTAAAGAACCTGAATTTGCATGCACTACAAGCTTTTATAATTTATAATAGAGGTCTTCCTGTGTATGGGGACCTAACACAACGTAGAGGGTCAGTTTTTATGTGACGTGTATTGCGTTACATCTACACGGCTTTCAATTCTATTTCATGTCAGGAAGTACACGTTAGGTGAATTTAGTTTGAGAGCACATTTCAACTAATCTTTTTTCTTTTCTTTTTTGTCGACATACGGGTTCATCGTAAGGATGATTTTGTTTGATACTGCGTGGTAGATATACCCATATTTGGATTTCTGGGTGATAAGTTGTAGACAATAGAATTGTCTGTCTGTCTTTCTGTGTATCTTTATGTACGCCTATAACTCGTGTTCGGATGCTTGGTGCATCGTAAAATTAGGTATGGTAAACATGAGTCAATACACCAATCATTTATAAAACTCTTCACTGTACTTTTCATGCACTAGAAGGGAGGATATAGGGAAAAACTTCTCTAAATACATGCTAAAATAGGCGAAATATAAAAATTATCCTAGAAGGACGACTAAAGCATATGTTGCACTTCTCAATGTGAGACACAAAATTCGCGGGTCTATAAAGGGTCTCCGAAAACCACATTTTAAGGCCCTTAAATTAACAGTGTGTGTGATATTCCCAGAAAACTAACTTCGTTCTGATAAACTTATGAAGGAATGACAAACCGCTAACCATTGCAACAGTAGCTCAATTGATAATGTCTGGTGTTAACACCGAACACCGTTCGAAGAACGGGTACTTCTGCTAGTGTATACTAAATTTCACACTTACCCTGCTGATGCCTTAAATGTTGCTCCTCACCCGTGTGCTGACTGATTTCCAGAATTTACGGCTATGTTCAGAATGGCACAAACTGAATGCGGTTTGAGTTACAAATAAATTATAAGTCCGTTCGATTTCCGAACACTTACACTACAAATTAAATAAAAATCCGACACGATTGATAAAAAACTATATTGTAAAATATTGTAAAAAAATGCCTTAAACAGCTGTTGCGCGCGCTCTCTTCTTAAACGAGCGGGCGCGCCAACAGAAGTAGAAGGGAGAACTGTCTCTTCGGTTGCGTCAGATTCTGAATCTGTAATGCGAATCATAACCCCAAATATAGTAGTCATAGAAAAAACTCCACGTTTTTCCGAGAGAAAAATCTGTCCACAAAGAATAAAAACAAAGGAAAGGAATACAGATTTAACCTACCTGAACTTGCATCGCTTGTCTTCGAACAGATCGATATTCTTCCACTGAACAGTGACGTGGTGCTATCTAGCGATAGTATGTGCAACTTCATGCTTACTGGCACCCACACGCGAGTGCTAGAGCTGTAATATTACGTTCGTCTCCAACACAAAGCGCGAGATATCGATCAACGTAATATTACGCTCGCCGCAGTTTTAAAAAGTTACCTTCAAACGTATTAGTACGGCGCCCGCGCTGTAAGTGTTAAAAATAATAATCTGTTATACTTACTACCTATCCAACGACCTGTATAGTTCTTAAACCATTTTAAATTACATCTTGAGTAAAATTCAAAACTATATGGTTTGAAAGATAAACTTATGTCATTTTTTTTTCCTGGTGCACTGTTTCTTCTATCCCGGTATACTTGGACATAACATTTTGTTTCCAAAACCACCCTATGTATTGTTTAGGACCAGGAAAGATATGGACGATGATAATTGTTGTATAAGGGGCCTAACTTCTACGTCATCGGCTCCTAATGGTTTGGGCGATAGTGATATGATGAGATGAGAATGAAAACTATAACTAATACTAACTACAAACTTACATACGAGAAGAAGAAATGGTAAACAAATAAAAGATAAGGCAAATAAAGGACAAGAAGAAATGAAATGCCCTCATCCCTCGTAGAATGAGGATGGAGGGACTTGGAAGGAAGGAGAGCCATGAAAGGCAGATAGGAAAGGGAAAGAGGAGAGGGCCCGCCCCAAAGTCAGTGGAAAAAGGGAAAAACGGACCCAGCTCAGGAATCCCCTGGGATGGCCAACCCCAGAACTCACCAGCCATGAGCCCCTGAGGGTGTAGCAATATCCAGGGTGCACCAGAAGTGGTGGGGCTACATACACCCTGTCTCCTTGTGCACCTTGAGCAGAAGGCAGGAGATAACGTGAAAAGAAATAGAAGGCTGACCCCTCGAAGAATGAGGGTATCAGAAAAGGTGAGACAAGGGCCAATTAAGGCGGGAAAGTGAAAGACTCCCTAGGACTCAGGTAGCCTAATACCGTCGGGGACGGAAGAGAACAAGAGTTGACCAAGAGAGGTCGACAGGAAAGAAGACGGAGAGGAGCCTGGCAAGTGGAAAAGCAATGCCGGACTCAGCTGGGGTCCCGTGGTCGCCAACCCACGTCCCGCTAGATGTGAGCGCCTGACGGTGGGGGGAAAGGGGGGGGGGAGGAGGGACCAGAAATGAACTTCACAATAACATAAAAGAATTAAATTTTAAAAATGGACATAGCCCCTTCTTTCCCTGCACCATCCTCAAAAGTCTCTGAAGGTCATATACTAAATATGCTAATTTTCTCCGCCAGCAAACAGATGAAGTGATTGTTCTATGGTCCGTTACAATGAATGGAATTAGCCAGAAAATTTTCAATGAAGCCACTTGTTTTGTATGAATATGCCTGCTCAAATACTGGACTGTACGTTGCCAGAAAATAAATCATTCCGACGGAATGGAAATTATCTCCTGTATGCTCCAACTCTTCATTATTTTTCAATCATTGTCCAGTATTCGAATACGCCTACAAATGGTGCCAAACATGTTTTCAATTCCAGCACACGAACCACTACTAATATTAATAGGAGAGTAAAATACAATAACACGTACCGTAACAAACCATAACAAGTTTACTGGATAGTGAACAACAGGTTTATGAATAGTGTATGAAGCCATCTATACTCCATTCAATAGCATTGCTACTGCATTGCACCGCCAAAATGTGCATGGCAAATAAACCTACAACTGGTTCAAACCCGACCGAAGCCGTCGGATTTTTAAGACCGTTAACATCCCTCAGTATGCCTTCCTTCGGAGGGGAAGTAAAGCCGGCGGTCCCATGTCATAGATTTATGGCATGTTAAAGAACCTTCCACTAATTACATCTGTGTGAAGCTAAATTTTATAGGTTAAGAATGTAAACAACGCTCTTAGGATCCTACGTTCGTTGCCAAGAGCCGACTGCGGTGGCGTCTAGTAGTAAGTTCTTAACTAGGCCTAATAGTCGTTGACGGTGGCATTTGGCGGCAAAAGTAGGAACTATTGAAAAATTCAAAGTTGCAGTCCTTCCTTGAATTAAAAAACAGATACACACACTAATACAGCCATCACAATTAATACCGGTTATCAGACACATTCTACACACACCCAAAGTACACGGGACTACATGACCGCGTTGTCGCAGCACCTAAACTGAGGAACCTACCAACCAAGCAACCCTAGAAGTCACAGAGCAGGACATTCTGCAACGTTGTTTCTGTATGAATCTTCAGTCTTTTGACTGGTTTGATGCAGCTGAGATTCCCCCTCTCTTGAGCTAATCGTTTCATCTCTACATACTGTACCCAATCGTCATCATATGGAACATGTGTTCGTATCCCAGCTAACTCACGGTCTTTCTAGGTATGGGGCGTTCAACCCACCATACGATCACATGTTCAGGATTTGAGTCTGTCAGGTAACTACTCTACTTGAAAGAAACAACATATTCCTAAGTATAACATTTAATGATAGAAAATCATGGCAATACAACATGAAACACAAAAAAAGATACTTTACATTTACTTCCCACAACAAAAATCAAAATTATCTGTGAGTCTCTTCTCCTCAAAATTAGTGCTTCACCGCACTCAAGTCTATCCAAAACATCCTATTATTGGTACTCTTCGACATTTGCGAGTGTTCATAGTGTTCTTCACGTGGCACAATTTAACACAAACCGGAATATCACAACACAATAAACACAATTTATATTTAAATGACATTAAATCTGCAATTAGTAAACATTTATCCGTTTTACACGGGGCATTTACTTTCAGTAACATTAATTCATTATCTTATGCCATGATTAATAAGTGTTGTGTCTTGCGAATCGTATTCTTTTTCCCATCAATTTGGAACGCTGAAGTGGTACACTTTCCCTTCCAAAATACACATGGATAGAGATATATTATAGCTTCACCATACAACGATTTTCTGGGTCTGGTCAAAACATTATCGTTACAAGCGTGTCATTCAAATTACTCTACCCGTATGAATAAATTAGTGTGAACTGGGCAAATACACCTTAAAAGAATGCCTTTATTTATTTGGTGCAGTATTCCTCCTCAGAGAATAACTGGGCCAAATATTATCCGATCACAACATTCCAACATGGTATGTGTGTGGAAATAATGCATTTAATTCAATTGGCATTATCACATCAAGCATATCTTAATTACTTTTCGAAATATCGAGATTCTCCAGTGTCCCACTACACTTTTAAAATAAAATTATCAGGTCTATAGACTTCCTTTCCATGCGAACAATGAATTTGTCACGGCTGCCTCAGCAAGTTGGCCGCCGGTTTAGAGGACTACCTGCTCCCCGTCTGGGTCAAGTTCCTTCACTAGTGTGGCCATGCCGGAGGTACCCTGAGTGGGTCGTGTCCTTAATAATTGAGTCAATCTAATTATATAATACCTACATTTAGAGTATAATGGGCTCATCTCGGCTCCTAATTAATATTCATGGCAAGGGATGGATCACGAAATAGCTTTGTCGTTCTGTGGCCGACATTAGTGGCTTCTGCGCGCATCTCAAGTGAGTATCATAGTTCTCTCACTGGTGCAGCATGCATATAACAAGAGGAAATCGACGTTTCCTATACGAAGAACCATTAGTCTTACCTCTAAGGGCAGATCAATTAATATATGGGCTCACACAGGGTCTCTAACAGTTGTCCCAAGTGGCAAAAATTCTGCGAACAGTGGATACAGACAGACTCTGTCCCAGCTCTGTTGCGAATAACACAAGTATGCTCTAAGGCGATACTATCTCGTAGATTTCGAAGATTAGCCGACTAGATTCGCCTAACGCGCAAGCTATTTTTGGATGATCCCCGCAACTTATTGACGTAAATCTCTTGATTCTACGTCACATGCTCGCTGAACGCGGCTCAATCAATATTTCTTATAGATGACTCAATTCTTAAAGCACTCACGTCCTCTCTGCAATTACTCATAAGCCAAAGCTCTACGTAGCTCCAAACAAGTATACATTTACTGGCTTACATTTAACTATCTTAATGGCTCTCAAATACGACCCTGTAGAATATACCATAATAAACATTCATTCAACAATTCAATGACACTGAAAAACTCTCTTTTATCTCGATATTTTACGTTTCTTTCTTACTGTTTACAATAACACAGTATTCTTACGCTAGACATGACACACTTTGCACGTACTGTAGGCCTGACATGCCCATTTATTTATTATTGTTACCGACCCCAGATATTATTATTATTATTTAATGTTACCGTTATTTCCATCAATGTCTTACGCCTAAATGGCCGTAAACAAATCACCCTCCAAGCCATATTTTACCAAAATACGAGGGGTGTGAACTCGTACATAAATGACTGTTAATTCTTAATCTTAGAGTGATGCTTCGTTGTATGGTGAGCTATTTAATCATATCAACATATTAAATTTGTACTCACTCTCATTTTTGCTGGGTTGGTCCAGCACGCCAGCCACGCACCTGCCATGATGCTTGTCTTAAGCCATCATGATATTATTCACACGACACATTGTATAAACTTTACACATGGTAATCATATTTTTCATCACTGGCTTTTTCACTTTGACACAATACATATTATTTTACCATATACACATAAACACTTTTAAAAATCACTGTAATATAACTTTATACACAATTCTCGCACTATATTCTCACACATGGATCCTTGATTGGATTCCCAATATCGCCTGACCTCAGAGATGCGATGCAGCTAACTCCTGACAACCGCTGGTCTCCATGAAAGTCTATCTTGCGTGTGTGTGTGTTCGACTCCTGTCACAAACATTTGAGCGTTAATACTTTATAAATTCCACGCATTTCCTTGCGTGATCCGGCAACGTGCCAGCTTACAGGTTGAGTCAAGACGAACTGACTTTCCTGCGAAGCTTCTCCTATATAAAGCTCCCTTGTGAAACATAGTCCACTGGAAGTCCAGGACCGACTCCCTTCTTGATATAATACATTTCCAGACAAAGTGAAGTATGATCCTCGTTTGTCTAAGTGTGGAGGTCCCAAAATCACTCGCGTGCAAGCGATCGCTTCGGCCAATTAATTATAATTAATTGCCTTCTTCCATGGCGTCCTGACACTACTTCGGTAATTCTCCTTCGGCTCATCTACAAACCCTTCCTCCGAAGCGGATGAGGTCTGTGCAGAGGTTCGTTTATAGATGCAGGCTTTAATTTAGGCGTGAGAACACTCCTAAATTGTCTTTCCTAGAATACATGCATCTGGGTGAAAGTTTCATTTCAATTCATTGCTCCGATTGGCTGTAATCAATTAATTTCTGTGGGCGACTGCCCCCACTCTCTTTCTATGCCTTGTATGACTGTAGTTCCCAGAGCCATTAATCTTTGGCCGCTCCTCCAGTTCAGACGAAAATTAGTTCCTTGGCGTCACCTAGGAACGCCCCTTCGCTAACCACGATTTGTCAACTGTCAAGCTGGTTCGCGTTCTTGCATCCTGGCTTCTAAAACGTACATGGGCTTGTATTTTTCCGCAATAATCCACCTTAAAAGCTATGATATTCCCGTTCTAGCCGTGAAATCCAGCTATTATACTTATATGCAGATATAACTCATTGTTTCTCGGGTTCACTGTGGCCGTTCCCCCTCAGAGATCAATGATTCGATTCTGGGCAGAATCATGGGCCTGATATTCTTTGATAAGACCCGAGTTCGATGCCAGTCAGCCGTGTCTAATTGGGCACAATACCTACCACACCTTACATCCGAGGCAATCTGTTTAACATATTCTAACCTTGGTCTACCTCCACAGGTGTGTTCAACCCTTCCTTCCATAACTATTTTTTTTTTATCCTTGGGGGTCCTTGAATGTGTCCTACCAACCTATCTCTTATCTTCATTAGCAGTCGTCAGAAACACTTCTCGTCACTCACTTATATTGCTTGCCACGGTGGGTGAGTAGTTAACGTGTCGGACTACCAACACCAAGCTTGTAGGTTCGCTCCTGCCCGTTGTAACTGATTTTTAAAGGCGGCAAAAATTACGACACGCATGTCATACGATGTTGGCATGACAAAGAACCCATTTGAATTCAGTAGGCCGTGTTCATAATGGCAAAATAAATCTCGGGAGTTTTCGCCAACACAAAGTTCCTCATTTCACTACTAGAAAGCGCTATAGTGTTCAAGGAGCTTAGATATCATCTAACCTTCTTGACTTTCATAGTGTTTCAAGGAACAACGAAATTCGACATGCAAGCTACCCTCTGGGTGTCAAATAACAAAGCATGCACCCGGCACCCAAGATCATACGATATTATTATTATTAACCACTTATACTTATAATTCTTCATTTGTTGCTCTATGTACCCATCTGATCTTCATCATTCTCCTGTAACACCACATTTCAAACGCTTCTATTCCACTCCTCCGCTGAGCCAACAGTCGAAGTTTCACTTAGCCTACATATAGTGCCACGTTACAGACAAATACCTCAATTGTATTTGAGTCGTCCAGTTGCAAAACTCGTTTAATCCACTTGTGAATAAGAATCATTTTCATGAGAAACGTTTCTCTGGACTTTGCCTCACGTATCGTTTGTGTTTGTTGTTTTCTACTTTTTTATTTTTGGTTTGTGTTTTTGGTTGTGTGTTTGCTTTGTGCTTTAGCTTTTGAATTTTACTTTTTGCTTTTCTTTCTCGGTTTTGGTTTTGTGTTTGTTTTCTGCTTTTGCTTTTTTAATAGTGCTTTTTGGTTTGTGTTTCTGGCTTTTTGTTTTCTACTTTTGCTTTTAAATTTTGCTTTTTGCTTCGTGTCGTTTGTTTTTGGTTTTGTGTTTGTTTTCTGGAAAATCAAAATATAACGAAACAAAATAAAATGAAACAAAATAAACAAAACATAATCAAAATAAAACAAAACAAAATGAACAAAACAAAATTAAAATAAAACAAAACAAAATTAAATTAAATTAAATTAAACAAAACTAAATAAAACAAAATGAAATAATATAAAATAAAATAATTGAATAATTAATTTTACGACGTCGCCTCCATAGCGTAGCGGTCAGCATGGTTAGCTGCCACCCCGGAAGTCCTGGGTTCGATTCCCGGCTCTGCCACGAAATTTGAAAAGTAGTACGAGGACTGGAACGGGGTCTACTCACCGTCGGGTGGCCCAAATGAGTAGGGGCGGTTCGATTCCCCCTCAGCCATCCTCGAAGTGGTTTTCCGTTGTTTCCCACTTCGTCTTCGGGCAAATGCCGGGATGGTACCTTCTTCAAGGCCAAGGCCACCTCCTTCCCTCTTCCTTGCCTATCCATCCTAACAATCCCTTACCTTCCCTCATGAGGCCCCTGTTCGCTTTGCAGGTGAGGCCGCCTGGGCGAGGTGCCAATCCCACATCACCAGTTGTATCCCTTCCGATTCGATGTTCCCAGCTCTAGGACACTGCCCGTAGAGGCGGTAGTGGTGCGTTCCCTAGCTGAGTCCGTGGGTTCCACCAACCTGGAGGGTAAACGACAAAAAAAACAAAAAAAAACACATGATCCTTATTCACAAGTGGATTAAACGAGTTTTGCAAATGGACGACTCATTTGATGTCAATTTTTTTTCTGTAGAAGTGCTTTCCTTGCCTGAGCCAACCTACTTTTTATATCCTCTTTGCTTCGTCCAACACTGGTTATTTTGCATCATAAGTAGCAGAAATCTCCCACTTCCTTAAGATCTTCACCTGCCAATTTGATGTCAATAGGAGTTTCTGATTTATTTTAGCTACATTCCATTACTTTTATTTTACATTTATTGATTTTCATCATGAATTCTTCCCTCAAGACGGAGGCCACACCTTTTAAAAAATCATTCAAATCCTCCGGTGAATCGGCTGAGATGACAATGTCATCAGCAAACATCTGAGTTGAAATTATTTCTCCTTGTATCTTTACTCCTACTTAAAATTTGTCTCAAATTTTCTTCAGTCTTTGTTCAGTGTATAGATTGAAAAGTATGCGATCCACAAAAATACTCCGATATTTGAGATTTGTACGCCTAATGATGTTGCTGATATTGTAACTGGCTGTCACACGTACACTGGGGATCTATACCCTGATATTCTAATGATTTTAATTCTGGTTTGTGATTATCTTTATATATATGTTATTTTTCTGTACGTTTGTATGGCACTAATCTCCTCCTAAACGATTTTGATGAACTTTTTATGTATGTTAGATTGGGTTCCTGTATGGTTTAGATTCATAATTGGGCCCGGTACCTGGCGTAGCGATCGGGTTATAGAATTATTTTGATAATTTTTTATCAAGCTCAACAGGGTCTTCTTTCCCCACTAATTCTCCCAAGCCCTTTCCATTGACCGTGGTTTCTCCTGAGTAGTTCATGAATAATTGATTTTCGCAGAATAATTCATAGTTATGTGTTTGTACCATAGGTGGCAGAGATGCCGAATTCTTGGTATTTGATTTGCTTTCTTTAAAAATGTATCCCAAATGTCACTTAGTATACAGGCTAGTTCATCGACAATTCAAATATGTTTGCTGAAGCTGCTCTATGTGTATTAGGGCAGGATAACGTCTGCCGGGTCCAGTAGTGGATTTATGTAAATCTATGCTAGTAATGCAGTGTGAACATTGCGAATTTATTAAGCACTAACTTACAAATCAACATGAACATGTTATTGTTGTTGCTGATTATTTTAGGGGCTGCGACATCATCGTCGTGTGTGTGCAATTTGTGTGATAACCTGTGTTATTGTGATTGCTGTGTATTTGTAAATTGGGGATAGGATTGGGAAAGAGTGCGCGTGGCCTCAAGGTAGGAACCATTTGCCTGGAAATGTAGTGGGGGAAACCACGGGAATCCACGGATAACCACTTCCAGAATGACTAAGGTGGAAATCAGAACCACCACTCCTCAGTTTACCCCGTTCCAGGCCTCAGACCAGAATGTTTCTATTTAGTTTCGCAGAGCGGGGAATCGAACTCTGACCTCCGGGACAACAGCCAGGAACGCTAGCCACTACACCACGAGGACAAACATCTTCAGACAGTTAACCGCTGTTGTTCATGATCCATTTAGAGGCTTGGATATCTTGGTTATTTCATCCCCCAGAACTTGGGTGTTTGTAGAGTTTGTCTGTTAATCTGTTTTATTGATGTGTCTGTATTAGTGTGTGTATTAGTAATTGAGCGAGGATTGGGATGGAGGCAGCCATGCCCTTAGGATAGGAAAAATCTAGGCATTTGTCTGGAATAGAAATGGAAAATAATAGAATTCCATTTCTATGATGGCTGTGGTGGGAATAGAACTCACCTCCTCTCAGTTTTGTCCAATGAAGCTCAGTGTATCCTTACGCCCTGGATTGTCTGGTTTACAACTGCGGAAGTGGTACCTAAAGTAAGGACATACCCGCCTCCCTTCAAATCCTATTGCTATTACCAATCATGCACACTGGTGCAGCCGCGAATCGTATTCTTGTTTACACAGCAAATCCATAGACAGCCAAGAACACGAGGTGTATTACCACACAGTATGTCGCCCCTTATCGGAAGAAAACAACAACAACAAGATTCTTGCACAGTGTACTGTAGTTAAGGATAATCAAATGTACTCCTCCCCTAAAAGTAAACTTAAATATTCCCCCCAGCGGCTCACTTCTAGTGGGACGTGGGTTGGCGACCACGGGGCCTCTGTTGAGCCCAGTATTGCTTCCACTTACTTGTGCAGGGCTCCTCTCCGTCTTCTTTCCTGTCGACCTCACATGGTCAACTGTTGTTCTCTACCGACCCCGAAGGTATTAGGGTATCCGAGGCCTAGGGAGTCTCTTCCTTTCCTGCCTTAATTGGCCCTTGTCTCATCTTTTCTGATACCTTCCTTCTGCGAGGGGTCAGACTTCTTTTGTTTCATGTTACCTCCTGCCTTCTGACCAACGCCTTCAAGGAGGAAGGGTGTATGTAGCCCCACCAGTTCTGGTGCACCCTGGATATTGTTACACCCTCAGGGCCTCACGGCTGGTGAATTTTGGAGTTGGCGACCCCGAGGGATTCCTGAGCTGGGTCCGGTGTCCCCCATTTTATCCATTACCTCTGGGGCGGACCCTCTCCTCTTTCACTTTCCTTTCATGGCTCTCCTTCCTTCCAAGTCCCTCAATCCGCATTCTTCGAGGGTTGAGGACATTTCTTCTCCTCCTGTCCTTTATTTGCCTTCTTCTCCTTTTGTTTTCCATTTCTTCTTCCAGTATATAAGTTAGTAGTTAGTTTTAGTTGTAGTTCACATTTCATTATCATCTTCACGATAACCCAAACCATTACGGGCCGATAACCTAGATTTTAGGCCCCTTTAAACAACAATTATCTTCATCATCAAACTCAAATATTCACCTCTTTCACAGCCACTTTGAAGGAGGCTTCAATCAGCGAATTTTGGGAAGATACAAAGACTAACTTCGGTAACGTATCTGATGATTGGAATCGAGCTCTCTTCTGCTTAAGTGACTCCTGCGTCTCTCCAGAGCTTCCCGGGTGTACTTTACTGAAATGTTCCTGGAGTTTGGCAGGCCTCATATTATCATTGCAAAGAATTTTGACACACAAGAAACACTGCGGTCTTTCAATTCCATCACGACCAAGGTTGCATGTGGACCCATTTTAACACATTCATCACTGTACTTCCATTTCTATGACATTCTTTTCTTAAGACACAGCACTGTAACTTATACATTTGATAGTAGTGGAGACAATAATTAAACAACTTCCTACTTTAAGTAGTAAGGACAGACTGTTGTTGAGTAAATTTAAAGAATTGAAAACGGTCTTGTAAACAATTATTGTTACACTCATACAGATTGTGTATTTCAATATTAGAATACTAAGCATTCTTACTTGAAGAAATCCATTGTTGTAGCTATTCAAACTATGTACCTATCACATTAGATCTATTGTTGTTAACAGAATAATTCGTATAAAGAAGAAACCTTTATAACATTATGTTTTACATTCGGACTGGCGTAAATTCTCAAATGCAATATTACAAAATTATAGAGGACAGTAACACCTTCCCACTAACTTCTTTGCGCCTTCCCGGGACAGACACACCTCACTGATTAAGAAACCCTGGTATAGGCATATTCTATGAAGCATAGGGGATAAAAATTGATTATATATGGTGGTCCGGAAGTGGGCGAACCCTCCCCATTTTTTGAACATTATATTAGTCATGGTTGACTGTTTGTTATACAGAGTTACCTTGAAGTCTTAAGAGTCATAAACATCGGAAGGACCACCACCCTTGTCGTAACACAGCTGAATTCTGCGCCATGTTCTCGCAGATGTTTTGCAGATATACCCCGCAGTCACGAGGGTGAAGGCGTGTTCCACAGGTGCTCGTAATTCCTGGGTTGAGTGATATCGAGTGTTTCTTACTTGTTGCTTTATGAAACCCCAGAGAGCATTGTCTGGTGTCAACAGATTAGGATTTCTTGGAGGACAGGCAAAGGGAGCAGGAAAAGATGCAGAACCTCTTCCAATCCACCGGCGAGGAGAGGTCTGATTAAGGTAATTGCGCACGTGAATCGCGAAGTGTGTTGGTGCTCCATCCTGTTGTATGACAACAGTGTCTTCGATACCATTTTCTTGCAGTTGTGGCACCAACCACTCATTAAGCATCTCCTGGTAAGAATGTCCATTAACATTGTCTTCGAAGAAGAAAGGCCCAAAAATGTGTGTTGTACTCAGTCCAGCGCACACCATCACGTGTTGTGGGTTTCTCTCCAGCTCTTCGTAAAACTGGGGTTTTCCTTACATCACATGACAGTGTTCCGAGAATGCATACTCCGGTAGATAGCACATTCGTCTGTGAAGAGGACTGCACCAAGGGCCCGTTGGGAACGGAACGCATTAAGAAGAGTTCTGCATGACTCTTTCCGCGCATCCATGTCGGCGTCACTCGTTCATTCACATGCATTGGACGGTAAACCTTCAATTTCAAATCTTCTTTCGCATGAGTCATCATGGTGGTCCGAGGAATGCCAAGCTCCGCAGACCTTTTACGTGTTGATTTTAAAGGAGATTGCTGTACTGATGCTTCCACTTCACGGCACGTTTCCCTCCGATTTATCGGTCGACCACCTCGGGGAAGGTCTTTCACACTGCCCGTAGCAAATTTATGTTTTTCCGACCCCAACATTGTTGCTTTTCTTGGTGGATTAATACCAAAGTGGTCTGTAAATTCCGCTTTAACGCTTTCAATGGTGTCACCTGTGCGATGTCATTCGTGAAGCCAAACCGCAATAACCAATGTTTGTTGAATGCTATATGGACTTTGATCACACATGGTTGATTATAACTCCAACTTAACGGTCACCGAAGTTACCAAACTGAAGCAGAAAACAAATGAGTAGAACATGGCAACCATTGTTGCCAACATGTAGAGAAAACATATCCTCCGCCTTCAAACAAACAAATAAGGGGTACGCGCACTTCCGGACCACCCAGTACTATAATATAATAAATTATAGATGCGCTTGCTACGATAAACACAATACAAACACAGGCAATCGGTAAAATTCCTTATTCACACAGGCATACGGTGCTGACGACCAGGATGTACTAAACAGCTTAATCAAGTAATAACAACCACAAAAACAAAGTTCAATTTTCAAACAAGTGAAAGTGAACGGGGCTGAATACCACGTTGTCCCAAGTCTCTAATATGCATTATCAAATCCTTCGACCACAGTAGCTAGCATTCTTGGCTGTCGCCCCAGAGCTTCGGGCTTTATTCTTGGCTCTGCTAAGAAGTTTTAATTCTTATCTGAAAGTTGAAACGGGGTACACTCAGCCTCGTGGGGCAAAACTGAGTAGATGTGGTTTTGATTCTCATCTTACCCATCTTGGAAGTGGTTTTCCGTGGGTTTCCATTTGTACTCCAAGCAAATGTTGTGATTATTCCTAACTTAAGGCCATGGCTGCCTCCTTCCCAATCCTCACCTGAATTACAAATACATGCACTAATACAGCTATCACAATAACACAGGTTGTATGTCTACCCCTTATTATTCCAGTTTTCCAACGGGGAGGAGATGCGATGAAAATATTTCTGGTAGATGGTTTTTACGGCCTTTCCTGACGCCAACCTTATGAGGGGTGTTAATGAGAGATCAAAGGAATGATGGTGAATGAAACTGGACAGGGATGCGGAAGGAAGCGGCCGTGGCCTGTCAGAAGGTACCGTCCCAGCATTAGCCTGGTGTTGAAAATGGGGAAACAACGGAAAACCATTTCAAGGACGGCCGACGGTGGGGCTCGAACCCACTCGTCTACAGAGTCAGCAGAGAGCTTAGCCCCATGGCCTAACGCTGCGCTTTAGCGAGCGTAGCCACCACTGTCCGTCACAATAACACAGGTCATCAGAAAAATTGACTCACAAACACACTCGGGGCTACATGACCACGATGACGTTAAGCCCCTAAATCAATAACCAACAACTACAACAACAATCAAATCCTCCATCCATAACCTCCTATTGTTCCCTACACACTGTCCGTGTTCTCCGGGATGTTGTTGACTGTGCCTCAAAGATCGATTCAATTTGCATGTTCTACAGTATGTATGACGTCATGCTCGTTTTAAAGTGGGGGCATCGAACACAAATGTCAAATTGTACTCTTTCATTGAGTGGAGTTTTATTTGCATTCGATTTCCTCTATTGGGAGGAAGTTTCTCGTCACAGATTGAGCGTTCCATATGAGTGACGCATCTCTCCCGGGCAATTCAATTTCGATACAGCAATAAATTGCACTCAATTCCATGCCCTCTGCGAGAAGACTGACAATCAGTAATAGAATCTTTGAGACATGTCACAATATAGGTTATTGCCATCATTGACTTCACAGGCTTTATGCTTCTGGTCTGGAGTAGTAACTGGTGATTGATGCAGTCCCTGAAGCTATCGTGGATTGATTATCATTACTAGAGGGTCCATACGAGAACTCTTGCAAGTGCATAAACCACCCATCCAGCTTTAATGCCATGCGGGCTTGATGTGACACAGTTCTGGCAGGGGCTATCGTCTTGCTAATTTGTTAAATCGCACTTTTTAAACAAATTGAAATCAGAGTGAAATTCCCCACTGCTGCGGGTAATTCTCTTTCATTGCGATGCTCATTTATTACGATCGGTTACTTGTAAAAACAGGCTATGTGATGCAGCGGTAACGTTCTCTCCTGCTGTGTCTAAGGTTGCAGGATCGAATTCTGTCACAGTCAGGTGGCATTTGAGGATTCGCAAATGCGAGGGAGGCATGTCAGATTTACTGTCAGTAGGGGGATGATAGGAGTTCTACCTCCTCCCACCATCTCTCCCTCTGACGTCACATACTAACCCGCAATACATTCAGGGGCAAAGTCGATATCACTCGAACCCATGGTCCGATTTTGGCAAGCGACATATCGTTGGACTCGAGCTGACGCCCTCTTTCCATTGGACCACTCATTTCAACCCCTAAATAAAACCTACCCCTACTAGGGGGTGAAATTGTATTTTTTTTTAGTGAAAGTCTGTTTTCAAATGCGACATGTATAAGGTGCGCTGTTCTAATGAACTTAAACGTTGTTGCTCATATAGCGCATGCGTTTTGCTGGATGCCGCTATGGATTAACATTTTTGTTTTTGTTTTGTACGCATGCGCACTTGGGATTTTTGTAAAAGGGCGAGCTCTTTGAAAAAAAAAGATTTATAAGAAGGGGTTTTGGTGGTGAGGAGAGAACCAGATAGTCGCCTACTTTCCTACGGAGTTTGCCGATATCTCTCGAATGCAAGGTCGGATTTGGGCGTGTGACGAATGCATGGTCGGATTTGGTCCTATGACGTGTCAAATGGCTTGTCTTGAAACCCTCTTTATTTTGGTAATAGGTTAAAGTTTTTGAGAATGAGGGAAACAGAATTTTTTGGTGTTAAACTATGATTTTAGACTTTTTGCTATATCTCGCGAACCAATGATGCCAGAGGCGTGTACGACGGGTCCAAGGACTCGGGGTGACGTTCTCTTTGCTATGGACCACTCGTTATAATTTAAAAAAAATGGAAACGCGATTTTGGGGTAAACACGTGTTTTTTGTGATTTTTGCTGATTTCTCACGAACCAATAATGCTAGAGACGTGTACGAGGTATCCTAGGACACTGGCTAACGCCCCCTTTCAAATGTGGTAGATATTTTTTCCAAGAAATAATTCACAAAAGGCCTAACGCCATACATGTTGAAAAAACTTTTTTTCCTTTACCTGTTTATAATGTTCATGAAGCGTGGTGGTTGAGAGAGATGATACTGCTGGGTGTGTGTTTCAACGAACCTGTCGCTGACCACGGTGGCTGTGCTCAATAGATCAATCGATATTTCGACGGGCCGGTTTATGACAGAGCGAGGGTGCGTTTTTTCTGATACTTTACCCCGAAGGGGATCTTTAACGTGTAAACGGTGATGAGAACTTGGTCCTATGTTGATCGAAGCGAGTACTGAAAACAAATTTGCAGAAGAGCAGGAGGTGAATGTCATTTGAGCTTATTGGAATGCGCTGATCTGACTTGACAACAAGTGCAATGGAAAATGACAAAGACGCTTGATGGTGAAATAATCCGACCACCGTGGTGGCAGGGAAGTGCGAAATGCATGCATACACATGTGAAACCACTTGAGGGCTAAACAAGTCACATCCTGTCTTGCTTTGTACGTGATAAAATGCAAGTTCATGTAAAATTTGACCTAGCACAGGTGTTCACCTTGGACGTTATCTGTCCACGTGCATGATAACAGAATGTTCAAAGCATGGGAAAAAATGATTATACATGCAACGTAGCATATATAAAGACATGTCGTTATCATTTCCAAGCTCACTTAGGTGACTGCCTTTGAACACATTGCGTTGCGTGAAACCCCTGGTCTTGTTTAACAGTTTTGGTGTTGGTGGAAAATACTTATCCTTGTTGTGAGGTAGGTATATATTCATTCATTTATACATTTATTGATTTATACAGGGTGTATTTGATATGATGCAAGTCCATTACACTGGTGATAGAAGCGACTATTCTAAGCACATATCTTCATGAAATTTAGTCGTATCTTAATTAGTGTAGGTGGAATTAAATCACAAAAATCGTCGGTCAATGTCTTGGAAAAGGTCTTAGGCTGCCTTCCCCTCAGCAGCACAGCTGACTTCTCCCCGTCGCCCTCCCCTCCTATGTTGAGGAATGTTGACAAGAGCCTGAAGTCGAGTGACCTACTCGCCTTGTCTGCCAATGGCATTGAAATACACAAACCGAGCCTATGAACAGCTGATTCACACCTTCATGGGGAGTGGCTACATGACTAGTGATGGTGGATCTGTTTAGGATTTTGCCAGCCTCATGGACTATGCATAGTAAATAGAAATCCTAAAGATTTGGGTAATTAATTTAAGGAACTGTTGGTCTATCTTTGTTTGAAGATAGTGCAACAACTGTAATAAAAATATTAATAATACTAATAATAGTAATAATAGGCTTTTAGACACACTAACTTCTTTTATGTTTCTTTTTGGTATGTCGAGTTGCCAGACTTTAAAATGGACATGATCGTATTAGATCCCATTCATTTACTACATGATTGAACGTAGATCGCACCCTCGGGAAGGTTAGCACTCTACCACCAGAACTACACATATGACTCTTATTATTATTATTATTATTATTATTATTATTATTAGACTATTATTAATATTATTATTATTAGACTATTATTATTATTATTATTATTATTATTATTATTATTATTATCATTATATTTAATACCACTCTATTATAACAATGTATTTGAATTTTATTTTCATTTTCGTGTATTTTCATTTATATGTACCATGGGTTCCCACTTCTACCCCAGGCAAACGCCGGTTTGTTCCTAACTTAAGGCCACGGCCGCCTTCTTCTCAATAACCATAACCGCTGGAAGTGCAGCCCATGAAGGGCCTAGGCATACCAAGCAACCGCTGTCCAGCCATTTGGCCTGCAGATATTAGGGTGACGCGTGGTCAGTGCATCGGGTCCCCTCGTCCATTAATATTAATTTTCCTGACTCGGGCACTGCCTCACTGTCAGACAGCTAGTCAATTGCCATCACGAGGCTTAGTGCACAGCGTTCCAGCCCTCACGTCAGTTTCTAATATCCCTGATGGAGCCGGGAATCGAACCCAGGGCCTCCGGGTGAGAGGCAGTTGCACTGCCCCAACACCACAGGGCCGGCGCCTTCTTCCGAATCCTCACTTGAATTACAAATACCCACATTACTACTAAATGACCAAAATCGCCAATCCTCTCAAACAAACATCAAGTATTTTATTTCCGTCTTAATTGCCTAGTTCTGAACAGACTACGGGATGTCAGAATTTTGTCACACTCTATTTCATTATGTGAATGTTTTTAGTATTTTCAGAAACTAGTCAAGAGAAGGTCCGACATGGACGCCAATGATACACCAGGGCTGAGTATCGAAATTATTTTATACATGAACATCAATCAATGAATTCCACACTTACAAAGTAGGCTACAAAATACTACCAGTCCTAACGTCCCAAGCCATTGCGTGCGTTGTCAACAACAACAACAAGAAAAACGGCAGTGCACATTTTCTTACGAGACGGTAACGCTTATCCTCATTACAGCTGATAGCCTACCACCCCTCAAGTCAACCGGTAAGGTCAATGCTCCGATTACGTAACAACTTCCCCTTCGCGCGTCGTAACACCTGGCTCCGCCTCGTTTCCCCTAGCCTGCCGCGCCACTTTCTGCCTGATTAGTTTCTGAAATAACTAAAAACATTGACTTTTTAATGATTAATTATAATTTCAAGATAGGTGACAAATATTTTACCTAGGAAGCTTAGAATAGTCTCTTCTATCACCAGTGTAACGGACTTCCATCATATCAAATGCACCCTGTATATATTTACAAGCAATTATTTATTGATTAGGTAATTATTGATTTTTTAATTTATTTGTTTGCAGATAACTGGTATACCTTACATGTCTGAGAGAGAAGACACCATTGCACATTTGAGCCCACTAGAAGGAAACAGCAATATGCCACTGCAAGTGAAGGTGGGATTATGTTTTTAAACTAACTTGTTTAATTTTCTTGTTTCATATTTTACTTTACGAAATGCATGTACTAACCTGAATTTAGGTATTTATAATGGTTTATTTTATTTATTTTTAGAAAATTGGAAAGAAAAGCCTTACCGCCGTTGCAGTCGCTGAAACCCCGAGACGCAGTAAAGTGCAACCATTGTTTCCAGGCAGTGAACTATTTAAAACTCAGGTAAGCCTAACATAAAATGCATTCCATTTTACCACTACTGAAATCTGGTAGAAAAAAAATCATTACCTGTACATGACTAGGACGATGATTGCTTTCTTGATTAATGGCTATGTTGTTGTTGACTGGGAAAAGTACAAGGCCATGTTGGATTTTCTAAAAACAAAAAAATTAATTTAATATATGGGTGGTTCCCTATGGACTCAACGAATATCCACAGGTTTGAACATGATAATGTGAACAAAATGACATGGCATTCATTTATGTATATATATTGGTTAAAGGGGGGATGTAAATGACTGTAGCTTTATAAAAAGAAAATAAGTACATGTGTTACTGTTAGTGCCAACATACAGTTTATTTTTAATGGTGTTTTGATATATTAATGCCAATTAATGTTAATGTTTTATTTACAAGTATTGATTGATTGATTGATTGATTGAGTGATTGGTTATTTTGTTTGCTTTTAGGTGTCGTCATGCGCCATTAACGTAATGAACAGACAGTGAACAAGCATACATTGTGCTTTAAGGTACTCTGTGCAACGTTAACAACTTACAATAAGAAAAAGTTTTATTAAAACACATGGCGTTAGTACCAAATACAACAAGTGAGCAAGTTGGTTTACCACGTGGGTTAAATTTAAAATCTGAACATGACCGTTGGTTAACATTTGAATCCTGGCCTGTAGGCTTTTTGTCGACACATGAACTTGCAAAAGCTGTTTTTTTTTTACTTGATCCGAGAAGATGTGGTACGCTGTGTGTTTTGTCGTATTGAACTTTCACACTGGGAAGAAGGGGATGATCCCTTTAGAGACCATTTGCGATGGTCTCCTTGTTGTCCTTACATGCTTGGAAAACAAGTGGGTAACATACCTGTGTATTCATTTTACCGAACCACAAGACCATTGGCCGCTACTTACGTTGCTGAATCACAAATAAATAATAATGATGTATTACCAGCCAACAACGGTAGTGTCGATATATGTGGTCCATATGCCATAGACAGTGTTGAATTGGCATGTGGTTTTGAAAAATTGGGAGTTTGCAAGACTAAAGCACTAGCACACCCAGAGTACAGTTCTGTTGAAAAACGTTTAGAATCTTATAAACATATTTGGCCATTAATATTAAAACACCTTACCAAACAACTAAGTGAAGCTGGATTTTTATACTGGTGAAGGGGATAAAACAATATGTTTTTATTGTGGATTTGCTTTAAAGGATTGGCAAATGACTGATGACCCTTTTGTGCAACACGCTCGTTGGTTACCTAACTGCAAATACATGGTGTTGCTTAAAGGTCAGGAATTTGTGAACACTATTCGTAAAGAAAACATGATTGCAGTACAAGAATTAAAAGTGCCTTTAGAGTTAGAACACGCGGAGCAAATACACGAGGCTGAAAGAAAAGACTTGTCTCACGAACAGATACAAAAGTATGACCAACAGTTATGTAAAATTTGTTATCAAGATGAACTAGGTGTTGTATTTTTGCCTTGTGGACACATGATAGCCTGTGTCAAGTGTGCATTAGAGCTCAACACTTGTGCTATATGCAGAAATGCAGTATCTGCTACAGTTAGGGCATTTCTTGCATAAATAGTAAAATTTATCAGCCATGCATAGTGCGAATCCCTAATTGCACAATATTATTAAAGCTGTTTTAGAGTGTAATAGATATGCTTTTCTTTTGTTTATAGACTACTACAATGAATGTTTTGAATGCTGTGGGTCAGCTTGTGGCTTAGAGACAATGAAGCTCAGCGATTTGCCAACGCATATTCCATTCCGCATTATCAAGATTCGGAAATTGAAAACAGCATATGGTGATCGTGTACTTTGTGTATGTGAAAACTTTGAGAAATTTCTGCCTACACGGTTTAATGATATGTCGGAGAGTGTTTTTGATGAAGTCAATAATGCTGTAAAACCTGTACACTTAATTTATGAAGGTTTTAAAAACAATAGGTGCATGGTTCGTTTTAATTAAATAAAAAAACAAATGTCAAATAATAATGGAAGATATAAGTCATGACAATGGACTGAAAGAAAAATATGTGTATAGATAATAATGTTTTAGTGTTTAGTATTGTCTTAAAAATATTATCATGAAACAAAACAAAATGTATATAAAATTTGTAAATAAATGAAAATAATGGTACAATGTTGTTTTATTTTCTATAGAAGACAGAATATTTAACATTGCAGAGTATACATGATTATGACAATAAAAAGCACACTTAATACAAGTCTTTGCCTTTACGATAGTGTGTTATAATTTTAGAAACAAAGCTTCTTGTAGATCTTTTTTTGTCCACGATGAACAATAGGCATGAAAAAGTTATTGTCTTGTTTTGGATCATTATCACTATCATAATCATAAGCAGCATGATCTATATCACTATTATTATAATCACTGTAATTATCCTGAACATTATCCTCAACGTTACTAAAACCAGTTAAATATTCCTGGTCCTCTTCCTGTTCCTCTTCCTCTTCCTCTACAGTGTCCTCATGTAGAGTCTGCGTGGCTTTTGATAATGTTAAGGTTTTTTTGAACATTGAACTATTTTGAGCAGCAATATCATTTTCTTGTACTCGCTTTTTAACATTTTCATGATTTTCTGTTGACAGCAACAGTGTTTCATGCAGTACACTACATTGATGATCACTGACACTTAAAACCTCACTATTTTTACTTTTTAGCTCACTGCGACATTGTTTTGAACGTTGTTTTGAACAACGCCAAATAACAGTTCCATTTTTATTGGTTCGTTTCACAATATATGAATATCCTTTATAGAATGCATGAGGCTTACCATACCTAGTGACAGATACTTCCATATCAACTGTCAAGCATAGACTAAGCTCTAGTTAAGACAACTTGGTAATAAGAACAATAGTTTAATGTGTGAGCATATATGGGTGCAAATGTGGGAGCAAAAAAGTGGGAGAAAAAAGAGGGAGAAAAAATTGGGAGCAAAAATTGGGAGCAAAAAGTGGAAGCATGAATTGAGAGCAAAAAGTGGGAGCAAAAATAAGTAGGAGCAAGTATGGGAGCAAATGTGAAAGCAAAGGTGGGAGCATATGTGAAAGCAAAAGAGGGAGCAAAAAGTGAGAGAAAAAAGTGGGAGCAAAAAGTGTAAGCAAAAGTGGGAGGAAATATGAGAGCAAAAAAAGTAGGAGCAAATATGGGAGCAAATGTGAAAGCAAAAGTGGGAGCAACAAGTGAGAAAAAAAAGTGGGAGCAAAAAGTGTAAGCAAAAGTGGGAGCAATTATGAGAGCAAAAAAAAGTGTGAACAAATACGGGAGCAAAAAGTGTGAGCAAAAATCGGGAGCAGAAAGTGGGAGCAAAAGTGGGAGCAAAAATGGAGAACATAAGGAGGGAACAAAAAAAGTAGGAGCAAGTATGAGAGCAAATGTGAAAGCATAAGTGGGAGCAAGTATGGGAGCATATGTGAAAGCAAAAGTGGGAGCAAAAAGTGAGAGAAAGAAAGTGGGAGCAAAAAGTGTAAGCAAAAGTGGGAGCAAATATGAGAGCAAAAACAGTAGGAGCAAGTATGGGAGCAAATGTTAAAGCTAAAGTGGGAGCAAAAAGTGAGAGAAAAATAGTGGGAGCAAAAAGAGTAATCAAAAGTGGGAGCAAATATGAGAGCAAAAAAAAAAGTGTGAGCAAATGTGGGAGCAAAAAGTGGGAACAAAAAATGAGAGCTAAAAGTGTAAGCAAATAATTGGGAGCAAAATGAGGGAGCAAAATTTGGGAGCAAAAAGTGGGATCAAAAAGAAAGTAGGAGCAAGTATGAGAGAAAATGTGAAAGCAAAAGTGGGAGCAAGTATGGGAGCAAATGTGAAAACAAAAGTGGGAGCAAAAAGTGAGAGCAAAAAGTGTAAGCAAAAGTGGGAGCAAATATGAGAGCAAAAAGGTAGGAGCAAGTATGGGAGCAAATGTGAAAGCGAAAGTGGGAGCAAAAAGTGTGAGAAAAAAAGTGTAAGAAAAAGTGGGAGCAAATATGAGAGCAAATATGAGAGCAAAAGAAAGAGGGAACAAAAATGTGGGAGCACACGTGGGAGCAAAACGTGTAAGCAGAAGTGGGAGCAAACAAGTGTGAGCAAATATGGGAGCAGAAAGTGGGAGCAAATGTGAAAGCAAAAGTGGGAGCAAAATGAGCGAGCAAAAGTGAGTGCACAAAGAGAGAGCAAAATGTGTGAGTATAAAGTGGGGGCAAATGTAGTGTTTTACTAAAACAATCTCCCCTAACCTAACCTAACCTAACTTCACCCAACCTAACTTCACCTAATCTAACTTCACCTAACCTAACCTTCCAACTCTCAGATCAAAAATTAAATTCTGGCCATAGTCGAGCTGGAACCCAAAATCTCTGGGATAACACCCAAGTATACTAGCCACTACACCGCGAAATGGGCAAATTATCATGCAACACAACACAAAAATAAAAAGTTTCCTGTAGTGTAACTCATTGACTGACAACCATAGTTGAGAATTCAAACCCAAGACCTCAGGACTTTTGTTTTGAACATTATCAGAAATATTATTCCATTTACATTTTGCTGTTGCTTATAGTTATAAGAGTTGGCATTAATATGGGAGCAAAAGTGAAAGCAAAAAGTGGGTTCAAGCATGGCTAGTTGTAGAGACTTTCATATCAACTAATAAACATAAATTAATTTTTAGTAAAGTGACTTGGCTAATAACGTTCAAAACAATGTCGCAGTGAGCTAAAAAGTAAAAACAAGATGTTCAGTAAAGAACATATAGCCTACTTTCTCCTAAATGTATGAGTATAGTTATAACTCGTTGTTATTATCAAAGAGTATAATAGAACTATTCTTTGTTGAAGACCTTAGAAACGATTTACCTCTACCAAACGCCACAACCTAGGTAAAAACTGCTACCATCATTGAAGAAAGAAAGAAAGAAAGAAAGAAAGAAAGAAAGAAAGATAAGAAGTATATCAAGAATGTTATGGATCTGGAGACATAATAGACCGGACTGGCTGCGTGGCTCAGCGGTAACGTTCTCGCTTGCTGGGCCCTAGGTTGCAGGTTCGTATCCTGGCGCAGTCAGCTGGCATTTGAGGGTGCACAAATGCGAGGGAGCCGTGCCAGTACATTTACTGGCACGTTAAAGATCCCCTTCGGGCCAAAATTCCGGCACCCCGGTGTCTCTAAAAGCAGCAGTAGTTAAAAGGGATGTAAAACCAATAACATTATTATTATTATTATTATTATTATTATTATTATTATTATTATTATTATTACATATACGACCTGCCGTGGGCAACATCCAACTTTGAGTTGAGGCATGTCTTTACACGTCTGGTTGTGCATGGCTTTCACAACCCTAATTGAAAAAAAAAAGGAAGGAAGATTGTAGTTTTACGTGACCGTGAATCTTGTGATTATGAGCCACGGGACCTCCTTTTTACGTGGAATCCGAACCACAGGACATGGCATTTCACTTCGAAAATCTCACATGCATTGACCGGGAATCGAAAACCCTAATTGAATTAACAAATCTTTCCATGACCCTACAGAGACGTGTGTATACAAACTATGTGGATATTTTCGATTGCTATTTGCCTGAAATAAAAGTAGTAATTAATAACCTGAACTAACACCAACGGCTTGAATTCAGTTACTATGTGAAATCGTTTTGTTCTTTACTTCAAATAACATTTTCAAGTAACGCAAAATAGGCTGTTACAAACCCTTTAAAATAAAAAGTAAAAATGTATCGTAGTATCATCTTGTCATTCTTCAAATTCGATGCGCATAGAATGCCAATGGTATAGTAATCAATGGAGCCCCACGTAGACTAGTCGTTATATCTAGTGGTGAAATATCGAACAATATAATCCTAACAGAGCGAGTTCATTCTAGCGGCCAGAAGAAGAAACTTTTCAATAAAATCTGGAAGTTAATAAGTATGTCAGCGTGCAGTTACCTTTTTGGCAGCTAGATGTCTCGAGTAAATCTGCTGGCGAATTATGTTTTAATTAAATATATATTTTACACCATAACATGCACAATATAACGCTTAATTTTAAAACATCTGAGTCATTACAAAACAATAAACATATAACATTTCAAGCAAAAAACCTAGCTCTGATCGGGTTTGAACCATAGGCATTTGAGCGATAGGCTAACGCTCTACCACTGAACTAATTGTGTCAACGAATATCGTTCTACGAGGGCAATGACTTACATAGAACTTGTTAGCAAATAATGATTTATACTAAACGATTTCATCACTGGAGTATATTATTTATATATAAAGCATTTCATACAAAGTTTATTTATTTTGTATCAGTACGCTATATTGCATGCAATACTCAAATTAGTGAAATATAAGTCAGGCACAAGATATCCGCTGCCATCTTGTCTTATTACTGAATCAGCTCAGCTTTTTAAAATCACGTCTGCACTATAGTATTACAAAATAAACTTTTAATTTCGAACGTGCCTCTTCCTTTAGAACAGTTAAAACGATTCTCGGCTCGATAATCGGAACTGGTGGGTCCCATGATATGGATTATAAAGTTTGCATAGTTCGCACGGCCGCCATCCTGAAATTGTATGGCGGACGACCTTGTAGTTTGGTCACAAGACGCAACCTATACGAAGGTATGTTGTTACCAAATTTGGTAGAGATCGGATGATTTCGTTAGTCGTTATTTGATTTACGTTTTGAACGTTTGAGTGGCCGCCATTCAGTTTTAGTAAAGATGGCGGCGATATAAAACATGACACTGAGGTGTCCTTTGCCAGTGCTACCTTTGTACCAAATTTTGTTCAATTCGCATTCACCGTGTTCGAATTGATAGGGGGGGGGGGACACACATTCAGAGTACACGCACTCACACACACACATACACACACACACACACAGACTCACACACACACATACACACACACACACACACAGACTCACACACACATACACACACACAGACAGACAAACTTTTTTCGCCCTGTGTTGATCTCATAAGTCTACTTTCATTTTTTGCAAAAATCGAAAGTAGGCTAATAGTGAGGTTTTAAGTGACAGTGATCATCAATGTAGTGTACTGCATGAAACACTGTTGCTGTCAACAGAAAATCATGAAAATGTTAAAAAGCGAGTACAAGAAAATAATATTGCTGCTCAAAATAGTTCAATGTTCAAAAAACCCTTAACATTATCAAAAGCCAAGCAGACTCTACATGAGGACACTGTAGAGGAAGAGGAAGAGGAACAGGAAGAGGGCCAGGAATATTTAACCGGTTTTAGTAATGTTGAGGATAATATTGAGGATAATTGCAGTGATTATAATAATAGTGATATAGATCATGCTGCTTATGATTATGATAGTGATAATGATCCAAAACAAGACAATAACGTTTTCATGCCTATAATTCATCGTGGAAGAAAAAAGATCTACAACAAGCTTTGTTTTTAAAACTATAACACACTATCGTAAAGGCAAAGACTTGTATTAAATGTGCTTTTTATTGTCATAATCATGTATACTCTGCAATGTTAAATATTCTGACTTCTATAGAAAATAAAACAACATTGTACCATTATTATCATTTATTTACAAACTTTATATACATTTTGTTTTGTTTCATGATAATATTTTTTAAGACAATACTAAACACTAAAACATTATTATCTATACACATATTTTTCTTTCAGTCCATTGTCATGACTTATATCTTCCATTATTATTTGACATTTGTTTTTTTAATTTAACTAAAACGAACCATGCACCTATTGTTTTTAAACCCTTCATAAATTAAGTGTACAGGTTGTACAGCATTATTGACTTCATCAAAAACACTCTCCGACATATCATTAAACCGTGTAGGCAGAAATGTCTCAAAGATTTCACACACACAAAGTACACGATCACCATATGATGCTTTCAATTTCCGAATCTTGATAATGCGGAATGGAATGTGCGTTGGCAATTCGCTGAGCTTCTTTGTCTCTAAGCCACATGCTGACCCACAGCATTCAAAACATTCATTGTAGTAGTCTATAAACAAAAGAAAAGCATATCTATTACACTCTAAAACAGCTTTAATAATATTGTGCAATTAGGGATTTGCACTATGCATGGCTGATAAATTTTACTATTTATGCCAGAAATGCCCTAACTGTAGCAGATACTGCTTTTCTCCATATAGCACAAGTGTTGAGTTCTAATGCACACTTTACTCAGGCTATCATGTGTCCACAAGGCAAAAATACAACACCTAGTTCATCTTGATAACAAATTTTACATAACTGTTGGTCACACTTTTGTATCTGTTCGTGAGACAAGTCTTTCCTTTCAGCCTCGTGTATTTGCTCCGCATGTTCTAACTCTAAAGGCACTTTTGAGTCTTGTACTGCAATCATGTTTTCTTTACGAATAGTGTTCACAAATTCCTGACCTTTAATCAACACCATGTATTTGCAGTTAGGTAACCAACGAGCGTGTTGCACAAGAGGGTCATCAGTCATTTGCCAATCCTTTAAAGCAAATCCACAATAAACACATATTGTTTTATCCCCTTCACCAGTATAAAAAAATCCAGCTTCACTTAGTTGTTTGGTAAGGTGTTTTAATATTCATGGCCAAATATTTTTATAAGATTCTAAACGTTTTTCAACAGAGCTGTACTCTGGGTGTGCTAGTGCTTTAGTCTTGCAAACTCCCAATTTTTCAAAAACACATGCCAATTCAACACTGTCTATGGCATATGGACCACATATATCGACACTACCGTTGTTGGCTGGTAATACATCATTATTATTTATTTGTGATTCAGCAACGTAAGTAGCGGCCAATGGTCTTGTGGTTCGGTAAAATGAATACACAAGTATGTTACCCACTTGTTTTCCAAGCATGTAAGGACAACAAGGAGACCATCGCAAATGGTCTCTAAAGGAATCATCCCCTTCTTCCCAGTGTGAAAGTTCAATACGACAAAACACACAGCGTACCACATCTTCTCGGATCAAGTAAAAAAAACAGCTATTGCAAGTTCATGTGTCGACAAAAAGCCTACAGGCCAGGATTCAAATATTATCCAACGGTCATGTTCTGATTTTAAATTCAACCCACGTGGTAAACCAACTTGCTCACTTGTTGTATTTGGTACTAACGCCATGTGATATAATAAAACTTTTTCTTATTGTAAGTTGTTAACGTTGCACAGAGTACTTTAAAGCACAATGTATGCTTGTTCACTGTCTGTTAATTACGTTAATGGCGAATGACGACACCTAAAAGCAAACAAAATAACCCATCACTCAATCAATCAATCAATCAATCAATCAATCATCATCATCATCATCATCATCTTGAGCAGTTTCCAACCGCTGGTCGGGTCTGCTTGGAACATAAGCCTCTCCATCGTTTCCTGTCCATCCACCATCTCTCGTCATTTACTGTGTCCCAGCACACTCCTCTTTCCTCCACACTCTTCTTAACTCCTTTTGTCCATCTGTCCCTTGGTCTTCCCCTTGGCCTCCTTCCCGTCATTTCCTTTCCAAACATCTTCTTCGGTATCCTCTCCTCTTGCATCCTCCTCACATGTCCATACCATTGTAGCCTAGATCGCTCTATTCTATTTTGCAATGGTTCCTCTCTTACCATCTCCCTGACTCTCTCATTCCTTACTCTGCCCATTCTTGTCACTCCTACCCTACTCCTCTGGAACTTCATCTCCACTGCTCGTATTTTATTCTTGTCCTTTTCCTTCATCACCCATGTTTCTGATCCATATGTCAAAATTGGCACAAAGTAGGTCTTGTAGGTGATTCCTTTACATTTTTGTGGTACATCTTTAGTCCATATCAACCCCCTAACTCTCTTGAAAAATCCATCTGCGCACCTTCCCCTCTCATTTATTTCCATCCTATTGCCTCCTGGGTAGTTTATTGGCTGAGGAATAACCCACCCACCAAGGGAAGATGATTAAGAGAATGAAGTAGATTTGGGATTGGAAAAGAAGGATAGAAAAATAGGAGGAGAGTCCCACAAAATTAATAAGTTTAGTTTTAAACACACTTAAAGGTGGTTGCCACCGAAAATCCGCTTTCGGATACCTAAAATGAGTAAGGACTTGGTCTAAGCTGACGAGAAACACAGATAGAACTTGGGCTGTTTGCAAGAGAGTGGCTTTCGTATAATCCCTCTCAAGCATATATAAAACTACTATGGGGAAGAGTGCTGGTCTGGCAAGACTGAGAGGAACAAATTTACTGTATGTCTTCTCAAAGAAATTAGGTTTTACAAAGTAATTCGAAGAATGCCAATGATTTAACTCAGGTTTGGTATTTTCAATTTCCAAAATTATGGAGTTCCTGTAAGGGCGACCAAGTGTCTCTGAAAAGGAAAATGATAAAAGATTATGCCTTATTGGGTAATCTTGGTAAATGAACCAATGGTTGCATAGAAAAATGGCTAAGATTTTACTCAGCGAGGAGCCGGCTAAAAGTTTAGACAAAAAGAAACACTTATTTTTTAGAAAACTGACCATAAGTTTTCGGAGAGGGTCTCCACAAGCAGGTAGCTGGCTTAGCGAGCTTTACTTGCCTTACTGGCCAATTAGAATTAGCTATTAACGCTAAGAAGAACTTTAGTGAGGTGAAAATTAAGAGTTCTTGCTCAAATGCAACAAATGGTGAAAGCCCTATTAATGATTTTAATGTCATTGAGTGAGGAGAGTCAAGGAAGACAGGATTTTGCCTAAACTTTGTATTCGCAAATGAAAAAGCGAAGGGAAAAGATTCGTTTATTTTACAATTAGAAGAAGTTTGAGGAAATTAACAATTATGCAATATAATTTTGACAAACATAGTTCATTTGAACTTTTTAACAAATAGGGTCGCAGACCTCTCAACATTAAACGGTTGCTCCAGGCAATTGACAATTTACAAGGTTTCAAACCTTACATGTTTCTAAAATCTTTATAAGATTTAAACAAATGAACAATGAAATAATTAAAGCTTGAACGTGAATTGGAGTACAAAGAGTGCAACTTAAGAAATTCTGGAGAGAATGTTCTAGAGAAAGTGACAACTTTGAAAATAACAATAATAACAACATGAAAAATAAGATAGAAGTTCCTACAACTTCTTATATTTATACAGAATTACTATATGAGAATTATACAAAAGAGGGCAGGTCACTTACTGTGAAACCTGGAGAAAATGAAAAGGAAGGTACTAGACTTCCCAAGTTTGAGCAGGAATCACTAGCCAAATGGGACAGTTTCCATTTCGTGAAACCTGAACATGACTCGCTCAAGAGTTTAAAGAATTGTTTTCCCTGATTATGGGAAAGGAACAACATGAATTTAAAACTTGTATCACACAAGCAATTATGCAGAATTTAATTAATGTTAAACTAGCAAAGTTGGAAGGGCACTTCGTGAGTGACACCTTATAGAAAGTTACAATTTTATTAATAATGGTTGTTAGTAGAAGGTTGAGGAAAGATCATTGGGATATAGGATCAATGTTCATGGCCGTATTTAATGTAAACGGACGAGCGCACGCGGTAGAAACGTGGAGCAAGCACTGGTTATCACTGTAGTCTATAAAGATGGATGCAAAGTTCACTGTAGAAACACTAAAGTTTATGAAAAAGAAAGTTATTGCAATTATGGAAATAACTGATTGCACTATATAGGTGAGAGTCTATTTCTTGAAAAAGTTGTGATTTACAATTAAATGCGCCATAGAATGTTCCAGAGGTTCCAGCGGTGGAAGAAAGTTAGCTATTGCAAAAATTTGTAAGGAAGATTCCTCATTTTAAATATCATTGTCCCAAGTGAGCGAAAAACACTTGACGGCAAGACTCGCAGATAGAGTACAAGATCTCGAAGGTTCCAGAACGACCTTAGCAGAAAAATGGGGTTGAGAAAATCCAACGGAGGAACTAGCTTTATAATTATAGACAGCGGGTATTAGATAATATCCCACGTAGCGAGAGGATTTCTCATTTGAATAGCTTAAGAAAAGCTCTTTTTTAGTAAGGTTGGCTTATACAAGCAAAAGCTCAACATGGCAAATCCCACGAAGAATGATTTTTGCCCCAAAGTAAATAATTTCACACTGTCTATAAATTATAATTAAAAGCACGTGGAAGTTAAAACCATGAAGATGAGGTTAAAACTTTTAAAATGGTACTTATCTTGATTTCATGTTGAAGTCGAAGTTTCCGTTGATGACTACTTAGCCAACATGGCGTAGAAGAGGGTGAGCCTCTTGGTTTGAGGAGGCAAGCTCGAGCGGAGCTTTGACTGACCGAGTCAACTGCAGACTGAGAAGTGAGAGCTGCTCAACGGAGCACGGAGGGACCAAGAAGGGAGGAAAGAGTGGGGGGTAGGAGACAAAAGGAGAACATATAAACATTGCCAACTTTAAAACAAAAAATTAATCTCTTGCTGAGCTGATCTTCTAAGAGTTGTTAACAGATGATACTAGCGCAGCATGGTGAGTAAAGACGTAGACGTAGTCCTCTTGCTCAAGGAGAAAATAGCTGGCGATGGTAACAGGATCTGGTGGCCAAATGGATAAGTAAGTCCTCTAGCACCAGGAAGAGTTGAGGAGCTTCAGAGATTCGCTGCGAGGTGACGCTAGGTGGGTCACAGAAGTTATATATCTAGAACAGACTTGTGAAGACATAAGAGATATGCCCAACAAGGAGAAAACAGATGATCACTGTTGGTGTTTGACAAAGAGGAAGGAAGAAATGAACATGCAAAGAGCAATAAATATTATATCTCAGGTACCGTGTATTCAAAGAATACACTATACTGGGGGGGGGAGAAACACCAACAGAGAGCAAATAAACAGTTACACATTTAATGGAAGACAGGGGTCTTGTAATCGAACCGTTAATGGTCAAGACTCTGACCACCCTGACTCTCCCATCTCTTCCAGGGTAACACTTAGTCACTCTACCGGAAGTCCAGACTAGAGGGGGAGAAACATCCCTAACCAAGACCAAGTCCCCCACTTTAATGTCGGGACTGGAAAGAAACCACTTCTGCCTCCGTTGCAAGGAAGTTAAATATTCCAAGTTCCATCTCTTCCAAAAAGAATTACGGAGGGCCTCAAGTTTACGCCAAACAATAGGTAAATTAAAATCCCTGTAAGAATTGGGAAGAGGAGGAGGGGCAGAAAGAGAAGTGCCGATAAGGAAGTGACCAGGGGTGAGTGGAAGTAGGTCATCAGGGTCATTGGAAAGTGGAGTTAAAGGGCGAGAGTTAACAACACCTTCAATCAGAACAGACAGTGAATTAAATTCTTCGTAAGTCAGAATTCGATTACCTAAGACTTTTCTTAAATGACGTTTAGTGAGCTTTACGCAAGATTCCCACCTACCACCATGATGCGGAGCGTAAGGAGGTATGAAGCGCCATTTGAAACCTTTTGAATAAGAAAAATTAGAGATTTGTTCCATGGCAGGAGAGGAAGTGAGAGCTTTCTTCCACAGGGAAGCTGCGCCCTGAAAGGTGGAAGCGTTATCAGAGAACATCTCAGAAGGAACACCACGCCTAGCGGTGAAACGAGAGACAGCTGATAAAAAATAAGAAGTAGAAGCATTCGTTACTAGTTCCAAGTGGATTGCGCCGGTAACCATGCAAACAAAGAGAGAAACATAAAGCTTACCAAACAATTTGCGTTTAGCTTCAGGAGAGTTTCGTTGATATTGGAACGGACCCATATAGTCCACGCCAGTTAAAGCAAATGGGCGTATAGGAGAAGAACGAAAAGAGGGCAGATCGCTCATTAATTGAGTGTTGATTTTAGGTTTCGCTTTGAAACAAGGAATGCACTTATGAATTTCAGAAGAAACTTCATGAATTCCATTTATAATCCAGTACTTTTCCCTTAAGAGGCAAAGCAGAGTACGTGTACCTACATGAAGATTACGGTAATGAAAGTCACGTATAATTAAGGAAGTTACGTGATGTTAAGAAGGCAAAATAACGGGATGCTTTTTGTCTTCAGAGAGTAAAGATTGCGAGAGCCTTCCACCTACCCTGAGTAACCCATAGTCATCAAGAAACGGGGCTAAAGCACGAAGACGGCTGGATTTGGGAAGATCTCTTTTTGAAGAAAGCAAAGACAATTCAGAAGAAAAGGCTTCTTGCTGTGTCAGTTGTAAAACCTTAACGGTAGCGAGATTCAATTCATGATTGGTAAGGTGTGGTTTAGGGAGAAGGGGTTGGTCAACCACAAGATATTTCCATCTAAGGAGATAGGCGACAATCCGTAGTAATTTATGAAAAGAAGAATATCGGGACAACAAAGGATAAGAAGCGTTAGAAACAAGACACGAAGCAATGGGTAGAGGTACTTTAGCGTCAGGCAAGTTGGAGTTTGTAGCTGGGGGTTTAGAAAGCCATGAGGAAGATTCTTCGATTAGCCACGAGGGCCCATGCCAGTACAATTGGGAAGCTGCCAATTGAGAGGGTAAACAACCACGAGAGATAATATCAGCTGGATTATCCGCACTGGGAACATGCCTCCATTGACATCCAGAAGAAAGAGTTTGAATTTTGGAAACCCTGTTTGCAACGAAAGTTTGCCAGTGAGAGGGGTTCTTGGCGATCCAAGAAAGGGCGATCATGGAATCGCTCCAGAGATAGATTTGCGAGAATTCGACCTTTAATACTTCCCGTAATTTCTTGACAAGTTCTGCAGCCATGAGTGCAGCGCACAGTTCGAGCCTAGGCAAAGTGATAGTTTTAAGAGGAGCGACCTTCGATTTGGCACAAACAAGGTTGGAAACTAGAGATCCATAGAGTGAATCGTGATAAACTAAATATGCACAGCAACCATAAGCTTTTTCGGAACTGTCCGCGAACACATGAAGGAAAAAAGATGCATTAGAATGAGAGCTGATTAAATTCCTGGGAATTTCAATAAGGGAAAGATCCAGCAAATTGCTGCGAAACGAGAGCCAACGATTAAGAAAAGAAAGAGGGACAGTGTCATCCCATTCACATTTAAGCGACCACAGCTCTTGCATGAAGAGTTTGGCTATAACGATAACTGGGGCAAGGAATTGAAGTGGATCAAAATTTTTTGCAATTTCAGAGAGAATTTGTCTTTTTGTATTAGGAAGCTCTTCTGCGAGCGAAACTTTATAGATAAGAGTGTCAGTGCTAGTGCACCAGTGAACTCCTAGAGTTTTTATAGATTCGGAGTTACCACAAATTTCGACAGGAGAAGGATCTACGTCTTCGATGGGAAACTGAGCGAGAAACTCAGGGGAGTTGGAGTTCCACTTATGGAGTGGGAAACCTCCATTCCTTAGTAATGCCTGAAGTTCTAAAGATACAAAAGAAGCTTCCTCCAAAGAGGGGAAGGATTGCAAATAATCGTCAACATAGAATGACGTAGTTAGTGCTTCAGAGGCTTTGGGGTTAAATAAATGACCATCTTGAGAGGCTAGAAAGTGTAGGGATCGGATAGCAAGGAAAGCAGAGGGTTTTAAGCCATAAGTAACCGTTTTCAAGCGAAATACCTTAATGGGCTTACTGGTTTCATCACGCCACAAGATTCTTTGAAGATCTCGTTGTTCTGGTTGAATTAACACTTGACGGTACATCCGTTTTATGTCGGCTATGACAGCTATGGGAAATAATCGAAAGTTTAAGAGTATAGCAGATAAATCTGATTGAATAGCAGGACCAGAATAAAGAGTGTCGTTAAGGCTGTTGCCATTAACGTCGGGTGATGAACCATTGAAAACAACTCGAATTTTATCTTTTACAAGAGGGTTTTTCCACACGGGATGATGATTTAAATAAACCGTTTCAATTGGGGGGTGCAATTCATCATTAGATTTGTTAACAACTTCCATATGATCTAAGCTTTCATACTCATCCATGAAATCAGTGTACTGTTGTTTAACAAGAGGTTCCTTTTTGAATTTGCTCTCGATGGCGAAAAGAGCTTTTCGAGCTTTAGGCTGAGAGTTGATAAGTTTAGGAGGATTATGTAATCTTGGCATTTGAACGACGAACCGGCCATCAGAAGAACGAGTGGTGGTGTTCAAAAAAAGTTGCTCACAGAATTCATTTTCTGAAGAGGTTACATTAGGAGAATCGACATTTTCAAGCCTCCAGAACTGTTCCAGGTCAGTATTGGAGAAGTAACATTGCGATGCGGGTTGAGGAGAATAATGGGGAAGTTGCCCTGTGACGATCCATCCAAAATTAGTGTCTCTGGCGACCACGTTTGAGGATAACTTACGAACCTGTTTACGTAGGCAATTCCAGAAAACATTGGCACTAAAGAGTATGTCAATAGGGTTCTGCATATTAAAACAAGGATCGGCTAGCCTTAAATGCGAGGGAATGTTTAACCCTGAAATATCCACAGAGTGACTTGGAGTGTCTTCCCCAATGCTATTAAGAATTAGACAATTAAGTTTGAGAAAGTTGTTTCTATGACAAGTATCTCTTATAGTTAGCTTTGAGAATTGTAAAGCTTGCGATTTTGAGCTGTTGATGCCCGACACGTTGATAGAAGTGGGGTTTACAGGTAGGCCTAGTTTTCTAATCAAGGAATTAGACACAAAATCATGAGTTGCCGCTGAGTCTAGAAGACCGCGTGCACGGACCCAGTTGCCAAAGTTATCCTGAACGTCAATTTGGACAGTAGACAACAATACTTGCGCACTGCGAATGGACTTGGCATTTTGAATATAAGATGAAGCATTAGAATTGTTAGCACTATCATTTTTCGGCGAAGTAGATGCTGTCGATGACCTTGCCTGATCATGACGATGTAGCAGAGTATGATGAGCCTTTTCACAATGGTAGCAAAGTCTTGTGGACTTACAGTTAGAAGCAGAATGCGTGGGCGCTAGGCAGTTGAAACAATGTTTGTTTTGAGCGACTAATTTTCGTCTGTCATCGACTGACATTTCTTTAAAAGATTTGCAAAGGTATAGTGCATGGGGATCTTTACAAAGTATGCACTTTACAGGTTCGTTTAAACTTTTGCGAGGTTCGCTTTGCGTGTTTAAAACAATAGAGCTAGCAACACGACGTTCACTAGACCTAGTTGGGTAACCAGTGGAGTTTGATTTGAATTTGGATGAGCTGGACCCGGGTTTTTGGGTATTGGACGCTGAGCGTTCACTTTTGGATTTGATGGACATTAATTCGAATTTGGAACTAGGAGATGAAGGTTCACTTTGATTAGCTAGAGCGGTTAAAAGTTGGCATCTAGCGTTTATGAAAGTGACTAAATGCTCGTAAGAGTAGTCGTCTTCTTTAGAAAGTTCAATTTCCCAAGCTTTGAGGGTAGCAGCATCAACTTTAGAGACTACTAAATGTATTAGGAAAGTATCCCAATGTTCAGTAGGTTGATCTAATTGGGACAAAGCTTTAACGTGGAGTTGGGTAGTGTCAATTAAAGTACGCAAACTAGTGACGTCATTGTGCTGTGACGCAGGTAGGTTAAATAGAGCCTTCATATGGCGTTGAATACGTAAACATAAATTTCCATATCTTTCTTTTAATAAATTAAAAGCAATGGGGTAATTTTCGGCACGCAGAGGAAGTGCTTCAACCAACTGCAAAGCTTGACCTCGAAGGATAGATCTCAAGTAATGAAACTTGTAAATGACTTGAATGTCTTCATTGTCATGAACAAGGGAGCAAAATAACTTATAGAAAGAATCCCAAGCAGTTTCATCTCCAGAAAAATGGGGTAAATCAATTTTCGGTAAAGTAGGTTTGGGCTTGTGAGTGCCCTCACGGAAAGAAGTTTGGGGTTCGTGAAGGGAACCAGGAACAGAAGCGTCCTTTTTCTGCTCCTCTTCGAGTTGGCGTATTATTTTGAAAGCAGAACCTATGCCTTCGTAATATAAGTTTTCTACTTCGACACGATCTTCTGTTTGATTGAGCATGCAAGTTTCTATTTCAGTTTGAATGTTACAGTAGTTTTCATAAGAACGTTCAAAATCCTTTACACGATGTTTCAACAAATCTAATTGCGCGTCTGAGGGATCTAATTCTTTTATGTACCTTCTGAATCGGGTAATTTGCCCTTTATAGGATGCTCGTTTAGAAGTAAGTTTTTCATCCTTATCCTTATCAGTGGGAGCCATATTAAAGAAGGTAAATGAAAATGTAACTCACGAAACTGTGGAACCTTGGAAATGCTGTCAAGCTGGCAGCAGCGAATGAGTAGAAAGAATGGGACACACCATAAGAGACAGGAGCGGCCTCTTTCCCGTTCACAGGCTTTGCACGGTGTGGTTATAGCTGAAATATTCAACACAGATATTAGAAATATGCAAAGTATTGTCAAATGACACTATTTTAAAAAGAGAAAAGAAAAAATGGGCTCTCCCGGGTTTCTGGGACCAAATTTTGGGTAGTTTATTGGCTGAGGAATAACCCACCCACCAAGGGAAGATGATTAAGAGAAGGAAGTAGATTTGGGATTGGAAAAGAAGGATAGAAAAATAGGAGGAGAGTCCCACAAAATTAATAAGTTTAGTTTTAAACACACTTAAAGGTGGTTGCCACCGAAAATCCGCTTTCGGATACCTAAAATGAGTAAGGACTTGGTCTAAGCTGACGAGAAACACAGATAGAACTTGGGCTGTTTGCAAGAGAGTGGCTTTCGTATAATCCCTCTCAAGCATATATAAAACTACTATGGGGAAGAGTGCTGGTCTGGCAAGACTGAGAGGAACAAATTTACTGTATGTCTTCTCAAAGAAATTAGGTTTTACAAAGTAATTCGAAGAATGCCAATGATTTAACTCAGGTTTGGTATTTTCAATTTCCAAAATTATGGAGTTCCTGTAAGGGCGACCAAGTGTCTCTAAAAAGGAAAATGATAAAAGATTATGCCTTATTGGGTAATCTTGGTAAATGAACCAATGGTTGCATTGGAAAATGGCTAAGCTTTTACTCAGCGAGGAGCCGGCTAAAAGTTTAGACAAAAAGAAACACTTATCTTTTAGAAAACTGACCATAAGTTTTCGGAGAGGGTCTCCACAAGCAGGTAGCTGGCTTAGCGAGCTTTACTTGCCTTACTGGCCAATTAGAATTAGCTATTAACGCTAAGAAGAACTTTAGTGAGGTGAAAATTAAGAGTTCTTGCTCAAATGCAACAAATGGTGAAAGCCCTATTAATGATTTTAATGTCATTGAGTGAGGAGAGTCAAGGAAGACAGGATTTTGCCTAAACTTTGTATTCGCAAATGAAAAAGCGAAGGGAAAAGATTCGTTTATTTTACAATTAGAAGAAGTTTGAGGAAATTAACAATTATGCAATATAATTTTGACAAACATAGTTCATTTGAACTTTTTAACAAATAGGGTCGCAGACCTCTCAACATTAAACGGTTGCTCCAGGCAATTGACAATTTACAAGGTTTCAAACCTTACATGTTTCTAAAATCTGTATAAGATTTAAACAAATGAACAATGAAATAATTAAAGCTTGAACGTGAATTGGAGTACAAAGAGTGCACCTTAAGAAATTCTGGAGAGAATGTTCTAGAGAAAGTGACAACTTTGAAAATAACAATAATAACAACATGAAAAATAAGATAGAAGTTCCTACAACTTCTTATATTTATACAGAATTACTATATGAGAATTATACAAAAGAGGGCAGGTCACTTACTGTGAAACCTGGAGAAAATGAAAAGGAAGGTACTAGACTTCCCAAGTTTGAGCAGGAATCACTAGCCAAATGGGACAGTTTCCATTTCGTGAAACCTGAACATGACTCGCTCACGAGTTTAAAGAATTGTTTTCCCTGATTATGGGAAAGGAACAACATGAATTTAAAACTTGTATCACACAAGCAATTATGCACAATTTAATTAATGTTAAACTAGCAAAGTTGGAAGGGCACTTCGTGAGTGACACCTTATAGAAAGTTACAATTTTATTAATAATGGTTGTTAGTAGAAGGTTGAGGAAAGATCATTGGGATATAGGATCAATGTTCATGGCCGTATTTAATGTAAACGGACGAGCGCGACGCGGTAGAAACGTGGAGCAAGCACTGGTTATCACTGTAGTCTATAAAGATGGATGCAAAGTTCACTGTAGAAACACTAAAGTTTATGAAAAAGAAAGTTATTGCAATTATGGAAATAACTGATTGCACTATATAGGTGAGAGTCTATTTCTTGAAAAAGTTGTGATTTACAATTAAATGCGCCATAGAATGTTCCAGAGGTTCCAGCGGTGGAAGAAAGTTAGCTATTGCAAAAATTTGTAAGGAAGATTCCTCATTTTAAATATCATTGTCCCAAGTGAGCGAAAAACACTTGACGGCAAGACTCGCAGATAGAGTACAAGATCTTGAAGGTTCCAGAACGACCTTAGCAGAAAAATGGGGTTGAGAAAATCCAACGGAGGAACTAGCTTTATAATTATAGACAGCGGGTATTAGATAATATCCCACGTAGCGAGAGGATTTCTCATTTGAATAGCTTAAGAAAAGCTCTTTTTAGTAAGGTTGGCTTATACAAGCAAAAGCTCAACATGGCAAATCCCACGAAGAATGATTTTTGCCCCAAAGTAAATAATTTCACACTGTCTATAAATTATAATTAAAAGCACGTGGAAGTTAAAACCATGAAGATGAGGTTAAAACTTTTAAAATGGTACTTATCTTGATTTCATGTTGAAGTCGAAGTTTCCGTTGATGACTACTTAGCCAACATGGCGTAGAAGAGGGTGAGCCTCTTGGTTTGAGGAGGCAAGCTCGAGCGGAGCTTTGACTGACCGAGTCAACTGCAGACTGAGAAGTGAGAGCTGCTCAACGGAGCACGGAGGGACCAAGAAGGGAGGAAAGAGTGGGGGGTAGGAGACAAAAGGAGAACATATAAACATTGCCAACTTTAAAACAAAAAATTAATCTCTTGCTGAGCTGATCTTCTAAGAGTTGATAACAGATGATACTAGCGCAGCATGGTGAGTAAAGACGTAGACGTAGTCCTCTTGCTCAAGGAGAAAATAGCTGGCGATGGTAACAGGATCTGGTGGCCAAATGGATAAGTAAGTCCTCTAGCACCAGGAAGAGTTGAGGAGCTTCAGAGATTCGCTGCGAGGTGACGCTAGGTGGGTCACAGAAGTTATATATCTAGAACAGACTTGTGAAGACATAAGAGATATGCCCAACAAGGAGAAAACAGATGATCACTGTTGGTGTTTGACAAAGAGGAAGGAAGAAATGAACATGCAAAGAGCAATAAAAATTATATCTCAGGTACCGTGTATTCAAAGAATACACCACCTCCCTTTTCTTCAATTATGCTTCCCAAGTACTTGAAGCATTCTACTTTCTGCAACTGCTGTCCTCCAAGTGTTATGCCCATATCCAGTCTGTTCTTCTTCCTCGTTGTGATGACCACTTCACTCTTTTGTGCCGAGAACTTCATCCCATATGATAACACTACCTTCTCCCACTCATCTAATTGCTCTTGTACTTCTTCCTCATCCTCTCCCCATACCAGACGGTCATCAGCAAACAACATTGCCTTCATTTTCCTTTCCCCAATGCTATTTACCACTTTTCGTATGATTTCATCCATCACCACTATAAATAACAGGGGTGACAGGGCACTTCCCTGTTTCAGACCACTCTCCAGTTGAAACCATTCCGTTCTCTCTCTTCCCACCTTTACACAGCTTTTGCTTCCCTCGTACATTGCTTTCACTCTTGCCACTGTCTACTTGTTCACTGCTTTTGCTCTCATTGCTTCCCATACCTTGTTTCTATTAATACTATCATATGCTTTCTCAATATCCAAGAAGGTCATCACCAGATCTTTCCCATGTTCATAATGGTGTTCTTGTAGCTGTCTTACTGCAAAGATGAGGTAAACTGTTGACCTTCCTGGCCTGAATCCATACTGTTCTTCCCTCAGCCCATCTTCAACTTCTGTCCGAATTCTTCTCTCCAGTACCTTCTCAAATATTTTGGCGCAGTGTCACATGAGTGTAATTCCCCTGTAGTTCTTGCATTCCTTCCTACTACCCTTTTTAAATATGGGTATTATTATCCCTCTTTTCCAGTCCTCTGGTATTTTCTTCTCCCTCCATATCACTTTCATTACTCGAAAGAGCCACTGTGTTCCTATCATCCCTGCTGCTCTCACCATCTCCACGCTCACTTCGTCTATTCCCGGTGCCTTTCCCCCTTTGATCTTCTTTAATGCTTCCTCCACTTCTTTCCATGTCAATTCCTTCTCTAAAATGTCTTGGTCACTGTCTGTTTCTTCCTCCACAATGGCCACTACGCTGGTTTTAGTTGGATTTAGGAGTTCCTTGAAGTATTCTCTCCAGATAACCTTTACTTCTTCCATATTTTCGACCTCCTTTCCATTCCTGTCCACCATTCTGACATTTTACCCTGTATCTCTCCTCTTTGCCTTTATCATTCCATACAACACTTTCTTACTGCCATCACAGTCCTCCTCCATCATTTCTGTCCATTTCTCCAGCCATTTCTTTTTCTCTTCCTTCACTAATTCTCCTGCTTCTTTCTTCCGCTCTTGGTATTCTTCTCTTGTTCTGTCTGTCCTCTGTTGGAACCATTTCCTGAATGCTTCATTTTTCTTTTTCACTGCTTCCTTAGTTCGGGGGTTCCACCATGGTGTTTCCTTCCACCTATTCTTTCCACTAGTTCTGCCACACACGACTTCCGCTTCTTCTACCAACACGTCCTTGAACCTATTCCATTCTTCACCTGTTTTCGGATCATCCTTCGGTAATTTGTTCCTCACTAATATCTGGAACTTCTCCTTATTTCCATCCTCCTTCAGCTTCCATGTCCTTATTCTTCTTTCTTGGTTCTCAGTTCTCCTCTTTTCCTTCAGTCCTCTCACCTTGGCGACCAGCAGACGGTGGTCACTGTCCAGGGCTTCTGAAGGTATTACCCTTATATCCGTGATACTCTTCTTTGTCTCCTTCCCGCATAGAATATAGTCCACCACTGATTTCCTAGTCAAATCCCTGCTGTACCAAGCAATTTTATGGCTCTCTCTCTTCTTGTACCCTGTGTTTCCAACCATTAGCCCATTTATCTTGCACAGTTCCAACAATCTCTCTCCTTCCTTATTCCTGATTCCCCATCCTTCACCACCAATGACTTCCTCAAAACCTCTTCTATCAGTTCCGACATGGGCATTTAGGTCTCCCATGACTATCAGGTCTCTCCCCACTAACTGCTTCTGCAACTCCTCTTCAAACTCGTCGTTCTCGCCTTCTGTGCATCCCACCTGTGGTGCATAGACTTTCAGAATGTCCAGGTTTCTACCTTTCACAGTGATTCTGGCTCTTTCTATCACTTACCCTCTTTACTTCCTCTCTCAGCCCTTCTCTCACCACCATTCCCACTCCATTTCTCTTCCCCTCCTCATTTCCTATCCAGTATAGCTGCAAGCCATTTCTCAGTTCTTTTCTTCCTTCACCTCTCCATCTGGTCTCTGCCAGTCCGAGTACATCCAGTTTTCTCCTCTCCATCATATCCACAACCTCCTCCACTCTTCCCGTCAATGTAGTTATATTCAAAGTTCCGATTCGTAGTCCATTTCCATAGCCAGGTCTGCTTCCTTTAGATCTGTCCTTTCCGAGGCCCGTTCCCGTTTTAAAAGCAGTTTCATATCCACTACTGGCTTGCTAGGCCTATCGTAGCTTCACCATAACCCTGACAAGGGGCCTGTTTTTGGTCCGCGAGAGGTATTTTATTTCCCTCAAACCCTCCGGACAAGTCCGGCGAGCCCCCCTATCCGCCACCTGGGACGCGCCCGATAGAGGAACAGGAAAACCCCCACGGGAATCAATCAATCAATACTTGTAAAAAAAAACTTTAACATTAATTGGCATTAGTATATCAAAACACCATTAAAAATAAACTGTATGTTGGTACTAACAGTAACACATGTACTTATTTTCTTTTTATAAAGCTACAGTCATTTACATCCCCCCTTTAACCAATATATAAACAACAATGAATGTCATGTCATTTTTTTCACATTATCATGTTCAAACCTGTGGATATTCGTTGAGTCCATAGGGAACCACCCATAAATTAAATTTAAATTTTTATTTTTAGAAAATCCAACATGGCCTTGTACTTTTCCCAGTCAACAACAACATAGCCATTAATCAAGAAAGCAATCATCGTTCTAGTCTTGTACAGGTAATGAATATTTTTGTCTACCAGTTTTCAGTAGTGGTAAAATGGAATAGCATTTTATGTTTGGCTTACCTGAGTTTTAAATAGTTCACTGCCTGGAAACAATGGTTGCACTTTACTGCGTCTCGGGGTTTCAGCGACTGCTACGGCGGTAAGGCTTTTCTTACCAAGTTTCTAAAAATAAATAAAATAAACCGTTATAAATACCTAAATTCAGGTTAGTACATGCATTTCATAAAGTAAAATATGAAACAAGAAAATAAAACAAGTTAGTTTAAAAAAATAATCCCACCTTCACTTGCAATGGCTTATTGCTGTTTCCTTCTAGTGGGCTCAAAAGTGCAATGGTTTCTTCTCTCTCAGGCATGTAAGGTATACCAGTTATCTGCAAACAAATAAATTAAAAATCAATAATTACCTAATCAATAAATAATTGCTTGTTAATATATATAAATCAATAAATGTATAAATGAATAAATATATACCTACCTCACAACAAGGATAAGTATTTTCCACCAACACCAAAACTGTTAAACATGACCAGGGGTTTCACGCAACGCAATGTGTTCAAAGGTAGTCACCTAAGTGAGCGTGGAAATGATAACGACATGTCTTTATATATGCTACGTTCATGTATAATCATTTTTTCCCACGCTTTGAACATTCTGTTATCATGCACGTGGACAGATAACGTCCAAGGTGAACACCTGTGCTAGGTCAAATTTCACATGAACTTGCACTTTATCACGTACGAAGCAAGACATTATGTGACTTGTTTAGCCCTCATGTGCTTTCACATGTGTATGCATGCATTTCGCACTTCCCTGCCACCACGGTGGTCGGATTATTTCACCTTCAAGCGTCTTTGTCATTTTCCATTGCACTTGTTGTCAAGTCAGATCAGCGCATTCCAATAAGCTCAAATGACATTCACCTTCTGCTCTTCTGCAAGTTTGTTTTCTGTACTCGCTTCGACCAACATAGAACCAAGTTCTCATCACCGTTTACATGTTAAAGATCCCCTTCTGGGTAAAGTATCAGATAAAACGCACCCTCGCTCTGTCATAAACCGGCCCGTCGTAATATCGATTGATTTATTGAGCACAGCCACCGTGGTCAGCGACAGGTTCGTTGAAACACACACCCAGCAGTATCGTCTCTCTCAACCACTGCGCTTCATGAACGTTATAAACAGGTAAAGAAAAAAAAGTTTTTCAACATGTATTATAATTATGTGAATTATTTCTTGGAAAAAATATCTACCACATTTGAAAGGGGGCGTTAGCCAGAGTCCTAAGACACCTCGTACACGCCTCTAGCGTTATTGGTTCGTGAGAAATCGGCAAAAATCACATAAAACACGTGTTTACCCCAAAATCGCGTTTCCAAATTTTTTTAAAAATTATAACGAGTGTTCCGTAGCAAAGAGGACGTCACAACGAGTCCTTGGTCTCGTCGTACACGCCTATGGCATCATTGGTTCGCGATATATAGCAAAAAGTCTAAAATCACAATTTTACACCAAAAAATTCTGTTTCCCTCATTCTCTAAAACTTTAACCTATTACCAAAATAAAGAGGGTTTCGAGACAAGCCATTTGACACGTCATAGGACCAAACCCGACCATGCATTCGTGAAATATCAGAACAAGTCTAAGATCATGGTTTTACCCCCAAAAAGCCTGTTTCCCTCATTCTCAAAACTTTAACCTATTAATACCATATATAGGTCTTCGAGACATGCGGTTTGACACGTCACACGTCCAAATCTGACCTTGCGTTCGAGAGATATCGGCAAACTTCGTAGGAGAGTAGGCGAATATCTGGTTCTCTCCTCACCACCAAAACCCTTTCTTATAAATCATTTTTTTTCAAATAGCTCGCCCTCTTACAAAAATCCCAAGTGCGCATGCGTACAAAACAAAAACAAAAATGTTAATCCATAGCGGAATCCAGCAAAACGCATGCGCTACATGAGCAACAACGTTTAAGTTAATTTTAGCAGCGCACCTTATACATGTCACATTTGAAAAGAGACGTTCACTAAAAAAAAATCAATTTCACCCCCTAGTAGGGGTAGGTTTTATTTAGGGGTTGAAATGAGTGGTACATTAGAAAGAGGGCGTCAGCCCGAGTCCTACGATATGTCGCATGCCAAAATCGGACCATGGGTTCGAGCGATATCGACTTTGCCCCTGAATGTATTGCGGGTTAGTATGTGACGTCAGAGGGAGAGGTGGTGGGAGGAGGCAGAACTCCTATCATCCCCCTACTACTGTCACGTTAAAGATCCCATAGGGGAAAATAAATTCGCACCCCGGCGTCTTTAAAAGTCGTTATAGTTAAAAGGGAAGAAAAACCGAAAATATTATTATTATCATCAATATTATACCGACAGCGGTAGCTACGCTCGCTAAATCGCAGCGTTACGGTATTGGGCCATGCTCTCTGCTGACTCGGTAGACGTGTGTACAAGCTACACCGCCGGCCGTCCTTGAAATGATTTTGCGTTGTTTCCCCATTTTCATTTCCAGGTAAATGCTGAGACGGTACCTTCCGACTGGCCTCGGCCGCTTCCTTCCACAACCTTGTCCAGTTTCATTCACCCTCATTCATTTCATCTCTCATTAAATCCTATCGTGAGGTTGGCGTCAGGATGGGCATCCTGCCGTAAAAACCATTCACCACATAATTTCATCGCATCTCACTCCCCAACCCCGTTGGAAACGGGAATGATATGGGGTAGACATAGATTATTATTATTATTATTATTATTATTATTATTATTATTATTATTATTATTATTATTATTATTATTATTATTATTATTATTATTATTATTATTATTATTATTATTACTATTATCGTTAAAAATCCTTCAGTATGCCTTCCTTCGGAGGGGAAGTAAAGCCGGCGGTCCCATGTCATAGATTTATGGCATGTAAAAGATCCTTTCACAGACTAAACTTGTGTAAAGCAAAATTTGTTAGGTTAGATTTCGTCAGAACGCTCTATCAAAGTTCCAACGTTCACCACTAGGTATCATTGATATCTGGTGGCGAAAGTTGGAACTACTTGAAATTGAACGGAACTTGTAGCTCACCCTTTAGGGTATCCGTTGGAAGCAGCTACAGACTCTGGCGAGCCGAACATGTCCTCGGACACTCCCGGCACTAAAAGCCACACGATAAATAAATTACTATTATTATTGTTATTATTATAGAGATATCCTGAACTAGCACCAACAGATAGCGGGACAGAACTTACACTACCGAACGCTCTAGTGTAACAAGGGAAGTATCAGGTAAGACACGTCGAAACCCATCTTAAAACTTTGTGGACGCAATTGCTGTACTATAAGAGGACAACTTGCGGAAAATCAGCCGCCAGATTGAACTGCAAGGCTCCGAAATCATGTGGCGAATCTTGCATATAAATCAATGGGAGGTAGCGAGTACCGTACATGTTGGAATGGACATCCCTGACGGCCCAAGCACTATAGGCCAGTGGGAACGAGCCGCACGTTCCAGTCAGCATATACGCTCCGCCTCGCTAGTAGTCCGACTGCTACAGGGATGTCCAGCTCTTCCAGACATTATGCCTTGCCTTCATTTTCTTCCGGTATTCCATCAATTATTATTCTTCGTCTATTTCAATTCTTCACTCTTTTTGTTCTTCACAAAATTTCTTCATTCTTAGACTATGCTGCTTCTTTCTTTCCTCAGACCACTTCGCCCTAGGTTTCCATTCCACTCTTCCCTAGAATTCTTTCATACATAACACCTCCTCTCTGTCCACAGTGTCTTCTTCTCATATATTCCCCCCAGGGGCTCACATCTAGTGGGACGTGGGTTGGCGACCACGGGACTTTAGCTGAGTCCGGCATTGCTCCCACTTACTTGTGCCGGTCTTCTTTCCTGTCGACCTCTCTTGGTCAACTCTTTTTCTCTTCCGACCCCGACGGTATTGAGGTATCGAAGACCTAGGGAGTCTCCTCCTTTCACGCCTTAATTTGCCCTTCTTTCATATTTCCTGATACCCTCCTTCTGGGAGGGGTCAGCCTTCTCTTTCTTTTCAGGTTATCTCCTGCCTTTTGCTCAAGGCCCTCAAGGAGGCTAGGTGTATGTAGCCCCACCACTTCCGATGCACTCTGGATATTGCTACACCCTCAGGAGCTCACGACTGGTGAGTTCGGGAGTTGGCGATCCCAGAGATTCCTGAGCTGGGTCAGTTTTTTCCGCCTTTTTCCACTGACTTTGGGGCGAGCCCTCTCCTCTTTCCCTTTCTTAACTGCCTTTCATGGCTCTCCTTCCTTCCAAGTCCCTCCATCCCCCTCCTTACAGGGTTGAGGGCATTTCTTTTCTTCCTGTCCTTTATTTATGTACAATTTCTTCTTTTAATATATAAGTTTGTAGTTAGTATTAGTTATAGTGTTCATTCTCATCTTACACTATCACCCAAACCAATAGGGGCCGATAACCTAGATGTTAGGCCCCTTAGAGCAACAATTATCATCATCATCTCATACATTATTTCTTTCTGAATATTTATTTACCTCTTGAATCCAGCTAGTTGTTGACCTTTTCTCCCAAGGGTACTTGAATATTCTTTTTGTTACTCTGGAATCATCCATTCTGTAAATATGTCCAAACAATATCAATCTCCTTTTACTTATCGTTTCCGTTATGCTTTATATAGTCCTGAACAATTCATAATTAGATCATAATTTCCATACTTTTTCTGTTTTCACTGGGCCTAAGTTTTTCTCATATTATTCTCGTTCCTTTTACTTCAAGTTTGACCAATTTATAATTCACTCACATATAGTCATTTTGGTTTTGCCACTGTAGTGTTGTGCATCATTTTAAGATTTTTAGATTGGCACTTTTTGTTATAAACATTCATAGTAATACCAATTATTATGATTACTATCGTTTTCTATGGTTTTATTCCTCACATCATCAAATTTTCATCTGTAATGCCTCTTGGTGGTGTGCATGTGGGGACATGGAACAGGGTCATTACCAACGTGCGCCCCGATAAACACGGCAAGCTAAGCCGGCTTTGTCTGGCGCAGATCTCGGGCGCACGTACCCGTTTCAGTCGGTGGTTGGCGCGCACTTCCACACTTTTACCAAACAAGTTCAAAAATGTGCACTCACAGTGCTCATAGGCGATGCTGAAAATATCCTCCCTCTCTTGTAACACACACCTGACATCTTCTGATGAAAGAATATCTGTCAACTCTTTTATTATTTACGGAGCCTGTTTCCTTTAATCGATTAGCGAGCCTCCTAATTGTACTGGCATTAGGCACAGGTCTTCCTGGAAACTTGATGCGAAATTTTCGTCTAGTTTCAGAACAAGGTTTTCTGCTTTTCATATACGAATTATGGATATACAAACGTCCACGCAATGTGAATTGGTGTCTGGGCATGACCAACAATCACAGTAATCACAATACTCACTAACCGTGCAACACTAACGTCTAGGCTTTGCAGATACACGTCCATATGAATGACGAAACACGTGTGAACTAACGATATGAGTCAGCGGAGCGCGCCACCACCAGCCTAACCACATACGTGCACCCACGTTCTGCGCCAGTCACAGCCGGCTTAGCTTGCCGTGTTTATCGGGGTGCACATAGATAATGAACCTGTACTAGAAAAATGGCCTCTCTGTGCGAGGGCCAGACATTACCATCTAGTAGCAGCACTATTCATTCATAGCCTCCTTGAGAATGAAAGAATCTCCATGCCAAACAATAACAATATGGACGTGAAGAGAGACACGATTGGAGCTGCTAACTATTAATTCAGTAGAATTGGTAGACTTGTTTGAAAATTACAGAAAATACCGAGTCTGAGGAACCTTTGGGCCTCGAGTTAGAAGTCGTCAATATCGCCTCCAAGGGAGATGGCTAATTGCTAATTAATGTAACAGTGTTCTTGAGGAATTGAAGCCTGAGCTCGTCTAGCCTTTCAGAGAAAGAATCTTGGGGAAGCAAACGATGCTCTGATATACGCATCGTACAAGCTGCATGCCTACAGTATTAATCCTTACTGCAATTCTCCACCACCAAAAACGAGGCAGCATTGTCCTTTTATACCAAGTTCCCAGCAATCCCACACATGTAAGCTATTTATTATTAAATTATTATTCATTTGGTCTTTCATTATTCAGTTTATGTACCGTAGTTTTGTGTCTAATCAGAGTGTATCGCCCAGTAACCTAAGAGGAAAGATTCTCGACTCTACAAAATATATTAATTAGGCATAAAAATTTGCGAGGTTTTAAAGGAGGTATCACAAGTTGTTCAGAGAACTCATTATCATGCAATAACTCGTCGAGAAATAACTCTTCGCGTTCTCCAAAATTACAGAGTGCAATTCTTTTTGAGGTGTGTAACATTTTATATCCGAATTTTCAAAAATAAACAAGATTTGTGTGGGCTAATACAGTTAGAATTTCCTATGCATCAATTATTAGCCTACTTTCGATTTTTGCAAGATATGAAAGTAGACTTAAGAGATCAACACAGGGCGAAAAAATTGTGTGTCTGTCTGTGTGTGTGTATGTGTGTGTGTGTACTCGGAATGTCTGCCACCCCCCCCCCCCCTATCAATTCGAACACGGTGAAACCAAATTGAACGAAATTTGGTACAGAGATAGCCTTAGCAAAGGGCACCTCAGTGTCATGTTTTATATCGCCGCCATCTTGACGGAAACGTAATGGCGGCCACCCAAATGTTGAAAGCTTAAATCGAATTACGACTAACCTAATCATCCGATCTATGCCAAATTTTGCAACAACACACATTTATGTAGGGAGCATCCCTTGACCAAAATAAAAGGTCATCAGCTCAATAGTTTGCGGATGGCGGCCATGTTTGTGTGCAAATCTATTCCCCCTATTAATTCAGACACGGTGAAACCGAATGGAACGAAATTTGGTACAGAGGTAGCAATAGCAAAGGGCACCTCAGTGTTATGTTTTATATTGCCGCCATCTTGATGGAAACGTAATGGCGGCCACCCAAATGTGCAAAGCTTAAATCAAATTACGACTAACTTAAACATCCGATTTCTACCAAATTTTGCAACAACATATCATTTTGTGGGGAGCATTTGTCAACCAAATTATAAGGTCATCAGTTAATAGTTTGCGGATGGCGGCCATGTTTGTGTTCAAATCGACTCCCCCTATTAATCCAAACACGGTGAAATCGAATTGAACGAAATTCGGTACAGAGGTAGCACTAGCAAAGGGCACCTCAGTGTCATGTATTATATCGCCACCATCTTGACGAAAACGTAATGGCGGCCACCCAAATATTAAAAGATTAAATCAAATTACGACCAACCAAATCATCGGATCTCTACCGGTTATTGCAACATTATACCTTCGTATATGTGGACTATTTTGACCAATCTACAGGCTCATCAGCCCAATAATTTGCGGATGGCGGCCATGTTTGTGTGCAAATCGATTCCCCCTATTAATCCAAACACGGTGAAATCGAATTGAACGAAATTCGGTACAGAGGTAGCACTAGCAGAGGGCACCTCAGTGACATGTTTTATATCGCCGCCATCTTGACGAAAACCTAATGACGGCCTCCCAAATGTTAAAAGCTTAAATCAAATCTCGACCAACCTATTCATCTGATCTCTACCAAATATTGAAACAACATACCTTTATGTGAAATGCGTTCTTTGACCAAGCTACAAGGTCGCCAGTCCAATAGTTTACAAATGGCGGCCATATATGTGTGCAAATCGATTCCCCCTATCAATTCAAACACGGTAAAACCGAATTGAACGAAATTAGGTACGGAGGTAGCACTAGCAAAGGGCATCTCAGGGTCATGTTTTATATTGCCGCTGTCTTGACGGAAACGGAATGGTGGCCACTCAAATGTTAAAAGCTTAAATCAAATTATGAACAACCTAATTGTTTGATCTCTACCAAGTTCTGCAACCACATACCTTTTTGTGGAAAACAGTGGAGTTTTACAACGAATCATGTTAGCGAATAAAGTATCAAGAATTAAATTGATTAATCTCTTCATAATGGGTCACGTAAGCCTCTCCTAATTCCCATGTGAATATTCAAATCGGCTGCAGCTAGCAGAAATATTGCATTCAGTGTAGGGAAATGTACGGTTTCTGTGCTAATTCCTATTCACTGCACCATATTAATATTCATATTTTATTTGAGGTTGCACCGCCCTGTTCAAATAAACATATTCTTGGCGTGCCTTCTAGCTGCATCACTGGAACCAACTGGAAAGGAAAGGAGTATGCAGTGGAAATTGATGTTAATTTCTGACCTGTGCTGGGCCCGTATTTGCAGGCCAGATGTGCCGAGCGACTCCAGACTCCGTGAAAGTGGTCCCACGACGAGTGGTAGGAATACCCTCCTGGTGCTAGAAAGCTAGAATAAGTTAGGCCTAGGTGTGAAGAGATGGAGAGAGAGAGAGAGCAGCCCGATCGTCAAACATTACTAAATAAGACACATGGATAAAGAAACGGAAATTTAATGAATTGAAATCAAACAATAATTAAACACACGACGAAACCCGGCCAGAATAACATAGCCTACACAAAGAAAAGAGTACTCTTCCACCTAGGGGTCAAATACAGTCACTTCATGAGGGGAATATGATTATTAAGAATAAATAACATGCCATAATAAATAACGGAAACAAATTAAATACATACCTGTGCTCACTTCCAATGAAAAAGATGTAGAAACGGAGGAAGTAATTGATGAAAAGGCAATCCAACTGGTCACTGGTGAACAACAATCACTTATCAGCCTAGAGATGGATGGTTGTCATGGCGACCACAAATAACAAACATATCAAAGTTAGAACAAGGGGCTGTGTGCGTATCGCAGAGGCTATGGCGAGCAATTACGCAACCAGGAGGGATGCGATCGAGCTGGCAGTCCTCAGAGAAAAGAAATGCAAACACCAAAGATACTACAAGGAGAAACAAATGACGTAAAGTGTCCGTGAAATATATCAAAGATACACACACGCAATCAAACACTCAAAGTGCCAGCCGACGATGCAGAATAAAACACAAAGCAACTCGTGCTTGTAGGTAGTCTAGCAAAACATGTTAGACGAATATGGTCCCCTACTTACGTTCCGGGCTCGAGCCGAATACGGTAAGGCCTACTTAAAGTTACCGCCGTGATTCAGGTGCCTGAAGCATGGAATGAAGGGAAACGTAAGGGCTAAAATATATAGTGGCATGCCTCGTGTTGGGAGAATGGTCGAAACGCCAACATCCACAAACCACGCGAGACCCACTCGAAGACATGCCCAATCAAAACAACTTCAATGCACCAGGCAGCAAGATAAACATACACTCACAAAATCACTCGCAGATATATTTCACGGCACAATTAAAAGGTTAAACCGTAGACTCAAACTAAACAGAACAGGAGACCGCCATTTCGATTGGTTCCACATCATATCCAAGCACACGACGTAGACCAAAAAGAACAAGTAGTTCCGTGACGAACTATACAGCCTATTTTCATATATCCTACTTATGTTAACTGCCACTATCAACAAACAAAATTTCAGTTTGATTGCTGTAATAGATTCGTAGATATTGAGAACCGACAAAATATTTCGGATGGTCGCCATGCTTGATTTTATATATGTAGGTCCTAGAGTTATGTTCTGTTACATGAAGATTATTGTGTACGTGTAGCATTCAAACTTCAATCGCATGATTAGGACACAAGAAGTAACAAGGAGATTTTAAAATTTCGCACAGCTGCCATATTGTGGTTATGGAAACTATTGAAATAAATTAGATGCCAGTGGATTAACATTCGTATAAGGATTTACTGTACCAAGTTTCACTGCACTCGGATGGTTAAATAGCGAGAAACGTCCATGGGAATATTTATACTTCGCGTCGCCGCCATGTTGGATTTGTGATCACCAGGTTATTTAAAGTCCTATAGGTGAACTTAAGTTCATAGCCCCTATGAACATAGTATCATTCAGTTTGATTGCTATAATAGATTCGTAGATAATCAGAGCCGTCTAAATATTTCGGATGGTCGCTATGTTGGATTGTTAAATGTATAGGCCATAGAGTAATGTACCATTAAAGGAAAATTATTGCGTAGGTTCATTATTCAAAATTTCACTTTGATCACAAGATCAATAAACACCAGAAATAAAAACTTAATTTTAAAATTCGCACAGCCGCCATCTCGAGGTTATGTTAACAATTGAACTAAATTAGATACGAGTGCATTACAATGTGTATAATCATTTCCTGTAGATTTCATTGCGTTTGGAACATTAAATCGCGAGAAAGGTCTATTTAAAATTTTCAAATTCGCTTGGCCGCCATGTTCGTTTTGTAGTTAACCGGTTTTTGAAAGTCTTATAGATGAACTTCCGGTAGTGCCCTTTATCTCCGTACAAAATTTCAGGGTGATACCGCTAATAGTTTCAGAGATATAGAATGCCGGTGAAATATTTCGCACATCCGCCATCTTGTGGTTATGTAAACAATTCAACGAATTTAGATGTCGGTGCATTACAATGTGTATACACATAAATACTGTACCAAGTTTTATTGCGTTTGGTTGGTTAAATCGCGAGAAACGTCTATTTAAAAGTCGCATATTCGCGTGGCCGCCATGATGGTTTTGTAGTTACCAGTTTTTTAAAATTCACATAGGTGAACTTCTAGTAGTTCCCTTTATCACCGCAAAAAATCCGGGTGATATCGGGAATATTTTCTGAGATATTGAATGCTGGTGAAATATTTCGCACAGCCGCCATGTTGGATTGGTGAGACGTAACAACATTTGAAGGGCACGGTCGGGGTCGTCCGGAATAGTGCTATGAACTTACCGAGTTTCATTAAAATCGCTCTAGCCGTAATAGAAGTTATCAGGAGAGACACACACACACCTCACACACACACACACACACACACACACACGCACGCACGCACACACACACGGACAAAAGGTGATCTCTTAAGGCTATTTTTTCAAAATTGAAAATAGGCTAAAAATTAAATTTAGTAAATGAGCATAGTTGAAACAAGGTTAGATGCGTTACTTACATGGGCCAATGGAAGGCTTCGGCGTAATGACAAAGGCACGTCCGCACAGGAAGTATCTCACATGGCGTCTGAGTCTACCGGGACGGCCGCCAAAGAAATAAAGAAAAGAGAGATGTTAAACATGGCTCAAGGTCATAATAATATATATTGTCTATTGGAATTCAGTGGAATACACCGACCTGTGAAATGAAAATTAAATCCCTCTCGGCACGCTGGAAGGTGGAGGCAGATTTCACCGCGCCTACTAAGGGAGGTATATTACTTTTTCAAAAAAAAAAAAAAAAAAAAAAAAAAACTATTTAGTCCACCCCTTCGGTCAATGGTTGGACCTATCAAAAAACGTTACTGAGATAGATTTTTGACCATTATCCAAAGAATACTACGAATTTTCAATGGAAAATTAGGAGAGTTATAGCGATATTTCTCTTTTTCGAAAACAAGGCCCCCCATTTTCACCCCCTTAATCCGATTCTCCCCATTAACGAACTCGACCGAGATTCTAGAGGATAATATTTAATGTACATTTGAAATTTATTGGTGAAAAATGGCGGTAGTAATCGTGTCCACAAAACAGATATATATATATATAAAGATAGATTAGATTTATAAATCTCGACTTAGTATAAAAAAAAGTCCCCGATTCTCGGTTGTCACGGGTAATCTACAGAACCACTGGATGGATTTTGATCCGGGTTTCACCATTCTGTAAAGGATAACTCCAGGAAGGATTCTGTAGTAAATAATTTATTTATGATCAAAGGAAGCCAAGCAGTAACGATTTCAGTGAAAAAGTCGAACAATAAACTGGCGTCCGTGCGATTTTTAAACTTAGGCTGGGCAAACCGCTAAAAATATAAAATATAGGCTACTCTGAGTGTAAGAATTGTTCAGAATGGAAAGTTCTACAAAAGGTCCATGAGAGCATATCTCTATCTTCAATACATCCCCCACTATAAGTGTTTTTACGTTTTCATTTCTTCCAACAATCTCCATTCAATTACTGAGGCGACAGTTTACGAGATAGCTAGGGGCGAGCCTATCACTCCAGTTACAGCCTAGCTAGTGGGCGAGTCTATTACCCCAGATATAGCCAGCAGCAAACTGTCGAGTTGTGTTAAGTTAAGACTTCAGAAAAGAGTGGTTGTGTTTGGAATTTCCCTGGAAGTGTAACTCGGCTTTTCTTCATTTCGCCTGTGAACATTTCGTTCCGCAAAATACACAGTCAAGTTAAGATTGGATGGAAGGGAGATTTGTGTTTCATGCAACTCGCCATTCTTAAATTACGTTTGATAAGAATTCGTTGCACATGCATCTCCATGACAATATAATTAATAGTCCAGTCAGTGATTTTAAGCCATCATGCCGAGGCGTAAAAAGGATATAGGGCGTAGTTCATTGACATCGCAAAAAAAAGCGCTTATCACGTAATGCATTCATAACTGCTCCTGGGCGAAACCGGGACGGGCTGCTAGTTCTAAATAAAATGTTGAACTGATGGTGGTGTTGCGTTCTGGGAGATGTAAAACGCGAAGATATGCCGAAATTTTTCGGAAGTCGAAACATGGTATCCATTCCAAAAGGTAGCTTGCTAATGAAATTTCTAATTTAATTAATTAAATATGCAAACTATGTTATCGAAGCCACCTCTTGTCAGTTTTGCCTCTGATGGCTGAGTGTACCCTGTTCCAGAACTCTGACCAGTATTACATATATTGGTATAGCCGGAAAACAAATCTGTGCCTCAGGAGCGACAGCCAGGAATGCTAGTCACTACATCCTGAAGTGATCTAAATTCATAACAATGCCTGTGAGAACTGGAAAGGTTGTTATTGATTACTAACACACTAGTTTGACGATTGTCGTGAAGTGAGACCTATTTGTATAGTGTTTATGTGTCTTGTTTCGTGGCATACAGAGTATAGCTCTAGACGCTGATCCAAGCGACTCCAGATTCCATTCACAGACCGGATGTGAGATTTTAATTTCGTATATTTTATTCTCCAAAATTGGGGATTAGGTGTTTGGGACATCATCATACAAATTTCATCCCTATCACGACACACAGATCGCCTGTGTACATCAACACGACAGACCTGCAGTAGGCATCTCCGGATGACCCACACCCTTTATTTTAGCGAGAAAGAAAAGAAAACGGGCTGATGATTAAAATTAATACGTGCCCTAACAGCCGTTATATGCACATACAATCAAGCTAATGTACATGTAAACATTTCCGGGCTCGGAATGTTCAATAGTTGCAGAATGCCTGTCACGTTTCACTCTAATTTGGAACTGTAAATTTAAGTCATTATATATTCATGTAATCAACCTACCCTCATTTCCATTTCGTCACTGTTTGTTTAATTTATATTTTTTATCTGTAATTAGATTCATTAATTAGTTGATTTTGAACTTTAGCTATTTATTTGGCAACCAGTATGGGAAAATGTATTGGTCGAAATGTTTTGATGTTTTTATAACTATGTTGTTATAAAATATAACTTAATATTAATATTATAATCAACCTTGTCAATATTAATTTAAATTTTAGGGTTAAGTACGTATCTATCGGTGCAGGTTTCAATGTTGTTGTACGCCCTTTTATCAGTATGTCAGCTTGCCACGGTGGGTGAGTGGATAGCGTGTCGGTCTACTAACCCCATGATTGCAGGTGCGCTCCTGGCCGTGGTAAGTGATTTTTGAAAGGCGGCAAAAATACGTCACGCATGTCATACGATGTTGGCATGTCAAAGAACCCATTTGGATTCAGTAGGCCGTGTTCATAATGGCGAAATTAATCTCGGGAGTTTCCGCCAACACAAAGTTCCTAATTTCTCTACTAGAAAGCGCTATAGTGTTCAAGGAGCTTTGATATCTAACCTCCTTGACTTTCATAGTGATTCAAGGAACAACGAAATTCGACAGGCAAGCTACCCTCTGGGTGTCAAATTACAAAGCTTGCACCTGGCACCGAGGCCATACGATATTATTATTATTATTATTATTATTATTATTATTATTATTATTATTATCAGTCGGTCAATGTACTCGTAGCTTCAAAAAATATCAGTCAAATAGCATTTAAATTCTCTTTATATATAACTAGAAGACCCGTGCTGCTCCGCAGCATTCACTTCAACAATCCTACAGCACTTCTATCCATATGACATTTGCATGTCTTCATGCTAGTGACCTAACTGTGACATTTACGGTACCGTCGCTTTTGGGTAAATGATGAAGTAGACTTATGAGATCAAATGTGTGGGTGTCTGCCTGTCCTCTGTGTGTGTGTCCCACTATTTACCCTGCGTAAGCTTAAAAGGCGCACGGACGTCAGGCCGAGGTGAACAGCTAACTCGAAACACATAAGCTATACTCTTCTCTGAAGAATTAACTCGACACGACTCGGCAGTTTGATGCTGGCTGAAGCTAGGGTGATAGGTCGCTCGCAAGCTCGTAAACTCACTCTGAAGATAGTAATTTAAATTTACACTGAATGGAGATTGCTGGAAGAAATGAAAACGTAAAAACACTTACAGTGGTCGATGTGGGAGCTGTCGCGGGCTTTCTTGCAGAACTTTTCATGCTGAACAATTCTCAGAGAATATCGATTTCTTTTTTGAAGACACACGGACGTTAGGTTTTTCTTCAACTCAATTCACTGAAATTGTAAATGCTCGGCTTCTTTTGGTCATAAATAAATGTTTTTCTACCTAATCCTTCATCGAGAAACCCTTTACAGAATGGTGAAAAACGCATCAAAATCCATCAAGTTGCTCTCGAGACTACCCGTTATATCCAAGAATTGGGAACTTTGTTTTATACTAAGTAGATAGAGATATCCACACAATTTAAGGCTACAGTGGTACAATTTGGTGTTTTGTCTACTTATGAACAATGGTATAAATTTAAAATAAAAGATGGGTCTCTTATATTTGAATTTAGAGATGTAACTCTTGGTTAACATATAGAGGTGTGCAAATTAATATAATTAAATTAATAATTTTAATTAGTCGTAATTACTTTTATTCAAAATCATTTTATTTACCAACTTCTTTTGTTGTCCTACTTAGTAGTGTTTCCTCTCCCGTGGAATTACACCTTTTCTCATAAGGAATTGCGTCTGGAAACTTTCAGATTATTGGATTCCGAGGGATATCTGAGCTGGGTCCATTTTCAATTTTTCATTGACTTTAGAATTCAAGTCAGGTGATTTCAATGCATATTTAATGAATCTTTGAATAGTTCAATAGAGTTCATCAGTAAAAAGACCCCAAATCCCTCCGCTCTAAATTCACACGTAAAGTAGAGTGAAGTAATAAAAACGAAACGTGTGGCATTTTGCATTTGCAAGGCTCCTCTGTTAGTGGAAATTATAAAAAATCATTTTAATTTGAGTTTCTTAAATGAAAATATAATTAGGAGTCTTGGTTAAACATTTGAAGTAATTTCATCGCCTTGTACACATACTTAGTGCATTAAATCGTGAAAAATAAAAATGCAATTTTGGAAAACTGACATCGAATCTAATAGTTTGCACATCTCTGTAAAGACAGCTATCGCCTCCACCCCTACAGATAGAATAGTAAGTAAAGGCGATTGATGAGAAATGAAAAGATAAATCACACAGAAGGAATTAATATTTATTAAGCTGTAAATTTGATTGAGTATATCTTTGTTATAGAACTGAGGGAATGAAATAACAGGATGTAGGATAGTAATCACCGATGTAGGACAATAGTATTTTTTTACCATTACCACAGGACAGTTATCGTATTAGGGATGCGGACGTCCTTGTATAATTGTTATTTAATCTGTGCCCCGTTTGCTGAGGTCTGTGCTCCTCCGCAATATTCGTTTCAAAATTCTAATAGTACTTCCTTCCATTCGACATTTGCTGTTCGCTTGCCTTTTGGTTCTATTTGAACTTTGACGTCATGAAAAGATTTTTCTCGCGATAGTGCGGCATACAGTAAAGTTGTCTGTGGCTAAACACCGGTTGAGGTAAATAAATGCCTACTTGATCTAGTGTTTGACCTTGAGCTTTTATGATAGTTATACAAAACGCCAAACGTACTGGAAACTGCCTTCTTTTGAAGGAAAATGGCATAGAAGTATCTGATGGCGTAAGGTCAAGGCGAGGGAGTAGGACATTGTTTCCAATACTTACGTCAGTAATAATTTCCAGGTGTAAGCAATTGTCATGCATCTTCCAAACCAACAGTCTAGTACCGTTCAACAGACCTTGGGTAACATTAATATTTCTCAACAAAATCACAATTGAGCCTTCTTTTAGTCGAAGGATATGAGGTGGCAATCCACTTATGCCTATGCTGTCTAAAAATTATATTGGGAATTGCAGAAGTTCACTCTCATCTTCAGTAATCAAATTATTCACACTGATGTAAGTTCTCGATGATCCTGGGATTAGGTCTAAAACTTTGTCATTGATTTCTTTACAATGTTAATTTTTAGGTGCTAAAATCGCTATATTTGAAAAGCGTGAAATATTTTTCAGCGTGGGACTAATTCTGAATTTTCTCCATCGACGTGAGGGTATTCACCGTTACCAATTTGTATGAAGAAGTTTACAAAGTCACGTTGATCTGTATCCGCTCGCATATTTTTGTTGAGTTTAAAAATTTTGAATAATGGCCACAAAGGAGAGAACCTTACTGACATTTGGACTGATGCTGCTTTAGATGCTTGAGGCACAACAGGCAATATCTGCCTAAAATCTCCACCTAATATGATAATTTTTCCTCCGAAAGGCACGTTGTTATTCACGATGTCCTTGAGCAACCGATTTACACACATCAACGCGTGCTTATTAGACAGAGAGGCTTCATCCCAGATGATAAGTTTTGCTGAACGAATATAAAAAGCTTCCTTGCTGTTAACTTTTATTCCTGATACAGAACTTTCATGTAAATGTAAAGGTAACTTAAACTGGCTGTGTACAGTTGTAACATTGCTGCAATATCAGTCCATGCAACAGAAACTACATTTAACCCCAAATTTGTGCAACTGTGAATCAAGCATTGGTAAAGAAATGTTTTCCCGGTTCCCCCTGGACCGTCAATGAAATATGCATTACTCATCCTTTCATTGCTGTTTTGTACTAACCCCAACATTTCCACAATTATAGCCGTTTGGTTTCCATTTGCTTGGTTTATCATCCGTCTTAATTGATCCTCATTAAGGTTTGGATAATTCATTGGTAAATTTGACAGAGGAAAATTATCAATAATAGCTGGCAATTCGAGAGAAGTAATGGGAAGACCATGGAGCTTTAATGTATTAGAAATATGTATAAGAGTGAACTGATATGCAATGTTAGGTTCGTGAAACTGCAGATAATCTTCTGATAATGAATTCTTGAAAATGTCCCATAACTATCTTACATTTGAAGGGGTCTGAAAGATACATATGTAAGAAAACAGTTGTCGTAACTGAGAAGGCATCTGAAATTGTGACACTTCTGCCAAACAACGCTGCCTTTCAGAATCGTCAATCAGCAAACCTCGCTCCTTAGCTGTTTCTTTAAAAGTAGAATAGACAACGGCTTTGTATGTTCGTAGATCCTGGAAGCTGGTAGCACCTATGACGTGAAGCAATAACAGGCGTAAATAATACCTTTCTGTTTCTGTAAGCGAAACATTATACATTCTGCCTATAGTTTTTGAGACATTTTTTTTCTTTTTTGCCACTGGCAGTTGCTCTTATTCCACACGTAATATACTGGTGTTTCAGGATATATATATACGGACTTCTGGCTTGCGAATCTTGATTTAACTTGAACCACGCTTGTAATTCCGTGTTGCGCAACTGTGCTTGAAGTAAAATATCAGGAGCGTTATCATTTTTAAAATAGATAATTTGCAAGTTTAGCAAGTGAACTGGTAATCGCACGATAGAATGTAACTGTTCATGCATGTGAAATGAAAATATCCTGAATGCGGCTTCTGTTGGACCAACATATCTAGCATTTAGGAAAGAAGTAATTTCATCGTAGTTCACCGTTTCACCATCAGGACATATTTTAATATTGCAGCAGTCATGACCTTTATACACATACTTGTGGATTTTAATATATAAGATATTTGTGGATGTATTTAATACTCCGTCCACTTGAGCATATTTCAACATTAATATGAGCTTGCAAGCAAAGTAAAAGAAATGGATTGTAGGGAACAATGAATCGACTATCGACTTCAATGTCAATGCCTCGAATTGTTTTTATAATAATCCGTCCATTATTTCTTCTCCTATACGAAGGATAACCATTGGCATTATCTTTGGTCTCTTCCTGAAACTGTTTAGGGAAATCTTTCTTACATACGCCATCTTTCATACAGACTGAAGAAGGATTCAAAGATCCGCGAGGATCATGTACCATATGACGCCTTACCAAATCGTATAGCGCTTCATCCTCGAGATCTGGTATTTTGGCTGACACCACACTGTCAATGTCAGAAATTTCTCGAAACTTACAATCTTCCGTTAATGTTAAGAATAAATGGATGTGCGGGAGACCTCGTTTTTGATATTCCACTGTTTATAGATATGCTTTTACCGAAAATTTCCTTAACATTAATCAATCGTAGCAATTCCTTTACTTTGCAATGGGAAACTCGCACTTCAATATCAGGGCTATTATTAGCCGTTTCCCAGAGATGAATGCTGTTAAGTATTTCTGGCTTGCCCGCATTATAGGTGAAGGTAATGAATAAATCTGGCTTTCCAAACTTCCTCACTATCGCCATCGTATGCTGATAATTTTGCAATATTTTCCTTGGGCTGCCTGTAAAAGAAGATGCCAAAACTACAATACGACCGACTCTGAGATTTTCATTTTTCTGCTCGTACATGCAAGGCGTCTGCTAAACCGGCATATGTATCAACTCGTAACTTCGTTTGTTGATGACGTATATATTTTAACCGGTCACCTTCCATACGACAGTAGTAATCCACGAATAAATATCCACTTTGCAAACTTGAGCAGCGACAACGAACACCATTCATAGACATATACATTTTGTAATCATCGCTCGTATTGATAGCAGTTTCGTTCATATGGCTGTTGCCAACAATAAAGGAAGAATAATTATTCCACTTGTCTGTAACATGTTTTACAATTCGCTTTCTAACCTGTGTAAATAAACTCTGATTGTTGTACTCACAATATGCCAATGACCTGAACAGACAACTACCGTCACCTTTAATCTTTATAACATTTGTAATTGAGTGTCGCCTCTCATTCATCATAATATGATTCATTGTATTGATTGAGCACACAACCTATAAGGACGAATGATGACACGAAAAGAAGACAGTTTGTAGCTGGTGAGACCAAAGACTATATAACAGACAGATCGCATACACAATACAAAATGGCGGTTCCAACATTCGACTGAAGCGGCATCTTCGTGAAATTAGTTGTCTTTCGTATACAGTATTTGTTGTCATTCAAACAGATGTTGACATGACAGTGTTATTAGCAAAATGACTGCTGATTGTGCATGAGCATTTCAGTCTCAAAGTAATCCATTCTTTGAGAAGTTTTAATAAAATTATGTGCACAGAATCCCCTTCTATTTATTGTATGGATACATGCGAATTAGCGCCCAAGTGGAACAAGTTAACGAAATCATGTATGGATACATGCGACATTAGCGCCCGAGTGGAGAAGGTAGAAGTTAACGATATCATGACGTAGTTAGGGAACTCTCTGTTAATATCAAGTTAGATTTATTATTGGGGCGGCGTTGAATATCATGGTACGGTGTTAGTCGTTGTCGCCTAGCGACAAAATGCCCATCAAGTCATTCGATATTCCATTTTCGTGAGACCTTGGAGGAAGTAATATTCGCAATTATTTTAATACTCGAATGATATAATCAAGTAAGGTGGGTATCAATCGACGGTGCTTGACGGGCATTACATTTTAAGACAACAAACGTCGTCGTAGCGCAAATACTTCCCGAGATATTTCAGTTTTAGTAAAGGGTGAAATTTTTTGAAAACTATTTTAATATATAAGATCCAAAAGTCAGGTACTCACTCATCATCGCATCTCTGAAACCACTAGACCTAGAAAGCTGTTTGCATGTTGGTTGCTCTTAGGTTGTGCTCACTAAGAAACTGTTTTAGAAAATTCAAGACGTAAGTGAGTCTATTCGGTCGGTAGGCACTGAGCATATATATAACATACCAAGACTGGACATAGCTCATTTTAGGCCCCCAGATACCAGAAACTATACTCAGGATCCCATAGAGACCCAGAAACACGCATTGTAAGATGGTGTATTGGCTTTCACGGCCAGTAAATTAAAACTCAGCAATTCTTCTAGGTTTATGCCGTGTCTTGTGTGGGTTTTAGCCTAGAAACACCAAGTTGGGGCACGGACACCAAGGCCCGCTGATGAGCCAGCTTGGTGTTCTTATGCGAAACCCCACACAAGACATGGCATAAGCCTAGAAGAATTGCTGAGTTTTAATACATTTTAAGGCCCTAAACCCTACACTTTCCTAGCGTACTATCCTCCTTCTGGAAATCAGATTAACGAATGGCCAAACGTAACCATAACAACCCCAGGTCAACTTGAGTTATTAGAGTTTTCAGGGGCGGAACAGCTAGGTCATCTGCCCCTTAGCTCAACCTTAGGCAGACATTTCTCTCTGTACGCGCGCGTGCGACTCCATTTATTACCTAAAATACGATGCGAATGACGTGAACCATAGGCTTCAACCCTCCTCAAAGTGATATTCATGTCAACCCGTAAAGGATATTAACAAAAATAGCAAATTATGAGCCAAATCTATATCAAAAAGATACCATTCAAAATGCCCCAGCATAAACTCCTTGATAAAGAAGTATCAGATTTGGTAAGTTCATTCTTTCCACGACGGAAGCACCAACTTAGAACGGACATTTTGAAATTCGCTCTTTAAGAGGTCTTTTTTTTTCAAATTCTAAATGATAAAGTATAAATCCAGCACTTCCAGCTACAATACCTCGGGATTTATCCACTGGTTTCATCGTACCGTATCCATACTCGACGTTGAAATTGTATAATATTCTCGTATGCATTCCCCTTGTAGTAGCTGGTGATCCCTACCTTTTATATTACTTTGTATGTTCTTTTTTGATTGTTTTATTTTTTTGTAGATATTAATTTTTTGACTTAAGGTTCTAGCATAACATAATACTGATCAAGGGTTATTTCATAACTATTAAATTGGACCTTTAATTCATGGTTAATTATTATTTTACAATGAAACATTAAATAAAATTAATTTACATATTAAATACGCCGAAGTTCATTTTCATACATTTACATTTAGAGTGGAAATATTTTAAGATTAGTACAGTTCTTGGCTTATGATTTTTCTAATAACATGCAAACTAATGGGCATAAGTCAGTACAATTCTGTATAGGCTATGAGAAATGTAAGCTCCCATAAAGTGGTAGAAAAGTGTAGTAACAGTTGGCCATTATCATTAAGGTGCCTACTCACAGATTTTTGAGTACGTAATGAGACTTCAGTACCATAGGTCCTTGGTCTGATCCCCAGCCCTGCTAAGGGATGTAATTCTGGTTTCTGAGCAGGAACGGGGTACACTAGGTCTCGTGAGGCAAAACTGAGAAGAGGTGGGTCCGATTCCTACCTCAGCCATCCTGGAAGTGGTTTTTCGTGGTCTCTCACTTGTGCTCCGGGTGCATGCGGGAAAGGTACCTAAGAGGCCAAAGCTGCTTCAAACTCAAATCCTAGGTCCAATTATAGATGTACACACGCACTAATACAACTATCATAATGACACAGTTTACCAGGCAGATTCCACACAAACCCTGGTACTGTATATGGGACTATTATGACCATGATGTTGCAAAGCCCCTAAACTAATCATCATGAACAACAACAAAAACAAGGTTATAGTTGACCGACTGTTGATAAACATACACATAAGAACAGATTGATAACACTGAGAAATATAGTTTCGAATCTTGTAATTAAGTCTGCGTCCTTCACTTGGAGGTTCTACATCGTGCTGTAGCGTCTAGTAATCTTGTAAGTCAACACGGAGTTCCGGGTTGAATTATCGTCACGTCCAAGAAATTAAATTCTGGTCTGAGGTCTGAAACAGGGTAATCTCAGGCTCGTGAGGCAAAACTTAGAAGAGATGGATTTAATTCGTATCTCAGCCATCCTTGAAATGGTTTTCCGTGGTTTACCTCTTCCACTCCTGGCAAATGCCGGGATGGGTCTTAACTCAAGACCATGGTTACCTTCTTCCTAATCCTCACCTGAATTTCAAATACACACGCTAATACAGATACTACATTAACGCAGGTTATCATAACAAGTGACAGTCAGTCTGAAAGACTAGACTTTGTATCATTTTAAATGCTACAAATGCTGAAAAATGCTAGAAAGACTCTTGACATTTTAGATAATTATCTGCATAATACTTATCTTTCTTAACTTGTTTCAAATTACTCGCGAAGGGCAAGTGCAAACTAAGGGCAAAGCAAGGTCCAGCGCGGGGGATGCCGGAAGCTCACCAGAGCGCGCAGGAACTTGCTCCTTCCATCCAGTCTAGAAACACTTATAGTGGGCGATGTATTGAAGATAGAGATATGCTCTCGGGGACTTTTTTGTAGAACTTTTCATGCTGACCAATTCATACGCTCACAGTATATTGATATTTTTAACGGTTTTCCCTGCGTAAGCTTAAGAAGCGCACGGACGCCAAGTTTGTTTTCGACTTTTTCACTGAAATCGTTACTGCTTGGCTCCCTTTGATCATACATAAATTATTTTCTGCAGAATCTTTCCTCGAGATATCCATCCAGTGGTTCTCGAGATTACCCGTGACATCCAAGAATCGGGGATTTTTGTCTTATACTAACGAAGTAGAGGTTGTCGGGGTACACATGCACCGAGCGGTACTATGACGTCACACACCTCAGTGCATCTGTCCGTCCGTCACCGTAACGTAACGCCAGACCCCAGCGTAACGACGAAGTCGACAAGATCATTTAAAATGATACAATTATATATACTTGGAGCTGAATGACCACGATGTCCAAGCCCCTCAAATGAAGCAACAAAAGCAACACCCGAAGGGCTCTATGTAACAAACAGGTATAATTGGAGCAGCCTGTACACCCTATTCTCTTTGTCAAAAACAGTGCACTTGATTCCAGCAGAGTGGTCCGAGCTAGTTCAATAGCTCAAATTAGGAGGGTGGGTGAGTGATGAGGTCGGCTCGCTTACACAGGTGTTGATGATGGGGACTGATGTGATGTCCTCTGCAGGATTTGTTTCGTTATTGAAAAATATATGTTGCCATTACTTCTTACCCAGACGGCAGAAATGTGTTTTAAGAGTAAATGTGCTTATTAATACAGGGACTCTTGTTGTTGTTGGTTCACACCGTGGTCATGTAGACCCGCGTACTTGTGTGTCTGGGGTATGTCAGATAACCTGTGTCACTGTGATGGATATGTAGGTTTTCTTTACGAAGGAATGGGTAAAATGTTGCATGAGACGCGTATGGGGGTCCCCACTCCACAAATGTGTGGGATTCTTATCCATTAGAAAGCGGCTTCGGTGGCGTAGTTGGTAGCATGCTGAACTGCTGTGCCCAAGATAGCGGGTTCAAACCCGGCCGAAGTCGTCGGATTTTTGAAGAGCCTTAAAATCCTTCAGTATGCCTTCCTTCGGAGGAGACGTAAAGCCAGCGGTCCCATGTCACAGATTTATGGCATGTAAAAGATCATTCCACAGAATAAACTTGTGTGAAGCTAAATTTCCAGGTTATATTTCGTTGAAACGCTCTATCAAAGTTCCAGCGTTCACCAGTAGGTATCAGTGACATCTGGTAGCGAAAGTTGGGACTACTTGAAATTGAACGGAACTTGAAGCTCACCCCATGGGTGTTCGTTTGAAGCAGCTACAGCCTCTAGAGAGCCAAACATGTCCTTGGTCACTCCCGGCACTAAGCCATACGATAAATAAACAGAAGCCACACACCCTTCCCCCATGACGTGTGTCAGCCCCCGGAACCTCTCTCGCATTAGTTCAGGGCGGCGTCGTGCGTGAAGCCTCTTAAATGCTTCTTCCTCTTCTTTCAATTCTCCTTTAGCTTGTCATGGTGGGTGAGTGGTTAACGTGACGGTCTACTAACCCCAAGCCTGCAGGTTCGCTCCTGGCCGTGGTAAGTGTTTTTTTTTTTTTTGAAAGACGGCAAAAATTACGATGTTGGCATGTCAAAGAACCCATTTGAATTCACAAGGCCGTGTTCATAAAGGCAAAATTAATCTCGGGAGTTTCCGCCAACACAAAGTTCCTCATTTCTCTACTAGAAAGCGCTATAGTGTTCAAGGAGCTTAGATAACTAACCTCCTTGACTTTCATAGTGCTTCAAGGAACAACGAAATTCGACATGCTAGCTACCCTTTGGGTGTCAAATAACAAAGCTTGCACCCGGCACCGAGGCCATACGATATTATTATTATAATTCTCCTTTATCACCCTTAATCATCAAAGTCCTTCTTCTTTTGGCACAAAGTACCTTCATTTATTGAGGCAGGATTTCAAAATTGCCTTAAGACATCAGTGGCATTCATTGATCTCAAGGCTGCATACGACACTGTTTGGAGGGAAGGTCTGATTTACAAACTACTTCGAGTAATTCCCTGCAAGACCATTGTCAATCTAGTCAATAACATGATGAGTAACAGACTGTTTAGAGTTGTCATGGGTAGTACAGTTAGTGCACAAAGGAAATTGAATGACGGATTACCACAAGGTTCTGTCCTGGCTCCACTTCTTTTCAGCTTGTACATAGCTGATATGCCAAGGACGGAATCAAGGACATTTGGGTATGCAGACGACTGGGCGATAGCTCCAAGCAGTTCAAACATAACAACAACTGAGAACACACTAACAACAGACCTGAGTGTCCTAGGGGAGTACTTTCGCAAATGGAGACTACAGCCTAGTATGACCAAGACAGAAGTGTGTGCCTTCCACTTGAATAATCGCATGGCTAACATGGATCTCAGGGTGTACTTTGATAACGTCCTTCTGCCACACAATCGGCATCCCAAGTATTTGAGTGTTACTTTAGACAGAACCTTATCCTTCAAACAACACCTTTTGAAGACTGCTGCTAAGCTGAGATCACGCAACAACATCATCCAGAAACTATGTGGAACAACATGGGGCTCTAATGCTTCAACTCTTCGATCTTCTGCAATTAGCCTCGTTATATTTGTAGCTGAATATTGTGCCCCTGTGTGGTTAAACAGCCCTCATATAGGGAAGATCGATGTTGAAATCAACAAGACCATGCGATTGATATCTGGTACAATTAAATGCACCCCCATTCAATGGCTTCCTGTTCTGAGCTACATTCCTCCACCCCATCTCCGCAGGTGTAATATCCTGGTCAAAACATACCAAAAGATACTTCAAAATCAGGATCTTCCTATTCATGTTGATATACCTGCTGCTTGTCTACCCAGACTTCGCTCAAGGCAGCCCCCTGTGAAGACAGCTACGAGACTTATCAATGAGAACTTTGACATAGTCCAGCAGTGGTCTCATGATTGGAAGATTTTTACCCTCACAGGAGAGCCGAGACATGCCATCTGTCACTTCCAAAGTACCAGGCTTTGATCTTCCTCGTCGGATATGGTCGAAATTAAACAGTATCAGGACCAATTCTGGTGTTTGTGCGGACTCTTTGTTCAAGTGGAACAGGTTACCTTCTCCAAAGTGTGACTGTGGAGCCGATAGACAAACGGTGAAGCACATCATTCACGACTGTCCTCTAAGATCCTCCGGAGGCAACATATTGGATTTTCTCTCAGCGACTCCTGCATCAGTGGACTACATTTTGAATTTAGATATAAAATTATGAGCCTATCTGTTCTCTTTTATTTTTATTTTTTTTGTCTTCAATATTTCATTAAGATGTATTATGATGTAGGCCTACTGTAAGTGTGTACCATACCATACGATAAATAAAATAACCTTCAACATACACTGCTACCTGATCTCAGGTATCTTGACTTAGCAGCATTAAATGCACGATTTCGTTGGAGTCAGTTCTCCCTGCTCACCTTCGAAACATCATCTTTGGAGCAGCCAATAGCCACAAACAAACAAAAAAAGTGTGGAGTGCGTCATCGATGTCATTGCAGTAGATCCACATCCGACTACTTGCTCGCTCTATTCTGTGGAGGAATTTTCGGAAGTATCCATTACCTGTCAAGAGCTGTATGAGGTAATAATAATATCGTTTGGCCTCGGGTGTATGAGGTAATAGTTCACTTCACCATGATTCCGGTCGACCCAGTCAGCTAGGGATGGTATCAGTTTCATCATCCAGTTCCCTTTGGAATCATCTTCCCATCTCTGTTGCAATCGATCCATTCTGTGACTGACACCTAGCTCCTTTGCCCGTTTTCTTCCTAGCTCTCCTTGGGTACACCAGATCTCCTGTCTTTCGAAGGCTAGTAAGTCAATAGGATATATTGACTGTGCAACTGTCTAACATCAAGGTTATCGACACCTTAAAAAATTATAATATCGTATGGCCTCGGTGCCGGGGGCAAGCTTTGTTATTTGACAGCCAAAGGGTAGCTTGCATGCTGAATTTCGTTGTTCCTTGATGCACTACGAAAGTCGAGGAGGTTCTAAGCTCCTTGAACACTATAGCGCTTTCTAGTAGAGAAATGAGGAACTTTGTGTTGGCGGAAACTCCCGAGATTAATTTTTCAATTATGGACACGGCCTACTGTATTCAAATGGGTTCTTTGACATGCCAACATCGTATGACATGGTGTCGTAATTTTTGCCGCCTTTCAAAAATCACTTACCACGGCCAGGAGCGAACCTGCAAGCTTGGGGGTTAGTTGTCCGACACGTTGACCACTCACCCACCGTGGCAAGCTAATGGTTTGGGAGAAAATGAAAAATTATGCACTAAACTTTGGATCAATAAACAAGACGTTCTGTAAAGTATCATATAGCCTTCTTCTTTCCCTAAATGTATGGGTATAGTTATACCTCTTTGTCTTTATTGGAGTGTATAATTAAATATTTGTTGCAATAGCTTGTTAAACTACAATAAACCATAGAGGCACTTAGTTTTACTTTTTCTCAATGTAATGGCGCTGGTGGAGACATAGGTCGTACGTCACGTGGAAATCCTTTTAATAGGCGGGAGAATTTTTCAAGTAGAAGACCAGTAGGATAAATGCAATTAGAGTATTTAATTCTTCATTGAACTATTTGTTTGAAAAGATCCACCATTTTTCCTATACAGGACGAGCAACAATGCTGCATGTTATTTCCTCCGATTTATGTCTTAGTACTCGTATGTGCCGCATGGATCGTTTGGGTCGTCATCTCAACTATTTGATTAGGATGCTTAACCTCAAATACCTATTATTTATTTAAGAAAATCGCACAATGTAACTGAAGAAATTGGTTGGTAAATCAAGAAAAAATCTTATATATAAAAGTGAAAGTCTGTATGTATGTATGTGGGTGGGTGGGTAGGTGGGTGGGTTGGTTCCGTACACAAATCTACACCGTTCCACCAATCTCAACCAAATTTTGCATACACATAGTTTAGGACCCAGAAGGAACCGCTGGCTACATGAATTTTCGATAGTCTTTCTCATTCTTCTGATTTCGGCCCTTTTGCACTCAAGCACAGGCTAATCAAATCAAAAAATAATTCGCCGTGCAAATGCAAGACCACGATAAGTGCAAATTTTTCAATTTTTATTTTTTTACAGCAATCAGTGTATTTTAATGTGATCTTCAATGTAAAAGTGCAAAAATTGCAAAATTTATATAATTGGGCCCTTGAAATAAAATGAATTGGTTTTGCAATGGAGTATATTTTTAAAGATGTTCCGTGCAAAACAGCGTCATCTGCAGATGCATCGGTTTTACACTGGAAATTGAAAGAGAATTCATTTACCTTCAGTGCAAGACCACGATATCTGCAATGACTATATTCATGATACCAGTAGTTCAGAAGAGGAAGATACCTATGATGTTAACAAACCAGACAAGATGAGTATACAAGACAAAGAACTACCATCAACTAGCAAAGAACTCAAAAGCTCCAAAACTTCAGCATTTCCTTTGAAGTAAAGTTTCGTTAACGAAACATCAGACATCTGTGTTCCTTAGGAAAGTGCCAACTTAGTGAGCAACTGTGAAGGATCAGTCTCAACAACAACAGCAGCAGCAGCAGCAGCATCACCACCTCAGAAAGACTGACGCCCGAAAAAGCGTCGTCGTCAAGAACATAAATAGGCTCGAAACATAAGAAAACTTAAAGTAAATACAGGACAGTTAGTAAACAACAAAAATGGTACCTGTAGGAAGGATAAAACATTAAAGAAAGGATGCCAAGGAAACTGCAATTTTAAATTTCCACTTTCAGAGGAGGACAGGATTTCAATCATTAAGAGCTTCTGGGATCTTGGAGATCTGAACAGGCAGAGACAATTTATTAGTCATAAAATGACGCAAATAAAGCCGAAATATCTAAGAATCACTCCTGGAGTTGGAAGGTCTTGCAACATGAATTAGGTACAGTTTAACCATAAGAGGAGATAGAAAAAAGGTTTGCAAGAAGATGTTCATGGGTAGCCTTGGCGTGGGAAACACCAGGATTTCTACAGTTATTTCCAAGAACAAGGATGGTTTCCTTGAAGATGAAAGAAGGGGGAAAGCGTGAAAAGCAAAAGAAGCTACCCCCAATGATAAGGGACGGTGTGAGGCAACACATCAATTCAATTCCAAAAATGGAGTCCCACTACATTCGAGCTGATACAACACGAGAGTATTTTGAAGGTTCGTTGGATATATCCACATTATACCGGATGTATATTGAGAAATGTAAGTTAGAAAATGAAACGATTGCAAAGAAGCACGTACACGAAACAATATTTAATACGGAATTCAACATCGGGTTTCATAGACCTAAGAAGGATCTGTGAAGAATATAAGAATTCTACTGAAGAAGAAAAGCGAAAACTTAAAGACAAGTATGAAAGACATCATGCAGAGAACGAAACAATGAGACGGGAAAAAGAAAATGATATTCATCAGGCCACTGAGGAAAACCGTGGAGTGGTGGCTGTGTTTGATTTTCAAGCTGTTACACCTTGCCAAGTGGTGAAATATCAAGCTTTTATTATAAAAGTAAACTTAATTTATTTAAATTCACTATTTACGAAGCAGTCTCTAAAATTGGAAGATGCTGCATGTGGCACGAAGGTCAAGCTGGAAGAGGGGCAAATGAAGTTGGTAGCTGCATAATAGAGTTTCTGAAAGAATACCCAAATAAAGAAGTGATTTTCTACTCCGACAATTGTGTTGGACAAAATAAGAACACATTCGTGTTATCTGCATACTTTTACGCTGTTCTAAAGTTAGACATTCTGTCTATTCAATATAAGTTTTTGGTAGTAGGACATACACAAATTGAGGGAGACGCTATGCACTCTCGCATAGAATATGAGAAGAAAAGAGCTCTGAAATCCGGTCCTATTTACGTTCCCTCTCAGGTTGCTACTATCGCAAGTCTTGCAAAAAGGACTGGAAAAACTTACCTTGTAAGACAAATGGAAACAACTGACTTCATAGATTGCAAGTCATTATGCAATGACCTCGGCAACAATTTTTCCATCAATGAAGATGGGGAGAAAGTTTCGTGGAATGCTGTCACTGAGATAATGGTGAAGAAGGATTCCCCTGGGGTGTTCTTTTATAAAACTTCCTACCACGAAAAGCAATATAAACTAGTGCATATTAACAGAAAGACAAAGAGGAGCCGTTCACATCATCATCCCGAAACTCTCAAACTCAAACCAGCTTATAGAAAGTCTCCAAAAATATCAGCTAGCAAGAAGAAATACCTTATTTCACTCTGTGCAAAAAATCTAATACTGAAGACGCATCACCCATTCTTCGTTACTTTGGAAGGGGAAAAGGACTGAGGATCTGACTATTGAAGCAAATGACGTGCTCATGCTGAACTTGTGAATTATTTTCCAACATTCATTCCATCTTTGGACTCAGTGAGCCTATTTTCAATAACAAGTGATTTTTTTAAAATTATTATTGTATATAGAATTGTGTATAGAATGTTCAAATATAGCAGTAAACTAGGGAAAAAATGAAACTGAAGTGTTTTTATTGATTAATTGTCTAACAATTTTCACAGAACAGTCAGTGCGAGACCACGACATCTGCATTTTAGCCCTTTTTGTGGGCCTTAATTACAAAATTTATAATTGTAATTAAAAGGACATGGTACACTATGCAATCAACCAAAACATATCCAAAATTCAAAATTCTCTATAGATTTTCACACTGTCGAAAGGCTAATACAAAGTCATAGAAAACTTCAAACCCGTTTTTCTCAATAAAATGATTTTTGCAGATATCGTAGTCTTGCACTGGCACGGCGATGAAGGAATGGCAAGGCAGATAGTTTCCATGGCAACATAGCTCAAGTCGAGACACGGCCGACTGGATACAAGTTGCGCTCAGCACTACCGTTATAGAAAATGAGCATCTTTACTTGAAATCCCGTTAGTTACTCACCTGCTCACACAGCACTGACAACCGAGTTTAGCATAACAAAGACTTGACGCTATCTACAATATATCTTTCAAATACCACTCAGTCACTCACTCATTCATTCATCGCAAAATCTCAGAAACCACCGAACGGATTGGAATGAAATTTGGCATGCAGCTTCCTCAAGGGACGCAAATGCCCACTAAGAGAGGATTTGTGGATATTCAAGTTCTTAAGGGGTGTTAAGGGGGTAGGCCTGCATTTCATTGAATAGCAATATCTCCCGATTGGTTTCATTGGGGGATGTAATACTCGGCATATAAACTCATCATTAAAAATAAGAAGACACGTGTATGAGGGTTTTTCGATATGGTGTATATTATGAGGTGAAAGGGGTGAAAAGTGGGGATTGAAAGATTCCTAACGGAGCGTGTATCTCTTAAACGACATAGGCGAGGAGTTTGAAACTCAGCGGGAAAAAATCAGCATAAAAATAAGTAAATATGTGTTTGACTGTTTCATCATAAATCCAATTTAAGGGGCCCATGGGGTGGGGTGAAATTCTGGAAGTGGGGGGGGGGGGGGTGAGAAACAGGAAAGAAAGTGTCCTAACTGATTGACTGACTCACTCACTCATCAAACTCAGGGGGAAAAACTGCTTTAAAGTAAGTAAATAGCTGTTCGACAGTTTTTTTCATAAATCAAATTTAAGGGGTTCATGGGGAGGGGTGAAATTCTGAAAAAAGAAAATTGAAAGAAAATGTCCTGACTCACTCAGGCACTCACTCACACACTCATCATCGCCCAGCCAAAATTATTGAAGTTAGAAACATGACAGTTTGGGGATTTGTTCATTGTATGTCAAAACCGTCTACTAAGGGAGGATTTTCGGATATTCATGTTCTAAAGGGTTCTTAAGGGGGTTAAACCTGCATTTCATTGAATAACAATATTTCCAGATTGGTTTCATTGGGGGATGTGATACACGGCATATAAACTCATCATTAAAAAGTAAGAAGACGCGTGTCTGAGGGTTTTTCGATGTGGTGTATATTATGAGGTGAAAGGGGTGAAAAGTGGGGGTTGAAAGATTCCTAACCGAGCGTGTATCTCTTAAACGACAGAGGCGAGGAGTTTGAAACTCAGCGGAAAAAATCAGCATAAAACATAAGTAAATATGTGTTTGACCTTTTTTCATAAATCCAATTTAAGGGGCCCATGGGGAGGGGTGAAATTCTGGGGGGGTGGAGGAACAGGAAAGAAAGTGTCCTAACTGATTGACTGCCTCACTCACTCATCAAACTCAGGGGAATAAACTGCTTTAAAGTAAGTAAATAGATTTTCGACAGTTTTTTTTATCAATCAAATTGAAGGGGTTCATCGGGAGGGGTGAAATTCTGAAGAAGAAAAAAAAATTGAAAGAAAATGTCCTGACTCATTCACTCACTCATCATCGCCCAGCCAAACATATTGAAGATGGAAACATGGCATTTCGGGGATATGTTCGTTGTATGTCAAAACCGTACACTAAGGGAGGATTTTTGGATATTCTGGTTCTATAGGGGTCTTAAGGGGATTAAAACTGCATTTCATTGAATAACAATATCACACAAGTGGTTTCATTTGTGGATGTGATACTCGGCATATAAACTAATCATTAAAAATAAGCAGACATGTGTCTAAGGGGTTTTCGATGTGGTGTATTATTATGAGGTGAAAGGGGTGAAAAGTGGGGGTTGAAGGATTCCTAACGGAGCGTGTAGGCCTATCTCTTAAACGACATAGGCGAGAAATTTGAAACTCAGCGGGAAAAAATCAGCCTAAAAAGTAAGTAAATCGGTGTTTGACCGTTTTTTCATAATTTAATTTAAGGGGCCAATGGAGTGGGGCGAAAATATGGGGGAAATAAGGAGAGAAAGTGTCCTAACTGACTGACTAACTCACTCACTCATCAAAGTCAGGGGGAAAAGACAGCTTAAAAATAAGTTAATAAGTGTTCAAGCGTTTTTTCATCAATCCAATTTAAGGGGCCCGTGGGGAGGGATGAAATTCTGGTAAAAATAATTGAAAGAAAATGTCCTGTCTGACTCACTCATTCATCACGCCCAGCGAAAACTATTAAAGTTGGAAACATGGAATTTTGGGAATATGTTCGCTGCATGTCGAAATCGTCAACTAAGGAATGGTTTTTGTTTATTCGGCTTTTAAAGAGGTGTTAAGGGGGTAAACGTGCATTTCATTGAATAATGATACCGCATGAGTTGTTTCTTTGGGGATGTGATATTCGGTATATAAACTAATCATTAAAAATAATCAGACATACAGTATGTCTAAGGGTATATCGATGTGGTGTATAATATGAAGTGAAAGGGGTGAAAATTGGGGATTGAGGGATTCTTAACGGAGCGTGTATCTCTGAAACGACATAGGCGAGGTTTAAAATTCGGCGGGGAAAAACAGCTTAAAATACAAGTAAATAGCTGTTCGACCGTTTTTCCATCAATCCAATTTAAGGGACCCTTGGAGAGGGGTGAAATTCTGGGGGGAAAAAACCAGGAACGAAAGTGTCCTAGCTGATTGACTCACTCACTCATCAAACTCAGGGGGAAAGCAGCTTTAAATAAGTAAATAGGTGTTCGACCGTTTGTTTCATAAATCCAATTTAAGGGGTTCATGGGGAGGGGTGAAATTATCAAAAATAAATGAAAGAAAATGTCCTGACTGACTCACTCACTCATCATCGCCCAGCCAAATTATTGAAGTTAGAAACATGAAATTTTGGGGATATGTTCGTTGTATGTCGAAAACGACCACTAAGGAAAGAGTTTTGGATATTCAGGTTCTAAAGAGGTGTTAAGGGGGTAAACGTGCATTGCATTGAATAACAATATCACACGAGTGGTTCCATTTGGGGATGTGATACTTGGCATATGTACTAATCATTAAAAATAAGCTGACACATGTCAAATGGTTTTTCGATGTAGTGTATATTATGAGGTGAAAGGGATGAAAAGTGGGGGTTGAAAGATTCCTAACCGAGCGTGTATCTCTTAAACGTCATAGGCGAGGAGTTTGAAACTCGGAGGAAATCAATCAGCTTAAAAATAAATAAATAAATAAATAAATAAATAAATAAATAAATAAATAAATAAATAAATAAATAAATAAATAAATAAATAAGTAAATAAATAAATAAATAAATAAATAAAATAAATAGGTGTTCGGCCGTTTTTTTTTTCATAAATGTAATTTAAAGGGCCTATGGGCAGGGGTGAAATTCTGGAAGAAAAACGTCCACTAAGGAAGGATTTTTGGATGTTCACTCTCATCGACCAACCAAAACTATTAAAGTTAGAAGAATATTTTTGGGAAATGTTTGTTGTGTGTCGAAAACGTCTACTAAGGAGGGATTTTTGGATATTCAGGTTCTAAAGGAGTGTTAACGGGGTTAAGCCTGCATTTCATTGAATAACAATATGACACGACTATGACGCGAGCGAAGCGAGGCTAAAAATGAGATGGTGTGTGTCTGTGTATTACTCAATCACGCAAGTACCACTGGTCCGATTTACATGAATTTTACATGGAAGTAGCTGATTTACCTGGTTAACGTATCGGTTAAATTTGATTTCAATACTTCGCACTATTTAAAGATGGCGACCATTTTAGTGACGTCACTACACCCTTTGGTTTCAACTTTCATATTTCCATTTCAAATAAAGAGAGAACGCTAAGAAATAGCAAACGTTCGATGGCATATACGAGGTTTATAATTACATTTTCTATGCGAAATGTATCTCCAACGGTTAGCGTGTAACACCTAAATTTGTGCTATAAAACACGGTCAACGCCGAGCGGTGTAGTTGGACAAAATGTTCCATCCTTAATCTCCCTCTGCGCAGCACCTCGCCTATCCCCTGTTTTAACTGTCACCTTCACATTTTAATTTATTTATGACGCGTAGCGAAGCACGGGTACTTCAGCTAGTAGTTAATAATGGTAAAGGACCTAGTCCTATTATTGAGATTGTCCTGTTTGGGCAGTTTTGTGCTTGACATCGCTCACAATGTTTATTGCACAATTTTCACCCGCAGGATTCTTCTGGTTGATGAAATCTTAGGTTCCGACATAGCTTGTGGTGAAAGCCGTGCGTTGCAAATCTTGTCAGTATGTGTCGAAGTTCATAATTTGGCTGCTTCCAGTCCGGTGTTGTCATAGCGTCTGTTGTGTAAAATTCGGGTCATATGGCATTAGTTTTCTCTTTTAACAGGTGTAGTGTCATTTCATAAGCCAGAATTGTGCACTGATGTCCTCAACGTAGAAGGTTTCTTTTGTTAACGCATATGTTAGCCTCGACGGTGCTGACTTCCCTACTCCTAGAATCCGTTTTAGGTAACGGGCTTTGACCTTCTCAATTGTTGATAGATTTGTGATTGTTAGTTTGTCCCAGTTGATGTTGATTCCATAGGTTGCTATTGGTGCTATAGCCGCCTTGAATAGTGTTAATGCAGGGGCTATTGAGATTCGCAGTGGTTGTTAGATATGATACATTGCTTTATTGCTACAGTGGCACTCTCTGTAACATGGAAGTTGGAGGATGATAATTTTACCACAAATGAAAATGAAAATCCACAGCCTGCTTCCAGTCTCAGACCGGGTCAGGAATGGAATGAATGAAGCCCCCATCTAGCGGCGAGGATATGGACAGTGCCGGCTGCCGAGGCCTGACGCACTCCTCTGGGGCAATGATTAAATGAATGACAGATGAAATGAAATGATAGTGGAGAGTGTTGCTGGAATGAAATGTTGACAGGGAAAACCGGAGTACCCGGAGAAAAACCTGTCTGCCTCCGTGTTGTCCAGCACAGATCTCACATGGAGTGACCGGTATTTGTACCACGGACCCAGCGGTGAGAGGCCGGCGTGCTGCCGCCTAAGCCACTGAGGCTTAATTTTACCACAAATACCTATGCTTATTAGATTCATTGTTGTTGTTGTTGTTGTTATTTCAATTAGGGGCATGGCGTAATGATTTAGCCCCGTAAACGTGTGTGTGGGGTGAATGTCCGATAACCTGTGGTGTCATTAGGAGTGTGTGTAGTTGTAATTGAGGCTAGGTTCAGGAAGGAGATGGCCGTGCACTTAAGTTATGAACAGTCCCGGAATTTCCGCGGAGTAGAAGTGAGAAACCTCGGAAAATTACTTCCAGGATGGCTGTGGAAAAAGTCAAAACAACCTTTTCTCTGTTTTGATGACCTACTAAAAAGTTGCAATATCAAATGCTAATTTCTTTGGTTTACTGTAATTTCATTTAGATCTCTATGCGGATGATGTGGTACTTGCCCAAGAAACCCGCCCTGAACTCCAGCAACGGGTTCAAACGTGGAACGACCGACTGGCTGAAAATGGACTACACCTCAATATCCAGAAGGAAGAATTCCTGGAATGTGGCCCCCAAACCAGAGGTACCATCAGTATCAGCACAGAAAATCTGCAGAAGACCATGCATTTTAAATACTTAGGGTCCATTGTCACTTCAAATTGTGACGTCACTCCTGATACTCGGACGAGGGTAAACGCAGCCTGGCTCAAGTGGAGACAAGTCACTGGAGTTCTCTGTGATAAGAATATGCCTCTGCATTTAAAGGCAATAAGGTCTATAAGTCTGTGGTACGCCCAGCAGCAATCTATGGGACTTAATGTCGCCCTTTGACCAAACAACATCAGCAAATTTTGCATACAACGGAAATGAAGGTGCTCCGATGGTTGATGAGGCTGACCCGATGTGACCACGCAAGGAACCCAGACGTCCGGCGAAGATTTCGTGTTGCACCAATTGTCGAGAAGGTGAGGGAGGCTCGTCTATGCTGGTACGGTCACGTCAAGAGAAGACAGAACAAATCAGGTGCAACAAGATGTTCATTAATGAACATAGAGCCTACTTCCTCCAAAATGCATGGGTATTGTTATAACATAACTCTTTGTCCTTCTCAAGGAGTATGATAGAATGTAGGTTGTAGTAGCTTGCTGAAATACAACGAGTTATACGGACATTAAACATGAATATGAGGTGTCCTTTACTAGTGCTACCTCTGTAAAAAAAACCATTCAATTCGGTTTCATCGTGTTTGAATTGATATGGTGAATCAATTTGCACACATACATGGCCGCTATCTGAAAACTATGGTCTGATGACCTTGTCGTTCAGTCAAAATATGCTTCCCACAAAAAGGTATGTTGTTGAAAAATTTGGCAGAGGTCAAATAATGATTAGATTGGTCGTAATTTGATTTAAGCTTTTAACATTTGGGTGGCCGTCATTCCGTTTCCGTGAAGATGGCGGCGATATAAAATATGACACTGAGGTGCCCTTTGCTAGTGCTACCTCTGTACCTAATGTCGTTCAATTATGTTTAACCATGTTTGAATTGATAGGGGGAATCGATTTGCACGCATACATGGCCGCCATATGCAAACTATTGGACTGATGACCTTGCAGCTTGGTCAAAGAACGCTTCCCACATAAAGGTATGTTGTTGCAAAATTTGGTAGAGATCAGATGATTAGGTTGGTCGTAATTTGATTTAAGCTTTTAATATTTGGGTGGCAGCCATTACGTTTCCGTCAAGAAGGCGACGATACAAAACATGACACCGCTGAGTTGCCTTTTGTGAGTGCTACCTCTGTACCAAATTTCTTTCAATTCGGTTTCACCGTGTTTGAATTGATAGGGGAAATCGATTTGCACACATATATGGCCGGCATCCGCACATTATTGGGCTGATGACATTGTAGTTTGGTCAAAAGATGCTTCATACATAGAGGTATAAAGTTGCGAAATTTGGCAGAGATCAGATGATTAGTTTGATGGTAATTTGATTTAAGCTTTTAACATTTGGGTGGCCGCCATTACGTTTTCGTCAAGATGGCGGCGATATAAAACATGGTGCTACCTCAGCTCCCAATTCTCGTTCAATTCGATTTCACCGTGTTTGAATAAATAGGGTGAATCGATTTGCACACATACATGGCTGCCATTCACAAATTATTGGGCTGATGACCTTGTAGTTTGGTCAAATGATTCTTCATACATAATGGCATAATGTTGCACAATTTTGTAGAGATCAGATGATTAGGTTGGCCGTAATTTGATTTAAGCTTTTAACATTTGGGTTTCAGCCATTACGTTTTCGTCAAAAAGGCGGCGATATAAAACATGACACGGAGGTTCCCTATGCTAGAGCTATCTCTGACCAAATTTCGTTCAATTCTGTTTTACCGTGTTTGAATTGATAGGGGGAATCGATTTGCACACATACATGGCCGACATCTGCAAACTATTTGGCTGATGACCTTGTCGTTTGGTCAAAAGATGCCTCCCACATAAAGGTATGTTGTTGCAAAATTTAGTAGAGATCACCTGAACTTATAGTTTAGTCAAAAGACGATCGCCATATAAATAAATGTTGTTGCAACATTTGGTAGAGATCGGATGATTAGGTTAGTCGTAATTTGATTTAATCTTTGGACATTTGGGGGGCCGCCATTAAGTTTCCGTAAAGATGGCGGCGATATAAAACAAGACACTGAGGTACCCTTTGCTAGTTCTATCTCTGTACCAAATTTCGGTCAATTCTGTTTCACCGTGTTCTAATTGATGGGGGGACAGGAGTAGGGGGATGGTGGTGCTTCTGCTTAGTGTCATGGCCGCCGCGTGAGTCCAAGCCGATATCTCCCAAACCCATGGTCGGAGATTCACGAATGAGGTGTCGTTGGACTCGGGATGACGGGGGCTTTGCTATGGACCACTCGTTATATTTAAGAAAAAAAATTTGAAATTTTTTGTTTACGAAAATAGGCGATAGTTTGAAAACCAAACATGGTAGAACGTTGTGCCATGGCTCAAACGAATGGTCTTTATGACCTTTATTTTCTATAATAAAACCTTTTTACATTTTATGTTTTTTTGAAAACACTCGAATTTTGAAAATCCTATATTTTGGAAACTAGAAATTATACAAAAAAGTTTGTTTGACGTAAATCAATGGTCCATACCCCCTCTACCCCCAAAATAAATTTCAAGTCTCTAGGATGAAAACCTGCAGTAGTGGGGTACACGGGAGCTGCTTACAAGAGCAAGTGGTGAGCCCCTGCGACCTTGGAATGGAAGGAGTGATGCTAGGAGGGCGTGCTTGGATTCGTTTTTTTCGTCTCGTCGTGCTCTTTACGGGAATGTAGGTGTCGAAAATGTGAAAATCTGGAAACACAGTCTTTTTGGGGTAAAAACGTGATTTTAGACTTTTTGCTATATCTCGCGAACCAATCATGCTAGAGGCGTGTACGACGGGTCCAAGGACTCGGGCTGACGTCCTCTTTGCTATGGACCGCTCGTTATATTTTTGAAAAATTCGGAAACTCGATTTTGGGGTAAACACGTGTTTTTTGTGATTTTTGCCGATATCTCACGAACCAATAACGCTAAAGACATGTACGAGGTGTCCTAGGACTCGGGATAACGCCCCCCTTTCAAATGTGGTAGATATTTTTTTTCCAAAAAATAATTCACAAAGGGCCTAACGCCATACATGTTGAAAAAACGTTTTCTTTTTCTTTACCTGTTTATAATGTCCATGAAGCGTGGTGGTTGAGAGAGACGATACGGCTGGGTGTGTGTTTCAATGAACCTGTCGCTGACCATGGTGGCTGTGTTCAATAGATCAATCGATATTTCGACGGGTCGGTTTATGACAGAGCGAGGGTACATTTTTTCACACCTTTTACCTTTAACGTGTAAACGGTGATGAGAACTTGGTTCTATGTTGGTCGAAGCGAGTACAGAAAACACACTTGCAAACGAGCAGGAGGTGAATGTCATTTGAGCTTATTGGAAGGCTCAGATCTGACTTGACAACAGGTGACGCTTGAAGGTGAAATAATCTGACCATCGTGGTGGCAGGGAAGAGCGAAATGCATGTGAACTTGTGTGAAACCAGATGTAGGCTAAACCAGTGACATCCTGTCTTGCTTCGTACGTGACAAAATGCAAGTCCATGTGAAATTTGATCTTCCACAGGTGTTCACCTTGGACGTTATCTGTCCACGTGCATGATAACTGTTAACAAGTCACATCCTGTTTTGCTTCGTACGTGACAAAATGCAAGTTCATGTGAAATTTGATACAACACAGGTGTTCACTTTGGGCGTTAGCTGTCCACGTGACCGATAACAGAATGGTCAAAGCGTGGGAAAAAATGATTATACATGCAACGTAGCATATATAAAGACATGTCGTTATCATTTCCACTCTCACTTGGGTGGACTACCTTTGAACACACTGCGTTGCATGAAACCCCCTGGTCTTGTTTAACAGTTTTGGTGTTGGTGGAAAATACTTAACCTTGTTGTGGGGTAGGTATTTATTTATATATTTATTCATTTATACATTTATTGATTAATATATTTACAAGCAATTATTTATTGATTAGGTAATTAATGATTTTATTTATTTGTTTGCAGATAACCGGCATACCTTACATGTCTGAGGGAGAAGAAACCATTGCACATTTGAGCCCACTAGAAGGGAAGAGCAACAAGTCACTGCAAGTAAAGGTGAGATGATTTTTTTAAACTAACTTGTTTCATTTTTTTTTGTTTTATGTTTTATTTTATGAAATGTATGTATTAACTTGAATTTAGGTATTTATAGCGGTTTATTTTATTTATTTTTAGAAACTTGGAAAGAATAGTCTTACCGACGTAGCAGTCGCTGAAAAAAACCCGAAACGCACTAAAGCGAAACCACTGCCAAAGAGTGAACTGTTTAAAACTCAGGTAAGTCCAACTTAAAAATGCTATTCCATTTTACCACTACTGAAAACTCGTAGACAAAAAAAATTCATTACCTGTACATGACTGGGACAATGATTGCTTTCTTGATTAATGGCTATGTTGTTGTTGACTGGGAAAAGTACAAGGCCATGTTGGATTTTCTAAAATTAAAAATAATAAATTTAATTTATGGGTGGTTCCCTATGGACTCAACGAATATCCACAGGTTTGAACATGATAATGTGAACAAAATGACATGACATTCATTTTTGTTTATATATTGGTTAAAGGGAGGGTGGGGGAATGTAAATGACTGTAGCTTAATAAAAAAAAAAGAAAATAAGTACATGGGTTACTGTTAGTGCCAACATACAGTTTAAATTTAATGGTGTTTTGATATATTAATGCCAATTAACGTTAACGTTTTATTTACAAGTATTGATTGATTGATTGATTGATTGAGTGATGGGTTATTTTGTTTGCTTTTAGGTGTCGTCATGTGCCATTAACGTAATGAACAGACAGTGAACAAGCATGCATTATGCTTTAAAGTACTCTGTGCTCTTGTGCAATGTTAATAACTTACAATAAGAAAAAGTTTTATTATAACACATGGCGTTAGTACCAAATACAACAAGTGAGCAAGTTGGTTTACCACGTGGGTTAAATTTAAAATCAGAACATGATCGATGGTTAACATTTGAATCCTGGCCTGTAGGCTTTTTGTCGACGCATGAACTTGCAAAAGCCGGTTTTTTTTACTTGAACCGAGAAGATGTGGTGCGCTGTGTGTTTTGTCGTATTGAACTTTCACACTGGGAAGAAGGGGATGATCCCTTTAGAGACCATTTGCGATGGTCTCCTCACTGTCCTTACATGCTTGGAAAGCAAGTGGGTAACCTACCCGTGCATTCATTTTACCGAACCACAAGGCCTTTGGCCGCTACTTACGTTGCTGAATCACAAATAAATAATAATAATGATGTATTACCAGTCAACGGTAGTGTCGATATATGTGGTCCATATGCCATAGACAGTGTTGAATTGGCGTGTGCTTTTGAAAAATTGGGAGTTTGCAAGACTAAAGCACTAGCACACCCAGAGTACAGCTCTGTTGAAAAACGTTTCGAATCTTATAAAAATGTTTGGCCATTAATATTAAAACACCTTACCAAACAGCTAAGTGAAGCTGGATTTTTTATACTGGTGAAGGGGATAAAACAATATGTTTTTATTGCGGATTTGCTTTAAAGGATTGGCAAATGACTGATGACCCTTTAGTGCAACACGCTCGTTGGTTACCAAACTGTAAATACATGGTGTTGCTTAAAGGTCAGGAATTTGTGAACACTATTCGTAAAGAAAAAGTGATTGCAGCACAAGACATAAAAGTGCCTTTAGAGTTAGAGCACACGGAGCAAATACATAAGGCTGAAAGAAAAGACTTGTCTCACGAACAGATACAAAAGTGTGACCAACAATTATGTAAAATGTGTTATCAAGATGAACTAGGTGTTGTATTTTTACCCTGTGGGCACATGATAGCCTGTGTCAAGTGTGCATTAGAACTTAACACTTGTGCTATATGCAGAAAAGTAGTATCTGCTACAGTTAGGGCATTTCTTGCATAACTAGTATAATTTATTCGCCATGCATAGTGCAAAATCCCTAATTGCACAATATTATTAAAGCTGTTTTAGAGTGTAATAGATATGCTTTTGTTTTGTTTATAGACTACTACAATGAATGTATTGAATGCTGTGGGACAATCATGTGGCTTAGAGACAAAGAAGCTCAGCGAATTGCCAACGCATATTCCATTCCGCATTATCAAGATTCGGAAATTGAAAACAGCATATGGTGATCGTGTACTTTGTGTATGTGAAAACTTTGAGACATTTCTGCCTATACGGTTTAATGATATGTCGGAAAGTGTTTTTGATGAAGTCAATAATGCTGTGCAACCTGTACACTTAATTTATGAAGGTTTTAAAAACAATAGGTGCATGATTCGTTTTAATTAAATAAAAAAAGTCAAATAATAATGGAAGATATAAGTCATGACAATATACTGAAAAAGAAAGAAAATATGTGCAGAGAACAGTAATGTTTTAGTGTTTAGTGTTGTCTTTAAAAATATTATGATGAAACTAAAAATAAATGTATATAAAGTTTGTAAATAAATGCAAAATGATGTTACAATGCTGTTTTATTTTATACAAAGTTAGTATATTTAACATTGCAGAGTATACATGATTATGACAATAAATGCATACTGAATACAAGCCTTTCTCACTTTACAATAGTCTGTTATAGTTTTAAACACAAGGCTTGTTGTAGATCATTTTATAGCAATGTCCCTTCAATGTTGTTTTCGAAAAGTGGGGAAGCCGCAATGGTTGTATTGACATAAAAACCTTATGGTTATTACTATTTAGTCACTTTGATCCCCTTGCATATCAAGAGCAGATGACCTAGTTGTTCCACTCTTTAAAACGACAACAACAACACTACCTCTTGCATAGTTTGTGATGTTGATGGCTCTTGCGACGTGGAAGATGGATTAAAAATAACTTTGAGAACAGGGGTTAAACGTTGATCATTAAACAATGCACTATTTTGAGTAGCAATATAGTTTTCTTGATTTTTTGTCGACGGCAACTGTGTTTTATGCGGTACACTACATTGATGATCACTGACACTTAAAACCTCACTATTTTTACTTTTTAGGTCACCACGACAATGTTTGGAACGTTGCTTTGAACAACGCCAAATAACAGTTCCATTTTTATTGGTTCGTTTCACAATATATGAATATCCTTTATAGTATGCGTAAGGCTTACCATACCTAGTCACTGATACTTCCATATCAACTGTCAAGCATAGACTAAGCTCTAGTAAAGTCAACTTGGTAATAAGAATACTAGTTTAATGTGAGAGCAAATATGGATCCAAAGAGTTCAGGTAAAAGTGAAAGCAAATAAGCAAAATTAGAAACAAGAGTTGGGGTGAAAGTGGTCGCAAAGTGGTAGACCCATTACACAATAATTTCAGCACGACGAAGCTCTTGTTCAATTTCTTTGATTTCCCAATCGTGACCAGTATGGCCAGCTTGACGTGAGGCATGCAACAACTGTAGCCGCTGGACGAGCTTATTGGGATTGTGCCAGTATACAAATTTAACAAATGGATTTTTAGGTGTAAACAAAGCATTACCATTATCATGATCATTATCATCATCATCATTATCATCATCATGATCACCATTATCATCATGACCATCATCACTGTTACTATATAGTCCTTTTTGATCCTCTTGCAATACCACTTTATTTAGAGTCTGAGTTGATTTTGATAGTGTTGAAGGTTTCTTGGACGTTGACAACTGTCCTAACATGACGTTATGAGGACATGATAAGTCCTTTTGAACAAACACTGCACTATCTTTAGCCGCAATATCGTTTTCTTGAACTTGCTTTTTAGCATTTTGATAATTGTTTGTAAACAGTAAGCGTGGTTCGTTTCGAGCACTACATTGATGAACACTCACACTTAAAACCTTTCCATTTTTACTTTTCAGATTGCCTCGACATTTTGTTGACCTCTCTTTTGAGCATCGCCAGAATATTATTCCATTTACATTCTGGCGATTATAGTTATAGGAGTAGCCTTGATAGAGTGCACGTAGCCTACCTTCGTTGGTTGTAATAAGTTCCATAGTAGTAACTGACCTGTCAGTACGATGTTCACACTACAAAGGTTACAACTGTTTTGCTGATGGAGTGACCTACCATAAGCTTATATATTGGCTTATGTGTTGGCTTTTTGTGTTGGCTTTTGTGTTGGCTTGTGTGTTGGCTTTTTGTGTTGGCTTTTTGTGTTGGCTTTTCGTGTTGGCTTTTGTGTTGGCTTTTCGTGTTGGCTTTTCGTGTTGGCTTTTCGTGTTGGCATTTCGTGTTGGCTTTTGTGTTGGCTTATCGTGTTGGCTTTTTGTGTTGGCTTTTCGTGTTGGCATTTCGTGTTGGCTTTTTGTGTTGACTTTTCGTGTTGGCATTTCGTGTAGGCTTTTCGTGTTGGCTTTTCGTGTTGGCTTTTCGTGTTGGCTTTTGTTGGCATTTTGTGTTGGCTTTTCGTGTTGGCTTTTTTTGTATTGGCCTTTCATGTTGGCTTTTTGTATTGGCTTTTCGTGTTGGCTTTTTTGTGTGGGCTTTTTGTGTTGGCTTTAGTATTGTCTTTTGTATTGGCTTATTTGACAAGTTATTTGTGTCAATGTATTTAGTGGATTTTTTCTTGGTGTTGGAAAGTAGTTGAAAGAGAGGGAATATTTAAAGACTTAACCTCAGTTCACTAACCTAACCTAACCTAACCTAACTTTACCTAACCTAACCTAACCTTTCAACTCTCAAATGTTAATTAAATTCTGTACATAGTCAAGTTGGATACCAAGACCTCAGGGGTAAAAAAAAACAATTATTTTTGACGGCTTATTTTGGTAACTTATTTTAATGGCTAACCTAACTTTACCTAACCTAACCTAACCTCAGCTCACTTTGGATATTACTAGTAAGTGTTCATATCCTCTGCTAGGTAGCATGCTAGTAGTACAGGTAGTGCTCATATTTACCGCTAGGTAGCGGAAACATACTTTGCATGTTGCATGTGACACTTGTGAAGATTAACCACATGCAAGACGTGCTTGTATAAGTTCTCTATTTAAACTCAATATACAATTAACCACTAAATGTTCAGAACTAACATGTATAACCATGTTTAGGGTATATAGGAGACCCTTAGCAAGAAAGGCTGTCTAACCCACGAGTGTACAGCCTTGTCATACGCAGTAAGCACCTGTTGGCAGAAAACAACAACAACAACAATTTGAGAAAGACAACAAAAAACTGTTTCCTTTAAATACATTAATGGATATTGTCGTGGTGACCTAAAAAGTAAAAATAGTGAGGTTTTAAGTGTCAGTGATCATCAATGTAGTGTACCGCATGAAACACAGTTGCCGTCGACAAAAAATCAAGAAAACTATATTGCTACTCAAAATAGTGCATTGTTTAATGATCAACGTTTAACCCCTGTTCTCAAAGTTATTTTTAATCCATCTTCCACGTCGCAAGAGCCATCAACATCACAAACTATGAAAGAGGTAGTGTTGTTGTTGTCGTTTTAAAGAGTGGAACAACTAGGTCATCTGCTCTTGATATGCAAGGGGATCAAAGTGACTAAATAGTAATAACCATAAGGTTTTTATGTCAATACAACCATTGCGGCTTCCCCACTTTTCGAAAACAACATTGAAGGGACATTGCTATAAAATGATCTACAACAAGCCTTGTGTTTAAAACTATAACAGACTATTGTAAAGTGAGAAAGGCTTGTATTCAGTATGCATTTATTGTCATAATCATGTATACTCTGCAATGTTAAATATACTAACTTTGTATAAAATAAAACAGCATTGTAACATCATTTTGCATTTATTTACAAACTTTATATACATTTTTTTTGGTTTCATCATAATATTTTTAAAGACAACACTAAACACTAAAACATTACTGTTCTCTGCACATATTTTCTTTCTTTTTCAGTATATTGTCATGACTTATATCTTCCATTATTATTTGACTTTTTTTATTTAATTAAAACGAATCATGCACCTATTGTTTTTAAAACCTTCATAAATTAAGTGTACAGGTTGCACAGCATTATTGACTTCATCAAAAACACTTTCCGACATATCATTAAACCGTATAGGCAGAAATGTCTCAAATTTTTCACATACACAAAGTACACGATCACCATATGCTGTTTTCAATTTCCGAATCTTGATAATGCGGAATGGAATATGCGTTGGCAATTCGCTGAGCTTCTTTGTCTCTAAGCCACATGATTGTCCCACAGCATTCAAAACATTCATTGTAGTAGTCTATAAACAAAACAAAAGCATATCTATTACTCTCTAAAACAGCTTTAATAATATTGTGCAATTAGGGATTTTGCACTATGCATGGCGAATAAATTATACTAGTTATGCAAGAAATGCCCTAACTGTAGCAGATACTACTTTTCTGCATATAGCACAAGTGTTAAGTTCTAATGCACACTTGACACAGGCTATCATGTGTCCACAGGGTAAAAATACAACACCTAGTTCATCTTGATAACAAATTTTACATAATTGTTGGTCACACTTTTGTATCTGTTCGTGAGACAAGTCTTTTCTTTCAGCCTTATGTATTTGCTCCGTGTGCTCTAACTCTAAAGGCACTTTTATGTCTTGTGCTGCAATCACTTTTTCTTTACGAATAGTGTTCACAAATTCCTGACCTTTAAGCAACACCATGTATTTACAGTATGGTAACCAACGAGCGTGTTGCACTAAAGGGTCATCAGTCATTTGCCAATCCTTTAAAGCAAATCCGCAATAAAAATATATGGTTTTATCCCCTTCACCAGTATAAAAAAATCCAGCTTCACTTAGCTGTTTGGTAAGGTGTTTTAATATTAATGGCCAAACATTTTTATAAGATTCGAAACGTTTTTCAACAGAGCTGTACTCTGGGTGTGCTAGTGCTTTAGTCTTGCAAACTCCCAATTTTTCAAAAGCACACGCCAATTCAACACTGTCTATGGCATATGGACCACATATATCGACACTACCGTTGACTGGTAATACATCATTATTATTATTTATTTGTGATTCAGCAACGTAAGTAGCGGCCAAAGGCCTTGTGGTTCGGTAAAATGAATGCACGGGTAGGTTACCGACTTGCTTTCCAAGCATGTAAGGACAGTGAGGAGACCATCGCAAATGGTCTCTAAAGGGATCATCCCCTTCTTCCCAGTGTGAAAGTTCAATACGACAAAACACACAGCGCACCACATCTTCTCGGTTCAAGTAAAAAAAACCGGCTTTTGCAAGTTCATGCGTCGACAAAAAGCCTACAGGCCAGGATTCAAATGTTAACCAACGATCATGTTCTGATTTTAAATTTAACCCACGTGGTAAACCAACTTGCTCACTTGTTGTATTTGGTACTAACGCCATGTGTTATAATAAAACTTTTTCTTATTGTAAGTTATTAACATTGCACAAGAGCACAGAGTACTTTAAAGCATAATGCATGCTTGTTCACTGTCTGTTCATTACGTTAATGGCACATGACGACACCTAAAAGCAAACAAAATAACCCATCACTCAATCAATCAATCAATCAATCAATACTTGTAAATAAAACGTTAACGTTAATTGGCATTAATATATCAAAACACCATTAAAAATAAACTGTATGTTGACACTAACAGTAACCCATGTACTTATTTTCTTTTTTTTATTAAGCTACAGTCATTTACATTCCCCCACCCTCCCTTTAACCAATATATAAACAAAAATGAATGTCATGTCATTTTGTTCACATTATCATGTTCAAACCTGTGGATATTCGTTGAGTCCATAGGGAACCACCCATAAATTAAATTTATTATTTTTATTTTTAGAAAATCCAACATGGCTTTGTACTTTTCCCAGTCAACAACAACATAGCCATTAATCAAGAAAGCAATCATTGTCCCAGTCATGTACAGGTAATGAATTTTTTTTGTCTACGAGTTTTCAGTAGTGGTAAAATGGAATATCATTTTTAAGTTGGACTTACCTGAGTTTTAAACAGTTCACTCTTTGGCAGTGGTTTCGCTTTAGTGCGTTTCGGGTTTTTTTCAGCGACTGCTACGTCGGTAAGACTATTCTTTCCAAGTTTCTAAAAATAAATAAAATAAACCGCTATAAATACCTAAATTCAAGTTAATACATACATTTCATAAAATAAAACATAAAACAAAAAAAAATGAAACAAGTTAGTTTAAAAAAATCATCTCACCTTTACTTGCAGTGACTTGTTGCTCTTCCCTTCTAGTGGGCTCAAATGTGCAATGGTTTCTTCTCCCTCAGACATGTAAGGTATGCCGGTTATCTGCAAACAAATAAATAAAATCATTAATTACCTAATCAATAAATAATTGCTTGTAAATATATTAATCAATAAATGTATAAATGAATAAATATATAAATAAATACCTACCCCACAACAAGGTTAAGTATTTTCCACCAACACCAAAACTGTTAAACAAGACCAGGGGGTTTCATGCAACGCAGTGTGTTCAAAGGTAGTCCACCCAAGTGAGAGTGCAAATGATAACGACATGTCTTTATATATGCTACGTTGCATGTATAATCATTTTTTCCCACGCTTTGACCATTCTGTTATCGGTCACGTGGACAGCTAACGCCCAAAGTGAACACCTGTGTTGTATCAAATTTCACATGAACTTGCATTTTGTCACGTACGAAGCAAAACAGGATGTGACTTGTTAACAGTTATCATGCACGTGGACAGATAACGTCCAAGGTGAACACCTGTGGAAGATCAAATTTCACATGGACTTGCATTTTGTCACGTACGAAGCAAGACAGGATGTCACTGGTTTAGCCTACATCTGGTTTCACACAAGTTCACATGCATTTCGCTCTTCCCTGCCACCACGATGGTCAGATTATTTCACCTTCAAGCGTCACCTGTTGTCAAGTCAGATCTGAGCCTTCCAATAAGCTCAAATGACATTCACCTCCTGCTCGTTTGCAAGTGTGTTTTCTGTACTCGCTTCGACCAACATAGAACCAAGTTCTCATCACCGTTTACACGTTAAAGGTAAAAGGTGTGAAAAAATGTACCCTCGCTCTGTCATAAACCGACCCGTCGAAATATCGATTGATCTATTGAACACAGCCACCATGGTCAGCGACAGGTTCATTGAAACACACACCCAGCCGTATCGTCTCTCTCAACCACCACGCTTCATGGACATTATAAACAGGTAAAGAAAAAGAAAACGTTTTTTCAACATATATGGCGTTAGGCCCTTTGTGAATTATTTTTTGGAAAAAAATATCTACCACATTTGAAAGGGGGGCGTTAGCCCGAGTCCTAGGACACCTCGTACACGTCTTTAGCGTTATTGGTTCGTGAGATATCGGCAAAAATCACAAAAAACACGTGTTTACCCCAAAATCGAGTTTCCGATTTTTTTTTAAAATATAACGAGCGGTCCATAGCAAAGAGGACGTCAGCCCGAGTCCTTGGACCCGTCGTACACGCCTCTAGCATGATTGGTTCGCGAGATATAGCAAAAAGTCTAAAATCACGTTTTTACCCCAAAAAGACTGTGTTTCCAGATTTTCACATTTTCGACACCTACATTCCCGTAAAGAGCACGACGAGACGAAAAAAACGAATCCAAGCACGCCCTCCTAGCATCAGTCCTTCCATTCCAAGGTCGCAGGGGCTCACCACTTGCTTTTGTAAGCAGCTCCCGTGTTACCCCACTACTGCAGGTTTTCATCCTAGAGACTTGAAATTTATTTTGGGGGTAGAGGGGGTATGGACCATTGATTTACGTCAAACAAACTTTTTTGTATAATTTCTAGTTTCCAAAATATAGGATTTTCAAAATTCGAGTGTTTTCAAAAAAACATAAAAAGTAAAAAAGTTTTATTATAGAAAATAAAGGTCATAAAGACCATTCGTCTGAGCTATGGCACAACGTTCTACCATGTTTGGTTTTCAAACTATCGCCTATTTTCGTAAACAAAAAATTTTAATTTTTTTTCTAAAATATAACGAGTGGTCCATAGCAAAGCCCCCGTCATCCCGAGTCCAACGACACCTCATTCGTGAATCTCCGACCATGGGTTTGGGAGATATCGGCTTGGACTCACGCGGCGGCCATGACACTAAGCAGAAGCACCACAATCCCCCTACTGACAGGCATTCAGAGTACACAAACACTCACACACACACACGCACACGCACACACAGACTCTCACATTGACAGACACACAATTTTTGGCCCTGTGTAGATCTCATAAGTCTACTTTAATTTTTTGCAAAAATCGAAAGTAGTCCAAAAACAGCACTCCACATCAACCCAGCTGGAACAAAACCACGTGGAAGACCTGCATAGCGGTGGACTCTCAACATCAGGACTGACATGTACGCTGTTGGTCTAACACCAGAAGATGTCAACGACAGAAAGCAGTGGAGGAGATATAGCAAAATAGCAGTCCCCGCAAGGGGTTAATGCTAGGAAGAGGAAGAAGAATAAGAAGACTGACATTTCATTTAGTGGCTTGGTACACCTTGGTCATCAGCCCCAGTGCCCTAATGAACGTGCTATCAGCAATTACTACGTGCCTACCAACTGTGTTCAGATTTGGCTATTAACAAAATGTCAAAACAAAGAAGGCACACTCGCTGCCCCAAGAGAGACTTTTGTTTATTAGTTATGTAGATCAGCTTAACAATATACTGCATGTGGAAAGATTAAACATCAGTCTGCATGCAGTCGAGAGAGCACAACTGGTAAATGCCAGGTGAAATGCTGCAGGTACACAGCTAAAGGTCAAATGGAATATAAATACTGGTGCGTTAAAAGCATTCATTTCTTTTTGGAAAGTGCCTGTAGAAGTACTTCCCAGTCGCGTTTGCTGTTTGTATAGACCAACCAGGATATGTAAAGAATGATTATACATAACAATTCAATAACAACATTAAACTGGAGTATTTACACAACTCGCCAATCTTTACTTAAACACACCTACTGTACATATGTTTGGGGAAAGGCTCTAAGACTGCGGCAGGTAGAGAGTTCCAGTTATCAATTGCACGGTTTAGTTAGTTTGTTATTGTTGTTTTAAGGGGCGGAACTACGAGGTCGTCTGGCCTTGCACGGTTTACGAAATAACATTTTACCATAATTTGTATGGTGTGTACTTTCAAAGAATGATTACTCCTAGTCATGTAAGTTGGCCTTCCCATACGTTTGCTAAGCTCATCCCATGCTGGTTAATTAGTATACGTGTTGTACATAGCGCAAAGTCTAGATTCCATTCTCCTAGTCTCAAGTCATTCTCACTGAAGTTTCTTTAACAAATGGGTCACACTGTTCCTGGGATTAAAGTCACTGAGCACAAATCTAACGGCCTTTCTTACTGCCATTTCCAACTCATTGATGAGCCCTACTTGATAAGGATCCCAAACCCCCGAGGCGTATTCCAGAATCTATACTAATATAATAAAGCTGAAGAGTTTGTGCGTTTATGTGTTTAAACGCGCTAATCTCTGGAACTACTAGTCCGATTCCAAAAATTACTTTTTTATATGATAGCCAGATTCAAGAGGAATAGTTTAGGCTATACAGCATTAGGCTACACCTCTCAGGTAACCTTAAAGATTGATTTTTGTTCCGTAAGTCGGTAGAACAAGCGCTCCCGAACAGCTCTATCCGCATGCACTGGCGTTATGGTTAGTGATACGTCCACCGTTTCACCTATCTGAACCAAAATTTGTATACTTACCCTTTGGAACCCTCATGGTAACACTGTCCACGTGAAATTTATGACAAACCAGTCCATTCCCTGCATTTAGGCCCTTTGGTTCAAATCTACACCTTTTCCCCGATCTGAACCAAAATTTGTATACTAACCGTTTGGAGCCCTGCGAAAAACACTGTTTGCATGAGATTTCGGACAGACCACTCCTTTCCCTGCATTTAGGCCCTTTGGCACAAATCTACACCGTTTCACCGATCAAACCAAAATGTGTATACATACCCTTTTGAACCCTGCGAGTAACACTGTCTACATGAAATTTATGACAGACCAGTCCATTCCCTGCATTTAGGCCCTTTGGCCCAAATCTACACCCTTTCACCAATCTGAACCAAAAGTTGTATTCTTACCCTTTGGAACCCTGCGAGTAACACTGTTACATGAAATTTCGGACAGACCATTCCATTCCCTGCATTTAGGCCCTTTGGCACACATCTACACCGTTTCACCGATCTGAACGGCAATTTGTATACTTACCCTTTGGAACCCTGCGAGTAACACTGTTTACATGAAATTTTGGACAGATCTCTCCATTCTCTGTATTTAGGCCCTTCGGCACAAATATACACCGTTTCACAGATCTGAACCAAATTTTACATACTTACCCTTTGGAATCCGACGAGTAACACTGTCTGCTTGAAATTTCGGACAGACCACTCCATTCCCAGCATTTAGGTCCTTTAGCACAAATCTACACCGTTTCACCGATCTGAACCTCATTTTGTATACATACCCTTTGAACCCTGCGGGTGACACTGTCCACTTTAAATTTTGGACCACGCTCCCCATTCCCTACATTTAGAATAACAGACAAAATGAACTTGAAAACCTCGTATTAAGGCCCTAGAACCATTCATGTCCGTAGTAGTGTAACTGTAAGAGTATTTTAATAAGTCTATTGTTGACGGGCAGTTCGGGCTGCATCACGTCGCCCCTGCCAGTTTTCTGGTGCAGAATTGCGAAAATAATTGCGCTGTTTATATATTGCAGTCACGGGAGGGGGGGTAATTAGTGCAAAAAGATTTCTTAGGCCCCTTTAAACAGTTATCATCATGTAAATGTTATGCCTCTGTATAAGTGCGATGGTGTTGGTGCAGTACTACTAGGTAATCATCTGCAATAAGCGTTGGTGCTTTCAAATTTACCTTCATTTATTCCGAAACGTATCGTTAAGCGCTTTGTGGCGATTAATGATACTATTGCTACCTCAGTAGCTCGGGAGAGCCGAAGTTTTCCAAAGAGTTCTGATTATTTTCCTACGGCGCTATGCGACAAAAGACGACACTATTGGTCTCTACATTTCTAACAGCCAATGAAATATTGGCCCTAGGCAGTGTCTTTTATTTCACTTACTCCTCTTTCTATTTTTTTTTTGTAAATTTGTTTGTATATTACATGTGTCAGTGCTGTAGTTAGTAAATAGCAGTTTCCCTATTCGGGAAAATGACCTGAATGTTACGTCCATTATACTGTACTACTTATAACCCCGACTACAACAACCACCACCACCAACACCACCACAAAAAGATGTATTTTTAAAATATTTTTTTCTGTTAGTTTAAGTGTCATGTGCCAGTTCTGTAGTAGTATTCATTATCATCCATAAAACAAATAAATCCACCGGGCGAAGCCGGGCACTACTGCTAGTAGGTCATACAAGTGAAAAATATCCCAATTCTTTAGCAGTGGTACTACTTCCTTTTAATGCCATCATTACAAAGTGCAGGGATTTGTAAGCTTTAGAAACTAAGTTACACATCGTACATGGCTACTCCATTTCATATCGTTCCTCACGTGAACGCCCAAATATTTGCAAGAATCTTCTTCTACAAGTATTTCCGACGCAATATTTATTGAAATTCTTGCCCTCGCCCTTTCCCTATTTTTATGAGACTACATTTTCTTATATTTATTTTCATTTATTTTCAATCGCCGACTTATAATCCAGGTTCAGGTCATCTTGAAGTACTGCGTTATCTGTGAGCCATGTATCTTTCCATATATTACACAATCATCCGCCAACAATCGACTCACATGGGTGAGTGAAGAATTTGTCTGATAACCCATGTTATTGTGGTAGTTGTAGATGTGAAGTATTAATTGTGAGTATTGGGAAGGAGGCAGTATGGCTCCCTTGCAGTCCTTAGACTAGAATTAAATTTCTTGGCAGAGACGGGAATAAAACCCTGACCTCAGAAATGACAACCAAGAATGCTAGCCACTGCACCACAAGGCGGACGTTATCTTTGTTTACGTTTGTCAGATATTTAGATAGTAAATCAATTTTTTACGTGAGTGCGTGATGGTACAGTGGCCAAACAGCCTGTCTTTCACCAAGGCGCCGAGTTCGATTCCCGGTCGATGAATCTGAGTTTTATCATTTCAAATTATCTTGTCGACTTCGTCGTTATGGTTGGGGTCCATCGTTATGCGTTACGGACACGGACACGGACACGGAGACGGACGTGACGTCATGCAGCCGCGCGGGAAGTGACATCATGCTCACGCGGGAACGTGACGTCATGCGCACGCGGGGAGCGAGCGGGAACGTGACGTCATGCTCACGCGGGGAGCGAGAAGCAGACGATAATGATTATTGGAGTCTGTTGAAAGAGGCCGGGCGTCGAGCGACCTGGGGCTTCGAGCGAGGCGAACACAAGAATACAGAGTGACTTCTAAAGAGATATACAAGATGCCATATAAGAATACAGGGTGCCTCCTAAAGTGGTGTGCAGGATGTCAGAGCAAAATACAGTACAAGATGCCAGATAACAATACAGGGTTATATACAAGATGCCAGATAAGAATACAAGGTGACTCTTAAAGAGGTGTACAAAATGGCAGAGAAGAATACAGGGTGACTCCTAAAGAGATGCACAAGATGTCTCACAAGAATACAGGGTGCCACCTAAAGAGGTGTGCAGGATGTCAGAGCAAACTACAGTACACGATGCCAGGATAAGAATACAGGGTGACTGACAAAGAGATATACAAGATGCCAGATAAGAATACAGGGTGACTTATAAAGAGATATACAAGATGCCAGATAAGAATACAAGGTGACTCTTAAAGAGGTATACAAGATGACAGAGAAGAATACAGGGTGGCCCCCAAAGAGGTGCACATGATGCCAGACAAGATTACAGGGTGACTCCTAAAGAGGTGTACAAGATGTCACACAAGAATACAGGGTGACTCCTAAAGAGATATACAAGATGCCAGATAAGAATACAAGGTGATTCTTAAAGGGGTGTACAAGATGGCAGAGAAGAATACAGGGTGACTCCTAAAGAGGTGCACAAGATGTCAGACAAGAATACAGGGTGACTCCTAAAGAGGTGTACACGATGTCACACAAGAATACAGGGTGACTTCTAAAGAGATATACAAGATGCCAGATAAGAATACAGGGTGCCTCCTAAAGAGGTGTGCAGGATGTCAGAGCAAATTACAGGGTGACACTTAACGAGGTGTACAGTATGTTAGATTCAATTCAAAAATAGGGTGACCCTTAAAGAGGTTTACGATATATCAGATTCAAATAATGGGTGACTCTTAAAGAGTTGTAAAAGATGTCAGACTCAAATACAGGGTGACCCTTAAAGAGGTGCCCGCGCGGGAAGCCTATGTTAATGGGTAATGGAGTCTGTTGAAAGAGCCCTCCTGAGCCTTTCTAACATGTGTAGCATTTGTAGCTTGCGTCATTTGAAATTATATAACGTCTAGTCTTTCAGACTGACTGTATTTTTTTTTTAAGTGAAATATCACGCTGTTCGGATTACATCTAGCTATGGAGGTTCTCTGGCTCATCATTGCCAGGTTAACGGTCAGGTAAAGCTACAGGCTTTTATTAGTATCATAGAGATAAGAACTTAATTATATAATAAAAGTTACCTTATTGACAACGAAGTTTAATGTTTTTGAGTCGGTCAACACGATCGTACCCAATTGTGATGGATTATTCCCTAATCCTTCAAATCACCTTATTGACAATTGTATTAAAGTAAATACCAAATTGTATTGAATTAAGTGGAAGCGTTTTCATTAAAATGTGTTTGTATTTAAACCCATCAATTATGAAACAAGGGTCACTTTTTTCTTTTCACTTTCATTTCAATAATATATGATTTTCATTCCTTATCTTCTGGGGGGGACATTATGAATAGTAATTACTAAACTTGGTCACTTCTGCAACGACGGCACCGGATATATGTGCTAAATCACGTAAATATGTTTTATTTATTGATCATTTCATAAAGGTAGCCATGTTCGACAGCGTATTTAGTATGTTAAACTGCCTCCAAAGCGCAAACAATGAGGCCCACACACTGACGTCACTAGTTGCCAACATGTCCGATACAAAATACACCACAAGGTACACGTACGGTAGCGGGCAAGCGGGGCACGGTTGGCAAATAAACATTGATCTGGGCACGTTACGCTGTGACCATTGTAAAAAAATAATAATAATAAAAAATGGTATGGACGAGTTAGGCTGTAACCATTGTCAAAAACCATTGGATTGGATAAAACAAAGGTTATAATGGTCAGGTTGAGGTGCGGCCTTGGCCGCGGGAAGCTAGCGAGGCTCCGTTAACAACAACAAAAACAAAGTAGGTTTGGCAATACTGTCTTTGACGATAGTTCAGACGCGTAATGGCGGACACCGCTGGAATTTCATCTAAGTCGTGATCATATTTGGGAAGGTGGGAGGATTATAGATTGCAGAGGAGTAAACATCTAATAAGAAATGTTATAAAGGAGTGATCGTTGTTTCATTTCTACTGATATTTATATGAAATTTCGTAATGAAAACTGAGAAACATTAAGAAATAAATCATGTAAATAAGACACCATATAGGCATGTGCCTTAATGATGTGATTTATTTATGTTTTTATTTTGATTTTATTTCTTTATTTAGATGTACTTTTCTCAATCGGTATTTCTTTCTTTCTTTCTTTCTTTCTTCCTTCCTTCCTTTCTTTCTTTCTTTCTTTCTTTCTTTCTTTCTTTCTTCCTTCCATTCTTTCTTTATTTATTTCTTTCTTTCTTTCTTTCTTTCTTCCTTTCTTTCTTTCTTTCTTTCTTTCTTCCTTTCTTCCTTTCTTTCTTTCTTTCTTCCTTTCTTCGTTTCTTTCTTTCTTTCTTTCTTTCTTTCTTTCTTCTTTCCTTTCTTTCTTTCTTTCTTTCTTTCTTTATTTCTTTCTTTCTCTTTCTCTTTCTCTTTCTCTTTCTCTTTCTCTTTCTCTTTCTCTTTCTCTTTCTCTTTCTCTTTCTTTCTTTCTTTCTTTCTTTCTTCCTTTCTTTCTTTCTTTCTTTCTTTCTTTCTTTCATTCTTTCTTTCTTCCTTCCTTTCTTTCTTTCTATCTTTCTTTCTTTCTTTCTTTCTTTCTTTCTTCCTTCCTTTCTTCCTTCCTTTCTTTGTTTGTTTGTTTCTTTCTTTCTTTCTTTCTTTCTTTCTTCCTTCCTTTCTTTCTTTCTTTCTTCCTTTCTTTCTTTATTTCTTTCTTTCTCTTTCTTTCTTCCTTCGCTCCTTCCTTTCTTTCTTTCTTTCTCTTTCTTTCTTTCTTTCTTTCTTTCTTTCTTTCTTTCTTTATCGTTTAGACTCATTTAGGACCACGGGGTTCGTATCTACTCTTCGGTAAAGTTGTTGCTATCTTCTTCTTCCAATAGTCCCTCATTTTCTGTCTATGAGTCAGTCTTCTCAATCGCTATACATGTCTCATTTTATTTCTTGTTTCTTAACAGGCTTGAGTAGAACACAGCAGATGAAGGATATTATTGTTATATTCACAACAGTGTCCAGAAAATTGCAAACGTTTCTAAAGATTGTGTCATGAATTTTATTTGTGATATTGTTTTTCTTTGAATCCAAGGAGGATTGCAACTTAAAATTTCACCAACTACGTCAAACAGGGTTTTAGGAATATTACATACGATGTTTTGTAGACCACTAATTTCTGAAATAATGTACCTAAATTGTAGAAAACTGCTTCTAGATGTTTTCGTAACGAAATGAAAAGATTGTTTTGTAACGGGCTTAAGAATATATGGTGTATTATTAAGTAATATTGTTTCTTTAGGTTCATCAGTTCTGACTATGAAATTTCATTGAGATATTTTGTTATGGGGAGGACTTACTGCAATTTAAGTGCACTTCCTGGTGTCATTAATCTAGAAACCCTAAAACATTTTTTTTCATGATACGTTATGTCGTGTGGCTTTTAAATACAGTGTTCTGAATTCCACGTACAATTTTTCGTGTGTATAATTTAATTGGTATTGTGGTTTCCAACTGAGCCAATCCTGCGTTTTAATATCGCTCCATTAGCAGTTCGTTACTGCTCCATGCAAATTGAACAAACAGCGATGTGAAATGCCTAATGCCAGCGTCTCATTATACAGGGCTAGCTGTCACTAATTGGCGCCGGGAAATTAACCGGGCCATTTCATTTCAAGCTTGATTAACACCATATTGAAGTATTCGAGAACAATTCTCAACTGCTCCTGCTGGACCAGCGTTCTCATATTGCAATCTGTGTTTCCTACCTCTTCTATCCTCATTCCACTCTGTTCGTTTTTAAATTGCTATTTCATTCTCTCTCTTTTGGAAGCCCATTCCAGGAATGAACAATAGTAATGGTCTCGGTAGACTGGTATAGTCCTCACTGTGAGAATTGTTTACATAGCAAATAATAACGTATGAACTGCAATCCAAATATAATTTAATCCCTGTTTCTTTTACTTGCATATCCTCCCAGCTTGGCTTCACCCACAGGGTGTGTGAGGTATCATTCCTCTACCACCACTAGGACAGCTTCTTGGAGCTGAATACACTTTGTCAGCAGATGCAACTGGAGATGGTGACAGGCCGATCACTCAGGTGAACGCTAACTTGGGTAGGCTGTTGTTGTTTGAGTCTTCAGTCATTTGACTGGTTTGATGCAGCCCTCCAAGCATCCCTGTCCTGAGATAATCATTTCATCTCTACAAAGATACCACACCCTACATCCGAGGCAATCTGTTTAACATATTCTAACCTTGGTCTACCCCAACAGTTCTTGCCCTCGACCCTTCCTTCCATAACTAAGCTTGCTATTCCTGGGCGTCTAGTATGTGTCCTACCAACCTATCTCTACTCTTCATTAGCAGTCGCCAGAAACATCTCTCCTCTCCCAATAGTCTTAATACCTCTTCGTTTGTAACCCTATCTACCCATCTGATCTTCATCATTCTCCTGACACACCACATTTCAAACGCTTCAATTCTCCTCTTTTCTGCTGTACCAATAGTCCAAGTTTCACTTTCATAGAATGCCACGCTCCAGACATAGGCCTTCAAAAATGACTTCCTAATACCTATATCTATATTCGATGTCGACAGATCCCTTTTCTGTAGAAATTCTTTCCTTGCCTGAGCTAATCTACTCTTTATATCCTCTTTGATTGGGTAGGCAATAATGAAGGAAAGGACCCGTTGAAAGGAACCGTCCCAGCATTCGCTTGTGGGTAAAAGTGGGAAATTACGGAAAACCATTTTTGGAACGGCCGAGGTGGGGTTCGAACGAAATCGAGGATGATTTCTGTAGAAAATTATTTATGATCAAAGGACGCCTAGCAGTAACGATTTCAGTGGAAAAGTCGAAAAAAAAACTGACGTCCGAGCGCTTTGTAAGCTTACGCTGGGCAAACCGTTAAAAATATCTAAATACTATGAGTGTAAGAATTGTTCAGCATGAAATGTTCAACGAAAAAGTCCGCGACAGCATATCTCTATCTTCAATACATCGCCCACTATAAGTGTTTTTACGTTTTAATTTCTTCCAACCATGTCCATTCAACTACTGGCGTGACAGTTTACGAGCTAGCTAAGGGCGAGTCTATCATCACCGTTACAGCCTACCTAGCGGGCGAACCTATTGCCCCAGATACAGCCAGCAGCAAACCGTTGAGTCGTGTTGAGTTAAGACTTTTGAGAAGGGTGCTTGTGTTTGGAGTTTCCCTGGAAGTGCAACTCGGGTTTTCTTCATTTCGCTTGTGAAACACAGTCAAGTTAAGATTGGACGGAAAGGGAATTCCTGTTTCATGCACCTCGCCATTCTTAAATTACGTCTGACAAGAATTTGTTGCACATGCATCTCCATGATAATATAATTAATAGTCCAGTCAGTGATTCTAAACCATCATGCCGAGACGTAAAACGGATATTGGTCGTTGTTCATTGACATTGGAAAAAAAAAGTGCTTATCACTTAATGCATTCATAACTGTTCTCGGGCGGGTTGCTAGTTAAAAATATAAAAATATAACATATTAGTTCACGCCTTAGCTCGAGAGGGTCTTTTGCTGGCCCAAGGTCAAGGATGTCACACATGAACATCCAAAGAAAGTTGTTTTTGTTAATTCATGTAGGAGCTTTGTGGCATCGTATTGATGTAGCCCCGTGTACTTGTGTGTGAAATCTGACTGATAACCTGTGCCACTGTGATGGCTATACGTACTATTGTTTGCAGTTGTTTTTAGGGATAGGATTTGGATAGAAGGCGTTTGTCGCATTTAATTTGTGTGCCATCCCGGTATTCACATGGAATAGAAATAAAATAATAAAAATAATAACAGCCATAAGAGCATATGTTATGAATATCTAATCAAAGAATTCTTATTCTTAGCGTTTGTCCCGCGTAGGTGTAAACTCTCATACCTAGGTATACACCTTCAGACGGTTTACCACCGCATCTTAGGTCGCCAATGTAGTCGGCGTCTAGCTGGGTTAAGACTCACACTTATCTTGTCCACAGAATGCTCCTTACTTGACCACCTCGTGATTTAGTGTCTAGCATTCTTGGTTTTTGCCCCGGAGGCAGTGCCAAGAAATGTTAATTCTGGTCTGAGTGCTAGAACGGGGTTCATTCAAGCTCGTGAGGCAAAACTGAGAAGAAGATGGTTCTATCTGCACCTCAGCCATACTGGAAGTAGTTTCTCGTGGTTTCTCACTTCTATTCTAGGCAAATACTGAGATGATTCCTAACTATAGGCCACAGTCACCTCCTCCCCAATCCTATCTCCAATATCCAAATACAGTACACACACTAGTACAGCAATTATAATTTCCCATCAGACAAATTCCATACACACCCAAGTACACGGGGATTCATCACCACGATGTCCCAAAGCCACTAAAATAAGCAACAACAACAACAACAACAACAAACAAGAAAATATAGCAAATCCTTTCGCATAGTCTCAGATTATTGTTAATCAGTCGGAACTCATTTAGCCCAGGCATTATATGCAAAAAACACGGCCAACCTAAAAAAAAAAAAATGGAATGCTGAAACTTGGTATAGATGTTCCTTTGTACTCTAGAAACAAATCCCGAAAAGTCCCCATCTCTGCGGTGTCCGGGTCATAGTTTTTGTAGGGTTCAAAAGGGCTTAAATGGGGCCTAAGTGCCAAAAACAGCAATTCTCGCGAGCTTTAGCAATTAATAAAAATGAAAGAGTAGGATAAAGGACTTATCAGGCCTAATTATTGCTATTGATGAAGGAAAAAACGACTAATTTAACATTTTTAGCACTGTTTTTACACGAAAATTTGGTTAATTTGTCATTAGCAGGTCATTATTTTTAAACAACTGCTGATATTGACTAAAGACCCAGAATGAAAGTTATAAAGCATACTTTTAGCTTTATATTGGTATATTACCCATGTCTATGGGAGAAACGGTTACCGAGTTACGGTCCCAAAGCATAACCGCTGTTGAAAAGGCACCCGATCGCGTTTCTAGGTGACTCGAAACAATTAATTCCGCTTCTAAATAGTCTTGGATTTTCAGTAAATGTGGCAGAAGACCACAGGTACGAAGTTTCAGCGCTTCGTGAAGAACGTCCAATCCCGAATTCTGGGGCGTTCACGCAGTTTTGCTTTGACAACGCTGACTATAACATAAGGACATTGGACGGGTGAAACACATTCCACTGCATGGGAGGCATCAAGTGCACAGGTCCAGCGCCTGGCAGTGAAATATCTCCACTCCCACGTTCACGAGAAGTTCCTAATGCTGGTGTGATTGTGGCGATGGGAAAGTTCAACATTTCGTGGTACCGGAAACCCTCTTCTCCTGGTTCATAGGACGTCAAGATTAAGGAGTTAACTGAGGAAGCCCCAAACTCTGTGGCTATTGTGTCGATGATGGACTCCTTGTGGTTATCTGGACGGTGGTCAGGTATTAATTTACCCGCTTCGTGGAACGGCTTTATGAAGACGTCACTGTCTGCTCATGCTCAACCAGCTTCCCAGACAACGTCAGTTGATACCCTGCCGTTCATTAACTCGGAACCGAGCTATTCATCAACTATATATTCCGCGTTGAAGTTTGCCGCAAGAGAGTGCGCGGAACTGAAAGAAAGCACTTGTTTCGTAAACTTTGACCAGCCCCTATACGCGAAAGTTGCAGAGATAGTCGCAACGGACACTTCAGAGGAACTAAAAAACGTGGTTGTTCGTCTAGGCGGATTTCACCTTCTGATGTTGTTTCTTGGGGCAATCGGCTACGTGATGAATGGAAGCGGTTTGGAGGAGCTCTGGGCGGAAATATACGATAAATCGTCAGTGACTCACATGATGTCTGGACACGCATATTCTAGGTAGGCTCGCAATTAGCTCGCTGTTAATGATTACGTTATGCCTTCAATTCCAAATGTATCAATAACGCGAAACTGTGCATGTTCTAGGGCCCACAGAGCGAATTTTCTGACAAAACAGGCTGTCGGGACAATGCTACTCAACATGAACGACGGGCTGAAGGATGATAAGGACGAAATACAGGCGCTTTTTACCGCATTCCAAGAAGGCACCGCCAACGACTTGCTATCATATCCTTGCTTTCAATGTCTCAAAGAGTCGCTTCATGACACATTTTCTTCAATTAGTCAGAAATCTCGCACAGGAAAGTTGTGGGTAGAGTACATCAAACAGCAAGCCTAGAAAATATTGAAGGATTCCGCATCTTTACGCGAGGAAATGAAGGTATTCGTCTCTACGGCTCCAGATGAAAAGGCCATAATATCAGCTGGAGAGAAGTTCGCCATTTGTCTCTACGATAGTGCCAAATTGGAGTGCAAAAGCCTCGAAGAACTTCTGGTAGTGAAATACAGCCAAAAAATTGCCAAACAACCGGTCACAACATCATTTCAGCTGGCTTCACTTCCGCCGACTTCGGCGGCATGCAAACAACATTCACTGCGGGTATATTTGCAAGTTCAGGAATGGTTAGGATTTTCTTTGGACCTGACCCAATGGGGATGGACAATCCAACACTCAGCTTTAGTACCAGTGACAACTCATCTTCCAGCTGCTCCAGATCATCTCCTCAATTTGGTGCCCTGCAACTGCAAGATATCTTGTGGCAGCCGATGTGAGTGTGTACGTTCCAGTTTAGAATGCTCCTTAATGTGTGGACATTGCAGCGGAAAAACGTGTGGCAACGTCACATTTGATTGCTCAGATGATGAGGAGGACGATTGAGTCCGATGTAAGCTTTGTTTTGCAAGTGTTCTTTGTCTAATGAAAGCTTTTTAAGATTTGTTTTGTTATTATTTGCATTATGCATATTATGAATGTAGCCTACGTTTATCTGCTAACTGCATTAAACTCGTTTTGTTCTATGCAAACTGTTTCTGCTAGTTTACCTGGATTCAAAGGAATACCATCCCAAAAGCTCTTGATCAATGATACAAAATGGTGTCAGCAAAGGTGTATAGATGGAGCCCACCAGCGTAAATGGGCGTTCGTTCGGAAAGCGACTGCCACACTTGCACTTTTATTTGTAACTGTATCTCTGCTGTTGTTTGTCGGATGAACATGGGCAATGTATCGTTTTAAAGCTACAAGTGCGCTTTACAACTTTTACTTCGGGTCTTTAGTCGGTATCAGCAGTTGTTTACACGATAAGTCCCGGCTAATGACAAATTAGCTAAATTTTCGTGTGAAAAGTTGAGCTAAAAAGTTTGATTACTCATCAGTATAAATGTATGGCAATAATAACGACCAATAAGAGCGTTATATTTAACGCAGTTCTTATCTTATTATTATCAAAGCTCATTAGAACTGATTTTGGATCAATATTTTGAACGCAGGAAGCAAAAATGCTGTTTTTGGTACTTAGGCCCCATTTAGGCCCTTTTGAACTCTCCAAAAACTATGACGCGGACAACGTAGAGAAGGGGACTTTTCAGGATGTGTTACTAGGGTACTAGGGAATATCTTTGCCAAATTTCAGCTTTACATAATTTTTTTTTAGGTTAAAACTTAATATGCCTGGGCTAATTTGCCTCAGTCTAGTAATAACCAACAAAATTCATGTAGTTAATAAATGACGTGCAACGTTGACTATATTTCGAAGGTTCATTCACGTTTTTTATCAGTAAACCTTCGTATCCAGCGTTAATTTCGTATCCAACTGAAACCGTATAATAGGCATGTTCTTTGTACATGCCCGTACGACAGTTCGATGCATTGAATAATAGTAGTGTGTTTTGGACAGTTCTACAGCCACCTCCACCTCCCCACCTCACAAGATGGCGGCGGCGCGATGTCTCTCGAACGCATGGTCGGATTTTGACGAATGAGGTGTCATTGAACTCGGGCTGACACCACCTTTCCAATGGACAACATATTTCAACCTCAAAAATAAAATCTACCTTACTAGGGGGTGAAATTGTATTTTTTTTAGAGAATCTCTCCTTCCAATTGCAACATGTGAGAGTTTGAATGTCGATATGGATTTAAACGTTGTTCTACATAAAGTGCATGTGTTCAGTGGATAGCCAATATGAATTAACATGCTTGTTTTTTGTTTTTGTTTTTTATGCATGCCCACTGATGGCTTTTGTAAGAGGGTGGAGGAGTGGATCCCTGGGGATGGGTTATTGTTGACAGGTCGTTGTTGGCAGATAATTGATGACAGGTCCTTGTGGAGGAGTCCATGTTGACAGGTCCTTGTGGACGAGTCCTTGTCCCTTTGGACTGATCCCTTTGGACCGGCCCCTTTGGCCTGATCCCTATGGACTGGCTCATGATTTTATTTAAATTATATTAAAGGGCCTAACTACATTTGTGTGTGTTGAACTGACGTTGTTCACCAACCCCCACTACTATAATGGGATAACGATATTAAAGGAAAGTGACGAAATACATGTGAACACGTGTGAGATGACCTTATTACCGTCCTTGTGAAACAAGTCACATCCTGTTTTGGTTCATACGTGAGAAAATGCAAGTTCATGTGTAATATGACCTAACACACAAGTGTACACATGTGCACGTGCACGATAAGAGCTAACAAGTCACAACCTGTTTTGACAGTGGTGGGAATAAGGCTAGAGACATGTACAAGTAGTCAAATTACTCCGGCAGACAACCCCTTTCCTATGGATAACTTATTTCCACTCAAAAGTAAAATCCACCCCTACTAGGGAATGAATTAATAATTTTTAGGTAAAAGTCGCTTTCCATGTGCAACATGTGGGAGTTTGTATGCCAATATGAAATTAAACTCGTTCCACATAAAGTGCATGCATACAACTGAATGCCGCTATGATTTATCATTTTTGATTTTTGTTTTACAAATGCGCAATTGGGGTTTTTGTAAGAGGGCGGGCTTTTTGAATAATGATTTATAGATACGTTTCTTTACAAATCAACCAAAGATCCAAAACTAATAGGTCATCGGATATTTAATATCTTATGAACTAAGAAAGCTAGGGTCTTGTATGAGGTGTCGTTGGACTTAGGGTGACGCCCTGTTTTTGAATGTATTATTCATTTTTTGTCAAAAGGGCCTAACTGCACTTTCGTTAATATCTCGCTAACTAATAATCACAGAGGGTCAAGTGAGGTGTCATAGGACTTAAAATGGCCAACCCCTCCCCATGACCAATGAATTTACCCAAAAAAAACAGCATGGTCATTAACCTAAGATTTTATCAACTAATAATCAGAGAGGGACAAGTGAGGTGTCACAAGACTCAGGATGGTCAACCCTTTTCCATGACCAACGAATTTACCCAAAATACCCAAAACAGCAAGGTCATTAACCTAAGATTTTATCAACTAATAATCAGAGAGGGACAAGTATGGTGTCACAAGACTCAGGATGGCCAACCCTTTTCCATGACCAACAAATTTACCCAAAATATCCAAAACAGCAAGGTCATTGACCTAAGATTTTATAAACTTATCAGTAGAGAGGGTCAAGTGAGGTGTCATAGGACTACGAATGGTTAACCCTTTCCCATGACCAATGAATTTACCTCAAAAATTCAAAACCGCAAGGTCATTGACCTGAGATTTTATAAACTTATAATCGGATATGGACATGTGAAATGTTTACAGTGAGTGATGAAACATAGCTAGGTAGTGAAAGAATTATTGTAGGCTACATGTATGGTGACTGACAAATCTTTCACCATTGGAACTTGTTTTCAGATCAGACTGCAGTACAGAGAGAGTATAGGTTGTAGGTATGGGATAATAAATGACAAATGGTGTATACAAAATCTGATTTATCGATTCAAGAAATAAGAGTAGACAATCTTTAATTGATTGGTTAAAGAGGTTAGCTAAAATCCAAAATGGTGACTACATTGAACTAAACTGAACCAAGTTGAATCAAACCCAACCAAACCGAACCAAACTTAATCAAAAACAAGCCAATGGTTTAAGTGTAAAACTTGTGGGTGAATGTGGTCATTGGTAATGTCAAAAGGGAAAGGGATAACGCTCTAGAGGGTAAGGTAAAGCTAGTGCATGATGCTAATGCACACACACACAAGTACATGAACCACACACAACTATCCTATGCAGTTATTATGGGTTGACTGTTAAAACGTGCTCAGTGGTTACTGGGACAAGATGGTCGCCACACACAACAAGCTTTAAATACCTGAGGCTAATAATCTATACACACACTCACACACACTTGTTCTAAACTAAACTGTCTTGCTGGCAGAGCTCACACAGTAGGAAAATGACAGAAATGCTTGGCTAACAGAAATACAATCATTTTCGTTTGTCTAATGTTACCAGCTAAACATTACGTGCTATAGTGGTGAGCACATGTGCCTCTTTCACTGGAGATCTTAACTCGATTTCTAGCTCTAAGGCCTAGAACGAATCAAACTAAGAAAAAAGGGTATGGTGACGCAGTGGTTAAACTGTTAGCCTTTCACTAAGGTAGACTAGGGTTTGATTTTAGGTTAATATGCATGTCATAAACAAACAAATAAAAGCAGAGATAATGTATAAAACTGATTACACTTGTCTCTTTTCAAATTATTACTTAGATTACAAATACAAACGTGGACTGGGTTTGACATACAGTTAATGCTTCCTATCACATACTAGACTGTAAGAAAGCCAAACAAGCAAAAGGCGTAGGTAGAGCAGTGGTAAAATCGCTATGTGTAGAGAAATACCTAACGGTTTTATGAACTGGCAAAGGTATGTCGCATAAACAGTGCAGGATACAATCCAGCAACCATAATTTTTATCTCGTGGACAAGAGAAAACATATATATAGAGATATATAGAAAGCTTGTGTGTGTGTGGGTAGCATTGGTTGTTTGACCAGAGAAAATACGGTGAGGTAGGGTGGGGAGAGGGAGAATTAGCACTTATATATGAATGGAAAATAGATTTTTTTCAATCGTTTTGCTTTTTCAAATGCAGTGGTAGATAGTCGTTTTTTGTAAAACATTCTTACTTGCAGTAGTAACAAGCCTCTATGGTTCCACTAACACATATATAGACTGTATTATTGCCATGGTCAAGCACTCACATTAAGATCATTTACAAAATCATAAAATGAAAAATTAAAAATCTTGTTTTGGAAATATCGTTTTTCAACATACACACAAAATAAATATATAAAAAATTTGTAAACAGCAAAATGGAAAATCCATGTTTCCATATAGACAAAATTTAAAAACCTTAAACGGACATTTAAGAAAATATATGCAAATGGGAAATTGACAAATGTGTAAATATGAAAATGGAAAAATCCATGTTTCCATAACATGAAATTGAAAAACATCAAACTGTCAGTTAAAAAAATGCAAATGGAAAATTGACAAATTGCAATGTGTGAAATGAGAAATTATAAAAATTATTATATAAAATAAAAGAACATGGTGCTCTATGGTTGAGGTGTGAATCAAACCCTCTCTACTTATTTGGACCACTCGAGACTGAGTAGACTAGTTTTAGTTGTCATACCACTTTTAAAAGTTTGTGTTAAATCTAGGAATTGAACCCAAGAGCTTGTAGGGGGGATCCAAGGTTATAATATGTTAAACAGATAGCCTTGAATGTAGGGTGTGGTAGTTATATATAGATGAGACGTTTCTCTCAGGGCAGGGAGGCATGGAGATCTGCATCAAACCAGTCAAAAGGCTGACGACTCAAACAACAACATGTAGAGCTCAACAAAATAATGTTGTGTAACGGTAAATGTTAGTCAACGAACAGTAATGCATTACTAAAACCCATGACACGATAACTAAGAGCTTTTCTAAAATTATTTTTAAATGCCTTCAACCCTATATTAAACACCCAGTTCACAAGACTCATAACTGCAATGTTATGGTCAAACAAAACAAAATCTATATTTCAAAACAAACAAGTGGTTTAGTCAATGTATACTGGAAACAGTTTTATAAACACTCAAGTCCACAAAAATAATTAAATTAGTAACTGTCAGGTTGACCGAGTGGATATGGTGTTTGACTTAAGTTCAAATTTTCTGTACAAGAAAGCAAGGGTTCGAATCCCTTACCTGATATAACTATTACCTCAACATGGCTTGACCACACTGTATTATTGTGTACTCGGTACACAAACCATAGATAGAGTGTATTGTTTAAGGTCACTCTCTTTGCGAACATAGTCAGAGACTGTTGATGGTTAACAATTGCATTAATAGTGGGGCATAGGGATAGCAATTAAGAAAAACAGACAATACCCATACACTATTTTTATTTATTTAATGTTAGTACTTGTACAATAGTTATATACAAACTACAACTCTCTTTTGTCTATTACTATCTAGTCCTTTTCGATCCACTTGCATAACAAGGCAGATGACTTTGTAGTTCAGCCCCTTAAAACAACAACAACACTACCTCTTGCATAGTCTGTGATGTTGATGACTCTTGAGGCGTGGAAGATGGATACAACATAACTTTTACAACAGGGGTTAAACGTTGCTCAACAAACAATGCACTATTTTGAGTAGCAACATCTTTCTCTTGTACTAACTTATTAGCATTCTGATGATTTTTTGCCAACACCATCAGTGTTTTGTCTGGAGCACTACATTGATGATCACTCACACTTAAAACCACACCATTTCTACTTTTCATATTGCTCGACATCTTGTTGACCTCTGTTTTGAGCATCGCCAGAATATTATTCCTTACATTTTGTCGTCTATAGATATAAGAGTAGCCTTTATAGAGTACACGTTGTTTACCTCGGTTAGTTGTAGTAAGTTCCATAGTAGTAACTAACCTGTTAGTACTATTTGCACATTACAAAGGTTATCTCTGTTCTGGTAATAGAATTATTTAGCGTTGGCTTTTATATTTAATATGTACAGTTAAAAGTGATAGAAAAGTGGTAGAAACGTGGTAGCAAAGTGGTAGACAAGTGGTAGACAATTGGTAACATAGTGGTAGAAAAGTGGTAGCAAAGTGGTAGCAAAGTGGTAGCAAAGTGGTAGAAAAGTGGTAGCAAAGTGGTAGAAAAGTGGTAGCAAACTAGAAAAGTGGTAGAAAAGTGGCAGAAAAGTGGTAGCAAAGTGGTAGAAAAGTGGTAGCAAACTAGAAAAGTGGTAGCAAAGTGGCAGAAAAGTAGTAGAAAAGTGGTAGCAAAGTGGTAGAAAAGTGGTAGCAAACTAGAAAAGTGGTAGCAAAGTGGTAGAAAATATTACATGTATTGATAAGAAATAGTTTAAGCGGTTACATGGATTCATTACACTATAATTTTAGCATCACGAAGCTCATTTTCTATATCCAAAAGTTCTTCCTCATATTTAGTATGACCAGCCTGTTTACAGGTATGCAAGTACTGAAGCCACTGGATTAGCTTATTGGGATTGTTCCAGTAAACAAATTTAACAAATGATTTTTTTGGGTGTAAACCATTATCATCATCATCATCATCATGGTTATCATCATCAATATAATTATCATCAATATAATCATCATCACTATTACTATCTAATCCTTTTTGTTCATCTTGCAATGCAACAACCTTTGGCATAGTTTGTGTTGTCTTTGATAGTGTTAGAGGTTTCTTAGACGTTAACGACTGTCCTAACATGTCTTTTTCAGGAGATAATAAATGCTCTTTAACAAACAAAGCACTATCTTGAGCCACACTATTTTTTCTTGGTCTTGCTTTTTTACCTTGGTTAGAGTATTTTGTCCATTTAAATGAGTATTATTTTGAGATTTACAATGATGATCGATTGAAATAAGTATGTTGGAGCCTTTTGTTTTAATCATTCCTCGACACTTTTTAGATCGTTGTTTCGAACAGCACCAAATAACAGTTCCATTTTTATTAGTTCTTTTTACAATATATGCATATCCTTTATAGTAAGCACATGGCTTACCATAGCTAGTCGTTGATACTTCCATGTCAACTGTTAAGCATAAACTAATCTCTAGTCAAGTTAACTCGATAATAAAAATGATAGTTTGTAGTATGTGCAGTTTAAAGTAAGAGCAAAAGTGAGAGTCAAATGGCTGAAAAGTGTTAGCAAAGTGGTGGAAGAGTGGTAGCAGTTTATAGTAGTCATGATCTTTTTTACCAGAATGTGATTTGAGTAAATGTAATTTCTAAACCTTAGCAGTGAGTAGTCAGTTAGTCTTGGTTCAGACAAGCGCAAACAGTTCTCCAATGAATCAGAGATCAAGATTTTCATTATGAAGCAGTTGTGTAACCAATTAGGTATCGGTACTTGATAGCTTCACACATGAACAAAAATTCCAACATATCTGACATGAATTACATGATTTGAAAGTTGACAAAGAATATCCAATCAACCATTGTAGTTGCAATGTCAAACACAAAGACAAAATCAGCGTGAACTTTTAAGTTACAGGAAAATTCTATGAAATAGACTATGCTGGAAATTTGGAAATACACATTAGAAGTTTGCAACACCATCCTTCTAGCCTATATAAATTATCGACATGGAAAGTGTGCACTGCCCCTAACATTAAACCAATTTATCAATAACGCAAGTCAACAATCAAAACATTTTGTGTTGAGTTTATCATTTAATGCATATATTCTGTCTACATTGAACAGTAACAAAAAACGTCATTCATAATTAATTAAGTTTGCTTTAATTCTTTATGTAATGATAAATACATATTTAAAGTTTTGGCTGACTGTTCAGGGTGAATCGGCTTTGAACACATAAGAGAGGGAATATTTTAAGACTTAACCTCAGCTCACCTAACATAACCTAAATTTACCTAACCTAACCTTGTCAAATAGGTAAGAAACGGGTCACGCTATGCTTTCGACTACCGAGTTTCAGCTACTTAACAAGGTTACTCTCCCGAACATTGCCGGAGACTTCTGATAAACACCTATGTTCCCACGGCGGCGGCGCGCAACGACTTACATGACGCGCTTCCCCCTTTTCATTGATCCCTGTTGATTTTTCCCTTTGGACTGGTCCCTGTTGACTAGCCCCTTTGGAAGGGCCCTTTTTGAATGGAGTCATTTTTGACGGGTCCCTGTGGACAGCTCCTTTTGGCTGATCCCTTTGGACCGGTCCCTTTGGACTGGTACCTATGGACTGGCCCATGCAATTATCCAAATTATGTCAACACAAAATGTTTTGATTGTTGACTTGCGTTATTGATAAATTGGTTTAATGTTAGGGGCAGTGCACACTTTCCATGTCGATAATTTATATAGGCTAGAAGGATGGTGTTGCAAACTTCTAATGTGTATTTCCAAATTTCCAGCATAGTCTATTTCATAGAATTTTCCTGTAACTTAAAAGTTCATGCTGATTTTGTCTTTGTGTTTGACATTGCAACTACAATGGTTGATTGGATATTCTTTGTCAACTTTCAAATCATGTAATTCATGTCAGATATGTTGGAATTTTTGTTCATGTGTGAAGCTATCAAGTACCGATACCTAATTGGTTACACAACTGCTTCATAATGAAAATCTTGATCTCTGATTCATTGGAGAACTGTTTGCGCTTGTCTGAACCAAGACTAACTGACTACTCACTGCTAAGGTTTAGAAATTACATTTACTCAAATCACATTCTGGTAAAAAAGATCATGACTACTATAAACTGCTACCACTCTTCCACCACTTTGCTAACACTTTTCAGCCATTTGACTCTCACTTTTGCTCTTACTTTAAACTGCACATACTACAAACTATCATTTTTATTATCGAGTTAACTTGACTAGAGATTAGTTTATGCTTAACAGTTGACATGGAAGTATCAACGACTAGCTATGGTAAGCCATGTGCTTACTATAAAGGATATGCATATATTGTAAAAAGAACTAATAAAAATGGAACTGTTATTTGGTGCTGTTCGAAACAACGATCTAAAAAGTGTCGAGGAATGATTAAAACAAAAGGCTCCAACATACTTATTTCAATCGATCATCATTGTAAATCTCAAAATAATACTCATTTAAATGGACAAAATACTCTAACCAAGGTAAAAAAGCAAGACCAAGAAAAAATAGTGTGGCTCAAGATAGTGCTTTGTTTGTTAAAGAGCATTTATTATCTCCTGAAAAAGACATGTTAGGACAGTCGTTAACGTCTAAGAAACCTCTAACACTATCAAAGACAACACAAACTATGCCAAAGGTTGTTGCATTGCAAGATGAACAAAAAGGATTAGATAGTAATAGTGATGATGATTATATTGATGATAATTATATTGATGATGATAACCATGATGATGATGATGATGATGATGATGATGATGATGATAATGGTTTACACCCAAAAAAATCATTTGTTAAATTTGTTTACTGGAACAATCCCAATAAGCTAATCCAGTGGCTTCAGTACTTGCATACCTGTAAACAGGCTGGTCATACTAAATATGAGGAAGAACTTTTGGATATAGAAAATGAGCTTCGTGATGCTAAAATTATAGTGTAATGAATCCATGTAACCGCTTAAACTATTTCTTATCAATACATGTAATATTTTCTACCACTTTGTTACCACTTTGCTACCACTTTTCTACCACTTTTCTAGTTTGCTAACACTTTTCTACCACTTTGCTACCACTTTGCTACCACTTTTCTACTACTTTTCTGCCACTTTGCTACCACTTTTCTAGTTTGCTACCACTTTTCTACCACTTTGCTACCACTTTTCTGCCACTTTTCTACCACTTTTCTAGTTTGCTACCACTTTTCTACCACTTTGCTACCACTTTTCTACAACTATGTTACCAATTGTCTACCACTTTTCTACCACTTTGCTACCACTTTGCTACCACTTTTCTACCACTATGTTACCAATTGTCTACCACTTGTCTACCACTTTGCTACCACGTTTCTACCACTTTTCTATCACTTTTAACTGTACATATTAAATATAAAAGCCAACGCTAAATAATTCTATTACCAGAACAGAGATAACCTTTGTAGTGTGCAAATCATACTAACAGGTTAGTTACTACTATGGAACTTACTACAACTAACCGAGATAAACAACGTGTACTCTATAAAGGCTACTCTTATATCTATAGACGACAAAATGTAAAAGGAATAATATTCTGGCGATGCTCAAAACAGAGGTCAACAAGATGTCGAGCAATATGAAAAGTAGAAATGGTGTGGTTTTAAGTGTGAGTGATCATCAATGTAGTGCTCCAGACAAAGCACTGATGGTGTTGGCAAAAAATCATCAGGATGCTAATAAGTTAGTACAAGAGAAAGATGTTGCTACTCAAAATAGTGCATTGTTTGTTGAGCAACGTTTAACCCCTGTTGTAAAAGTTATGTTGTATCCATCTTCCACGCCTCAAGAGTCATCAACATCACAGACTATGCAAGAGGTAGTGTTGTTGTTGTTTTAAGGGGCTGAACTACAAAGTCATCTGCCTTGTTATGCATGTGGATCGAAAAGGACTAGATAGTAATAGACAAAAGAGAGTTGTAGTTTGTATATAACTATTGTACAAGTACTTACATTAAATAAATAAAAATAGTGTATGGGTATTGTCTGTTTTTCTTAATTGCTATCCCTATGTCCCACTATTAATGCAATTGTTAACCATCAACAGTCTCTGACTATGTTCGCAAAGAGAGTAACCTTAAACAATACACTCTATCTATGGTTTGTGTACCGAGTACACAATAATACAGTGTGGTCAAGCCATGTTGAGGTAATAGTTATATCAGGTAAGGGATTCGAACCCTTGCTTTCTTGTACAGAAAATTTGAACTTAAGTCAAACACCATAACCACTCGGTCAATCTGACAGTTACTAATTTAATTATTTTTGTGGACTTGAGTGTTTATAAAACTGTTTCCAGTATACATTGACTAAACCACTTGTTTGTTTTGAAATATAGATTTTGTTTTGTTTGACCATAACATTGCAGTTATGAGTCTTGTGAACTGGGTGTTTAATATAGGGTTGAAGGCATTTTAAAATAATTTTAGAAAAGCTCTTAGGTATCGTGTCATGGGTTTTAGTAATGCATTACTGTTCGTTGACTAACATTTACCGTTACACAACATTATTTTGGTGAGCTCTACATGTTGTTGTTTGGGTCGTCAGTCTTTTGACTGGTTTGATGCAGATCTCCATGCCTCCCTGCCCTGAGAGAAACGTCTCATCTATATATAACTACCACACCCTACATTCAAGGCTATCTGTTTAACATATTATAACCTTGGATCCCCCCTACAAGCTCTTGGGTTCAATTCCTAGATTTAACACAAACTTTTAAAAGTGGTATGACAACTAAAACTAGTCTACTCAGTCTCGAGTGGTCCAAATAAGTAGAGAGGGTTTGATTCACACCTCAACCATAGAGCACCATGTTCTTTTATTTTATATAATAATTTTTATAATTTCTCATTTCACACATTGCAATTTGTCAATTTTCCATTTGCATTTTTTTAACTGACAGTTTGATGTTTTTCAATTTCATGTTATGGAAACATGGATTTTTCCATTTTCATATTTACACATTTGTCAATTTCCCATTTGCATATATTTTCTTAAATGTCCGTTTAAGGTTTTTAAATTTTGTCTATATGGAAACATGGATTTTCCATTTTGCTGTTTACAAATTTTTTATATATTTATTTTGTGTGTATGTTGAAAAACGATATTTCCAAAACAAGATTTTTAATTTTTCATTTTATGATTTTGTAAATGATCTTAATGTGAGTGCTTGACCATGGCAATAATACAGTCTATATATGTGTTAGTGGAACCATAGAGGCTTGTTACTACTGCAAGTAAGAATGTTTTACAAAAAACGACTATCTACCACTGCATTTGAAAAAGCAAAACGATTGAAAAAAATCTATTTTCCATTCATATATAAGTGCTAATTCTCCCTCTCCCCACCCTACCTCACCGTATTTTCTCTGGTCAAACAACCAATGCTACCCACACACACACAAGCTTTCTATATATCTCTATATATATGTTTTCTCTTGTCCACGAGATAAAAATTATGGTTGCTGGATTGTATCCTGCACTGTTTATGCGACATACCTTTGCCAGTTCATAAAACCGTTAGGTATTTCTCTACACATAGCGATTTTACCACTGCTCTACCTACGCCTTTTGCTTGTTTGGCTTTCTTACAGTCTAGTATGTGATAGGAAGCATTAACTGTATGTCAAACCCAGTCCACGTTTGTATTTGTAATCTAAGTAATAATTTGAAAAGAGACAAGTGTAATCAGTTTTATACATTATCTCTGCTTTTATTTGTTTGTTTATGACATGCATATTAACCTAAAATCAAACCCTAGTCTACCTTAGTGAAAGGCTAACAGTTTAACCACTGCGTCACCATACCCTTTTTTCTTAGTTTGATTCGTTCTAGGCCTTAGAGCTAGAAATCGAGTTAAGATCTCCAGTGAAAGAGGCACATGTGCTCACCACTATAGCACGTAATGTTTAGCTGGTAACATTAGACAAACGAAAATGATTGTATTTCTGTTAGCCAAGCATTTCTGTCATTTTCCTACTGTGTGAGCTCTGCCAGCAAGACAGTTTAGTTTAGAACAAGTGTGTGTGAGTGTGTGTATAGATTATTAGCCTCAGGTATTTAAAGCTTGTTGTGTGTGGCGACCATCTTGTCCCAGTAACCACTGAGCACGTTTTAACAGTCAACCCATAATAACTGCATAGGATAGTTGTGTGTGGTTCATGTACTTGTGTGTGTGTGCATTAGCATCATGCACTAGCTTTACCTTACCCTCTAGAGCGTTATCCCTTTCCCTTTTGACATTACCAATGACCACATTCACCCACAAGTTTTACACTTAAACCATTGGCTTGTTTTTGATTAAGTTTGGTTCGGTTTGGTTGGGTTTGATTCAACTTGGTTCAGTTTAGTTCAATGTAGTCACCATTTTGGATTTTAGCTAACCTCTTTAACCAATCAATTAAAGATTGTCTACTCTTATTTCTTGAATCGATAAATCAGATTTTGTATACACCATTTGTCATTTATTATCCCATACCTACAACCTATACTCTCTCTGTACTGCAGTCTGATCTGAAAACAAGTTCCAATGGTGAAAGATTTGTCAGTCACCATACATGTAGCCTACAATAATTCTTTCACTACCTAGCTATGTTTCATCACTCACTGTAAACATTTCACATGTCCATATCCGATTATAAGTTTATAAAATCTCAGGTCAATGACCTTGCGGTTTTGAATTTTTGAGGTAAATTCATTGGTCATGGGAAAGGGTTAACCATTCGTAGTCCTATGACACCTCACTTGACCCTCTCTACTGATAAGTTTATAAAATCTTAGGTCAATGACCTTGCTGTTTTGGATATTTTGGGTAAATTTGTTGGTCATGGAAAATGGTTGGCCATCCTGAGTCTTGTGACACCATACTTGTCCCTCTCTGATTATTAGTTGATAAAATCTTAGGTTAATGACCTTGCTGTTTTGGGTATTTTGGGTAAATTCGTTGGTCATGGAAAAGGGTTGACCATCCTGAGTCTTGTGACACCTCACTTGTCCCTCTCTGATTATTAGTTGATAAAATCTTAGGTTAATGACCATGCTGTTTTTTTTGGGTAAATTCATTGGTCATGGGGAGGGGTTGGCCATTTTAAGTCCTATGACACCTCACTTGACCCTCTGTGATTATTAGTTAGCGAGATATTAACGAAAGTGCAGTTAGGCCCTTTTGACAAAAAATGAATAATACATTCAAAAACAGGGCGTCACCCTAAGTCCAACGACACCTCATACAAGACCCTAGCTTTCTTAGTTCATAAGATATTAAATATCCGATGACCTATTAGTTTTGGATCTTTGGTTGATTTGTAAAGAAACGTATCTATAAATCATTATTCAAAAAGCCCGCCCTCTTACAAAAACCCCAATTGCGCATTTGTAAAACAAAAATCAAAAATGATAAATCATAGCGGCATTCAGTTGTATGCATGCACTTTATGTGGAACGAGTTTAATTTCATATTGGCATACAAACTCCCACATGTTGCACATGGAAAGCGACTTTTACCTAAAAATTATTAATTCATTCCCTAGTAGGGGTGGATTTTACTTTTGAGTGGAAATAAGTTATCCATAGGAAAGGGGTTGTCTGCCGGAGTAATTTGACTACTTGTACATGTCTCTAGCCTTATTCCCACCACTGTCAAAACAGGTTGTGACTTGTTAGCTCTTATCGTGCACGTGCACATGTGTACACTTGTGTGTTAGGTCATATTACACATGAACTTGCATTTTCTCACGTATGAACCAAAACAGGATGTGACTTGTTTCACAAGGAGGACGGTAGTAAGGTCATCTCACACGTGTTCACATGTATTTCGTCACTTTCCTTTAATATCGTTATCCCATTATAGTAGTGGGGGTTGGTGAACAACGTCAGTTCAACACACACAAATGTAGTTAGGCCCTTTAATATAATTTAAATAAAATCATGAGCCAGTCCATAGGGATCAGGCCAAAGGGGCCGGTCCAAAGGGATCAGTCCAAAGGGACAAGGACTCGTCCACAAGGACCTGTCAACAAGGACTCGTCCACAAGGACCTGTCATCAATGACCTGCCAACAATGACCTGTCAACAATAACCCATCCACAGGGATCCACTCCCCCACCCTCTTACAAAAGCCATGAGTGGGCATGCATAAAAAACAAAAACAAAAAAACAAGCATGTTAATTCATAGTGGCTATCTACTGAACACATGCACTTTATGTAGAACAACGTTTAAATCCATATCGGCATTCAAACTCTCACATGTTGCAATTGGAAAGAGAGATTCTCTAAAAAAAAAAAAAAATTTCACCCCCTAGTAGGGTAGATTTTATTTTTGAGGTTGAAATATGTTGTCCATTGGAAAGGTGGTGTCAGCCCGAGTTCAATGACACCTCATTCGTCAAAATCCGACCATGCGTTCGAGAGATATCGCGCCGCCGCCATCTTGTGAGGTGGGGAGGTGGAGGTGGCTGTAGAACTGTCCAAAACACACTACTAATAATCACTTGTCGCACATATGTTTTTGTAAAGGTCTTACTTCCATGTCGTCATAAATCTTGTAAAGTCGTTTAGGGTCATTGTGGCTTGGCTAATGACGAGGAACTGTCGACCATATTGGCATCAGACGTTGGAAGTGTGGCCGAAAACTAGCAAAACAAGGGGCGGAAGACTCACCCGGTATATAAGTATTTACAATTAAACTAGGCCTACATCAATAAGGTAGAACATTACTAAGTGTGGTCTTCTAATTTCTTAATACGTACAGTGGTTTTGAATTATTGTCAACACCTGGAATGTCTTTAAGCAAAGATTAGAATATATTCTAAAACATTGACGTCTGTAGAGTTCTTTTCTTAGGGAAGTACCCCAGCTCGAACGGCGAAAACCGACTGAAAATGGGTTTAAAGTATACAGTTGTACCAATGTCAATAGCTATCAATGCCATTCATCTGTAAAAGTACGTGTTCGTTCGCCAGAGCCATCTGAGTACGTGATAATGTGATCACTGTGGCATTTGAGTTTGGACTATTGCAATGGGGAACATTGTAAATAATGGAGAATGTCTAAATGATGCCCTGATTAAGTGTGCGTACTGCTCCATTCCGATGTGTTTTAATCACTTCATTGCAACTCCACATTTACATTTCGACGTCGAATGAAGGACAACACAGTATCTTCTATTGTGCGAAAGATGACTATGTCACAACGGTACTGCATGTATTTAGATATCTTGTCGCAAGCAAGTGTTCAACCTTTTGCCAGATGATACTGCACCACATCTGTTTCTTGTTAATATAATGGTTCGAATTGCCCGTTGCACGGTAGTTTCTGCAGCGAATTGTGTTTCTGCAATCTTTTGTAATGTTACCACATATATGCTAAAGGTCAAACCAATTGCCAGGAATGGATTTTCCCTAATATAATGGTCCGAATTGCCTGTTGCACGGTAGTTTCTGCTGAGAATTGTGTTTCTGCAATCTTAGGACGCCGTAACTTCCAAACATTGATTGTACACTAATGCGGGGTTTTACAGATAAATGCCCGTGTTGAGTAGTAGAACAGACATATCTTCGTATGTTAAGCGCACTGCCAGTCGGTTTAAGCCGTTCGAGCTGGGGTACATCCCTCGTTAGTGCTAGAAATTTCCAAAAAATTTTGACGTATGGAAAGAAGAAAAACTACAAATCACAAGAGGGATGCATAGTGAAGTACTAGAGAATTTCAAGATCAACAGTGATGTGTGCAGTTCATTCATTATTAAATAAAAGAAGGTAGAGTTGACTGTATCATGGATACAGCCATTGTATTGTTACAAAGGCATATGAAACTGCCAGGTTTGTCTGCGCTCAAATGAAGTGGGTGAGGATTGTCATCCGCTTGTCTTGCTGCTCGAGTCTCTTCACGCCTTCTGGACCCTACGAATCGAGTGCAAGGGCGCTATACCCTGTCAAAAATGATCTACCCCAAACTGCCGACGCACGTCTCTGTGAATGTTGCGCGCAATTAAGATTTAATTATGTCATGATTGGCACGACAATGGCACCATCTACACACTTGACTTCTTTACACATAGATACCAAAGTAAGGCATACTGGTAGACGGTTGCAAATATATTACCAATGTTAGATTTACATGTTTTCAATATATACTGTCTTCGCAGGTGATCCCCTACTGACCGAGGCGAAGAAGGTTTAAGTCAAAACAATTCACAACTTATTTCAATTAATCGGGGCCGTCAGTTCAAAACGGACTAATTTTGATTTTGACCGAGGATTAAAAGACTTGATGTGACGTATTTTGTTTTATTTTTTGGTGAAAATTCCATCCCAGTCACAGGGATTCGAAACCTGGTCGTTATGGTGAGAGAGATCAGGTACGCCAGAGCACCATCAAGTTCCTCATTTCTATATTGGCAATGTTACAGTAATAATGGGTAGGTTCATAATATGAAGTACGAAACACTTAAGTTATAATGGTAATACAACTAAGTGGGGTACCGATGCACGATAATGCGCAAAACTAAGGAGGAGCTGCAGACTCCAAAGACACCCAAGTACACGGGACTAAATGACCAACCACTGAGAGAATTGAGACATCTTTGTTGTGGGCAGATCGTTGAGCTCCGGTGACGATGAGAGAAAGGATTGATGTTCTAGCTAGAGTGTTAAGGCGTGTAAACACGAGTCGAGTACGAGGTCGCATTTGTCAAGAACGTCTGAGTAAGAAAGAACCTAGGAGTGAATTATTGAGGTTGTGAAGTTGCTAAAAGTGTATAATGAAGAAGGAGAAATCAGATATTTAATAATAAACAGAGAATTGCGCACGAATGCGCATAGAAATACATAGAAATAATGTTCTTGATGTTCACTCCCAGCAAAATTGAGTTAGCGATTTCTTCCTTTGTTCGCATGTGAGTACATGGTGTCTGTCATATAAATCATATATTTCAGAGGTAGTCAATAGTGAATGCTTTCTAATACTGTAAGAAAACGAAATTTTAGATTAGGCATAATAAAAGGAGAATTGTATAAAATCCAACATGTCGGACATGAATTACATGATTTGAAATTTGACATTGTAAAGGATATCCGATCAACCATTCTAGTTACAATCCCAAACACAAAGACAAAATCAGCACGAAACTTTACGGTAACCGGAAAATACTATGATATATGCAAGAAATTTAGGAATCTACGTCCAGAAGTATGCAACACTATCCTTCTAGCCTATATACTTTACCGACAACCCGTGACTTATGATCTCGCGATTAATGGTCACGTAAAACTACAATCTTCCTTCCTAATGTTTGCATAAACAAACTGGGCAATATTGCAAAAGAAATAGCACTGTACCTTAATATCCTCAACACCAATTTCTACACAGAGCATTGCATTCGTACGATTTCTCCGACAATTTTAGTGAATGCTGTTGTTGACATGAACACACCAGCACGTCGTGGAAGAAGCAGGCATATGACATTAGATCCACGGAAGTCAATAACCTAGCTCTATTCAGTAAAAGGATTTCTTATGCGAAACTTTTCCGCCAGATGTCGCGAATGTTCTATTTGGGACTCCATAGATTTGCCTTCCGTTGACATTCTATACGCATCGAATTTGAAGAATAACTAGTTGATAATACGATACAATTTAATTTCAAAGCGTTTATAACAGCCTATTGTGAGTTATTTGACCAACATAACAATATGATCCCACATAGCACCTGTGCGCTATCTGATGGTGCTATTTCAGGATAAACAATGTTTCAAAGTTTTCGTATTTCTTATTGGGTAGAAAGCAAATGCTGAGCTCACAAAAAAAAAACACACCAGAAGAGGAAGAAGAAGAAGAAAGCTTTGGAAGGACTATGATCCTTAGTGGGAACCCAGCGCTTGCGCTCTTCACTTAAGTCAAATGAAAGAATCTCGGCAGATATTTGTGAATATATATATACAGTATGTTAGAACATATAATAAAATTATAATTATCATCGAACATAAATCGTCGAATGTAACTCGCCTATAATGGTAATTAAGACACTCGCATAGAAATTATAAAACTCGCTTCACTCCTTTTATAACATACTCGTGTCTTAATTATTGGCATTATAGGGTCGTTGCATAATCATATATATTATTTCAGTAGTATAGATCCCTCCTGCGGCGCTCACAAGCGACCGATCGTGACAAATGAGCATTCAAATGAAAGAGAATAGACATTAGCAGTGACTTATTGCACTATAATTTCATAAATATCTATAATTTCTTTAAAAAATTACTTCAAAAAATTGTACGAAGTGTGCGATTTGCAAACACCCTTGATGTAGGAAAATACGCTTCATAATTGCTGTCCACGGGCCGCTGTGACACCTGTTTCATGTCATATTAACATTCTGAGGTCTTTCCTTTATCCTGAAATGTATTTATTTATTCAGCGTATGGCAATAACAAAACTGAATTACAACATAATAAATATACAAAATTAATTTAACTAAGTCATTAGATTTATAATTTAATATCTAAATGCTCTATCCATTGAAGGGCTGCCTCTGTCACTTCATAGAAATCGTTAAGATTTCCAGGGTACGCTCGACGGCTGCAACTTGATATAATGTGTTGGATGGTCTGATGTTCACTGCCACAATCACATTGGGTAAATGGGACTTTTCCCCAGCGGTGAAGACTCTCTGCGCAGATGCCATGGCCTGTTCTAATCCTGTTAATTGTCTTCAATGCTTGTCGCGGGAGATCCATGACTGGTGGCTTTGTGGTGGTTCTTATTAGAGTCTGATGTTCGATGTTATTAGTTGTACTCCACATTTCCGACCACTTCTTGTTCATGTTAAAGCCCATTTCTTGTAACGATTCTGCCAATATTATGGATGGCCGCCTAGATTTTAATCTACTCCTTTTAAGCATAGGAACGTCAGAGTGAATTGGTAATTTGGTTGAAATAAAAACATAACCTTTCTCCTTAAGTGTCCCATTATGAACCTATTGGGGAAAGTGTGGTTTATGAACATGCGAGATTTATCGCACTGGTCCGCTAGTGTACTATAAACGAACAATATGGGAAATTAACCGATAGGTTAATTTAATATTCGGTTTAAGGGCTTGGTTCATCATAGTTACCTGCTCTCGTGTACATGGGTGTGTGTTCATTGTCTCATAATATTTTGGTAGTGACTGCAGTAGTGTGTGAACCTGTGGTGATTAGGGTCGGTACCCCGGGATTTGGGATAAGATATTATCCTGATATTCGCCTGGAGGGGGTGAAGAAACACCTGGCAAGATAGCCACTGTTAGCGTCGGGATTCAAACAGCCAAACTCTGGACTTGCTACAGCTAACTTATCCATCTTGGTCGTGGTGAGTGATTTAACGAGGATGGCTATGCCACGGGGTAAACATGTAAGATCTCTGTTAGGTAGTCAGCCCGAAAGCTGGTTGGGTGCTCAAAAAGCACCGCCGTTAGGTTATGTGGGTAGACACCCACAAAAATCCAAGGCAGCGCTATATTGAGGCGTACTAGGCAAGATGAGGAGTGATTTAGATTTCCATTGCTTTCCTCACTGAGTCAGAGCAGCAGTACTAACCCTATGAGTAGAACCTTTCACAACACCCACAGGCACTGACTGTGCCCTGAATGTCATTACTAAGCAACCCCCATACCTCAGTAGCTTCCATATAATCACAGCCATGAGTGAGACTGAGGCATTGGTTAAAAGCCACATTTTACTCTAGCCTGTGCCAACAGACAAATGCAAATGTACTGCATTCATCAAGAGATGGCAAACAGGCCTACATGTAAGATTAAGGTCTGAAAAACAAAGAAACAAGAATTCATGATGATATTCATACACCCTGGTACAGGCATCACAGATTCCACACATAGCTACACGGGGTTTCTTGATCGCATTGCCTTGATACAAATCAACAACCTACAACAACTGCAGTACATCAACATCTACATAATTATGTATAAGTTATTCAGACGGTAGAGAGGAATTCATTTCAGTCACTGCTCTTATAAAGCATAGGCATTGACTGCTTATGCAATTGGGATGTAACTGAGTTGATACTATACTGTATGTCGGCTATATGAAAGCAAATTTACTATTTTTTAAGAAGTTAACCTTACATGAAAAACAATTTCTTGTAAAATTCTTAAACCTTCGAATAATAAAGCTATCTCAATTGTTTTGTTTTAAATAAAGGCTATACATTCAGACTTCTAAATTACGCTTCTGGCTGAATGGTGGTATTCTCTATGTTAAACAAATAATAATAGTATTACTGACCTCGTACTCAACACAATGATATAGAACAAAGTTCAGGAAACTTCTGGACATCTACTGGCAAGTTTCAGAACAAAAAGGATTCAGTTTTTGCGTTTTTTTTTTCAAATCAAACTGAACAGTACAGAGCATGATTTGTAATACACGCTATAAATGCCACCTCTGCATCGCTGCATCGCTCAACAATAAACCCTTTCAAAATGATGACAAATAAGTAATATACGTAATGGTGGAGGAACAAATATTTTTGTCATTAACAAAGTTTAAATCGTCGCTAAATCTCTATTTAAACAATTTTGATTTTACAATAATTTGAAGCCAATATTTTTGTAAATATTGCTAGACCTAGTTACAAAGTCGCTAAATTGGCAACTCTGAATATACTCAGAGGCCCAACATTCTTTCTATACTGTACATATATTTGTTCCTCTAATGATAATGTAGGAATATAGCGAATTTGTATATTACTTGGTAACTTTTGAAAACAAGAGTTGGCAACATTGCGTAAACCACATATTGTCAAGATTTTGAAAGGGTTTATTGGTATACATATTGGCTAGGGGTCCATTATAAGAAGAAATAATGGTAAAATTTCTACTCCCAGCCACAGACAACTAGGAAATGATCATGATGGAAGAAAGAAGAAATCTGGCAAGAGTTCTTTGCTATGATCATACAAGATTGGAAAAACCCAAACTATGACCTCCAACATGTGATAACTAGCTTTATAATGCACGGTTTTCATCACCTGATATATTAGAAAGCAGAATTTCACTCTCCGGGACTGGAATGTGTGTGCAATCGCTGTGGTGGGCTATGAGACTAATACCAAGTCATTTTTTGCAAGCAAAGTACCGAATCACTGACAACGTTCAGCGCCACAGACGATTAAATCAAGAAATATTTATATTCATATATGCACATTGTGCGAATTCCTCTATTTATTTATTCTGTAGAGGTAACAGAGCTTATTTAAGGGAGCTGGAATGTCCTATGCTACTCATGCTAATTTTTAAAATTTTATTTACCATCTTTCCGAAATTATTAACAGAATTATTTCAGGGATGTACCTTGATGCTCTTGCTTAATTTGGTTGGCTGGTTCCTTTTTTAGGGGCTGCAACAACGTGGTCATGTAGCCCCATGTACTTTGGGGGTGTGTAGAATCGGTGTGATAAACGGTGTTAAATGTGATGGCTGTATTAGTGGGTGTTATCTGTAATCCAGGTAAAGACTGCATACGATCAATTTCAAGTAATTCCTACTTTTGCTACCAAATCCTACCGTAAACGGCACCTATCTCTCAACTTTGCTACTAGATGCCACTACAACCATCACCTGGCGACGTGCGTTGGAACTTACAGCGTTAATCAAATATAGCCTACACATTTTAGCTTCACACAATTGAAGTTAGTGGAATATTCTTTTACATGCCATAAACCTATGACATGGGCCCACCGGCTTTACTTCCCACAAAAGGAAGGCATACTGAGTGATTTTTAACGCTCTTAAAAAATCTGACGACTTCGGTCGGGTGAGACTCCGCGATCTTGGACATAGAATCTCAGAATGCTACCAATTGCGACACCGAAGCCACTCGTCTTACTTTAACGCAGGCTTTTTGAATATCAGCAAATTTTAGATTTTTCGTGGATTTTTTAAAAAAATTACGACATTTTAAATGCATTTTCATGAACATGTCCATGAGCCAAAATTAAACTATGGCAAATTTTGTGTTAAAATATAACACATATAAGGACGAATTGCTTCTAAACTTTCAGTTTTGCGTGTTGAGAATTTGTGGAAAAAGGAAATTTTTATATTAAGAAATGCATTTTAGCAACATCTTCTTAGGGATAAATATCTAACATTAATATCCATAAGGAATAAAATTGAAAAATTAATTTCGATATTTCGATACAAAGACTACCATAGGTTACGCACGACACAATAGTTTATTGTCTAGGAGTTTCTTCAATTCGGTTCGCTTCAAAATTTGCATTCCATCAAGAAAATAAATTTATAGTCCAATTTATGCTCCATTCCACAAAGAGCCTTTATTCACGTAGAAAACAGTTCACACCCTGTTGACCATCTCAATATAATATTGCATTTGGACATAAAATTAAAATGTTCGGCATGATAAATACCAAAGTATTTAAAAACACATATTTAGACTAATTTATAAAAAATTAAAATAGGTGTCACTCGGTATGCCTTCCTTTTGTGGGGAAGTAAAGACGGTTGGCCCATGTCCTTTTTTCAAAATTATTTTATTAACGTCTAATTAAAGCCTACATTCGTATCATAACGATTTTTAACTATTTTATAGCATTTTTCATAGAAAACACAAGCGAAATATTAACAAAAATATTGTTCGTAATTAGTTGACATTCTTTAAAACAACACAGCTAAAGAAGGCCATAAAATGGTCGAAACTGGTACATTTTATTGATTATTTTATATTAATTTAATTATTATTTACTAAGGTGTAGTGAATTTATTAAATACCAATTGGTATTCATTTAGAAGAAACTGGGATGAAATAATTTTTGCGCTAGTTGAGGAAACGGTGACACTTTAATTTTAGAACAAAGGAAAACCCGACACCACAACACCTGTTTTGCTTCCTTAATTTTTTTTCTTAATAAATATTGTCTAATAGAGAAAAAACTAGGACTATAGAGAGAAGTCTAGTGAAAACAAGTAGTTCCGTATAGAAATTATGCAGCCTATTTTGATATATTCTACTTATGTTAATTGCCTCTATCAACATACAAAATTTCAGTTTGATTGGTGTAATAGATTCGTAGATACTGAGAACCGACTAAATATTGCGGATGGTCGCCATGTTGGATTTTTATATATGTAGGTCTTTGAGTCAAGTACTGTTACTTGAAGATTATTGTGTAGGCCTACATGTAGTGTTCAAACTTCAATCGCACGATTAGGACACAAAAAGTAAAAACAAGATTTTAAAATTTCGCACAGCTGCCATCTTGTTGTTATGGAAACAATTGAAAAAATTAGATGCCAGTGGATTAACATTTGTATGAGGATTTACTGTACCACATGTCACTGCACTCGGGGTTATATTGCGAGAAACGACCATGTGAATATTTATAATTCGCGTCGCCGCCATGTTGGATTTGTGATCACCAGGTTATTGAAAGTCCTATAGGTGAACTTATGTTCATAGCCCCTATGAACATTAAAAAAATCAGTTTGATTGCAGTAATAGATTCGTAGATATTGAGATCCGTCTAAATATATCGGATGGTCGCCATGTTGGATTGTTATAAGTATAGGCCATAGAGTCATGCACCATTAAAGGTAAATTATTACGTAGGTTCATTATTCAAACTTTCACTTCGATCGCATGATTACGACACAAGAAATAAAAACTTAATTTTAAAATTCGCACAGCCGCCATCTTGAGGTTATGTAAACAATTGAACTAAAATAGATACCAGTGCATTACAATGTGTATAAACATTTTCTGTACCCTTTCATTGTATTTGGATTATTAAATTGTGAGAAAGGTCTATTTAAAATTTTCAAGTTCGCTTGGCCGCCAAATTTGTTTTGTAGTTAACCGGTTTTTGAAAGTCTTATAGATGAAGTTCCAGCAGTGCCCTTTATCTCCGTATAAAATTTCAGGGTGATACCGCTAATGGTTTCTGAGATATAGAATGCCGGTGAAATATTTCGCACAGCCGCCATCTTGAGGTTATGTAAGCAATTGAACGAAGTTAGATGTCGGTGCATTATAATGTGTATGAACATATACTGTACCAAGTTTTATTGCGTTTGGTTGGTTAAATCACGGGAAACGTCTATTTAAAAGACGCAATTTTGCTTGGTCGCCATGTTGGTTTTGTAGTTACCAGGTTTTAAAAAATTACATAGGTGAACTTCTAGTAACTCCCTTTATCGCCGTAAAATGTTCCACGGTGATATCGGCAATAGTTTCGGTGATATTGAATGCTGGTGAAATATTTCGCACAGCCGCCATGTTAAATTGGTGAGACGTAAGAAAATGTGAAGGGCACGGTCCGGGTCGTGCTATGAATAGTGCTATGAACCTACCGAGTATCATTGAAATAGCTTCAGCCGATTAGTAGTTATTAGGGGGGGGGAACAAACACCATCGCACACGCACACGCAGACAGACACACGGACAAAAGGTGATCTCATAAGCCGATCTACGTACGGTTGTGGAAAAATATAATAAAAGTAGTCTTGAAAATGATCAATAAAGAAAATAAATGTTCCGTGGAAAGCTAAGGGTCCGTAACTAAATTTAACGTAGAAAAAAAATTTTGAAAATTTTGAAGAATTTCGACATTCCGGAGGCTATTGGAGTATTCATGGCCTTACATGAATTTGTTATATTTCCAGTGGGAATATCCAGGCAACACTGAGAAATCTGGCTTGATATCGTACCAATATCTTGTTTCTCCAGGTGGGATTTGTTATCACTGTCAGCCTCATGCCTGATGCAGTGCGTACCGTGACAATTGAGCTATGATGCCTGTGTTAATTGCCACTGTTGTACCTGCTTGGTTTACTGATGTCTGTAAATCAGATGGGCAAGATTACACCTCCATTGTCCAGGACTATCAATCTGCTTCCTCAAGCTTCCTGCTTCACTGAAACTGTATATGGTTGTGTGTATGGGCAGTATAATGAACAGCTATAGCAGATTATGTATGGTTGTTATCGGAGATTTAACAGTTCAACTCAAGACCTGGGGTTGATATCTATGTGGATACAAGTATAAAGGTGTGATGCTGGATCGTTTACAAAACCCAACAGCTAACAGCTCATGAATATGAAAATTGACCATTTCGAACTGCTTCACGTGGACCAGAGGCAACTTTTCTGTTTCCCATTTACACGCTATTTGTTTGCTTCTCTTGGTTTACATAATATAAATTTTGTACCTTTGCCTGAGGCGAGGTGAACTTTATTTTTCGTATTGTGCCCTTTCAGCAAGAAATATGCAAATCACAGTATGCCAGTATTTCTCAATTCGGGATTTTCGGGGCTGCGGTAAGTTCTCCCACTCTGTGACTTACACATTTTTGGATTAAATAGAGGATACACTTGCAAAAATAACAACAAAATCAACTCCTATTTTAACACATTTAATTAATCAAAATTATGGCGCTACAAACAATAAAACAAATAAACTACTGACCAATATCTTTCTACTTGTTCAAAGTGAACAAGGAATAACAATAGATTAAAACAAATATTAGATTAAAACACATGGTTTTCTTTAAAACCAACAATTCACGATTATTTTCACTTCCATAAAGTACCTATCTTAAAGTTCCATATAACTACGAGCTTCTTTGGCTCGATACTTTCCCATAATAATGGTGTCATACTTTTTTACACCTCAAGAACTATTTTATCTTTTCTTATCATCAAAACAAATATATAATTACATTTAAAATTACATGTTAATTATCTACTTCAATATTTGGGCACTTCACATGTTCTCAGCATTTACCACCTCTCTCAAGTTTTGCAATTTCACTACGGTGATCGGGAAACTACTTGTGTACTCCAGAGTTATAAAGATTACTTGACAAAGTCAAAAACTATGATTACTCCCGAAATCTAGTTACCTTCATAAAACTCGTGGATTCCTTATTTCCATACAACATTACAATAGGGATTTTTATTAATTTAATGTGTCTTATAAGACCATTATCACATAAGAAAACTACGATCTGAACTGGCAAGCGATAATATCAATCTACAAGGACCTCGGTTTAACGCCCGGGTCATTAACAACTTTAAAACACTCACGGTGTATTTAGTACTTCTTACAAACAGCCTTTCCCCCAACCCCCATGCGACGAGGGTCTGGTCAATTACTTGAGCGTGATTTATGACATGGAGGGCGGCTCCCTGTCTAGCCTACGGTTGGGGCTCTCTTCAATGCTTTAAAAAAAAAACTTCCTTTCTTTTTCAGTTCTATGGAGAGACCTGGCATTTAACTTCTCTTTTCACTTACAACAATATTATTGGGCTCATAAACCACTCTCGTAACCTTGGCATTTATTAATTATGAAGGGTCCTCGTTGATTGGGAAGAGTAATACACATTCTACGACGAATTATAAGGGGCTTCAACAACAAGAGGATTCTAGTTTCGAATCTCTTAACATGCCTCGGGAACCATTCCCATATTGGAGGACTTATACAAATTGCGATTTAAAGTCGGCCGTGGCCTACATGACATACGCTCAATAATACCATACATTTGCTCCCTTTTATATAATAACACACACATGGCCTCGTGATCTACGTCACAATTAGAGGACTTACAACATATCTCAATTCAATACAATCAACTACCCCTCATAAGTAATTTACCAAGTACAGTTAAATACTACGCATTCCTAGCGTGACTTTTTATTTAATTGCGTCCCATTGCGCTACACATTACTTTACGACCAAATGTCTTCCAAAGAACTGATAAATTTCATAGTAACAATTGATACATATCTCAATTTTTATATTTATCTTTTCCGTTGACAATAAATCGCTCCATTTTTAAGAACATGCATTCACATCATGTCTTATACATTTGTTAAGGCTCCAACGCTCTATATTTTATATCATTCAATTTAATGTTCATTTAGATTTCTTTACCTTGTTATTATTATTATTACTCATATCTTGTCTTCATTCCTTACAAAAGCTCAAAAGCTATTTCTTTCATATAATTCAAATTTACCTTTATTTAAATATCTTTGTTATAATTATTATTATTACGCTTGCTTTTATAACATTCGTCAAATACACTGACAATTTACTCCAGGCATTTCCTCTACAGGATTTATTCTTTCACATAATTATTTATTATTTCTCAAAACTTTATTTTTGTTCACATCGCGTTCTTATTTAGTTATTATTTATTTAAAAACATCCCTTTTACTCAAAACTCCGGTGGAATTGTACACAAAATTTTTCCCCGACACCAAAACATAATGAAAATCTTTACTCACATGTCTAAGGTCGTTTTCTGACCTTCATTCTCGTTCGATGTGTCATTTTGGCCCACCTTCTTGACTTACTCCATATTGTACAAATTCATCTCATGTACAGACATTTCTTGACACATATTCAATACATTTAACACTGACAACATTTTTAATACACGGGTGTATCCATTTAGAACACACAATAAAACACTAAAAAATATATTACTTTTAACACACAATCTTGATATATTTACACTTCACAACCTTTGATCACTAGGCCGTCTTTTTCTAGCCTATCACACGTGACCTCTTAATCTCCCGTCTCCAAGGGTGAAATTTATTCAATGTCGGCTTCCTATCCTGCAGAATACGAAAGTCTCGAATCATCCACTTCTTCCCTGGAATAACAATTCTTCGAATCCTGTTCCTGATGATCGGCTATTTCTCTAGCTTGAACAGTGGTAATGTGAAGAACAGCCCAAGTTCGTTCTCATAAACGGGAGAAAGCATCAGGCAAATGCCTGGACAAAATAACTACTGTGAAAGGAGCTATTAGACTGAATATTTTGGGCTAGAAGAGTGCGGCCTGGTTCCTTATCCTCAACTTTAAGTTTAATTTTAACACTGAACATTTAAGCATTAATATAATATAAACTTTATTTGTTGTTTGAAACAAGTGATAAATACTATACATTACTGGAAACCCCTTGGGTTTAAAAAATTAATAGGTTGGCACAACTTGGTGCTATTTACAAGAGTTCATTTGAAAGACACACTAATTTTGAAAATAATTGCACTTGCAAGCAATATTAAAACCATTTAAAACATAGAAGATAAGTGTATTAAATAGAGAATAAAAGAATGTAACTTATCTTCCGTTGCTATTTATGTTGACTAGAGAGGTTTCGGTGCTGCAAGTCGGCCGTGGCCAGAGCTTGCTGGTTTGGCAGTTGTAGTTTGTAGTTTAAGAATACTATACTTTGTGATTGCGATGTCCAGCAACTCAAAATAAAGTATCAGCTTGAAGAAAGTTTCTTCTTTAAAACCAAAGTATATTTTTTTTCATATCACTGAAGAGCGAAAGTAACAAGCAAGCTTTCATCTTGCGTAGCGGTGAGAACTGTGATCTGAGCCTTGCAACAGCTCCTCTAGTTGTGACATTGATGCGTAGTAATCTCCAGCGTATCGGTGTGACGTGCTGAGTACACCGTCTTACTGTAGAAGCATACCGTCAGGTATTTGCCCCATGGAACGAAGCTTTGGAAGACTCCATGAAGTGGTGTGGTAATGCGGTACTGTCGTACTGTCGTACTGGATACTGTCGTACTGGATATGGTTCTTGAAGAGGAGAACCGCTGCTTAAATAGGGCGTAGAACAATCGAGAAATTCCACTGGCTGGCGGCGTCTGATTGGCCAAAGCGGAGATGTGACGACAGTCCTTCACGTAGCGGCTAGCGAGAAGCAACACCTGGCAGTAGTGAACTTGTGGCTCGGAGAGTCAACATCTATGAACAGGCTGAGGTATGTGTCTTAGAAATTTTGTGTGTTACGAGTAATCACTCGAGAATTACATTATATTATTATAAACATAAATGTGATTAAATACAGTAATAGTTCGGTGGTCTCAAAGCATTTGACCGACAAATGCGGCATGAGAAAAAAAAACACATTAAAAACATCACGAAAGTGATCATGCTCCGAGACCCCCGAAAGAAAATAAACAAAGAATCATCTGGAAAAAACATGAACAACAATGAAAGAGGATGACACTAAGCCTCAACAGGCAAAATAGCAACCATAGAAATTGGTCTAGTATAGACTCCTTTACTAGTGAGAACATCTACAACTCTCACATGCCTATCACGACCTAGATGGCAGTGAGTTACCCTACCAATATTCCATACGAGAGGGGGACTTGGATCTCGCAAAAGAACCATATCTCCCACTCGCACATCAGGCTGGGAAAGCCGCCACCTCTCTCTCCTGTTCAGTGAGCCGAGATACTCCAGCTTCCAACGGCGCCAAAAGGAGTTTCGCAAAGATTCTAACTTTCTCCAGAAAATAGGCAACCCGAGATCACAGCGTCGACTCAGCAAAGGAGGCGTTGAAGCTAAAGAACAGCCTATTAAAAATGGCCAGGTGTTAACGGAAGAAGATCCTTAGGATCGTTAGACAAAGGCGTGAGCGGCCTAGAATTTACGATACCCTCAACCTGAATAATTAAGGAATTGAATTCCTCATAGGAAAGGATGGCTGAACCAAGGGTTTTCTTCAGCTGTCTCTTCGTGAGCTTTATGCAAGATTCCCAACGACCACCATGATGGGGGGCGTAAGGGGGAGTGAAATGCCATTTGAATTCCTTAGCATGAGAAAAATTAGAAAACTGTTCCTTAGCAGAAGGAGAGGTAAGTGCAGTTTTCCAAAGATCAAAAGTACTAACAAAAATTTTTGCGTTATCTGAGAAAACCTTAGAAGGAACACCCCTTCTAGCGGCAAATCTAGAAAAGGCTGCTATAAAATAAGGAGTAGAAGCACTTGTAACCAACTCAAGGTGAATGGCTCCTGTCACCATGCACACAAATAAAGAAATATAAAGTTTACCTAACAACTTTCGCTTAGATAAAGGGGGATTAACTTGATAGACATAAGGACCGGCATAATCGATACCCGTTAGGGCGAAAGGCTTACTAGGTTCTGAACGAAAATATGGCAAGTTTCCCATAATTTGCGTGGTTGGCGGGGGCTTGGATTTGAAACAAGGTATACATTTCCGAATAACAGAAGAAACTTCATGAACACCGTTAATGAGCCAATATTGCTCGCGAATTAAACAAAGCAAAGTGCGGGTGCCAGCGTGCAAATTCTGATAATGAAATTTCTTTACGATGAGAGTAGTAATAGGATGTCTAGAAGGGAGAATAATGGGATGTTTTTTCTCATCTGAGTAACTAGAATATTCTAGCCTGCCCCCCACTCTTATTAATCCATCTTGGTCAAAAAAGGAGTGAGAGGTAACAGCCTACTAGACTTTGGTAAAGCTTTTTTGCTTAAAAGTGTCTGATACTCAAGAAAGAATACTTCTTGTTGCATAAGAAACAAGATTCTACGAGTAGCAAATTCCAATTCCATTTTAGTGAGAAAGGGTTGCGGCTTCACAGGCTCATCAAGAACAAGAAATTTCCATCGAAATAAATATGCTACCACACGAATTAATTTATTAAATGAAGAGTAACGCTGAAAAAGACTAGTAGCAATAGAAGTTAGAAAAAGGGAAGCGGTAACAATGCGAGCATCAGGAACATCTTCTGCGAGCGGATTAGATGAACGAGGCCAACAAGAAAAATCCTGACTGAGCCACGCCGGACCATTCCAGTATAGTTTAAGAGAAATTAATTTCTTGGGCAAACAGCCACGTGAAATTATATCAGCGGGGTTTTCTTTCCCAAGAACATGATTCCATTGGTCAAAATGAGACAACTCTTGTATTTTAGAAACGCGATTAGTCACAAAGGTGGTCCAATGCGAAGAAGGTTTTGAAAGCCAAGCTAACACGATGGAAGAATCACTCCAAAACCATGTGGTCGAAAATTTCAAATTTAAACTGATTTTTAATTTACTGGCTAATTCCACAGCCATTACAGCAGAACATAATTCCAATCTAGGCAAAGATATGGATTTGAGTGGGGCTACCTTTGATTTTGCACAAATTAAATTGGAAAATCCGGGTAAAGTATTGGAAGGGCGGCCTACTAAGTAGGCGCAGCAACCATATGCCTTTTCAGAACTATCTGCAAATATGTGCAAATCGAAATACTGACATGAAATGCCGGAAATTAAAGTGCGAGGAATAGAAATTTGAGAAAGATCTAACAAACTCTTGTGGTATTTCAACCACTCATCCAAAAGGGGGGAGGGTACATTTTCATCCCAACCAATTTTCAATAACCAAAGTTTTTGCAAGAAAATTTTTGCAGTAATAACCACCGGAGCAATGTACTGCAATGGATCAAAAACTCTTGCTATTTCCGATAATAATTGCCTTTTCGTTCGAGGGTGAAACTCAGATAAGTGTACCTGATAGGAAAAGGTATCTGAAGAAGGAGACCAAAAAACACCCAAGGTTTTAATAGCTGATTCCTCAGTAGGAAGCGCAACACATTTGTCAACAGGAGTTACTTGTGAAATGTTAGATAAAAATTCGGTTGAGTTCGAGTTCCACTTATGAAGGGTAAACCCACCACCGGAAAGAAGAGAGTTTAAATCTTCACAAACAAGAAGTGCTTCAGAAATACTAGAAAAGGAATACAGAAAATCATCTACATAAAATGCAGTTTTCAAAACTTCAGAAGCTAGAGGATGAAAAAGATGACCATCTTGTTCGGCCAACATGTGAAGAGATCGTATTGCGAGAAACGCAGACGGCTTAAGACCGTATGTCACTGTTCTTAAACGAAATATTTTTATAGGTTTTGCATTGTCGTCTCGCCACAAAATTCTTTGCAAATCACGTTGTTCTGAATTTACTAGAATTTGCCTATACATTTGCTTGATGTCATCAAGAACAGCAATGGGGAATAGACGAAAGTTAAGTAAAACTGAAGTAAGATCTGTCTGAATAGCGGGTCCAGAATGCAGAGTGTCATTGAGAGAAACACCATTAGCATCTGGAGATGACCCATTAAAAACTACTCTTATCTGTTCTCGGGTGGAAGAATTTTTCCAAACCGGATGATGATTAAGATATACTATTTCTTTAGGAGGATTACTAATTTCTTCAGATTTTGGAACTACTTCCATGTGATTCGCTGATTCGTATTCTTCCATGAAGGAAGTATACTGAGTTTTTAAGAGAGCATCTTTTTTAAAGCGATTTTCAATTGCGAATAAAGCTTTGAGAGCTCTGGAATGTGATTCTGTAATAACAGGGGGGTTAAAAATTCGAGGAAGAGTAACCACGAATCTGCCTTCAGTAGTGCGAACGGTGGTTTCTACGTAGTGTGTTTCACAGATCTCATTATTACGAGAATGAGGTGAGGTGACTTGAATATCCTCAATGTCCCAGAACTTAATTAATTCTTGATTTAAATCAGCACCAACAAAATAACAATGAGATTTTTGTTGAACGGGGTTGCGGTATATTTGCCCAGTGGCAATCCAACCAAAATCAGTTCTACGAAAGAAAACATCACGGGCAACCTTAACCTTTTCTGGATGTAAACATTGCCAAAAAATGCTGGCACTTAAAAGAATTTCTACAGATGAAGCTCTGTTGAAATTCGGATCTGCAAGTTGCAAATGATGCGGGATATTCCAACCCTGGACTTGAAAAGAAGTAATGGGGGTGTCATTACCTATGGAATTTATAATTAAAAAATCTAAATTTAAATGAATGCCAAGATTATTGGAATCTTTTACATCCACTTTAGCATAACTCAGAGATTGCGATTTGGAACCATTAATTCCTGTAACTTCTATAGAAGTAGGGCATATTTGTAGACCTAACTTGCGAACTAGCGATTCACTGATAAAATTGTTAGTTGCAGCATTATCTAACAATCCCCTTACAGAAACCCATTTTCCGTGAACATTCTTCACTAGAATTTGGACAATGGACAATAAAACTTGAGTTTTACTGAACGAAACAGAGCTTTGAGTAAAAGACTGAGCGTTATTCGGCAAAGTCTCAGAATTAGATTTAGCGGATGAACTATTGGTTGCTGATGACCGCGATCTTTCATGTCTATGCAGGAGAGTATGATGCTTTGCTTTACAGTGAAAACATAACCGTTCAGAATGACAATTGCTTGTCATATGTGTCCCTGATAGACAATTGAAGCAGTGCTTGCGGGTGGTAATTAATTTGCGTCTTTCATCCACAGATAAAGATTTAAATTGAGCGCATTGGTACAAGTTATGTGATTGTTGACACAAAACACAAGCTTGTGCTTGATTGGAAGACCGAATATTGGTAGAAAAGGCATGTGACCTTAGTACTCTCTGAGTGGGGCTGATGACCTTACTATTGGAAGGAGGTTTGAAGGTGGAGCTACTCTTTTGGCTGGCTACAGCAGAGAGATTTTGGCATTTCGCCTTTAAGAATTTAATAATAGCTTCATAGGTACACAATGAATGTTGCGACAGATCTGCTTCCCAATCTTTTAAAGTTTTAGTGTCTAATTTAACAGAAATAAGATGAATCAAAAATAGATCCCAATGGTCAACTGGTTGGTCCAAATTTGCAAGCGCACGAATATGAAGTTCTGCAGCATCGATCAAATTACGAAGCGAGGCAAGATTATCAGCTTGAACAATAGGTAAATTGAATAAACCCTGTATGTGACGTTGAGTTTTTAAACGAGTGTTCCCAAACCGATCTCTGAGAAGTGCCAAAGCTACTTCATAATTTTCATTTGTCAACGTAAGCTCTTGGATGTGTTTAAGTGCGTTGCCTTGCAAGGACAAACGTAAATAATAAAACTTCTGTATTGAAGGAAGAGAATCGTTTTCGTGAATCAATGGATTGAATAATTCAAAAAATGGTTCCCATGTAGCTTCATCTCCGGTAAATTTAGGTAATTCTATTTTCGGTAATATAACACGGGAAGGAAAAGAAGAAGATTCTGAAGGAGTTTTCTCCTGCTTTTCCCGCAATGTTAAACTTCTTAAAAGCTGCTTTGCGTCTGCAAACCCCTTATAATATAAATTTTCAACCTCAGAGCGGTCACTTTGCTGGTCGGGATATTGTGTCTCAATATTACTTTGGATCTCATCATACTTCTCAAAGGCCTGTTCATAACCTTTCAGTCTTTGAGAAATCATGTCACTATTACGTTCTTTTTCCGTGAGCTCGCATAGAAAAGTGCGAAATCGCGTGAGTTTGCCCTTGACCGAAGCCCTCGCATTAATGAGTTTTTCGTCAATTGGCATTGTGAAAGTTTGTTGTGAAAGTACTCACGACTTCCCTGTGAACTCGTACAACAGCCTGCCAGAAGAGAGAGAAAGCAGCCCCTCCAACGGTTAAATGTGGAACTTGTTTTTGTGTCTCCTTTTCCAGTGCCAAGCATGAACTCCGAGCTGAAACTTTCCAAAAGAATTAGAAATCACAATTTTTGAGCAATTTATACACTTAATGTTCAGTATGAGAGATAAATTTTTTAATTAGTTCAAATATTAATTTCTGAGAAAGGTTCAATCTACAGACTTGCTTCAACAAATGTTTACAAAAAGCACTCCCGGGTTTCGGCACCATTTGGTAATGTGAAGAACAGCCCAAGTTCGTTCTCATAAACGGGAGAAAGCATCAGGCAAATGCCTGGACAAAATAACTACTGTGAAAGGAGCTATTAGACTGAATATTTTGGGCTAGAAGAGTGCGGCCTGGTTCCTTATCCTCAACTTTAAGTTTAATTTTAACACTGAACATTTAAGCATTAATATAATATAAACTTTATTTGTTGTTTGAAACAAGTGATAAATACTATACATTACTGGAAACCCCTTGGGTTTAAAAAATTAATAGGTTGGCACAACTTGGTGCTATTTACAAGAGTTCATTTGAAAGACACACTAATTTTGAAAATAATTGCACTTGCAAGCAATATTAAAACCATTTAAAACATAGAAGATAAGTGATTAAATAGAGAATAAAAGAATGTAACTTATCTTCCGTTGCTATTTATGTTGACTAGAGAGGTTTCGGTGCTGCAGGTCGGCCGTGGCCAGAGATTGCTGGTTTGGCAGTTGTAGTTTGTAGTTTAAGAATACTATACTTTGTGATTGCGATGTCCAGCATTTCGAAATAAAGTATCAGCTTGAAGAAAGTTTCTTCTTTAAAACCAAAGTACATTTTTTTTCATATCACTGAAGAGCGAAAGTAACAAGCAAGCTTTCATCTTGCGTAGCGGTGAGAACTGTGATCTGAGCCTTGCAACAGCTCCTCTAGTTGTGACATTGATGCGTAGTAATCTCCAGCGTATCGGTGTGACGTGCTGAGTACACCGTCTTACTGTAGAAGCATACCGTCAGGTATTTGCCCCATGGAACGAAGCTTTGGAAGACTCCATGAAGTGGTGTGGTAATGCGGTACTGTCGTACTGTCGTACTGGATACTGTCGTACTGGATATGGATCTTGAAGAGGAGAACCGCTGCTTAAATAGGGCGTAGAACAATCGAGAAATTCCACTGGCTGGCGGCGTCTGATTGGCCAAAGCGGAGATGTGACGACAGTCCTTCACGTAGCGGCTAGCGAGAAGCAACACCTGGCAGTAGTGAACTTGTGGCTCGGAGAGTCAACATCTATGAACAGGCTGAGGTATGTGTCTTAGAAATTTTGTGTGTTACGAGTAATCACTCGAGAATTACATTATATTATTATAAACATAAATGTGATTAAATACAGTAATAGTTCGGTGGTCTCAAAGCATTTGACCGACAAATGCGGCATGAGAAAAAAAACACATTAAAAACATCACGAAAGTGATCAAACGGCTCCCCTTTTAGATCTGGTTTATCGATCCTAGCGAAAGTCTGTTCTGATCGAGGTCCCCTCGATTACCTATCGGTGACCTATGGGTTTTTTAGCAACTAATACTTCTCGAGTCTTAGTGCTTTAGAATAGTTCGTCTGCTTTCTTGAGAAAATGTCTATAGTTTCCGTTCTTCTTTGTTTATTCGGTTCTCGCACTTCTAATTTTCTGGAATACGTTGCGAACCTTACTCTGTTTTTCCCTGTTCGGGTTCTTTAAAATTGATAAACTGTTTATCTCGCTGTTCCGGTACTTCCGTACGTTATGATACTTTTGGTCGTTTACTGAAAGACCTATCGCCTTAATCCTAAGTTCGCAGCCTGCTTTAACTGTATTTTAGGAACTTTTACGGTAAACTTTGCACTGTCGGACCTAAATCCTGTAACTAGAATTGTCCTAATTTTTCAACACGGCGATACTTTAATATTTCTTCTTTGCAACTCCTTATGGAGGCACGCAAGGTAGTGGTACTGCGACGCCCGTGGCTGTCGGATATTAATTCTGCGGTGTAATACAGCGTTTCTCCCCTCAAGGAGTACTGGTAAACTGCCTTCGATGTCTGATACAGCGTAACGCCCCTCTCGGACGGTCGGAATAACTGCACTGCCTTGATACAGCGTACGCCTCCCTGGGCTATCGTAAACTGCATGTACTGATTACAGCGTGACGCCTCCCTGGGCTATCGTAAACTGCATGTACTGATTACAGCGTGACGCCTCCCTGGGCTATCGTAAACTGCATGATTGGCTTGGTGAGGCCAGGGGTTTCATACCTTTCAGTCAAAAAAAGATAAAATCCTAGTCCTTTTCGTGACCAACTTTTGAACTAATTGTCGCACAATTATAAAAATTATATCTCCAGAAAGCTCGTCTTTCAAACGTAAAATGATCTTCCTGTGCATGGAAATCGATCGTGCATTTCCGAGATATTAATTAATTTTTCGTCTTCAACTGTGTGGGTGTTGCTGTTCATTTTTAATTCTCCCACTCCTTGGGTCCCAGTGAACCCCCAATAACGTATGCTGAATATGCACTTCCCTCTGGTGCAATTATTAAAGGGTTTTTCTTTTCACAAAATTTCTAATTCGAAATGATTCACCGTACTGTATTTGTTTACTTATTTTTATACTCGTAAACGGGTTAAATTTAATTATTCTTGTTCTGACTCAGCGGCGAGGTTGCCGTTTTCCTGCAACGTAAGAGCAATTTCCGAGTCAAGCTTCTCTGTCTTACAGTCCAAATTTTCCACTCGTTCTATTAATATCCATGAGTGGCTCCTTATAAATGTCAAGAGGCATGAGCTCATCTTATGAACACCTGGTCCTGCAGCTTGCGCAATGTTAGGCTAGAATCCTGGCTTGAAATCTCTCTCCGTTCCCTTAGAAACTGTATGATTCTTTCATTCCTTTCACAAAATACATGGATTCGACCCCTCTTGGAGCCAATGGTACATGGGTTCAGTATAGAGCCTCTGAAACCGTAGACATGATTTCCTTTCTCCAATTCTTGGAATAAATAATAATAATTATTATGATAATAATAATAATAATAATATCGTATGGCCTCGGGTGCCGGGTGCAAGCTTTGTAATTTGACACCCAGAAGGTAGCTTGCATGTCAAATTTCGTTGTTCCTTGAATCACTATGAAAGTCAAGGAGGTTAGATATTTAAGCTCCTTGAACAAACTAGCGCTTTCTAGTAGAGAAGTGAGGAACTTTGTGTTGGTGGAAACTCCCGAGATTAATCTTGCCATTATGAACACGGCCTACTTAAATCAAATGGGTTCTTTAACATGCCAACATCGTATGACATGCGTATCGGATTTTTGCCGCCTTTCAAAAATCACTTACCACGGCCAGGAGCGAACCTGCAATCTTGGGCTTAGTAGACCGACACGCTATCCACTCACCTACCCTGGCAAGCTATTATTATTATAATGGTAGTAATAATAACAATAACATTAATAATTTAAGCCCACTAGAAGCGCTTAATTCTAGTATTTTTAGGTTCGCTCATGTCCCCAAATTTCTTGAGTCTGCTAACAATTAATCCTTTTGTAGCCTACTATTTACATTTTGCAAATATGATGGAAAAAGTATACAATTGAGATCATCTTTCTGCCTGTCTGTGTTACGGCTGCAGATATTAAAACCAAACTTGGTAGGAGTGAAGATCTATACCAGGACATCTCAAGGCCTTATTTGAGAGTGATGTAAGTGCTACTAACTACTGAAAAATGAATGAAAATCCACAGCCTGCTTCCAGTCTCCGACCGGGTCAGGAATGGAATGAATGAAGCCCCCATCTAGCGGCGAGGATATGAACTGTGCCGGCTGCCGAGGCCTGACGCACTCCTCTGGGGCAATGATTAAATGAATGACAGATGAAATGAAATGATAGTGGAGAGTGTTGCTGGAATGAAATGTTGACAGGGAAAACCGGAGTACCCGGAGAAAAACCTGTCTGCCTCCGTTTTGTCCAGCACAGATCTCACATGGAGTGACCGGGATTTGAGCCACGGACCCAGCGGTGAGAGGCCGGCTGCTGCCGCCTAAGCCACGGAGGCTCTACTACTACTGAAAAATAGCGACTGTAATTTGAAATCTAAGCTTGATATCACAGACGGTATGCATGCGAACCGTTCCAAAATTGGCACACCTACAGAATATAATATTTCAAAATAATTTTGCAGGTGCTCATAAACGGCAAGGGTACCAAATTTATTCTACTAGTCCTGATAGGTTCAAGGTTTAAATGGATGTTCGATACTATCACATAGATTTTTTCCCAAAATTGGCACATGACATTTCAAATTGCCAAGAGGGTGATTATAGATAGGTGATACTACGAGATTGCTGCCAAGGTGTGATGAACGGGTTGTGACTTCGTAGACCACCACATTATCAAAATACGTACTCACTCACACCCTCCTCGGTCTTCTCCCGACGTGGATACTGCGTGCTGTGCCCTGCTAACGGATTTTCATAGGTCCATATGTAGTTGTTCAGGTGATGTTATACTTCCTTGCAGGCCCTCGATCATAGGATGGTGAGGAAGAGATTCAAAATTATAATAAACCCGTTTATGTCCTAGTATTAATCCCCAAATATGAATTGTAACCAAGATTGGGGTTTTATATAAAAGTAATAGAATTTAATAGCAAATACCCTACTCTTAGTTCATAAATAAACATACGAATAGTCACAGGCGAAACTGCCACGAACTCGCAATGACTATATAATCCCTACTGCTTGTTAAATGACAATAGCCTAACCTGAACGAATTAGCTGGATAATAACAATGAAGCAGAAGACTGAATATCAAAACAACTCCTTACATGAAATTGTAAGTTACGGTTCTAGCACAGAGACCTTTCAAAAACACACTAATCTATCTAACATTCAACATACGGGAACTGATATCCATACTGGCCTAATTCAATTCTACTAACGTTGATGCCTAATTTATGATGAGTGAACTACATTCCACATAGATACTCAGGAGTGTATGTCATTCATTAACCCCAATTATACACCCTCTGTCTGAAAAGTTCGGCGAATGGGTCTATATTACGAACGAATTGTTGGCTTACCTGAAACAGTCGTTACTGTCCTTCGAAGTAATCCCCGTGGATGGTTAAGCACTTCTTAGAACGGCTGTACAAGTCTTGGCATAGTCTTTCTGAGGGATAGCCTTTAGTTGGGTCGTCACATTACGTTCAATGTCCAAAATTTCCGAAAACCTCTGGCTCTTCAGTGCTTTTCGGCGACCCTGGACCCCGATACTCCATAATTTGACACTCGACTTCGAGATCGTACCCCAGACACCAGGTCTCGTCACCCGTGACGATGGTTTTCAGGACCACGGAACATTCACCCTTCACACTGTCACCCGTCGAACAGGTGTGCACGTTAGGTTGCATAAATTCACCTTTCTCACTGCCGCCCGTTTATCAGGTGTGCAAGGCAGGTTGCATAAATTCACGCTTCTCTCTTGCTTTCAATTTAGAGTTTTGACGACCCAAACTGAAGGCTATTCCAAAGAATACTATGCCAAAAGTTTCCAGGACTTGGTCAGTCGTTCTCAGAAGTGCATAACCATCCACGGGGATTACTTCTAAGGACAGTAATGGCTGTTTCAGGTAAGCCAACAATCCGTTCGTAATAGGCTTTAGCCCATTCACCGAACTTTTCAGATAGGGGATGAAAGAAACACAATTGAGTATCAATTTTATAAATATAACAACAGATATAATGATGTAGGATTAAACACGATTTACCGAAATCTTACGAAGGATGTTATTCCTAGCTTCCACCTTCTGTGCTTTGTATTCCGGTAATGTTGCTCGTAAGTCAGAGTTCGATCGAGAGCGACTCCCAGATATTTTGAGTGAAGTGTAATCCTTGCCAAGATTAAAATTTTAAGGTATGTTTTAACGTTGTAAAACAAAATCCATATTTGATAACCAAATTAATTGAGTTATTGAGTTTCTTACCGCAAAGCACACAACAGTGAACTAAGATAATCATGCTGTATATTACAATCAGTCTTTTCTGCTTTATCTTCAAAAAAATAAAAAAAGCACATGCATTTTCAAATGTAATAAAATGTATATTTCACATCCCTAATATTATCTTTTATATAAACTTTAAGTATACAATTCATAGAATGTTGTGAACTAGGATCTTTAAATTATCATTAACTGAAGTGGGGCTAGACAATTTTGAAAAGATCTTTTAAAATTAATCATCATTATTAAAGAAAATAATAATAATAGTTATCTTCACAACATCCAATAGCTTAATGTATCAATGATTTCTATACCTCTATTGTAAGGATAATTATGTCTATTTAAATGTAGGAAGTGTACAAAAAATTTCTTTCAAGATAAACAGCACTAAAGTTTTATAACTATGTTCTAAACATGCGCACATGTGGCTCTTTAAATCTTTTTGTCAGACACTTAGAGATGGAATATATGTATGAATTATATCTCATTTTAAAGAAAATATATTATCATGGTTCCATTTCCATGCATTTAAATGGCATTTTTCGGCAAAAATCAGCATTTCCAAGGAAACTTCTTGTGTTCATTGGAAGTGGTGAGTCGGTAGTGTAGACGTTAAAAAGCATTGCTGAAAGAACACTTCCTTGTGGTAAACCATTTCTTTGATATCTCCGTCGACGGCGCTGTCCTTGGAATTCCTCATACAATCCCCTGTGCTGGCTGCTATGGTAATTAGTAGCCAAGTCCGCAGCTAGGTGTCGTGGACGGTAGCATTTGGTAGTAAAAGTAGGAACTACTTGAAAAATTGATAGTCTGCAGTCCTACCAGAATCACAGGTAACGCACACTAATACAGCCATCACAATTATCACCGGTTATCAGACAAATACAAGACACATCCAAAGTACACGGGGCTACATGACCGCGTTGTCGCAGCCCCTAAACTAAGGAACCAACCAAACAACCATAAAATCTCCTGTTTTGAGGGAAAATTTTACACGTAACTAAGAGCTTGCGTTCTCGTAATAACATTTAGATGACGCTACTGAGCTATAGATAACGAACACTGGTTGCCATGTTTACCATGACGCTAATTCCAGATAGGTCCCCAGCCCAAGATAAGATAAGCCCGTAGATCCCTGATGGGCAAGGGCCTCCTACCGGAGTGGTAGGGGGTGGCTCAAGGACTAATCCAAATTAAGAAGAAATAGAGGAATATTAGAAAACAAGTAGTTCCGTGAAGAACTATACAGCGTATTTTCATCTATCCAATTTATATTAATTGCCACTATCAACATATAAAATTTCAGTTCGTTGGCTGTAATAGATTCGTAGATATTGATACACGTCTAAATATTTTGGATGGTTGCCATGCTGGACTTGGAGTTATGTACTATTACATGAAGATTAATAACCAGGTGTAGTATTCATACATCAATCGCATGATTGAAGATATGAATATAAGATTTAAAAATTTCGCACAGCTGTCATCTTGTGGTTATGAAAGCAATTGAAATAAATTAGATGCCAGTGGATTAAAAATTGTATAAGCATTTACCTTACCAAGTTTTACGGTGGTTAAATCGCGAGAAACGTCCATTTCAATATTTAAGTTTCATTTCGCTTCGCCGCCATGTAGGATTTTTGACACCAGGTTATTGAAAGTCCCATAGGTGAACTTATGTTTATAGCCTCTATCAACAAACAAAAATTCTGATTGATTGCTATCATAGATTAGTAGAGATTGAGAACCGTCTAAATATTTCGGATGGTCGCCATGTTGGATTTTTATATATGTAGGCCCTAGAGTTATGTACTATTAGATGACGATTTTTCGTAGGTTAATTATTCAAACGTTCACTTCGATCGCTTGATAAAACAAAAAAAAAACATAATTTAAAAATTTCGCACAGCCGCCCTCTTGAGGCTATGTGAACAATTGAACAAAATCAGATGTCAGTGCATTACAATGTGTATAAACATTTACCGTACAATATTTCCCTGCGCTAAGATGGTTACATCATGAGACAAGTCTATTAAAATGTTTCACCTTCGCTTGGCCGCCATGTTCATTTTATATTTTACAGGTACTTAGAAGTCTCATAGCTGAACTTCTAGTAGTGCCCTTTATCACCGTACACAATTTCAGGGTGATATCAGTAATAGTTTCGGAGACATAGAATGCCAGTGAAATATTTCACACAGCCGCCATGTTGGATTGGTGAGATGGAATAAAATTTGAAGGGCTCGGTCGGAGTTGGCCAAATTAGTACTATGACTTTACCGATTTTCATTGAAATCGCTTCAGCCGTTTAGAAATTATTAGGGACACATCCACACGCACAGGCACACATACATACGGATAAAAGGTGATCTCATATGCCATTTTTTTTTTCATGAAATGAAAAATAGGCAAAACATATGCGATAACCTTGGAAGAAAGTGTGTTTCTCATTAACTAGCCCTCTTGTCATTGTTTATTTTAATAGTACTATTTGTACAGTGCGTTGTCTCTTCAGTGTGTAAGAATAAGCTGGTATCCCTTGTGCCAAGCAGACAATGAAAGTTCGCCTGCTAAAATATGTACACGCACGTAGTCCGGGTAACGAGCCTCACTGTAGTGTAGGGGGCATCATTATCACAACTCCGGCAGTATTATTAATGATGATAAGCTCAAAAGTAGAGGTAAGAGGGGCTGTCGGTTAACTTTACTGCCAGATACGCTGTGCTGCACAGTCGGTATATCATTTTTATGCAAAGAATGCAAGATTTATGTCCCCCCATACTCTGTAAAATAATTAGGACCTATTAAAACAGCGATTTTCAAAGTATTCTTAATTGGTAACCATATTTATACTGTGAAAAGATTCGCAAAGCGTATGGATATTCAAACAAAAATAACTTAACTTATAAATACCATACTAGTACATTATGCAACGAGCCTACAATGGCAATAATTAGGACACGAGTATGTTTGCAAAACGAGCGAAGCGAGTTTTATAATTTCCATATGAGTGCCTTATTTACCATTCTATGCGAGTTGCATACGACTGTTTATGTTCGACCTTAATTATAACTTTATTATATGTTCTAACATAAATATTCATAATTATCTGTCAAGATTCTGATAAGCCTCTGTGGCTTAGGCAGCAGCACGCCGGCCTCTCACAGCTGGGTCCGTGGTTCAAATCCCGTTCACTCCATGTGAGATCTGTGCTGGACAAAATGGAGGCAGACAGATTTTTCTCCGGGTACTCCGGTTTACCCTGTCAAAAATTTCATTCCAACAACACTCTCCACTATCATTTCATTTCATCTGTCATTCACTTAATCATAGCCCCAGAGGAGTGCGGCACAGTTTATATCCTCGCCGCTAGATGGGGGCTTCATTCATTCCCTTCCTGACCCGGTCGGAGACTGGAAGCAGGCTGTGGATTTTCATTTTCATCTGTCAAGATTCTGTCGGTTGAAATCTTCTTCTTGGGAATTGTGTGGGCTCAGGATTTGATCTCTACCCAAAAACGAATCCCAAAGCTTTGAAACATTGTTTATCCTGAAATATCACCAATAGATAGCGCCCAGGTAGGCCTACTATGTTTGATCATTTTGTTATTTTGGTCAAATAACACAAAATAAGCTGTAACAAACGTTTTAAAATTAAAATGTATCGCATTATCAACTAGTTATTCTTCAAATTCGATGCGTATAGAATGTAAACGGAAGGAAAATCGAGACCCAAATAGAACAGTTATGACATTTGGCCGTAAAGTTTCGCGTAAGGAATCCATTTACTGACCAGAGAGCTGGATTCTAATTTCCGTGGAACTAATGTCATACAGCTGCTTCCTCCATGACGTTCTGGTGTGTTTATGTCAACAACGGCATTCACTAAAATTGTCGGCAAAATCCTACGAAAGTGTAGAAATTGGAGTTGCGGATATTAAGGTGATGTGCCCAAATCTAGGAATGGGTATTCCAAGTTTCAGACACCTAGATATCAAGGGAAAGGCTGTAGCCGCTTTTGAAAGTTCAGATATTTGAATATCGCGCTACTTTGCTTCTCGATGCTTTTCGAAGGATTTTACCGATAGTTGGATGGCAAGTGACGTAGCGAGTCATAGCAGAGGTGGAGGCTATTTATTGATTAAATAGTTAACTATGGAGCAGAGACTTGAGACTGGGATCAGACTACTGGCACGGCCAAATGAAAGAGAATGCAATTAGTATCAAGTAAATCGGACCAGGGATTCAAGAGATATGAGGATTTCTAGATATCAGGCGATGACGCGTGACCCTGACCGTTTTGAATAAAAGCCAGCTGGAGCAGGCATAGGTAGCTCACTTCAACACAAGCACTTGCAGAGCAAGTTGCGTCTACGCTGAGCCAAGGCACATGGTTGCCGTATCTACGCAGAAGTTCTTTTCAAATCGTGATAGTCACGAGAAGTGCTGCGCAAACGAGTTGGAACTTAGTAAGTTTCTGGTGAGGAGAATCACTGAGGTGATTGTTTTTCTACAGACATTGGTGGAAATATTTATATTTCCAAAAGGACATATGCTAGACTCTGTCTAGAAAATAGTATTTTGTCACAGTCCATTAGTAACTTAATACTTGGATGTTTAAATCCATTTGCAAGTCAGTTTTCATATTTTGTAACTAGTTAACCACTTCGATCTGTCAGTACACTGAAGACTAGTCTATAACGGTGGCGTTCATTAGTCTACGCAAGGGAAACTGCAAGTTGTCTAGCGCATGGCAGATGGTGATATTAATAAACCATGCCCAGGGAACGATCTTCAGAACAGCCGTTAACTGCTTAGACTGTCAATGTTTTTCTTGTACTGATGAGATTACAGTGAGTTGTGTTACAACTGACATATTTAAGAAGAGATCACTTAGATCTGACCCTATTTCAACAAACTGTTATGGCTTTGTTAGAAGCTCATATTAAAATGGAACTACAGTCATTTCAAACGTCGAAAGATACTACCACTATGTCTGCCTAGAAGATTTGTGGGTCTACAATGGCGGCCGATACAAGGATTATACGTGCTTGTCCGATAGGGCATGTCTACGGATAAATCTGGTATAGACCAGGTTTACTACACTTCAAGACCATCAAGAAATGTAAGCCACATTTGAATTATATTATGCTTAGCTAATTGGAACAAACTATTTTTCTGCAGATGACCAACACATTTTTTTCGTCGTATTTAAAGCTTGTAATGATTTACGCAAGACTTGTTAGAGTTATTCTGAGCATTTTCAGCACTCAGAACAGTTTAGGATCGATGACCGAGCATTTCGAGCATTTATTTGAATTTTTCATATTTTTGGGAAATCACGGTAATCAGCCGATGTAACTGTAAAAGTTAAATTTATTTTTGTTGAGGAATGGATATTTTTTCCATATTCGAAGGTTCGAACATGTGGATTCTCACATAATGAGATGATAATTAAACATATTTGAAATAATATTAATAATAATAATAATCCACTAATAATAATAATAATAATAATTTTCATAATTTTTCTAAATAATTCTTGGATATTATATTTTATAATAATCATATGTATTGAGAAAGAGCCTGTGAAGTAGTTGAAACATTTCTAGTTTGGAACAGGAGATTTTCCGAAGGAGAGTGGTTAGCGCAAGCCCGCATTCAACCAACATGTCAGTTCTGGTTGAACAGTTGATATTTGCTATGAGGAAAGTATATGTTTCATATAACACGGAGAGGCATGAAACGGGAAGCAAATGATATTTGTATCAAATAGGATATTTTTGTATTTATATAAAATCATGACGTAAATACACTTCGAAAGTGAAATAAGATTTTCAGAAGTATGGTAAATTCACGGGTTGAACTGAATGGTAAAATAAAATAAACTTGTCAGTTTATTAATCTTCCAGTGTTGATAACAAGCAGAGGCTTGATTTATTGTATAAATTTTGGGAAGATAATTTATGTGTGTGGAGTAGTTGAAATGCCATTCCCAGGTGCGCATGTTAAGTCGCAGGAATGAAGGTTTTTTCGAGCATCAATCAAATAGCAGGTTCGATGGCTCAGGTTTATAGTAGGAGTATTGGAGCCACACATTTCGTCGTATGAATAACCCGAAGGTTATTTCCTTGAAACCATCAGTTCTTATTTCAACCTTGTTTACGAATTCCATTTAGACTTTGATTTTGCTAGAACCTGGATTTGTCATGATAGTAGTTTATTCTTCTTCAGAGGAAGACCTTTGCCGTTGTTGTTGTTATAATATTGTGTTCTTACACAAATAATAGAATGGGCCACTGCCAATTAAAAATAATTCTTTAACCACGAATAATTTGAAGGATATTTTCAAATCCTAGTGCCATGAAGTAAATGAATTCATTATAAAACTACAATTCTAATTTCCGCATTCTGTCGAAGAATTGCAAGTTGTAAAAGTTACTAAGAATGGCCATAGATATAAATATTTTTATAATAATGATTCCAAGTGGAAAATCTAATAGCTGAATGGTTCAACCATTTATTGGTCAAGTTGATGATTCAGAAATCATATATTTTGTTTGGAACTTGAAGTTCATAATCGAGTCACTTCTCGAAATGTTTAATGTCAGAAGAACAATTAATTGTTGTTGTGCTTCGCACAAGTTCTTCGATGCTATGCTCAATGGTCAAATACTTTTCAGATGTTATTAATATGTATAAATAATTTGTGTTGCTACGATGATGATAATATTTTCGACGATATATATTTTGAAACTGGAAAAACAAGTGAAAGTTTAAAAATTCTATAAACATTTATTCTACGAGTGTTAATATCATGTAAATAGTCAAATAGTGATCTACGTTATTTCCAGTATGGACAATTCATTTTGATCTGGAATTAAATGTTAATAATTTTGGAACACAGTCCACAGGACTAACAATCAGACTTGTGTTTTCAAAAAGATTGTCAAATGTGTTTGGAAGATTTCTGTATATTGTGTGTAAATAAGAGTGTGGATCTCCACACGTGGAGTGATGCTGCTTTGAGCATTCTTGCAGTCAGATTTTAACTTTAAATAAACTGAGATAATTTTACCAGATGTGTTTCACCCAATTAAATCTCCTTCTATCCTTATTGTTGCATTGAGCCAAAAATCAGTAAAGCATTTTTATAAATTTGATGTCGTTTTTGCGATTTGCTTTAACCCATCTGGCACTCCGGGATATTTTGATTCTCGTGCTGACTGATTATTGGTAAAATGCATATGTGGTCGTGCGGACTCCGGTCTAAACGGGCACAATACAGTGCTATTTCTTTTGCAATATTGCCAGTTTGTTTATGCATGGTAACTACAATGGTTGATCCAATATAGGCTACATTGTCAACTTTCAAATCATGTAATTCTTGTCCGACATGTTGGATTTTGAGTGCATGTCAGATGCTATCCTTACCTAATTGGTCGAAGAATGAAAATATTGAGCTCTGATTGGTTGAAAAAACGGTGTTGTAATGAAAAGTAGTACTTTAATGACCCCCATTATAATACAGTTTTCTAACATATAATATTTACATAACGACATCGTTGAACATAAAATATTTTATTTGGTGTCAATGGGTTGTTGCTGTTGATTCAGTAAGGAGCTTGGTGATATCGTGGTCATTTAGCCCCGTGTACTTGCGTGAATATGAAATATGTCTAACACCATGTTTTGTAATGGATGTACTACCGTGTGCGTTTGTACTCGTAATTTATGGACCATCCTGAGACCTGGAGTAGAAGTGAAGAAACCACTTCTAAGATGGTTGAGGTGGAAATTGAACTCACCTCTACTCAGTTATCCTCATGAGGCTGAGTGTACCCTGTTCTAGCTCTCAGACCAGAACTACATTTCTAGGCAGAGCAAATGTGCCACAAACAAATGTGATGAAGGCAGAAAACATGCTTTGACCACCTCGTAGTGGAGCAGCTAGCATTTTTGTTTGTCTGCCCGGAAGTCCAGATTCGATTCCCGGCTCTGCCCATAAATTTAATTCTGGTTGGTATAGAAACGACTATCCTATAAAGAGTTTAAGTTGTATTTATTTATCGTATGACTTTTAGTGCCGGGAGTGTCCGAAGACATGTTCGCCTCGCCAGAGGCTCTAGCTGCATCTAGTGGACACCCATAGGGTGAGCTACAAGTTCCGTTCATTTTCCAGTTGTACCAACTTTCGCTACCAGATGTCAATGATACCTAATGTTGAACGTAGGAACTTTGATTAAGCGTTCCAACGATTCTAACCTATAAATTTAGCTTCACACAAGTTTAGTCTTTGGAAGGGTATTTTACATGCCATAAATCTATGATATGGGACCGCCGGCTTCACTTCCCCTCCGAAGGAAGGCATACGGAAGGATTTTTGCGCTCTTAAGAAATCCGACGACTTCGGCCGGGTTTGATCCCGATATCTTGGGCACAGCACTTCAGCATGCTACCAACTAGACCACCGAAATAATACGCAGTACTATAGATATGGGCTGTTATACAGTTTAATCTTGTTGCACCATTTCCTATATACATTTAATTATAGCATGCTTTGTCCATTAGGTACGTAATCACATACTGTTAGGTTGACCAAGGCTATTCATTGCCGTGAGTGGTCCAGGCAGTTCACGTGACCCGATACGTCACATGAGCATTGAGCCCAGCCAGCTTTCAGACCACAATGGGTCACTTAGCATTGTACTAGCGTAGCCTCGTCTAAGTCAGATACCACTCCAAGAGAACCTGATTTACTACATCATGATATATGTTATGCAGACATGACTACCATTTTGGGGTTGTGTTAGTCTGGCCAGAAGAAGGTTATGCATATCAACAGCATATAAGTTACCCTCCCAGTCTTTGGGTCTCAAGGAGTGGCTTTGGATCGTAGGAGATGACAGGGTCAACGCTAGTTCTGCCGATGTTTGGGACTGCAATTCATTCAAAAAACTTTGTTGATTCATTTAGAGGTTTTTCAACATCGAATTCTTGCAGCCCTGTGTATTTTGGTGTGCATGTGTGTGTTTGTCTGTTAGGTAGTCAGCCCGAAGGCTGGTTGAATCCTCCAAAAGTACCGTCGTTAGGTTATGTGGGTAGATACCCGCAAAAACCCAAGGCAGCGCTATATTGAGGCGTACTAGGCAAGAAGAGGAGAGAGGTAGTTTGCCATTGCTTTCCTCACTGAGTCAGAACAACAGTACTAAACCTACGAGTAGAACCTTTCACAGCATCCACAGGCACTGACGGTGCGCACTAGGGCTCGGATTTTTAGGTAAATAAATATTTGTTTATGTAAATACATATTTAAGCATTTTTTCTATAATACATAAATTCCTGATTTTCACTTATTAGCACATAAAAAGACATAATATTTACATTTAAAAAAATCAGTATGCTAGATCTTTCAGTAAGTTTATTGCACTTTTGTTCTGTGTTACTTCAACGGGGAAGAACCTGTGCAATATCTAATCTTCATGCAGAGTGTATGTCAGCTTGCAACTGTGTTATTCTTATCTTGTCGCCCCGTACCACTCACTGTGGAAGCCGGAGATTTTCTTGTCCACAGTCATATTGCACCACGTGCTAGACCTCCCCCTCCCCCAGCTACCTGGAACCAGTGTCACTCACATGCAGTTCACTTCTGGCACTGTGAAGTGTAAGGCAGTTCTACGATGCCTAAAGTAAAAACGACTCCTAGTTATTGTCTGTTGCAGAATTTAAAGATAATTCTACTTCTGACGGGGACGTTCTGTTTTGCCAATCATGTGGGAAAGCAATCAAGGCTGAACAGCGATCGCCAGTTACACAACACCCCAAGGGCAAGAAACATATTGCCGCAGTTTCGCACCTTCAGAAGAAGTGTTTCGCAATAACCGTCGGTCATTTGTGATGGACAACCTGAAGATGTATCTCGTTGTGTATTGTAATGCTTCAGCAGTCATTGAGACATAGAATAAATTGCATTCGTGGGTACTGCATATTGTTTATATTCACATCAATAAACTAAATTATAATTACATATTTTTACTTTATTGTCACATATTTCGGGTGTTTTTAATGCATAAAAAATAAATATTTCCCCGAATTTCAGCACCTAAAAATCCGAGCCCTATGGCCCACCCATAAGCACCACCCATACCTCAGTAGCTTCCATATAATCACAGCCATGAATGAGACTGAGACATCGGTGAAAAGCCACATTTTTGTGTGTGTAATCTGTATAATAACACAGGTCAATAAAAGAATAATATCTTCCTTCACTTTATGAGTGAAATCTTACTAATTTTGGGTGAAACAACAATATGACAATGTTTCATTATCTTTAGTTTCGGTGATATACAGTACGGGGATGTATTTTATTTTAACGGGTTAAGAGAAAACGATACAATTTACAGCAGACAGCGCTGTTTTATGGGACGGAACAGTAAGGTCATGTGCCACCTAGCCTACATTTTAATTACATTAGCGAATAACATTGAAAGTCCTTTGAATTATTTGTATGACAGTTACATTCTAATGGTTCCAAATTATGGAAGAATACCTATCAGATGGTTGGATCTAAAGAAAAGCATGTGGTGGTTTCATGAGATCGATGTATTTTAGCTTCCCTCTTGCAGTGAGTTCCGGATCATACCTACACACAAACCAGCAGTAATCCGCAAGCATTGCTTCATTCCAACGGCCCTGGCATCTTCGTTCCATTACAGAAATATTCTCACGGGACCTTGCTCCGTGTTTATAACTGACACCTCCACAATTAGGATGGAAAACGTCTAGGTGTGAGTGGAGAAAATGGATATTAAGGTATATATTGCACCCGAGTTGATGGTATTTTTGCACAGGTACAGTAGCTTTCATTTATTTTGTTCCCTATGAATCCCTCTTGAAGGCTTCCCAAGCTTCCTTTTCTTTTCCCTCAAAAACTCGGTCAAACATAGAATCCTTTACAAATTGATGAATTAGTGACCCAACAAAAATACCTTCCTTAACTTTTGCATCACTTCATGTACCAGATTTATCTCTTAAATACATCAAGGCTTGTCCTTCTTGGTCCATACCACTGACAACATTTCTCATCAAACCCAGCTTTATATGTAGGGGTAGAAGAATTTTCGTGTCCACAAGAGGCAGGGTAACGACATTTTTATTGCTAGTGTTAAGATTTCATGCAAGCCAGCCTGCTTGAATATAATGCGATTTTCTCTCCTTACTGTCCCACGTACATAAAACCCCACTTGCATTCCTAAGTGTACTTCAATGAGTAACTTTTGAATTGCCACAGATTTACCACTTGTATACAGCATATTTGATTGCGTCGAGGAAGGCTGCCATGTTTGCATAAGTCTCCTCCATGTGCACTGCCTGACCAACAGGACTAGAAAGAAGACGGTTGCCGTTATAAAATAATGCAGCTTTCAAACTAAGCTTTGTGGCGTCTATTGATAGCTACCATTCAGTTAGATCATGGCTCAATTTCAAACATTTCATCAAGCGAATAACGTCGCAGCAAACAACACGATTGTCTATCTTAAAGGAAAAAGGGAAGCAGATCCCTCTGACGTTTCCTGTACTGTGAGACCCTGATATCAGGTTGGAGAAGATTTCATTGCTGAAGTCTTGACCGTAGAAGTTTTACCTTCCCCTGTGTCAAGTCAAGGTCTCGAAAAAGATCATTCAATTCCGCTTGAGCCAGGCTGTGCAGTTTATCATATTTCCTTAAAAAACCAAGTCATGGGATGTGTAAGGCTTGTTGGGTTCTTCTTCTTCCACACTGTGTTCATTTTTTACTTCCAGCTGATAATTTCGGGGTGGAGTCGGACCTGACAAACTATCTGAATGTAGAGTAAGTCGAATAACATCTGCAAGATTCAAGTATTGAACTGTTCCTCTTTCTTTCATTGGCAATCCTAACTCTATAGGTGAAGTCAAGCTGAGGTGGAAATCATCTGCATCGTTTGTGAGGCTCTCGCCATACCATAAGCACAGCATAAACCAAATATGTTTTTTTTTCAGCCATTCTCATAGTATAACTCTTCAAGAATTGCAACATACAGTACATGTGGAGTCCATGACTTATCCTCGTCCTCTTCCTTCATATCAAAATAATGCCGATAGGCCATCTTCACAAGGAGCGTCAGATTGAGTTTCTGTGAAGAAAATGTTATTTTACCACAAATGTGACAAAAGTATTCACTGAATTCACACATTTTCGTGGCATGTTGAACTTAACCAATTTTACACATTAAATGCACTCCAAAACTAGAAAAGACAAAAAGACAATAAAATACATTCTGTGATTCTAAAATACAGATAGTTCGGCCCATAGCTATTAGGTGACAGAGCGTCATCTAATAAGATGTAGAGCATTCGTCTTTGCCCACATAGCACTCATAGTTTTAGGAAATACACAAATAATTATACATTAGATTCACTCGGCTGGTAGGCCCATCTTCCATTGATTAGTAGATTAAGAAATCTTCCTGGAAAGCAGAGGATTCGGTTTCGAGTGTCTTTGGTACTCCCATTTTCACCACCTCCTATGCATCAGATAAAATAACTATTCATAATATGATGGTATATTGGCCTTCACGACCAATGAATTAAAACTCCTGTGGGGGTCCGGGCATGGACGCCAAGAACCCGCTGATGAGCCAGCTTGGTGTTCCCAGGCGAAACCCCACACAAGACACGGCATACACCTAGAAAAAATTGCTGAGTATTTTATTCATAAGCTCTTTGTCACACTTGAGTGATGACCCATTGTTGAGAGTTATAAGGTTCTCCACTGATGTCCCAATTACCTGAATTTTACGGCTTTTAATTTATTCAAAGTGTTTAGCATCTTCTTAATTTTCAGCTAGTAAAGTGCAATGCCTTTGAAGAAATTTAAAATCGTAACTCAAGTACGAGACGTTTAGAACCTGTCGTAAACGTATCTATTCATTCAGCAGTTATGAGATGTAGTCATGCGCAAACATTCTCCTGATTCTTTAACTTTCATTAACAAAGTGCTCTAATGCAATTAAGTTCTGTGCTCACCTTCTTCTCATTATTCTTTTAAACGTTTTCCGTTAAATATCCAATAACCTCTTTTTAATATAAGCTTTCTAATAGCTTCTTAAATTAAGGTTGGATCGTCCGCCTGTTATTCCATTATATTATCATTTTATGCTTCCCGTTCCACCTTAAGTGTCCTTTAGTGTAGGCTAATTTAGCTAAATTCTAACGTGGTAATGATTTGGATAACGACATCCCGTCCAAGCCATTAAACCTTAAGAACTTTTACTGAATGCGAACACTAAAGAAGATATGGATACTTTAAAGGAACCCTTAGAATGGATCACGTAATACAAGGCTCTGCAACTGAACTGCCTGCTGGCACGGCTAGCCGTGCGTCAGCAGAGTGATTGCCCAGTGCCGAACACAAGTTTGATAATCATAATTATGTTATTTGTTTTACCCCTTTTAACTACTCTGGTTTTTAGAGACGCCAGGGTGCGGGAATTTTGCCCCGAAGGAAATCTTTAACGTGCCAGTAAATCTACTGACACAGATCCCTCGCATTTGCGCTCGCTCAAATGTCAGCTGTCTGAGAAAGGATTTGATCCTACAAACTTGGGAACAACAGGCGAGATCATTACTGCTGAGCCACGCATCCAGTCGACACCAGTTACGGTAGGCGTTTTCAAACTGGTGCCCTTTAAATGATATTTGGTGCTCTCATCACACGAAGCAAATAGTGCTCGTTCCCCTGTGATCCGTTCTTCAATTCAAATGTTTTTGCACGAACCAGGATAACAGTGTTTTCATTACATATATTTTATCATTAAGTGAAATAGTATTTTTAATCTGTAGTAAAAATAATTGAACATCCCTGCTTTATGAGTAACATGAACGATGCTGTTTTGGCTCGACTGTCCACACGTAAATGTACATGGGTTGGTTTCTTAGTTTTGGCACCTTAGTTATAACTGGATTAATAACTCACTTAGATGGTTCCAAGTTTCACAGGCCCTCGATGTAGTTGCGTAAAACGTGTTCCCCGCGATGCGGAAGTCGTTGGATCCCGTTGGCACCGCCCAATCTATTGATGGTACGATGAGAGCGCTCGGCAGCCTGCTTAACGTCTTCAATGTTACGGAAGCGCTGCCATACTGTTCCCCGAGGGCAAACCGTTAATGCGGCGTACTATTGTTCGTTTCTGCAAGACCATCTCCGAGGAGCTCTGAGAAGGAAACGGCGCCACCACATGGTTACACCGCCCATCGTTCTGCATGACAATGCTAGGGCACACACAGCAAGCGTTGTGTCGGCATTGTTGGATCGCTGGGGTTGGGAGGTCCTCTATCACCCCCCATATTCTCCCGACATCAGTCCCTGCGACTACGATCTCATCCCGAAGATGAAGATGACAATGACGTTAAGCAGGCTGCCGAGCGCTCTCTTCGTACCATCAATAGATTGGGCAGTGCCAACGGGATCCAACGACTTCCGCATCGCTGGGAACACGTTGTACGCAACGGTGGGGACTACATCGAGGGCCTGTGAAACTTGGAACCATCTAAGTGAGTTATTAATCCAGTTATAACTAAGGTGCCAAAACTAAGAAAAACAACCCATATATCTGGGCTGCATGAGTCATGCAAGCAGTTGCAGCATGCCTGGCAGCGGTGAATTTCTAGTTATTTCAGCACTTCAGAGGGGGAGAGAGAGATAGGAATAGGAGAGTCGCATGCTTGTTCCATTATTCTTCTTCTTCTTTCTTCGAATGAGCCAACTATGGACTACGTAGGTTAATCAAAATGGTTTTCAGCTTGATGAGCTGGGATTGGTTTCACATTCTTAAGAGTCTTCTTCCTAGCCCATATCTCCTTCATTTTCTGACTTTGTGGTTGTTTAGGTGCTTCAGACCTCTTTGGTCTCTGCCCTTTCTAAAGTTTAATCTGTGGGTCTTCTTTTAACAGTTTCCGGAAAGCTTGTCTATCTTGTATAACGGATTCAGAGATGTTAAAGGTTTGCAGATCTTGTTTAACTTGTTGGTACCACGGTGGTGTTGTTTTCTAACAGGATTACACTGGTCAATCTTGACTCGTTCATTCTCTCAAGGTGTTGGTAGAATTGGAGGCGTCTCTTGACGATTGTGTCCATTAGAGGTTCTTGCTATTATTATTATTATTATTATTATTATTATTATTATTATTATTATTATTATTATTATTATTATTATTAATATTATTAAACCCCGTGGCACTACTGTACAGCCCATGAAGTTCCTAGGCCTACCAAGCGACCACTTCCCGGCCATTTGGCCTGCAGATTATGGGGTGACGTGTGGTCAGCGCGTCAGGTCCCCTCGGCCGTTAATCATGGTTTCCGTGGCCGGGGCGCTGTCTAACTGTCAGACAGCTACTCAATTGTCCTCATGAGGCTCACACTCCGTTTCTGCCCTCACATCAGTTTCTAAAATATTCCTGACGGAGCGGGGAAAATGTGGTTTCGCGTTGCAGTTGACTTGCTCGCTATCTCATGATACCAGGACACTTCCTGTAAGTTGGATTAGTCCTGCTGGTCTGTTTATAAGCACTAGTATGCTACAAGGAAGACGCTGTGGAGAATCTACTTCAGCACCTCGCGACAAAGCAAGTAGTGTAAGTAGAAAAAGTTTTCTTTAATTTAAATTGATATTTCAATAAGTAAATATAATACAACGGGTGATTGCAGGGCTTAGAAGCCAAGTGATAACAGATAAGAGTGGGGAATCATATTTTTTGACATAATCATTTAGGGATCATTTTCTCACGCTTATCAGTAATCACTTGTTCCTCTAAGGCCCTCATATCACACAGCAAAGTATTTCTACATAATTTGGTATTCAATTACGTAGAATGCATAATATTAACATTGATAATGGTCACGAAGGTCTTTTATATCTCTTTTCTTATCGACATTTAATATACTGAAGATGGTAATATACCCCATGCTTGAAGGGAATTGAAAGTGAATAAAAATAATAATAATAACAATAACAATAATTAATGTTAGGGCCTATTGGTTTAACGTCTCTTTTAACTACTCTAGTTATTAGAGACGCCGGGGTGACAGAATTTGACCCAAAGGGGATCATAAACGTGCCAGTAATCCTACAGACACGGCTCCCGTGCATTTGCGCACCCTAAAATGCCAGCTGACTGCGCCAGGGTTCGATCCTGCAACCTTGGATACAGCAGGCGGAAATATCACCACTGAACCACGCAGCCAGTCAAATGAAATGGAACTTTAGATGAAAAGAAACAATGCCTTTTTTCAAAAATACGTATAATAATCCCTGAAACGTCTTCTTAAAATTAATGTATTGCTTATTGCTAGAATATAATTTATTATAAGTATGTTACATATTCATTTTCTTGAGGTGAAGTGTCCTTTGGAAGAAGCGTGTTATAAATTGAACGTAACTTTCCATAAATTTACTCTTCTTTAGCCTATTTCCAATTATGAAAACATTGGCTTATGAGATCACCTTTTGTCAGTGTGTGTGTGTGTGTGTGTGTGTGTGTGTGTGCGTATGCGCGCGTGTGTGTGTGTACCCTAATAAGATCTAAACGGCCCGAGTGATTTCAGTTAATATCGTTAAGACCTTTGTACTAGGTCATCCGACCGCGACAACGCCCTTAAAATTTTATTCCTTCACACCAATCCAACATGGCGGCTGTGCGAAATATTTCTCTGGCATTCTATATCTCCGAAACTATTACGGATATCAGCCTGAAATTTTGTGTAATGATAGAGGGCGCTACTAGAAGTTCTCCTATTTGATCTTCAAAAACATGTCAGGTGCAAAACGATCATTGCGGCCAAGCGAAGTTTAAACATTTAAATAGAATTTTCTCGCGATTTAACAATCCGAGCACAGTGAAACTTGATACAGCAACTGTTTGTACACATTCTAATACACTGACATTTACTTTAGTTCAAGTGTTCACATAACCTCAAGATGGTGGTTGTGAAACATTTTAAAATTAAGTTTTTACATCTTGTGTCCTAATCATGCAATCGAAGTCAACCTACGAAATAATTGTCATCTAACAGTACACAACAATACACATATAAAATCCAACATGGCGACCATCTGAAATTCCTAAAAGGTTCTCAATATCTGCTAATCTATGACAGCAATCAAACTGAGATTTTGTATGTTGATAAAGGCTATTAACATAACTTCATCTATTGGACTTTCAATAACCCGATGAGCACAAATCTAAGATGGTGGCGACGCGAAATTAAAAGATTTTGATGGACATTTCTCACAATTTAACCACCCAAGCGCAGTGAAATTGGTACGGTAAATGCTCATACATATTTTAATCCACTGACTGCCGACAGTAGTGGCTACGCTGGCTAAAGCGCAGCGTTAGGCCATGGGGCCAAGCTCTCTGCTGACTCGGTAGACGCGTGGGTTCGAACCCCACCGTCGGATGTCCTTGAAATGGTTTTCCGTGGTTTCCCATTTTCAACACCAGGCAAATGCTGGGACAGTACCTTCTGACAGGCCACGGCCGCTTCCTTCCACATCCTTGGCCAGTTTCATTCATCTTCATCCATTCCATCTCTCATCCCGACGCGCAGGTCGCCCACGGGCGTCGAATAGAAAGACCTGCACTCGGCCTCTCAGGAAGCCACACGAAAAAAATAAAAATCCACTGACTCTAATTTGTTTCAATTGTTTTCATAACCACAAAATGACGGTTGTGTGTGATTTTAAAATATCAATTTTACTTCTAATCATGCGATTGAAGTTTGAATAATACACCTGCAGAATAATCTGCGTAAATCTATGGCCTACATATACAAATATTCAACATCGACCATCCGAAACATTTAAACGGTTCTCAATATCAACGAATATATTACAGCAATCAAACTGAAATTTTGTATGATGATCGAGGCAATTAACATAAGTAGGATATAAGAAAGTTGAACCTCCGTGACTTACGCGGCAACACGCTGGCCTCTCACCGCTGGGTCCGTGGTTCAAATCCCGGTCAGTTCTTGTGAAATTTGTGCTGGACGAAGCGGAGTTAGTCAGTTTTTTTTTCGGGTACTCCGGTTTTCCCTGTCACAAATTTTATTCCCGCAACACTCTCCACTGTCATATCATTTCACCTGTCATTCATTTAATGGTTGGTTGGTTCTTAAGTTTAGATGCTGCGACAAAGGGTCATATAGCCCCGTGTACTTTGGGTGTGTATAGAATCTGTCTGATAACCGGTGTTAATTGTGATGACTGCATTAGTGTGTGTTATCAGTTTTTTTTAATTTGAGTACAGACTGCAACTTAGAATTTTTCAAATAGTTCCTACTTTTGCCACTAAGCGCCACCGTCAACGACTACCAGGCCAAGTTCAGAACTTAGCTACTAGACGCCACCGCACTCGGCTCTTGGCAACGAACGTAGAAACCTAAGAGCGTTGTTTGCATTCTTAACCTATCCAATTTAGCTTCACACAGTTATAATTAGTGGAAGGTTCTTTAACATGCCATAAATATATAAATATATAAGATATATAGATTCGTAGAAATTGAGAACCATCTAAATATTTCGGGAAGCCTCCGTGGCTTAGGCGGCAGCACGCCAGCCTCTCACCGCTGGGTCCGTGGTTCAAATCCCGGTCACTCCATGTGAGATCTGTGCTGGACAAAACGGAGGCAGACAGGTTTTTCTCCGGGTACTCCGGTTTTCCCTGTCAAAATCTCATTCCAGCAACACTCTCCACTATCATTTCATCTCATCTGTCATTCATTTAATCATTGCCCCAGAGGAGTGCGTCAGGCCTCGGCAGCCGGCACAGTTCATATCCTCGCCGCTAGATGGGGGCTTCATTCATTCCATTCCTGACCCGGTCGGAGACTGGAAGCAGGCTGTGGATTTTCATTTCTAAATATTTCGGATGGTCGCCATGTTGGATATTTATGTATGTAGGTCATAGAGTAACGTATGATTAGATGAAGATTATTGCGTAGGTTTATTATTCAAACTTCAATAGAATAAATAGGACACAAGAAATAAAAACGAGATTTTAAAAATTTCGCTCAGTCGGTATCTTGAGGTTATGAAAACAATTGATATAAATTACAGACAGTGGATTAAAAATTGTACAAGCATTTACCGTACCAAGTTTCACTACGCTTGGATGATTAAATCGCAAGAAAGGTCCATTTAAATATTTATATTTCGCGTCGCTGCCAATTTGGATTTGAGCTTACCAGGTTATTGAAAGTTCCATACATGAACTTATGGTAATAACCTTTATCAACACACAAATTTTCAGTTTGATTGCTCTCAGATTAGTAGATATTGAGAACCTTTTAAATATTTCGGATGGTCGTCATGTTGGATTCTTATGTATTTATAATTATGTACTATTTTATGACGATTATTTCGTTGGTTCATTACTTAAACGTTTCCTTCACCGCATGATAAGGACACGATAATTAAAATCTTAATTTTCAAATTTCGCACAGCCGCCATCTTGAGGTCATGTAAACAATTGAACTAAATTAGATGTCAGTGCATTACAATGTGTAGAAACATTTGCTGCATCATGTTTCACTGCGTTTTGGGGGTTAAATCGCCAGAAAGGTCTATTTAATATTTGAAATTCGCTTGGCCGCCATGTTCGTTTTATAGTTGACAGGTTTTTGAAAGTCACATAGATGAATTTCTAATAGTGTTCTTTATCACCGTAAAAGAATTCAGGGAGATTTCAATAAACGTTTCAGAGATATTGAATACCGGTGAAATATTTCACACAGTGACGTAATAAATATCATTTGAAGGCTACTGTCAGGGTAGGACAAAATACACTCACCGGCATAAAAAAGCGAAACAACGAATTTCAGACAAAACTCAATCTTGGACCGCTTCAAACCTGGTACAAATTGAATATTGTGACACTGCAGCAATATGGCAATATATCGTGAGTTTTTCAGCCTATTTGAGAAGTTTCAGCGCAATAATTGATAAACATTGTTGATCGTGACAGTCACAGCACCAATACCGTTTCCCGCCTTTGGACAAGTTTAACCACAGACCGCTTTCTTAAGGTTTATTGCTGTGAATTCTCGTGCCGCGTATATTTGTGAACATTACGGCTATACTATAATAGTTATTCTCGCTCCTAAGTCAGATCATAATGGCTCCTTCTCCTGAAAACGCAGCAAGGGCAGTGGCATTAGTGCACGATAGGCGCAGTACACGGTATGTGCCAAACGTTATAGGCACGTCTATCGTGTACGGGATTGTTAAAAGGTACAGAGACCTGGTTCTGGTCGTAGGAGAAGCATTACTGAGCGCGATGATGGCTATCTTGCAATGCAAGTTCTTCGTGATCGACACACTACAGCTCCGGAGGCCATAAATTGCTTGCAGCAAGTACGTGATACGAACATCAGTACAAGGACAGTAAGAAGGAGGTTGTATGTAGTGGATTTACAGTCCAAAAGGCCCTCCACAGGACCTCTCCTCTAATAATAATAATAATAATAATAATAATAATAATAATGGTATTGGTTTTACGTCCCTTTTAACAACTGTGACTTTTTGAGACGCCGGGGTGCGGGAATTTTGCCACGAAGGGGATCTTTAACCTGCCAGTAAATCTACCCACACGGCTCCCTCGCATTTGCGCACCCTCAAATGCCAGCTGATTGCGCCAGAATACGAACCTGCAACCTCTCCTCTAAATCCACTGCTTAGACATGAGCACCGTGCCGCTCGGACGCAATTTGCCAACGCCCATCGAAACTGGACTGTGGAGCAGTGGAGCACAGTGCAGTTTACGGATGAATCCTGATTCTGTTTGAGGGTACCGGATGGGAGGGAGGGAGTATGGAGACGGCTCGGGAACGTTATTCACCCTGTACCTTCTCTGCAAGGACACCGTTCAATGGAGGCTCTGTGATGGACTGGGTCGGGATTACTGAGGGTATGCGCACGGAGCTTGTGTTCATTGACAATGGGTAGTAGCAGTACTATGTCCTTACCGAGATTAATTGAAATTGCTCCAGCCGTTTAGATTTTATTAGGAGGTCACACACATACACATACACACACTCACATACACACGTGACCTATTAGCCTATTTTCATATATAACAAGAAGTTCCGTGACGAACTTTTCTTTTCTTAAAGTTTAAGATTCATGCCAATCTACATAGACCTATCTAGAAAAATGACGATATCAAGTTGGTAATTTCGAAATTTCTAATTAGTTCGAAATATACCTGGTATAATGTAGCCTAACAGAACACTACAGTTGGCAGCCCTGGTGACTGAATATAGTATTGTTAGTTCCATCTCTTAAGGTACAGAATACACAATTTGGTTGAATTTCAATGGATAGCATGGACGTTACATGCAGTTAGGCATTGGATGTATCAGCACGCGTAAAATCATGATGGCAACAATGTCATGCATGTGTTGGTCAGAAATAATCTACAATATTATGATCTCTTGTTGTGCCAATTTTGGATTAAATCCATTTGTTAGTCTAGAAGTTAAATGTATTTTAAAATTGTGCCTATCAGCTGGCTTAGTTAGAGTCATGTTGGCAGCACTGACGTATATTAGTTTCTCCAAATTAATATAGAATGTCAGGTTCTATACGTGTGCATAGTTTAAAGCTGTCGGCTTGCATACTTTCTGATATATTGTTATTTGGATACACGAAATTGAGAGCATATATTAACAGTTGGCAGCCCTGGTGGCATTTAAGAATACGCTCAGTCATATCTGTTTATGTGCACATAATACATACCAAATTTGGTTGAAATCTAATTTATAGTGTAGAAGTTATATGCATTTAAAAAGTGGGCCTATCAGCAGGCTTAGAATCATTTTGGTAACACTGCCATGCATGGCCTCCTGAAAATTAAAATGAAATTTTATTATCTATATTGAACCCATGTACCATTGGCTCAAAAGGGGTCGAATCCATGTATTTAGTGAAAGGAATGAAAGAAACATACAGTCTCTAATGGAACGGAGAAAGATTTCAAGCAAGGATGCTAGCATAACGTTGCGCAAGCAGCTGGACCAGGTGTTCAGGAAATGAGATCATGCTTCTTGACTCATCGATAAGGAGCCGGTCATGAGTATTAATAGAACGAGTGGAAAGTTTTGGCTGTGAGACAGAGAAGCGTGACTCGGAAATCCAGCTTACCATGCAGTAAAACGGCAACAGCGCCGCTGTGCAAGAAGAAGAATAATTAAATTTAACCCATTTGCAGGAATAAAAATAAGTAAATAAATACAGTACTGTGAATCATTTCGGATTAGAGATTTTTGTGTAAAGAAATAGCTTGTAATAATTGCACAGGAAAGAAATGCAAACGCAGCATACGTCATCGGGGATTCACTGATACCAGAGGAGTGGGGAATTTAAAAATGAACAGCACCACCCACGCAGCTGAAGACTAAAAATTAATTAATATCTCCGAAATGCACGATCGATTCTTATGCGCAGTGAGTTAAATTGACGTTTGGAAGACGAGATTTCTGGAGATATAATTTTTATAATTGTACGACAATTATTTCAAAAGTTGGTCACGAAAAGGACTAGGATTTTATTTATTTTTGACTAAATGGTATAAAAGTCCAGGCCAAGCCAGACCAATCATGCAGTATTCCGACAGTCCGTGAGGGGGCGTCACACTGTAACACATCGAAGGCAGCTTACCAGTACTCCTTGAGGGGAGATGTTACATCCGATAGTCCAGGGGACGTGAAGCTACATCGCACCGAAGACAGTATACAAGCTTTCCTTGAGGGGAAAAACGCTGTATCACATCGCATAGCTAATATCCGACAGCCAAGGGCGTCGCGGTATCAATAACTTGCGTGCCTCCGTAAGGAGTTGCAAAGAAGTAAAATTACAGTATCGCCGTGTTGAAAATTAGGAAATCCTAGTTACAGGATTTAGGTCCGACAGTATAAAATTTACAGTGAAAAGTTCATAAAATACAGTCGAAGCAGGCTGCGAACTTAGAACCAGGGCGATAGGTCTTTAAGTAAACGACCAAAAGTATCATAACGTACGGAAGTACCGTAACAGCGAGATAAACATTTTATCAAATTTAAAGAACCCGAGCAGTGAAAGCCAGAATAAGGTTCGCAAAGTATTCTAGAAGATTAGAAGTTCGAGAACCGAATAAGCGAAGAAGAGAAGGAAACGATAGACATTGTTTCAAGAAAGCAGATGAACTATTTCAAAAGCACTAAGACTCGAGAAGTATTAGTTGCTATAAAATCCAAAGGTCACCGATAGATTATCGAGGGGACCGTGAACGGAACAGACTTTCGCTAAGATCAATAATTAGGATCTAAAAGGGGAGCCGTTCGAGTTAGAGAAATAGCAGATCGTCAGGAAAGGGATTCGAAGGAGTGCTATTGCAGGGAGGAAGTAGATGATTCGAGACTTTCATATTCGGAGAGGATAGGAAGCCGACATTACTAAATTTCACCCTTGGAGACGGGAGGTCAAGAGGTCACGTGTGATAGGCTTAATAGCGGCCTAGTGATCAGAATTTGTGAAGTGTAAATATATCAAGATTTTGTGTTAAAAGTAATATATTTTCAGTGTTTTTATTGTGTGTTCTAAACGGATACACCAGTGTATTTAAAATGTTATCAGTGTTAAATGTATACGTGTTAAATATGTGTCAAGATATGTCTGTACATGCCATGAATTTGTACAAGATGGAGTAATTTAAAAGAGTGGGCAAAATGACGCATCGCACGAGAAGGAAGGTCAGGAAACGACCTAAAACATGTGAGTAAAGATTTTCATTATGTTTTGGTGTCGGGGGAGTGTTTGTGTACAAATCCACCGAAGTTTTGAGTAAAAGGGATGTTTCTAAATAACTAATAACAGAATAAGAACGCGGTCTGAACAAAAATAGAATTTTGAGAAATAATAAATAATTATGTGAAAGAATAAATCCTGTAGAGGAAATGTATGGAATAAAATGTCAGTGTATTTGACGAATGTTATAAAAGCAAGCGTATTAATAAATAAATAATAATAAAAATAAAAGAAATATAAATCAAGATTAAATTGAATGATATGAAAATAAGAGCGTTGGAGCCTTAATAAAAGTATAAGACATGATGTTAATGCATGTTCTTAAAATAGAGCGATTTATTGTCAAGGGAAAAGATTAATGTAAAAATTGAGATTATGTAACAAGTGTAATATGGAATTTATCAGTTCTTCGGAAGACGCTAGGCCTTAAAATAATGTATAGCGCAATGGAGCGCAATTAAAATAAAATGTCACGCTAGGAATGCGTAGAATTTAAATGTACTTGGTAAATTACTTATGAGGGGTAGTTGATTGCGGTGAATTGAGATATGTTGTAAGTCCTCCAATAGTGACGTAGATCACGAGGCCATGTGTGTGTCATTATGTTGTAAAAGGGAGCAAATGTATGGTATTATTGAGCGTAGGTCATGTAGGCCATGGCCGACCCTAAATCGCATTTTGTATAAGTCCTCCAATGTGGGAATGGTTCCCGAGGCATGTTAAGAGAGTCGAACCTAGACTCCTCTTGTTGTTGAAGCCCCTAATTATTCGTCGTAGAATGTGTATTACTCTTCCCAATCAATGAGGACCCTTCATAATTAATAAATGCCAAGGTTATGAAAGTGGTTTATGAGCCTAATAAAGTTGTTGAAAGTAAATAAGAGAAGTAAAATGCCAGGTCTCCCCAGAGAACTGAAAAAGAAAGGAAGATCTGTTTTAAAAGCATTGAGGAGAGCTCCCACACGCAGACTAGACGGGAAGTCACCCTCACAGTCATAAATCTCATTCAAGTATACGGTCAGACCCTAATAGCAGGAGGGTTGGTGAAGGCCGTCTGTAAGAAGTAATAATACACCGTGAGTGTTTAAAAGTTGTTAATGACCCGGCTTTGAACCGAGGTCCATGTTGATTGAAATTATCGCTTGCCAGTTCAGATCGTAGTTTTCTTATTTGATAATGGTCTTATAAGACAAATAAATAAATAACAATCCCTATTGTAATGTTGTATGAACGTAGGATTCCACGAGTTGAATGAAGATAACTAGATTCCGGGAGTAATCATAGTTTTTGACTTTGTCAAGTAATCTTTATAACTCTGGAGTACACAAGTATTTTCCCGATCACTATGGTGAATGTGTAAAACTTGAGAGAGATGGTAAATGCTGAGAACAAGTGAAGTGCCCAAATATTTAAGTAGAGAATTAACATGTACTTTAAATGTAATTAGATATTTGTTTTGATGATAAGAAAATATAAAGATAGTTATTGAGGTGTACAAAAGAATGACACCGTTATTATTGGAAAGTATCGAGCCAAAGGAGCTCGTGGTTATATGGAACTTTAAGATATATACTTTATGGAAGTAAAAATAATTATGAGTAGTGGGTTTAAAGGAAACCATGTGTTTTAATATAATATTTGTTTAATTCTTATGTTATTCCTTGTTCACTTTGAACAAGTAGAAAGATTTTGGTCAGTAGTTTATTTGTTTTATTGTTTGTAGCGCCATAATTTTGGTTAATTAAATGTATTAAAATAGGAGTTGATTTTGTTGTTATTTTTGTAAGTGTATCCTCTATTTAATCCAAAATGTGTAGGTCACAGAGTGGGAGAACATACTGCAACCCCGAAAATCCCGAATTGAGCAATGCTGGCATACTGTGATTTGCATATTTCTTGCTGAAAGGGCACAATATGTGTGCCATTTTGAATAGCTCCCATGGATACCTTCCAAGGTATCCAACATGGAACTCAAATTTCAATTGCGGTTTTTCAGCAGTTGGTATCACTGACATAATTTTCAAATATGGGCGTGAGATATTCAGGTATAGATCATACTCATACAAAATTTTGTTTCGATTGCTGCAGCCGTTTAGGAGTTGATAGGGGGGGGGAGACACACACACAGTCAGAGGGACAGACAGACAGAAAGACACACAGACAGACAGACATTTGCCCGGATCGATCTCATAAGTCTACTTTTTCCTCATTTTGCAAAATGTGAAAAGTAGGCTAAAAATATAGCCTTATGATATCACCTTTTGTCCGTGTGTGTATGTGTGTTTGTATGTGTCTGTGTGCCCCCTCTAATAAAATCTAAACGACAAAAGCGATTTCAATGAAACTGGGCATGGACATAGTACTAATTTGCCCAACCCCGACTTGCCCTTCAAATTGTATTACGTCTCACCAATCCAACATGGCGGCTGTGCGAAATATTTCACCGGCATTCTATATCTCCGAAACTATTATTATTATTATCATTATTATTAATCTTGATTGGTCACATTGGACCACTTGAGTCGTTCCACAATCATTCTTCTTTAAAGGTAGTACTGCTTGGTCCTTGCGCTCTTTCCAGTACTTTTTCATTCTTTCAGATCTGGATTTTCTCAACTCAACTGAAATCTCCATAGGCTTTCTATGTGTCATTTGTGCAACAACAAAAAATTGAGTTTTAAGAATGGTGTTAATTTTATTTTTCTCTTCGGCATCTGTTATCTTGAGTCCAACTGCTTTAAGATCTTCTTGGATTTCTTGGATCCATTTTCCTCCAGTTTTCCTTCCTAGATTTCTCATCACTAGTTGGCGTAAAATTCTGTTTTCTGGAAGCCGTAAGATGTGAAAAAAATGAAATTATTTTCTTCTTCATTGTGCTGGTGATTGGATCAATCTCACGATAGACAGTTTCATTCGGGAGAATCCTCCAGACTCCCTCAACCTGATATTTTTATTTATGTACGTTCTAATGATTCTTCTTTACGTTTTGAGGAGTTGATCAGTTCTTTGTTCATTTTTAATTTGGAACAGTGTTTCACATGCATAAGTGGCTTCTGGGAGAGTTACAGTTTCTTAATGTTGGATCTTAGTAGCTATTGATCGGCATTTTTTTATTATATGTTGACCAGGTTAGAGATTGTGCCTTTTTCATTTTATTTGTTCTATTTATCCAAGTTACTTTCCGTAACTATTACTGATATCTCCCTGAAATTTTGTACGGTGATAAAGATCACTACTAGAATTTCACGAATGCTACTTTCAAAGTTCTTTCAATGACATACATTTTTTCCAGTGATAAAATAGGAATCAGGTTGGTTGGTTCCTCAGTTTAGGGGCTGCAACAACTCGGTTATGCAGTCCCATGTACTTTGGGTGTGTGTAGAATCTGTCTGATAACCGGTGTTAATTGTGATGGCTGTATTAGTGTGTGTTATCTGTAATTCAGGTAAGGACCGCAGACTATCAATTTCAATTATTTCCTTATTTTGACACCACATGCTACCGTCAACGACACCTAGCGGCAAACATGGGCCACCACTACCAGCTCCTGGCGACAAACATTGGTAATTAATAAGCGTTAATCAAATCTAACCTACAAATTTAGCATCACACTGTTGTAGTAGTGGAAGGTTCTTTAAAATGTCATAAATCTATCACATGGGGCCCGTCGGCTTTAATTACCCTTCAAAGGAAGACATACAGCGGGATTTTAACGCACTCAAAATATCCGACGACTTCGTCTGGGTTTGAACCCGCAATCTTAGGTACAGGAGCTCAGTATGCTACCAACTATGCCACCGAAGCCGACGTTTATTATATTCGGCGGATAAGTATTAAAGTTATAACAATATTTACTTTAATAAATTATCACAGTTGTTAGCTCTTAAAACGTGTGGAATATTGTATTCTTTTCATCTAATGTATGCCACTTCTGTACTCGTAAATTGTGTCGATAGTTGTAATTAAGTGGTTAAGACATGCAGACGCTTTGAAGTAGGTAAATTCTGTACTATAGTGAACCTCTGATGTAAATACTAGCGGCTTCGATGCCCAAGATCACGGGTTCAAACCCGGCCAAAGTTGTCGGATTTTTTAAGAGCGTTAAAAATCTCTCAGTATGCCTTCCTTCGGAGGGGAAGTAAAGCCGGCGGTCCCATGTCATAGATTTATGGCATGTTAAAGAACCTTCCATTAATTACACATGTGTGAATCTAAATTATATAGGTTAAGAATCTAAACAACGCTCTTAGGTTCCTACGTTCGTTGCCAGACTGCGGTGGCGTCTTGTAGCTAAGTTATGAACTAGTAGTCGTTGACGGTGGCGTTTGGCGGTAAAAGTAGGAACTATTTGAAAATTTTAAAACCTTCAGTCCTTAGGCCTACTTGAATTTAAAAAAACAGATAACACACATCAATACAGTCATCACAATTAACACCGGTTATCAGACAGATTCTACACACACCCAAAGTACAAAGGGCTACATAACCGCGTTGTCGCAGCCCCTAAACTGGTGAACCAACCAACCAACCTTATATAACTCTCAGTTATGTTTAAAGCACAAACAGTGAAATACATACATATATCGGAATATTTTATGTCTGTTGCTTGAGTTGGCGTTGGGAGTCACAAGAAGTGTACCGTACTTACATCTTTATTTACGATGAATTGGATTATTTTTAATGCAGTGCATTTCTTAATGTCTGTTGGGTTGTTTCGGTGTACTCTGAGGGCAGTCCCAATATTTGTGTAATAAATAAATAAGTAAATAAATAAATACGTTCCTTAAAATTTGTGCTGCTACTTTTATTTTCAAGTTGCACTACTGAGACTTCAATTCTCCATGTAATTTCTTCTTTAGATAGGTTACATTTAATGTAATGACGAGTAAAATTTTTTTACACTTTTAGAGTCTATAAGGAAAAAGACGTATATTCTGTAATGTAACAAGAACTTTCCTCGTATTGTTAATATTGCGTGCAACTTATCATGCAGTGAGCATTGTGCACGACGTCCTGTAAGATAAAGCGCCTTTCCCACTTCCTTCCTAGATCTTGATGGTGAATAACACCAGTGTTGTCATATCTATTATTTGCCTATTTTTAGCCTACTTTTCACATTTTGCAAAAATGAGGAAAAAGTAGACTTATGAGATCGATACGGGAAAATGTGTGTGTGTCTGTCTGTCCTTCTGTCTGTCTGGCTGTGTGTGTGTGTGTCCCCCCTATCAACTCCTAAACGGCTGTAGCAATCAAAACCAAATTTAGTATGAGTGAAGATGTGCACCGGACTATCTCACGTCCATATTTGAAAATTATGTCAGTGCTACCAACTGCTGAAAAAATGCACTAGAAATTTCAGCTCCATGTTGGATATCTTGCAAGGTATGCATGGGAGCTATTCCAAAATTGGCACACATGCAGTTAATACTATTTCAGTTTAATTTCCGGGAGGCAAACAATGACAGTGTTGCCAAAATAATTTTAAGTCTTCTGATAAGTCCAATGTTTAAATGCATATAACTTCTACACTATCAATTGGATTTCAACCACATTTTGTATGTAATATATGTACATAAACAGATATGACTGAGAATATTCTTAAGAGCCACCAGGACTGACAACTGTTAATAATTGCTCTCTCTATTTTTTTTATCCATATACCAATATATCAGAAAGTATGCAAGCCAACAGCTTTAAACTATGCACACGTATATTCTGACATTTTAGATTAATTTGGAGTAACTTATATACGTCAGTTCTACCAACATGATTATAAGCCTGCTGATAGTACCAATTTTTAAATACATGTAACTTCTATACTATCAGTTGGATTTCAACCAAATTTCGTATGTGCTATGTGTACCATAACAGATATGACTATAAGTATTGTTAAGAGCAATCAGGGCTGCCAACTATTAATAAATGCTGCCTATATTTCTTTTACCCTAATATCAATATACATGAAAGTATGCAAGCCAACAGCTCTATACTTTACAGACGTATAGCACCTGACATTCTAGATTAATTTGGAGTAATTAATACAAGGCAGTGCTGCCAACATGATTCTATGCCTGCTGATATGTCCAATTTTAAAATATATGTAACTTCTATACTAACAAATGGATTTCATCCAAAATTGGCACAACAAGATATCATAATATTTCAGATCATTTCTGACCAGCACACGCTTGGAATTGTTGGCAACATGCTTTTACGCGTGCTGATAGATCCAGCGTCTAACTGCATGTAACGTCCATTGGACTTCAACCAAATTTTGTGTTCTGTACCTTAAGCGATGGAACTATGAATATATTCAGTCGCCAGGGCTGCCAACTGTAGTGCTCTATTAGGCTACATTATACCAGGTATATTTTGAACTAATTTGATATTTCGATATTACCAACTTAATTTTGTCATTATTCTAGATAAGTTCATATACTGTAGAATAATCATTGGCATGAAGAGTAGGCTGTATAGTTCTTCAGGGACCTTCTTGTTATTTATGAAATACTAGCAGAAGTACCCATTCTTCGAACGGTCGTCGGTATTAATAACCAGACGTAATCAATTGAGCTACTGTTGCAATGGTTAGGGGCTTGGAACCTGTTTGTCGACAAAGATAAATGATTAGTTGAAATATGCTCTGAAACTAATTTACCTAACGTGTACTTCCTGACGTGAAAATAAAATTGAAAACCTCGTAGACCAAATGCAATTCACGTCACATAAAAACTGACCCTCACTGTTGTGTCAAGTGCGCATCCAGAGGAAGACCCCTTTAATAAATTATAAAAGCTTGTGGTGCATGAAAATCCAGATTTTTAGCCTCTAATGGCCCTAATTTCTAAAAGCAAAAAAATAAAATAAAAAATAAACTATTTCAATTCAGGAATTTTTGAAAATAATGTTGCTGTTTGAAGATATAATAGACCATCTGTACGACACATCGCACGTTTGAGCGTCTCTTTCCTTCCCACTTGTGAAAAAATCGAGGGTACCTCTTGACCCCCATAAGCGCATTGATGAATTTTACAGTTTTTGTTGGTTCCGTGATAACCTTATAGCCATTTGCAAACTTTCACAGAAATTTAATAAATGGAGTGGCATTACTTCTTGCAGAAATAGATGGAAAGTTGGATGTACCTTTTTGAGACACTGTTGTCATGGTTACTGGCTTGCATTCCTACATTAATTTATTAAATGAAATTAGTTTTTTGGCAATATCTCAGAAACTCTTGGTTTTAGAGCATTAAAATGTAGTTTTCGGGGACCCTTTACGACTGTTTAGGGGCCCCGAGTTTTTTTCTGACACCAAGGGGCTGAAAATGAGCTTTGTCTCGTCGTTGTAGGCCGTAGTATCATCATCATCATCATCCTCTTGCACAGTTTCCAGCCGTTGGCCGGGTCTGTTTGGAACACAGGCCACTCCAACGTCTTCTGTCTTCCCACCATCTCTCAGCTTCCACCCCCGTCCAGTCTTCTGCTCTCTTCTTCACGCTTTCTTCCATCCCTTTCAGACACCTGTCTCTCGGTCTTCCTCTCGGTCTCTTTCCTTCCCACTTCGTCTCGTGTATCCTCCTGGGTATCCTCTTATCCTCCATTCGTTTTACATGTCCATGCCATCTAAGTCTAGATTTCACTATACCATCCCGTAATGGAACCTCCTTTATTAATTCTCTGGTCCTCTCATTTCTTATTCTGTCCATCTTTGTAGCTACAGTACTGCTTCTCAAGAACCTCTTCTCACTGTCCTGTATTTTGCTCTTCTCCCTTCCTTTCATAGCCCAGGTCTCCGAGGCATACGTCAGGATAGGGGCATAGTACGTCCGATATATGATCTTTTTTCTGTTCTGAGGGACATCCTTGCTCCATAACATGCTTCTCACACTCCTTCGGAATGCTTCTTCCTGCCTCCCCCGCTCATTTTTAGCCTACTTTCGATTTTTGCAAAAAATGAAAGTAGACTTATGAGATCAACACAGGGCGAAAAAAGTGTGTCTGTCTGTGTGTGTGTATGTGTGTGTGTGAGTCTGTGTGTGTGTCTGTGTGTGTGTGTGTCTGTGTGTGTGTGAGTGTGTGTACTCTGAATGTCTGTCCCCCCCTATCAATTCGAACACGGTGAATGCGAATTGAACGAAATTTGGTACAAAGGTAGCACTAGCAAAGGACACCTCAGTGTCATGTTTTATATCGCCGCCATCTTTACTAAAACTGAATGGCGGCCACTCAAACGTTCAAAACGTAAAATCAAATAACGACTAACCAAATCATCCGATCTCTACCAAATTTGGTAACAGCATACCTTCGTATAGGATGCGTCTTGTGACCAAACTACAAGGTCGTCCGCCATACCATTTCAGGATGGCGGCCGTGCGAATTATGCAAACTTTATAATCCATATCATGGGACCCACCAGTTCCGATTATCGAGCCGAGAATCGTTTTAACTGTTCTAAAGGAAGAGGCACGTTCGAAATTAAAAGTTTATTTTGTAATACTATAGTGCAGACGTGATTTTAAAAAGCTGAGCTGATTCACTAATAAGACAAGATGGCAGCGGATATCTTGTGCCTGACTTATATTTCACTAATTTGAGTATTGCATGCAATATAGCGTACTGTACAAAATAAATAAACTTTGTATGAAATGCTTTATATATAAATAATATACTCCAGTGATGAAATCGTTTAGTATAAATCATTATTTGCTAACAAGTTCTATGTAAGTCATTTTAAATAGAACGATATTCGTTGACACAATTAGCTCAGTGGTAGAGCGTGAGCCTATCGCTCAAATGCCTATGGTTCAAACCCGATCAGAGCTAGGTTTTTTGCTTGAAATGTTATATGTTTATTGTTTTGTAATGACTCAGATGTTTTAAAAAAAGCGTTATATTGTGCATATTATGGTGTAAAATATATATTTAATTAAAACATAATTCGCCAGCAGATTTACTCTGGTCGCTAGAATGCACTCGCTCTGTTAGGACACGGCCGACTGAATACGAGCTGCGCATTCAGTCGGCCGTGGTTAGGATTATATTGTTCGATATTTCACCACTAGATGGTACGACTAGTCTACGAGGGGCTCCATTGATTACTACACCATTGGCATTCTATGCGCATCGAATTTGAAGAATGACAAGATGATACTACGATACATTTTTACTTTTTATTTTAAAGGGTTTGTAACAGCCTATTTTGCGTTACTTGAAAATGTTATTTGAAGTAAAGAACAAAACGATTTCACATAGTAGGTGTTAGTTCAGGTTATTAATTACTACTTTTATTTGAGGCAAATAGCAATCGAAAATATCCACATAGTTTGTATACACACGTCTCTGTAGGGTCATGGAAAGATTTGTTAATTCAATTAGGGTTGTGAAAGCCATGCACAACCAGACGTGTAAAGACATGCCTCAACTCAAAGTTGGATGTTGCCCACGGCAGGTCGTATATGTAATAATAATAATAATAATAATAATGTTATTGGTTTTACATCCCTTTTAACTACTGCTGCTTTTAGAGACACCGGGGTGCCGGAATTTTGGCCCGTAGGGGATCTTTAACGTGCCAGTAAATGTACTGACACGGCTCCCTCGCATTTGTGCACCCTCAAATGCCAGCTGACTGCGCCAGGATACGAACCTGCAACCTAGGGCCCAGCAAGCGAGAACGTTACCGCTGAGCCACGCAGCCAGTCCGGTCGATTATGTCTCCAGATCCATAACATTCTTGATATACTTCTTATCTTTCTTTCTTCAATGATGGTAGCAGTTTTTATCTAGGTTGTGGCGTTTGGTAGAGGTAAATCGTTTCTAAGGTCTTCAACAAAGAATAGTTCTATTATACTCTTTGATAATAACGAGTTATAACTATACTCATACATTTAGGAGAAAGTAGGCTATATGTTCTTTACTGAACATCTTGTTTCTCTATAGTTTCTTCCATTATCTTGTATCAGGCTTCCCAGATACCTGAAACTCTCCACTTTCTTCAGCTGTTCCCCACCAATTGTTATTCCCGTTGTGGTTCTTTCCTTCTTCCTTGTTGTGATCACCATCTCACTCTTATTTATGCTAAATTTCATCCCATATCCTTGTATTATTCCTTCCCACACGTCCAACTGTTCCTGTACCTCCCCCTCCTTGTTTCCCCAAATCATCAAATCATCCGCTAACACCGTTGCTTTCATCTTTCCTTCCCCAATTACTTGTGCCACTCGGATCATTATGTCATCCATCACCACAATGAAAAGTAACGGTGCCAGTGCACTTCCTTGTTTCAGGCCGTTTCTCTGTTCCACCCAGTCCGATCTCTCTCCTCCCACTTTCACACAGCTCACGCTTCCCTTGTACATCTCCTTTATCCTCCTTATAGTCCATTTTTCTACTCCTCTATCCTCCAGGGACTTCCATACTTTGTTTCTGCATACACAGTCATATGCTTTCTTAATGTCCAGGAAGGCCATCAGTAGATCTGTTCCATACTCACAGTGCTGTTCTTGTAACTGCCTTACAGCAAAAATCAAATCCACTGTGGACCTTCCTGCTCTGAAGCCATGTTGTTGCTCCCTCATCCCTCCTTCTATCCTTGTCCTAATTCTCCTTTCCAAAACTTTCTCAAACATCTTTGCACAATGACTCATCAGTTTTATTCCCCGATAGTTTCTGCATTCTGTTCTACTACCTTTCTTGAAGATCGGGACAATTATTCCCTTTTTCCAGTCCTCTGGGGTCTTCCTTTCCGTAGTGTAATAATAATAATAATAATTATAATAATATATAACAATATAGGGATAGGGATATAATTGACCTTTCGTAGCACACCAGCACGTGTAAATCGCGTAAAAAAAATTTAGAGTACCCCTTGACCCCCTTAAGCGCATTATATGTATTGATGAATTTTACAGCTTAGTTTGGTTCCGTTATAACCTTACAGCCGTTTGCAAACTATCTCATTAATGTAATAAATGGAATTGTATTGCGTCTTATATTACAGCAATAGATGGACCTGTGAATTTCTGTTGCCATGGGTACCGGCTAGCTTCTTTTCATTATTGTATTAAATGAAATTAATTTTCTGGAAATATCTCAAAAACTGTTGGTTTTAGGGCCTTAAAATGTGGTTTCGTTTCTTACATTGAGGGGCTGAAAATGAGCTTTGTCTCGCCCTTCTACGCCTATTTCAGCAAGTATTTTAAGGGGGTAGGCCCCCTTTTATGAGAGGTACAGAGAAGAGTTACATCAATGATTGGTGTCGTGCCTCTGAAGGATATCTGTACCAAATTTTACCTTGATCCACTCAGCCGTTCTCGAGTTATAAGGACACAAAAAATTGTCCACAGACAGACAAACAAACATACAGACTGACAGACAAAAAATTTATTTTCGCGCGCATCCGTCATAAAACAGTCTAAAACGCGTAAATAACGCAAATTTCAGTAGAAATTCAGAAAAAACAGACAAACTTTCATTCTTATAAGTAGGGGGGTAGTAGGGGTTCTGCCCCCCCCCACCACTACTCCCAATGCGAGCCGATAATTCCCGAACCCGTGGTCGGAGATTCACGAATAAAGTGTCGTTGGACTCGGGCTGACGGGGGCTTTGCTATGGACCACTCATTTCAACCCCTAAATAAAACCTACCCCTACTAGGGGGTGAAATTGTAATTTTTTAGTGAAAGTCTCTTTTCAAATACGACACGTATAAGGTGCGCTGCTAAAATGAACTTAAATGTTGTTGCTCATATCACGCATACGTTTTTCTGGCTGCCGCTATGGATGAACATTTTTGTTTTTGTTTTTTACGCATGCGCACTGGGGATTTTTGTAAGAGGGCGAGCTCTTTGAAAAAAAATGATTGATAAGAAGAGGTTTTGATGGTGAGGAGAGAGCCAGATAGTCGCCTACTTTCCTACGAAGTTTGCCGATATGTCTCAAACGCAAGGTCGGATTTGGACGTGTGACGTGTCAAATCGCTTGTCTCGAAGCCCTATACATGTTATTAATAGGTTAAAGTTTTGAGAATGAGGGAAACAGGCTTTTTTTTGGGGTAAAACCATGATTTTAGACTTTTTCCGATATCTCACGAATGCATGGTCGGATTTGGTCCTATGACGTGTCAAATGGCTTGTCTCGAAACCCTGTGTATTTTGGTAATAGGTTAAAGTTTTTGAGAATGAGGGAAACAGAATATTTTGGGGTAAAACCGTGATTTTAAACTTTTTGCTATATCTCGCGAACCAATCATGCTAGAGGCATGTACGACGGGTCCAAGGACTCGGGGTGACGTCGTCTCTGCTATGGACCACTCGTTATAATTTAAAAAAATTGGAAACTCGATTTTGGGGTAAACACGTGTTTTTTGTGATTTTTGCCGATATCTCACGAACCAATCATGCTAGAGGCATGTACGACGGGTCCAAGGACTCGGGCTGACGTCGTCTCTGCTATGGACCACTCGTTATAATTTTAAAAAAATTGGAAACTCGATTTTGGGGTAAACACGTGTTTTTTGTGATTTTTGCCGATATCTCGTGAACCAATCATGCTAGAGGTGTGTTCGACAGGTCCAAGTACTCGGGGTGATGTCCTCTTTGCTATGGACCACTTATTGTAATTTTAAAAAAATTGGGAAACGCGATTTTGGGGTAAACACGTGTTTTTTGTGATTTTTGCCGATATCTCACGAACCAATAACGCTAGAGACGTGTACGAGGTGTCCTAGGACTCGGGCTAACGCCCCCCTTTCAAATGTGGTAGATATTTTTTTTCAAAAAAAAATTCACATGGGTCTAACGCCATACATGTTGAAAAAACGTTTTCTTTTTCTTTACCTGTTTATAATGTTTATAAAGCGTGGTGGTTGAGAGAGACAATACGGCTGGGTGTGTGTGTTTCAATGAACCTGTCGCTGACCACGGTGGCCGTGTTCAATAGAACAATCGCTATTTCGGCTGGTCGGTGTATGACAGAGCGAGCGTGCGTTTTTCCTGATATTTTACCTTTAACGTGTAAACGGTGATGAGAACTTGATTCTATGTTGGTCGAAGCGAGTAGAGAAAACAAACTTACAGGAGGTGAATGTCATTTGAGCTTATTGGAAGGCTCCGATCTGACTTGACAATAGGTGCAATGGAAAAAATGACCAAGACGCTTGAAGGTGAAATAATCTGACCATCGTGGTGGCAGGGGAGTGTGAAAGGCATGCACACACATTTGTGAAACCACATGTAGGCTAAACCAGTGACATCCTGTCTTGCTTCGTACGTGACAAAATGCAAGTTCAGGTGACATTTGATCTACCTCAGGTGTTCACCTGGGACGTTATCTGTCCACGTGCGCGATAACTGTTAACAAGTCACATCCTGTTTTGCTTCGTACATGACAAAATGCAAGTTGACGTGAAATTTGATCCGGCACAGGTGTTCGCCTGGGACGTTAGCTGTCCACGTGTCTGATAACAGAATGGTCAAAGCGTGGGTAAAAAAAAGATTATACATGCAACGTAACATATATAAAGACATGTCGTTATCATTTCCACACTCACTTAGGTGACTACCTTTGAACACACTGCGTTGCAAGAAACCCCTGGTCTAGTTTATCAGTTTTGGTGTTGGTGGAAAATACTTAACCTTGTTGTGGGGTAGGTATATATTTATTCATTTATATATTTATTGATTTTATATAAATACATGCAATTATTTATTGATTAGATAATTAATGATTTTTATTTATTTATTTGTTTGCAGATAACGTGTATAGCCGATCTGTCGTGTGTCTGTGGGAAATATATATTAAAGAAAGAGAAAGACAGACCGATAGAAAAGAAAACCATTTCCACACTAGCCCACGAGACGGGAATATAGAAAAGCATTACACGTCAAGGTGAGATTTGTTTTTTTATATAATATAACCTGTTTGATTTTGTTTTGTTTATGAAATGCATAAACTATATGGAATGGATATACTTATGGTGGTTTATTTTATTTCTTTTTAGAGTGTTGGAAAACGCTTGACCTTTGTTAATAACCAGGAACGTGTGTGTTTGGGACCATTGTCAAGCAGTCTACAGGTGAAAACTCAGGTGAGAGTGTTCTTTCAAAATAATGTCTTTTACTGCTGAGAATACGTTAACTTGGGAGCCCCTTGAGTCTTGTTTCAAATCACGTGTATGCTCTGGCCGCGTGGTCAATGTTAGAAAAAGTTTGATTCCCAAAGAATTTTTAGAATCTTGTTTTGAAATTTTTAAAATTGAAATTTGTACAGCGCAAAGGTTGCATACGGCTTTAAAGGTGAATACAGAACTGGTGTGCGATTTCGTATATAAAAAGAAGGACGTAGAGCATAAAGATACATTTTATATTTGCAGTAAAATGCAAGAGCTATTCATAGCCCATAATTTGGAACATTGGTATGAAACCCACGTGGTGAATGCCTTGCTATCAAAATTTGATAAACTGCAACAAGGACCGAGTGGTCTAGCCTTAGACAAAATTCATCATTTGCAAATCAACATTTGTCAATTCAACCCGTTGAATGCTGGGTCTAGCTATATTAAAACACCACCAGCAATAGCTTCGAAAAAGGCTGTGGTGAATATTGAAAATTTTGATGATGAATGTTTTCTGTGGGCTGTGGCTGCGTATTTGCAGCCAGCTCAAGATCGTCATGTTAACAGACCAGCAAAGTACAAGGCCAAGTTTGATGAATTGAAACAAACGTTAAATTTAACAAGAGTGTCGTTCCCTATGGACTTAACCGAGATCCATAGGTTTGAACAAGATAACCAGGACTTTTCGTTCATGGTGTATGGCCTTGATGGTGATGAGATTGTGGGTCCTCTTTATGCTACAAAAGAACCGAAACGACATCACATTCATCTTTTATATCAGTCTTACGGAGAGGTGAATCACTATTGCCTAATTAAAAGCCTGAGTAGATTGCTAAGCAGTCAAATGTCTAAATATAAATGTAAAAAGCATATTTGTGATCGTTGCTTGCAATATTTTACAACCCCCATGCTCTTAGAACGTCATAGGGTAGATTGTGTTTCTCAGGAAGCAGTGAGATTGATATTGCCACAAGGGGACAAGGCTGTGTTAAAGTTTAAGGACATTCACAAGCGTGACACTGTCCCCTATTTGGTATATGCAGATTTCGAAGCTCTCACCACACCCATGGCGGGATGTGAACCAGATCCCACCATCAGCTCAACCACACCCATTCAAAAACATGAACCTTTTGCCATTGGATTTAATGTGGTGTGTGCCCATGACCCCACGCAATCCGTTTACAAATACCGTGAGGGGCCAGATTGTGCCAAATGGTTCTTGGATGAACTTGTGAAGTTGGCTCATGATGTACAGGAATTACTGGACCACCCAGTACCCATGAGCCTATCTCCAGAACAACAGCAGCAGTATGAGCATGCCATGACATGCCATATTTGCGAAAAGCCACTGATCAATGCTGAAGACACCGTTCGTGATCACTCGCACTTTACGGGGGAGTTTCGTGGAGCTGCGCATAGTAAATGTAACTTGAACTTTCCAGCTCCTCGTTTCATCAGTGTCTTTTTCCACAATCTGGCGAATTATGACATTCAGTTTTTGATTCGTGAATTGGGTCATGTCAACAAGGGCTCGTTTACCATTATTCCCCAAAACCATGAGCGTTTTACAGCCCTGACATGGAGGTTGGGCGACTTAAGCATTCGATTTTTGGATTCCTTTAAGTTTATGGCATCCTCGCTAGACAGCCTTGTGAATGGCTTGAATGAGGAGGAATTAAAAAATACTAGAATGCATTTTAATGAACCTGAGCAATTTCAATTGTGCATTCGGAAAGGTATATTCCCATATGATTTCTGCAATAGCTGGGACGTGTTAAAGCAAAGAAAACTCCCACCACAAGAGAAATTTTACTCGAAACTAACACGCAGTACCGTTTCCGATGAAGACTATGCACATGCATGTCAAGTTTGGCGAGTGTTTGGCATGAACACGCTAAGTGAATATGCTTTGCATTACCTAAAACTGGATGTATTGCTGCTCACTGATGTGTTTGAAAAATTCCGTGAGTTGTGTCAACACATTTACGGTCTTGACCCGGCTCACTATTATACGAGTCCTGGACTCTCGTTTGATGCCGCTTTGAAATACACTCAAGTGGAATTGGATTTACTCACTGACGTAGACATGGTTCTATTTTTTGAAAAGGGCATTCGTGGCGGCTTTGTGTCACTTAACCAACGCCATGCCGAAGCGAACAATGTCTACATGCCTGATTATTCACTAGACAAACCAGAATCGTACTTAATGTACTATGACGTGAATAATTTGTATGGTTACGCCATGGGTCAGCCTTTGCCCTATGGGAAGTTTGCTTGGCTGACAGAGAAACAAGTGTCAGAATTTGATGTAATGAAGGCTAGCCAAGAAACAGGCTGTGGATATGTGCTAGAAGTGGATATTGAATATCCCTCATCCTTGTATGATGAACATGCCGATTTCCCATTCTGCCTTGAGCAAATGGTTCCCCCTGACAGTAAAGTGAAAATTGAAAAACTCATGGGCACACTTTACAACAAAAATCGGTATGTACTACATATCCAAATGTTGGTGCAATGCCTCGCCCAAGGCTTGGTGTTGAAGAAAGTCCACAGGGGTATTTCTTTTGCTCAAAAAGCATGGCTTGAGCCATACATGCGACTCAACACGGAGCACCGACAAATGGCAACACAGCAGTTTGAAATTAACTTTTTTAAATTAATGAACAACTGCATCTATGGCAAGTCTATGGAGAATGTCCGCAAATACCGTGACATTAAATTGGTGAATGTCTGGGAGGGGCGGTGGGGTGCCCGGCGGTACATTGCCAAGCCAAATTTCAAATCGATCAAAATTATCGATGAGGATTTGGCTACTATTGAAATGAGTAAGACCAGCGTGACCATGGATAAGCCCATTTACTTGGGTCAAGTCATTTTAGACTTTTCTAAATCGGTCATGTATCGATTCCACTATGAGTTTGCGAAACGCCATTTTGAGGACGTCTCCCTTTTGTATATGGACACGGACTCATTCATTTACCACATTCGCCACTGCAACCCCTATGACGTCATGAGGCAACATAGTGACTGGTTCGACACCTCTTGCTATAGCGCTGACAACGTGTTTCAGCTGCCCATAAAGAACAAAAAGGAAATGGGCGTTTTAAAAGATGAATGCGGTGATTCCATTATGACGGAATTCGTAGGTTTGGCTTCAAAAATGTATGCTTATCGCACACTCGACTGTAAGGAAGCCAAAAGAGCAAAAGGTGTAGGTAGGGCAGTGGTAAAATCGCTACGTGTTAATGACTATCTAGCGGTTTTACGCACGGGCAAAGCTATGTCTCATACACAGTGCAGGATACAATCCAGCAACCATCATCTGTATCTTGTGGAACAGAGAAAACGCACCCTCGCCTCCATGGATAACAAACGTGTGTGGGCTGATGACCTGCTCACCAGCCTGCCCTGGGGTTATGATCGCAAGGAGGAGGAGGTGTGATTTCACTGTATAATCGTTTATGGGACATAGCTTTATGTAACTTGTAGATTTAGTATTTTGTAAATATTGGTTTCTGTCATTGTAAATAGTAGATTTTGTAAATAGTGACAACCCACTTGGACCTTTTGCTCTTTAAAAAGTTCTATGCAACCTTATTTAAAAAAAATTTTTTTTTTGATTGGTTAATAGTGTGATTATTTTAACGCTGTACAAAGTTGAGTTTTTTTGTAAATATGAAATAAGTAAGATTTTTAGTAACTTTAATAACTAGTATTTAATTATTTTTCGTAATGTAAATGATAAACTAAAAAGTTCTTTTGGGATGAGTGAGCATGTAGAGAATGTGCTTTTGGGAATAAATAAAGTGGTTGTGTTTGTTTCCAAAGACAGGTGTGAATGTATGAATGGAGAGAGAAAACTGGTGTGTATGATTGACCAGAGCAAACACGATGAGGTAGAGTGGGTGGGTGGGGAGGGGGTAAATGGTCACTTATATACTCATTTTGTTTTAAATAGTTTCGTTTTTCATTGAAATGAGGCAGACAATAGACATTATTTTTGCAAAAACAGTCTTACCTGCAAAAGTCGTAGACCTCGACGTTTCTCCAAACACGCATCAGCACATTGCAGTATTATCAAGGTCAAGCACTCGCATCAACATCATTGTCAAATCTCAACTTTCGACATACACCAAATGGAAAAATGTGAAAACAGCAAAATGGAAAATCCATGTTTCCATATCACCAAAAACGCAAAACTTAAAACGGACATTTTTAAAAACTGGAAATGGCCATTTGTGAAATATGAAAATTCAAAAAACTTTAAACGGACATTGTTTAAAATGTGTCATCAACAAACTGGAAAAATCCATATCATTAAAAACGCAAAACTTGAAACGAACATTTTTAAAATCTGTAAATTGCAAAATGACAAATGGCAGTGTGTGAATTCATTATGTATGAAATGTGTAAAATGAAAAAAATCAGCCATCAACATCACGATTTCTTAAAATTAAAAATAACATAACATCGTGCTCTGGTAAACCTTTGTTTTTATTTCATAACCATAAGGGAATTGACAAAAGAAAAATAGAATACAAACACATCCCAATTCCTCACTCCTCAATGTTTATGTCCATGCATCATCAACTTTCCTTTCATAGCACTCATGACAATTAGGGCTGCCATCCTTTCACCTACTGAGGCATCACTGGATGTGAAACGTTGTTTAGCTTTCTTCAATAACAATTTATCTGCCACATGTCTTGAACCAGGATGACTGTGGCGATAAGAAAGGTCATGTTCCTTGCATGCTTGATCCAAAAGATTAATGGGTACATCACCACGTTGTAAACGTTTTTCGAGACGAGTTCCAGGGCCGCAAAAACGATAACCTGGAAGATGGATTTCGAAAGGTAAGTATTGAATCACTTTGTCAATGACGCCATTGCCAGTACAGGTCTGGCATATCCTTTTCCATCGATGGTAAAAAGGTTTGGTCTTCCTCCTCCTCTGTGGACGATGTTTGTGTTTGTTGTTGTTGTTGTTGTTGCTTTTTCTCGCCATGACACCCGTGGAATGATTCAACAAAGTCTTTACATGGACTTTTATGACCGTGATACAGTTTCACTAGCTGGCAAGTCGCACACTGACGCATAGACGGTATTTTTGCCATGGCCACTTGCTTATGGTGATCGTAATCCGTACAGGGTTGCAATTCACTCAACACAGGATCTTGAGTCCATGATTTTGGTACATGTTGCCAGATTTCTTTGACCGCGTTGGCGGCCACATAATAAATGAACGACTTGGGCAGCGCCAAGAGTTCCTCTTTGGTAAAACTGTCTAGTTTCTTTTTGCACACAAAGAACTTGCCGATGGCTTTGTCCGTAGCATTGCCTTTCTCCATGGTAACACGTGCTGTAGATGTTTACACGTCGCTTGTAGAAATCTCACTGACGTCATTCACAGGTAAATCATGAGTTATAATTTTGTTCAACAACTCCCAGCAGGCATGGGTGGTTAACCAATGAAAGAGATGCCACGCATGTGATAGGGCTGTATGGGTAATGTTGCCACAGGAACAAGTATCCATGAGCGTTTGCAGGGAGGGGCAGCCCAACTCCATGAGGTCGATACATTGGCAGTAAGACGCCAAAAATGGTTGCAACCATTGACGTTTTTCATTACCTTTCACAAATACCACATTGGCCGAGGACAAGTGTGCTTTCATGACCACGTCCAAATATTTATAGGAAATGGTTCCCTGATTCCAGTCTAGTTGCCTATGATTTTCAATCCACTGGGTTTGTTTACGGTCTTTTTCACACAACAAATCAAAAGCATGGGGTGGTTTAAATAGCAAATGCGTAGCTTGTGATATCCAAAACGTGGTACAATCGATCACGGCCACTTGTTTAAATATAAATTTGTTGTCACCAATTTTAAACCCTTGGCAATCCACAATGAGTGTGCGCAACATGTTGACGCTTGTCTGGACCAAGTTCAACTGACGACTGACTGACGATCAAGTGTGATCATGGCATGGACTTACCTGCCATGCTAGTTTCAAAAAAGAAGGTTAGGGTAGGACAGAGGGACATGCAAAAATAAGAATTTAAGAATTACATCATTTTATTATCATAACACGTCTTACAGGCTTTTCTCATTTTGGGATAAGGACGATAGCAACTGATACAACAATATAGTCTCTTGTGTTTGTAACGTCCATAACACCGATGATGTCCCAATGTCTCTAAACTAGACGTTTTTGATGGTGAGCTGCTCACCGAAGCACCATGGATACCATACGGCCCACATGTATCATAACTTGTATTTTTTTCATCACCCAGAGACACAAGTGAGGGATAGCTTGAATGACAGGGTATATTTCCCACTTTCATTCTGCACAGGTAGGGGCAGGTGGGTGACCAGCGCTGATGTTCCTGCATGGGTTCATCACCCTCCTGCCATTGGTCTATGATGATGGGACAAAAGGCACATTTCACTTCATCTCTTGTTTTTAAATAGTAGAATCCAGCGGCCGCCAAGTCTTGAGGGTTTATGAAAGGCACTGGCCATGTGGCAAAAGTCTTGAAACGTTGTTCCTCAGAGTTTAAATTCATGGATGTAACGTCTCTTGAGGCTTTAAAGCAAGACATGACTGAGCGGCTTGACGTGGGATGACCTGTTATTTATACACTCGTCACTTGGTTGGACAGTGGATAATAGTTGACTTGTTTGTGGTGAATAATCAAACAGTAGGCCGTCGTATTGGCTGGTACATTGTCATGCGTTTCAAAATCTAGTCGAATGTCGATATTGGATGGCTTGACAGACTCTTCCAGGTATGAACAGTCAAAAACAATCAGTGGTGCTCTTGCCTTAAACGCTTGGGGTAGTAGCATGGGGCCGTTCTCTTTTTGATAATACGACCATCGAAATTTAGAAAACAAGTCGTACAGGGGGCCAAACTTATTTTTTGAAAAATCCAAATCCAGTCCTTCATAGGGAAACACAGCTCCGTTGAGGAAAAGACGTGCATTTCTCAATTGCAAGTGATCAAATTGCGTGGCATCTTTGGTTTGTTGATACTTGCGATTCGTTTGAAAACCCACAATCAGGTAGAGAGGTCTCTCTGTATAGCGAGCTGTTTTTACAGACCAACTGTGTGTGTTGGTGGTGGGCAATAGCGGATACTCATGGAGTGCCCAGCTTCTAAATTCCATGGGTAGAGGCATATCTCTCTTTACCATTTTGAGTATGTCCAGTTTTTTGCTATCTTCGAGGGTCACATGGGGGACTTTCCATAGCAAGCGTTGTAGTTGAATTTTTGAATCGATGGGGGCATTGTCGGCTCCCTTGAGTGCATTATTATCACTCCTGTCTCTCACTAGGTAAAGCACTTGCCTTGCGTTAACCACAATGCGTTGGTGATCTTCGGCAAAGCCTAGAACCAGTTTAAGAGGTAAATATCCAGTAAAGGTCCCATCGGTGTGTACCATCCAGTCATTGGTCGAGTCAGGACACCAACCTGCCATGCAAAGTGTTTTACCTTCTTCCTCACTATAAGAGGGGTATAGTTTCATGACACTGGAAATGCCCACATTTCGAGTGCTATCCACCACGATATCGTTAATGACATACCGCACTTCAGAAAACAGAAAGGCCAAACCATGGTTGGCCAACTTGGATGTAGTGGGTGTAGAGCCATCGGCTTTGGTGAGCCGACCTTCAATCTGAATAACACTTTCATGCGGTAGGGTGTAAATATCTTGGTTGTTGATAACAAATTGAATTTCATCATTGTTATTGAGTCCAGGTGTTTGAGCTTGATAGGAATGGAGATCAATTCTTACCACTCCTGGTTGCTCCTCGATGTGGTTTGCTATCTCTAGGATAGAATTCATTATGAGGGTTGACGTGGTAACCCAAATGCTGTAAAATCTGCTTGCCTTGAGATGTTAACGTGTATTCACGTGGCAAACAACTAACACTATTCCTAGACGGTGTTGTTGCTTTATACACAAATTTCATAGTGGCTTTAGCACCAACTTGTAAGTCACTGGTGTGGTGGAATCTAGATCAATGAGTTGTTGATCTCTATTGATCAGTCTTAATGTTATATTACTAATACTATCAACAGCCACAGCATGAAAAAGCACCACTGGAGGGTTTTCACGAATAATATATCCATTGGGCGATGTCACAATAAAGTCATAAAGCGAATGCGATGGTTCTTGATTGGTGTACACTTGGCTAATAATATTACACGTCACCGACACATGATGGTCCTCAATGAATTTCACTTCATGGTCCGATTCATGTTTTTTGTTGGGCTCCAACACACGTGGTTTAAATCCGAGTAATGGGCCAATGGAATCGGGGTGTGTTTTAAAGTCAATGTTGAAGGTAGAGAAAATACTGCAGCGATGAGTGTTAGTATTGCCTACAAGTTCAAACTTGTGCGTTCCGTCGAGAAATGACTTTAAACCATAATGATTGATCAACACCACATAAATGTGTTCATAAATATCATCGATCGTGTATCCACCAGAGTTCAGGGTGAGCACAGAATCATCATAGTAAAACTTGTTGTTCACATTTTCACGTATGTTGTATATTCGATTGTACGTTTCAAGAGAAACAAGTCCTAAACCATAGGGTTTTTCACTCAATTCGATAGGCGGGTAAAAGTCTAGGCTGACTTCAGGTCCACGTCCATGCACTGTAAACGTTTTACTTTCTGCCGACATACTGGTGGCGTTTTTGCTTATGCTGCGTCTTATATAAAAAAATTAAACACAAACGTCCACACTGTTGGCTGTTAAACGTTTGCTCACGTTTCACATTATAATATATCTTGATCCTGTTTCCAAAATAGGTCACTAGTTCCATGGGCGGGGGCAAATTCCCAAAACTGTCAAAGTACCATACCGTGGATCCCTCTTTGACATAAGCTACATAATGCGTTCCTGGTCCTCGGTGATCATCCAAATTGACAACAGCACATTCCTGTTTCCAAGGTCGTGGGGGTAATTGGTTTCGCATAAACACACCTCGAAAATGAGAAAGCTTTAGTTGTTTAGCATAGCTTTCCACTTGTTGATGCGTCAGGGCATGTCTCGCTATGGCTGAGGTTAAAAATTTTTTTTTTTTATATTTCGAAATGGTGAAATCCCAAATCCTTGTTGATAAAAGGCTGGCTTTAAATTGGCATTTCTAGCCCCCATGGCAATCGCTTCCATCGTTTCATTGTGTCGCTGACTTTCTTTGAGTTGTTGCTTGCCCTGCTGCGCGGCTTTAATGGTTTTCGCCACTGCACTGGCACCGCCCAAAAGTGAGCCCAGAGCAGCCAAACCAGCAAATAATGCAGGTAAAAATCCCGCTCGTTTGGGAACGGGAATCACTCGCCCTTGGTTTGAAACCTGTCGCCGACGTTTTGGAATAACCTGTCTCTGTGCTGCTCGAAGGGCTTTCCTTATGGTCAATACATTATTTTTTCTTTTTTTCTTTCGCAAGGGCTTGTCCTCGAATGTTGTAAGCCCTGGCTTTGCCAAGGACAAACTCCTTTTTTTAGTCTTTCTCACTGCATACCTTTGTTTCACCATGATGATAATGACCAACAACCTTTCACACGAAAGTTTAAATCACAACTAACGTCAGATGGTTATTTCATGGCTGTATATTCCAATTCCACATAAAGTGGGAAGTCGTTTATGGTTTTTCCCGCTTGCTTTTCATCCCATGTCAACATGAGATAAAAGGATAATTCGTCACCTGCATTGACCATTTCATGGTCATGGACCAACATCCTATGACCATTTATCTTTATTTGTAAATGGTTCTCATCAGGTATGGCATATTTGATGTGAATGGTTCCATCATAGTGTAATCGATAGTGGCTTAAACCCGAAGCAAGCACATAGGTCAAGTGCTGATCATGGACTAGCGGTAAATGGTTTCTGTCATTCACAGGTTTTTCATTTGTCAGATACACTAAAAACACAGATGGGATAAATTTATAAAGCCTTTTCATTTCATGGGTCACGTAACGCTTGGTACAAACATCGTCTTCGTCTTGTGGGTCTTCCACGTGAATAATCCGATGGTGATTAGCGCTATAGCCATTCACCATAAGCTGGGGCACTTTGTCATAAAACTCATACACTTTGTTATCCACATACTTTTTCGTAGTAACGTCTGTAGACACTTGAGGATGTTTTACATGGGTTAACCGCTTTCCCTTAAAGTCATAATCTCCCTGTTTTGTGCGTGGCACTACTGACCTATCCACATAGTGTTTATTAGCAGGATCTGTTTCCTGTTTAGGATCATGTATGAGGACAGGCCTAGCTTTGGCCATCAACGCACGTCCAAAGACATCCATCGTCAACCTGTAGTACCAGTCTACTGTTTCTATGACAAGGTTCGGTGTCCTGTATATAGACAGCCGGCTAGCCTGTCTAAGCCTTAGTTGAAATGAAGATTATTAAGCAGCAAGAGTCATTCCCCGTGGGGGACATGGTTTCCCATCTCTGTCCCACATCACGTGAACAACGCCATGGTTCACTGTTTCCATCTTCCATTCGCTGCATCATTGTGGGGCCTTCCGGCTGTGGAAAGACTAATCTTTTGCTAACGCTCATTACAGCGCCCAATGGTCTGCGTTTTCAAAATATTTATATTTTTGCAAAATCTCTCTACCAACCCCTCTACGTGTTTCTGGATCAAGTCATGTCTGGATTACAAAAAGAGAATATGGGTTATTTTACATTTTCCATGCAAGAAAATGTGATTTCACCGGATGAGGTAAAGCCTGATTCACTCATGATTTTCGATGATGTATCCACTGAACGTCAAGGCATCATTCAAAGCTATTTCAGCATGGGTCGACACAAACATATCGATTGCTTCTATCTTGGGCAAACGTATTCAAAAATGTCCAAACAGTTGATTCGTGACAATGCCAATGTCATTGTTTTATTTCGTCAGGACGAGAGGAACAGTCGTCACATTTATAATGAACATGTGAATCCGGATATGACCTTTCAAATGTTTACAGAATTGTGTGCCAAGTGCTGGAACACTCAACGTCATGCCTGTTTAGTGATTGATAAACAACGTGAACTCAACCAAGGACGCTATCGCTTAGGGTTTGATCATTTTATTGCTATTTAAAGCCCTGTCTCATTCCCCATCAAGTCATTTGTCAAGACACCATGGCGTTAGCAGAGAGTCAATTGAAAAAGCATATTATTAGAGCAAAAAATACTATTCGCCAAAAGTTTCGTCAATTGAAACAATCACGTGCAAATCATGCTTTGTTTATTCAGCAACATTTAGCACCTCCACTAAAAGCCATGTTGAAACCCTCTTTCAAGCCATCTGAAACGCTACCCACCGTTTCACAAGCCACGCAGACGCTGCACGAGGACCCTGAGGAAGAGGAAGAGGAACAGGAAGATTTGACTAGTGTTAGTGAAGTTGAGGATGAGGAGGAACAAGTGTTTACGCCTCAAAAAAAAGCCGCACCCCTTGCAGAGTTTTTGAGAAAAAAGAAATCCTTGGCCATGGTCGAAACACCTTGCCCTTCCAGAGCGTCTCCGTTTTCACAACTCTTGGCCACCCCTCAACATAAAGCTCAACTGAAAACCATTTTAATAAAATATTATGGATCAACATTGGAACCCTATTTCACCGATCTATTTATTGGAAACACAGATACCACGTATGGTGTTCGCTATGAGAATGATAGTTTTAAAATTGGCGATTCATCCATTAAATTTGCTCGTACTAAAGCTGTCATTAAAAACATCAACTATAAATTAACGCCAGGACTGTTAAAGCTGCTCTTTTCTCGGACCCCCTCTTCCCATGATTATACGTCAGAGGATCTTGACAAATATAAATCCATTTTATTGGATACCCATGCCCACAAAAGACAGTATGATCCCACGCAACAAGTGAATGCCAATATATCTCAAAAATATAAAACCATCATTGCAAAAATGTTTCCCACCAGTCAAAGTACTCGTCGTAAAGCATCCGCTTCGGGAGTGACATTTAAACCATTAAAACCCCTTGTGGATGTTACCTACTGGCATAATCCCAATAAGCTCGTCCAGCGGCTACAGTTGTTGCATGCCTCACGTCAAGCTGGCCATACCGGTCACGATTGGGAAATTCAAGAAATTGAACAAGAACTTCGAAATGCCAAAATTATTGTTTAAGCCCTCACCCATTAAAATGGGTATTGCTCACGAGTTGCATCGCCCAGCTAGGCGTCACTATCCGCGACTCAAGGTGATTTCACGAGGTGTGGATGAACTTTGGCAGGCTGACTTGGTTGAAATGATACCCTATGCTGGCGTTAACGATGGTGTACGCTATATGTTGACCGTCATTGATGTCTATTCCAAAATGGCCTTTGTTGAACCTGTGCGTCGCAAGTCTGGTCTACTAGTTACCAAGGCCTTTCAACATATTATTCAACACTCCCAACGTCAACCTCAGTTGCTACAAACTGACCAGGGGAAAGAATTTTTCAACAAGGATTTCTCCAGTTTTCTCAAATCTAAGGATATTCACCATTACACCACGTACAGCAATCTCAAAGCCAGTGTGGTCGAGCGGTTCAACCGAACATTGAAAACCCATATGTGGAAAGCGTTTACCGCTCAGGGCAGTTATCGCTGGTTGGACATGTTACCTGAGCTAGTGTCACGTTACAATGACACCAACCATAGAACGATTGGGACCAAGCCACGTCTCGTAACTAAAAATATTCAGCGATTGGATAAACTGTTTAACCCCATAAAAACAGCCGATCCTAAACGTCACCGACTGAACATTGGGGATTTTGTTCGTGTGAGCAAATTTAAGTCTGCCTTCAATAAGGGCTACACGCCTCAGTGGGGGACTGAACTATTTCGAATTCGTCGAGTCTACTTGGACAGTCCAGTCACCTATTTACTCGAGGACCTCAACCATCAACCCATAAAAGGTAGATTTTATCTCCATGAACTTCAGAAAACAGCATTTCCTCAGCATTATCTTGTGGAAAAAGTGTTGAAACAAAAAGGAAATAAACTCTACGTCAAATGGTTAGGGTTTAACTCTACGTTTAATTCTTGGATCAATAAATTACATGTTGTGTGAACCTGTGTACTTTTTATTTATTCACCCATGTTGTACACTACCTATAGCTCTATGTGTACAGCGCTCCGCGCTTCATGCATGTTCATACATGTTTGTCTTCCCCTTTCCTCCTGTGTTCTCTCATACATTACCCCTCCCCTCTCCCTCCCTTCACCTCCCACCACTACTGTTTGCAGCTCATGCCTCTCTATTGGTTGTGACATCATTCAGACAAGTTGCATCATACTTTTTACTGATTCAGCGATTCCCACGCTTTGAACATTCTCTTATCGTGCACGTGGACAGATAACACCCAAGCGAACACCTGTGCCGGATCAAATTTCACATGAACTTGCATTTTGTCACGTACGAAGCAAGACAGGCTGTAACTTGTTAACAGTTATCGCGCACGTGGACAGATAACACCCAAGCGAACACTTGTGAAAGATCAAATTTCACATGAACTTGCATTTTGTCACGTACGAAGCAAGACAGGATGTCACTGGTTTAGCGTGCCTGTGGTTTCACACATGTGTGCACGCCTTTCACACTCCCCTGCCACCACGATGGTCAGATTATTTCACCTTCAAGCGTCACCTGTTGTCAAGTCAGATCAATGCCTTCCAATAAGCTCAAATGACCTTCACCTCCTGTAAGTTTGTTTTCTGTACTCGCTTCGACCAACATAGAACCAAGTTCTCATCACCGTTTACACGTCAAAGGTAAAATATCAGAAAAACGCACGCTCGTTCTGTCATACACCGACCAGCCGAAATAGCGATTGTTCTATTAAGCATGGTCCTTGTGCTAAGCGACAGGTTTGGTCAAACACACACACTCAGCCGTATCGTCTCTCTCAACCACCACGCTTCATGAACATTATAAACAAGTAAAGAAAAAGAAAACGTTTTTTCAACATGTACGGCGTTAGGCCCTTTGTGAATTATTTTTTGGAAAAAAATATCTACCACATTTGAAAGGGGGGGCGTTAGCCCGAGTCCTAGGACACCTCGTACACGCCTCTAGCGTTATTGCTTCGTGAGATATTGGCAAAATCACAAAAAACACGTGTTTACCCCAAAATCGCGTTTCCCAAATTTTTTAAAATTACAATGAGTGGTCCATAGCAAAGAGAACGTCAGCCCGAGTCCTTGGACCCCTCGTTCATGCCTCTAGCATGATTGGTTCGCGAGATATCGGCAAAATCACAAAAACACGTGTTTACCCCAAAATCGAGTTTCCAATTTTATTAAAAATTATAACGAGTGGTCTATAGCAAAGAGGACATCACCCCGAGTCCTTGGACCCGTCGTACATGCCTCTAGCATGATTGGTTCGCGAGATATAGCAAAAAGTCTAAAATCACGGTTTTACAACAAAAAATTCTGTTTCCCTCATTCTCAAAAACTTTAACCTATTACCAAAATACACAGGGTTTCGAGACAAGCCATTTGACACGTCATAGGACCAAATCCGACCATGCATTCGTGAGATATCGGAAAAAGTCTAAAATCATGGTTTTACCCCAAAAAAAAGCCTGTTTCCCTCATTCTCAAAACTTTAACCTATTAATAACATGTATAGGGCTTCGAGACAAGCGATTTGACACGTCACACGTCCAAATCCGACCTTGCGTTTGAGACATATCGGCAAACTTCGTAGGAAAGTAGGCGACTATCTGGCTCTCTCCTCACCATCAAAACCTCTTCTTATCAATCATTTTTTTTCAAAGAGCTCGCCCTCTTACAAAAATCCCCAGTGCGCATGCGTAAAAAACAAAAACAAAAATGTTCATCCATAGCGGCAGCCAGAAAAACGTATGCGTGATATGAGCAACAACATTTAAGTTCATTTTAGCAGCGCACCTTATACGTGTCGTATTTGAAAAGAGACTTTCACTAAAAATTACAATTTCACCCCTAGTAGGGGTAGGTTTTATTTAGGGGTTGAAATGAGTGGTCCATAGCAAAGCCCCCGTCAGCCCGAGTCCAACGACACTTTATTCGTGAATCTCCGACCACGGGTTCGGGAATTATCGGCTCGCATTGGGAGTAGTGGTGGGGGGGGGCAGAACCCCTACTACCCCCCTACTCTTATATATATAGAGATAGACTTATGAGATAACATCTTGCCCGTGTGTGTGTGCATATGTGTGTATAAATGTATGGGTGTGTCCCTAATACATTCTAAACGGCTGGAGTGATATCAATAATACAGGGTAAGGCATTGCTACTACCTCCTCCGACTTTGACCATGTTTTTCAAATGTAAATAAGTGTCACCACTCTAACATAGCAACCTGGCAAAATATTTTACCCGCATTTAGTGTCTCCTGGAACTACGAAGGTCAGGTATTGATATCGACTTTTAGCGCACTTTAACCACCCGAGCTCAATGAAGCCTGCCATCATAAATATTTATTCGATGTTTAATATACTGGCATATAATTTAATTTAATTATTTTGAGAAATACTAAATGGCTGCTATGGGAAATTTTGAAACTATGTTTTAATTTATTATGTCTTAATTAAGCGACGGATGAGAAAGTTCGTATAATGAACCACCCTAATAATTTTCATATACAGGTACATAAATCTATGGCATACATATCGAAACAATCCAACATGGAAGCCATGATAAATGTTTCGCCTGTTCTCAATGGCGATGGAGGCATTAAAATGAAATCATCTCTGCACCTTCAATAATCTGAAGATTATAAAAACCAATTTGGTGGACACGCATTTTTAAATATTTAAATGGTCTGAAACATATCTCGGTTAATATTTAAACAAAGCATAATATACTGGTCTATAACATACCAAGTAGCCTAATTCAATTATTAAAGAATTTTAAGAAGGCGACTGTGCGAAACTAAATGGTTAATAATATACATTTATAGCACAGTATATTTGAAAAAAGGTTTCATTAATAGCCCTTATTCAAGCTAAAATATATGTTTAAGCATTTTCTTAAATACTTTTGTAAGAACGTTCATTTTTATTAGACCTGCATATTTCAAATTGCATTTTTAACTTGAATTTTATATTATATATCATTTTTCATAGATCCTATTTAGTAAACACGTTGTTGTTTGAATCTTCAGTCGTTTGACTGGTTTGATGCAGCCCCCCATGCCTCCTATCCTGAGCTAATCGTTTCATCTCTACATAGCTACTAAATGCTACATCCATCCGAGGCAATCTGACATATTCTAACCTTGGTCTACCCGTACAGTTCTTGTCCTCGACCCTTCCTTCCATAACTAAGCTTGTTATTCCTGGGTGTCTTAGTATTTGTCCTTCCAACCTACCTCTTCTCTTCATTAGCAGTCACCAGAAACATCTCTCCTCTCCCATTCGTCATAATACCTCTTCGTTTCTAACCCTATCTACCCATCTGATCTTCTTCATTCTCCAGTAACACCACATTTCAATCACTTAAATTATCCTCCTTTCTGCTGCACCAATGGTCCAAGTTTCACTTCCATAGAGTGCTACGCTCCAGACAAAGGCTTTAAAAAATAACTTTCTAATACCTAAATCTATATTCGATGTCAACAGATTCCATTTTTGGTAGAAAAAGCTTTCCTTGCCTGAGCCAACCTACTTATTATATCCTCTTTGCTTCGTCCATCACTGGTTATTTTGCTTCCTAAGTAACAGAAGTCTCCTACTCCATTTAGGTTTTTATCTGCCAATTTGATGTCCGTAGAGGTTTCTGATTTATTTCGGCGGCATTCCAAAATTTTTGTTTTACATTTATTAATTATTATCATGAATACTTTCCTCAAGACGGAGTCCATACGGTACCATTCTAAAACTCATTCAAATCCTCAGGCGTGTCGGACAAGATGACGATGTCATTAGCAAATCTCAGAGTTGAAATTATATCTCCTTGAATCCTCACTTCCACTCTAAATATTTCTCCAATTTCCTTCATTGCTTGTTTAATGTAAAGATTGAAAAGCTTGCGTGATAAGTTGCAGCCTTGACTTACATCTTTCTGAATACCAGCGTCTCTCTTATGTCATTCGGCTCTAATTACTGCTGTCTAGTTGCTGTATAGATTGTAGATCACCCACCTATCCCTGTACTTTATTCCAATCGTTTTCAAAATGCAAACAATTTAGCCCTATCAACGTTAGTACAGCGTCCCTTTTTCCTACATTTCTCGTGAAACCAAACTGATCTTCACCCAACTCCGTTTCTATCTGGCTTTCCATCCTCTTGTAAATTATTCTATACAGGATCATTGAATCATAAGTTATCAGTACGGTAATCTTCACATCTGTCAGCTCCTACTTTCTTCGGTATAGGGTGATAACAATCTTCTTGAAAACAGAGGGTACCTCACCTGTCTCATAAATCCTACGCACCAAGTGAAATAAACTGATCAGACCATCATCTCCTATGCAGCGTAGCAACTCAATCAGTATATGATCTATGCCTGGTGCTTTGTTCTTGCTTCAGTCTTCCAATGCTCTGTCAAATTCTGATCTCAATATTAAATGTCCTTTCGCATCCTCATCAATTACCTCTTCCCTCTCCATTACATGTTTCTCAATCTCTTTTCCCTTATACAAACACTCAATTTAAGTAGTAGTTATGGTAGTTATTGTTGTTTTAAGGGGCAGAACTACGAGGTCATCTGCCCCAAACACACTCTATGTAAGATTGTATATTGGCTTTCACGGCCAGCAATTCTTCTAGGTTTGTGCCGTGTCTTGTGTGGGGTTTCTCCTAGGACACCCAGCTGGCTCATCAGTGGGCTCTTGGTGTCCCCGCCTGGACCCCCACAGGAGTAGGGAACTGTGCGCTACCTCCCTTTTTATGAAGTGCACCTGCGCCTCTTTACTGCGAAAACTAAAAGCTCAAGCAGCCATAACCTCCCTATGAAGGATTTCAAAACGATGTTATATTGGCTTTCACGGCCAGTGAATTAAAACCCATCAATTTTTCGAGGTTCACGCAGTTCGCAGTTCGGGTGTAGAAAGCTTTCTACAACCTGGAAGTTATCTGTTTTGAAACACATTGCATTTATCACGCATTGGCCAGTGTCGACACAGTGTTAGGTTTGATAGAAAGCTTTCTACAGCCTGAAACTTTAGTTGTTTTGAAAGACATTGCTCGTTTGTAACAAAAAGTACATGTCCCTATGATACAACCCTTAAAGGACCTAGACCTACCAAGCTGCAGTTTTCAGGACCAGGGCGCTACCTCACAAAGTTGAACCAAGTTGCACAGTAGCCAATCTGAAAAATAAAATGATATCTTGCCCCCCAAAATCTACAAAATTCTGACCCTCACGCTAAAATCGCACACGGAGCCGGGACCTCTGAACCAAGTGGCGCAGCTGCAATCTGCAAAATGAAATGCTAGCTTGCCCCCAAAAAGTACAAGACACCACGTTCCAGCCCTCACGCTAACGTAACCCGGGACTTGCCCATCTGCACACTAGCACATTAGCCAAAATTTAGACTGTTCGGGAGCACATGTTCTTCCGACTTACTGAACAAAAATCAATCTTTAAGGTTACCTGTGAGGTGTAGCCTAAAGCTACATAGCCTAATCTATTCCTCTTGAATCTGGCTATCATATACAAAAATAATTTTTCAAATCCGACTGTTAGTTCCAGAGAATAGCGAGTTTAAACACACAAACAAACAAACTCTTCAGATTTATTAACTTAGTAAATGTCATAAAAAGAAAAAATGGAATGTTGGAAAACTGAAATCGGGTCTGTAGTTGCATTTATTTATATGATCTTCTTCTACTTAAGACGCCGTCTCCAAACGACGATCTACGTAGCCTGCTCTGACCTTGACATTGCAGTATGAAGTGATCTATTTAGCTGAAATGATGATACTTGATGTTTTTTCTATTAATTTGCAGGTCACCCTTTTTAGCTTCAGAAAGTAACACGAGGTCAGCGACTCCAATCACTGCGGCAAGTCTTGAAGTGCAGTTTCACTCCACACCAGCGGCATATCCTGACATCATAGCCTGTTTTCACTGTTCACATTCTCTCTGTAAGAAGGAATCTTCAAAGAAAGCAGAGTTAAAATAATTTATTAATATGACTGTAATATTCATACTGATTGTCATTATTACCTTAGTTGGCGTAAATTGTCATTCCTCGTGTGAGGTGAGTAATGATTCTCTCTTGTGTAATGACAGAAATCTTACAACAATTCATACAGTGTCGGGACAGTTCATATGTCTAAACTTCGCAGAAAACAAATTGAGAGTTCTTGATAAGGATACATTCAGTAACTATCCAATCTTGAAAACAATATACTTACAAAGTAACATAATTGAAAGAATTGAATCTTATACTTTTTCCTCACTAAGAGATCTTGAAACGATCGACTTAAGTGAAAATTTTGTAAATTATTTTGATTCCGATATATTTATTCACAATAAGAATTTAAAAAATGTTTATCTGAGGTGGAATCCATTGTTGAAAGTAGATTTCTCTGCTCCATTTTTGAATGCACCTTCCGTTATCAATCTAGATTTAAGTCATTGCTCAATACACTCCCTCTCCGATAAAAGTTTTTCAATGCTTAGAAGTCTCATTAATCTTGATTTAAAGTCAAACAAACTTCAGTCGTTGTCTGTGAAATATTTAGATTATCTACCAAATATAAAAGTTGTTAATGTAGGTAACAATCGTTGGAACTGTGATTGTAAATTATGTGACTTATTAGCATGGATTAAAGACATAAGACCAACTGGGGAGGCAAGCCATTCCCGAGTTTACTGCAATGAAGGAATCAACAGAGACAGACAAACACTCTTCCCAGGAGAATACAAATATTGTGAAATGCCAGAAGTATTGACTCCACCAAACTTATACATAGAACCTCATAACTTAACAAGAAAAAGGGAAGTAAACACAACGAATGATCGTATGGAAGTTGAAAATACAGAATCACTCTCGAAGGTTTGGGCTCATCTGTGGGATATAGGTGTTGTTTTAATGATAAGTGTAGTCTATAAGTATTCCATACGTTTCTATCATCAACCATACAGTCTCTTAAAATTGTGTTCATGAGGCTCATGATCGAAAAAAAAAGCTTGAATAACTATCAATAGCTATTCAATCTTGAACACAATATACAGTGGAACATGACTAATTCGAACTTCTATAATTCGAAATCTTCTTTAATTCGAATTTTTCTCTTGGTCCCTAGCATTTTATATACAATCAATGCTAAACATCGTGGTTAATTCCAATTACATTTTGTATAATTCGAAGTTTTGATTAGACTTGTGGTTGTTCAGAAGTTTGGTTTTGCCTCTGTTTTAAAGTGTGTGTACAGAGCTAGGATGTCGTCATCAAAGCCTCAAACTTTAACTTTGGCGGAGAAAATAGCGGTGATTAGAGAAGTGGAAAGGGGAATGAAGAAAATAATCTGAAATTGCAAAGGCTTTTGAGAATCCTCCAAACACGTAGTCAACATATCTAAAAAATAAAGACAAAATTCTCGGTTGTGAAAGTTAGAGTGGCAAAGACCGAAAGAGGTTGAGGGAACCGGAAAATCCAGACGTGGACCACTGCGTTTTAAAATGGTTTAACAAATGAGGGTTAAGAATATTCCTCTCAGTGGTCCACTTTTAAGAGGCAAAGCTGAACAGTTTGCTACCGAATTAGGCAAATCAAATTTTAAAGCTAGCACTGGGTAGCTAGATGGCTTCAAGGAACGAAACTTCGTTCAAATTCGTTTGTGGTGAAAGCGCGGCTGTTAACCAGCAAGAAGTTAATCATTGGAAAAAGGATTCAGAAGAAATGATCCAGGACAGAAACCCAAAGGACATCTTCAACGTTCTTAATTCGAGTTTTTGGATAATTCGACTTTTTTTACTGGTTCCTTGAGGTTCGAATTATCCAAGTTCCACTGTACTTATAAAGTAACACAATTGAAAAAATTTAATCTTAAACTTTTGCCACAGTAAAAGTCCGTTTTAGATGAATGTGTGAAATAACTAAGCCTGGAATTATAGGAGAGACTCGGCTAAAATCTGCAATATTAACATTTGGGAACTGGAGTGTACAAATATAACACAAAGACTGGGGCTGGGTCATTTTGACCCACAGTATGTCACTCCCTTTTTGTTGTAGTCGTACGGATTTTAATGAAGTAATTTTACACCTGGTGTCTTTTTATGAACTATTCCAAATATAAAATGAGGTATATTTATATTTTTCAAATTTGAAATACAGAAAAATGACAATAAGTTTCGTAACAGTATAATTGGCCTTGATAATGGCGATAAAGCAGTCATCTCGATTTTTCTTAACAAAGGAGCTGATGACCAAGGTGTCCCTAGATCCTAAACATGGATCAACATGAACGTGAGCTATGTTATTGAGCTGCAGCAAAATAGTTGGATTTTACCCCTTATTTCTTACAGATTTTCCAGACTAACTTAAGCCAAAAACTGTCATGCGAGAACTGACAACATGGATAAATCTGACCCGACCGAAAATACAGAGAGTACAGTTTGTTTGTATCGGAGTAACTCGCTTGCCCGGTCGCCCGCGGCGCGAGCCTGTCTCCCGCCACGCACTTTGCCGTTATGCGGCGCAAACGCGGCACTGAGTCATTGAGTATAGGAAGTTGTACTTACCTAGTTCAAAGCTGGTGCTGAAAATGTTCGCCATTCACTGCTACACATCGCTGGCACCTTTTTATGAAACTGGCAAGTACTCTCTGAAGTTCCTCGGCACCGATTGACTGTATTTCAGCTGTAATATAGTCTTTAAGCTCATTTATAGTGTGAGGGTTTCTCGCATACACTCTATTTTTAAGCGTCCCCCACAAATAAAAGTCACATGGTGATAAGTCTGGGCTTCGCGGGGGCCACACGTTCCGACTTATAATCCTAGTACCAACAAGATGTTCAGTAAAGAACATATAGCCTACTTTCTCCTAAATGCATGGGTATTGTTATAACTCTTTGTCCTTTTCAAGGAGTATGATTGAATGTTGGTTGTAGTAGCTTGTTGAAATACAACGTGCTATAGGGATATTAAACATGAATATGAGGTGCCCTTTGCTGGTGCTACCTCTGTACCAAATTTCGTTCAATTCGGTTTCACCGTGTTTGAATTGATAGGGGGAATCGATTTGCACACATACTTGGCCACCATCTGCAAACTATTGGGCTGATGTTCTTGCAGTTTGGTCAGAATATGTTTCCCACATAAAGATATGGTGTTGCAAAATTTGGTAGAGACTAGATTATTAAGTTGGTCGTAATTACATTTTAGCTTTTAACATTTGGCTGGCTGCGATTACGTTTCCGTCAAGATAGCGGTGATATAAAGCATGGCACTGAGGTGCCCTTTGCTTGTGCTACCTCTGTACCAAATTTCGTTCATTCGTTTCCACCGTGTTCGAATTAATAGGGGGAATCAATTTTGACATAAAGAAGGCCGCCATTCGCAAACTATTAGGCTAATGACCTATTAGATTGGTCAAAGGATGCTCCCTCCATAAAGGTATGTTGTTGCAATGTTTGGTAGAGATCGGATGGTTATGTTAGTCGTAATTTGATTTAAGCTTTAAACATTTGTGTGGCCGCCATTACGTTTCTGTCAATATGGCGGCGATATTAATCACGACACTGTGATGCCCTTTGCTAGTGCTATCTCTGTACCAAATTTCGTTCCATTCGGTTCCACCGTGTTCGAATTAATAGGGGGAATCAATTTTGACATAAAGATGGCCGCCATTCGCAAACTATTAGGCGAATGACCTATTAGATCGGTCAAAGGATGCTCCCTCCATAAAGGTATGTAGTTGCAAAATTTGGTAGAGATCGGATGATTAGGTTAATCGTAATTTGATTTAAGCTTTGAACATTCGTGTGGCCGCCATTACGTTTCTGTCAAGATGGCGGCGATATAAAACATGACACTGAGGTGCCCTTTGCCAGTGCTACCTCTGTACCACATTTCGTTCCATTCGGTTCCACCGTGTTCGAATTAATAGGGGGAATCAATTTTGACATAAAGATGGCCGCCATCCGCAAACTATTAGGCTAATAACCTTTCAGATTGGTCAAAGGATGCTCCCTCCATAAAGGTATGTTGTTGCAAAGTTTGGTAGAGATCGGATGGTTATGTTAGTCGTAATTTAACTTAAGCTTTGAAAATTTGTGTGGCCGCCATTACGTTTCTTTCAATATGGCGGCGATATAATACATGACACTGAGATGGCCTTTGCTAGTGCTACCTCTGTACCAAATTTCGTTCCATTCGGTTTCACCGTGTTTGAATTAATAGGGGGAATTATTTTCACACAAAGATGGCCGCCATCCGCAAACTATTAGGCTAATGACGTATTCATTTGGTTAAAGGATGCTTCCTCTATAAGGGTATGTTGTTGCAAAATTTGGTAGATATCGGATGATTAGGTTAATCGTAATTGGATTTAAGCTTTGAACATTTGTGTGGCCGCCATTACGTTTCCGTCAAGATGGCGGCGATATAAAACATGACACTGAGGTGCCTTTTGTTAGTACTACCTCTGTACCAAATTTCATTCCATTCGGTTGCACCGTGTTCGAATTAATAGGGGAATCGATTTTCACACAAAGATGGCCGCCATCTGCAAACTATTACGCTGATGACCTATTAGTTTAGTCAAGGGATGCTCCCTCCATAAAGGTATGTAGTTGCAAAATTTGGTAGTGATCGGATGATTAGGTTAGTCATAATTTGATTTAAGCTTTGAACATTTGTGTGGCCGCCATTACGTTTCCGTCAAGATGGCGGCGATATAAAACATGGCACTGAGGTGCCTTCTGTTAGTACTACCTCTGTACCAAATTTCGTTCCATTCGGTTGCACCGTGTTCGAATTAATAGGGGGAATCGATTTTCAAACAAAGATGGCCGTCATCCGCAAACTATTACGCTGATGACCTATTGGTATGGTCAAAGGATGCTCCCCCTATAAAGGTATGTTGTTGCAAAATTTGGTAGAGATCGGATGATTAGGTTAGTCGTAATTTGATTTAAGCTTTGAACATTTGTGTGGCCGCCATTACGTTTCCGTCAAGATGGCGGCGATATAAAACATGACACTGAGGTGTCCTTTGCTAGTGCTACCTTTGTACCAAGTTTCGTTCAATTCGCATTCACCGTGTTCGAATTGATAGGGGGGGACAGACATTCAGAGTACACACACTCACACACACACAGACACACACACACACACACAGACTCACACACACACATACACACACACACACAGACTCACACACACACATACACACACACAGACAGACACACTTTTTTCGCCCTGTGTTGATCTCATAAGTCTACTTTCATTTTTTGCAAAAATCGAAAGTAGGCTAATAGAATGACACCGATGTTCTACCAATTGAGCTAATGCGCCAGGCACATAAATTGGCAAGTGGGTCTCTGTGGCGCTGGCCTGTGCTAGCCCAGTTATTTGGCAATTGTAGTCCTCTGTGGGTTTGCTTGGTAAAACGAGTATCGGCGAACAAAGCCGAATATTCTGAGTTCAACTACCGTATGTGTCATGACATGCAACTATAATATATGGTTTAATAGGTACCGATGTAGGTTCAAGACGACAATCAACTTCAGTTAAATCTGGTCAGAATGAGCCTCATTTTTACACTGTAGGAAGCCACTGACTTAGGTCATGAGAAGTCAGTTATTCAGTGTAAGTCGGTCCGTCGCAGAGGTCGATTGCCTACCGATCGGGAGATCGGGCATTGAGGTCGTTGGACAGTTGTCAGTTAGACCAAAATAAGAAAGAAAGAAGCTTTTCGTTTTACGTGACCGTTAATCATGCGATCATGAGCCAGGGGACTTCCTTTTTACATGGAATCCGAACCACAGGACATGGCATTTCACTTCGAAAATCTCGCATGCATTGACCGGGAAATCGAACCTGGTCCACCTTGGAGACAGGCCAACAGCTTGACCGCTACACCACCACGCCCCCACCTGAATGACCAAGTGGCATGGAGATTACGCTATACTTGGGAGCACCATCGCCAATCAAGCTGGGCGGCTGAACAGTTCAATATCTCACTAGCAGTAGTGCCCGGCTTCGCCCGGAGGATTTATTTGTTTTATGGATGTTAATGAACTGGCGCATGATACTTAAACTAACAGAAAAAAAATTATTAAAAATATAACTTTTTGTGGTGGTGGTGGAGAAGATAAGTAAATGCTTGGAATGGACTGGTCTGTCAAAAATTTCATGTAGACAGTGTTACTCGCCGGGTTACAAAGGGTAAGTATACCAATTTTGGTTCAGATCGGTGAAACGGTGTCGATTTGTGCCAAAGGGCCTAAATGCAGGGAATGGAGTGGTCTGTCCGAAATTTAAAGTGGACAGTGCTACCCGCTGGGTTCCAAAGGGTATGTATGCAAATTTTGGTTCAGATCGGTGAAACAGTGTACGCATCACTAACCATAACGCCAGCGCACGCGGATAGAGCTGTTCGGGAGCACTTGTTCTTCCGACTTACTGAACAAAAATCAATCTTTAAGGTCACATGAGAGGTGTAGCCTAATGCTACATAGCCTAAACTATTCTTCTTGAATCATATACAAAAATAATTTTTCGAATCCGACTGGTAGTTCCAGAGATTAGCGCGTTTAAACACACAAACAAACAAAAAACTCTTCAGCTTTATTATACTGTATTAGTAGATAGATTTCAGGATTAATTTGAAATACGGTTTAAGGGGTTCCAGACTGTCCAAAATCTTCAAAATTGTCAACATTTTGCTTTTGCGCCATTTTCATCTACGGACCTTTAGCTTTCCAACGGTACATTTATTGTTTTCATATTTCATTCCTGTGGCTACTTTCCCTGCATTTTTGCTACCTTATTGCTAAACCCACCCAAGTACAAAAAGAGTTTTTGTTTGAAACTTCAGTCTTTCGACAGATTTGATACAGCACTCCATGCTTCCCTGTCCTGATCTAATCGTTTCATCTATACATAGCTACCTCACACTACATCCAAAGCAATCTGTTTAACATATTCTAACCTTGGTCTAACCCTACAGTTCTTATACTCGACACTTTCTTCTATAACTAAGTTTAATATTCCTCGGTGTCTTAGTATATGTCCTACCAGCCTATCTTTTCTCTTTATTACCAGTCACCAGAAACATTTCTCCTCTCCCAATCGTCTTAATACCTCTTCATTCGTAATCCTACCTACCCATCTGATCTTCATCACTCTCCTGTAACACCACATTTCAATCGCTTCAATTCTCCTCTTTTCTGCTGCACCAATAGTTCACGTTTCACTTCCATCGAGTGTCATGCTCCAGGCAAAGGATTTTATAAATGACTTCCTAATATCTAAATATATATTCGATGTCAACAGATTCTTTTTCTGAAAGAAATGCTTTCCTTGCCTGTGCTAACCTACTTTTTATATCCTCGTTGCTTCGTCTCTCACTGGTTATTTTATTTCATAAGTAACAGAATTCTGCTACTTCCTTTGGCTTTTCACCTGCCAATTCGACATCCATAGGAGTTTCTGATTTCTTTCGTCTGCATTCCAATATTTTTGTTTTACATTTATTAATTTTTATCATCAATTCTTTCCTCAAGACAGAATCCATACCATTTAAAAACTCATTCAAATAATCTGGTGTGTCGGCTAAGATGACGATGTCATCACCGAATCTCAGAGTTGAAATTATTTCTCCCTGAATCTTTACTCTTATTTTGAATTTGTCTCCAAATTCCTTCCTTGCGTTAGAGGCAAGCGCAACGGGATATGTAACAACAGCAGCCCTTCAAATGGAAGAAGATAAATCCTATGGTTATAGCATTATCTAACAAGATGTTCAGTAAAGAACATATAGCCTACTTTCTCCTAAATGCATGGGTATTGTTATAACTCTTTGTCCTTTTCAAGGAGTATGATTGAATGTTGGTTGTAGTAGCTTGTTGAAATACAACGTGCTATAGGGATATTAAACATGAATATGAGGTGCCCTTCGCTAGTGCTACCTCTGTACCAAATTTCGTTCAATTCGGTTTCACCGTGTTTGAATTGATAGGGGGAATCGATTTGCACACATACTTGGCCACCATCTGCAAACTATTGGGCTGATGTTCTTGCAGTTTGGTCAGAATATGTTTCCCACATAAAGATATGGTGTTGCAAAATTTGGTAGAGACTAGATTATTAGGTTGATCGTAATTACATTTTAGCTTTTAACATTTGGGTGGCCGCGATTACGTTTCCGTCAAGATAGCGGTGATATAAAACATGACACTGAGGTGCCCTTTGCTAGTGCTACCTCTGTACCAAATTTCGTTCATTCGGTTTCACCGTGTTCGAATTAATAGGGGGAATCAATTTTGGCATAAAGATGGCCGCCATCCGCAAACTATTAGGCTAATGATCTATTAGATTGGTCAAAGGATGCTCCCTCCATAAAGGTATGTTGTTGCAACGTTTGGTAGAGATCGGATGGTTATGTTAGTCGTAATTAGATTTAAGCTTTAAACATTTGTGTGGCCACCATTACGTTTCTGTCAATATGGCGGCGATATTAATCATGACACTGAGATGCCCTTTGCTAGTGGTATCTCTGTACCAAATTTCGTTCCATTCGGTTTCACCGTGTTCGAATTAATAGGGGGAATCAATTTTGACATAAAGATGACCTCCATCCGCAAACTATTAGGCAAATGACCTATTAGATTGTTCAAAGGATGCTCCCTCCATAAAGGTATGTAGTTGCAAAATTTGGTAGAGATCGGATGATTAGGTTAATCGTAATTTGATTTAAGCTTTGAACATTCGTGTGGCCGCCATTACGTTTCAGTCAAGATGGCGGCGATATAAAACATGGCACTGAGGTGCCCTTTTCTAGTGCTACCTCTGTACCAAATTTCGTTCCATTCGGTTCCACCGTGTTCGAATTAATAGGGGGAATCAATTTTGACATAAAGATGGCCGCCATCCGCAAACTATTAGGCTAATAACCTATTAGATTGGTCAAAGTATGCTCCCTCCATAAAGGTATGTTGTTGCAAAGTTTGGTAGAGATCGGATGGTTATGTTAGTCGTAATTTAACTTAAGCTTTGAACATTTGTGTGGCCGCCATTACGTTTCTGTCAATATGGCGGCAATATAAAACATGACATTGAGATGCCCTTTGCTAGTGCTACCTCTGTACCAAATTTCGTTCCATTCGGTTTCACCGTGTTTGAATTAATAGGGGGAATTGATTTTCACACAAAGATGGCCGCCATCCGCAAACTATTAGCCTAATGACCTATTCATTTGGTCAAAAGATGCTTCCTCTATAAGGGTATGTTGTTGTAAAATTTGGTAGAGATCGGATGATAAGGTTAATCGTAATTTGATTTAAGCTTTGAACATTTGTGTGGCCGCCATTACGTTTTCGTCAAGATGGCGGCGATATAAAACATGACACTGAGGTGCCTTTTGTTAGTACTACCTCTGTACCAAATTTCGTTCCATTCGGTTGTACCGTGTTCGAATTAATAGGGGGAATCGATTTTCTCACAAAGATGGCCGCCATCCGCAAACTATTACGCTGATGACCTATTGGTTTGGTCAAAGGATGCTCTCCCCATAAAGGTATGTTGTTGCAAAATTTGGTAGAGATCGGATGATTAGGTTAATCGTAATTTGATTTAAGATTTGAACATTTGTGTGGCCGCCATTACGTTTCCGTCAAGATGGCGGCGATATAAAACATGACACTGAGGTGTTCTTTCCTAGTGCTACCTTTGTACCAAATTTCGTTCAATTCGCATTCACCGTGTTCGAATTGATAGGGGGGGGACAGACATTCAGAGTACACACACTCACACACACACAGACACACACACACACACACACACAGACTCACACACACACATACACACACACACACACACAGACTCACACACACACATACACACACACAGACAGACACACTTTTTTCGCCCTGTGTTGATCTCATAAGTCTACTTTCATTTTTTGCAAAAATCGAAAGTAGGCTAATAACAAGATGTTCAGTAAAGAACATATAGCCTACTTTCTCCTAAATGCATGGGTATTGTTATAACTCTTTGTCCTTTTCAAGGAGTATGATTGAATGTTGGTTGTAGTAGCTTGTTGAAATACAACGTGCTATAGGGATATTAAACATGAATATGAGGTGCCCTTCGCTAGTGCTACCTCTGTACCAAATTTCGTTCAATTCGGTTTCACCGTGTTTGAATTGATAGGGGGAATCGATTTGCACACATACTTGGCCACCATCTGCAAACTATTGGGCTGATGTTCTTGCAGTTTGGTCAGAATATGTTTCCCACATAAAGATATGGTGTTGCAAAATTTGGTAGAGACTAGATTATTAGGTTGATCGTAATTACATTTTAGCTTTTAACATTTGGGTGGCCGCGATTACGTTTCCGTCAAGATAGCGGTGATATAAAACATGACACTGAGGTGCCCTTTGCTAGTGCTACCTCTGTACCAAATTTCGTTCATTCGGTTTCACCGTGTTCGAATTAATAGGGGGAATCAATTTTGACATAAAGATGGCCGCCATCCGCAAACTATTAGGCTAATGATCTATTAGATTGGTCAAAGGATGCTCCCTCCATAAAGGTATGTTGTTGCAACGTTTGGTAGAGATCGGATGGTTATGTTAGTCGTAATTAGATTTAAGCTTTAAACATTTGTGTGACCGCCATTACGTTTCTGTCAATATGGCGGCGATATTAATCATGACACTGAGATGCCCTTTGCTAGTGGTATCTCTGTACCAAATTTCGTTCCATTCGGTTTCACCGTGTTCGAATTAATAGGGGGAATCAATTTTGACATAAAGATGACCTCCATCCGCAAACTATTAGGCAAATGACCTATTAGATTGTTCAAAGGATGCTCCCTCCATAAAGGTATGTAGTTGCAAAATTTGGTAGAGATCGGATGATTAGGTTAATCGTAATTTGATTTAAGCTTTGAACATTTGTGTGGCCGCCATTACGTTTCAGTCAAGATGGCGGCGATATAAAACATGGCACTGAGGTGCCCTTTTCTAGTGCTACCTCTGTACCAAATTTCGTTCCATTCGGTTCCACCGTGTTCGAATTAATAGGGGGAATCAATTTTGACATAAAGATGGCCGCCATCCGCAAACTATTAGGCTAATAACCTATTAGATTGGTCAAAGTATGCTCCCTCCATAAAGGTATGTTGTTGCAAAGTTTGGTAGAGATCGGATGGTTATGTTAGTCGTAATTTAACTTAAGCTTTGAACATTTGTGTGGCCGCCATTACGTTTCTGTCAATATGGCGGCAATATAAAACATGACATTGAGATGCCCTTTGCTAGTGCTACCTCTGTACCAAATTTCGTTCCATTCGGTTTCACCGTGTTTGAATTAATAGGGGGAATTGATTTTCACACAAAGATGGCCGCAATCCGCAAACTATTAGTCTAATGACCTATTCATTTGGTCAAAAGATGCTTCCTCTATAAGGGTATGTTGTTGTAAAATTTGGTAGAGATCGGATGATTAGGTTAATCGTAATTTGATTTAAGCTTTGAACATTTGTGTGGCCGCCATTACGTTTTCGTCAAGATGGCGGCGATATAAAACATGACACTGAGGTGCCTTTTGTTAGTACTACCTCTGTACCAAATTTCGTTCCATTCGGTTGTACCGTGTTCGAATTAATAGGGGGAATCGATTTTCTCACAAAGATGGCCGCCATCCGCAAACTATTACGCTGATGACCTATTGGTTTGGTCAAAGGATGCTCTCCCCATAAAGGTATGTTGTTGCAAAATTTGGTAGAGATCGGATGATTAGGTTAATCGTAATTTGATTTAAGATTTGAACATTTGTGTGGCCGCCATTACGTTTCCGTCAAGATGGCGGCGATATAAAACATGACACTGAGGTGTTCTTTCCTAGTGCTACCTTTGTACCAAATTTCGTTCAATTCGCATTCACCGTGTTCGAATTGATAGGGGGGGACAGACATTCAGAGTACACACACTCACACACACACAGACACACACACACACACACAGACTCACACACACACATACACACACACACACAGACTCACACACACACATACACACACACAGACAGACACACTTTTTTCGCCCTGTGTTGATCTCATAAGTCTACTTTCATTTTTTGCAAAAATCGAAAGTAGGCTAAAAATGCGACGCAATTCTGTCATGGATGCTTCGTCATTGTGAGCAGTGGCAGAATCTTATGAAAATAAGTTGACAATCGCTCTCCGTGAGCCAGTTCGTAAAGAAATTGGTCAAGGATCACATTGAAGTACACATTTAAGTACAAATTCCTATACTCAATGACTCAATGTCACACGAGCGCCGCATAACAGCAAAGTGCCTGGCGGGAGACAGGCTCGCGCCACGGGCGACCGGGCAAGCGAGGGTCTCCGATACAAACAAACTGTACTCTCTGTAATATAGAAATAACTTGAGTGTTCAAAACGCCATGGACATCTTTCTTTTGTATGGTGAAGTTCAAGGCTAGAAAGGAAGGTACAGTGAGCGACAGGAAATAAGAGCTGACCAAAACGAAAATATAGAGCATTATTTAAGTCTCAGGTCAAATTACCCATGCGCCAGTCTTCGTGGTTTAAGGGGTTGGTGGTAAACAATATAAATAAAGGGAAAGGTTTAAAACAATTAACCTAGGATTTAAAGGACTACATAGCCTGTTTGTGACAAATTCAGTTCTTAAATTTGCATCTGGCGCGTGTTGTCTAAATCAATAATTGATAACATTTCCGAAGAAATGTGGTAACTTTGTAGGTTTTTTCTACACCAGGGGTAGTAGGGCTATATTCGCAATACTTTGTATAAATCTACAAAATAATAAATAATATGTTTATTACCACCACACCTAAATACAAGTCTGCTAGGTAGTCAGCCCGAAGGCTGGTTGGATCCTCAAAAAGCACCGTCGTTAGGTTATGTGGGTAGATACCCACAAACACCATACGTAGCGCTAGATTGAGGCGTACTAGGCAAGATGAGGAGAGAGGTAGTTTGCCATTGCTTTCCTCACTGAGTCAAAACAGCAGTACTAACCCTATGAGTAGAACCTTTCACAGCACCCACAGGCACTGACTGTGCCCTGAATGTCACTACTAAGCACCACCCATACCTCAGTAGCTTCCATATAATCACAGCCATGAGTGAGACTGAGACATCGGTGAAAAGCCACATTTTACTCTAGCCTGTGCCAACAGACAAATGCAAATCTACTGCATTCATCAAGAGATGGCAAACAGGCCATAAATACTTCTCAAACACAGGTATTCACTATTTTACCACCAGGTAGTATCATTTGTCGTTTCAAAATCTGCAGTAAAGATAAATTAAATAATAATGACTCAACACAACTGGTGGGACACTCGTCTCGTGCACCGAAGATTCCCTGCAGAAAATATATATTTCAAGCACAGCTGAATTTGCCATACTGAGGAGTTAGCAAAGTCTCCCCTACTTTCAGAACCTACCCATAACATACCTGCAGAATTGATGTTGAAGTTGGCTTGGACAATCATTGGTCATCAGCCCCGTGTAGTTGTGTAATCAATTGTATTTGTCTGATTTGTGCGTTGACTGTAGTAGTAATGTGTGTTTATGCTCGACCATGGCGAAATGTAAATATTATATGTCAGAAAACTGTACTATAATGAGGCTCATTATAGTACAAGTTTTCATTATGGGACAGTTTCTCCCACCAATCATAGCTCAAGAAACAGTTGTGTGACCAATTAGGTTAGGATAGCATCGCACCTGAGCTGACTTCCACGGCTTCCTATTTTAAATTTCACTGCGTACGTAGTGTCAAAGTGGGGTATTCCAGGAGGCCGTGGTCAAATACAAGGTATTCTCTGCGTCCCATGCGCTCTGTTCAGTACATAAAACTGGCGAGATCTCGACAGATATTGATAAATATTTATGTTCGAACATAAAATAGTTATAATTATCGTCGAAAATAAACAGTCGTATGCAACTCGCCTATAATGGTAACTAAGACACTCGTATGGAAATTATAAAACTCACTACGCTCGTTTTATAAACATACTTGTGTCTTAATTATTGCTATTATAGGCTCGCTGCATAATGTATTATTTTATTTAGGCCTAGGATTGTGATTCGCAGCCAGGTATTTGAATTAAAATATCATTCCAGAATTTGTATGATGGAGATGAACCAATAACAGGGGATAGATACACTCAGGATGGCTTATGTTCGCACCGAAATTCGAAGCTCCGATCTTCGTTATTTTTGTAGCGTCCTATTGCAGTACTTGAGCGTGATTCAACCGGGTGGGCATCAATTCCGATCGGGAATTCCAGTCTGGTAGCCAGGGTTACCTCAATTCCACTCGATCCTCCAAGGGACCCAAAAATAAGTTCCTCAACTCCGCTCAGGCTTTGACAAGGGGTCAGCAAAGGGGTTACCCCCAATGACGTAAACAAATGTCATAATCCTCCTGCTGGCATACCAAGGGCCGGGTCTAACACCTTATGCAGCGCATGAGTGAATTCTTGAATGCAGCTGACATTTCCGTTCTAGGCTGGAAAACAGTATTTTCAGCATCCGCAGCTGTTATCGAAAGTATTTTTAGGTAAAAATTATACACCTATTATTATCTAAATTTAATTTAATAATGTCTGACTAGGTTAAAAAACATACATATATTTAATTATGCACATGTTGAAAGCAATGTATAACATTTGTAGAAAAAAAAATAGAAAACTTAGCAGACTTATTTAAAAGAATATTATGATTAATTTTAAATCACTTGTATTTTCTGCCATATAAGTTATAATGTGCAAAACACTTTATTCCTGATTTAACGAATGAGCGGACTTGACATCAGAGCGGTTGACCAATGGCACAACAATGTCTTGCGAACACCACCACGCCATCGGTCATTGGCGATAACCTCTTAGCCGACCCCTTGTCAAAGCCTGACCGGAGTTGAGGAACTTATTTTTGGGTCCCTTGGAGGACCGAGTGGAATTAAGGAAAATCGAGTGGAATTGATGTTCGACCATTCAACCCGCTTCCTAAGCTGCCGGGTGAAACATGAGATAGGAAAACACTACTTCCAGGTGAACTCAATTGATATTTTGTACGGAGATTATTTGGCCACGTAGTTGAACAAACAGGTGCACTATTGAAACAACTGTACAATCTCAGAAGATGGCTTTCATTTTGTAGTGAAGAAACTGAAGTTATATTACCGTATTAACAAGCTTCTAGAGAAACACAGATTAACTTCACTAATGAGGAAAGTGATATCATGTCCAGAGTATCCAACACACCTTCATGGATGCCAAAATGAATATTTTCCATAAGTATTTTAAAGGCGAATAGAAGGATAGTGGAACTCTTGTACAATATAAATTAGGAGCCATGATGTGGTTTATAAGCGTATGTTCAATGAGACGTAGACCTACTGTAATAGAAGTCTGAATTATTACCACTGGAGCATAACCAACAACGGTGGGTGAGTGGTTAACATGTCGGTCTACTAACCCCAACCTTGCAGGGTCACTCCTGGCCGTGGTAAGTGATTTTTGAAAGGCGGCAAAAACTAAGACACTCATGTCATACGATGTTGGCATGTCAAAGAACGCATTTTAATTCAGTAGGCCGTGTTCATAATGGCAAAATAAATCTCGGGAGTTTCCACAACACAAAGTTCCTCATTTCTCTACTAGAAAGCGCTATAGTGTTCAAGGAGTTTGACCTCGTTGACCTTCATAGGGCTTCGAGGAACAACGAAATACGACATGCAAGTTACCCTCTGGGTGTCAAATAACAAAGCTTGCACCCGGCACCCGAGGGCATATGATATTATAAAAAACGACTTACCCAATGATCGATATCAAGAAAGTAAGTTGGTAAGTTTTTTTTTTAAACTAACGGATATTATTTGGTCACGTAGTTGAACAAACTGGTGCTGAGGAAAGCACTGCATATATCGAAACAACTGTGGAATCACAAAAATTGGACTGTTTTATTTTGAAGTAGTGAAGAAATGGAAGTGTCATTATAGTTCTCTCAATTTCCTGGTTAGAGAGCAGTGACGTAAGGCAGTAGCACGTGCTGCCAATAACAATTTTTCGCGACTGACCAATAGCATGCTTCCTCTGTAACTCCAGATGGTCTCCAGAGTCGGGTCCTGGCGGCCTGCTCGCGTGTCAGGTGTCCTGTTTTGCACAGTTGCACTAGTTCTGTCCAGTCTTGCTGCTTGTTCTCTGTGGTCACGATGAAGAGTTGACAACACTGTGCCTCGAGCTGGGAAAGCCATGGCTTCCCGCTGACATGGAATGTAAATATATCCACCCAGCAAGGTTTCAAAGGTGAGCCGATCGTTAGCGAGGAAAGTGAGAGAACTATACCATACTACTATTGGTTCCTCAGTTTAGGGGCTTCGACAAGGTGGTCATGTAGCCCCGTGTACTTTGGGTGTGTGTAGAATCTGTCTGATAACCGGTGTTAATTGTGATAGCTGAATTAGTGTGTGTTATCTGTTTTCAATTCAAGTGAGGACTGCAGACATTAATGTTTTTCAAGTAGTTGCTACTTTCGCCTCCAAACGCCACCGTCAACGACTACTAGTTCAGAACTTGATTACCAGATGTCACCGCAGTCGACTCCTGGCGACGAACGTCGGAACCTGAGAGCGTTTTTCGTTTAACCTATATATAATTCAGTTTCACACAGGTGTAATTAGTGGAAGGATCTTTAATATGCCATAAATCTATAACATAGTCCCGCCGGCTTCACTTCCCCTCCGAAGGAAGGCATACTAATGGATTTTAACGCTCTTAAAAAATCCGACGACTTCGGCCGGGTTTGAACCCCGCGATCTTGGGAATAGAAGCTCAGCATGCTATCAACTACGCCACCGAAGTCGCCAGCATACTACTGTTAAGTCATGCATTAAGTCTCGCAGCACGACTGCAATGAGAAGCTGCAGTCTGAGGTTCGAACCGCAATGCTGACATTGGTCATACTGAGTGTGCTTTCTCTCCGGGGTTTCCATAGGACTCACTTGATAAAGTGCGTATACGTTAACCATGTTAAATTGATAACAGTTTAATCCGTTTTGGCTAATGGTAAATTATAATATGTAATGTGTAACCCACCTTGTCTATACTACAGGGCGCCCGGGAATGTTCTCCGCAGTGGGTAGGTGCAGCTGAGAGTGGTTGAGTCATAAGTTTAGTTGGCTGCACTGTGTCCTTGAAAGGGTGACTCCCACGTGTGGGCTGTCAGTGTGTATTGCGATAAGCGAGTGAGCCTGTATGTCTTCAGTGTGTATTGCGATAAGCGAGTGTTCAGATAGATTATTGGAAGAGTGCAACAGTATACAGGCGGTAATGATTACTACTAAAGAGAGTTTTTTTTTGGTGGAATACGTTTTTCGCGAAGGCGATCGGGTTACAGAAATTGTAAAATTGAGATTTCAGGCGCGGTTTCCTAATTCAAAGTGTCCAAACCGTGATACCTTTCGGGATTTGTTAAGTATATAAATTTCGTGTGACTGGCTCAGTTCACGATGTACCGGGAACAGGCAGGCGTACGCTATTAACATACGGAAAAGTTGATGAAATCGCCGATATAAAGCTGCGTAGTCCAAGTAAATCAACACGAAAATTAGCTCAACAAACAGGAATCTCTATGTCGATAGCACATAAAGCTGTAAGAGACAAGCTTCAGTTGTTCCCTTATATAAAGTTACCGTGGTTCATGAATTAAAACAAACTGATTACGGAAAAAGAGTGATGTACTGAGAATGGTTCCAGCATCTGTTATGAATGGCTATGGTGAGTACAAAGTTTACTGTTTATTTGTTATGTTGCAAGCGGCAGCCGTGCTACCAACGTAACTACTGTAGCTAGCTCGCGCAGACGCATGTAGGCGCTGCGGAGAACATTCCCGGACTCACTGTAGTATTGTCATACAGTAGTATTGACACGGCGGATTACACAATACATATAATATACTGCTCAAAAAAAATTAAAGCACCACTTTTTTCAAAGGCCACCAAATTTTGAAAAGTTGACCTACAAGCTCGAAATCTCAGTATGACGTTTGTCCTGACGCCTACCAAGCATATGCTTCAGCACAACTCCCCAACTTGAGTAGTTTCGGGGTAGCACCCCGAAAACCAGCCCATTTTCGAAAACCACAAATTGAAGTTTGCGAAAAACGCTGCAGGACTTGTCGCAGGTTGCCAAAGCAGTCGAAAATGAATGAGTCTTGCTCTTAAAGGTTCCACAAACACGTTGAAATCTTTACATTTGACGTTTGGGCATTTTCAACCCCCTTCATCATCCCCTAAACATGGACTACCATTGGGGGCGTCTGAGAAGGTACCGGGTGTGTTTAACCACCTGAAAACCTGTACACCGTCCACAGTTGCTGATTGCAGTAAGTTCTTAAGGCCTCCGACAATGTCCACACCCCCTAACACCCTCAACTGGCATGGGACCAAACCACCCCTTCTCGATTTACCCCTAAGGTAGGTTTTAATCGAGATGTTTATCAGTGCTGTTAATGGGGGGGGGGGGATCTTCCCCTAACGTTTCAAAAAAGGAACTGTGCCTTTGTCACCACCCCTTCCCCTGCAACCCCCGTTTGTATGATTTTTCGAATCAGGCCCTTTTTAAGGGCTGAAACGACGTCTTAATCGCTGAAAGGGCTGTAATGGTCCTTAGAAGTAGTGGTGACACGAAATCAACCCCTTCCGATCGATGATTGACATTCCGTCCCCCAAATTCGAAATTTTTGCACCCCCAACCCTCCCTGTTTGGACGCGTAATGCGTCATGGCAGAGTTTTCAGAGTTGGATGAAAATGAAGCTTATGGCCTGCAATGGAGCCCAAAACAGCAGGCTGGATAGAAATTCATCGGTAGGTTGGGAAACGGGACCAAAATTTTTCAAAAAAGTGTACAGCCTACAGTAAGTACGCCTATGCATAGGCAACCCACATCACGTCCGTGCGTGTGGGTTGCCTATGATCGGCAATAGGTTACAAAGTTTAGCAATGGGAGGAAAATGACGTGATGTGGGTTGCCTATGCATTGGTGTACTTACTAGAGGCTGTACTTTTTTGAAAACTTTTGGTCCCGTTTCCCACCCTACCGATGAATTTCCATCCAACCTGCTGTTTTGGGCTCCATTTCAGGCCATAAGCTTCATTTTGATCCAACTCTGAAAACTCTGCCATGACGCGTTACGCGTCCAGACAGGGAGGGTTGAGGGTGCAAAAATGTCAACTTTGAGGGATGGAATGTCAATCAAACATCGGAAGGGGTTGATTTCGTGTCACCACTACTTCTAAGGACCTTTACAGCCCTTTCAGCGATTAAGACCTTATTTCAGCCCTTAAAAAGGGCCTGATTCGAAAAATCATACAAAAGGGGGGTAGCAAGGGAAGGGGTGGCGACACAGGCGCAGGTCCTCTTTTTAAATGTTAGGGGAAGACCCCCCCATTAGCAGCACTGATAAAAATCACGATTTAAACCTTCCTTAGGGGTGAATCAAGACGGGGTGGTTTGGTCCCTTGCCAGTTGAGGGTGTTAGGAGGGGTGAACATTGCCGGAGGCCTTAAGAACTTACTGCAATCAGCAACTGAGGACGGTGTGCAGCTTTGTAGGTGGTTAAACACATCCGGTACCTTCTCAGGCGCCCCCAATGGTAGTCCATGTTTAGGGGATGTTGAAGGGGGTTGAAAATGCCCAAACGTCAAATGTAACGATTTCAACGTGTTTGTGGAACCTTAAGAGCAAGACTCATTCATTTTCGACTGCTTTGGCAACCTGCGACAAGTCCTACAGCGCTTTTCGCAAACTTCAATTTACGGTTTGCAAAAATGGGCTGGTTTTGGGGGCGCTATCCCGAAACTGCACAAGTGGGGGAGTTGTGCTGAAGCATGTGCTTGATAGGCGTCGGGGCAAAGGTCATACTGAGATTTCGACCTCGTGCAGTAACCTTTCCAAATTTGGTGGCCTTTGAAAAAAGTGGTGCTTTAATTTTTTTGAGCAGTATATTATACTCACTTGAGACAAATGAGGGGATGGTAAATAATGTGAAGACACCTGCGACACTAACTCCAATCCCATAACATAAACTACAACAGTCACCACAATATCGAATATTATCAGACAACTTAAATACACGGGAATGATTACCGAACTACTAATTGAAATAATAATAATAACAATATGGTGTTTGTGACTCAGTTCTCACTGTGTGTGACTGGTCCTCCTTGAAGGATAATCGAAGGTATATACTCTTTATTGATTTTTATCGGTTATGAAATCATGAAATAATAATAATAATAATATGGTTTTTGTTACTCAGTTCTCGCTGTGTGTGACTGGTTCCGTTTGAAGGATAATTAAAGGTATATATACACCTTATTGATTTTATCGATTATGCCATTGCTTATTTTTTTAAATAATTTATGTCACTTATTGTTGTGATATTTTACCTAGAACGACCAATAAATGTTCCCTCAGCCTAGGAGGACACCTACACTAAAGAACGGATGGTACAACCGTCGTGGGGTGAATAGATACATTTTATAAACATATTTTTAAGTGTGCAGATACTTGGGAATGAAAGATTTCCTTTATTGAAACAAATAAACTAAACTAAACATCCTAATAGGATTACACAATAAATGAAGAAGATTATGCCGAATGGGCATTAATTTTTACTATATTCACTAAGTGATTTTGTTCTCTTGCGGCATATCTTGCTGATTTAAATTAGCATAGACAAAAAATCGTAAAATTTGCAAATTCTGACCTACATCTTCCCCCTTAAAGAGCCTAAAATTTCATGATATTTATTTTATGACTGTACCTGTCATAAATCTTGTACAACAGCAATACATATTGGCAAGGGTACAAAGGAAACTTTACTTCCAGAAAAGAGCATCTAAATTTTGAAAATTTTAATCTTAACTTCTATCCTATGTTCAAAAGTTGCCCATTCTTTGAACTATCCTTTGCCGTTTTTCTCGTATCTCCCATGTTTATAGGACTTTAATTACGTACCGGTATATCTCTTTATTTAAACTCTATGTTAAACCTCGAGCTACAAAGTCAAAATCAGTCAGTGAATATTACATTTTGTTAATTATTCTTATTCTTATTATTATCAATATTGAATCAGTTTTGACCTAACATGGACCACACTAATAACTCTTCATGACTAATTTTTCTTTGGTGCAAATATTCCTTCATTCTCTTACTTACGACTTCTTTCAGTTCATCTGCCCAATGTCTTATCTTCTTGGTCACTGTTACTGGCTCCTGATGTGTGTATCTTGTGTCCGAATGTGGCTCTGTCCTCGATGTCCAGGGCCTCTTTGGTGTTCACAAACCATTTCTCATACGAGCTGTCATTTTTATGGACTTGTTAAAATGGTTGAAAATCATTTTGGTGAATCTGAGATTCCTCACTCTTGAGACGTGTCCGAAGAATGTAATCCTTCGTTTTCATATGGCATCTAATTTCCTGCCGCATGTATCGTATAGTTCTTTGTTGCTGCGCAATCGGTGTCAGCACGCTTTCGGGATCCGAGGATTTTTCTTAGGATCTTTCTTTCTTTCTTTCTTTCTTTCTTCTCGATTTCTTCGGTGTCTTTTCTGGTTATTCACCCTAGACATTCTGAAGAATACTGGCACTCTGGTCGGAACACCGTCTGATAGTGTCTGAGCTTAGACCCTATTATTACTATCATTATTATTGGGGAGCGTGATGGCGCAGTGGCTTAGGTGCTCGTCTTTCACCCGGACGGCCGGGATTCGAATCCCGGTGACAGTGGGGAGGAATTTTCACCTGAAAAATCACGTGGCGTCAGGAAGGGCATCCGGCTTTAAATCCAATTAATTGGGAAAACGCCGTAGGAAGTTAATAACTATTATTATTATTATTATTATTTCATTTTGAATCCCAGCAACTTCATAGAAATATTTTGTCTATCAAAGAAGTTCTACAGAAAGGCTAATTTATTCGAGTGAGGTTCAATTTGTAGCTGTTTTTGTACTTTTGCACAGTCATTTTTTCCTTAACCCATACATGTCCAAACTAAACACCAAGCTTTGTTTCAAGAATAAATTTCTTGTAGTTTCAAATCTGGTGTTAACAGTCTTTAGGATGGTTATATTTTTCTCAAAAAGAAAATGAAATGTTAAGTGTTAAAGCCATATTTTCTATGTTGCCTGTACAAACTGTTCATTGTAACTCTCCAGTCTGTCAAAACACAAATTTGCCCAAATGACTGGGCTATTGGCCTCGCGGTTATCCTGAGGCATTTGAAATGCCCCATCATTTGGGCGAATTTGTATTGACTGACTTAAGAGCTACAAGTGACAGTTGAAACAAAAGAAACGTGAAGACAATTCATATGAACGCGGAGATACGAGGAAGACGGCAAGAGATGCTTATTCAAAGCAAGAAAAAATAAATATATTTGGATTAAACTATAGTTGTGATTAGAATTTTGAAAGTTTATAAGTTTCTTTTTGTCATTATGAGGAAACATGTATTGTTGCCTACAAGATTTATGACAGGCATATTCATAAAATTAATATTGTTACTTTCTTGGCTCTAAAACCAGTATCTGAGTGATTCTACAAATAGGAGACACTTTATGGTACCATGGCTAAAGCCCTGCGCGGATGCGGATATCTGCGGATAAACCCGTGGATATCCGCAGCATTTTTCGCCACGCGGATGTAATTTGCATGGCTGTGCGGATAGCGGATACGCTGCGGATAATGTTTGGAGTAAATTTGCGGATAGTTTTTAGAATACGATGTGCTACTTTCGATATTATTACATATTTGATATGCCAATCTACAGCTTCATGCTTAAAAGAGGAATACTCCTATAGCCTATTGAGTACGAAATATTCGGGTACGTTTTGCAGTTATACACGAGAAGATTATTTTACTCATGTGGTTTCAACTACATTTTATTAAGTACCGTGCCGTATGTTTGTAGTAGAAGGTCTTGACATCTCATCATCATCGTCAATTTCTCACTGCCATTATCCACGAGATATAATGCTGTCAATAAGTTTGTTAGTTCATCGTGGTGACATCATTAACATTTCTCAAGTCAGCTACTTCGCTATCTAAGCTATCCTGTAAGATATGGTTCCAGGTTTATCTGTAGATTTATTTCCATCTTCGCACTGAAACGCGTGGGATGTGATATTGCAACGGAGACAGTTATGACAACAACTAGGCGAACATCGATGGGTCAAGAGGCAGAAGTATAATGACTGACTTGGAAGTTCCGGCCAAGAGAAGTTGACTTAGTAAATGTTACCACGACCGGGAGTATGAATATCATTTAACCAACATTGATAAAATATCTATTAAAACAAAACAAGGTGTATATTCAAAAGTGCGTGAAACAAAGCTCAAGTCAAGGATAAGGCAGATATTTTGTTACGTTTTCAATGGAACCAAAGAGGTGAACGATATAGTAGGATGTTTTACCTAAAAAAAAGTGTATTCATACTCAGGACACAAATCAGGCACATCAAACCTACTGCGGCACAAGTGCGATAGTAGCCAAAGAAGTATAGCCAGTTTTTTGTCTAAAGCGGAGGTCAGGAAACCAGAATTGAAATATCAGCGGATTTTTATACAAGTTTTGCGGATGCGGGGCGGATGCGGATAACAGTCATGCGGATGCGGGGCGGTTGCGGATAACAGTCATGCGGATGCGGGGCGGATGCGGATAACAGTCATGCGGATGCGGGGCGGATGCGGATAACAGTCATGCGGATGCGGGGCGGTTGCGGATAACAGTCATGCGGATGCAGGGCGGATGCGGATAACAGTCATGCGGATGCGGGGCGGATGCGGATAACAGTCGTGCGGATGCGGGGCGGATGCGGATAACGTTTTGTTTATCCGCGCAGGGCTCTAACCATGGCTATATAAGGTTTATTATTCTAACAACACAGTTCTATGATAAATATATCATTGTATGTATACATGCATATCTTACAAATAACTAGTTTTGAACAACATTTTGAGAATTGAAAAATACAAAAAATATTAATAATACGCAATTTGTCATTGGGATGGATGTCCCTAGGTGTTGTCTATTGTATTTATTGAAGTATGAGGTATTCTTTCCTTATGCATGCATAAATATGAATACCATATAAACCTTAACTTATATTACAAAAACATTTTAGAACCAAATAAATAATTCGGCACTATTTCAATAAGTCTATCCCGGACGTATAGTGTCATTAGTGTGGACAAAATTAAAAGGCTCCAGAATAGGAGTGAATTTTCGTTTTGCACTGGGATAATATGTGTGTCGCAACACTGATGCAGGTTGCAATGGTGGACTATGTCTTGCTGAGGTAGTTTGCTTTTGTGAATTTTAGAGGCTTCTTTACTCCTGCATTCAAGGTTCATAGTCATTAGAATGGACAATGTAGAAATAAATAAGTTTACAAAAATTAGCCAAATAAATCATCAAATTGTTTATTGAAATTGAATTACTTCAAAGGTGTAAACCAAAGTTCTGTTGAAGTTAGCGTAAGTACAAAATAATTAAATATTGCTATTTTGTCTTTAGCATGGACACATTTCATGCCATTGGCATGGTCCATTTTTGCCCATGCTACGGGCAAACTGCCATGTTATTCAAATTCATAAGAAATTAAATAACAAAAGTTCAGCTCTGCAACATGTAAGTGTGATATAAACAACACGTGATTGAATAATTTTTAAATATAGGGAACACAACATATCCTAAGCGGAAAGTGTCCCTTATTAGTAGAATCACCCATCTCCCATTCACGACCACACTGTGGCAACGTTACGATAGATTTTTCAAAGAATTCAAGTGTGAAGTTTTGGACCATCTGTAGTCTTTCTTACTTATACAGGGCCTTTCATATAAAGTAAGAACGGCAAGTGGCAGTTTTGTTATTGGCTACTGCGGTGGCCTTGGCCGAGCTCGTGGCGCGCCATGGCCCCCTGCTGTGCTATTGAAAGCGCGCGCGTAGTACATACGAGGGCTGTTTTCTTTTTCAAGTTCCGATGGACTGTATAAAAATAATAGATTGACACATCAAACTGATTTTACTACTAAATGTTTGCTTGTTTTATTCTTATGTCTCTACATAATCGCCAAAACGATTGAACATTTTTCGTATCGTTACACCAGCTTTCCAATGCCCTCAGCAAAATATTCTGCCGCCACTGAAGTGGGTACGTCTGGACAGTCTCCTGAAGTGTTTCCTTTTTGGCGAGGCGTTGCCGCCCAACCAAAGCTTCAATTCTCGAAAAAGGTGAAAATCATTCACGACCACACTGTGGCAACGTTACGATAGATTTTTCAAAGAATTCAAGTGTGAAGTTTTGGACCATCTGCCGTTTTGTCCAAAACAGCATCGAATGATCTTCACCTTTTTGAAGGTATGGTTGGGCGGCAACGCCTCGTCAAAAAGGAAACACTTCAGGAGACTGTCCAGACATAGCCTACCCACCTCAGTGGCGGCAGAATATTTTGCTGAGGGCATTGGAAAGCAGGTGTAACGATACGAGAAATTTTTCAATCGTTTTGGCGATTATGTTGAGACATACGAATATAACAAGCAAACATTGTGTAGTAAAATCAGTTTGGTATGCCAATCTGTTATTTTTATACAGTCCATCGGAACTTGCAAAGAGAAAACAGCCCTCGTATATAGTATGCGCGCGCTTTCAATAGTACAGCAGGGTGACATGGCGCGCCACAAGCTCGGCCAAGGCCACCGCAGTAGCCTATAACAAAACTTCCGCTTGCCGTTCTTATTTTATATGAAAGACCCTGTATATAGTCATTTTCTTCTTGGCCCATACATGTCCAAACCAAACAGTAAATTTTCTTTTAGCAATAATCTTCTTTTAGTTTACAAATCTGGTGTGAATAGTCGATTTTTTTTCTTGAGGATAGTATTCCTTTTCATTGAAAAATGTTTCTATTTCTAATCTCTCCGCGACGCTTCTACTATGCATATGTTTAGCATAGGGGGTTCCCATCAGACTTATAGACTGAAAAGGCATTTTACTGATCAGCCGTAGCAAATCTTTAAATAAAAATCTGTCAAAATCTCAAGCAAACCAGGACCTTAGTACAATTGATGTTCCTTCATTTTAGGGCAAAGGAACCAGCCACACACAGTCAGAACCGAGACATAAACAAATGTAAATATTTGTTGCAGGGTGTAAATTCCACATTGATTAAATTGCCATCACTGTCTTCTGTTTCTTTGGTTGAGTCGTGCCTTTATTTTATATGATAGCGTAGACTTATGAGAATTTTCAAATTTGTAATAATTCATATTGATACTGAGAAAGAATTCACATGGCATATAATGTTTGTAACGTAAGCTTTGCTTGCTTTAATACTAATGGTTGATTTATGTGATGTATATGCATTTGTATGTCCTATAAATAATAATAATAAGTTTAAAAACAGGAAAAATGCCTCTTTTTCTTGTAACCGAAGGAAAGGACCTAACTTAGATATGAAACGGAACCATCCCGGTCAGAACATTGTTTAGTCCCTCTCACCCAAACCCATTACTCCATGATGATGATCAGGTGCCATCAAGTCGGCGTCGACTCCTAGCGACTGCAGGATGGACTGTCTCCATAAGATTCGGTCTTCAGCCATATTTTTCAGATCCTTCACTGACATATTCATGTTGGATTTGATGGAGTCGATTCATCTCAATGCTGGCCGCCCTCGTCTCCGAGACCCTTCCACCTTTCCAAGCATAATTGTCTTTTCCAACGAATCAGAACGTCTCATAATGTGTGCAAAATATGACAGCTGTAATCTTGTTGTCAATGCTTCAAGAGACAGATCTGGTTTGATTTTCTGAATCACCCATACATTATTGTCTTCTTGGCTGTCCAAGGAATACGCAATATCCTTCTCCAACACCAGAGCTCAAAAGCATCAATATACTTCCTGTCTCGTTTCCTTATGGTCCAGCTTTCGCAACCATATGTAGCTATGGGAAAGACTAGTGCCTTAACCATTCTAATTTAATTTTACTCCATACACAAAAATTAACTCCAGTATTCCACCTGCGAGATGTACGAGGGGCATCAGAAAAGTCACCCTATTAAAAAAAACAGAAAGATAAAAAGATAGAGTCAGTCTGAGAGACTAGACTTAATATCATTTCAAATGACGCATGCTACAAATGCTACACATGTTAGAAAGGCTCAGGAGGGCTTCTCGCTTCGCTCAAATCCCCAGGATTCTTTGCACTCTGCTGCATGACGTCACGCACTCGCCGTCTCCGTATCGCATAACGCCAGACCCCAGGAGTAAACTCAGACTCAAAGGACTTCATTACCCTTTAACATAGGCTTCCCGAGCGGTTGCTGCATGACGTCACGCACTCGCCATCTCCGTTCGCATAACGCCAGACCCCAGGAGTAAACTCAGACTCAACTGACTCCATTACCCATTAACTTAGGCTTCCCGCGTGGGGGGCTGCATGACGTCACGCACTCGCCGTCTCCGTTCGCATAACGCCAGACCCCAGGGGTAAACTCAGACTCGGTGCATATGCACTGAACAACATGATGACGTCATACACGCCGTAACCTGACGCATAACGGTAGACCTAAGCATAACGATGAAGTCGACAAGATCATTTGAAATGATAAAAGAAGAAAAAAAGACAGAAAGAAAGAAAGAAAGAAAACATATTTATATGCAAAAGTTATTGGCAACAGGTACAGCAATGGGTCAGCTATTTTTCGACATAGAGACCAAACGAATTGAGACACTTGTCATAGCGTGGTATCAACTTTTGCAGTCTTGTGTCATAGAAGTCTACGCCTGCGAATGGAACCTGCGTGTGACATTCGTCTTCAGCTCTTGGTCGTTGTGAAAATGCTCCCCGGAGAACAGACATTTCTTGAGGTGCAAGCAGTGTCGGATTAAGACTCACAATGGCCCTAGAAAATTGTTAATTTGAGGCCCCTTTTTTCAACCCCCCTCCCCCTCCCCCCTTTCATAAAAAGTCAATCATAACCTTGAAAGAGATTTTATTTACAATGAATAATGAATAAAATTTAAATCATATGTACATTTTCAGAATAAGATTTTCTGCATTTTGTTTCGCAGAAAGTTTCAATAACACCATCGAATTTGATTTTCCTTAAAATGTCTGATTCTTTGCAGAGAAGACTTGATTTTCCGATGAATTTGAAGACGCTTAATTCCGAAGGAAAACTTTAGTCAGTTTTTGCACTTTCTCTAACACCACACTTTCTCGGTAATTTTTCTCTTTGGCCAGTTTTCTTTTTTTGTGCACCACCTAAATATGAACGTGAAGACATTTTTGGGTTGGGGTTTTAATTCAACCCGATACACAGATAAAACTGTTCATCGCACACTAACGAATTAAAATTGTCGATCACAAAACCGTCGATTTGAAGTCTGAAGTCAAGCGGGAGAACGTTACTTGTTTCCTAAATTATTCTAAAGACCAGAATGCCATAATTTGCAAAAACTCTTTCCGAGCTTCTCTATGGCTAATAAAGTGGAGGGGATGGCGGACTTATCAGGAAATTCAAATAGTCTTGGCATATTGGGACCCGATCGTGGGAGTATCAGTTAATTGCTTCCAATTCTTAAACAATAGAGCGAACAGAAAATTGAAATTTCGATTGACTTGGAATGTGTTAAACAATAGTTAAGTTATTGATGAATTGGAGGTATAAGAAGAAGATAAAGTTAATGGAAAAAACCCGGACAGAGAGAATTTACGAACAGCACTTAAACTGTAAAATGAGAACTGTAATTCAAAGTTTCACTTTTATTTTCGGTACGGTACCTAATTTATTTGACTTTTTTTTTTACAAAAAAAAAAAATATATTTCAATTATTTGGAGGGATATTTTTCATTTTTGGGGGCCTTTTTTGAGCCGGGGGCTCCAGGCAATTGCCTATTGTGCCTTATGGTTAATCCAGCACTGGGTGCAAGGAAGGATGGGAATCGCTGGAAGCAAGATGGGAACTGTACGATGGATGATCAAACAGCTCCCAGCGATTACCACCCTTCCTTGCAACTCAAGAAATTTCTGATCTCTGGTCAGCATTTTCACACTGATGATTAGCACACACCCTCATACACGGGGCTACATGACTACGATGTCGCAAAACCGATCAATGAATCAACAACGACGAATTATACTGAGAGCCGTCGGCAAATCAGACTTACCAAGCTTCTGGCATCTCTGGAAAGATAACTAGAATGTCACATCAACTAAACGAAACACTTACAATTCGCATTAAAGCGGGATCTCCAGTGCATAATATAAAACACTTCATTCAGGTAAAAGGAGAATGGTTATTAGGTGAAGAAACTCCATTGAGGCTAGAAAGGTTGGTTGGTTCCTTGGTTTAGGGGCTGCGACAACGCGGTAATGTAGCCCCGTGTGTTTTGGGTGTGTCTGATAACCGGTGTTAATTGTGAAGGCTCTATTAGTGTGTGTTATCTGTGTTTCAGGTAGAAGGACTGCAGACGTTTAAGATTTTCAAATAGTTCCTACTTTTGCCACCAAATGTTACCATCCACGACACCTTGTTGCGGACGTGGCTACTAAATGCCATCGCAGTCAGCACCCAGTGGCGAACGTTGGAACTAATAGAGCGTTATCAAACTAACCTACACATTTTAGCTTCCACAAGTGTAATTAGTGGATGGTTCCTTTTCATGCCATAAATCTATGACATGGGACCGCCGGCTTTACTTCCCTTCCGAAGGAAGGCATACTGAGGGATTTTAACGCTCTTAAGAAATCCGACAACTTCGGCCGGGTTTGACCCCGCAATCTTGGGCATAGAAACTCAGGATGCTACCAACTACACCACCGATACCGTTTGAGGCTAGAAATCCCCTTTAAGTAGCGTATATCTTGATTTGGTTTAAAACATTAACGAAGGAAACTAAATCCTAGCTAAAGCTTAATAGGATTCGGCCTACATTCCTCCTGGTTTGCATAGTCAAAGCCTGGCATTTCCACAAGAGATTTAAGCAACCTTATCCCATCACAGCTATTTGCTATGACAAGGGATCACTAAACACGCATACGTGTAGGAGGATGACCAGTAATGTTCTTTTCTGCTCTTTCATCTGCCTCAACGTCTGACAGATTCGCCTTTGTCATCATAAGGCTGAGGGATCCCGTACAAGACGATACCAAGATTTTAATTATTGGCAGGACTAGTTAGTTATTGTTGTTTTAAGGGGCGGAACTACAAGGTCAACTGCCCCTATTGGCAGGACTGGTAGTCGAACCCACGACCTCAAAGGCACCTCTCTCAATACTCAGCTCACTCATCATCATTAGCGCAGGACTTCGACGAAGCATTGACGAAACATTTAGTGGTGAGATTGTGGAAAACCTGTTGAGTGTGACGTGAATTAAAACCTATAAATAATGATCTCATGCTATAAATCTTACATACCGTACTTAAATGCGTCCGCGTTGTGATGCAGTGGCTAGCGTTATTGACTGGCACTCCTAGCATTAGCCAATACACCATGGGATGATCGTTTCTACAGCTGTGAAAAAAAAAAGACAACCAGTATGTAGACATTTCAAAATTAGAATATAAATATTCAGCGAAATCACAATGAAAATTGTTATTCCAGTTCCTGTAACCGAGGGCAGGATTTTAACTTCTAGTCAGTAGGGAGGTGGTACAGGTTCGGACGGATTGGGCATTAGCTCTTAAACTATAAATCGTAAAAAGCCGTATGATGGTTTGAAAGAAAGGGCTCCACACCATCGACCCTAGGATAAAAACTACCCCTACCCCAGGAAAAATAGTGTTTTGAGTTTCATCTACCTTTTCCACAGAGATGTAAGAAACGGACTAGTGGCTCCTTTAGGAATCGCAATAAGTCGTATGATGGCTCAAACGAGAGGAGACCACGTTCCCTTTTCAGAAGGCAAGTCATTTCCACCCTAAGATTAAAGCTACTCCAACCACGGGGGAAATGTTGTTGTTTGAGTCTTCAGTCTTTTGACTGGTTTGATGCAGCTCTCCATGCTCCCTGTCCTGTGCTAATCGTTTCATCTCTACATAGCTACGACATCCTACATCCGAGGCAATCTGTTTAACATATTCTAACCTTGGTCTACCCCTACAGTTCTTGTCCTCAACCCTTCCTTCCATCACTAAGCTTGCTATTCCTGGGTGTCTTAGTATGTGTCCTACTAACCTATCTCTTCTCTTCATTAGCAGTCGCCAGAAATATCCCTCCTCTCCCACTCGTCTTAATACCTCTTCGTTTGTAACCCTATCTACCCATCTGATCTTCATCATTCTCCTGTAACACCACATTTCAAATGCTTCAATTCTCCTCTTTTCTGCTGCACCAATAGTCCAAGTTTCACTTCCATAGAGCGCCATGCTCCTGACAAAGGCTTTCAAAAATGACTTCCTAATACCTGAATCTATATTCGATGTCATCAGATTCCTTTTTTTGTAGAAATGCTTTCCTTGCCTGAGCCAACCTACTTTTTATATCCTCTTTGCTTCGTCCATCACTGGTTAGTTTGCTTCCTAGGTAACAGAAGTCTCCTACTTCCTTCAGCTTTTCACATGCGCACTAGCGGCCCTTCTGCACACAACCCCTCCCCTAACCCCTACTGCGTCCCCCGCCCCATTTCCCCTCAAATAGTAATAATAATAATAATAATAGTAATAATAATAATAATAATAATAGTTCTCCCAAGGTTTCGCAACTATGTCTTGTGGATAAAAGGGTTGGAGCCCTATCTTTCGAGCCATCATTCGACTTTTTACGATTTATATGTTGTTTAGGAGCTAATGCTCAATCCGTCCGAACCTGTACCACCTCCCTACTCTAATATATTTCATGTTGTTGTTGTTGTTGTTGGTGTTTCATTTCAGTGGTTTGGACATCATAGTGTACTTGGGTGCATGTGTGTAATGTTGTATGATAACATGTGTTATTGTGATGGCTGTGTTAGTGTTAATATTTGTAAATCAGGTGATAATTGGGAAGGAGGCTGCCGTGGCCATACGTAAGAACGACCCTCAATATTATTCAATTGGTTATCGATAATCTGTTCATATCTTAAACGGTTAATTTCTACAAGTAATCCCCTCCTATGCTGCCCAGTACTCCTGTATATCCACAGGGCTGTGTGGCATTAAATGAGAGGAAGTTAGCTGATATCAATGAATTGCAGTCATAGATACCATCAAAATATCGTGACTTATAATGAACTGTCAGCTAGGCCCACCACATCAGCTGGAGACACGTAATGGTGATACAATAGGCTTCATGTTCAATCATTTGTTGGTCTCAATCTCTATTGAATTACTGACATTCTGTGAAACTTTATGACGTAACAGAAAGGTATAAACTGAAGGTTTTTGTTGTTGCAAGCAATATGTTCCGTGTAGAAAATTCTGATTCATAAACAATATACCGGGTGTGCTAAAAATGGTCTTATATTCAGTTTAAAACATTCGCAGTAAAAAAACGGGATTTCGAAATTAATGTAAGGTTATTAAAATTCATTTTCTACTACTACTTTCCTATTTTATTATATCTGTTTGATTCTGAAAGAACACATCTCTATCAAATATAATAATTTTTTCAGACCTTGGTATTGGTTCGTTATTATTGCACATGATGTCAAGGTAGGCTATTTACATTTAGTAGTAGATGTAAAAGAAAAACCTATAGGCTAGTGTCCAAGCTAACTTTTGCTATACAGAATATTATTTGCCTTTCCTGAAAAAAAAATGTGATTGAGTAGAAACGTGCTGTTTGGGAAATGAATGGTTCATTTTTAGTCTCTATACGATTATTATAATTTTATTCTGATATTATAGAGAACAAGTAGTTCCGTGAAGAACTATACAGCCTATTTTCATATATCCTACTTATGTTAATTGCCACTATCAACATACACAATTTCTGTCTGATTGCTGTAATAGATTCGTAGATATTAAGAACCGACTAAATATTTCGGATGGTCGCCATGTTGGATTTTATATATGTAGGTCCTAGAGTTATGTACTGTTACATGCAGATTATTGTGAACGTGTAGTATTCAAATTTCAATCGCATAATTAGGACACAAGAAAAAACAAGGAGATTTTAAAATTTTTCACAGCTGCCATCTTGAGGTTATGGAAACAATTGAAATAAATTAGATGCCAGTGGATTAACATTCGTATAAGGATTTACTGTACCAAGTTTCACTGCACTCGGATGGTTAAATTGCGATAAACGTAAATGTGAATATTTATAATTCGCGTCACCGCCATGTTGGATTTGTGATCACCAGGTTATTTAAAGTCCTATAGGTGAACTTAAGTTCATAGCCCCTATCAACATTAAAAAATGCAGTTTGATTGCTAAAATAGATTCGTAGATATTCAGTATCGTCTAAATATTTCGGATGGTCGCCATGTTGGATTGTTAAATGTATAGGCCATAGAGTCATGTACCATTAAAGGAAAATTATTGCATAGGTTCATTATTCAAACTTTCACTTCGATCGCATGACTACATCACAAGAAATAAAAACTTAATTTTAAAATTCGCACTGCCGCCATCTTGAGGTTATGTAAACAATTGAACTAAATTAGATACCAGAGGATTACAATGTGTATAAATATTTCCTGTACCTGGTTTCAGTGCGCTTGGAACATTAAATCGCGAGAAAGGTCTATTTAAAATTTTCAAATTCGCTTGGCCGCCATGTTCGTTTTGTAGTCAACCGGTTTTTGAAAGTCTTATAGATGGACTTCCAGTAGTGCCCTTTATCTCCGTACAAAATTTTAGGGAGATACCGCTAATAGTTTCAGAGATATAGAATGCCGGTGAAATATATCGCACATCCGCCATCTTGTGATTATGCAAACAATTGGACGAAGTTAGATGTCGGTGCATTACAATGTATATAAACATATACTGTACCAAGTTTCATTGTGTTTGGTTGGTCAAATCACGAGAAACGTCTATTTAAAAGTCGCAAATTCGCTTGGCCTCCATGTTGGTTTTGTAGTTACCAGGTTTTCAAGGGTCACATAAGTGAACTTATAGTAGTTCCCTCTATCACCATAGAATATGTCAGGGTAATATCGGTAATAGTTTCGGAGATATTGAATGCTGGTGAAATATTTCGCACAGCCGCCATGTTGGATTGGTGAGTCGTAACAAAATTTGAAGGGCACGGTTGAGGTCGCCGAGATTAGTGCTATGAACTTTCCGAGTTTCATTGAAATCGCTCCTGCCGTTTAGATTTCATTATGGGGGGACACACACACGAATCACACACACACACACACACACGCACACACACACGGACAAAAGGTGATCTCATAAGCCTATTTTTTCAAAATTGAAAATAGGCTAAAAATCTAGAGTATATTAAAATAAGTTCAGCAATAAATACTTGTAAATACATCGTAACTCGTACAAATGAAGCGGGGTTGCTGCCTTTTAGCTTGTAGGAATAGCTTCAGCTCTGGAGCTCTTTGACTGCTACTGCAGGCTGCGTCGCTGGTTGCTATGGTAACAGCTACCACGCCCACTTCATTCTGACGTCAGAACATTCAACGCAGCTGAAACAGGGAACGAATCATTCCATCTGATTTAATTCCTTTCAAGTTTTGTTCGTTTTGCAATCCATTTCCAAATAAAATAAAAAACGACGTATTGAAGTATCGCAGAGGCTGCACGTATTGTTAGTAAAAAATGCATGTTCTAATTTCTTTTGAGAACAGGTGAGTGAAAAGTTAAATGAATTAAAAATGTAATTTCGTGCTGAAATGAGAGTATCTGGAATAATTCTGCCATGCGTTAAGCAGGATATATAGCTCCATTCGGTAGGCTCACGTCTGAACGATACATTTGTACGAGTATAGATAATTATTTCATGTATTTTAAGCATAACAAACGCTGTATGAATGTGTTACTTACGGCTGGAAATTCCAACCTCTTGTGTGTCAACGTTAATGTTGGTGTTGATTTGTTTAAATTGATTATCCTCCCAGCTCGTCTTTACCCCCAGACTCTGTGAGGGATCATTCCTCTACCATCTCTGCGAGATGAACACACTTTGTCAGTAGATACAACTAGTGATGGTGACAGGCCGATCGCCCAGGTGATCGTTAACCCGGGAGAGGTTGGGCGGGGGATTTTGTGACCCCACGCAGTTTTGTTAAACTGGGGTTTCTACATTTTACTACACACAGACCAAACCTGCCCCATACCTTTCCCCACATGCCTTATCTATTGTCTGAGTGTAGTAGCCTATTAGTGGATGGGATGAGGGCCGAGACAAATGTATTTGTATCGAGCCATGTTGCAATGTGTTCTGAAAGATCCCGCGCCACCTTACCGCAGGCAGAATGAACAGCTGTTCCAGTCTTACGTGCACTCCATGAGAATGTAGCTGTCTGATCACGAAATGGAATTGATTGTTGTTAAGTGTTAAAATAAAACATTATGAATCGTCTGAGCTACGAAGAGCAAGAATCTATGGTGTTATATCTTCTGCAAGACGTCGAATAGGAAGTCATATTAGGAGGTGAAAACAATGATAGTGAAGATGAACTAGAAATAGCAGAATCTTAAAGTGATACCTAGCAGAGTGCAGACGAAGAAGAAAATGAAGAAAGTGACGATGATATGCCTCTTTCTCAGCGGATGTGTACCCTTACTGGCAAAGACAGTTACAAAATGGAGCACAATACAACCACAATACAATACAACATGAGACTTCTCTAAAATGTGTCATTGGTTAAAAACTAGAATCCTAAATCATCTAAAACTTGTCAAGTCATTGATTTCGATATTGTTAATAGGCAAACTGAAGTGAGAGCTATCAGATATTTCATAAAAATAGATGATTACCTTTCAGATCCGCACCATTTATATTATAGTGTAAATAGCCGTTTATATTATGTGCATGACTTTCACTTTAGACAAATATACTTGCTCATTAGTTCAGTGAATGTTTTCATGGCATATCAGTAGCATAAACGAAATAATTGTCATTACTACAGAGAAATAATTGGGAGGGGTCAAAATTATCCCACGCCACCTCTCCCGGATTAAGCTGTGTCTAATTAAGGAAGGGCTTGGAGTGGGATTGAGGAAGGAAGTAGACCGTGGACCAGTTGAAAGGAACCATCCCAGCATTTTCCTGGTGGTGAAAATGGGGAAGCCACGACGTTAGATGATGTTAGCCTGACGAACGAACCTATTCAACCAATTAATTCCCACTTTTGTGTGAGAAATGTTTTATTAAATGTATAAATAGTTCATGTACAGTATTTTATTTTAGGATCTAGCAAATTAATTGAGTCGTCCAGTTGCAAAACTCGTTTAATCCACTTGTGAATAGGGATCATGTCGTAAAATTATTTATTTAATTATTTTATTTTACTTTATTTTTATTTTATTTTATTTCTTCTTCTTCTTCTTCTTCTTCTTCTTCTGCTTCATTGTCGTCGTTTGTGCCTACTGAGGACCACGGTGCTCGTATCTCCTCGTCGCGTTGTCTTTTCTCTTCTTCCAGTACTTTTATAATTTGTTTATTTTTTATTAATTTTGTTTAGTTAATTTTGATTTGTTTACTTTATTTCGTTTTATTTTGTTTTGAAATATTTTGTTTAATCTTTTGTTTTGTTTTTGTTTTATTTTATATTTTCATTTTTTATTTATTTTAATTTATTCTGTTTTGTTTTATTTTGATTTTGTTTTGTTTATTTTGATTTATTCTTGTTGACTTATTTTGATTTTCCAGAAAACAAACACAAAACCATAAACAAAAATCACGAAGCAAAAAGCAACATTTAAAAAGAGCAGAAGCAGAAAACAAACACAAAACCAAGAAAGAAAAGATAAAAGTAAAATCCAAAAGCCAAAGCACAAAGCAAACCCAAGACCAGAAAACAAAAACACAAAGGAAAAAGTAGAAAACAACAAACACAAAAGATACGTGAGGCAAAGTCCAGAGAAACGTTTCTCATGAAAATAATTCTTATTCACAAGTGGATTAAACGAGTTTTGTAACTGGACGACTCGATTGTTACCTCCCTCTCCCAGGGGCTCACAACTTGTAGGACATGGTTAGGCGACCACAGGACCCCATCTGAGTTCAATATTACTTTAACTTACTTGTGCCGGGCTCCCCTCTGTTAACTTTCTTGTCGACTTCTCTTGGCCAACTCATTTTCTTTTCCAACCCCAACGGATTTAGGGTATGCGAGTCCTAGGGAGTCTTTACTTTCCCGCATTAATTGGCCCTTGTCTCATCTTTCCTGATTCCTCGTTCTTCGAGGGTTCAAACCTCTTCTGTTATCTTCATATCTCCTGCCTTCTGCTCAAGGCTCTTAAGGAGGCAGTGTGTGTGCAGCCCCACTACTTCTGGTGTAACCTCAATAGTGCTACACCCTCATGGGCTCATGACAGGTGAATTTAGAAGTTGGCATCCCCAAGGGATTCCTGAGCTGTGTCCGGCTATTTCCCCTTTTTCGATTGCCTCTGGGTTGGACCATATCCTCTTTCCCCTTACCTATCTGCCTTTCAAGGTGCTTCTTCTTTCCAAATCCCCCATTCCTCATTCTCCGAGGGTGGAGGGCATTTAGTTTTCTCCTGTCCATTATTTACCATTTTACCTTATTCTTCTTTAGTTTCCCATTTCTTCTTCTAGTGTGTAATGCAGTAGTTAGTTTTAGTTGTAAGTGTGTAGTTATAGTTTACATTCCATTATCATTTTCACGATCACTCAAACCATAAGGGGCCGATAACACAGATGTTAGGCCCCTTAAATCAATAATAATCATCATAATCATGTAACCTCCCGCCCATTCTATTTGCGAACACTTGCGTTGACCGACTGAAAAGCTTATTCTTGAGTGTAAGTTTTTGTAGTTCTACTAAATCCCAAATCATTAGGAGCAGATGACTAAGACGTTTCTCCCCTTAAAGGAAATTACCATTATCATGTAATTCAGACTTGATCAATTTTGTGCTCACTTAATAACACCAATGACAGTTGTTGTTGTTTGAGTCTTCAGTCTTTTGACTGGTTTGATGCAGCTCTCCATCCCTCCCTGTCCTGAGCTAATAGTTTCATCTCTACATAGCTACCACACCCTACATCCGAGGCAATCTGTTTAACATATTCTAACCGTGGTCTACCCCTACAGTTCTTGTCTTCGACCCTTCCTTCCATAACTAAGCTTGCTATTCCTGGGTGTCTTAGTATGTGTCCTACCAACCTATCTCCTCTCTTCATTAGCAGTCGCCAGAAACATCTCTCCTCTCCCACTAATCTTAATACCTCTTCGTCTGTAACCCTATCTTCCCATCTGATCTTCATCAATCTCCAGTAACACCACATTTCAAACGCTTCAGTTCTCCTCTTTTCTGCTGCACCAATAGTCCAAGTTTCACTTCCATAGAGCGCCACGCTCCAGACAAAGGCCCACAAAAATGACTTCCTAATATCTAAATCTATATTCGATGTCAACAGTTTCCTTTTCTGTAGAAATGCTTTCCTTTCCTGAGCTAACCTACTTTTATATCCTCTTTGCTTCGTCCATCACTGGTTATTTTGCTTCCTAAGTAACAGAAGTCTCCTACGTCCTTTAGTTTTTCACTGTACAGTATATAAGAGCCTTATTTGGCCTAATTCCTCCAAGATTTATTTCTATACGAACTATCTGAAGGAATGGATACACACGAGCAATAACCAGCATACAACGGTTGCGTAACCTCCGAGGCAAATAAAAGCTAGCATCCAATTAGACGGAAAAGAACAGTGAAAGTAGCATCATCAAAACTTCCCAAGTTCTAAGAAAAGTGAAGGAGGTACGGAATAAAGTTTGAGAAGTCTAATTAAATATATACCCACAAAACATATACTCATAGGCTGTAATCTTCAGGCTTGCAGAGAGAATGTGACCTCGGAGGATCCTGAAACAGCATCCCAATTGTTTGTATTTTTAATAACAATATTTTGTTTAAATTAATGGTAATCTGCTAAAAATACATCTGATAGGACTCACGTTGTTCCTTAAACCCCGTGGCATCACAATCCATACCAGCCGAGTGACCGCTGTCCAGTTATTCATATTTGGCGTCCAGATTGTGGGGTGACGCTTGGTCAACGCGTTGGGTCCCCTCAGCCATTAATCTTGGTTTTTGTGATCGCCTCACTGTCAGACAGCTACTCAATAGTCCTCACGATGTGGAGTGCAACCGATTCCAGCTTTCGCGTCAGTATCTAAAATCACTGACGGAGCCAGGAATCAAACCCGGGGCTCCGTGTGAAAGGCAGGCACGCTACACCAACACCTCAGGCCAGCCCATTTTAGGTCTTATCCCGTTTATTTTTGCTTTGATCACTTAAACTTAATTATGGATATGGACTATCAATTAATGTAAGATGAGCATTGAACTTAACGAGAGTCTTATCATGAGGAGTATGAAATAAAATGGTGCATGTGCTTAGAGAACTTTTTAGATTTTCATTTGAAGAGTTGATTCTGAGATTTGTTGGTTGCTTGGTTCCTCAGTTTAGGGGCTGCGACAACGGGGTCATGTAGCACCGTGTACTTTGGGTGTGTGTAGAATCTGTCTGATAACCGGTGTTAATATTGTTATCTTGGATGAATCCATAGATCGAATGTGGACTGTTATTGCTCCTCTTAGGGTAAGGATTTATAGACACTAAAAATACCCAAAATAGGCAGCAAAATATGCATTACAAATCGCAAAATAGGCACTTAAATGGCAAATAGGCACTAAAAACGAACCCAAATATACCATCTCCTTACATTTAAAATTGTGAGTCATGTCACTTCGTTCACAGCCGAAGGCTTTCCGACAAGGAACAAGTGGTCACCAAAATCAGGAAAAGTTAAAAGTAATAATGGATATTATTATTATTTATTATAGTTATTATTAATACAATTGAAGACACTATCTCTTCCAGACAATAATTATGAGAACATGACACTTCAAATGAATCTTATCACATGTCACAATGGACAACTGTATATTTTTCCAAATTTTGCAAAGTAAATCTTTGCCAGTTGTTAGCTAATATATTTTTATGTTAGACCCTGACTATTATATGACAAAAAACTGTACTATAATGAGGCTCATTTTGACACTATTTTTCGTTATGAAACAGTTTCTCCCACAAATCAGAGCTCAAGAAAGAGTTGTTTTACCAACTAGATAATTTGATGGGCTGAGTTCCACGGCCTAATAATTTAAATTTCACTGCCTGGTCTAGAGTCATAGTAGGGTAATCGAGGAAGCCATGGTCATTTTAATACAAGGTATTCTCTGCGTCCCATGCGCTCTGTTCAATACATAAAACTGGCAAAATCTAGACAGATATTTATGAATATTTATGGTCCAACATAAAATAGTTATAATTCTCGTCGAAAATAAACAGTCGTATACAACTCGCCTATAATGGTAATTAAGACAATCGTATGGAAATTTTATAACTCGCATACGCTCGTTTCATAAACATACTCGTGTCTTATTTATAGGCTCGTTGCATAATGTACTATTAAACGACGTACTCAACTAACAATCTGCCTTGAAGAAACAATGTTTTTACGAGTCCAGGAACTCCAAATTTTTTTGCAACTTGTGCAAAACGAATAACTGATAACAGCTCGTCCAACCAGCGCGTTCTCTCACTCTCTCCCACCTCCCACCCAACAGAAGTGTGCAGAATCAAGGCCAGCTCGCTCCTAGCAGAATCAGAAGTCAGAAAGAACGCTGTTGTCCTCTCTAATCCCATTTAAGTGCCTGTCTTTGGTAGCTACCTGGAACGATTGTCTGCTTGCAGCGGCTATCAGGTAAAGAAAACTAACAAAGTAGAATTAGGTGGAAAATACGACTAAAAAAATTAATATTTGTCGTTTTAGGCACTTAACATTCGAATATTTTCTAAATAGGCACTTATTGCACTATAAAACCCATGTAAATCCTTCTCAAATCGACTGAAACAGATTTTAGAATTATAAGCATACAATTCTGGATTGAGGATAAAAATAGGCCTTTATTAACAATAAGACAAGAAAAATATCATTCATGAACAGCCATCTTGAAATTTATTTCAAAATGTTGGAAATTTGTGTGTTGAGTCTGTACATCTCAAGCTAGCACGAACCCCGCCCTCAGTGGTACCAACCAACAATGCTGGCTACTGTGCCATGAGGTAATCGTGGTCAAATGAAATATGGAGCTGCTATGGCTATAAAGTGCGTTATTTACTAATTTACGTGTTGATTAGCCGAATACTGTTTTATCTTGAAATTTGATATTTACCAGCAGTTTTCTGACTGATATTTCGTTTAAATTTTTGGAGGGCAGACACTCTCGATAACATAAAAAGTAACGGTTCCAGGTATCAACGTTACCCGTTAATACAGTGAGGAACCACTCTATAGAACGGAGCCACAGATGCGCCGTGTGATGGGTGGGCACTGTGTGTAGCCTCCTGTCACTGGTGCTAGCAGAAGCGGAGCGCCCATCTACTGTAGTTAAACACTTTTACGTATTCAATAATCATATTTAATTACATAGAGCTTCCGTGGCTTAGGCGGCAGCACACCAGCCCCTCACCGCTGGGTCCGTGGTTCAAATCCCGGCCACTCCATGTGAGATTCGTGCTGGGAAAAGTGAAGGCAGACAGGATTTTCTCCGGGTACTCCGGTTTTCCCTGTCACAATTTCATTCCAGCAACACTCTCCACTATCATTTCATTTCATCTGTCATTCATTTAATTATTGCCTCAGAGGAGTGCGACAGGCTTCGGTAGCCGGCACAGTTCATATCCTCGCCGCTGGATGGGAGCCTCATTCATTCCATTCCCTGACCCGGTCGGTCGACTGGAAGCAGGCTGTGCATTTTCATTGAATTACATGAATTTCACAGTAGTTGCTGGAAATACTGTTCTTCTTTTTATAGACACACGTTGCACTGACGTAGGCAGTATTGAAGCACTCGCCGTAATTCATCCTCCCTGATATTTCGTATCGGTGCAGTTATTTCGTTCTCGAGAGCATCCAGAGTACGCGGATTGTATCTGTGTACCTTTTGTTTGAGGTCCCCCCCCACAAGTAATTATAGCAAGGTGCTTATTTATTTATCGTGTCAGAAGTACAAAGTAAACATAGAAAAATGAAACAATAGAAATATTAAACACTGGTTGACCAATAATTTGCCACGACGAGTGCATTTGAAGTAGCTCCTATTAAGTCTATAAGGGTGCAAGTGTCTGGAGAAGAAGGACACAGTAGAAGATGATCATTGGTCTGCTCAGCACCACACTCGCAGTAAACTGATTCCACAGGAAGGCCCCATTTCTGCTGGTTAGTCTTGCATCTCGTGGTACTGGAGCGTAGCCGATTAAGAGCCTTCCATGTTGTCCACTTTTCTGAATGTCCAGGGGGAAGCTCTTCCTTTGGGACCATCCATTCTCTTAAATATTGGCATTTTCCCCGCCACATTGAGATTCTTGCTTGCTGTGATGTTCCTTTAAGAGCTTCAGTGGTTTTCAAGAAGCTCTTTCTTGATTTCAGCCTAGGATGTGCTGGCTGACAAGCATACAATGGGTGAGTTTCCATAGTCATAGCCTTGCTTTTCTCATATCTAGCAGCAACCTCGCGTCGGATTTCAGGTGGAGCAATACCAGCGCGACAGTGAAGTTTATCTATGGGTGTAGGTCTTAAGCAGCCCGTGATAATACGGCAGGAGTAATTTAATGCCACATCTATGTTTCTGGTATGACTGGACTTGTGCCACACCGAGCATGCATATTCAGCAGTGGAGTAACACAGTGCTAGCGCGCTTGTTCTCAGAGTACATGGATGAGCTTCCCAGGCGGTGCCTCTCAGTTTCCGCACTATGTTGTTTCTGGCAGACACTTTTTGCTTCACGTTTAGACAGTGCTTCTTAAATGTAAGCGTACGATCCAGAGTTACTCCCAGATATTTTGGAGTCGGACAATGCTGAAGAAGGATTCCTTCCCAAGTGATTTGTAGGGTTTTAGCTGCTTTTTTGTTATTGAGGTGGAATACACAACTCTGAGTTTTGGCAGGATTTGGCTTCAGGTGATTGTCACTGTAGTAGCTAGTAAATTCTTTCAGGGCCTTAGTCAAAGTCTGTTCTACATTTACAAAGCAGTTGGCCTGAGCAGTGACTGCACAGTCATCAGCATAGACAAAACTCTGGGTACCTTCAGGTAAAGGCTGATCATTGGTATAGATGTTGAATAACAGTGGTGCGAGCACACTGCCTTGCGGTAACCCATTCTTCTGTGAAGGTGCTGAAACGTACGAACACTTTTAATGGAAGACACGTGAGGTGGCCGCTAATATCGAGAGACATAAGGTTTGCATCATCTTAGCTCATCCCCTTCATGGTCATCAGCCACCTTCAGCTCGACTGAAGTCCAGGAAAAGTTTTCTACAGTCTTCTTCTCCACTTGATTCTAACCCAAAAATGGCCAGGGTTAAGCTATGGAATCAAAGGTATCCTGATCATCCGGAACTTGTTGAAATTGAAGAAAAATTTCCACCTGGTCACGAAGATGGATGGTATACCTGGAAGTCCTTAAACAGACTGCGCACCGGTGTAGCAAGATCTAAGGACAATCTCATGAAATGGGGAATCTTGCATAATGGGGACACATTGCCTGAGTGCGGAGAAGAACAATCTTCTAGGCATTTCTTGAAATGTCGTCTATGCCCAGACTCATGCACGGGGTGGATCTGGCATTGGCTGGTAACAACGCAGTCAATGTAGCCAAATACTGGTCACAACTCTTGTAAATATTGTATATATTATCATTCCTGTTCCATTTCTCTTGCTCTTGTGTTATGTTATATGCAAGTGCTCTATTATGTGATTTTTTTTTTCAATTTCTTGTGTGTATATTTTGGTACCTCTAACACGAATAAAAAAACTGGAAGACGTCTTCTTGAGAAGATATTTTGTTCAATACCTAACCATATTCACGGGATAAAGTACTTCACCACAAGTCTTAACACCACTCTGATCTAAGGTACTGCTCGGGTCTGAGCTGCGTGAACATGAGAGGAATGTGCATCGAGGACTATGAGAAGTGGTGTTGACGAGTGATGAGGTTTCTCGTTCCGTGCATAGTACAGTACCAAATACATTGGTCGGTGACTCACTCACTCATTCCTAACACCACAGTGGTTTGAGCAACGGCCCGATGTTAGCAGTATTGGAATAGAAAGGAATACCATATAGAGTATCATGGTGGGCTGTTGACAGATCCTTCTCTTCTCGCCCAACCCTTCTCTGCTCTTACCCCTCACCCCGCATGTTCATAGAGCTTGGACCCGAGCAGTATCTTGCCAGCTGGGATTGTAATCAAGCTATGACCGCATGCGGGGCATCCCGATGCGCTGCTGTAATCGGCACATGCTATAAACGTGACAGTGTGTCATTGCGACGCATCCGTGGCACGGCAATAGGAAAGCCCCGTTCTATAGGGATGGCTCTCACTGTAGTAACGACATTACTCCCCAACCCTGGTTTTAATATTATATACTCATAAGTTGCTGTTCTGCTAAATTGAGCACGGCAAAGGATATCGGTCCCAACACTCTCTTGCCAGTAAATTAACTTCCTATCTTGGATTTTACTATCATCTCAAATTTATGTTCTATTTGTAACGGTAGCGAGAGAGAGAGAACTTGTTAGGAACTGATATCGCAGCGGATGTTGTAAACTTCCAAACTAAGATTTATGTTCGCTGTGTGACAGACTTGTCTCTATCGTCGTCGCTGGCAAGCGATGAGGGAGCTGTGGTGACATTAAGGGGAATATCGCAACTCGAAGACAAGCACTAGATTCTAGGAGTATGTGGGAATGCAGCCAATTTCGATATTCATTACGATTTGTGAGTAGCTTGAAGAGTTATCGATCTATAGAAATATTTTGTCACATAGTTTGGACTTATTTTAGTTGGTATTTATTGTTCCACAAGTCCATATTATTTGGTCAGCACAAGTCTCCTCAATTACATTTGTATCATGGCAACTATCATCATTCCTCCTCATCTCTGGTTCTTGCTTCTTTTCTTCTACTTCCTGTTTTCTTTTATTTAAATTCATAAATCATAAAGCCACGTGGCTGACCCACTAACTCGCTGACATTAATGTTTACCCAATTCCAGATGAATGCCGGCCTCGTGGTGTTGGGGTAGCGTGCCTTCCTCTCACCCAGAGGCCCCGGGTTCGATTACCGCCTCCGACAGCGATTTTAGAAACTGATTTGAGGGCTGGAACGGGGAGCACTCAGCCTCGTGAGGACAATTGAGTAGCTGTCTGACAGTGAGGCAGTGCCCCGATCACGAAAACCAAGATTAACGGCCGAGGGGACCGGATGCGCTGATCACGCGTCACCCCAATAACTGCTGGCCAATTAGCTGGGCAGCGGTCGCATGGTAGGCCTAGGCCCTTTCACGGGCTGTAGTGCCAGGGGTTATGTATTTATCATTTATAATTCCAGATGAGCTAGAAACTTTAAATTTGGAAAACTAATAGATTTTAGCCTGTTGCCAATGGAAAAATCCAACAAATTCAAATATTCAATTTTTCATCTCGAAGATATTCAAAATTGTGTCCGCATTTTAAAGACGTCTTTCGAGGTTTATTATGGGTAAACGGGAAGTCGCATACAATCGGATTTCACCTGCAGGACCTTACATAATAGTATTAACAGGTGTCAGTAAATTTAATTAATATTTTGAAAGATCTACAAGTTAGGTCCTACGGCACTTTGTTGTACGTCAATTGGTTATACCTTATATAAAGCTACGTTTTTAGATATACTGTAGGTAAAATTTTGCGATATTTTCACATATTTTCCAATCATTCACTACACTCAATAAACAGCTACACTCTTCACTCTTGGTCAGGTAATGAAAATTTAATATATAATCTACAATTTTCGCTCTATTACTTATCGCTATACCTCCATCGATTACACCTTAGAATGAGCAATAAACTTAGATATACAGGGTAGTGTAATTTTTTGGACATTTCTCTCACATTATTTCAGTTTTCACATACTTATTGGGCAGGTAGAATCATCAAGTTTAGCAGACATATCGTCATATTGAACTGTCATATACTTGCCAAATAAGACAGCTATAATCTTCAAATTTGGCATTAAGGCGTCAAATGCGTGCCAAATTTGGCAACTATATTCATGCCATTTGGCAGCTATATCGTCGCATCCATCTGAGGTTTCCAAAAAACGCTCCAATATAACTTCACAAGGGACCCGTGTGAGAAATCTCACATTTCAACATCATTGTCGTTGTGCATTAGCCTCACACAGCAATAAGGCTCGACGTGACACAGTTCTTACAGGGGCAGGTTGTGTAGGGGCGCCCCTGTACCGTTATGCGGGCACATTGTGTCACAGTTCTGGTAGGGAATATCGTCTTGTTAATTTTTTTAAGCGTTTGTTTAGAAACATATCGTAAATATTTATGAAATCAGTGTCACTGCTTCGGATGATTCTCTTTCATTTGAATGCTCATTCGTTACGATCGGTTACTTGTTCGCCCCTAAAGGGATCTATCAGGTGGCTCATTTGCCCCGCAAAATCTACCTATAAGTGACCTTCATACACTACTGCTGTATGGGATGTCTAATAACTGATTTGCACAGGTAACACACTGCATGCTGGCAGATTACGACAGAATACGAAGGGATAACGACCGGACGGCCGCACGCTACATGATCATTAGCACTTACTACTCGTCTAATGCACCCCATTGTGTTATGAAATCTCGCATTTGGGAGCTCATATGTGGTACAAAAACATGAAGGTTGCTGGCCGCATATTGACAGTGACTGGTGTATTCAGCAGCAACGAGTACACGGACATCATACATATCTATGGAGAAGCTGGTCGTAATTATGTTGAAGTTTGTGGTTTTATAACGTAATTGGGCGCATTAGACGAGGCCACTGGGAAACATGTAGCGAGCGGTCGTCCGGTTGTTATCTCTTGACATTCTGACGTTACCTGCTTGCATTTGAGGTTACTCCTTTGGAATTTGGTTATTAGACCTCCCGTTCATCATTAGTACATGCGGGACATCTAAAAGTAGATTATACAGGGCAAATGAGACACCTCGCATACTACTGAAATATGAGGATGATGATACATACTTTGTTGTTGTTTCATTTAGGGGTTAGCGGCTTCGGTGGCGTAGTCGGTAGCATGCTAAACTGCTGTGCCCAAGATAGTGGGTTCAAACCGGGCCGAAGTCGTTGGGTTTTTAAGAGCGTTAAAATCCTTCAGTTTGCCTTCCTTTGGAGGGGAAGTAAAGCCAATGGTCCCATGTCAGATATATTGCATGTAAAAGATCCTTCCAATAACTAAACTTGTGTGAAGCTAAATTTCTAGGTTAGATTTCGTTAAAACGCTCTATCATAGTTCCAACGTTCATCATGAGGTATCAGTGACATCTGATGGAGAAAGTTGGAACTACTTGAAATTGAACGGAACTTGTAGCTCACCCCATGAGTGTCCGCTTGAAGCAGCTACAGCCTCTGGCGAGCCGAACATTTCCTCGGACACTCCCGGCACTAAAAGGCATCGTGACCATTTCAGCCCCGTGTACTCTGGTAGTACTTGTATACGGGTAATTATGAACACGCCAGCCCCACGTGGGTCCATTTCGACACAGGCAGGTCTCCATGGAGACTCCACTAAGCCACTGAAAGGAAGCTGTAAAATCCAGCCCGGTGTCACTCACTAGCTCACAGCCCATTGATTGAGCTCTATTGGGTAAAAATAGCAATGATTGATGCCTGGGTTAAGGGAGGGTCAAACGTTGATTGAAGTCCTAGTTCTGAAAGGTTACACATTGATTGAGAACCAGGACAGCGCAGATAATTTGAATTCATTGAACGTATCTCATTCAGTATCTGTCGTTTGTAGCTCTTCAGTCGGTCAACAAGATTGTACCCAATAACTGGGTGGGATACAAAGTATAAATACGTAAATACAATCCTGGCAAAAATACATGCATTAGTTAACTTAATTAGAACGTATCACTTTTAAAATGGGGAAATTTAGGATCACGCGTTTCAACCCTCAAGTGGCTATCATCAGATCCTGATCACTAGGGCTCGTATATTTAGGTGTGTGTTTGAGTCGTCAGTCATTTGACTGGTTTGATGTAGCTCTACATGCCTCCCTGTCCTGAGTTAATCGTTTCATCTCTACTGAACCCATATGCTACTGGTTCAAGGGTCGAATCCATCATTTATTGGCAAAGGAAGAGAGGAAAAAATACAGTCTTCAGAATTACTTAGAAAGATTTTACGAAGAGGACTGTTATAACGTGGCGCAATAAGAAGGGACCACGAGTCACGCGGTAATGATATCATGCATGACGCATTGATAAGGAGCCGATCATGACTATTAATAGAACGATAAAAACTTTCCACTGCGTGTAAGAGAGAGGAGGTTCCGGAAATTGACCTTACGCAGCAATAAAAATGACAACCTCGCAATTGCGCAAGAATAGAAATATTTAGAATTAAGCCATTTGCGAGCATTTAATTAATGAAAGAAACATATCATGGTTGATCATTTTGGAAGAGAGATTTTTGTGTGGGGAAAAAGTTTATAATATTTGCATAGGAAAGAAGTGCAAACGCAGCATGACGTCGTTAAAAATTCCCCGAGACCAGAGTTGGTAGGGATAGAAAAATAAACCGCAACACCCGCGTATCTGAAGAGCAAAATTATTTAATATCTTGGAATTGTGCGATCGATTTTCATGATCAAAGAAATCAGTTTAGGTTTAGAACAAAAGCTGTCCAGAGATATAGGTTTCAAAATTATACGACTATTACTTCAAACGTTAGTGCTGGAGAAGATGCGGATTTTATCTTTTTGTCGCCGATTTGTATAAAAACCCTGGCTGAGCCAGGAAGATCATGCAGTTATTCCGAGAGCCCGAGAGGGGGCGTCCGGCTGTATCCAGTACATGCAGTATCAGTCAGCCCAGGGGGGCGTGACGTTGGAGCATCACCATATTCAGTCTTGAGCGACCGCTGAGGCGGGTCGTACTGTTTCTCCAACAATCCAGTTCCGTGAGCGCCGAGACGCTGCACGATGAAGTATCGACTACAAGATCAGCTACAAGTAAACTCCTAGTACAGGAGTGCTGCATCAAAGTATATTCAGTTATAAAGAACGCCCGAGAGCGAAATACTGTGTCGCAAAGTATAACAAGTTAATTTAGTGAGCGCGTAGACGCTGCACGCAGAAACAATTGTCGTCAAAATCACCAGTACAGTCAAAGTTAGGCTGTGAACTTGAAGAAATAACAGTCGATAGGTACTCGAATAACAGTTCAGTTAAAGACATAAAGCGTCATAAAGTTTCGAAGTACCTAAGGAAGTGAAATAAACAGTTCTATCGAAGTTAATGAACCCGATGAGGGTAGAACGAAATAAATAGCGCCTAGTGTTCCGGAAAGATAGGGACTAGAGCGTAGGACGATCAGAATTAGGAATTATAGTTCAGGATTGGTCTAGGCAGGCAAACGAACCACTAAACATTGGGGAGGACTCCAATAAGCTACGAATTAAAGTAATAGCAAATTAATGCAAGGAAAGTACTAGGTCACCGATAAACTATTCGAGCGGCCGTAATAGTAATACCTTAAGGACAGACTTTATCTAGACGAACAAGTTAGCATCTAAGAAGAAACGACATCGTGCCGTTCAAGTATAGAAGCCGATAGTCAAACCCCGGATTGGAATATCAGCCGTTCCAGTGAGGTGTAGTTCAATCGAGACTTTCCATCATCTGGTCAGATTAGGAAGCCAAAGTTCTATAAATGCCACCCTTGGAAACGGGAAAGAATAGAAGTCACGTGTGTAAGGCGAATGATTAACCCCTAATTGATAAAAGTGTTATGTAATGTAAATATTGTGAAAATTCTTGAGTGGAATATATTTTGTGAATTTATATTGTGTTAATTGAAACGAATACAAAAATGGAATTCAATATATTCCAAGTGATTAAGGTAAATATTTTCTGTATAGTTAAAAAAGTGTTATTAAGTGTAAATGTATCAATGAAAATGGCTTAGAAAGCAGTGAGTGGGCAAACATGTTCCATCGTTGGAGGATTCGGTTGCTGACCGGACAGTCAGTCACGTGAGTAACTATTTCATATGATATGTGTTTGGGAGGATTTGCGTATAATCCACATGAGAAAGAAAGAATATGGATGTTGAATAACAGATAAAGGAATAATAGCGCGATCTGAACGATAAATTTGAGATAAAAATAATAAATATGTGAAATGCAAATGAATCCCATGGGGAATATATTCAGTAAAATATCAGTCTAAATGATAAATGATATAAATATAAGAAAGCAAGCGTAATGATAATAATAATAATAATAATAATAATTACATAAATGAATGAATAAGTATGATGAATTTTATATTGAAAGTAGTAGCTTCCGAGCTCCTTTAGAGGAATTAAAACACGTTATGAATACATGTTCTTTATAGTAAAAATGATTATTGTCAAGGGAGAAGAGTAATATATATTTGAGATGTAGATCAAACGTTGATGTTGAATTTAGTAATTCTTTGAAGGCAACTTGGCTAATTAAAGTATAAGCGCCATGTAGCGCATTGAAGTAATTTATCACGCTAGGAATGCGTTGAAATGCTCGGTAAAACTAATTATGAGGGGCAGTTGGTCGGGATAATTGAACTATGGTAAGTCCTCAAAAGTTGTGACAAGTGGTCACGAGGCATTGCATGTTGTATGGTAAAAAGGGTGCTATTATGTTGTATATTGAGCGCTGGTATAAGGTGAGCCCTGCCCTAAGTCGCTAATGTTATAAGTCCTCCATTTTGGGATACTGATCCCGAGGCATTTGAAAGGATCGAACTCAGAGTCATCCGTGTTGAAGCCCCTAAATATTGGGTGTATTATTGAATTTTTCTTACCCGCCAATGAGGACACTTCATAATTACTACATACCGAAGCTTAGAGAATAAGTCTGTTGAACCTAAATATGTTGTGTTAAGAATCTGTATTTAAAAGCCTTGTCGGTCAGAGAATTACATTTGAAGACAGCTGTGTGAAAGCTGACGATAGCCAGTCTCTTGTAGCAGCGAGACTGGGGGCTCTCTGTCTCTCTGCAATAAATCACGCTAAGTAGCCAAGGCTATGGCCTCACCCTCGACGTATTGTGGTAGGTCGGTGAATGGTCTGTTTGAGTCATAGTACACAGAAGTGTTTAGAGTTTGTTTTAACGACCCGGTCTTGGAACCGAGGTCCCTTTATATGAATGATTATCGCTTGCAGAGTTCAGATCGTTGCTTTGTTATAATTGAATGGTCTTTTAAGACAAATAATGATAAATCCCTAATGTAATGATTATATGATTCAGTGATTCACGAGTTCGATTGAAGACATTAGATTCCGGGAGTTATCTAAATTTTGACGTGTTCAGTAGTCTTCTGTAGCTCGGGAGTACGCTAGTTTTTCCCAATCACAGTAGTGAGTAGTTGACTTGAGAGAGAGGGATGGTAACATATGAACATTGTGAAAGCCCAAAATTAAGTAATGATTAACAATACTTTGGTAATTTTGATATTTATGATTAAAAGATATACTCATATAAATAATAATGGATGTGTATTAAAGTGATAGCACATTGTAAGTAAACATTACCGAGCCGTTTGGAGCTCTTACTTTAAAGATTGTGAAGTGATACTATATGGAAGTGAAACTTAGTAAAAGTTTGTTGGTTTATGGAAAACCAGTTATTATGATCTTAGATTTGTTTAATATGAATTCCTTGTTCAACTTTGAACAAGTATGATGTGAAGGGTCAGTAATTTATTTGTTTTTATTTTTGTAGCGCCATATATTTGGATAATTAAATGGTTTAAATAGTAGGAGTTGATTTTTGTTTATTTTTGGAAGTATATCCTCTATTTAATCCAAAGTGTGTAGATCACAGAGTGGGAGAACAAACCATGAACCCCGTTACCCCCGATTGAGCATTGCTGGCAAACTGTGATTTGTATATTTCATTGCTGAATGGGCACACTACATAGCTACCATAACCAACATCCGAGGCAATCTGTTTAACATATTCTAACCTAGATCTACCCCTACAGTTCTTGTCCTCGACACTTCCTTCCATAACTAAGCTTGCTATTCCTGGGTGTCTTATTATGTGTCCTACTAACCTATCTCTTCTCTTCATTAGTAGTCGCCAGAAACATCTCCCCTCTCCCACTAGTCTTAATACCTCTTATTTTGTAACACTATCTACCCATCTGATCTTCATCATTCTCCTGTAACACCACATTTCAAACGCTTCAATTCTCCTCTTTTCTGCTGCAGCAATAGTCCAAGATTCACTTCATTAGAGTTTTTTAAAATGTAAATACATATTTTAAGCATTTATTCTATAAATACATAAATTCCTACTTTCACTTATTCGCACATAAAAAGACAATATTTACATTTTAGCCTATTTTTAATTTTGAAAAAAAAAAATAGGCTTATGAGATCACTTTTTGTCAGTGTGTGTGTGTATGTGTGTGTGTGAGGTGTGTGTGTGTCCCCTAATAACTTCTAAACGGCTGGAGCGATTTCAATGAAACTCGGTAAGTTCATTGCACTATTCCGGGCGACCTCGACCGTGCCCGTCAAATTTTGTTACGTCTCACCAATCCAACATGGCAGCTGAGCGAAATATTTCACCAGTATTCAATATCTCCGAAACCATTACCGATATCACCCTGGAATTTATTACGGTGATAAAGGGAACTACTAGAAGTTCACCTATGTGACTTTTGAAAATCTGGTAACTCCAAAACCAACATGGCGGCCAGCCGAATTCGCGACTTTTAAATAGACGTTTCTCGCGATTTAACCAACCAAACGCAATAAAACTTGGTACAGTATGTTTATACACATTGTAATGCACCGACATCTAACTTGGTTCAATTGTTTACATAACCACAAGATGGCGGATGAGCGAAATATTTCACCGGCATTCTATATCTCTGAAACTATTAGCTGTATCACCCTGAAATTTTGCACGGAGATAAAGGGCACTACTGGAAATACATCTAAAAGACTTTCAAAAAGCGGTTAACTACAAAACGAAAATGGCGGGCATGCGAATTTAAAAAATTTAAATAGACCTTTCTCGCGATTTAATGTTCCAAACGCAATGAAATCTGGTACAGGAAATGTTTATACACATTGTAATGCACTGGTATCTAATTTAGTTCAATTATTTACATAACCTCAAGATGGCGGCTGTGCGAATTTAAAAATTAAGTTTTTATTTCTTGTGTCGTAATCAAGCGATCGAAGTGAAAGTTTGAATATTGAACCTACGCAATAATTTTCCTTTAATGGTACATGACTCTATGGCCTATACATTCAACAATCCAACATGGCGACCATCCGAAATATTCAGATGACTCTGACCATCTACGATTCTATTAAAGCAATCAAACTGATTTTTTAATGTTCATAGGGGCTATGAACTTAAGTTCACCTATAGGACTTTAAATAACCTGGTGATCTCAAATCCAACATGGCGGCGACGCGAAGTATAAATATTCACATGGACATTTCTCGCAATTTAACCATCCGAGTGCAGTGAAACTTGGTACAGTAAATCCTTTTACGATTGTTAATCCACTGGCATCTAATTTATTTCAATTGTTTTCATAACCACAAGATGGCAGCTGTGCGAAATTTTAAAATCTCCTTGTTACATCTTGTGTCCTAATCATGCGATTGAAGTTTGAATGCTACACGTACACAATAATCTTCATGTAACATAACATAACTCTAGGACCTACATATATAAAATCCAACATGGCGACCATCCGAAATATTTAGTCGGTACTCAATATCTACGAATCTATTACAGCAATCAAACTCAAATTTTGTATGTTGATAGTGACAGTTAATATAAGAACGATATATGAAAATAGGCTGTATAGTTCTTCACAGAACTACTTGTTTAAAATCAGTATGCTAATTCTTTCAGTTTATTGCATTTTTGCTCTATGTTACTTCAACGGGGAAGAACCTGTGAGCTGTCTAATCTTCATGCAGAGCGTATGTCAGCTTGCAACTGTGTTATTCTGAACTCGTCGCCCCGTGCCACTCGCTGTGGAAGCCGGGGATTTCCTTATCCACGGCCATATTGCACCACTTGCTAGACCCTCCCCTCCCCCAGCTACCTGGAACCAGTGTCACTCACATGCAGTTCATGTCTGGCACTGTGAAATGTAAGGCAGTTCTACGATGCCTAATTAAAAACAACTACAAGTTATCATCTGTTGCAGAATGTAAAGTTAATTTTACTTCTGATCTGCCAACCATGTGGGAACGCAATCAAGGCTGAACAGCGATCTCAAGTTTCACAACAACTCAAGGGCAAGAAACATATTGCTGCAGTTTCGCGACTTCAGAAGAAGTGTTTCGCGATAATCGTCGGTCATTTGTGATGGACAACCTGAAGGTGTGTCTCGTTGTATATTGTAATACTTCAGCAGTCAGTGCGACATATAATAAATTACATTCGTGAGTACTGCATATATATTGTGCCCAATCGGTCACGGCAGACTGGCATCGAACTCGGGTCTTATCAGAGAAGACCAGGCACATGATTCTGCCTAGAGTCGAACCATTGATCTCTGAGGGGGAACAGTTACAGGGAACCCGAAGAGCAATGAGATCTATAAGACATATAATAATATAGCATGATTTCACGGCCAGATTGTGAATATCATAGCTGTTTAAGGGAATAATTGTCAGAAATTGCAGTCATATGTACGTTTTCAAAGTATAGAAACGTGAAAGCAGGCCAGCTTGACGTTTTACTAATTGCAGCGAGTGAGTGGGAGGAGATACAAGGCGCCGAGGGAACTTCTTTCGTCTGGACCGAGGAGACAGCTCGAAATTAATGACCCTGGGAGTCCCCAATGGACAACGCTTGAGACTGTAGGGGGGATGATTGCCCACGGAAATTAATTGATTACAGCCAAGTGGAGCATTGAAATGGAGTGAAATGTACACCCAGGTGAATATATTCTGGGAGATAATTTAGGAGGGGTTTTACACCTAAGTTAAAGCCTATATCTCCAAATGAGCGTGTTAACACCGAGCCTACGCTCGAGAGGAGTGATTTGGTGACCAGCCAGAGGGGAATCACCATGGTGGCGTCATGACGCGATGGAATAAGGCAATTAATTGTAATTAATTGGCCGAAGCGATCGCTTACACGCAAGTGATTATGGAACTCCCACATCTAAACAAGGTGTATACGTCATTTTGAATGGAAATACAGTATCTCAAGAAAGGAGTCGCTCTCGTGTGTCCTGTGGACTACATTTTACGAGAAACCTTTATATAGGGGAAGCAGTGCAGACCTAGCCAGTTCGTCTTTAGCGGTCTTCAAGTTGTCTTCAAGTTGTCTTCCAGTCTTCTTCAGGTCGTCTTGAGTTCATCGTCAGCAGTCTACACGTAAACTAAACGCTACCAATAAGTGCGCGAAATGTTAGTATATTTGAAGAACAATGGAAGCATCATACGGCTTCTTAATAGTAATCATGAATCGCATAAGATTTAATTTACAGAAGATATTCATCCATTATTATACGCAAGTGTAATTTGCTACAGCGTAGCAATAATTTAGGATGGTTTTGGACACTGAATACCAGGAGGTATTGTCATACTTATAAATGACGCAGTATCGTCAGGATCATTGCAGTTATGGGAGCCGAGAGGCATCACAAGTAATCTTGACGGTAAAATGAACAGTATTGAAGGGAACGAGAATCGAACGCATGTACACGCAGATAGACTTTCACGGAGACCAGCGGTTGTCGTAGCTTCATCGCATCTCTGAGGTCAGGCGTTAGGAGGAGTCCGATTAAGGATCAACCTGTGAAATAGTGAAAAAGTGTACATACATTTTATTATTGTGATTTCAAAAGTGTTTATGTGTATTGTGATTAATATGTATTGTGTAAAAGTGAGAGAAGCCACTGATAAGAGTATGATTATCATGTGGGAAATATGTGAAATCAAGTGTCGTGTGAGATATAGCATGATGGCTTAAATCAAGCGTCATGGTAGGCCCGGAGCTGGGATGCTGGTATCATCCAGCGAAAATGAAAAAGCGAGTACCAATTTACAATGTTATTCTAACTAAATAGTTCACCATACAACGATGCATCACTTAAGACTAAGATGTAACAGTCACTTATGAACGAGTTTTCACCACTCGTCTTGAATAGAATATGGCTTGGAAGGTGATTTGTTTAGGGCCAGTCAGGTCTAAAATTGTGATGAATGTAACGGTAACGTTAAATGATAAATAATAATAATAATAATCTGGGGTCGGTAACAGTAAAGTAAAGTAATAGGCATTTTTGGCCTAAATAACGTCCAAAGTGTGTCATGTCTAATATAAAGATACTGTATTTTGGTAAACAGTAAGAAAGTAACGTGGAATATAGCGAGATACGAGAGTTTTTCAGTGTCAATGAAGTGTTGAATGAATATTTTTTATGGTCAATTCTTAGGATTGTATTTGAGAACCATTAAAGTAATGTAAGCCAGTAAATTTATACTTGTTTTTAGGAGCTATTTAAAGCTTTGGCTTAAGTGTAATTGCAGAGGGGACGCTAGTGCTTTAATAATTGAGTCATCTATGAGAAGTATTGTTTGAGCCGCATAGAGCGAGCGAAGTAACGTAGAATCCAGTGATCTACGTAAATAAAGCTGCGGGGAACAAACTAGCATAGCTTGCACGTTAGGTGAAAAGTTGGCTAATCTACGAGTTAGTATCGCCGTTGTGCATACTTTTATTATTCGCAGCGAATTGGACAGAGCCTGTCTGCATCCATCGCTTGCAGGAATAGTTGCCACAAGGGATGTCCTTCGAGACTCCGTGAGCACATGTATAAAATGATCTGCCCTGAGAGGTAAGAATCAAAGTTCGTCGTTTAGGAAACGCAGATTTCCTTATTATGTTATTATTGAGACAGCTGCTGGTGAGAATCTTGTATTCTCATTATGATGCGCGTCCAAAGCCACTAGTATTCACCATAGAACGGCAAGGCTATTACAGAATCCATCCCCAGCCATGAATGTTAATTAAGGAGCCGAGTTGAGCCCATTACACTATAAATATAGGTGTTAAATAATTAGAATGACTCAATTACTTGAGAACAACACTTAGCGTAACTCCATTGTACTGCAATTGTAAACAAAGTTGACCTTGCTTGCAACCAAGAGAGGGAGTGGGAGTAGACCACTAGTGCGACGGCCATCTTGCTCGGCCAGCTGGAACTAATTTTATTGCCTGCTTGGAAGGGGAGGTTTAGCGACCTGATTCCTTTATTTTTAAAGCAGAGTGGGACACAGAAGAATCTCGATATTTCGATATGTAATTAAGATATGATTGTTATGATGATGCCAATTGAATTAAATGATGTGTTTCAACACACATACATTGTCGAATCATTGAAATCAGATAATATTTGGCCCAGTTATTCTCTGAGGAGGAACACTGAACCAAATAAATTGTTAGGCATCTTTTTAAAGTGCATTTTTGCCCAGTTCATACTAATTTATGCAGACGGGTATGTGATTTCTAAGAACATGACACATTTGTAATGATATGATTTCGACCAGACCCAGAAAATCGTTGTATGGTGAAACTATAAACATTTCTATCCATGTGTATTTTGGAAGGGAAACGTACCACTTTTTAAGCGTTTCATATTGATGGGAAGGAGGAAGATGATTCACACGACACAACAACAACATTTGTTAATTAAGGCATAAAATAATGAATTTATGCTAATGAAAGTAAATGCCGTAGGAAACGGATTAATGTTTTATTAGTACAGTATTAATGTCATTTGATGTGATATGTGACTTTTGTGTTGTGATACTCCAGTTATGTAAAATTGTGTCACATGATGAACACTATGGAGACTCGTAGAGGTCTGAAAGTATCAATGATAGGATGCTAGAAATAGATTTGAGTGCAGTGTAGCACTAATTAAGAAGAGACTCACAAAATAATCCTGATTTTAATTGTGGGAATTAAATGTAAATTATCCTTTGTTTGTATTTGTTGTATAGCCATGATTTTATATCAGTAAATGTTTTATTTTAGGAATATGTTGTTTCTTTCATGAGGAGTAGTTACCTGGTAGACTCGAATCCTGAGCATGTGGTCGTATGGTGGGCAGGAACGTCCCATACCTCGAAAGACCGTGAGTTAGCTGGGATACGAACACATGTTCCACATGATGACAATTGGGTACAATATTAACATTAATAAAGTAAATTATAATTAAATATAATTTTTACTCTCTTGTCACATATTTCAGGTATAGTGGGTTCACACCCGGCCGAAGTCGTTGGTTTTATTAAGAGCGTTAAAATCCTTCAGTATCCCTTCCTTCAGTGGGGAAGTAAAGCCGGCGGTCCAATGTCATAGATTTATGGCATGTAAAAGATCCTTCCACAGACTAAACATGTGTGAAGCTAAATTGTTAGGTTAGATTTCGTCGGAACGCTCTATCAAATTTCCAACGTTCACCACTAGGTTTCATTGATATCTGGTAGCGAAAGTTGGAACTACCTGAAATTGAACGGTACTTGTAGCTCACCCTAAGCGTGTCCGCTGGAAGCAGCTACAGACTCAGGCGAGCCGAACAAGTCCTCGGACACTCCCGGCACTAAATGCTATACGATAAATTAATTAATAAATATGTCATTCATTTAATCATTGCCCTAGGGGAGTGCGACAGGCTTCGGCAGCCGGCACAGTTCATATCCTCGCCGCTAGATTGGGGCTTCATTTTTTCCATTCCCTGACCCGGTCGGTCGACTGGAAGCAGGCTGTGGATTTTCATTTCATTTACTTAACTTAGTTGTACCACAGAGTTGCTCGTCGCCCAGCACATACAAGATTTATCCGTGGATATCCGCATTCACGCATGGCTTTATCTATAAGTACGAACATGACCGTCAATCTCGCGATCATGAGCTACGAGACCTCCTTCTTACGTGGAATCTGAACCACAGAACATGGCATTTCACATCGAAAATCTCACATGCATTGACCGGGAATCTAACCCAGTCCACGTTGTATTATAAAAACAGATAATCACCACAAAATATTCTTCAGTTCGTTATGGTTTTCAAACCAAATTATCAACTCAACAGATGTTCAGAGAAGTGAACTGATGAGACAAGTTTATAATTTTACTGGTCACATAATTGAGTCGTCCATTTGCAAAACTCGTTTAATCCACTTGTGAATAAGGATCATGTCGTAAAATTATTTATTTATTTTATTTTATTTAACTTTATTTTATTTTGTTTTAATTTGTTTTGTTTAATTTTTTATTTTGTTTTACTTTATTTCGTATTATTTTGTTTTAAATTGTATTGTTTTATTTTTTGTATTTTTTTGTTTTAACTTATTTTGTTTTTGCTTTTATTTTTTGTTTTGTTTTATTTTGAATGTTTTTAATAAATTTATATTATTTTGTTTTATTTTGTTTTGTTCCATTTTGATTTTCCAGAAAACAAAATACAAAACCAAAAACAAACAAACACGAAGCAAAAAGCAAAATTCAAACACAAAAGCAAAATCAGAAAACAAAACAAAAAGAAACACAAAGCAAAAAACAAAATTCAAAAACAGCAAAAGCAGAAAACAAACACAAAACCAAAAACTAAAAACCCAAAACGCAAAGCAAAAAGTAGAAAACAACAAACACAAAAGATACGTGAGGCAAAATCCAGAGAAACGTTTCTCATGAAAATGTTTCTTATTCACAAGTGGATTAAACGAGTTTTGTAACTTGACTCATATAAGAGTGGACCAGAATTTATTGTTGTTTTTATTGTTTCATTTAGAAGCGTTGAGACTTCATGGTTATGTGGCCGCATTAACTTGAGTGTGTGAGGAATCTGTATTATAACCAGTGTTATTGTGATGGCTGTATTTGAGCGTTGGTTGGTTTCTCAGTTTGGGGCTGAGGCAACGCTGTCATCTAGCCCCGTCTACTTTGGGTGTGTGTTGAATCTGTCTGATAACCGGTGTCAATTGTGATGACTGTATTAGTGTGTGTTATCTGTTTTTTAATTCAAGAAAGGACTGCAGACTTGGAATTTTTCAAATAGATCCTACTTTTGCCACCAAACGCCACCGTCAACGACTACTAGTTCAGAACTTAGCTACCAGACGCCAAAGCAGTCGGCCCCTGGCAACGAACGTAGGAACCTAAGAGTGTTGTTTACATTCTTAACCTATAATTTAGCTTACACAGGTGTAATTAGTGGAAGGTTCTTTAACATGCCATAAATCTATGACATGGGACCGCCGGCTTTACGTCCCCTCCTAAGGAAAGCATACTAAGGGATTTTAACGCTCTTAAATATCAGACGACTTCAACTGGGTTTGAACCCGCGATCTTGGGTATAGAAGCTCAGCATGCTACCTACTACGCCACCGAAGACGCTTGTTTGAGTGTGTATTTGTAATTGAGACTAAGATTGTGGAAGGAGGGAGCCGTGGACTTTATTTAGGTTCCATCTCGGTATTTTCCTGAAATAGAAGAGGAAACAGCAGATAACCACATCTAGGATGAACGAGGTGGAAATAGAATCCACCTTCTCTGAGGTTTTCCACACGAGGCTGAGTGTACTACGTTGTAGTCTTGATACCAAAATTAAATTTCTTGACAGTGCTGGCAATCAAACCTGCCCTCAGGCATGAAAAATAAGGTAATAATGTTATTGGTTTTACGTCCCATTTAACTACGGTGTGTTTTAAAGATGCCTTGGTGGTGGAAAGTTTCCCCGTTGGGGATTCTTACCGTGCCAGTAAATCTACTGGCATGGCTTCCTCGCATTTGCGTATTCTCAAATCCCAACTGTCTGCGCCAGGATTCGATCCTGCAACCTTGGGAACAGTTACCACGCAGCCAGCAGGTGAGATCGCCCAGGACGCGGCTCCCTACGGACATTATTGTCTTCGGAAATTGGTACAGTAGTGAAGTGAACAAACTCATCAGCGCTGCAGGGGGTTAGAATGTCAAGCGGCGTAGGGCTGTTTTTTAAGTAAGGTCTTTTTATTTTAAATTAACCGATCATTTTATTTTTTACCACATTATATTTATGTTTTACATACCTTCCTCTATTTTTCAACATAGTTGCCTTGTTTATTTAGGCACTTGTCATACCTTAAAACTAAGTTCTGAAATCCCTCTGCATACAAGTTGGCCGCCAACTCTGACAACCAAGAATTCACGGCTGTTTTCAATTCTTCATCGTCGGCGAAGCGCTTCCCACCAAGAAGACATTTCAGCTGCAAAAGGTGGTGGAAATCGCTCGGAACAAGGTCAGGGCTATACAGTGGATGATCCAAAAGAGTCTATCAGTTCCCGAGTCCGGGCAGCAGTGTGAGGTCTTGCGTTATCGTGAAGGAGCAAAATTCCCTTCGTCAGCATGCCGCGTCTTTTGTTCTGAAATGCACGTAGGAGTTTGGTCAAAGTTAAGCAGTTGGCATCTACGTAGATCGTCGTTCCTCGCGGCATAAAGACCACCAGTGGAAAGGGGTGAATGAATAGCACCCCAACTGGGAAATAGAGGATTAGGTTTCGGGCACACACTGGAATTTAAATAGAGCGACGAGGAAGAGACCAAACATTGATAACTAAGGTTTAATACATTTATTTGATTTTTGAATCAATAACAAATATTTTCATTTTGAATAATAATTAAAGGAAGGTAATTAAAAATGCAATGTTTCTCCAGGAAACTCAGAATAAAATAGGAATTACAAAAAAATGCAAAAAAAAGGCCTTATAAAAGGCGATTAAAAAGTATTTTCAAGAAAAATATCCAAAAACCCAGCAAGAAGCAAGAAAAGGCTTAGCCTTGAAGAATGTGTTGACCAAGTGAATGAAGTTCGCGTTACCAATGATTTGATACTTTTATACTTAGTATTTGGCCCGCAGGGAGCGGGTCGTAATCCAAACAAAGGCTTCCTCTAAGATGTCTCGGCATGCCTTCCGAGAAAGATAGATGGTGACTCCTTTGGCGAAGTGTACCCCGCAGGAAAAGACCTCTTGGTAATGATCTGTTTGGCGGATTACAAGCAGTTATAGTTTCTCATCGCCGTGTTGTAGTGGGCTAGCGGGCTGACTGAGTTGCTGAGATGAAGGTCGTTGACTCATGCCTCGCCTAGCATGACAGAGTCCGAGCGATGAAGCATGCCACTTGGCAAGGTTTCAGCCACACGATGTTTACTAACAGGGCCTTCCCAAGAAGGGCCTGTTAGTGGGCAGGCAGGCAGCCGTGGTCAGACTGGTTCAGGCAGGCAGATGTAGACAGGCCGCAGGACGGCGAGGCGGAGAATATATAGTGGAAATGACGACAGCACGCCGAACATTCCAGAATGAAGGAGGGGTGTCAAACAGCCAATCAACGCACAGCCCCATGCACGTTGCGAGGGTTGCCGCTGAGGTGAGCACAGTACCTCCTGAAAAAGTGTGACAGTATGGTGCATCTAGAAAGACACTTCAGAAAAAAGGTGAGTTGTCAAGAATAATAAAGAACAACAATTCAAATGAAACATAAGTTAAATAAATAATCAGAACACCGCGTTCATACTGCAATTATAACGAAAAAAAATAATGGAGCAGAATAATTGAACGTGTGTTTCAAACCGTGCGGGAAACATAGCGTACAAAAAACATTCGCAAAAGCGAACATGCTGGGAGGGGTGAGAAAAAATTGCAGTTAGAAAGCGCAGAAGTTAGGCCTCGCGTGGCAAAGGAGCAATCATAGTGATTGGCCTGAGAAAATGGCCAGCAGAAGTCTGCAGTTTTACCACGCGAATCCTACCATCTCTGCCAGGAAAGCACTCAAAAACCCTACCCAAATTCCAGACAAGAGGGGGACTAGGGTCTTTCAAAAGGACCAAGTACCCAATCTGAAGGTTCGAGCAGGAAACAAGCCATTTACCACACTGCTGAAGCAAACCGAGGTATTCCAACCTCCAGCGGCGCCAAAAATTGTTGCGCAAACTTTCAATTTTGCGCCAAGAAATGGCTAAAGAAGATTGAGAATTAGAATATAACAAAGGGGGAGAGGCAGTCAAAGGACCACCGATAAGAAAATGGCCTGGCGTTAATGGCAGAAGATCTGAAGGATCATTAGATAAGGGTGATAAAGGACGAGAATTAATTATGCTCTCAATAAAAATGATTAAGGAATTAAACTCTTCATGAGAAAGGGGGGTGTGGCCACAAACACGTCTAAGGTGCTTCTTGGTGAGTTTCACACAAGACTCCCACCGCCCACCTTGATGAGGTGCATAAGGGGGGATGAAGTGCCACTTGAAATTTCTCTGGTTAGCATAATCAGTAATCCTTTCCAGCGCTGAAGTTTGAGTAAGAGCTCTCTTAATTTGCTCAGAAGCTCCGATAAAATTTTTAGCATTGTCTGAGAATACTTCTGAAGGAGGACCTCTGCGAGCAGAAAATCTGGCAAAAGCTGCCAAAAAGTAAGCAGTAGAGGCGTTGGTAACTAGTTCTAAGTGAACTGCTCCGGTGACCATACATACAAACAGCGAAATATAAGTTTTCCAGAAATACATTTTTTGGCCTCAGGAGAATTTCTTCTGTAAACAAAAGGCCCGGAATAATCCACCCCCGTAAAGGTAAAGGGTCTAGCAGGCGCGGATCTAAAGTTGGGAAGATCACCCATGAGCTGAGCGGTAACTTTAGGGTTGGATTTAAAACATGGAATGCACTTCCGGATAACAGATGTAACTTCATGGACTCCGTTTATGGGCCAATACCTTTCACGAATGATAGAAAGTAATGTACGAGTTCCAGCATGAAGATGCTGGTAATGATACTGACGAATGATTAAGGAAGTGACATGATGCTTTGAGGGAAGAATAATTGGATGTTTTTTATCCTCAGAAAGATCAGCCAAAGATAAACGTCCTCCTACTCTTAATAAACCATCAGTATCCAAAAAAGGAGCGAGTGAGGAAAGCCTACTCGATTTCTTAAGGGAGGGACAACACCTGGCATTCTTCAGAGAATATTTCTTGTTGAGTAAGCCATAAGATTTTTGTAGTGGCTAAACCTAATTCAGAAAGGGTTAAATATGGCTTAGGAAAAAGAGGTTGTTCTACCACAAAATATTTCCATCGAAGGAGATAAGCCATAACCCTCACCAATTTATGGAAAGAGGAATATCGCTGCAAGAGAAGGGGAGAGTCGGAAACGAGAAGAGAAGATCCAGTAATCTTACCAGAATCCGGCAAGTCTGATAACTCCAGAAGAGGAAAATTTGGCCAAGCGGAAGGTTCTTGCAGAAGCCAACGGGGACCGTGCCAGTATAATGTCAGGTTAGCCAACATAAGAGGGGAACATCCCCGAGAAATGACATCTGCAGGGTTCTCCTTGCCAGATACATGATGCCATTGTTCAAGGTTAGACAATTGTTGAATTTTGGACACTCTATTAGCTACAAACACCTACCAATGCGAGGGAGGTTTGGCAAACCATGCCAACGTGATGGCTGAGTCACTCCAAAAGTAAGTTTTAATAAATCGGATTTTCAAAGATTGACGGATTTTGACCGATAATTCAACCGCCAGAAGAGCAGCACAAAGTTCCAGTCGTGGCAAGGATAAAGATTTAAGAGGGGCCACCTTTGACTTAGCGCAAATTAAATTGGAAAAGAAATATGACTGGACAAAATTACGGCAGACAATATACGCACAACATCCATAAGCTTTCAATGAGCTATCGGCAAAGATGTGAAGTTCATATCCTCCACAGGAGGGAAAGGGAATAATCACTCGCGGGATAATAACATTAGAAAGATCTTCCAAACTATTTCTATAAGAAATCCAATTTTTTTGCAACTCTGATGGAACTGGTTCATCCCAACCGGTTTTCAAGGACCAAAGGTCTTGCATGAAAAGCTTTGCTGTGACGATGATTGGCGCCAAAAATTGGAGAGGATCAAATATCTTTGCAATCTCAGACAAAATTTGCCGCTTAGTTTGCGGTATGATGTCACTGAGATTAATTTTGAAAAAGAAAAAATCCTTTTGAGGACTCCAATAGGTGCCTAGAGTTTTGATAGAATCACTTTCCTGAAGAAGCTCTACTGAGTCGTTATAGACTGAAGTTAATGGAAATTTAGAAAGAAATTCTTCCGAATTAGAGTTCCACTTGCACAAGGAAAATCCGCCTCCCAAAAGCAAAGCTGTCAAATCTTTAGAGACTTGCAGTGCTTCAGATACTGACTCAAATGAATGAAGAAAATCGTCAACGTAAAATGATGATTTTAACACTTCAGAAGCCTTAGGAGAATACAACGGGCCATCCTGTTCAGCAAGTAATTTCAACGTACGTATGGCTAAAAAGCAGAAGGCTTTAGTCCATAGGTTAATGTTTTTAGCCGAAAAATCTTGACGGGTTTAGTAGGCTCGTCGCGCCAAAGAATTCTCTGAAGGTCGCGCTGTTGTTGATCGACCAAAATCTGTCTATACATCTGCTTGATATCAGATATCACTGCGATAGGGAACAAGCGAAAATTCATCAAAACAGAAGAAATGTCAGATTGAATAGGAGGGCCTGATAATAATGTGTCAGAGAAGTTCCATTGGCATCCAATGCAGAGCCATTAAAGACCACTCTTATGTTTTCCATTAAAATTTCATTCTTCCAAACAGGATGATGATTGAGGTAAATGACTTCAGATGGGGTATAAGAAGCATCATCTTTCTTGGTAACAACCTCCATGTGATCGAGTGCCTCATATTCCTCCATAAATGTGGAGTATTGACTTTTAACAACAGGGTCACGTTTAAATTTGCTTTCCACAGCATAGAGTGCTCTAAGAGCCCTAGGGTTGTTTCAAATAAAAGAGGTGGATTATCCACTCGGGGCATTGTTACGACAAATCTACCCTCTGAATTGCGTTTGGTTGTTTCGCGAAACAGTTTTTCACACATTTCATTTTCAACTGAGGAAGGTGAAACTGAATCTATAGTTTCGATTTTCCAAAATCTTTCTAAGTTGTAATCGAGACTTGTATTGACAAAATGACATTGTGAGAAATTTTGAAACGACTTACGAGGGACCTGACCCGTTACTAACCAACCTAGCTTGGTATGATGAACAAACACTCCTGGTGATATTTTAACCTTAGAGCTAAGGAGACATTGCCAAAATACTTGGGCACTGAGAAGTATGTCTACTGGAGCGCTCGTATTAAATGTTGGATCTGCCAACTGAATGTTATGAGGAAATTGCCAATTTCTAATTTCAAAAGAAGTACTAGGGGTATTACTGCCAATAGTATCAATGGCAAGACAATTCAACTGAAATGTTGTGTTACAATTAACAGCATCTTTGATGTGAACACGAACAAAATGCAAAGATTTAACATTGCTATTGTTAATACCGGTAACCTGAATTAATGTAGGTTGCTTGGGAAGACCAAGTTTCTTAATGAGACGCTCACTTATGAAGTCATGGGTGGCGGCATTATCCAATAAGGCACGTGCTTCAAGCCATCTACCAGAGGAATCTTGAACTTTTAATAACACGGTTGATAGTAGCACCTGGGAACTACGAATAGAGCTAGAGCTCTGAGTATAAGATTGCGCATTGGCTCCTGGGGATGTATCTTTAGAACATCCAGGGGAAGGAGCCTGACGTGGCTTTTCAAACCTATGAAGCAAGGTATGATGTTGAGCCTTGCAATGGGAGCAAGTATTTTTAGATACGCAATCAGGCACCATATGCCTAGCTGACAGACAGTTGTAGCAATATCTTTTTTGAACTATTAATTTGCGTCTTTCGTCGGTAGAAAGGGCTTTAAAGGCAACGCAGGAATATAACCTGTGAGGCGCTTTACAGAGAATACAATCTGTTGAATTATGTTGAACAGTAAAGACAGCAGATTTGTTTATTTTAGTACCGACTAGCTTCACAACATTAGATTTGTTATCTGCACTTCCTGACATATGACAGGCTATGGCTGATAAAACCTGACATCTATTATTTATAAACGTAAGCAATGAGCCATAGGTATATGAAGTGTCATTTGTTAGTTCCCTCTCCCATGCCTTTAAGGTTGATGAATCAAATTTAGAAGTAACCAAGTGAACTAAGAATAGATCCCAATGCTCGACCGGTTGATTCAACCGTGCCAATGCTCTGACGTGTAGTTGGACCGTGTCACTTAAGGCTCGCAGTGTTGACAAGCTGTCAGCTCGCAATGCGGGCAGGTTAAATAAGGCTTGAATATGCCTCTGTAGGCATAATTTTTCGTTGCCATAACGGCCTTTAAGAAGCTCTATAGCAATGTTATAGTTTTCTCCTGTTAAGGGGAGTTCTCTTATAAGTTGAAGGGGTGGTCCCTGCAAAATGGATTTTAAGTAATGAAATTTCTGAATTTCTGGAAGTGTGGCATTATCATGTACTAATGAACTGAACAATTCAAAGAATGATTGCCACATCTCTACCTTTCCTGAAAAATGCGGAATTTCAATTTTAGGTAGCAATGGTTTGATACCATTCCCATGGTCGCTAATTCTTCCTTGAGTTTCCTCTACCTTCAACGCCAGGGTCAAAGTTCTAACTAATGCCACAGCCTGAGCGTGTGTATCAAAGTAATTACTCTCTACTTCTTCCCTATCTGATTGATGTTCTGGACTTTTGATTTCAATTTCAAGTTGCACGAGATCATATTTCTCGTACGCCTGTTCAAAAGCTTTTAAACGCTGAGATATAATATCAAGGTTTTGTTCCTCTTTCGGTAGAGTAGCTAAATATTTTTGAAAACGGGTGAGTTGACCTTTGTAGGCCGCCCGAGAGTTTAACAGTTTATCATCTATTATTACTGGCATGGCTGGAAAGTTGGAATAACTCACTTACCAAAGCTGCTTGCGGCACCAGACAGACCTGCTTTCCAGAAAGAAACCAGTTGTGTAATATGCTGGGATTGTTTCCGCTTTCCCGCAGATCTCCTGCGCTAGCCACGATATACTGAAATGTATAAGACAAATATTAGATTGCACAATTTTTTTTTTTTTTTAGAATAGAATTTGTGGTCTCAGAATGAAGGTTCTGTGTTCGATCCCGGGTTTCGGCACCATGGAAAGGGGTGAATGAATAGCACCCCAACTGGGAAATAGAGGATTAGGTTTCGGGCACACACTGGAATTAAATAGAGCGACGAGGAAGAGACCAAACATTGATAACTAAGGTTTAATACATTTATTTGATTTTTGAATCAATAACAAATATTTTCATTTTGAATAATAATTAAAGGAAGGTAATTAAAAATGCAATGTTTCTCCAGGAAACTCAGAATAAAATAGGAATTACAATAAAAATGCAAAAAAGGCCTTATAAAAGGCGATTAAAAAGTATTTTCAAGAAAAATATCCAAAAACCCAGCAAGAAGCAAGAAAAGGCTTAGCCTTGAAGAATGTGTTGACCAAGTGAATGAAGTTCGCGTTACCAATGATTTGATACTTTTATACTTAGTATTTGGCCCGCAGGGAGCGGGTCGTAATCCAAACAAAGGCTTCCTCTAAGATGTCCCGGCATGCCTTCCGAGAAAGATAGATGGTGACTCCTTTGGCGAAGTGTACCCCGCAGGAACAGACCTCTTGGTAATGATCTGTTTGGCGGATTACAAGCAGTTATAGTTTCTCATCGCCGTGTTGTAGTGGGCTAGCGGGCTGACTGAGTTGCTGAGATGAAGGTCGTTGACTCATGCCTCGCCTAGCATGACAGAGTCCGAGCGCTGAAGCATGCCACTTGGCAAGGTTTCAGCCACACGATATTTACTAACAGGGCCTTCCCAAGAAGGGCCTGTTAGTGGGCAGGCAGGCAGCCGTGGTCAGACTGGTTCAGGCAGGCAGATGTAGACAGGCCGCAGGACGGCGAGGCGGAGAATATATAGTGGAAATGACGACAGCACGCCGAACATTCCAGAATGAAGGAGGGGTGTCAAACAGCCAATCAACGCACAGCCCCATGCACGTTGCGAGGGTTGCCGCTGAGGTGAGCACAGTACCTCCTGAAAAAGTGTGACAGTATGGTGCGTCTAGAAAGACACTTCAGAAAAAAGGTGAGTTGACAAGAATAATAAAGAACAACAATTCAAATGAAACATAATTTAAATAAATAATCAGAACACCGCGTTCATACTGCAATTATAACGAAAAAAAAATAATGGAGCAGAATAATTGAACGTGTGTTTCAAACCGTGCGGGAAACATAGCCTACAAAAAAAAACATTCGCAAAAGCGAACAACCAGCAAAACACCACGCCTGTCCCAGAACACAGTTGCCATGATCTTGCGCTGTAACGGCGTTTGTTTGGGTTTGACATTGCCAGGAGAGGTTTAGTGTCGCCATTCCACTGACTGTTACTTAGTTTCATGGGTGGATTGGGATACCTATGTTTCATCTCCTGTGATGATTCGACTTCTTGGGAATAACGAGTCAAAAAAGTGAAGGTCGTTTGTGGTCTTCTGTGAGGAGTCTGGGTACCCATTTCCTGAATGTTAGGTTTTCAGACACAATTTTATACAGTACTGACCTAGAAACTTGAGGAAAATCCATTGATAGAGTGGTTATCGTGAATCTTCGGTCCTCGTGAATTTTCGTGTAAATTGCATTCACCAAGTCATCTGTGATTACAGATGGTCGAACTGAGCGTTCATCGTCATGAACATTTTCACAGCCACTTTTGAACTCGCGTACCCATTTTCGCACTTTACCTTCCGTCATTGCATTATCACCATACACCTCAGAAAGCTGACGATGAATGTCTGCAGCCGACATGTTTCTTGCGCTCAAAAAACGTATCACAGATCGTACCTAACACGCGGCGGGCGAATCAATAATCTTGAACATTGTAAAGATGCACAGTTCAGCGTACAGGTTAGCTACACAGCTGCAACTGACGCCTGCTTGTTCGCAAAGGATGCCGGGAGGTAGCAAGCATGCTTGTTGCGGCGTGCGCACTAACTACGGGCTTAAAAGGAACGGCCCTTACTTAAAAAACAGTAGTTAATGGCTTGGATTGACAAGCATATTATACTTACCGCTACAGGGAAAGTTACTTCATACCCGAGAAGTAGTGTTGTGAATCTGGTAAATATGTGTATATTTTATTTGTCGCAAGGCGCGGTTCTCCGAGGTACCAACAACAGGTTCATTGATTACGTGCAGAATTTTATTTATGAACCGCATACTCGGTAAGTATGTCCTATGATGGAGAGTCGTCGCTCATCGGCGGGTTGATCTCGGTAGTTGTGTGAGGTTGTTCTTCTATCTAACAAATAAAGAGAGATCAGGTTCTATCTCACTCCGATATGTTTGGAACAATAAAATCCTCTGATTCCATGCTCAATATTATATTCCCTGTAACTTGAAGACAAAGGAAATAACCTCGTATTCCAAAGTATTTCACAAATTCTTCAATACCATTGGAATTGCCTCAAGTCCTGCCGTGTATTACTGGCTGAGGTAGCCTTTGGTTGATTTTCTTGTAGAACACTATACTGGGACTAGATGAGCAGTATATTCCACTTTATCTGTAGCCTACGTCTAATTATTGTTGAAAACTCGTTTTGCATTTCAGTCTCTCATATTCAGGGTGTAAAATACGTATTCAATACGGTATTTTACTAGGCGATAATATGCATTAAAACAAGAACGATTGTCTTATAAACATGGGTCATAAAGTGCATATTTTCTGAGATCTGAACACTTGTACATAGGAGTTGTTAAATACGATGACCATTCATTCCAGTGCACCTCCATGCCCTTGTATGGCACGGTGGTTCGTTCCTAGAATTAAAAATAATCTATACTGTATATTTATTAATAGTCTAGCTAGTGTTACAGTTAGGATAAACCAGGTGGTAACAACATATTTACATATATCTCAATTCCTCTCCAAAATGTCGCAGTGTTCCCTGTATACAATATTTATTTTCATCCTGTAAATTTTCAAACTGTTAGGGCATGGCTCTAAGACTTCTTCAGGGAACTCATTCTTTGTTTCAAAATCCCTGTTGATAAAATAGTACTGAGCTAATTTCTTTTTAATTTTTATTTTGGGCCTAATTTTGTAAGCGTGATCATTCCTACCCATATAGTCTGGCTCATGCATTCTGTTTCGTAATTCAAACCATGTGTATTTTTTGCACATTTCCTACAATCTTCTTTGAAATCTTCTGTTGTGAAAGGATTCCCAACCCAATGACTTTAACATGCCAGAGACAAAGTCAGTTTGGGAAAATTTGCCAAGAACGAATCTTACAGTTTTCCTTTTAACAATCTCCAATTTGTTTGTTAGAGTTGATTGGTGCACACAAATGCCCAATAACATGACTGAAATTACTCTTCTCATGTTCACAACATATTTTTGATTCCATTATTCATTGCGACGTGTCAGTATGTCATGCCAAGGGTGTCAAAATTGACTATCTGGTGGTCGGCGTTACTTATCAAAAATATTCAGATCTCAGAAAATAGGCGCTGTATAACCCATGTTTATTAAACACTAGCTGAACCTGGCCACGCTTTGCTGTGGCTCAGTCTGATATGAAATGGGTAAGTAAATGAAAGTATTTTAGTGAAAATAGATTTATCAAGAATACGCGTCATTCAATGCAATATCCCACCTTGCGTTACTGTGGCTATGCCGTGGAATAAAAGGAAAGGATGAAAACGAGGTTTTTACATGAAATCATTTAATGCTAGTGGATTAACTACATTCTTTGTTTGTCCGTGTTCGGCATAAACATAGAGATCAGATGGTTTACCGACTGTGGAGCATGTGACGTATAATTGCCCATGAGAGAAACAATATTTTGTTTTGGAAGGTATTAAGGTGTATTTTCTTGCATGAACCGCTGTAAGTGATTTATGTTGCGCAGAATATCTTCGGCCATGTAGTATTTGTATTTCTCCCACAATTGTGCTGATTGCGAAGGGGAACTAGTAGATAACATAATTGCCAACAACGTACGTATTTGAAATAGATTAGAAGTGGTCGCAGAATCTACTATGAATACGAGCACTCTACTTCCTATTCACGGTGTTGCCTAGATTAGCCATATTTAAGATGGGCAATGCCCTTGAGCAATATTTACTGGGCTATCATTATCATGATACAGAGTAAGTCGTTGTCGCCTAGCGACAATCCGTTAGATGGACAATCTGTCCAGTAGCCTATTGGTGTGCCTTTGACTATCATGATGCAGAGTTAATCGATGTCGCCTAGCAAGAATCTGTCCATCAAGTTATTTGATTCAATATTGGTGAGACTTTGGAATTTAAATTGTATGTATGTCTACCCCTCATTATTCCCGTTTTTCCCACGGGGTCGGGAATGAGATGCCATGGAAGTCTTAGTGGCGATTGTTTTTATGGCTGGATGCCCTTCCTGACGCCAACCTCATGAGAGGAGTCAATGAGAGATGAAATAAATGATGGTGAATGAAACTGGGCAAGGATGTGGAAGGAAGTGGCCGTGGCCTGTCAGAAGGTACCGTTCCAGTATTTGCCTGGTGTTGAAAATGGGAAACCACGGAAAACCATTTCAAGGACGGCCGACGGTGGGGATCGAACCCACGCGTCTACCGAGTCAGCAGAAAGCATGGCCCCATGACCTAACGCTGCGCTTTAGCCAGCGTAGCCACTACTGTCGGTACTTTGGAATTTAATTTAATTACATAAAATTACACATAAAAAATACCTATCTGATTTCATTCAAACCTCTTCCTAAACACTCTTCCCCGTAATGAGAACAAAATGTAAAAATGTAAGTGAAATTGGAGCAGTAGTCTTCGGGTTTTGCAGCCACGTACATACGCAGGCTGAATTTTTAGCCGATTTTCATTTATGAAAAAATAGGCTTAAGGGACCACCTTTTGTCCGTGTGCGTGAGTGGGTATATCTGTGTGAGTGTCCGTGTGAGTGTCCCCCCATAAACGGCTGAAGCAATTTCAATGAAACTCGGTAAATGCATACTGCTAGTTTGGCCGACTCCGACCATGCCCTTCAAAATTTTATTACAACTCACCAATCCAACATGGTGGTTGTGTGAAATATTTCAACGGCATTTTATATCTCCGAAACTATTTGTGATATCACCCTGAAATTTTGCGCGCTGTTAAAGAGCACTACTAGACGTTCATCTATGTGACTTTCAAAAACTTGATAACTACAAAACGAACATGGTGGCTAGGCGACGTTGAAACATTTAAATAGACTTTTCTCGCGATTTAGCTATCCCAACGCAGCAAAACTTGGTAGAGCAAATGTTTGTACATATTGGAATGCAATGGCATATAATATAGTACAATATTGTTTACATGACTCCACGATGGCGAATGTGCGAAATTTTAAAATTATGTTTTTATTTCTTGTGTCCTAATCGTGCGATCAAAATCAACGCTTGAATAATGAACCTACGCAATAATCCTCATCTAATATTATATAACTCTATGGCCTAAATATATAGAAATTCACCATCTAAAATATTTAGACAGTTATCGATATCTATGAATCTATTACATCATTCAAACTGAAATTTTGTGTGTTGATAGAAGCAATTAACATACAGTAAGTGGTATATATGAAAATAGGCTATATAGTTCATCACGGAACTACTTGTTATATATATAGATTTTCTCCTTTGGAGCAATCCATCTCATCCAAAAATACTGGGTACTTATCAAGGTACTTTATAACTACCTATATTCATAAAGTTCAAGGAATATTCCTTTTTATTTCCACGTGTGCATCACGTGGAAGCTATCTTACTTGCTTGTTTGATATTTACCAAGCCCTCGATCGCGGATTGAGATCTATTCCTTGTCACGCTTCAATATTTTATCAGATGTCTGTGAAGGAGTGCAATATCCGTGGGAAAGTTCACACTTATAGCACCATTATTTGCTCGACACACAGACGAGGCGCAGAGTGCTTTGCAGTGAAGGAGTCTCACTTGAGTGGAAAGCTCAAACACTTTTGAGACGTTCGCTTATCGAGAATAGTGTCGAAACTACTGCTTCCGCACAAACATAGAAACAGTAATGATTACGTAAGGTGTTGATTTATTTAGGAGCTTTGTGACATCGTGGTCATCTAGCCCCGTGTATTTGCGTGTATGTGGAATTTATCTCATAACCTGTCGTATTGTGGTGGCTGTATTAGTGTGTGCATTACTCATTACGTAAAGACTGTCTTGTTTTAACTATCATTTGAATTTAATTTGTTTTTCTTGTACAGGTCATTGGGGCTACGAAACCTCTGTTTTCAGAGGGCGGTTAAAGAGAATAAAAGATCAAAAATCGAACACATTGATAATATCTTCTTGATACAGGTAGTTGTTAATAATTCTGAATTATGTTTGCATTGTTGCTATTAATAAATGAAACCCTATTGCTATATTTTAACCTAAATTTGAATCTTTTCTGAGTTAATGGCAAATTTTAGTGACTGTAAAAATCATAAAAAGTTACGTTATTTGAAGCTATATGCATGAGTGGTAGGCTCCATAGCTTTAGTATAAAATAAAACGTATTTGGTTTTACTTCCATAAAGTCATTGTTTGGTCCCGTACCTAAGTGGTCAGTGAGCTAGATTATGGCACGAAGGGTTAGGATTTCGGTTGACAACTGGGATGTAGGAATTTAATAATAATAATAATACATTGAAGATAGAACGGCAGATACTCAAAAGAATATTTCGAACAAAGTTTCAACACGGTAATTGGATGAGAAAATGCCCAGAAGAAAAGTATTCACTAACTGAAGGATTCGCCTCACTTGCACGGAAAAGACGCACGAAAGCCTACGGACATGTAGCACGAATGGACAACTCACGATTGATCAAGAAAATCTTCATCGTAATCAAGGGAACCCGACAAATCAAAGTACCCTGGCTAGCAGACACCCAAACAGACAAACACATTCACATCCAAGTATATGGGGCTAAATGAGTGCCCCTCCAATGAAGCATCGTTTCTTGCAGAATTGGAAGATTAGATTGGCTAAGAACAGAGTAAGCACACCCTTAGTTATGGGTGCTGGTTACGCCACTGCTGTGACAATAAACATGAGATAACACAATAGCAACCTTTTATTTATCTCAAACTTTTAAATTAAATGACGTCACAGGGGCACTCTGAGTTGTTACATTATTAACGAAGCGGAGACGACGTTAAGCGAATAATGTTTCAACTTTTGGCTCCAAAGCGACAGCGTGAAGAATTTCCAGTAGTTTCTCATGTAATTCAACAACTCGACGACACAAAAGAGAACTTAACTTGGGATGCATAATAATTTACCCTAAAAACAGTACACATATTTTCTCTCTGTCTTCATTGTATGGTACTGGCTTGACTGCTACCGCGGAGGCCCGGGATTTGAGTTCTATCTCAGGCAACCTGCAAATAGTCTTCCGTGATTTCTACTTCTACTTCAGGCACTTCACGCACTGCTTTCACCTGAAGGTATGTGATGTACCATAACTTTCTTTATTGACGAGCTAATAATCTAAACGGAGGATAGTGCTAATAAAATTTGTTCCAGTTAAATCCAATAATAGAGTTCCCTTCCAAACTGGCACTCACACCAAGTAGGATAAATATAGCGGTTCTGGCGCAGGGGCTAATGGGCAAGATGGCCGCCGCGCTCATCCAGTCCTATGTTATTCTTATGGAGGGGACAGTCAGAGCTGGCGCAAGGGCCAATGGGCAACATGGCCGCCACGCGCTACCACACTCTTTATTTCAAATCACTTTTTATTTGTTTTTAATTTATAAATTTTTATGTATTTAATATTTAATTTATTATTTTTAGCACAGGGCTAATACACAAAAGGTCACTGCACACAACCACTTACACATATAACATGCTAACCTAACCTTACCTAACCTAACCTAACCTAACTTCACCTAACCTAACCTAACCTAACTTCCCCTAACCTAACCTAACCTAACTTCACCTAACCTAACCTAACCTAACCTAACTTTACCTAATCTAACCTAACTTATAAGTTAGAGCAAAAAAAAAAAATGAGAGCAAATAGTGTGAGCAAAAAAGTGAGAGCAAATGTGTGAGCACAAATAATAAACTTAGTTATAACCTAACCACACCTAACCTAACCTAACCTAACCTAACTTCACCTAAACTAACCTAACCTAACATAACCTAACGTCAAAGTGGGGGCAAATATGGGAGCAAAAAGTAACAGCAAAAACTGTGAGCAAAATAAGTGAGAGCAAAATGTGAGAGCAAAATAGTGGGAGCAAAAAGTGGGAGCAAAAAAGTGGGAGCAAAAAAGTGGGAGGAAAAAGTGGGAGCAAAAAAGTGGAAGCAAAAAAGTGGGAAAAAAAGGTGAGAGCAAAAAAAGTGGGAGCAAAAAGTGGGAGCAAAATAGTGGGAGCAAAAAAGTGGGAGCAAAAAAGTGAGAGCAAAAAAGTGAGAGCAAATGGGGGAGCACAAATAATAAACTTAGTTATAACCTAACCTAACCGAACCTAACCTAACCCACAGAAACCTCATTTAAAGATTTTAGATTTTACGTTTTAATATTTTACATTTTAACATTTTAGATTTTGATTTTTTCATTTTACATTTTTTAAATTTTACATTTTACATTTTTGATTTTTTGTATTTTAGTTTTTTTTTAGATTTTACATTTAATTTCTTTGATTTTAGATTTTACATTTTCCGAAAAGAGTTAACTACAAGGTCACAAACCTAACCTCACCAAACTTAACTTAAGCTAATCCAAAGGCTAATGCACACACACAAAGTATATAAGGGCACATGCAACTATCCTTATGCTAGTCTTATAGGCTTATGATCAAGATGTACCGGTTTTTTTTTCATTTTGTTGTTAACACATTTGTCAATTTTCCAATTTCCCATTTTCAGTTTTTTATGTCAGTTTTAAGTTTTTCAATTTCATAATACGAAAACATGAAATTTGCATTTTGTCGTTTACACATTATTCAATTTCAAATTTCCCATTTTCAGTATTTTAAAAATGTCAGTTTTTAATTTTTCAATTTTATAATATGGAAAAATGGATTTTTGCTTTTTGTTGTTTACACATTTATCAATTTCAAAATTTCCCATTTACAGTTTTTAAAATGTCAGTTTAAAGTTTTTCAATTTCATGATATAGAAACATGGATTTTCCAATTTGTTTTTTACACATTTGTCAATTTACCAAATTCCCATTTACAGTTTTTAAAATTTCAGTTTAATGTTTTTTTATCAATATGGAAACATGGATTTTCCAATTTGTGTTTTACATGTTCATTTTGCATTAGGAGTGGGAAGATGCGGGTAGTAATTAGAAATGTACAAGCAGTGGCCATAAAATATTTTTATTTAAAATACATGTACACTATTTACACATAATACATTTTTATATATATTCTTTTTTATTTTGTTTTCTATTTTATTTAGTTTTGATTATGAATACCATTTTTTAGCCTACTTTTCACATTTTGCAAAAATGAGGAAAAAGTAGACTTATGAGATCGGGCAAATGTGTGTCTGTCTGTCTGTCTGTCTGTCTGTCTGTCCTTCTGTCTGTCTGTCTGGCTGTGTGTGTGTCCCCCCCTATCAACTCCTAAACGGCTGCAGCAATCGAAACAAAATTTGGTAGGAGTAAAGATCTATACCTGAATATCTCACGGCCATATTTGAAAATGATGTCAGTGCTACCAACTGCTAAAAAATCGCAATTGAAATTTGAGCTCCATGTTGGATATCTTGGAAAGTATGAATGGGAGCTATTTCAAAATTGGCACACGTACAGATCATAATATTTCAGTTTAATTTCCAGGAGGCCAAACATGGCAATGTTGCCAAAATGATTTTAAGCCTCCTGATAGGTCCAATTTTTAAATGCATATAACTTCTACACTATCAAGTGGAATTCAACCAAATTTCGTATGTTATATGTGTACATAACCAGATATGACTGAGCGTATTCTTAAGACCTACCAGGGCTGCCAACTGTTAATAAATGCTCCTAATTTATTTTATCCAAATACCAATATATCAGAAAGTATGCAAGCCGACAGCTTTAAACTATGCACACGTATAGTACCTGACATTCTATATTAATTTGGAGTAACTTATATACGTCAGTGCTACCAACATTATTCTAAGCCTGCTGACAAGTCCAACTTTAAATACATGTAACTTTCATACTATCATTTGGATTTCAATCAAATTTCGTATGTGCAATGTGCACCATAACAGATATGACTATGCGTATTCTAAGGAGCAACCAGGGCTGCCAACTGTTAATATGTGCTGTCCCTGTTTTTGTTACCCTAATATCAATATATCAGAAAGGATGCAAGCCAATAGCTCTAAACTTTGCACACGTATAGTACCTGGCATTCTAGACGAATTTGGAGTAACTAATATACGTCAGTGCTGCCAACATGATTCTAAGCCTGCTGATAGGTCCAATTTTAAAATGCATGTAACTTCTATACTAACTAATGGATTTCATTCAAAATTGGCACAACAATAGATCATATTATTTCAGATTATTTCTGACCAATACATGCATGACATTGGTGCCAACATGATTTTACGCGCGCTGTTAGATCCAATGTTTAACTGCATGTAACGTCCATGCTATTCATTGGACTTCAACCATATTTTGTATTTAGTACCTTAAGAGACGGAACTAAGAATATATTCAGTCATCAGGGCTGCCAACTGTAGTGCTCTATTAGGATACATTATGCCAGGTATACAGTATTTCGAACTAATTGGAAATTTCGATATTAGCAACTTAATTTCGTCATTATTCTAGATAGGTTCATATTCTGTAGAATAATCATTGGCATGAAAAGTAGGCTGTAGAGTTCTTCACGGAACTTCTTGTTATTCTTGTTTTTTATTTTTGCAGTGCTATTGTTTTATTTCCTAAATTGTTTTGTTTTATGTATTTGCTAGTTGCAGGCAGAAGATTTTGATATTCATAACTTAACTCTTTAAGCAAGGTCAATAATTGAGTAATGACCATAGGCATGTGTACCTATACCATCAGCATCAATCACTCTTTTATCATCACCAGGACACAAAGCAATTTTGTTTTGTCTTATAGATGATATGTCATGTTGTTTAGAAGCGATAATGTTCATGGGTATTCTTTTTACATTGTTTTTCATGACACAATCCTTATAATCTTGAAAGCTAATACAATTTTTGACAACACCTCTGTTAATACCTTTAATCTTTTTGATTTCTTTACCATTTATGTCTAAAGCGTACATTTTAGCTCTAAGTCCAACAAATGCTTTTATAATTTGTCCACAAGCCTCGTCTTTAAATTTCCCCAACGTTTTCTTTTTTGATGTAGAGTAACATATGTGATTAGTAGGATAATATGATGTGTCCAGGTGTTCTAGGAAATCCAAATTGTCTTGATATACATCTTGGGAGATAACCAAATAAATGAACGAGTCGGTATCCATATACATGAGTTTAAGATTGTTCATTCCATAATAGGGTAGCAAGGACATCATAGTGGTGGGAATACATAAGAGTTTTTGAAATATCCAGTATACAAATTCCAATATATATAGGCTTATTGAATACAATGTTAGTTTAGCCATGTGGAAAGCAGCTAGGTTAGGACCATAAATTGTTCTGTCAATAAATGTCGGCTTTGCTATTAGCTTTTCTGCCTTTTTGCTGTCAGTCACAAGACGTATGTCTATTCTTTTACGGATATTTTCCATTGTTTTTCCAAAAATGGCATTGTTGAATAATTTTACAGATTTTTCTCAAAATCATTTTTGGCTTGTTTTCGAAGGTTGTTATTAAAATCAACGTATGCCTTCAACCAAGGTCTTTGCTTAAACTTTAACACACGATGAATTTTTATCAATTTTATTCCATGATCTAAAGCCTGTTTTAATGCCATGTAGTGAACAACATATCGCCTTCGATTTCCAAGATGAGGAATTAGTTTTTTCAGAGACAAATCCTTAGGTTGTGTACACTCTGGTAGGAAAGGTAAATCGTTGTGTATTTCATGAAGGTCAGATGGGTAATCAACATCAACGTCTAGAATGTATCGCACAGGATCGTCTTCCTTTAGTTTTTTCTAGATCAACAGTATTTGGAGAAACCCACTGAAATCCACCATAAGGAAGAGAGTGAGACATAGCCCACCCGTATTGGTTGTTGGCATCATCATAGGTAATAAACTGCGATGGTTTCTCAGAATCATAGGTTTCCATGTATTTATTGTTAGCTTCAGCATACCGATGAGACACCTGGCATATGCCTCCACGTATTCCAGGCTCGATTAGAAGAATCTGATCGTAATCCTGTAGCAATTCCAGTTCAATGCCTGTGTAAAGGAGCATTACCTCGAAACTTAAACCAGGCGAAGTAAAAAAGTGTGCAGCATTCCCTCGGTGTGTTTCTAGTGTTTTCTTTCTAAACGTTTCAAAGCTGTCTGCAAGAAGAAGTACATCTGAAGTTAGGTAGAGGTCACTATATTCCCCTAGAGTTTTAATGTTGAACTGATTCCAGACATTTTTGGCATGTTCATAGTCTTCTTGACTAACATCTTCTTTACTTAATTTGTTAAAGAATACCTCTTTTGGAGGTAAACACGTTTCACTTAACTTTTCCCATGAATCAATGTAGTCATAACAAAATACCCCTTTACCAGTCATGAACATTGCATTTTCTTTTCCAAAGTACTTGTCTGTTTCAGGGTATAATGTTAAGTTGGAAACTAAGTTTTCCAAACTAATTGGCATTAACCGAAACGTGTCCACAAATCGAAGCTCAACATTTCCCACATATTTGGTGAAGGAAATGTACTTTTCTTTGGAGTTAGCGATAACATCCACTCTCTCAGTAGTACATCCCAATTGCTTTACAATGAAATTTGCGTCATAGCCACTCATATTATGTAGAAATACAGGAACGGGGTTACGTGTTTTACACCTCAAATTACAGTTATTGTGAGCACTTCCACGGTATTCCCCTGTAATATGGCAGTGGTCTCTAACTTTCCAGTCCTGTTGGGTAAATGGTTTTTCACACAAATAACAGGTTTCAGACCATTGGAACTCTGCTTCTTGATCCTGAGTTAAGGCCTTTGGAACATTTAAGCTGTAAAGGCGATCAATTTCATTAGCTATTGAGATCAAACAGTCCATAAACTTTTCTGCAGCGTCAAGTACACGATAAATAACAGGTTGGCTAGGAAGGTTTGTCTTTATGTGTTCCACAGCAGGTGAGGGTTAAACGTATATACCAAAGCTCATAGGAACATGACTCTGGTATGGCACTGTATAACTTGCTTCAGGATTCGGTAGACATATTTGATAGGGTAACAGTGTACTTTCAAAATCAGCATAGATAATGTAAGGTATTCTCAGCATTTTTTCAACATTTAAGAATTTGACAATGGGGTTTTTAATAGGTATTTCAACCCTAGCAATGTCATGCTGGACACACAAAGCTCTATGTCCTTTCAATTTTTCCATTCCTTGTTGCCCATAGTGATATCAAAGTGAATAAAACACCTTTTACACGTATATATCTTTTGTTCATAGCGGGTAATCTGATGTCTCACTTGTTTATCAAAATCTTTGAAAAAGACATAGTGGTTCTGGCCAGATGAAGAACTTAGCAGAAGAAGGTCGCGATGGTCTTGCTCCACAACCTTTAGAGGAAACAATTTACTGTCTTGCTCCAGTCCAAATACATTTATGGATATGTCGTTGGCTTTCCCAAATTTGGGAATGTCAGCTAGCGATATAGGAAACGATATTACTGAAAAATCATACTTGTTTTCCTTTGTCCTTGTATTTACTAATGCGTTGAGCATCCTTTTTAACCAGTTTTGCTAAAATGGCATACATAAAACACTTTTCATCTTTCAAAATTTCAGGATTAGTGCAGGCTTTTCTTGCTTGTATAGCTGCTGGTAATGGAATATATGTGCTTCCACGCAAGGGATTGTACTTATTTATTTTCAATCGTACTCCTTCTACTGCTAACAAAGCCCAATTACTGCCTTTTAGCTCAGATTCCTCCATTTCCGTAGTTAACTTAGAAAATTGTGTTTCCAAGAAACTACTTAAGTCTGTTTCCAAAAATAGGGCCTGATTTCGTGTTTTAAAAGCACGATCTGTAATTTCATTGGTAGATGTATGAATGAATCTACATTCAGCCACAAGATTAACTTTTATCGACTTGTGCATTGCTAGTTCTTTCTGCATAGCTTGTATTATTTGCTGTTTGAACTCTTTAAGGTATGAATTCAAATCCTTGCACGCATCACAACGTATGAAATAGGATTTAAGTCGACCTTCAAAAGATGTCTCATATTCAATATGTCCGTTTTTGTCAGGGGCCAATGACAGTAGGTAATGTTTTGTAGGCTCTGCTTTTTGTCTTTTAGCTGCCGACACAACATTACATTCTTCATGCCGACGTCCGTTGTACACATTCTTGAATGTACTACCACAGGTCTTTCACTCATGGAATTCACCACACGATACTTCATGTCGCTTCCTATGATAGTCCCGATGAAAAGTTTTTCCACACTGTTTACACATATAGCTAGGAATGGGTTCTTCCATTATGAATGTGATTTCTGTAAACAGCTGCTTACTGCGTATCACAGGGCTAGAGGTTGGTCGGTGAGACGGTCTTTCACGATGTGAACACCGTGAGAGGTAGTAGTCAACTGGGGATATTCTTGTTAAGGGTCCTCTAATATACCCCTAGTCTAGACCAACAGCTCTTTACAGCGTATGACAAGGCTGTAGACTGGACAGTGAGACGGTCTTTACAATGTGAACACTGTAACAAGCAGTAGTCAACTGATTATATACTTGCTAAGGGTTCTCTAATATAAAATAGTCAAGACCAACAGCTACTTACTGTGTAGTACAAGGGTGTACAATAGTTGTTTTGAAAATCTTTCACGATGTGGTCACTGTGAGTGGTGGTAGTCAACTGATGATATTATTGCTAAGGGTCCTCTAATATACCCCTAGTTAAGGGTAACAGCTGCTCACTGCTTATGACAAGGCTAAAGACTGGTTGTTTCAACGGTCTTTCACAATGTAAAGACTGTGACAGGTAGTAGTCAACTGAAAATATTCTTATAGCCTACTCAAGGTTAGCAGGTACTTACTGCATATCAAAAGGCTGTACACTCATGTGTGTTAGGCACTCTTTCTTGCTAAGGACCCCAATATTCCCTACACAAGGCTATACATGTTAGCTCTAATCACTTAGTGCTTAATTGTATAATAAATTTAAATACACAGCATATACGAGCACGTTTTCACTCGGTAAAACTTTACCAAAGAGTCAAATGCGACACGCAAAGTATGTTGCCGCTATCCAGCGGTGACTATGAGAACTACTTGAACGACCAGCATGCTACCTAGCTCTCCATTTCAACACACGCTCACTGAACGACCAGCATGCTATCTAGCGGTCGATATCAATACTCACTCAAATACCAGCCTGCTACCTATCGTTCAATATAACAACTCACTCAACTACCAGCATGCTACATGGCTTTTTTCGTCAGTTTTTTGTTGGTTTTTTTGTTGGCTTTTGTTGGCTGTTGTTGGCTTTTGTTGGCTTTTGTATTAGCTCTTTCATATTTGCTCTTGCTTGTAGGGGGCTTATTTGGTCTTGGAAAGTATGTCAGTCCTTTTTATGGCTGCATAATGCTTACAGCCATGTTTATAAGCAGCAACAACAACAACAACACACAATCTTCCAAAAAAATCCAAAGTACTCTCAAGGTTTATCAATGACTCTCAACTCTTACCTCTATCCCATGCACAGTAAAAAAATGTGTATTTTCCAAGTTTTTCAAAAAATATTTTGAAAGTAGGCTATATCATTAAACTTAAAAAATCCTTAAAAGACATATGTCAACTCCAACACCTACCTCTATACCACTCTCAGTCCAAAAATAGTGTATTTTTTCAAATTTTCCAAAACATATTTCCAAAATAGGTTATATTTCCAAAATTAAAAAGTTTACAAAAATGTTTGTTTGACATAAATGAATGGCCTTTGCCCCCTCTACCGCCGTACCAAGTCCCATGTCTCTAGGACAACAAAAATAAAATTTTGAAAATGGGTTATATTTCCAAAATTAGGAATTTTACAAAAACGTTTGTCTGATGTAAATCATTGGTCTTTACCCCCCCCCCCCTCTACCTCCACACTAAGTCTCAAGTCTCTAGGACAACAAAAATAAAATTTTGAAAATGGGCTATATATCCAAAATTAGGAATTCTACAAAAACGTTTGTTTGACTTAAATCAATGGTATTTACCTCCTCTAGCACCATACCAAATTTGAAGTTTCTAGGACAAAATAAAATTAATTTTGAAAAATGGTCACTATTTTGGAAACTAGGAATTCTACAAAAAAGTTTGTTTAACATAAATGAAAGTTCTCTATCCCTTCTACCTGTAAACCAAGTTCCAGATCTGTAGAACAAAAATGAAAACGTTCAATTGGGAAAGTAGGCGATTTTTCATAAAACCAAACATTCTAAAAAGTGTTCTATGGGCTTAAACGAACGGTCTCTTTGTCCTTTATTTTTTATAATAAAACGTTTTTATTTTTTACATTTTTTTGAAAAAAGTTCAATTTTGAAAAATTTATATTTTGGAAACTAAAGAGTGGGGGGGGGGGCAGAAACGCCTTACTACAAAGTTTTAGGGCTAGAGACTTGAAATTTATTTGGTGGTAGATGGGGTCAGGGCCATTCATTTATGTCAAACAAAATTTTTTGTAAACTCTTTAAAAATTTCAAAATTGAACTTTTTTCAAAAAATGTAAAAAATGAAAACGTTTTATTTTAAAAAATAAAGGACATAGAGACCGTACGTTTGAGCCCTTAGAACACTTTTTAGAATGTTTGGTTTTATGAAAAATCGCCTACTTTCCCAATTGAACTTTTTTCATTTTTGTCCTACAGACCTGGAACTTAGTTTACAGGTAGAAGGGATAGAGAACTTTGATTTATGTTAAACAACTTTTTTAGTAGAATTCCTAGTTTCCAAAATAGTGACCATTGTTCAATAATAATTATCTTTTGTCCTAGAAACTTGAAATTTGGTATGATGCTAGAGGAGGTAAGGACCATTGATTTATGTTAAACAAACTTTTTTGCAAAAATTCCTAGTTTCCAAAATAGTGACCATTTTTAAAAATTCATTTTCTTTTGTCCTAGGAACTTGAAATTTAGTATGGTGCTAGAGGAGGTAAATACCATTGATTTATGTCAAACAAACGTTTTTGTAGAATTCCTAATTTTGCAAATATAGCCTATTTTCTAAATTAATTTTGTTTTGTCCTAGAGACCTGAAACTTAGTGTGGTGGTAGAGGGGTAAAGGCCATTGATTTACGTCAGACAATTTTTTTTGTAAAATGCCTAATTTTGGAAAATATAGCCCATTTTCAAAATTTTATTTTTTTGTCCTAGAGACTTGAGACTTAGTGTCGGGGTAGAGGGGATAAAAACCATTGATTTACGTCAGACAAACGTTTTTGTAAAATTCCTAATTTCGGAAATATAAGCCATTTTCAAAATTTTATTTTTGTTGTCCTAGAGACCTGGAACTTGGTACGGTGGATAAACTTGGTAAATACTCATTTTTTGACTGTGCATGGGATAGAGGTAAGTGTAAGAGTTTAGAGTCATTGATAAACCTTAGAGTACTTTGGATTTTTTGGAAGTTTGTGTGTTGTTCTTGTTGTAGCTGCTTATAAACCTGGCTGTAAGCATTATGCAGCCATAAAAAGGACTGACATACTTTCCAAGACCAAATAAGCCCCCAACAAGCAAGAGAAAATATGAAAGAGCTAATACAAAAGCCAACAAAAGCCAACATAAAAGACAACAAAAGCCAAAAAAAAAAAGCCAACAAAAAACTGACGAAAAAAGCCATGTAGCATGCTGGTAGTTGAGTGAGTTGTTATATTGACCGATAGGTAGCAGGCTGGTATTTGAGGGAGTATTGATATCGACCGCTAGATAGCATGCTGGTCGTTCAGTGAGCGAGTGTTGAAATGGAGCGCTAGGTAGCATGCTGGTCGTTCAAGTAGTTCTCATAGTCACCGCTAGATAGCGGCAACATACTTTGCGTGTCGCATTTGACTCTTTGGTAAAGTTTTACCGAGTGAAAACGTGCTCGTATATGCTGTGTATTTAAATTTATTATACAATTAAGCACTAAGTGTTTAGAGCTACCTCTCACGGTGTTCACATCGTGAAAGACCGTCTCACCGACCAACCTCTAGCCCTGTGATACGCAGTAAGCAGCTGTTTGATGAAATCAACATTCATAGCCTTGAGTAGGGAATATAGGGGTCCTTAGCAAGAAAGAGTGCCTAACACACATGAGTGTACAGCCTTTTGATATGCAGTAAGTACCTGCTAACCTTGAGTTGGCTATAAGAATATTTTCAGTTGACTACTACCTGTCACAGTGTTTACATTGTGAAAGACCGTTGAAACAACCAGTCTTTAGCCTTGTCATAAGCAGTGAGCAGCTGTTACCCTTAACTAGGGGTATATTAGAGGACCCTTAGCAAGAATATCATCAGTTGACTACCACCACTCACAGTGACCACATCGTGAAAGATTGTCAAAACAAATATTGTACAGCCTTGCACTACACAGAAAGTAGCTGTTGGTCTTGACTATTTTATATTAGAGAACCCTTAGCAAGTATATAATCAGTTGGCTACTGCTTGTTACAGTGTTCACATTGTGAAAGACCGTTTCACTGTCCAGTCTACAGCCTTGTCATACGCTGTAAAGAGCTGTTGGTCTAGACTAGGGGTATATTAGAGGACCCTTAAGAAGAATATCACCAGTTGGCTACTACCTCTCACGGTGTTCACATCGTATAAGACCGTCTCACCGACCAACCTCTAGCCCTGTGATACGCAGTAAGCAGCTGTTTGCAGAAATCAACATTCATAATGGAAGAACCCATTCCTAGCTATATGTGTAAACAGTGTGGAAAAACTTTTCTTCGGGACTATCAGAGGAAGCGACATGAAGTATCGTGTGGTGAATTCCATGAGTGCAAGACCTGTGGTAGTACATTCAAGAATGTGTACAACGGACGTCGGCATGAAGAATGTTGTAATGTTGTGTCGGCAGCTAAAAGATAAAAAGCAGAGCCTACAAAACATTACCTACTGTCATTGGCCCCTGACATAAACGGACTTATTGAATATGAGACATCTTTTGAAGGTCGACTTAAATCCTATTTCATAGGTTGTGATACGTGTAAGGATTTGAATTCATACCTTAAAGAGTTCAAACAGCAAATAATACAAGCTATGCAGAAAGAACTAGCAATGCACAAGTCGATAAAAGTTCATCTTGTGGCTGAATGTAGATTCATTCATACATCTACCAATGAAATTACAGATCGTGCTTTCAAAACACGAAATCAGGCCCTATTTTTGGAAACAGACTTAAGTAGTTTCTTGGAAACACAATATACTAAGTTAACTACGGAAATGGAGGAATCTGAGATAAAAGGCAGTAATTGGGCTTTGTTAGCAGTAGAAGGAGTACGATTGAAAATAAATAAGTACAATCCCTTGCGTGGAAGCACATATATTCCATTACCAGCAGCTATACAAGCAAGAAAAGCCTGCATTAATCCTGAAAATTTGAAAGATGAAAAGTGTTTTATGTATGCCATTTTAGCAAAACTGGTTAAAAAGGATGCTCAACGCATTAGTAAATACAAGGACCTGGAAAACAAGTATGATTTTTCAGTAATATCGTTTCCTATATCGCTAGCTGACATTCCCAAATTTGAGAAAGCCAACGACATATCCATAAATGTATTTGGACTGGAGCAAGACAATAAATTGTTTCCTCTAAAGGTTGTGGAGCAAGACCATCGCGACCTTCTTCTGCTAAGTTCTTCATCTGGCCAGAACCACTACGTCTTTTTCAAAGATTTTGATAAACAAGTGAGACATCAGATTACCCGCTATGAACAAAAGATATATACGTGTAAAAGGTGTTTTATTCACTTTGATATCACTATGGGCAACAAGGAATGGAAAAATTGAAAGGACATAGAGCTTTGTGTGTCCAGCATGACATTGCTAGGGTTGAAATGCCTATTAAAAACCCCATTATCAAATTCTTAAATGTTGAAATAATGCTGAGAATACATAACGTTATCTATGCTGATTTTGAAAGTATACTGTTACCCTATCAAATATGTCTACCGAATCCTGAAGCAAGTTATACAGTGCCATACCAGAGTCTTGTTCCTGTGAGCTTTGGTATATCCGTTAAATCCTCACCTGCTGTGGAACACATAAAGGCAAACCTTCCTAGCCAACCTGTTATTTATCGTGGACCTGACGCTGCAGAAAAGTTTATGGACTGTTTGATCTCAATAGCTAATGAAATTGATCGCCTTTACAGCTTAAATGTTCCAAAGGCCTTAACTCAGGATCAAGAAGCAGAGTTCCAATGGTCTGAAACCTGTTATTTGTGTGAAAAACCATTTACCCAACAGGACTGGAAAGTTAGAGACCACTACCATATTACAGGGGAATGCCGTGGAAGTGCTCACAATAACTGTAATTTGAGGTGTAAAACACGTAACCCCGTTCCTGTATTTCTACATAATATGAGTGGCTATGACGCAAATTTCATTGTAAAGCAATTGGGATGTACTACCGAGAGAGTGGATGTTGTCGCTAACTCCAAAGAAAAGTACATTTCCTTCACCAAATATGTGGGAAATGTTAAGCTTCGATTTGTGGACACGTTTCGGTTAATGCCAAGTAGTTTGGAAAACTTAGTTTCCAACTTAACATTATACCCTGAAACAGACAAGTACTTTGGAAAAGAAAATACAATGTTCATGACTCGTAAAGGGGTATTTTGTTATGACTACATTGATTCATGGGAAAATTTAAGTGAAACGTGTTTACCTCCAAAAGAGGTATTCTTTAACAAATTAGGCAAAGAAGATGTTAGTCAAGAAGACTATGAACAAGCCAAATATGTGTGGAATCAGTTCAACATTAAAACTCTAGGGGAATATAGTGACCTCTACCTAACTTCAGATGTACTTCTTCTTGCAGACAGCTTTGAAACGTTTAGAAAGAAAACACTAGAAACACACCGAGGGGATGCTGCACACTTTTTTACTTCACCTGGTTTAAGTTTCGAGGTAATGCTCCTTTACACAGGCATTGAACTGGAATTGCTACAGGATTACGATCAGATTCTTCTAATCGAGTCTGGAATACGTGGAGGCATATGCCAGGTGTCTCATCGGTATGCTGAAGCTAACAATAAATACATGGAAACCTATGATTCTGAGAAACCATCGCAGTTTATTACCTATGATGATGCCAACAACCAATACGGATGGGCTATGTGTCACTCTCTTCCTTATGGTGGATTTCAGTGGGTTTCTCCAAATACTGTTGATCTAGAAAAACTAAAGGAAGACGATCCTGTGGGATACATTCTAGACGTTGATGTTGATTACCCATCTGACTTTCATGATCTACACAACGATTTACCTTTCCTACCAGAGTGTACACAACCTAAGGATTCGTCTCTGAAAAAACTAATTCCTCATCTTGGAAATCGAAGGCGATATGTTGTTCACTACATGGCATTAAAACAGGCTTTAGATCATGGAATAAAATTGATAAAAATTCATCGTGTGTTAAAGTTTAAGCAAAGAACTTGGTTAAAGGCATACGTTGATTTTAATAACAACCTTCGAAAACAAGCCAAAAATGATTTTGAGAAAAATCTGTACAAATTATTCATCAATGCCATTTTTGGAAAAACAATGGAAAATATCCGTAAAAGAATAGACATATGTCTTGTGACTGACAGCAAAAAGGCAGAAAAGCTAATAGCAAAGCCGACATTTATTGACAGAACAATTTATGGTCCTAACCTAGCTGCTTTCCACATGGCTAAACTAACATTGTATTCAATAAGCCTATATATATTGGAATTTGTATACTGGATATTTCAAAAACTCTTATGTATTACCACCACTATGATGTCCCTGCTACCCTATTATGGAATGAACAATCTTAAACTCATGTATATGGATACCGACTCGTTCATTTATTTGGTTATCTCCCAAGATGTATATCAAGACAATTTGGATTTCCTAGAACACCTGGACACATCAGATTATCCTACTAATCACATATGTTACTCTACATCAAAAAAGAAAACGTTGGGGAAATTTAAAGACGAGGCTTGTGGACAAATTATAAAAGCATTTGTTGGACTTAGAGCTAAAATGTACGCTTTAGACATAAATGGTAAAGAAATCAAAAAGATTAAAGGTATTAACAGAGGTGTTGTCAAAAATTGTATTAGCTTTCAAGATTATAAGGATTGTGTCATGAAAAACAATGTAAAAAGAATACCCATGAACATTATCGCTTCTAAACAACATGACATATCATCTATAAGACAAAACATAATTGCTTTGTGTCCTGGTGATGATAAAAGAGTGATTGATGCTGATGGTATAGGTACACATGCCTATGGTCATTACTCAATTATTGACCTTGCTTAAAGAGTTAAGTTATGAATATCAAAATCTTCTGCCTGCAACTAGCAAATACATAAAACAAAACAATTTAGGAAATAAAACAATAGCACTACAAAAATAAAAAACAAGAATAAAAAATGGTATTCATAATCAAAACTAAATAAAATAGAAAACAAAATAAAAAAGAATATATATAAAAATGTATTATGTGTAAATAGTGTACATGTATTTTAAATAAAAAAAATTTATGGCCACTGCTTGTACATTTCTAATTACTACCCGCATCTTCCCACTCCTAATGCAAAATGAACATGTAAAACACAAATTGGAAAATCCATGTTTCCATATTGATAAAAAAAACATTAAACTGAAATTTTAAAAACTGTAAATGGGAATTTGGTAAATTGACAAATGTGTAAAAAACAAATTGGAAAATCCATGTTTCTATATCATGAAATTGAAAAACTTTAAACTGACATTTTAAAAACTGTAAATGGGAAATTTTGAAATTGATAAATGTGTAAACAACAAAAAGCAAAAATCCATTTTTCCATATTATAAAATTGAAAAACTAAAAACTGACATTTTTAAAATACTGAAAATGGGAAATTGGAAAATTGAATAAAGTGTAAACGACAAAATGCAAATTTCATGTTTTCGTATTATGAAATTGAAAAACTTAAAACTGACATAAAAAACTGAAAATGGGAAATTGGAAAATTGACAAATGTGTAAACAACAAAATGAAAAAAAAAACGGTACATCTTGATCATAAGCCTATAAGACTAGCATAAGGATAGTTGCATGTGCCCTTATATACTTTGTGTGTGTGCATTAGCCTTTGGATTAGCTTAAGTTAGGTTTGGTGAGGTTAGGTATGTGACCTTGTAGTTTACTCTTTTCGGAAAATGTAAAATCTAAAATGAAAAAACTTAAATGTAAAATCTACAAAAAAAACTAAAATACAAAAATCAAAAATGAAAAATATAAAATCTAAAAAATGTAAAATGAAAAAATCAAAATCTAAAATGTTAAAATGTAAAATGTTAAAACGTAAAATCTAAAATCTTTAAATGAGGTTTCTGTGGGTTAGGTTAGGTTCGGTTAGGTTAGGTTATAACTAAGTTTATTATTTGTGCTCCCCCATTTGCTCTCACTTTTTTGCTCTCACATTTTTGCTCCCACTTTTTTGCTCCCGCATTTTGTTCCCACTTTTTTGCTCCAACTTGTTGCTCCCACTTTTTTGCTCCCACTTTTTGCTCCCTCCTTTTTGCTCTCACATTTTTGCTCCCATCTTTTTGCTCCCACTTTTTTGCTCCATCTTTTTTGCTCCCACTTTTTTGCTCCCACTTTTTGCTCCCTCTATTTTGCTCTCACATTTTGCACTCACTTTTTTTGCTCACAGTTTTTGCTGTTACTTTTTGCTCCCATATTTGCCCCCACTTTGACGTTAGGTTTTGTTAGGTTAGGTTAGGTTAGGTGAAGTTAGGTTAGGTGTGGTTAGGTTATAACATAGTTTATTATTTGTGCTCACACATTTGCTCTCACTTGTTTGCTCACACTTTTTGCTCTCATTTTTTTTTTGCGCTTACTTATATGTTAGGTTAGATTAGGTAAAGTTAGGTTAGGTTAGGTTAGGTTAGGTGAAGTTAGGTTAGGTTAGTTTAGGTGAAGTTAGGTTAGGTTAGTTTAGGTTAGGTAAGGTTAGGTTAGCATGTTATATGTGTAAGTGGTTGTGTGCAGTGACCATTTTGTGTATTAGTCCTGTGCTAAAAAATAATAAATTAAATATTAAATACATAAAAATTTATAAATTAAAAACAAATAAATAATGATTTGAAATAAAGAGTGTGGTAGCCCGTGGCGGCCATGTTGCCCATTAGCCCTTGCGCCAGCTCTGACTGTCCCCTCCATAAGAATAACATAGGACTGGTTGCGCGTGGTGGCCATCTTGCCCATTAGCCCCTGCGCCAGAACCGCCATATTTATCCTACTACACCATTCTCTATCAACTGTTATATGAGACTAGGAATAATAATTACCTACGATTTTAGAAGTACAAGAACAGACTTCTACAACAACAAAATTGTATATGTGAAAATAGAGGCAAATGAAAAAGAAAGAAGCTCCATTGGCATATACTGTAAGATACGTAAAAATCACCTACATTTTACATATCTTGCTTAACAATTATTAGCTTTTAATGATCTTATTGTGGATTAGTACCTGTTTTAGATGGCATTCTAGCACAATACACGATAATAATAATGATCTTGTGGCCTCCGGAGAGGCCGAGTGCAGGTATTTCTAGTTGACGCCCGTGCGCGTCGTAATGAAGATGAAGTGATGATGAAGACGTCACATACACCCTGTCCCCCAGCCACGGGAATTAACCGCAGGGGATTAAAATCGAACCCGGGGCAATTTGGGCCAAAGCCTAGCGCGCAAACCATTTAGCCACGGAGCCGGACACAATAGCCTACACGATTACACTAAACAAGAAAACAGCAGTTTGTTATTAAACAATAATACCGATTACGAAAAATTAATTAGGGAGTAACTAGATCGTAATGCGTGAGCAAACATTTAAACACTCACTGGCACAATGAGCAGCACAGAAGAATTCCTGAGTGAGACGCTGGCACATTCATCCTTCTCTACCAAACTCAACTGTGCACATACAGTAGTTGTTGAAGTTGCTACCAAGAAAATTATGACCTCAAGCGCATTTACCGTTTATCCCATATGCGGTAACTTTTGCCTAATGTACCACATTATTTCAATAGAAACACCTTTCCTATTTCAGCATTATCACCCTTTTCTATCGCTGGTCTTCAATATTGTAGACGTAAGAAATCTAATGTTACGATTAATTATAGCGTAGTATGATGTTCGTGAAACATGTATCGTATTATACCACATTGAAATATTATTATATTTCAGATGAATTACATATTATAATATATCAGAATGTGTGCATTTAAAAATCTTGCTCTGAATTTGGTGTATCATATATAAATAACTTACTGTCGTTTGATCTGTGTGAGGTACAAATTACAGTATATTGGTCAAAACAAAATATCGTAAATTGGAGGTTGTTCATTAAAAGCACGCCCGTATAAGAAGTTTCTTACGTGATGTGTTTGGCGTTGCAAAACTTTGTATCTGCAGTAAATCTGGCAACAGCGGACTGCATATCCGAACATCTAATTATTCAAATTTACAACCTATTCGAACATTGAAATTTCGAAATATTAGCAATAACGAAATAGCATAAATATTCAGTCAATCATCGAATGATTCGATGAACAAGTCGAATCAAATCATTCAAAAGTTCTAATAACGTATTATAATACACGTAGAAACAAAGAGAAAAGGAAACTTAATAAGAAACAGAAAGAAAGTTGGTTGGTTGGTTGGTTCCATAGTTTAGGGACTGCGACAATGTGGTCATGTAGCCCCGTGTACTTTGGGTGTATGTAGAATCTTGCTGATAACCGGTGTTAATTGTGATGGCTGTATTAGTGTGTGTTATCTGTTAGGGAGATTTCATTAGAAAGCTAACTATTGCAATGGGTACCATGTTTCGACTTCCGGAAAATTTCGACATATCTTCGCGTTTCACATTCCCCAGACCCCAAAACCACCGTCAGTTCAAAAGTTTATATATAATTTATGTATGTATATATATATATGCATATAAAATAATAGCCTTTATTGCAGCCAGTTGGCCATATTACATGTTACAGATATGTACACTTACTAGATACTATGGTTCGCTTCTAGTCCTTACTATACAGTGTGGTCCACCAGCCCCCTATTTTTTTTTGGAGGAAGGCAAACCAACTAACGCGTATATCACAGTCATTCTAAAAACATTAGTACCTGCTCCTTTACGCCCATTGTACAACTTTACCGTTGAGTACATCCTCGCGAATATAGTAGAAATCAATAGTGGCAGTGTTCTTTCAATGACCTCAAATATAAAGCATGATTGAAACGAACAGAGCTCCGAATGACACCTTCATACATTTGGACAAGAAGTGTCTGCCGATAGACTCAATACGTGCCAGCAATAATCCATGGTTCTTGGTAGCTAAGGTGGCTAAATCAAGAAGTGCTAGAGTAGCGTCAACGAAGTCATTTTGTTGAGTTATGCCGGAACATTTAGCACAATTTGTCTTTAATTATATAATGGCTCAACGGACAATACATATATTTTCTTCTGAAAATTATATATTCAATGCCAAGGTAAGGTTATAATTGCTTTGGAGTGGAGTTTCGACTCCCATAGTGCACTGGCTTTGCTCGTGACGCGGATACATATGTATCAAATACGTTTTGCAATGGCCTTCCCAGTGTGTACTAGACAGTGTCTTGGTGAGGTGTGCTTTAACCAACTGAAGAGCCCAATAGCACACCGGGGCGAAACGCTGTCATTTTGTTGAGTTATGCCGGAACATTTAGCACAATTTGTGTTTAAATTGATAGAGGGAATCAATTTGCACACATACATGGCCGCCATCTGCAAACTTACGGGCTGACGACCTTGTAGTTCAGTCAAACGACGCTCGCCATACAAGTATATGTAGTTACAAAATTTGGTAGAGATCAAATGATTAAGTTAGTCGTAATTTGATTTAAGCTTGGAACATTTGGGTGGCCACCATTACGTTTCCGTCAAGATGGTGGCGATATAAAACATGACACTGACGTGTTCTACGCTAGTGCTCCCTCTGTACCAAATTTCGTTCAATTCGGTTTCACCGTGTTTGAATTGATAGAGGGAATCTATTTGCACACATACATGGCAGCCATCTGCAAACTTACGGGCTGACGACCTTGTAGTTCAGTCAAACGATGCTCGCCATACAAGTATATGTAGTTACAAAATTTGGTAGAGATCAAATGATTAAGTTAGTCGTAATTTGATTTAAGCTTGGAACATTTGGGTGGCCACCATTACGTTTCCGTCAAGATGGTGGCGATTTAAAACATGACACTGACGTGTCCTACGCTAGTGCTACCTCTGTACCAAATTTCGTTCAATTCTGTTTCAGCGTGTTTGAATTGATAGAGGAATCGATTTGCGCACATACATGGCCGCCATTTGCAAACTGTTGGGCTGATGATCTTGTAGTTTGGTCAAAATATGCTTCCCAAATAAAGGTATGTTGTTGCAAAATTTGGTAGAGATCAGATTATTAGGTTGGTCGTAATTTATTTAAGCTTTTAGCATTTGGGAGGCCGCCATTACATTTTCATCAGATGGCGGCGATATAAAACATGACACTGAGGTGTCCTTTGCTAGTGCTACCTCTGTACCAAATATCGTTCAATTCGGTTTCACCGTGTTTGAAATGACAGGGGGAATCGATTTGCACACATACATGGCCGCCATCGGCAAACTATTGGGCTGATTACCTTGTAGTTTAGTCAAAAGACGCTTGCCATATAAATATATGTTGTTGAAACATTTGGTAGAGATCGGATGATTAGGTTATTCGTGATTTGATTTAAGGTTTGAACATTTGGGTGGCCGCCATTACGTTTCCGTCAAGATGGTGACAATATAAAACATGGCACTGAGGTGCCCTTTGCTAGTTCTACCTCTGTACCAAATCTCGTTCAATTCGGTTTCACCGTGTTTGAATTGATAGGGAGGGGGGGCAGACATTCAGAGTACACACACTCACACACACACAGACAGACACACAATTTTTGGCCCTCTGTAAATCTCATAAGTCTACTTTCATTTTTTGCAAAAATCGAAAGTATGCTAATAATACCATGGGAATTTCTAAGGAATACGTATACTTCGATGCAAGCACTGGCGATCAGAATATCCTTCGATATGTTGTTGTTTTGTTGCATTTGAGAGGCAAGAATATCGTGGTCATTTAGCCCCGTTTACTTGGATATGTGTGTAGAATTTGTCTGATAAACCGAATTATTGCGGGCTTGTAATGATGTGTGTATTTGCAATTAAGGATTGGGAAGGAGGCGGCCGTGGCCTTAAGATAGTATCCGTCCCGGAATTTGGCCGGAGTAGAAGTGGGAAACCACGGAAAACCATTTCCAGGGTGGCTGAGGTGGGAATCGAACCCACTTCTTCTCATATTTGCTTCACGAGGCTACGTGTACCCAATTTCAGCCCTCAGACAAGTAGGCCTATTACATTTCTTGGCAGAGCTGGGAATCGAACCCGGACCTCCGGAGCAAAACTTCGATATGTTATGTTAATATTCATGCCAGTTTTTAGCCTACTTTCGATTTTTGCAAAAAATGAAAGTAGACTTATGAGATCAACACAGGGCGAAAAAAGTGTGTCTGTCTGTGTGTGTGTATGTGTGTCTGTGTGTGTGTGTGTGTCTGTGTGTGTGTGAGTGTGTGTACTCTGAATGTCTGTCCCCCCCTATCAATTCGAACACGGTGAATGCGAATTGAACGAAATTTGGTACAAAGGTAGCACTAGCAAAGGACACCTCAGTGTCATGTTTTATATCGCCGCCATCTTGACGGAAACGTAATGGCGGCCACACAAATTTTCAAAGCTTAAATCAAATTACGACTAACCTAATCATCCGATCTCTACCAAATTTTGCAACAACATACCTTTATGGAGGGAGCATCCTTTGACCAAACCAATAGGCCATCAGCGTAATAGTTTGAGGATGGCGGCCATCTTTGTGTGAAAATCGATTCCCCCTATTAATTCGAACACGGTGCAACCGAATGGAACGAAATTTGGTACAGAGGTAGTACTAACAAAAGGCACCTCAGTGTCATGTTTTATATCGCCGCCATCTTGACGGAAACGTAATGGCGGCCACACAAATGTTCAAAGCTTAAATCAAATTACGACTAACCTAATCATCCGATCTCTACCAAATTTTGCAACAACATATCTATATAGGGGGAGCATCCTTTGACCAAACTAATAGGTCATCAGCGGAACGGTTTGCGGATGGCGGCCATCTTTGTGTGAAAATCAATTCCCCCTATTAATTCAAACACGGTGAAACCGAATGGAACGAAATTTGGTACAGAGGTAGCACTAGCAAAGGGCATCTCAGTGTCATGTTTTATATCGCCACCATATTGACAGAAACGTAATGGCGGCCATCAAATGTTCAAAGCTTAAGTTAAATTACGATTAACATAACCATCCGATCTCTACCAAACTTTGCAACAACATTCCTTTATGGAGGGAGCATCCTTTGACCAATCTAATAGGATATTAGCCTAATAGTTTGCGGATGGCGGCCATCTTTATGTCAAAATTGATTCCCCCTGTTAATTCGAACACGGTGGAACCGAATGAACGAAATTTGGTACAGAGGTAGCACTAACAAAAGGCACCTCAGTGTCATGTTTTATATCGCCGCCATCTTGACGGAAACGTAATGGCGGCCACACAAATGTTCAAAGCTTAAATCAAATTACGACTAACCTAATCATCCGATCTCTACCAAATTTTGCAACAACATATCTATATAGGGGGAGCATCCTTTGACCAAACTAATAGGTCATCAGCGGAACGGTTTGCGGATGGCGGCCATCTTTGTGTGAAAATCAATTCCCCCTATTAATTCAAACACGGTGAAACCGAATGGAACGAAATTTGGTACAGAGGTAGCACTAGCAAAGGGCATCTCAGTGTCATGTTTTATATCGCCACCATATTGACAGAAACGTAATGGCGGCCATCAAATGTTCAAAGCTTAAGTTAAATTACGATTAACATAACCATCCGATCTCTACCAAACTTTGCAACAACATTCCTTTATGGAGGGAGCATCCTTTGACCAATCTAATAGGATATTAGCCTAATAGTTTGCGGATGGCGGCCATCTTTATGTCAAAATTGATTCCCCCTGTTAATTCGAACACGGTGGAACCGAATGAACGAAATTTGGTACAGAGGTAGCACTAGCAAAAGGCACCTCAGTGTCATGTTTTATATCGCCGCCATCTTGACAGAAACGTAATGGCGGCCACACGAATGTTAAAAGCTTAAATCAAATTACGATTTACCTAATCATCCGATCTCTACCAAATTTTGCAACTACATACCTTTATGGAGGGAGCTTCCTTTGACCAATCTAATAGGTCATTCGCCTAATAGTTTGCGGATGGCGGCCATCTTTGTGTCAAAATGGATTCCCCCTATTAATTCAAACACGGTGAAACCGAATGGAACGAAATTTGGTACAGAGATAGCACTAGCAAAGGGCATCTCAGTGTCATGACTTACATCGCCGCCATATTGACAGAAACGTAATGGCGGCCACACAAATGTTCAAAGCTTAAATCAAATTACTATTAGCCTAATCATCCGATCTCTAGCAAATTTAGCTACAACATACCTTTATGGAGGAAGCATCCTTTGACCAATCTAATAGGTCATTCGCCTAATAGTTTGCGGATGGCGGTCATGTTTGTGTCAAAATCGATTCCCCCTATTAATTCAAACACGGGGAAACCGAACGGAACGAAATTTGGTACAGAGATAGCACTAGCAAAGGGCATCTCAGTGTCATGATTTATATCGCCGCCATATTGACAGAAACGTAATGGCGGCCACACAAATGTTCAAAGCTTAAATCAAATTACGATTAGCCTAATCATCCGATCTCTAGCAAATTTAGCAACAACATACCTTTATGGAGGGAGCATCCTTTGACCAAACTAATAGGTCATCAGCCTAATATTTTGCGGATGGCGGCCATCTTTGTGTGAAAATCGATTCCCCTTATCAATTCGAACACGGTGAAACTGAATGGAACGAAATTTGGTACAGAGGTAGCACTAGCAAAGGGCACCTCAGTGTCATGTTTTATATCACCGCTATCTTGACGGAAATGTAATCGCGGCCACCCAAATGTTAAAAGCAAAAATGTAATTACGACCAACCTAATAATCTAGTCTCTATCAAATTTTGCAACACCATATCTTTATGTGGGAATCATATTCAGACCAAACTGCAAGAATATCATCCCAATAGTTTGCAGATGGTGGCCAAGTATGTGTGCAAATCGATTCCCCCTGTCAATTCAAACACGGTGATACCGAATTGAACGAAATATGGTACAGAGGTAGCACTAGCAAAGGGCACCTCATATTCATGTTTAATATCCCTATAGCACGTTGTATTTCAACAAGCTACTACAACCAACATTCAATCATACTCCTTGAAAAGGACAAAGAGTTATAACAATAGCCATGCATTTAGGAGAAAGTAGGCTATATGTTCTTTACTGAACATCTTGTTTAATTTTCTGCCGTTACAGGTCACGTGGCATAACGTACCCATTCGAACGTATTCTCTTTATTAATCATCAAAATTCAACGTACTCTTCACACAAATACGTCGTAAGGCAATAAATGTGGCAATGTAGTTACACCCCGACTAAAATGGAAAGTGGGCTTTCGTTCAAAAAAGTATGCCTGCTACTGGATTCGAAGCAGCATTCTACCCGATAGCGCCCACCACATACGGTCAGGCTGTATCCCTCTCAGCCACAAACACAAGGTAGATACAGCCAAGGCTTCATAACTTAACATAACGAAAATGGTTGTTTGGGTAGATTATATAACAAAATGGGTCTTGGTCACATTGTGGTCGTTACGTTTCATACCCGGACGTCATTTGTATCGCATGGTAACGTTATTGGTCCTTATAACGTTATTCTGATATAGGTTATCGTAGAAACGATATAGTATTGTCCGACAGAAATAACGTTAATTGAATAAGTCTCTCGAAAAATATCCCCTAATACCGTTATTCGGACTAATAACGTTATTCGGATATCGGTTATTGTAGGAAGGAAATGGTAGTGCTCACTAGAAATAACGTTATTTGAATACATCTCTCGAAAATTATTCCACCAATACCGTTATTCAGACTAATAACGTTATTCGGATATCGGTTATCACAGGAACGAAATGGTAGTGCTCACTAGAAATAACGTTATTTGAAAACATCTCTCGAAAAATATTCCCCCAATACCGTTATTCGGACTAATAACGTTATTCGGATATTGGTTATCTCAGGAACGAAATGGTAGTGCTCACAAGAAATAACGTTATTTGAATAGATCTCTCCAAAAATATTCCCCCAATACCGTTATTCGGACTAATAACGTTATTCAGATATCGGTTATCGCAGGAACGAAATGGTAGTGCTCACTAGAAATAACGTTATTTGAATACATCTCTCGAAAATTATCCCACCAATACCGTTATTCGGACTAATAACGTTATTCGGATATCGGTTATCGCAGGAACGAAATGGTAGCGCTCACTAGAAATAACATTATTTGAAAACTTCTCTCGAAAAATATTCCCCGAATACCGTTATTCGGACTAATAACGTTATTCGGATATCGTTTATATATTACAAACGGCATCATCGATTGAGAATGGCACCATTTTGATACATTTTGTGTTGGAGAACTCCATAGAGTAGAAAGAGTGGAAGTGTCACTTAGCGACCTACGTCGTGTTAGGTTCTGAGTTTAGCCGCGAGGTTAATAAATACTCGGAAGTGCTTACCGTATTGGGGTATTGCAATTTTAGCCTACTTTTCACATTTTGCAAAAATAAGGGAAAAGTAGACTTATGAGATCAATCTGGGCAAATGTCTGTGTGTCTGTCCTGTCTGTCTGTCTGTGTGTGTGTATGTCCCCCTCTATCAACTTCTAAACGGCTGAAGCAATCAAAACAAAATTTGGTATGAGTAAAGATCTATACCTGAATATCTCAAGGCCATATATATATGAAATTGATGTCAGTGCTACCAACTGCTGAAAAACTGCAATTGAAATTTGAGCTCCATGTTGGATATATTGGAAGGTATGCATGGGACCTATTCCAAAATTGTCACATATTACATAGATAATAATATTTCAGTTTAATTTCCAGGAGGCCATACATGACAGTGTTGCCAAATTATTCTAAGCCTGCTGGTAGGTCAAATTGTTAAATGCATATAACTTCTACACTATCAATTGGATTTCAACCACATTTCGTATGTACTATGTGTACATAAACAGATATGACTGAGCGTATTTTTAAGAGCCACCAGGGCTGCCAACTGTTAATAAATGCTCTCTCTATGTTTCTATCCAAATACTAATATATCAGAAACTATGCAAGCCGACATCTTTAAACTATGCACACATGTAGTACCTAACATTCTAGATCAATTTGGAGTACCTAATATACGTCAGTGCTACCAACATGATTCTAAGCCTGCAGATAGGACCAATTTTTAAATACATGTAACCTATATACTATCAATTGGATTCCAACCAAATTTTGTGTGTACTATGGGTACGTAAACAGATATGACTATGCGAATTCTTAAGAGCAACCAGGGCTGCCAAATGTTGATAACGGCTGTCTCTATTTTTGTACACTAATATCAATATATCAGAAAGTATGCAAACTAGCAACTCTAAACTTTGCACACGTATAGTACCTGACATTCTAGATTAATTTGGAGTAACTAATATATGTCAATGCTGCTAACATGATTCTAATCCCGATGATAGGTTCAATTCTAAAATGCATGTAACTTCTATACAAACAAATGGATTTCATCCAAAATTGGCACAACAATAGATCATAATATTTCAGATTATTTCTGACCAACACATGCATGACATTGCTGCCAACATGATTTTACGTGCACTGATAGATCCAATATCTAACTGCATGTAACGTCCATGTTATCCATTGAACTTCAACCAAATTTTGTATTCTGTACCTTAAGAGATGGAACTAAGAATATATTAAGTCACCTGGGCTGCCAACTGTAGTGCTCTATTAGGCTACTTTATGCCAGGTATATTTAGAATTAATTAGAAATGTTGATATTACCAACTAATTTCGTCATTAACTTAGATAGTTCCATATAAATTAATCATTGGCATGAATCTTAAAGTTTAAGAAAAGTAGGCTCTTTAGTTCGTCACGGAACTTCTTGTTGAACTAGTGAAAATGGCGAATGTCCGTAAAATAACTATTAAATGCGATTTTGAAGAAAGGAACAACAGACCGACACCAATTGAAATACATAGGCTTAGGTGGATAGCAAACGACCTGAGGCTTAATAGAGATCAATTCTAGCGAATCAACTAGACAACGGGGAAAATTCAGTGTACATTAAATTAGTGTCCACCTTACTGTATGAAAACATATTATCTCGACATGAAGGTGTGATATCCTTCCGGCTAGCTAGCGGTAACACCACAAAGACTCTTTGACAAAACGTGTGCTTGCCTGTTTAATCTACTTCCCGAAGTCAACAACGAAAGGCTCTCCCGCGTGCTTTCTACGTATGGAGTTGTCAAGGACATACGGAATGAGTGCTGGAATGAAGTATACGAATTTTCTGCTGTAAGTAATGGCATACGTATTAATAATTGAACTTAAATACCCCCATTCCATCATATTTGACGGTCAATGATTATAAAGTTCTGTTAACATATGAAGGACAAGCTAAGTAGCCTATTGCTTTTATTGTAAAGAAACTTCCCACTAACAAATAGACTGTCTGAACAGAAGGAATCGCCCGGTAGGCCTACTTCATGTCAGACAACAAACCTACAGCACGGTGCTCGGTGAGTCTGATGGGAGTAGGAAGCTAAGCAACACTACGGACATGGAAACTGCAGTACTTTCCCCTGAATATCCAACCATATCAGAGGCACTTGATAACAGGCCCCATTCTACGAACACATATAGCATTGCGGAAGTAACTCAACCATCAGATAACGTAGCTGAAACATCCATGACTACTTTACATACAATGAAGAGGGAACTGTGACGTCACGATCGGACGGCACGGGTAAGACACACACCAGCCAGCCAACACAGCATTCTGTAGAACAGCCAGATAACATTAAGGCTAAATGTCCCGATTTTTAGCCTACTTTTCACATTTTGCAAAAATGAGGAAAACGTAGACTTACGAGATCGGGCAAATGTGTGCCTGTCTGTCCTTCTATCTCTCTGTCTGGCTGGCTGTGTGTGTGTGTGTGTGTGTGTGTCTATCAACTCCTAAACGGCAGCAGCAATCGAAACAAAATTTGGTAGGAGTAAAGATCTATACCTGAATATCTCACGGCCATATTTGAGAATGATGTCAGTGCTACCAACTGCTGAAAAATCGCAATTGAAATTGGAGCTCCATGTTGGGTATCATGGAAGGTATGAATGGGAGCTTTTTCAAAACTGGCACACGTATAGATAATAATATTGCAGTTTAATTTCCAGGAGGCCATTCATGGCAGTGATGCCAAAATGATTCTAAGCCTGCTGGTAGGTCCAAATTTTAAATGCATATAACTTTTACACTATAAATTGGATTTCAACCAAATTTCGTATGTGCTATGTGTACATAAACAGATATGACTGGGCGTATTCTTAAGAGCCACCAGGGCTGCCAACTGTTAATAAATGCTCTCAATTTTTTTAAAACCAAATACCCATATATCAGAAAATATGCAAGCCGACAGCTTGAAACTATGCACACGTATAGTACCTGACATTCTATATTAATTTGGAGTAACTTATATACGTCAGTGCTACCAACATGATCCTAGGCCTGCTGAGAGGTCCAACTTTAAATACATATAACTTCTATACTATCATTTGGATTTCAACCAAATTTCGTGTGTGCTATGTGTACCATAACAGATATGACTATGCCGATTCTTAAGAGTAGCCAGGGCTGCCAACTGTTAATAAATACTGACTCTATTTTTGTTACCCTAATATCAATATATCCGAAAGTATGCAAGCCAATAGCTCTAAACTATGCACACGTATAGTAGCTGGCATTCTAGATAAATTTGGGGTAACCAATATAGGCCTACGCCAGAGCTGCCAACATGATTCTAAGCCTGCTGATAGGTCCAATTTTGAAATGATTGTAACTTCTATACTAACTAATGGATTTCATTCAAAATTGAGACAACAATAGATCAGATTATTTCTGACAAATACATGTATGTCATTGTTGACAACATGATTTTACGCGCGCTGTTAGATCCAATGTTTAACTGCATGTAACGTCCATGCTATCCATTGGACTTCAAACAAATTTCGTATTCTGTACATTAAGAGATGGAACTAAGAATATAGTCAGTCACCAGGGCTGCCAATTGTAGTTCTCTATTAGGCTACATTATGCCAGGTATACAGTATTTCGAACTAATTAGAAATTTCTATATTGCCAACTTAATTTTGTCATTATTCTAGATTGATTCATATAGATTAATCATTGGCATGAATTTTAAATTCTAAGAAAAGTAGGCTCTTTAGTTCGTCACGGAACTTCTTGTTAATTTTTAATTCTGACACCATGTAGCAGCACCAAAGTGAGACAATTTCTTTTTTAAGTTTTCTCTTGAATGGAAGCTCGTATTTGCGATGTGAAAACCACTTTGCATACTAGAGTGCAATAGAATTGATATTAATTCAATGCATGTCCAAAAATGTGAAAAATAAAAACGTTATTAGCAGGTTTTTTATATTTCTGCTTAAAATAGGAAAAAGACCTGGTAATACGAAAACGGAGATTTATTTCCTGATTCCAATGCATTTGTAGCCTACTTTTCACATTTTGCAAAAATGAGAAAAAAGTAGACTTATGAGATCGGGCAAATGTCTGTCTGTCCGTCTGTCTGTCTGTCTGTCTGTCTGTCCGTCAGTATGTCTGTCTGTCTGTCTGGCTGGCTGTGTGTGTGTCCCCCCCCCCCTTATCAACTCCTAAACGGCTGCAGCAATCGAAACAAAATTTGGTAGGAGTAAATATCTATACCTGAATATCTCACGGCCGTATTTGAAAATGATGTCAGTGCTACCAACTGCTGAAAAATCGCAATTGAAATTTGAGCTCCATGTTGGATATCATGAAAGGTATGAATGGGAACTTTTTCAAAATTGGCACACGTATAGATAATAATATTGCAGTTTAATTTCCAGGAGGCCATTCATGGCAGAGTCGCCAAAATGATTCTAAGCCTGCTGGTAGGTCCAAATTTTAAATGCATATAACTTCTACACTATAAATTGGATTTCAACCAAATTTCGTATGAGCTATGTGTACATAAACAGATATGACTGGAAGTATTCTTAAGAGGCACCAGGGCTGCCAACTGTTAATAAATGCTCTCATTTTTTAAATCCAAATACCCATATATCAGAAAGTATGCAAGCCGACAGCTTTAAACTATGCACACGTATAGTACCTGACATTCGATAATAATTTGGAGTAACTTATATACGTCAGTGCTACCAACTTGATTCTAAGCCTGCTGAGAGGTCCAATTTTAAAATGGATTTCACTCAAAATTTACACAAAAATAGATCATATTATTTCAGATTATTTCTGACCAATACATGTATGTCATTGTTGCCAACATAATTTTACGCACTGTTAGATCCAATGTTTAACTGCATGTAACGTCCATGCTATCCATTGCACTTCAACCAAATTTGTTATTCTGTACCTTAAGAGATGGAACTAAGAATATATTCAGTCACCAGGGCTGCCAACTGTAGTTCTCTATTAGGCTACATTATGCCAGGTAGCCTATACAGTATTTCGAACTAATTAGAAATTTCGATATTACCAACTTAATTTCGTCATTATTCTAGATAGATCCATATAGATTAATCATTGGCATGTATCTTTTTTTAATGAAAAGTAGGCTCTTTAGTTCGTTACGGAACTTCTTGTTCATAAATAAAATCGAGTGAATGGAATCGTCACCATTAGTTTGGGAATCGTTTATTTAAAAGGGTGGTAGGAGTAGCGGCGCCGCTTCACAAGATCTCTTGCGCAAGGAAAATGATGAACACGCCGAATTGACGAATACCGTATTGTAGTTCGGCGAGTTACATGTACCTAGGTACAAGTGCCTAGGCGCGGAACAATATCTGAGAAATAAAATTATAGTAATGTCACGCTTATGTAACGTTTACACAATGTGTTTGTACAGATGCCTTTCTTACTTCCTCAAACATTCTTGTTGTTGTTCTTGTTGATAATAATACATTGTAGGGACTTGGGACTCTTGGTCATCAGTCGCGTGTAGTTGACTATGTGTGTTACTGTATTGGAGTCAGGGATGGGGTAGGTGCCCTGAGTCTTCAAGTAGCCGAAGGTACTATCTCGGCATTTACCTGGAGGGAGTGAGGAAAACCCTGGGAAACACAAGACACAACTAAACTTCACGTGCAACCACAATGGTAGGTTAAGGAATTTCTGAATGGCAGTAAGCATCTGCTGTAAGAAACATTGTTTCAGTTCCTTACCTTTTCTTTCGTTCAATACGCCAATACACAAGCTCCGCTGGGAATTTTCTTCGCTTTCTGTGGGCGTACAAAGGAAGTGGATATTTATGCAGGACGCTTGCACCTAGACAACATGGCACTTGACTGTCGTCAATATTTACGGAGATCAATTTTCCATTTTCACAATGGCTACGTCTTACTTTTCCACACAACGCATTGTTTCCATTTGAATTCGAACTTGCTTCTCTGAAAGAAAGTTGTCACTGAATAGTTCGTGCTCTTGTACTCTTACACTTATATATTAGAAGTTAAAAAAAAGACTAAACCCGTAGCGCGACAGCCGTTGAAGGGCCTAGGCCTACCAAGCAACCAACCGCTGTTCAGCCATGTAGCTTGCAGATTGTGGGGTGACAGATAAAATATCAGTGAAATCAAAACTGCTCAGTACTTAACAGATTCTCTAATGCAAGCGTAAAGAAATATATAATTTCAAATATAAACTAGGGGCCTGGCTTCCTTTTCTTGGTACAGTACTTAGTCGCATTCCCCCCTGGGATTTCGTGGTATGCCCTTGAACCACGGCTGACATGCAAAACGAAATGCATGGCTGTGGGGGCGAATATATTTGAATTTCGCCGTGAGCGCGATACTCGGGAGCGAAATGATAATGATCGTCAGCGGGAAATTAAATCGAAGAGAAACTTAATTCGAAGTGAAATGACGTAGCGAAATCAACGCGAAACTTAATAGCAACGCGAAATTACATTGTGCAATTGAATAAAATTTCACTCCCGGCGCGAAAACAAATTCGTTACAATCTTTTAATTTCGCTCCCGGCGCGTAATACAATTCATTACAGACTTTAATTTCACTCGCGGCGCAAAATAAAATTCGATACAGACTTTTAATTTCGCTTCCGGTGCGAAATAAAATTCGTTGCAGTCTTTTAATTTGACTCCCGGCACGAAATACAATTCATTACAGACTTAATTTTGCTCGCGGCGCAAAATAAAATTCAATACAGACTTTCAATTTCGCTTCCGGTGCGCTCCCTGCGCGAAATTAAACTCGGTTACAGACTTTATATTTCACTCCCTCCGCGAAATACAATTCGTTACAGACTTTTAATCTCGCACCCGGCGTGACATAAAATTCCTAAACGGTATTTAGTTTCGCCCTCCGACGTGAATTTAAAATGCATGGAACATTTAATTCCGTTGTTGAAATTAAGATGTATTCGTTTCGAGAGTTAAAATATGTTCGGTGCGATGTTCCAAGTCTTGACGTTGGCAGAAGTAGCAGTCTTACCGCACACCGCCTGCACAATCTGTCGGGCTGCAACAGCAACGTGAGTCATACAATGGTCATCACTCCAGTGCAGGAGAAAGTCAGTGCTATGGCATCAACATCACCATTGTCGTTGACTGCACCTCGGACTCATGGCTGACTCTCCCTGACGTTCATAACGCAATACTTTGAGTACAATGGGGCAACAAGTACCTCTACTTGTTCCATAGCGAACAAGAAGACGAATGTGCTGTGCGAACAGACATTCAAGATAAGTGAAGAACTCCCATTACAATACAAATTATCAGTTGTAACTCTTCAGTCAGTCAATACTAATTTGCCCAATAACAAGGCGGGGTACAATGTACAGTACATGTAATTAACACTCACGGAAAACTTTACATGTATTAGTTTATGGTCACTATTATAATGCAGCAATTTTAGTGATCTTAAATCTAATACATGTAATTATTTTCAGGAGTGTTACTTACATCTTATATACGATGTATCCCACCCAGTTATTAGTCCAGTCAAATTAGGAATTTTTGCTGCATTAAATCGTGAATTTCCAAATATATTCAGGAATGTGTAAGGGGAGGTCCCCTGAACAACACCTAATAAAGTCCCGTCAATTTCAGGGGGGGGGGGGCGGGGCAGAGGGGGGCTCAAAGCCCACCTTTTTTTAGATTTTGGCGTATAACTTTAAAACGGTGCGTCGCACACATATATTTATACTTTTCAAACATAAAGTAAATTAAATGCTCTACAAAATGGTGTATTCATATGTATCTCTGTGTGTTACCGTCTCCGAGATATGAGCCGATGAATATAAAATATTTGCAGAAAAATGTGAAGCGCCTCATGTTTCTCGTCTAACTTGCCCGTCCAATCCGTTTGCCTTCCATTTTACAGGAAACTCGTGGGGAAGGAAGTTGTAGAACATTACATTTCCTTCAGAATATATGTACTTATGCTAATTTATCTTCGACCAGTCAAACGTTAGAGCGTTTTGACTTAACGGGGTCGGTTTCGAGATTTTGCTAGTGAACTGCTCATTAGTTTACTTCCGTTTTCAACGGATTTAACTCTCTGTATCACGTTATTTATTGATTATGTAAACATAGATGGTATTATCAACCATATAACTAATAATATATACCTAGAAAGTACATGAACGCAGTGGCGTATGTAGGATTATGTTTCGGGGGAGGCCAGAATTTCGGAAAACAATTTCGTTTTTATGGAAATGAAAACATGATCAAGATCTAAAAATTTACAGTCCAGCCCATCGGAGTATGTATATGTTCTGAAAAGTTTGTTATATTTTGTTGTTTATATTCTTTTAAAAAATTATAAGTTATAAGTGACATTCTTTTATTAACAGCACTGTTACCCTCTTAAAATAAAAATAAATGCACTTGCTGGACAAATTTGATGTTCAGTAACAATTTGTTGTGTTGAACCTGTAGAAACACACTGCACGAGTTATATAGAGCAGGTAGGTGGCAATGAAGACAAGTTTGCTTTCATCGTGGCTGACGATTTGAAGAAGCACATCTACGCGTGAATAGAACATAATAGAATATTTATTTATCAAACAGCATGCTTCAACGAAGTTTGTACATGTAACACAAAATGAAATGTACCTGTGATAATTGAGGTCATACTCGTGGAGTGGTGTCGAATACATCAGTAGGAACATATTTTGTTCCCTAGCTTCATTGATGTCTTCTGGCGTGGACGTGGAGCCATAAAAATTTCAGCGATGCTTTCGGTTTCGTTAGGATACCGCTCCAAACATTTGACTTGCTTTACTTTTCCCAAAATTAGCGGGGCGGTATCACATCCAGTGAAGCTATGGATTAATAGAATGTACTGGCAGAATGGCAAGGCCTGAAGTTGTTGGGAGGAGTACAGTTTGTCATCTGTGTTGCCTCGTCCAGGCTCCAGGAAAAGGACATTCGTGTCTCGTGGTGTGAGTGCCATGAGTAAGACGAGCAGGTCTACGTCCTCGACAACTACCATCACAGTTGAATGAGGGGTATTTTGTAATCCACGCTTGACAATGCTGCAGTAAGTGTCTCCTTTGGCTATGGTGAATTGTATACATTTTGCATCCCAGGCCTGCGCTAACATAGTCATCAGCTTAATTATGTTCTATTCGTTGTAAAGGAAGTTTTCCTGCTTAACAGTAGCCACCATGTTCTCATCAAAGTCTGTTTCACTGATGTTTTACTTGATGCACTTCGATGTTGTTCGCCTCTTTTCGTGGAACTTGTGTCTTCATCAACGTCAAACACAACAGCAGAGTTGTAACAGTAATGGTTGATAACGTAAGACACATATTGGTTGCAGATAAAGGCGAACTTAGTGTCGTTCCACTTTACCCTATGAAGAAGAAAGTCACCATCGATTACCGTGAAACAGATCTTCAGGTTGGTTATTTGACTGCATGAAGGAAAGGCATCGTAGAGAGCGGCCTTTTTCGTTTTCCTCATGATCCCTTCGTCAAAAAGAGTCGTGGGATATGGGGCTAACTCACACTTCAACAGTTCCTCCACATCCCCTTCAGTTCTCTTGTTAATTAAGGTTCTCTGGAAAATCATTAAAGGCTCGACCACCACTACATCATTGTCCAGTTTGATAGTGTTGCTCATAGCAGGCAAAGGGACTTCTGGCTTTTTCTTACACTGCTTAATTTCTGCAAAGTTACTTCCAACAAAAGTCCCCTTTGTAGGGGTTCCGATTCCCAATGGTTGGCAACAGTTGAAGTTGCTGGGTACTATTACTCCGGTTGAAAGGGACATCAAAGAATCACGTACAGAAAAAGGCGGGTGATCAGCCAACTACTGTGCAAGCTTCCTTCTGTCTTGGTCATCCCTGCTCATTCGTGATGCTCAAAAGTTGACATGCTGTTCTCCACTTACAGAATGGACTCCGGCAAAATGCTCTACGCGTAGTGAAGAACCTATGGCTGTACCTGTACAAGCCCCTCCAACCCATTTCGCCAACACAGAATCACTCATGCCTCTCCATCGTGTTAGTCCCCCCTTCATTCTTCACATCACACATCAGTGTCACTTCAATCGCCATATCAGACCACACTCCAGCCATTGGTATCAGTACAAATAGCCACGATCTTTGGAGTTTTCAACCGTACCGGATTGGGAAAGGGATCAGTCACTTAGGCATATCCCATGGTATCTCATATTCCAGAAGATTATTTCCTTTCCTGGGTCGTCAGATATCTCGGAATATTATTATTATTCCTTCCGTTTAGGTCGTCTGTTGTCCACAATTGACGGTTTTTAATTCGATGTGTCGCCGTCTCTGTCTTTACTATCTCCCAGTATCAATTCTTTCCTCTACTTTTGTCTTATATTCTTATTTGTGGAATATCATAGGATACAATATCATAATAAACTTAGGCCTACTTACCTTAATATTATGTAAACAGTGTATTAAGTACATTCTATTTCAGATGGGGAGGGGTCTTATACATGCATATTAAAAGGATATGAAAAAAATATTCGCCGTTTGAAAGGCCTACTAGATTTTTAGTGTTTATTAGTGTTGCAAATTAACAGTTGACACACATACTTTCATATATAATACAGGGTGAACAAAAGATGCCGCACTTGGAGGTCGGCATGCGGTTCCTCGTCGAAATTCACGACAAAAGTTTATGTTGCAAATCCTAGGCCAATAGGTTTAACAGAAATGCATGTTAAGAAACGAGGCCCTGTCAACGCTGTAACTACATCTAGTGTGGCCAAAAACAGCTCGCAGGAACTCGGTGCTTGATCTGTATACATTCCGATGCACTGCAGGATGTGACAGTGTTGCCAGCTCTCTCTCGTTTTCATACTTGTGTTTTCAAACAGCACGCGATCCGATTTTGCTATTGAACCTTTTGTTTTGCAATTGGATGAGGAATCGCATGCCGACCTCCAAGTGCGGCATTTTTTGTTCACCCTGTATATTTTTTTTAGTTCCGTTTCGGCCGGCTGTGGACCACGTGGTTCTTATCTCTGGCAGCTTTCCTCCTAGCCCAGTATTCCTTCATTCTGGCACTGTGAATGTCCTTCCGCTCCTGAGTCCATTTCACACCTACTCCTGGACGCGCTGCTTTTGCTGTTAGTGACTGGAGAGTGTCTGATGTTCTGACTAAAGTCCTGTATTTATTCCTGTCATAGATGTTACTGGGGTCAATATCCAATTGTTCAAGGTCTTTTCTGACTAGTTTCGACCACTTGGCGTTAGTTGCTTTCCCTCTAGAGACAGTGTTGAAAATTCTGGAGGTGAGCCTCTGATTATCCATTCTCACAATATGACCATAGAAGATCAGCCTCCTCTTCCTCATAGCTGTTGTAATGCTCTCCACTTGTTCATAGAGTTCATTGTTGTGCCTGATTCTATACTTGCCTTCCTCTTTAATAGGGCCCATGATTTTTCGTAGAATCTTCCGGTCCTTCAGCTCCAATTTCTGGAGTTGTCCTTTTCTGACCATATTTAGGCATTCTGAGGCATATAGTACTGATGGTCTCACTACAGTACTGTAGTGTCTGAGTTTGAAATTCATTGAGAGGGATTTTGATTTGTACATATTCTTGCATAGTATATATTATATATTAGTTATATGGGTAATAAATACCATTTATGTTTGCAGAATCAATAAATATCGTAATACAGAGTGTTAAAGCCGTTGAAAACGGAAGTAAACTAACGAGCAGTTCACTAGCAAAATCTCGAAACCGACCGCCATACGTCAAAACGCTCCAACGATCGACAGATCGAATAAAAATTAGCATACGTATATATATTCTTGAAGGAAATTTAATGGTCTACAACTTCCTTCCTTACGAGTTTCCTGTAAAATGGTAGGTAAAAGGATTGGATGGGCAAATTAGACGAGAAACGTGAGGCACGGCATATTTTTCTTCAAATATTCCATGTTCACTGGCTCATATCTCGGAGACAGTAACACATAAAGATACATATGATTACACCATTTTGTAGGGCATTTAATTTTCTTTACGTTTAAATTGTATACAAATTTCTCTGCGATGCACCGTTTTAAAGTTATGCGCCAAAAACTAAAAATGGGGGCTTTGAGGCCCCCTCTGTCCCCCACGGCACCTGATATTGACGGGACTTTATTAGGTGTTGTTCAGGGGACCTCCCCCTACACATTCCCGAAACATTTGGAACTACATGATTTAATGCAGCAAACGCATAATTTTTGGTCTAATTTGACTGGACTTTATCGGGCAAATTAGTGTTGAAGGACTGAAGAGTTACAAACAACAGTAAATCGTCTGTGGTAGTACCAGCGGCGTATATGGAATTCTGTTTCGGAGGGGGGTTAAAACTCGAACAACAGGGGTGAGGGGTCATTCCTCTCATTTCTACATTCCTTACTACTTCCTTCTTACCCTCAGCGCATTTATACTGACCACGGCACGACATCAAACCCCTGGGCCACGTACAGTATTTCGTTTCGCACTGCAATTAGTTTTGCGTCGCTTTTCACTATGTTATTGTGCTTTGAATTAAATTTTGCTTCCATTTTAATTTTCGCGCTGACAATCAATATCATTTCGCACCCGAATATCGCGCTCACGGCGAAATTAAAATGTTAACGCTTCCACAGCCATTTTGTTTCGCATATTAGACCAGATTTAATTTCAGACATGAAATGAAATGTTCCATGCATTTTAAATTCACGCCGGGGGCGAAACTAAATGCTGTTTGGGAATTTTGTGTCATTAAAATAAACCGTGGCACTACAACCCATGAAGGGCATAGACCTACCAAGCGACCGCTGCCCAACCATTAAGTCTTCAGATATTGGTCAGCGCATCGGGTTCCCTCGGCCGTTAATCTTGGTTTTCGAGCACACCGTTCCAACCCACACGTCCGTTTCTAAAATCACTAACGGAGCCGGGAAGCGAACCTGGGACCCCCAGATGAGAGGCAGGCAAGATACCCCCAACACCATGGGGCCAGCAATTTTTGTCATACCAGGAGCAAAATTAACAGTCGTTAAAAAATGTTATTTCACGCCGGGAGCAAAATTAAGAGACTGTAACGGTTTTCATTTCGTGCCAGGAGCGAAATCAAAAGTCTTATAACGAATTTTATTTCACGCCAGGAGCAAAATTAAAAGTCTGTAAAGAATTTTATTTCGAGCCGGGAGTGAAATTGAAAGTCTGTAACGAATTTTATTTCATGCCCGGAGTGAAATTCTCTGTAATGTTTTTTTTTTATTTCGCGCCGGAAGCGAATTTAAAAGACTAACGTTTTTTATTTCACGCCATGAGTGAAATGAAAAGTCTTATAATGAATTTTAGTTCACGCCAGGAGCAAAATTAAAAGTCTGTTAAGAATTATGTTTCTAGCCGGGAACGAGATTAAGAGTCTGTAACGGATTTCATTTCACGCTGGGAGCGAAATTTAAAGTCTGGTACGAATTTTATTTCGCACCGGGAGCGAAATTTAAAGTCAGTGATGCATTTTATTTCGCCCCTGCAGCGAAATTAAATTTCTGTTTATAATTTTATTTCGCGCCAGGAGTGAAATTTTATTCCTTTGAACAATTTAATTTCGCGACGTTAATTTAAATTGATAATACATTTCGTTTTGCATGCCAGTCCTGCCTTGAATCGGTTTTGGTGGTGGCTCCATTTTTCACCTTAAATGTAAAACTAACTGCACTTGGCGTTTATAAATGACTTACCAAATGGGATTCGCAGTGACTGTCGATTGTTTGCGGATGATTGTGTAATATATCGAAAGATACATGACTCACAAGACAATGCAGTACTTCAAGATGACCTGAACCTTGTCTATAAGTGGGCGATTGAAAATAAAATTAAAATAAACACAAGAAAATGTAGTCTAATAAAAATAGGGAAAGTGCGAAGGCAAGATTTTCAATATAACATTGGCTCAGAAATACTTGTAGAAGAAGATTCTTGCAAATATTTGGGCGTTCACTTAAGAAATGATATGAAATGGAGTAGTCATGTAAAATGTGTAGTTTCTAAAGCTTACAAATCCCTGCACTTTGTAATGAGGGTATTAAAAGGAAGTAGTACCTCTGCTAAAGAATTAGGCTATTTGTCACTTGTAAGACCTATTCTGGAATACGCCTCGGCGGTTTGGGATCCATATCAAGTAGGGCTCATAAATGAGTTGGAAATGGTACAAAGACAGGCCGCTAGATTTGTGCTCAGTGACTTTAATCCCAGGAGCAGTGTGAGCCGTACGTTAAATAAACTTGGGTGGGAATCACTTGAGGCTAGGAGGATGAAATCTAGACTCGGCGCTATGTACAACACGTATACAAATCAACCAGCATGGGGTGAGCTTAGCAAACGTATGGAAAAGCCTACTTACATGGGTAGGAGCGATCATCCTTTCAAAGTTAAGGGCCGACCACAGCGAACAAACTATGGTAAATATTATTTCGTAAACCGTGCCATTGATAATTGGAACTCTCTACCTGCCGCAGTTTTAGAGCCTTTTTCCAAACATATAGGTGTGTTTAAGAAAAGACTGACTCTTTGTGTAAATACTCCAGTTTAATTGTTAGTGAATTGTTATGTACAATCATTTATTTGTTATGTATATCTAATTTGCCACCGGGGGACACAGCCCCAATTGCAAATAAACGAATGAATGATGACCGTAATGCTCTCCATCAGTCGTACCTATAAGTACATCGTACACCTAACGAACACTAAAAATAATACTGTTGCAGGTAAAATAAATTAAGTAAAAAGTCATTAAAGGGATCAAGGAACTAAAATCAGGAAAAACATCATAGAAAACTAGAAGTAGTAATTACAAACTGGTAAGATATCAAAGGATCACTCAGAAATATCCAGAACTGGCCAATAATTCAGAACTAGCCATCACAGTCACAGTCAATCACAACATCGGACTAGATGCTGAGGAATCCATACCGTCAGGTAAGGTCATCGCTCTCTCACTTGACTTTCGTTCCCCTCCCCCCTCCCGCCCGTTCTCGCCGACCTTGTTCTACTATAGGCTACCACGCCTTTTGTTCCAAGTACAGTTACACTCTTATTCAAAAATTTCCCCAAGTGATCCCGACGATTCTATTCAACCGATTTAGGTTTTCGATACGGCTTTGGAATCAGTGAATAAAACTCAACTTTCTTATTACCCGCTCTTTTAAAATTGTAATAAGATATTTAAAATATAAACAGCAACTTTTCTGTTTTTGAAATAAAAAATTTAGCGATGAATTAATCTCAATTCTCCTACTAGACAGAGTACATAGCAGTTTTCAGATCGCAGATCGGAGGTCCCCTTTAAGAAAAAACAAGTAGTTCCGTGAAGAACTATACAGCCTATTTTCATATATCCTGCTCATGTTAATTGCCACTATCAACATACAAAATTTCAGTTTAATTGCTGTAACAGATTCGTAGATATTGAGAACCGTCTAAATATTTCAGATGGTCGCCAGGTTGGATTTTTATTTTTGTACTATTACATTAAGATTATTGTGTACGTGTGGTATTCAAACTTCAATCGCATGATTAGAACACAAGAAGTAAAAACGAGATTTTAAAATTACGCACAGCAGCCATCTTGTGATTATGCAAACAATTGAAATAAATTAGATGCCAATGGATCAACATTTGTATAAGCATTTAACGTGCTACGTTTCACGGCACTCGGATAGTTAATTCGCGAGAAACGTCCATTTAAATATTTATACATCGCGTCGCCGCCATGTTGGATTTGTGCTCACCAGGTTACTGAAAGTCCTATAGGTGAAAATATGTTCATAGTCTCTATGAACATTTAAAAAAAAGTTTGGTTGCTGTAAAAGATTCATAGATATTGAGAACCGTCTAAATATTTTGGAAGCTCGCCATTTAGGATTGTTATATGTATAGGCCATAGAGTTATGTACCATCAAGGACAATTATTGCCTAGGTTCAGTATTCAAACTTTCACTTCGATCGCATGATTACGATACAAGAAATAAAAACTTAATTTTAAAATTTCACACAGCCGCCATCTTGAGGTTATGTAAACAATTGAATTAAATTAGATGGCAGTGCATTGCAATCTGCAAAATCATTTACTGTACCACATTTCACTGCGTTCAGAGAGTAAATTCACGAGAAAAGTATATTAAAATATTTCAAATTCGCTTGGTCGCCATGTTCGTTTTGTACTTTACAGGTTTATGAAATGTACATAGGTAAACTTGTATCAGTACCCTTTATCACCGTACAAAATTGCAGGCTGATATCTGTAATTGTTTCGGAGATATAGAATGTCAGTGAAATATTTCGCACAGCCGCCATTTTGAGGTTATGTAAACAATTGAACTAAATTAGACTCCAGTGCATTACAGTGTTTATAAACATTTGCTGTACCAAGTTTCATTACGTTTGGATAGTTAAATCGCGAGAAAAGTCTATTTAAAAGTCTCAATTTCGCTTGGCCGCCATGTTGGTTTTGTAGTCACCAGGTTTTTGAAAGCATCATAGGTGAACTTCTAGTAGTGCTCTTTATCACCGTACACAATTTCAGGGCGATATCGGTAACAGTTTCGGAGATATTGAATTCTAGTGAAATATTTCGCACAGCCGCCATGTTGGATTGGTGAGACGTAACGAAATTTCAAGGACACGGTCGAGGTCGCCGGGAATAGTGCTATGAACGTACCGAGTTTCATTGAAATCGCTCCAGCCGTTTAGATTTTATTAGGGGGACACACACACACACCTCACACACACACACACACACACACACACACACACACACACACGGACAAAAGGTGATCTCATAAGCCTATTTTTTCAAAATTGAAAATAGGCTAAAAAATAAATAAATTCAGCTTCGTTTGTGATGCCATCTGTTGAAATATTTTCTTACCAAAATGTCGGGACATTTAGCCATAACGAACCTGTCACTAATGACGTACCCAAAACCCAATTTACGTGGTCGAAAGACATGGAATTTCAGGATGCCATACAAGAAGAACGAGAACACTCACAAGTAATAGGCTTCCCAACAGTCTCAGTACATTCGAAGCACCCTCCAGCTAACAATACCGTTCGGTCCTAATTACTTCACGCGCAAAGCACAGACATAGTTCAGGAAACCCTATCTACTACATTGGGGGCAGAGTTTACATCCACCTCTGATGCTGCAATCAGTTTCAGTAAAAAAAAGTCACGGACGTCAGCGGAAGTGCCCTACCTCCACAAACAGGAGCTAAACCCATGGCCACAGATAAAGCCAACATTAATGAGACCCATGCTCTTCACATGAAAACTGTCAACAAAAACACTGCGAGGGAAGAAGTTAAATCATATTACACACAAACACGAAACGCATCACGTAGTCGCCGTAAATCACTGGAAGTGCACACCAGTAAAACATCACTCCAATGATCCCCTCAAATAATTGCTCATAGTCGTTTAAATGCACTCAAACATACTGATGCCTGTCATCGTCATCCTTTTGTTCTTGCATATGAGTGTCTTGCGTTGTTTTGCCACATTAAATATCAATGACATCATAAGTTTGACGACACGTTTTCTACTTCAGGATTTCTTTCAGGACTTTTGATATTGACACGTTATTGCTTCAAGGAGTAAATGATCCAAACTTAGACTGGCCCATCTCTCCGAGGCACAGCTGTCGTTTACAGATCAGGGTTAATTTATTGTTTCGGATGTGGAGTTACACCCGAGTGGCAGAATAATTACTCTGCAATGTGAGGACACAAAGATTGTTAATGTCTACGCCCCTTCTGGATCACAAGGTCGTCTGGCATGAGAACATTCATTTGAAGTTGACATCAGATACTTTCTCCATGGCTCTATCAATACTATCATATTAGCAGGCAATTTTAACTGTGTTTTAAACACTCGAGATCAAACCGGCGCTTTCAACAACTGCCGCAGCCTCAAAAGTCTCGTAGACGGATTTAACCTCCATGATGTGTGGGTACTTAAACATGGAACATACGTCCAATTTACTTTCTATCGTGCCGTATCAACATCTAGAATAGACAGGACATATATAGCACGAGGAATGAGAGATAGCCTGCATAGTTCCACAGTAGTGCCAGTATCTTTCAGTGACCATCACGCACTGTTCCCTCAGTCACCCGGCCGAAGCCGTCGGATTTTTTTAAGAGCGTTAAAAATCCCTCAGTATGCCTTCCTTCGGAGGGGAAGTAAAGCCGGCGGTCCCATGTCATAGATTTATGGCATGTTAAAGATCTTTCCACTAATTACACCTGTTTGAAACTAAATTGGATAGGTTAAGAATATAAACAACGCTCTTAGGTTGCTACGTTCGTTGCCAAGAGCCGACTGCGGTGGCGTCTAGTAGCTAGTTCTGAACTAGGCCTAGTAGTCGTTGACGGTGGCGTTTGGCGGCAAAAGTAGGAACTATTTGAAAATTCAAAGTTGCAGTCTCTACTTGAATTAAAAAACAGATACACACACTAATACAGTCATCACAATTAACACCGGTTATCAGACATATTCTACACACACCCAAAGTACACGGGGCTACATGACCGCGTTGTCGCAGCCCCTAAACTAAGGAACCAACCAACCATCCCTCAGTCATAGAAGAAGAACGTTCATCACTGTTCCATATCTTAACAAAAAGGCGTAAAGGGCAGCGAAAGACCATTACTAAACTTCGGGACGAGCATGGCTGCACTCAGTCGAACATGGATGATATCCTTTAAATTGGAGCAAAGTATTCCACAACATTTTTCTCCGACGTCCTACAAAATAGTGAGCAAACAGATGGGAGCATACATCAAAACCCACCCAGACTGACCGCAGAGGATGGATCTATGCTGGCAAGTGGTATTACTGTACCTCGGCAGAGATTTCCACAACACTACGCCCAACTCAACGTAACCGCTCTCCTGGTCCTGATGGAATACCATATGAATTTTATCAATTAATGTGGAATATACTAGGAAAAGACCTCCTTAAAATTTACCAGGAGATTAGGGGAAACCCACAAATTATAACTGAAGAATTTACTGCTGGAATTATTATTTTAATTCCGAAGATCATAAGACCACTTGGAATGGAGGATTTCAAACCTATCACACTTCTCAATACAGATTGCAAAATCTTTACAAAAAATAATAGCATCCCGAATCAAACCGCAACTGCTACCAATTATAGGGCAGTGGCAATCCTGTGCGACTCCAGGAAATAAATGTCATCTCGAACTTGTTGGTGTTAAGCAATATTATTATTGTAAATGGGAAAACTTCACCCAATCTTCCTCCTACGACACTAGTCAGTCTCGATTTTCAAAAGGCCTTTGATAGAAAAAAAACATTCATTTCTATGGTCTGCAATGCGAACCTTCGGGTTTCCTATCGGGTTTATTAAATGCATTACAGGACTGTACAGAACAGCACAATCTAGAGTAATCATTAATGGACATCTAACATCGAATATACTCATCCGTAAATCTGTTCGTCAAGGATGCCCACTTTCTATGATCCTATTCATCATAGCACAGGAACCCTTCCTCCGGAGGAGGACGATCAATGAGAAGAAAGTGGCAGTACGAGCATATGCCGATGATGTATGTATTGTTCTCACAGACGAAAACGACGAAGACCGTATGCTGACTATCATAAACGAGCTTCAGGAAACATCTGGATCCCAAGTCAATCCAACATGTTTCAGGGATTTTTTTCTGAAATCTTCAGGGCAATGCTTTTTAACTGACCTTCGGTGGAAATACACAGGAGTTCACTGGTCACTGAGACATTGCGTTAGTCGCTGATCCTAAAGTGAAACATTCCGTGAGACTATCAGAGATATTTTATGGTGCACTGAACATCATGTGTGCTTATTGCCATAGCCTTCACTGAGTTATTAACATTAGCTCAATGGAAAAAATATGGCCTGCTTTCCAGTTCGATTCCATGAATCTACCCACAGATCAAAGTTCAAACCCTGCCTGGGGCAACGTGATATACTTTTATTTTTCCCCAGTCTTATACTTAACCAAATTGATTATTAAGGCTTGTACATCTCGTTAAACATGGTTATTTATTACTATTATCGTTAGTTTACTGGAAAATCGGATAACTATTCCCGGGAAAGGCGAGTAAACTTTCACTGAAAACTTCAGTGGAGTTTCACTGCTGGAAAGTTCAGTGGATATTCACTGTGATTTTCAGTGAAGTTCCACTGAAGTCAGAACTGTGAACTTCAGTGATTTATATGGCCTTTAAGCCACTGATATAAACCGATATCTGAATAACGTTATTAATACGCATTGCACGATTAAGGTGCTCTTTTTTACGAGCGAAGATTTTATTTAACGTCCTTTCTGGTGGGCGCTACTTTGTTGTTCCTACCATAACCGATATCCGAATATTAGTCCAAGTTACGGTATTAAGGGATATTTTTTTTGAGAGACTTATTCAAGTAACATTATTTCTGGCTACACTACATTTCGTTCCTGTGGTAACCGATTTTTATATGTGTAGGCCTTAGAGTTATGTTCTATTACATGAAGATTAATGTGTAGGTGTATTAATCAAACTTCAATCGCATGATTAGGACACCAGATTTTAAAATTTCGCACAGCCACCATCTTGTGGTTCTGAAAACAATTGAAATAAATTAGATGCCAGTGGATTAAAATTTGTATAAGCATATACCTTACCAAGTTTCACTGTGCTCGGATGATTAAATCGCGAGAAACGTCCATTTAAATATTCAAATTTCGCGTCACCGCCAGGATGGATTTGTGCTCCCCAGGTTATTGAAAGTTCCAAAGGAGAACTTATGTTTATAGACTCTATCAACATGCAAAAATTTTAGTTTGACTGCTGTCATAGATTTTGTGAACCGTCTAAATATTTCGGATACTCGCCATGTTGGATTGTATTATACGTAGGCCATAGAGTTATGTATTATTAGATGACTATTATTGCGTAGGTTTATTATTCAAACGTTGACTTCTATCGCATAATTGGGACACAAGAAATAAAAAAATAATTTTAAAATTTTTTACAGCCGCCATCTTGAGTTTATGTATACAATTTAACAAAATTAGATGTCAGTGCATTACAATGTATATAAATAATTGCTGTACCAAGTTTCACTGCGTTCTGGTGGTTAAATCGCCATAAAAGTCTATTTAAATGTTCAAATTCGCTTGGCCGCCATGTTCAATTTGTAGTGAACAGGTTTTTGAAAGTCACTTAAGTGAACTTCTAGCAGTGCCTTTTATCACCGTGCAACATTTCAGGGTGATATCGGTAACAGTTTCAGAGATATAGAATGCCAGTCAGATATTTCGCACAGCCACAATGTTGGATTGGTGAAACATAATAAACTTTGAAAGGCACGATCGGGGTCGGCTAAAATAGTACTATGACCTTACCGAATTTCATTGAAATCGCTCCAGCCGCTTAGATTTTATTAGGTGCGGGAGGGGGGGTTGACACCAAGGCCCTTGTAGGTAGTGCCTGTAGTATATTCTATCCTGTCGCACCCTTGTACTTTTGCTTCCAACACGATGAAGACACGAAAACATGGATCGCGTAACATTTCTGAAATGTTACAGATGCATCTTAGATCTATGTCGGTGATTCCTAAAGTTTGCAGTGAATCTCCTTCTTAATTATGTTGTTTGAACGTGAGCTAGGTTATCAGACACTCCGCAGTGTGTGCAGCATACGGTCTCACACATGAGCAACCTTCGCCTCCACCTATTTGTGCTTGGATACTCCCTTTCATGCGTTCTTCTGGATAAGTTGTTTTCCATAAAATATGGTGATTAGACAATTTCGCAATCAACCAGCAAGTTCATTTTGTTTTTTCCATACATCCGCTTAATCCTTAAGTCTCAAGTATTCCTTTGGTTCCTAACTAGTAAATCACCGTCTCCATCGTTACCACCATTTTCATCATCATCACCGTAATGGCAACCTCATTCGTTGTACAAACACAAATTACGCACCACGTCACCATGCCTTCAAGCAATTCTTGCACTCTCTGTATATATGTGGCACGGTCTCCCTACATGATGATTACTATACTTTGGATGTTCATTCACTGAAAATTGCGAAATCAACTTCGAGGTCTTCCTATGCCCAGAACATAGAATGCAATGAAAAGCATATGGTCTTAAATACGATGTGTGGATTACATATAAATATGCAATTGGATTAACTCACGATGGCTACTTGTAGCATTGGCCTTTGAGAATATTTTACGGAAGCTATTCTAACAACTCTACGAGGTGATTTTCTCTCAGAGTAGCCATATGAATGTTCGAATTGCAGAATAAGAATGTAGAAAAAAGGAAACACGTTCCCACTGACCTGGTGCAAGTCCTCGAAATGAACACCCCCTTGATGACTTATGTATCATCGACACAATTTCAGTACCTCAAACCGAAATTAAATTTCTTGGCAGGGCAGGGAATCAAACCCGGACCACCGGGGCGACAGCCAAGAATGTTAGCCGCTACACCACAAGATGATATCTTTCATTGTCAGCGCAATATATTGCACGATGCCATGTAATTTCTGCACGAACTATAATAGTGTACATTCTTCGTACTTTTGGCATTACATAGCCCCTGGTAAGTTAAAGAGATGGTTCGCATACCATAACCCAAGAGCCGAATAGTTCCAATAACCAACAAACAACCGAAAGAAATACCGACAAGCTGGTAGAAAGACAGACAACATATTTTGTAATTTTCAGAGGAAAATAGTTTTACAATGAATAGCACTCTTGGTCTCCATACTGTAGAAATAATGAAAATTGTCCTAAAACTCCAAAAGTTAAAAGGATTTCATGTCAACTTGCTTATTTTGCCGTATATCTTATGTGTAGGTAAATTCGATGAGTTATTGTTTCAGGCGATGTTGAAAATACGAATAAAAGACATAAATTACCTCAGATGCGACGGACTATTGTTCAGTTTAAAAACCTGATAAATTTACTAACGCACGTTTCTCGAATTCTCATATCCCTGAACAGCATCAATCTAATGCAGGTCCATCCAGACAGCGCTCCGGCCGCACTCTAAGCCAGTGCTCCGAGCGCTTTGTTTGAAGGCAGTTTCAAAAGAGGTGGGAGGAGCTTGGCTGGCTGAGCACGCAGAAGTGTGCAGCCGAACCATCAGTCGCTAGTCTAGTCCAGTGCGCTTTGTTGACAGCGTGTAAGTAAATCAGTTTCGCAGTGGTCATGACTGAACAGCATACAAAAAAAAAAGTCCTCTCGGCACGCCGGAAGGCGGAGGTAGATTTCACCGGACAAACTTGGGGATAGGCGAAAATAGGCAGAATATGCAGATTTTCGTAGAAGGATCAGACCTCATTTAATGCGAGAAGGTATTTTATAATTGGAGCTTAATTAACTTTGTTTTTCGTCATTTTATGCTTATTTTAAACATTTTATTGTCTTATGGGAACGGTAACCTTCTTGTCATTTGGGGTCCATTTTTATACTTGTGGTCACACTGTCCTTATGCTAGGTTTCGACACTGATGTGCAACTATGTAACGGTCTGTTACTTCTTCACGCAAAATTATATCTACCGCAGAGATTTTGGTTGGTTCCTCAGTTTAGGGGCTGCGACAACGCGGTCATGTAACCCCGTGTACTTTGGGATGGCTGTATTAGTCTGTAATTCAGGTAAGGACTGCAGACGGTCAATTTCAAGCAGTAGTTACTAATGTTGCTACCAGGTACTACCGTCAACGACACCTAGCTGTGAACTTGGCTACTAGATGCCACCGCAACCAGCAACTCGCAACGAACGTTGGAACTTCCCCTCCAAAGGAAAGCATACTGAGGGATTTTTGGCGCTCTTAGAAAATCCGACGACTTCGGCCGGCTTTGAACTCGCGACCTTGGGCATAAACATTCAGCATGCTACCAGTTACGTCACCGAAGCCGCTTCACACTTAGATGGAAATCTGAATCTGATCTCGTGCAAGTGCGTTATCTTGGCAACGTCTGATGGCTCATCCCTCATCAATTTAGTAGTGTTGCCATGGCAACCACTGATAGGTCTTGGCATTTTCTTATAATTCCGAAATTATTTTTCTCATCCCTTGGCATAATGGTGGGTTATATCAAAAATTCTTTCAGACAAAAGTTTTAGGTAATTATTATGGGAATATTGTCCATTTTGTACGGTTTTGATATTGTGCCTATTAAGAGAGATATGATTAATGTTTCCCGAAAAACCCACTTTTTCCCACCCCTTTGGTCAATGGTTGGTGCTATAAAAAAAACTCTTCAAACATACATTTTTGGGCTTTATCCGACACATAGTATGAATGTTGAACGGATTCGATATTTCACATATTAAGAGAGTTATAGCAATATTTCACTTTTTCGAAAAAAAAAGCCCCCCATTTTCACCCCCCAACTACCGATTTAGCCCAGTAACGAACTCGACCGAGATTTTATAGGTATACGTATTCGGTAAAAAATTCAAAGTGATTGGTACAAAATTACGGCAGTTATCGTGTCCACAATAAACTGATATACATATACATACATAAATTATATATAACTGTTGAACTGACGGTGGTTTTGGGGCCTGGGGATGTGAAACGCGAAGATATGTCGAAATTTTCCGGAAGTCGAAACATGGTACCCATTGCAATAGTTATCTTTCTAACGAAATCTACCTCTGGTTGGTTCCTCAGTTTAGGGGCTGCGACAACGCGGTCATCTAACCCCGTGTACTTTGGGTGAGTGTAGAATCTGTCTGATACACGGTGTGAATTGTAATGGCTGTATTAGTCTTAATTCATGTAAGTACTGCAGACGGTCAATTTCAAGCAGTAGTTCCTAATGTTGCTACCAGGTACAACCGTCAACGACACCTAGCTGTGAACTTGGCTACTAGATGCCACCCCAACCATCAACTCGCAACGAACGTTGGAACTTCCCCTCCAAAGGAAAGCATACTGAGGGATTCTAGTGCTCTTAGAAAATCCGACGACTTCGGCCGGCTTTGAAACCGCGACATTGGACATAGACATTCAGCATGCTACCAGTTACGTCACCGAAGCCGCTTCCCACTTTATCAGGCGGCTTTGGTGGCGTAGTCGGTAACATGCTGAGCTTCTATGCCCAAGATACCGGGTTCAAACCCGGCCGAAGCCGTCGGATTTTTTAAGAGCGTTAAATATCCCTCAGTATGCCTTCCTTCGGAGGGGAAGTAAAGCCGGCGGTCCCATGTCATAGATTTATGGCATGTTAAAGATCCTTCCACTAATTGCACCGGTGTGAAGCTAAATTGGATAGGTTAAGAATGTATACAACGCTCTTAGGTTTCTATGTTCGTTGCCAAGAGCCGACTGCGGCGGCGTCTAGTAGCTCAGTTCTGAACTTGGCCTCGTAGTCGTTGACAGTGGCGCTTGGCGGCAAAAGTAGGAACTATCTGAAAAATTGTTAGTTGCAGTACTTAAATTAACAAACAGATAACACACACTAATACAGTCATCACAATTAACACCGGTTATCAGACAGATTCTACACACACCCAAAGTACACGGGGCTACATGACCGCGTTGTCGCAGCCCCTAAACTTAAGAACCAACCAACCAACCACTTAATCAGATGGAAATACTGAATCTGATCTCGTGCAAGTGCGTTGTCATGGCAACGTCTGATGGTCCATGCCTCATCAATTTAGTAGTGTTGCCATGGCAACCACTGATAGCTCTTGGCATTTTCTTATAATTCCGAAATCATTTTTCTCGTCCCTTGGCGTAATGGTGGGTCATATCAAAAATTCTTTCAGACAAAAGTTTTAGGTAATTATTAGGGGAATATTGTCCATTTTGTACGGTTTTGATATTGTGCCTATTAAGAGAGATATGATTAATGTTTCCCGAAAAACCCACTTTTTTCCACCCCTTTGGTCAATGGTTGGTGCTATCAAAAATCTTATTTGACATAAATTTTTGGCACTTATCCGACACATATTATGAATTTTGAATGGATTCGATATTGCACGTATTAAGAGAGTTATAGCGAAATTTCACTTTTTCGAAAAAAGCCCCCCATTTTCACCCCCTTCGACCGATTTAGCCCAGTAACGAACTCGACCGAGATTTTATAGGTATACATCTTCGGTAAAAAATTCGAAGTAATTGGTGCAAAATTACGGCAGTTATCGTGTCCACAAGAAACTGATATACATATATATATACATATATATATATATACATAAATTATATATAAACTTTTGAACTGACGGTGGTTTTGGGGTCTGGGGGATGTGAAACGCGAAGATATGTCGAAATTTTCCGGAAGTCGAAACATGGGACCCATTGCAATAGTTAGCTTTCTAATGAAATCTACCTAAAAGGAGTGGTGCAACAGCAGTCTTTAAAGCAGAATGGGAAATTTCATTTTTCTGTACAGCTTATAAAGGGCATGCCAAATGTTTAGTGTGCATCAGAGATGTAATGTGTTAAAAAGAACACAATTTGTTGTTGAATTTTCCTCTCTAATATGTTCACATTTCAGTTTGGAATAAATCACAATACTCTTTACTTAACACTTGTGTTCGTTTCCTTCACATTCCATACATCGGCGTACCATTCGATTTGTGTATGCGGTATATTTGTCATGGCAAAACAGACCTATTAATATGTCAACAATTACACAAGAGCCGTCGGCCGCACGACTGTACGTACGTATCTAGTCAGCGTGGTCCGAATATCGTCTGTCTCCTCGCTGCCACAGTGTAGTGGTGGTAGGGGAAGGATTTATTTATTTATTTATCGTATGGCTTTTATGCCGGGAGTGTCCGAGGACATGTTCGGCTCGCCTGAGTCTGTAGCTGCTTCCAGCGGACACCCTAAAGGGTGAGCTACAAGTTCCGTTCAATTTCAAGTAGTTCCAACTTTCGCCACCAGATATCAATGATACCTAGTGGTGAACGTTGGAACTTTGATAGAGCGTTCTGACGAAATCTAACCTAACAAATTTTGCTTTACACAAGTTTAGTCTGTGAAAGGATCTTTTACATGCCATAAATCTATGACATGGGACCGCCGGCTTTACTTCCCCTCCGAAGGAAGGCATACTGAAGGATTTTTAATGCTCTTAAAAAATCCGACGACTTCGGCCGGGTTTGAACCCGCTATATTGGGCACAGCAGTTCAGCATGCTACCGACTACGCCACCGAAGGGGAAGGAGCGCTAGTCTGACTACCCAGTGCTCCCCGAGCGCGACCGCGCTCCCGGAGCGCTATGATGACTGGATGGCCCTGATCTAATCAGTTGGTGAATTCAGAATCTTGTTATTGAAATAGACTATAGCTTTATAGTCCTAATGTAGTTTTTTGTTCTACCCGTAATTATTTCGGTTGCTATGAGGTAGGGGTTGTGGTGAGACAGTTTCCTTGTGGGAATGATATTACGGATAGATGCCCTTCATGACGTCAATCTCATGAGGGGATTTCATGACAAATGAAATTAATGAGGTAAGGCATGAAATGGCTGTGTGTGGTGTTTCGAGTTCGGTGTAGACTGACCATGCACGTTAGCGTATGTAGCTACCTCGGCTGGTTTGTGACATTATGTCAACAAATTAAAAAAACATATTTTAACTCTCCAGATTCCATACCGGCCCCTGTTACTGTCACATGCATGATTACCAATATGCTTGATTCCTTTTTTAGGATTATTATATCTCGCTGCACCTGCTGTATCACCAAAAAGCAGGGGCAAATGACCTCGTAGTTCTGCCCCTTAAAACAACAATAACTAAGCCAAAAGGTATGCAACTTCCTGTATCCTTGTTGCAGATCTGGTTCATGTACGTGAAAATATCATGTTTTATACGTCTTCGGTATGTTTCTTTAATGTGTGACTTCCCCACTATGATATTTTTGTGCTCCCCATGCCCAAAGGCGTTATGAGCACGGCAGACCACACGCATATGACAAAATGTTGGGTCTAGTGCGCCTCGAGTTCAGGCTCTGCGCTCAGTACCAAACGTATTGCAGCACCCCGTCAAATGGGCAGTGTTTGTGCACTGCAGTGCTAGTGTGATGTTGTGCTGCACTGCTCAGAAATGGGCAGGATAGGGCTGCGCTTCACCGGCACGAGTACTAAATTTCTCGCTAGCACTGCTTCACCTTGCTCATTGCACGGCCCTGGTGCACACACACGGACGCACAAACACACGGACAAAAGGTGATCTCATAAGCCTATGTTTAGCCTAATTTCTATTTTTGCAAAAAATGAAACTAGACTTATGAGATCTACACAGGGCCGAAAATTGTGTGTCTGTCTGTTTGTGTGTCTGTGTGTGTGAGAGTGTGTGGGGGTGTGTGTACTCGGAATGTCTGTCCCCCCTATCAATTCGAACACGGTGAAACCGAATTGAACGAAATTTGGTACAGAGGTAGAAATAGCAAAGGGAACCTCAGTGTCATGTTTTATATCGCCGCCATCTTGACGGAAACGTAATGGCGGCCACCCAAATGTTCAAAGCTTAAATCAAATTACGACTAACCTAATCATCCGATCTCTACTAAATTTTGCAACAACATATACGGATATGGCGACCGTCTTTTGACTAAACTACAAGGTCATCGGCCCAATAGTTTGCAAATGGCGGCCATGTATGTGTGCAAATCGATTCCCCCAATCAATTCGAACACGGTAAAATAGTTTCGGAGATATGGAATGCCAGTGAAATATTTCGCACAGTCGCCATGTTGGATTGGTGAGCTTTAAAAAAATTTGAAGATCACTGTCGGGGTCGGACAAAATATTACTATGACCTTACCGAGTTTCATTGAAATCGGTCCAGCCGTTTATATTTTATTCGGGGGGACACACACATACGCACACACACGGACTAAATGTGATGTCATAAGCATATTTTTTCATAAATGAAAATAATAAAGAAAGCTTTTCATTCGGTCAACACGGAATTCGTGTTGACCGACTTAATAGCTTTCTTCATTAGAAATAACCATCACTGAAAAATGGCTTCTATCACTACTAAATGAAAATAGGCTAACAAGTAAACGAAAAGGAAGAACAGGCGGATTCATTTAGGAAAGAAATACCCTTATTGGTCACAAAGGAGTGAAAGTTTGGTGTGTAGGTTACACTCTGCCTTATATGGCAACACTGCGAGATGGTGAGTTCGATTCCAATCTTAGTCATCTTAGAGTGTTTTTCCGTGGTTTCCCACTTCTACTCCAGGAAAATGCGTGGATAGTTCCTAAGTCAAGGCCATGTCAACTCCAAAAGTAACAAAGTTTATCAGACAAATTCCATAAACACCTCAACTACATGGGACTGATGAACAATAGGCTATGTTCCAAACCCCTATATGAAGCAACAAGAAATATTTCGAATCAATGGGATCCATCGTATTGATTTTAGGAAACATGTTTCTAACGTAGGTTACAGTATGACCACGATCGAAACGAGCAAAGTACCTTGCCCTGTCTGATGGGGCACGCGCTCAGACTGAAATCTCTATGTTGAATAACATTGATATTTCAAGAAGTAATTATCCTATGTTTGAATAAATAATTGGCCTGGAATTACGAGTACATATGGCCCAGCATCGTCAGAGTTCACGGTCACCTTCAATGCTTGTCCGGGTAGCGGGCAAATAGACACTTCCATAACGTTATTGACGAGAATCTTTTCTGAAATAACGGAAACAATTTCTCCGCTTATAATAACGTTACTGATAGCGCATAGCTGTTAAAAATCACCTGTATACCGTTACTAGACTTATAACGTTGTTGGTGGGTTCTCATTTCGAAATAACGGAATTAATTTTTCTGCCCTGAATAACGTTATTGATAGCGTATAGCTGGTACAATTCGCTCGTATACCGTTACTAGACTTGTAACGTTATTGGTGGGTTTGCATTTCTAAATAACGGAATTATTTTTCAGCCATGAATAACGTTATTGATAGCGCAAAGCTCGTAAATATCGCTCGTATACGGTTACAAAGCTTATAACGTTATTGGTGGGTTCACATTTCTAAATAACAGAATTAATTTTTCTGCCCTGAATAACGTTATTGATAGCGTATAACTGGTTAAAATATCTCGTATACCGTTACTAGGCTTATAACGTTATTAGTAGGTTTGCATTTTGAAATAACTGAATCGATCACTCTGCCTGAATAACGTTATTGATGGCGCGCAGCGAGTCAAAATCGCTGCCATACCGTTACTAGACTTATAACGTTATTAACGGGAGCGCATTTTAAAATAACGGAATCTTTACCTCTGCTGGTTATAACGTTAATAGCACAAACCAGGGAAAATTATAACCCCTTATTTCGTTGCCGCACTAAAATCGTTATTCATATACCATTTGTTTTGGGTACGGAAGCAGTAACGTAACAAAAATTAATTCGTTATTTTTGACTATTCTGTTACGTTATGAAGCCTTGGATACAGCACGCTAAACGTGCTTTAGTTACTGTAGCCGTCCCACCTCAAACGTTTAAGTCCATCTCACAGTCTTCAATCACGATTTATGGTGTTGATTTAACTTTCTACTATTACAGATCACGTGGCGTAAGCTATTAATTCGATCGTATTACGTGTATGTGTGTTATTTCAAGGAGCAGTAAGTCATATGTTAGTAGAATGGGCCATAGTATTTGGCGGGGAAAAGTTTAAGGTCGGTTTTTCTTTGCTAGACCTATGACCCAATTACACTGCTGTCACACAGTCAGAGCGCAGAGCAATATCGACCATCGGGAGAAATGCGATGTTAGTTGGGTTTCATAAAACTAAATAATATATATATATATATATATATATATATATATATATATATTCTATAATATAAAAATAACTGCCGTAATCTTGCACCAATCACTTTGAATTTTTTACCGAATAAGTATACCTATAAAATCTCGGTCGAGTTCGTTACTGGGCTGAATCGGTCGAAGAGGGTGAAAATGGGGGGCTTTTTTTTTCTCAAAAGTGAAATATTGCTATAACTTTCTTAATATGTGAAATATCGAATCCGTTCAGAGTTCATACTATGTGTCGGATAAAGCCCAAAAATTTATGTTAGAAGAGTTTTTTATAGCACCAACCATTGACCAATGGGGTGGAAAAAAACTGGGTTTTTCGGGAAACATTATTCATATCTCTCTTAATTGGCACAATATCAAAACCGTACAAAATGGACAATATGCCCCTAATAATTACATAAAACCTATGTCTGAAATAATTTTTGATATGACCCATCATTCACTGCCATCGTTATGTCCAGGCCGTCAGGCAGCGGCCATTACCACGTGATCAGCTGATCGACAGAGTCGGAGATGTAACAGCCATTTGCTTGAATGTGTGTCGTTTGTTGTGTGCTGTTTATACATTTTAATTAGTGTCCGAGTGAAAAGCAATACGTAAGAAAGCTAGTACTTACGCCATCCAGAATGAGGATCATTCCGTTTGTTTCCTGAAGCAAATGTTCATTCTGTAGGAAGGTTATTAGCCAATAGGCCTATCTATAAAAAGTTTGAGTTGCAGGCATGTTGCATGTTGTGGTTCAGTTAGAACCTTTACATCGCTTATTTTCGACTAATGCAGGCTTTTTGGATGGTAATACAATATTCTATTTGTTCATTGAAACAATTATTCCTGCCCAGGTCCGTGGCATGCCGAAAAGTTGTTGTGTTACCGGTTGCAAAAACAACTAGTATGATGGAGATGATTAGGTTATCTGCCTTGTATTTTCTTCCCCGCCGACGAAAATTTAAGAAAGCAATGGTAACTTAAAATCCCTAGAAAAGATTTGCGCATTACAGGAAACACAAGAGTGTGTATTAAACATTTCCCTGAAAGTGAGATACTTCGGGAGATAAGAGCTACTCGCCTTGATGGTAAGTCATAATATGGTTTCAATATTATAGTGAGAAGTTTCTAAAAGTCAGCCTATGCTAGGACTGGAAACATTTCTAGAATATGATAATGCTGAGGTTAAATTACTTGCTACTTAAAATGTGAATCAGAGAAGTTATTTTCAGTAGGCCTATTCAGTACATTCAGTCTGTCGCAAGTAAAATTTTTGTCAGAGAGTTGTCCCGATCAACTTTAAGTGATTGTTTAGGGTTCACTTAATAATTATAATCCAACTCCTGACTCACATCATCACTAGATTTGTAAAATTTCTGAATGTATGTGTGTCAGAGCAGAGTTTATGTAGACATGTAGGCCTATGCTAGCTAGACAGGCTATATACTTTTAGTTAAGTTATTAATTTTCCGTACACCATAAGAGGTTAAAGCTCTAGTGGTGGTATCACAACAGTAGCTTAATACTGACTGAAATGTTGACACTTTGATTAGGATATTATTTATGGTTCCACATTAATTTAATTAGTGTGAATATATTTAAAAGTATGTTGCAAGTGGTCATGTTGCCCAGTTAGGAAAGTATTTCAATTTGGAAACTCTTCATATAGGCTACAGTACTGATTATTAAGGTCACAAATCTAGAACCATTACTACTAGTTTCTTTCCAATCAGGCTGGTCCTTTGCAATGGAAGAGCTGGTTCAAACATTTGTGTGAAATATGTTGTTCTTGTTTGTGTTATCCTCCCATCGACTGATTTGATAGTAGTCTCCAGAAGGTTTTTTTATTACTTGAATCCTAACATACCGATAACCTTTATTTAAGTACCAGTAAGATATCCTTTTATAAATTCATCATAAATGTACGGTAGACCTAAACAGACATTAGGGGATGTGGAGGCGCATCTTGCCTCTCATCAAGATTTCCCCGTCAATGCATGTGAGATTTTCGAAGTGAAATGCCATGTCCTGTGGTTCGGATTCCACGTAAAAAGGAAGTCCCGTGGCTCGTGATAACGAGATTAACGGTCACGTTAAACTACAAGCTTCCTCTTTTAAACATACATTGTGAATTAATGGGGTACGGTATCTGACACGTACCTTAAGGAATATTTTTAGCACTAGAACAATGTATCGAGCAAGGTGGAATTATTTTTGTAGTATGAATTATGAAACAGATCGAGCATTTTGTTGGGCTATAGATGTCTCATGGGGGAGGAGAGATTACCTAAGATGTTAATGAGTTCGGCTGTAGAGCGTAAGAGAAGCAGAGGTAGACCTAGAAGGCGATGGTCAGATTCAGTGATGAACGATCTCAAAGTGAGAGGTGTAAAAGCAGAGGAATCCGCGTGCAATTATTTGTTGGGTAGTGGCTTGGCCATGTTTGAATAGCAACAATCAAAGATTTGTGCACGAAAAAGTAAGATACTTAATCTAAAAATAAATATATTTCCATTGACTTTCGAAGACCTACAAGATTTTTCCAGTACTATTGAGAAGATCTGGAAGATTTTGGTACAAACCATACCTTCTAACTCCCTCTGGTTTAAGAGATTGAGTTTTTGAAACACACACCTTAGCGTATTAACTTATATCATAATTTTAAACAAGATGTTCAGTAAAGAACATATAGCCTACTTTCTCCTAAATGCATGGGTATTGTTATAACTCTTTGTCCTTTTCAAGGAGTATGATTGAATGTTGGTTGTAGTAGCTTGTTGAAATACAACGTGCTATAGGGATATTAAACATGAATATGAGGTGCCCTTTGCTAGTGCTACCTCTGTACCATATTTCGTTCAATTCGGTATCACCGTGTTTGAATTGACAGGGGGAATCGATTTGCACACATACTTGGCCACCATCTGCAAACTATTGGGATGAGAGTCTTGCAGTTTGGTCTGAATATGATTCCCACATAAAGATATGATGTTGCAAAATTTGGTAGAGACTAGATTATTAGGTTGGTCGTAATTACATTTTTGCTTTTAACATTTGGGTGGCCGCGATTACATTTCCGTCAAGATAGCGGTGATATAAAACATGACACTGAGGTGCCCTTTGCTAGTGCTACCTCTGTACCAAATTTCGTTCCATTCAGTTTCACCGTGTTCGAATTGATAAGGGGAATCGATTTTCACACAAAGATGGCCGCCATCCGCAAAATATTAGGCTGATGACCTATTAGTTTGGTCAAAGGATGCTCCCTCCATAAAGGTATGTTGTTGCTAAATTTGCTAGAGATCGGATGATTAGGCTAATCGTAATTTGATTTAAGCTTTGAACATTTGTGTGGCCGCCATTACGTTTCTGTCAATATGGCGGCGATATAAATCATGACACTGAGATGCCCTTTGCTAGTGCTATCTCTGTACCAAATTTCGTTCCGTTCGGTTTCCCCGTGTTTGAATTAATAGGGGGAATCGATTTTGACACAAACATGACCGCCATCCGCAAACTATTAGGCGAATGACCTATTAGATTGGTCAATGGATGCTTCCTCCATAAAGGTATGTTGTAGCTAAATTTGCTAGAGATCGGATGATTAGGCTAATAGTAATTTGATTTAAGCTTTGAACATTTGTGTGGCCGCCATTACGTTTCTGTCAATATGGCGGCGATGTAAGTCATGACACTGAGATGCCCTTTGCTAGTGCTATCTCTGTACCAAATTTCGTTCCATTCGGTTTCACCGTGTTTGAATTAATAGGTGGAATCCATTTTGACACATAGATGGCCGCCATCCGCAAACTATTAGGCGAATGACCTATTAGATTGGTCAAAGGAAGCTCCCTCCATAAAGGTATGTAGTTGCAAAATTTGGTAGAGATCGGATGATTAGGTTAATCGTAATTTGATTTAAGCTTTGAACATTCGTGTGGCCGCCATTACGTTTCTGTCAAGATGGCGGCGATATAAAACATGACACTGAGGTGCCTTTTGCTAGTGCTACCTCTGTACCAAATTTCGTTCATTCGGTTCCACCGTGTTCGAATTAATAGGGGGAAACAATTTTGACATAAAGATGGCCGCCATCCGCAAACTATTAGGCTAATTTCCTATTAGATTGGTCAAAAGATGCTCCCTCCATAAAGGAATGTTGTTGCAAAGTTTGGTAGAGATCGGATGGTTATGTTAGTCGTAATTTAACTTAAGCTTTGAAAATTTGATGGCCGCCATTACGTTTCTGTCAATATGGTGGCGATATAAAACATGACACTGAGATGCCCTTTGCTAGTGCTACCTCTGTACCAAATTTCGTTCCATTCGGTTTCACCGTGTTTGAATTAATAGGGGGGATTGATTTTCACACAAAGATGGCCGCCATTCGCAAACCGTTAGGCTGATGACATATTAGTATGGTCAAAGGATGCTCCCCCTATATAGATATGTTGTTGCAAAATTTGGTAGAGATCGGATGATTAGGTTAGTCGTAATTTGATTTAAGCTTTGAACATTTGTGTGGCCGCCATTACGTTTCCGTCAAGATGGCGGCGATATAAAACATGACACTGAGGTGCCTTTTGTTAGTACTACCTCTGTACCAAATTTCGTTCCATTCGGTTGCACCGTGTTCGAATTAATAGGGGGAATCGATTTTCACACAAAGATGGCCGCCATCCTCAAACTATTAGGCGAATGATCTATTAGATTGGTCAAAGGATGCTTCCTCCATAAAGGTGTGTTGTAGCTAAATTTGCTAGAGATCGGATGATTAGGCTAATAGTAATTTGATTTAAGCTTTGAACATTTGTGTGGCCGCCATTACGTTTCTGTCAATATGGCGGCGATATATATCACGACACTGAGATGCCCTTTGCTAGTGCTATCTCTGTACCAAATTTCGTTCCATTCGGTTTCACCGTGTTTGAATTAATAGGGGGAATTGATTTTCACACAAAGATGGCCGCCATCCGCAAACCGTTACGCTGATGACCTATTAGTTTGGTCAAAGGATGCTCCCCCTATATAGATATGTTGTTGCAAAATTTGGTAGAGATCGGATGATTAGGTTAGTCGTAATTTGATTTAAGCTTTGAAAATTTGTGTGGCCGCCATTACGTTTCCGTCAGGATGGCGGCGATATAAAACATGACACTGAGGTGTCCTTTGCTAGTGCTACCTTTGTACCAAATTTCGTTCAATTCGCATTCACCGTGTTCGAATTGATAGGGGGGGACAGACATTCAGAGTACACACACTCACACACACACAGACACACACAGACACACACACACAGACTCACACACACACATACACACACAGAGACAGACACACTTTTTTCGCCCTGTGTTGATCTCATAAGTCTACTTTCATTTTTTGCAAAAATCGAAAGTAGGCTAAAAATAGGATGCACGAGAGAAGACAACCCTCCAACAGATGGGGTCCATTTTACACTCGATTCATATTAGTTAAGGGACATGACATGGAAAAGTTCAGAGCATTATATAGCATAGATCTGTGATTTCCACAGACGTTATTTCTAGTTTTCTTCTTTATAGCACAATAAATGTGTTTGTAGGCTACGCTGCTGCTATGTTCAGGTTTGGTGTAGTCTTGCTGATGCCAGCATTGCCTTAATTTAATACGGGTTAAAACAAGATGTTCAGTAAAGAACATATAGCCTACTTTCTCCTAAATGTATGAGTATAGTTATAACTCGTTGTTGTTATTATCAAAGAGTATAATAGAACTATTCTTTGTTGAAGACCTTAGAAACGATTTACTTCTACCAAACGCCACAACCTAGATAAAAACTGCTACCATCATTGAAGAAAGAAAGATAAGAAGTATATCAAGAATGTTATGGATCTGGAGACATAATCGACCGGACTGGCGGCGTGGCTCAACGGTAACGTTCTCGCTTGCTGGGCCCTAGGTTGCAGGTTCGTATCCTGGCGCAGTCAGCTGGCATTTGAGGGTGCACAAATGCGAGGGAGCCGTGTCAGTACATTTACTGGCACGTTAAAGATCCCCTTCGGGCCAAAATTCCGGCACCCCGGTGTCTCTAAAATCAGCAGTAGTTAAAAGGGATGTAAAACCAATAACATTATTATTATTATTACGACCTGCCTTGGGCAACATCCAACTTTGAGTTGAGGCATGTCTTTACACGTCTGGTTGTGCATGGCTTTCACAACCCTAATTGAATTGACAAATCTTTCCATGACCCTACAGAGACGTGTGTATACAAACTATGTGGATATTTTCGATAATATAATCCTAACAGAGCGAGTGCATTCTAGCGGCCAGAAGAAGAAACTTTTCAATAAAATCTGGAAGTTACCTTTTTGGCAGCTAGATGTCTCGAGTAAATCTGCTGGCGAATTATGTTTTAATTAAATATATATTTTACACCATAATGTGCACAATATAACGCTTAATAACATTTTCAAGTAACGCAAAATAGGCTGTTACAAACCCTTTAAAATAAAAAGTTAAAATGTATCGTAGTATCATCTTGACATTCTTCAAATTCGATGCGCATAGAATGATAATGGTATAGTAATCAATGGATCCCCACGTAGACTAGTCGTGACATCTATTGGTGAAATATCGAACAATATAATCCTAACAGAGCGAGTGCATTCTAGCGGCCAGAAGAAGAAACTTTTCAATAAAATCTGGAAGTTACCTTTTTGGCAGCTAGATGTTCCGAGTAAATCTGCTGGCGAATTATGTTTTAATTAAATATATATTTTACACCATAATGTGCACAATATAACGCTTAATTTTAAAACATCTGAGTCATTACAAAACAATAAACATATAACATTTCAAACAAAAAACCTAGCTCTGATCGGGTTTGAACCATAGGCATTTGAGCGATAGGCTAACGCTCTACCACTGACCTAATTGTGTCAACGAATATCGTTCTATTTAAAATGACTTACATAGAACTTGTTAGCAAATAATGATTTATACTAAACGATTTCATCACTGGAGTATATTATTTATATATAAAGCATTTCATACAAAGTTTATTTATTTTTTATCAGTACGCTATATTGCATGCAATACTCAAATTAGTGAAATATAAGTCCGGCACAAGATATCCGCTGCCATCTTGTCTTATTACTGAATCAGTTCAGCTTTTTAAAATCACGTCTGCACTATAGTATTACAAAATAAACTTTTAATTTCGAACGTGCCTCTTCCATTAGAACAGTTAAAACGATTCTCGGCTCGATAATCGGAACTGGTGGGTCCCATGATATGGATTATAAAGTTTGCATAATTCGCACGGCCGCCATCCTGAAATGGTATAGCGGACGACCTTGTAATTTGGTCACAAGACGCATCCTATTCGAAGGTATGTTGTTACCAAATTTGGTAGAGATCGGATGATTTGGTTAGTCGTTATTTGATTTTACGTTTTGAACGTTTGAGTGGCCGCCATTCAGTTTTAGTAAAGATGGCGGCGATATAAAACATGACACTGAGGTGTCCTTTGCTAGTGCTACCTTTGTACCAAATTTCGTTCAATTTGCATTCACCGTGTTCGAATTGATAGGGGGGGACAGACATTCAGAGTACACACACTCACACACACACAGACACACACACACACACAGACTCACACACACACATACACACACACACACAGACTCACACACACACATACACACACACAGACAGACACACTTTTTTCGCCCTGTGTTGATCTCATAAGTCTACTTTCATTTTTTGCAAAAATCGAAAGTAGGCTAAAAAACGCCTGGATGGTATGCGGAGGAAAGGTCTTGCGCTGTAATATATTGGCAGAATGATACGGCTTCTAACATTTCGAACGATATGGGGATATGCAACATGTCTGGACCCACATTTAGAGATCCGATAAAGCTGTACAGGAATGTTCTGATAACTTGACTTTTATGGTCCAGCATTTATCACCTTGACCTCTTCTTTTATTGTTTTATGACATGTCCTTCAATCCTAAAACACCCATATTTTGTAAGAAATACAGTACTGTTTGTAGAAAGTGAAACACCAAGAACAAGAGATGTGACCACATTGCTCTTTATACCACAGATTAGGGACATGACAATACATTACTGATTAGGACAGTCCGGTATATGCACGTTGACGGTCGATCTTCAGTACGGTGTCGCGCCACCAAGTGCTGCTCTCAGAGCCGCTAGACGTCGTGGCATGGAATCGTGCAGCGCTTGAATACGCTGCTGGGGAATACTGTCCCATGCGATTTGTAGGCGCGTCCACAAAGCATCAACAGTGGCGGCAGATGGACCTGAACGAACAAGTTACCGACCATATCCCAGACATGTTCGATGGGTGACATGTCAGGCGAACGGGCAGGCCAGGGAAGCAGAGGTATCCGTCGTTCTGCGAAGAAGGCTTGCACATTCCTCGCCACATGCGGGCAGGCATTGTCCTGCTGGAATATGGCCTCTGGAACGACCTGCAAGAGGGGCAGTGCAGCGGGCTGTTAAACTTCCCTAATGTAGCGGTCAATGTTCAGATTGCTCACAAGACGTATGAGGCGCGATCGCCTGTTATAGGCAGTTGCGCCCCAAACCATTACACATGGTGTTTGTCCGCTATGCCGCTCAACAATACAGTCTGCCTGATTGCGTTCTCCACGGCGGCGTCGAACGCGTATGCGGCCATCACTGTAGGACAGGTTTAAGTGGGACTCATCCGAAAACACTACATTTCACCACTCAGCCTGCTAGTGTCAGCGTGCCCTTGCCCATTGTAGTCGGAGGCGACGGTGGTTCCCAGTCACTGGAAGCCGACTCAGTGGCATGCGTGCTACCAGTCCAGCCTCAAAAGACGGCGCCGCACTGTTGACGCAGACATGTCCACCCCCGTTGCAGTGCTCCAGCGTCGAGCCGACACAGAGGATGGCGCTGTTCTGTCCGATGCGACCATGCGGAGAAGATGGCGGTCGTCTCGCGCTGTGGTCACATTGCTTCATCTTGCATCCTGTCGTCGCTGTGTACAGCCCTCCTCTCTCCACTGGATCCACATACGCCTTACTGTTGACGCAGCGTTCCCTGAACGAGCCGCAATGTCCCGGAACGACAGACCCGCCTCCCGAGCCCAAGCTCACATGCTCACTCACATGCTGATAGTCCACTCTGTGATGTAGGCGAGGCATCGTTGCACTTGCTCAAACGTTTCCACTTGGTATGACGGCCCCACGCCCACAGAGCTGTACGGAACACTGACCTGTCCGGTCCCACGACACTGGTGGGCCAATGTGCACGCCATCTCTCTGCGATTTCAATCCCTTAGTATGGTACTGCAGGCCTACACGACCCCTGTTCTGGGAGTGTCTCCGACCATTTCTTCTGGGTGTTTCACTTTCTACAAACAGTAGTGTATTTTGAAAAGTGCAGTGATAGATAAACATAAAAACATAAAAATGTATCAGTTTGTTGTGTGGATGGAGTTCTTTGAGAACCTAGAAAGTGTCAGTAAATTTTCTATACTTTTTTAGTTTTACTTTGGAAAATTAATTGCATTGCAAAATTTGCAGGTTTTCTAGTTGATAGATCAAGATTAGGTTTGTCAGAAAGAATTGTTAAAAATGTCTCTGGATGTCCACTTACATGGTGGAAAATGTATGAGATTTTGTCACAATAGATATTTTAATATCAAAATCAGTCACTGGCAACAAAATTATTAAATTGGCACCACTGGGTCATTACATGGTATTGTTGTTGTGAAGAACAGTGTAGGCCCTACAATATCCTAATTCATCTGGGGGAAGAGTTATTTGACTCAGAATGGGTAATATAACCCATTCCCCTCCAGTCACTCCCATTGATAGAACGACTGGGTCCAGTAAGTCAGAACAGGTTTCTTTAACTATACTTTTTAGCCTATTTTCAATTTTGAAAAAATAGGCTTATGAGATCACCTTTTGTCCGTGTGTGTGTGTGCGTGTGTGTGTGTGTGTGTGTGTGTGAGGTGTGTGTGTGTCCCCCACTAATAAAATCTAAACGGCTAAAGCGATTTCAATGAAACTCGGTAAGTTCATAGCACTATTCCCGGTGACCTCGACCGTGCCCTTCAAATTTTAATAAGTCTCACCAATCCAACATGGTGGCTGTGCGAAATATATCACTAGCATTCAATATCTCCGAAACTATTACCGATATCGCCCTGAAATTGTGTATGGTGATAAAGGGCACTACTAGAAGTTCACCTATGAGACTTTCAAAAACCTGGTGCCTACAAAACCAACATGGCGGCCAAGCGAATTTGAGACTTTAAATAGACTTTTCTCGCGGTTTAACTATCCAAACGTAATGAAACTTGGTACAGCAAATGTTTATACACAATGTAATGCACTGGAGTGTAATTTAGTTCAATTGTTTACATAACCTCAAAATGGCGGCTGTGCGAAATATTTCACTGACATTCTATATCTCCGAAACTATTACAGATATCACAATGCAATTTTGTACGATGATAAAGTGTACTGATACAAGTTTACCTATGTATATTTCATAAACCTGTAAAGTACAAAACGAACATGGCGACCAAGCAAATTTGAAATATTTTAATAGACTTTTCTCGTAATTTAACTCTCTGAGCGCAGTGAAATGTGGTACAGTAAATGATTTTGCAGATTGTAATGCACTGCCATCTAATTTCATTCAATTGTTTACATAACCTCAAGATGGCGGCTGTGCGAAATTTTTAAATTAAGTTTTTATTTCTTGTGTCGTAATCATGCGATCGCAGTGAAAGTTTGAATAATGAACCTAGGCAATAATTGTCCTTGAATGGTACATAACTCTATGGCATATACATATAACAATCCGAAATATTCAGACGGTTCTCAATATCTATGAATCTTTTACAGCAACCAAACTGAAATGTTTTATGTTCATAGAGACTATGAACATATGTTCACCTATAGGACTTTCAGTAACCTGGTGAGCACAAATCCAACATGGCGGCGACGCGAAGTATAAATATTTAAATGGACGTTTCTCGCGAATTAACTATCCGAGTGCCGTGAAACGTTGCACGTTAAATGCTTATACAAATGTTGATCCATTGGCATCTAATTTATTTCAATTGTTTGCATAATCACAAGATGGCTGCTGTGCGTAATATTAAAATTTTGTTTTTACTTCTTGTGTTCTAATCATGCGATTGAAGTTTGAATACCACACGTACACAATAATCTTAATGTAATAGTACAAAAATAAAAATCCAACCTGGCGACCATCTGAAATATTTAGACGGTTCTCAATATCTACGAATCTGTTACAGCAATTAAACTGACATTTTTATGTTGATAGAGGCAATTAACATGAGCAGGATATATGAAAATAGGCTGTATAGTTCTTCACGGAACTACTTGTTATCTAAGAAATCCAGCAGTCCAGGATAACACTGTAACTTAATTTCTCAGACGAGGTCCAGAAAGACAACAGCAAGTCTTTCATTTTCTGGTAACTAAGGTCCATTGTTTAATATTTTTGATTAAACATTTTTCTGACAGGTCAAGGGGGATAACTGTTATTTTGTACAAAAGATATTAATTTGAAGAAGTGCTAGGAAGACAGTAGGTTATCAGTATTTTTTAGTTGTTTATGACAAAAATGTTCTTTTATATGGAAATAGGTTGAGATTTGTTTTGTTTTCTTACTGAAGGGTCAGTAAAAGAGCACTTATTTCTGAACCTTGTTTATTTTACTGAAATAATAGTCAGGGGGACAGTGGTGATTTTATTCAGAGAAGATCCTCTGTTAACATTTGACTACACGCACCTATTAATATGTACCGTAATAAGTACACGTGTGGTGAATTTTGTACATCAAGGGAATAATGTTACAAAATCACTTAGCCTAAACATTTTATCTTAATAAACACATTAAATCAACTGTTCTACAAGCACAATAGTTATGGATATTCTGTGTCGTGATTTGGGATGTATTAAGAAAAAGAAGAGTTATCAGGGCAGAAGTCCAAATGTTAAAAGCTATGTACAAAAATTGTGTCGGTAGCGTGAAGACCAGTATAGGAGAAACAGAATGGTTTAAAGTGGTGATGATGATAATGATGATAATTGTTGTTTTAAGGGGCCTAACATCTAGGTTATCGGCCCCGGTTTAAAGTGGAAACGGGTCTCCGACAGGGAAGTGTATTGTCCCCATTACTATTCATCATAGTCATGGATGAAATCCACAAGAATGTCAAACAGAGATTGGGACAAGAAGCAACAAAGGCCATGCTGTTTGCAGATGATATAGTTATATGGGGTGAGGATGAAAAGGATGTACAAAAACAACTAGATGTATGGAACCAAGAGATAGAGAAATTTGGGATGAAAGTAAGCACAGAGAAGAGCAAGATAATGGTAATATCAAGAGGAAGGAAGAAAGGAAGAGGAAAGGTAGAATTGAATGGCAAAATTCTAGAAGTCGTTAAAAGTTTCAAGTATTTGGGAAGTGTGATCGCAGAAGATGGAAAGATAACTGAGGAAATTGGAAAGAGAATACAACAAGCGAACAGTTTTTACCAGAGTGTAAGGGGTATTGTGTGGAACCGAGATGTCCCAAAGAAATGCAAAAAAGTATTATATTCAACCTACTACAGACCCATACTAACATACGCAGCTGGAGCGTGGACTACTACAAAAAGAGAGGAGAGTAGAATACAAGCCGCAGAGATGAAATTCCTAAGAGGTATAGAGGGCAAGACCAGAAGAGAAAAAAATGAAAATCCACAGCCTGCTTCCAGTCTCCGACCGGGTCAGGAATGGAATGAATGAAGCCCCCAACTAGCGGCGAGGATATGAACTGTGCCGGCTGCCGAGGTCTGACGCACTCCTCTGGGGCAATGATTAAATGAATGACAGATGAAATGAAATGATAGTGGAGAGTGTTGCTGGAATGAAATTTTTGACAGGGAAAACCGGAGTACCCGGAGAAAAACCTGTCTGCCTCCGTTTTGTCCAGCACAGATCTCACATGGAGTGACCGGGATTTGAACCACGGACCCAGCGGTGAGAGGCCGGCGTGCTGCCGCCTAAGACACGGAGGCTTACAAGACCAGAAGAGATAGAGTTAGAAATGAAGAGATTAGAGAAAGGACAGGAATATTGAAGCTGCAGGACAGGATAGAAACAACAAAGTTAAAGTGGTATGGACATATGATGAGAATGGGAGAGGAGAGAGTAACAAAGAAAACTTTCTGTGAAAAGATGACAGGGAAGAAACCACGAGGAAGGCCCCGGAAGAGATGGGCAGATACAGTGTGGGAGTGTGTAGAAAAGAAGGGAGGAAAACCCGAAGATGCACTAAAATCAGGAGAGGAGTGGTGGAGAGACAGGCAACGATGTTTATTCGAAGAAGGGTCAGCATAGGATATCTGTTATTTTCTACAACATGTATTCATTCGAAGAAGAGCTAGGAATACAGTAAGTTTTCAGTTATGTTGTATATATGTCAAAAATGTTGTGTAATGTTTTGGAAGACAGTAGGTTTTTAGTTTTTTTTTCTTAGTTGTATATGACAAAAATGTTCTGTAATGATTTTCAACTTCTTTTATCTGGAAGTAGGGTAAGATTTGTTTTGTTCTCTTGCTAAAGGGTCAGCTAGTAGTGATTTTATTCAGAGAAGATCCTTAGTTAAGTAACCCTGATTTTTGGACCTTATAGCATACATTTTTCTGCTGGTCAAGTGGAACCACAGTGATTTCATACCCACAAGTTTGTTTGATGGAGTGGTTCTTGAACCTTATTTTTCTGACAAGAGGCCAAGGGGGACGTAGTGTTTATATACATAATTATGTTTATTTGAAGAAGAGTCAGCATAGGATATCTGTTATTTTCCACAACAGATATTCATTCGAAGAAGAGCTAGGAAGACAGGAAGTTTCAGTTATGTTGTATGTATGTCAAAATGTTCTGTAATGTTTAGGAAGATGGTAGTTTTTTTTTGTTCTGTAGTTTAGTCTATGACAAAAAATTTCTGTAATGATTTTTAACTCCTTTTATCTCATCATGATACAGTGTTAGTCTCATTGTCGCCTAGCGACTGAAAAATTGTTTAATTTCAAATACCGGTACCAATGTCACTTTACTGAGGATCCTTCAAATAAACTAATGTAAATTTCACTGGTCCAACTTGACTTCATCTCTTAAAACTTAATGACGATCACAAAACAGGATCTTCTTCGAATAAACAAAGCCCTTTTTTTCTCACACAAGTCCAGAAGTGAGTAGTTAGTTGCTTTTTTTTTCATTTTTTTTATGTTATTCTGTTTTACTGGTGAGTAAGGGCCAGAAGGATACTGGCAGCTTTTGGGAGTGAGATCCAGAAAGGAAGTTACCTTCTATGTTGATTTATTTCAGGTAAGCAAGGTCTAGAAATGAATATTTCTGTTAATAAAATAATAAATTTTGGGGGCATAATGTTTAAGAAGGCTGTAGGGGGGGGCCTGTTTCTCTGAAAGAAAGGAAAATAAAATACAGAATCAGAGATGAACATAATAATTTTGTATCTTTTCCTTGCAAGAGATTCTGAAGTATTGTCGAATTTTATAACTTAAGCTCAGTTCGAAATTGAATGGGCTTTTCTGGCAGTAGGCACAGAAAAGTGTTCCTGTCTATGTATTCTTTCTGTGTGTACATAGATTTATTTTATTAATAAACTGTTCCTGCAAATCTATTTTGGTATTGAAATATTCGAATGTTTCCTTCCATCAATCCCCAGTTTAGCCATATGCGATTTATCGACGTTGTGGTACATCTTGATTTGAATAACTGTATCAATGTTCATAATGTTGAATTTTGGGCTTATGCCGTGTTTTATTATACTAATATTCGACGCGTTTCGAAAGAAACCATGTCTTTCATCGTCAGGAATAATCTGGAATACGACAATGTTGCTAAGAGAAAGCAACGAAGAACATATAGAAGGTGCCCAAAGATGGACGCCATTATAGCCCCATCTTTGGGCACCTTCTATATGTTCTTCGTTGCTTTCTCTTAGCAACATTGTCGTATTCCAGATTATTCCTGACGATGAAAGACATGGGTTCTTTCGAAACGCGTCGAATATTAGTATAATAAAACACGGCATAAGCCCAAAATTCAACATTATGAATAGTAACACGGGCCGTGAAAGTCTAAATGACAACTGTATCAATGCCTCTTCGTATTGATATAACCTTTACAGGAACGTCAAAATACTGCAATTTTGCCCTTTCAAGGTGCGTCAACATCCTAGTAAGTGCACAGACGTTGTACCATTTTGTTATCTCGTAAAATGCCTGCTACAACGGCAGGATTCGAACTAGCGGAACGAAAATTAGGCATATTTAGTGGTAACTTTTCTAACTGTAAGTGAACTCCAAATAGTATTAACATTTTCCTATAAATATGAATTTATATTCGCTTTGGGGTGACTGCGTGTGAAAGCCTGAAAGGAGCCGCGTGACTTGCTGCGGCAGCTGTACCGGCCCTACGCGTGACGTCACTACAGGAACTTGGCGGCCTGGACATAACGATGGCAGTGCATCATTACGCCAAGGGATGAGAAAAATGATTTCGGAATTATTAGAAAATGCCAAGAGCTATCAGTGGTTGCCATGGGAACACTACTAAATTGATGAGGGATGAGCCATCAGACGTCGCGATGACAACGCACTTGCACGAGATCAGATTCAGATTTCCATCTGACTAAGTGTGAAGCGGCTTCGGTGACGTAACTGGTAGCATGCTGAACTTCTATGCCCAAGGTCGCGGGTTCAAAGCCGGCCAAGTCGTCGGATTTTCTAAGAGCGCTAAAAATCCCTCAGTATTCTTTCCTTTGGAGGGGATGTTCCACCGTTCGTTGCGAGTTGCTGGTTGCGGTGGCATCTAGTAGCCAAGTTCACGGCTAGGTGCCGTTGACGGTAGTATCTGGTATCAACATTAGGAGCTACTGCTTGAAATTGACCGTCTGCAGTCCTTGCCTGAATTGCAGATTAATACAGCCATCACAATTCACACCGTTTATCAGACAGATTCTACACTCACCCAAAGTACACGGGGTTACATGACCGCGTTGTCGCAGCCCTAAACTGAGGAACCAACCAAAATCTCTGCGGGAGATATAATTTTGCGTGAAGAAGTAACAGACCGTTACATAGTTACACATCAGTGTCGAAACCTTGCATAAGCACAGTGTGACCACAAGTATAAAAAATGGACTCCAAATGACAAGAAGGTTACCGTCATCATAAGACAATAAAATGTTTAAAATATGCATAAAATGACGAAAAACAAAGTTAATTAATCTCCAATTATAAAATACTTTCTCGCAATTAATGACGTCTGATCCTTCTACGAAAACCTGCATATTCTGCCTATTTTCGCCTATCCCCAAGTTTGTCCGGTGAAATCTACCTCCGCCTTCCGGCGTGCCGAGAGGACTTTTTTTTAAATTCAAGTAAGGACTGCAGACGATTATTTCAAGTTCCTACTTTCGCTACCAAATAATACCGTCCACGACACTTAGCTGTGAACTTGGCTACTACTAGATGCCATCGCAACCAGCACCTGGTGACGAACTTTGGAACATAAGAACATTAATCAAACCTAACCTACAAATTTTGCTTCACACAAGTTTAGTTAGTGGATGGATCCTTTACATGCCATAAATCTATGACATGGGACCGCCGGCTTTACTTCCCCTCCGAAGGAAGGCATAATGAGGAATTTTAACGCTCTTAAAAAAACCGTCGAGTTCGGCCGGGTTTGAACCCAAAAGAAAGAAAGAAAGATAGTTACAGTAGTTAGATATTGCTATTTTAATGGAGCGGCTTCGGTGGGGTAGTCGGTAGCATGCTGAACTTATATGCCCAAGATCGCGGGTTCAAACCCGGCCGAAGTCGTAGGATTTTTTAAGAGCGTTAAACATCTCTCAGTATGCCTTCCTTCGGAGGGGAAGTAAAGCCGGCGGTCCCATGTCATAGATTTATGGCATGTTAAAAAACCATCCACTAATTACACCTGTGTGAAGCTAAATTATATATAGGTTAAACATTTGAATAACGTTCTTAGGTTTCTACGTTCGTCGTCAAGAGCCGACTGCGGTGGCATCTGGTAACTATGTTCTGAACTAGTTGGTCGTTGACGGTGACGTTTGGCGGCTAAAGTAGGAATTACTTGGAAAAAGTAAATGTCTGCACTCCGTACTTGAATTAAAACAGATAACACACACTAATACAGTCATCACAATTAACACCGGTTATCAGACAGATTCTACTCACACCCAAAGTACACGGGGCAACATGACCGCGTTGTCGCAGCCCCTAAACTGAGGAACCAACCAACCAACCATTTTAATGGGCTGAACAGTGAAGTTATCAGCCTCGCTGAAATGAATAAAGAAAGAAAGAAAGAAAGAAGAAAAGAAAGAAGGAAGGAAAGAAGGAAAGAAAGAAGGAAAGAAAGAAAGAAAGAAAGAAGGAAATAAATAAAGAAAGAAAGAAATGATGAAAGACAGAAGGAATGAAAGACGGAAAGAAAGAAAGAAAGAAAGAAAGAAGGAAAGAAAGAAGGAAAGAAAGAAAGACATAAGGAAAGAAAGAAGGAAGGAAAGAAAGAAAAGAAAGAGGGAAATAAAGAAAGAAAGAAAGAAAGAAAGAAGGAAAGAAAGAAAGAAAGAAAGAAAGAAGGAAAGAAAGAAGGAAAGAAAGAAAGAAAGAAAGAAAGAAAGAAAGAAAGAAATAAAGAAAGAAGGAAAGAAAAGAAAGAAGGAAAGAAAGAAAGAAAGAAAGAAAGAAGGAAAGAAAGAAAGGAAGAAAAAGGAAAGAAATAAAGAAAGAAAGAAAGAAAGAAAGAAAGAAGGAAAGAAAGAAATGATAAAAGACAAAAGGAAAGAAAGACTGAAAGAAAGAAAGAAAGAAAGAAAGAAAGAAAGAAAGATGGAAGGAAGGAAAGAAAGAAGGAAAGAAAGAAAGAAGGAAAGAAATAAATAAAGAAAGAAAGAAAGAAAGGAAGAAAGAAAGAAAGAAAGAAAGAAAGAATGAAAGAAGGAAAGAATGTAGGAAAGAAAGAAAGAAAGAAAGAAGGAAAGAAAGAAGGAAAGAAAGAAATAAAGAAAGAAGGAAAGAAAGAAAGAAAGAAAGAAGGAAAGAAGGAAAGAAAAGAAAGAAGGAAAGAAAGAAAAGAAAGAAAGAAAGAAAAGAAAGAAGGAAAGAAAGAAAGAAAGATGTATGACGTGATGATAGTATTGGATGATATTGATTTATGCGTATCTATCAGGCTGATTGGAGAAAGGGTTAACCTTCACCCCACCCCTTGGATTCGCCCTTGCTTCGAATTACTCGTTCATTGGATAGATTTTTTCCTCAAAATTTTGGGTACTCAACATTTTCGATTAAATCAAATAATTGTGCTGATTGTTTTAAATGATTGACAATTCGAAATATTCGAGTACTCCGAATGTTCAATAGATTTGAACTACCAAAGTATTCGGACACCTGCATTGATCAAATATTTGAATTCTTCAAACATTCGAATTTTGAATTGGTGTATATTCGAATTAATCGACAATTATAATAATGTGTTGTTGTTTGAGACTTCAGTTCTTTGACTGGTTTAATGCAGGTGTCCCTGCCTCCCTGCCCTGAGCTATTCGTTTCATCTCTACATAACTACCACACCCTACATCCGAGGCAATCTTGTTAACATATTCTAACCTTGGTCTACCCCTACAGTTCTTTTCCTCGACCCTTCCTTCCATAACTAAGCTTGCTATTCCTGGGCGTAGTAGTACGTGTCCTACCACCCTATCTCTTCTCTTCATTAGCAGTCGCCAGAACCATCTCTCCTCTCCCACACGTCCCAATACCTCTTCCGTTGTAACCCTATCCACCCATCTGTTCTTCAACATTCTCCTGTTACACCACATTTCAAACGCTTCAGTTCTCCTCTTTCCTGCTGCACCAATAGTCCATGTTTCACTTCCATAGTTTGTCACGCTCCAAACAAAGGTTTTCAAAAATGACTTCCTAAAACCTAAATCTATATTCGATGTCAACAGATTCCTTTTTTTTTTTTTTTGGAGAAATGTTTTCCTTGACTAAGCCAACCTACAGGCCTATTAGAGATACAATATGGATGCGAATGTAAACTGTGTTTGATTTGGACCCTTTACGGTGGTATTTACACGCCATTTACCTAAAAGACTTCTCATGTCAAGTGCTAGAAACTTTTAAGACTTAATCGTTAAGGGATGTTTTTGCAATGCCCTAAGCATCCACTATTCATGAGTTCGCCCATTAGGTGCACACTGGTCAGTCATTTAAGTGGCTCATCGTTCATTTAAACTCGGTGCCCTCACTTCATTACAGATACAATGGGCACACTAATCAAATACCACGCCATCGAGCTGCCAAATGCTTAGTTACTTCTGTAATTGCTGAAATAGCTCGCATGTTCCGTCACAGCTCCACTGTAATTCCAACATTAATTTGCTAATATGTCATCATCGGATTCTGAGTTTTATTTTCATTGTTATTGTTGGACATCGTGGTCAATTCAGCCACGCGTACTCGAGTATTTGTAGAATTTGTTTGATAACCTGTTTTATAAAAACTCAGCAATGTTTCTAGGTTTGTGTCGTGTCTTGTGTGGGATTTCGCCTAGGAAAACAAGCTCGCTCATCAGCGGGCTCTTGGTGTCCGTGCTCGGACCCCCACAGGAGTAGCAAACTGCGCACGCATCTGGCCGTGAAAAACAATATACCAACCAGTTTTATTGTTCATGCAGATATCACAACCATCAGTAAAGAGGAAGCCTTCGTTCTCGACATCCACCCATAGAAACTGCCAAGATGATAGTTGGCAAAGGTTTTACCATCCGAGAATGCTAGAGACATCCATAGCAGACCTATGCTTCGATGGAACAACTCCAGATGCCGTGTGTGTCATCCAAACCACATGGGTTTGACTTGACTCGTAGGATCTTGTAGGTGCTTAATCGAACAAGAACCAACACTGGCTGGTGTGCCGATTCTCTGCACAAGTACCGTCTCCGGGTTGTGATTTTAGCGCCTATAAACAGACTGTCCGCAATATAGTTCAGGGGTGTCCTCTGAGAGCTTTTTCTGGCGATCCAACGGAGTTCCTGGTGATGACAGAGAGATCTAGAGATCACATTCGTGGACTGGATAATAGTTTGTAAGCTAACTGTAATTATAATTTGTAATTAAGTAGTGGTTTTTGAGGGGTTCTAAATACTCCACCTCCACACCCTCCACACAAGATGGCGGCGGCGCGATATCTCTCGAACGCATGGTCAGATTTTGACGAATGAGGTGTCATTGAACTCGGGCTGATACCCCCTTTCCATTGGACAACATATTTCAACCCCAAAATAAAACCTACCCCTACTAGGGGGTGAAATTGTATTTTTTTAGAGAATCTCTCTTTTCAATTGCAACATGTGAGAGTTTGAATGTCGATATGGAATGAAACGATGTTCTACATAAGGTGCATATGTGCGGTGGATAGCCACTATGAATTAACATGCTTGTTTTCTGTTTTTACGCATGCCCACTCATGGCTTTTGTAAGAGGGTGGGGGAGCGGATCCCTATGGATGGGTTATTGTTGACGGGTCATTGTTGGCGGGGGTCATTGTTGCCGGGTCATTGTGGACGAGTCCTTGTGGACAGGTCCTTGTGGACGAGTCCTTGTGGACGAGTCCTTGTCCCTTTGGACTGATCCCTTTGGACGGGTCCCTTTGGCCTGGTTCCTACGGACTAACCCATGAATTTATTTAAATTATGGCAAAGGGCCTAACTACATTTGTGTGTGTTGAATTGACGTTGTTCACCACTACTATAATGGAATAACGATATGAAAGGAAAGTGACGAAATACATGTGAACACGTGTGAAATGACCTTATTACCGTCCTCCTTGTGAAACAAGTCACATCCTGTTTTGCTTCATAGGTGAGAAAATGTAAGTTCGAACCCGTGGTCGGATTTTGACGAATGAGGTGTCATTGAACTCGGGCTGATACCCCCTTTCCAATGAACAACATATTTCCACCCCAAAATAAAACCTACCCCTACTAGGGAGTGAAATTGTAATTTTTTTAGAGAATCTCTCTTTCCAATTGCAACATGTGAGAGTTTGAATGCCGATATGGAATAAAACGTTGCTCCACACAAGAGACATGTGTTTGGTGGATAGCCACTATGAATTAACATGCTTGTTTTTGTTTTTTGTTCTTTACGCATGCCCACTCATAGCTTTTGTAAGAGGGCAGGCTTTTTAAAAGATGGCGGCTGTAGTGTAACCTAAACTAACCCAACCCACGAGTGGTGATCAAAAAGTATTTTAAGTGACGCTTGTCGATTGGCAAACCAATAATCAAAGAGGGATATGTCAGGCCTTGAGGTGATAGCCCCTTTTGATTGATCCCTGTTGATTGATCTCTGTTGATTTGTCCCTTTGGACTGGTCTCTGTTGACTAGCCCCTTTTGGACGGGCCCTTTTTGACAGGGGGTCATTTTTGATGGATCCTTTTTGACAGGTGCTTTTCGACGGGTCCCTGTTGACGAGTCATTGCTGACGGGTCCTTGTTGATGAGTCCCTGTGGACGGGTCATTGTTGACGGGTCTCTATTGACAGGTCATTGTTGACAGGTCATTGATGACAGGTCATTGTTGACGGGTCATTGTTGATTGGTCCTTGCTGACAAGTCCCTGTTGATGGGTCCCTGTGGAAGGGTCCCTTTAGACCGGCCCCTTTGGACTGGTCCCTATGGACCGGCCCATGAAATTTATCCAAATTATGTCAAAGGGCCTAACTACATTTGTGTGTAAAGCAGTGTGTTGAACTGACGTTGTTCACCAGTCCTTACTACTACAATTGGATAACGATATGAAAGGAATTGATTAACTAGACATGAGTTAACTACCAACGAAACACTTTGGCGACTCTGCTTGTTATTGACCAATGAGTAGGGTTTTAGAAAAACTGTTTGCTATTTTGGGTTATATACAAAAAATGCTTAGACCTTTTGAGTGATTATGTTTGCTAAACAAGACATTATACCAGACACGATTAGGATTCTTATGTAGCTCAGACAAGGAAAGAATTTCTACAGAATCTGTTGACATTGAATATAGATTTAGGTATTAGGAAGTCATTTTGAAGGCCTTTGTCTGGAGCGTGGCACTCTATGAAAGTAAAACTTAGACAATTGGTGTAGCAGAAAAGTGGAGAATTGAAGTGTTTGAAATGTGGTGTTACAGGAGAATGATGAAGATTAGATGGGTAAATAGTGTTACTAACAAAGGGGTATTAAGACGAGTGGGGGAGAAGAGATGTATCTGGCGACTGTTAATGAAGTAAAGAGATAGGTTGGTAGAACACGTACTAAGACACCCAAGAATAGCAAACTTAGTTAAGGAAGAAAGGTTCGAGGACGAGAACTATAGGGGTAGACCAAGTTTAGAATATGTTAAACAGATAGCCTTGAATGTAGGGTGTGGTAGCTATATAGAGATGAAACGATTAGCTCGGGTCAGATAGGCGCTGAGATCTGCATCAAACCAGTCAAAGGACTAAAGACTCAAACAACAACATGTAAGTTCACTAAAATAATGTTGTGTAACGGTATATGTTAGTCAACGAACAGTAATGCATTACTAAAACCCATGACACGATACCTAAGAGCTTTTCTAAAATGATTTTAAAATGCCTTTAACCCTATATTGAACACTCAGGTCACAAGACTCATAACTGCAATGTTATGGTAAAACAAAACAAAATCTGTATTTCAAAACAAGCAAGTGGTTTAGTCAATGTATACTGGAAAAGTTTTGTAAACACTCAAGTCCTCAAGACTAATTAAATTAGTAACTGTCAGGTTGACCGAGTGGTTAAGGTGTTTGACTTAAGATCAAATTTTCTGTATAAGGAAGCAAGGGTTCGAATCCCTTACCTGATATAACTATTGCCTTGACATGGCTTGGCCACACTGCATTATTATGACACTCGGTACACAAACCATAGATATAGTGTATTGTTTAAGGCCACTCTCTTTCTGAACATAGTCAGAGACTGTTGATGGTTAACAATTGTATTAATAGTGGGACATGGGGATAGTAATTAAGAAAAACAGACAATACCCATACAATATTTTTATTAAATTCATTTTATAATAGTTACACACTGAATTCAAGTCTATCTCTTTACCATTGTTCTATATAGATGTTTAAACACAACGCTTGTTGTAGATCCTTTTACAACTTTCTCCAGGTACTCTTGCTCTTAAAAACTGGGGAAGCCGCAATGGTTTTATAAACATAAAACCCTCATCCTCTTCTTTTTCATCAATATCATCATCATCATCATCATTATGAATATTATCATCAAAATTATTATAGTCATTGTCACCATCATTATCATCATCATCATTATTCTCAACATCACTAGAGCTATCCAATTCCTCTTGTTTGTTTTCCACAGGGACCTCTTGTAGAGTCTGCGTTGCTTTTGATAGTGTTAAGGGTTTTTTGAACGATGGTATTTGTCCTAACATGTCTTTTTGAGGTGATGATGAATGCTTTTTAACAAACAATGCACTATCTTGAGCAGCAATATATTTTTCTTGGAATTGCTTTTTTACCTGGGTTAGAGTATTTTGCGTATTTAAATGTGTATTAATTTGAGATTCACAATGATGTTCTTTTGAAGTAAGTACGTTGGAGTCTTTTGTTTTAATCATTCCTCGACACTTTTTGGATCGTTGTTTTGAACATCGCCAAATAACAGTTCCATCTTTATTGGTTGTTTTTACAATATATGTATATCCTTTATAGAAGACACATGGCTTGCCATGACTGGTTGTTGAGACTTCCATATCAACTAATACATATGAATTAAATTTTAGTAAAGTCACATGAACAATCTTTAGATTGCAAGTGATTTACACACACACACACACACTTTCCTAAATGTCAAGATTTATGGATGTTGTTTTCCGCCAACAGCTGCTTACTGCGTATGACAAGGCTGGAGACTGGTAGGTGAGACGGTCTTTCACGATGTGAACACTGTAACAGGCAGTAGGCAACTGACAATATTCTTATACCCTAGTCAAGGTTAACAGGTACTTACTGCGTATGACAAGACCGTACACTCGTAGGTTAGACCGTATTTTTTGTTTGTTGCTAAGGATCCCATATATACCCTAGACATGTTAGTTCTGAACACTTAGTGGTTAATTGTATATATTGAATTTAAATACACAGCTCATACAAGCACGTTTTGCGGATGGGAGGGGTGAGAGGCTGGCAAAAAAGGAAATGTTTTAGTTTAATGAAACGTCATGTCCTAGTAGGCGTGATTTATACTAGACGCAATTGATAGTAGACGTAATTGATAGTAGGTGTAATCGATACTAGACGTGATTAATAGTAGACGCAATTGACACTAGGCGTGATTGATAGTAGGCGTGATTTATAGTAAGCGCGATTTATAGTAGACGCAAATGATAGTAGGCGCGATTGATAGTAGGCGTGATTGATAGTAGACGCGATTGATAGTAGGCGCAATTTGACATGGACGCGACTCAGATCATTTTTATATCATAAAGTTACAGTGTCAATGTTTATACAAAGTACAAGGTAGAGGGTATTTTAAGACATAACCTCAGCTCACTTAACATAACCTAACTTTACCTAACCTAACTTTGTCACGTGACATGTTCTACAAGTTTAGACTTGCTTTAAGACTGATTATGACGTCATAGATTGATGGGAGGGGTGAGAGGCTGACAAAAAAGGAAATGTTCTGGTTTAATGAAACGTCATGTCCTAGTAGGCGCGATTTATAGTAGACGCAATTGATAGTAGGCGCGATTAATAGTAGACGCAATTGATAGTAGACGTGATTGATAGTAGGCGTGATTTGACATGAGCGCGATTTATAGTAGGCGCGAAAGATAGTAGGCGCGATTGATAGTAGGCGTAATTAGACATGGGCGAGATTTATAGTAGACGCAATTGATAGTAGGCGCGATTGATAGTAGGTGTAATTGGTAGTAGGCGCGATTTGACATGAGCGCGATTTATAGTAGACGCAAATGATAGTAGGCGTGATTGATAGTAGACGCAATTGATACTAGGCGTGATTGATAGTAGGCGTGATTCGTAGTAAGCGCATTTCATAGTAGATTCAATTGATAGTAGATGCAATTGATAGTAGACGTGATTGATAGTAGGCGCGATTGATAGTAGACGTGATTGATATGGACGCGACTTAGATCATTTTTGATATTACAAAGTTACAGTGTCAATGTTTATACAAAGTACAAGGCAGAGAGGGGGTATTTTAAGACTTAACCTCAGCTCACTTAACATAACCTAACTTTACCTAACCTAACTTTGTCACGTGACATGTTCTACAAGTTTAGACTTGCTTTAAGGCTGACTATGACTATGACGTCATAGATTGATGAGAGGGGTGGGAGGTTGACAAAAAAGGAAATGTTTTGGTTTAATGAAAAGTCATGTCCTAGCAGGCGCGATTGGTAGTAGACGCAATTGATAGTAGTCGCGATTAATGGTAGGCGCAATTGATAGTAGGTGTGATCAGGTACTTACTGCATATCAAAAGGCTGTACACTCGTGTGTTAGACACTCTACCTTGTTAGACACTCTATCTTGTTAAGGACCCCTATATATTCCCTATACAAGGCTATACATGTTAGTTCTAAAACACTTAGTGGTTATTTGTATTTTAAATTTATATACACAGGTTATACAAGCACGTTTTTTCACACAGTAAAACTTTGTCAAATAGCCACATGCAACACGCAAAGTATGTTTCCGCTATCTAGCGGTGACTATGGAAACTATCTGAACATATCCTAATCTAATCCTAGCTAACTTCACCTGACGTGACCATACCGGTTTGTAAGCAACAACAACACACTAAGATTCCATGAATTCCAGAGTACTTTTAGATTAATTATCGACTCTCAACTCTTATAACTATGTCTATCCCACTCTGTCAAAAACACGATTTTTTTTTAATTTTTGCTTGATGTCAATACTAAAGTGATAATGGGTTTTCCGATCCTATCACTATAAATTCATTACCCCCACTCTTATCTCGGTCTCGACAACCATGCCTATTTTTATTATGTCAGATGATGTAATGTTCGAGTGCAAAGTGGGTGTAAAAGTGAGTGCAAAGTGAGTGCAAAAGTGAGTGCAAAAGTGGGGTGTAAAAGTGGTACCCTATTTGTAATGGCTTATTTGACAAGTTATTTTGTGGTACCCTATTCGTAATGGCTTATTTCACAAGTTGTTTTTGTCAATGTATTTAGAGGATATTTCTCTTGTTCATGGAAAGTATCTCAGCCCTTTTTATGATAGCATAATGCTTACCGTCATGTTTGTAAGCAACAACAACACACTAAAATTCCAAGAATCCAAACTACTCTAAGGTTAATGAAGGTCTCTCAACTCCATTCCACGCCTAGTCAAAAACATTATACATTTCAAATTTTTCAAAAAAGGTAAATTGAGAAAGTAGGCTATATATTTAAACTAAAAAATCATATGCTAACTCCAACACCTACGTCTATCCCATTCTCAGTCAAAATATATATATATATTCTTTAAATTTTTCCAAAAAATATTTGGAAAGTAGGCTATAATTTGAAAACTAATCATCCTAAAAAGTTATATATAGACTCAAACCAATGGCTTTTATGTCCTTAATCGTTAGAACAAAACATGGAATTTGACATTTTTCCAAATATTGATCATTTTTAAAAATGGGCTATATTTTGTAAACTATGAATTACACAAAAAATGTGTTTGACATAAAAATGACAGGTATTTACCCCCTCTACCCACAAACCAAGTCCCAGGCGTCTGGGACAAAATCCAAAAAGGTTCAATTTTGAAAGTAGACGATATTTTGAAAACTAATCATTCTAAAAAGTCATATATAGACTCAAACAAATGTCCATTAAGTCCCTTAACGTTAGAAAAAAAACTTAACATTTTTTTAATTTTTTCAAAAAAAGTCCAATTTTCAAAATTGCCTATATTTTGGAAACTAAGAATTAGTTCCAAAATGGCGGTCGTAGCTTAACTCAACCTAACCTAACCCTACGAGGTGTGATCAAAAAGTTCAAAAATGGCTGCCGTAGCTTAACTTAACCTTTGATTGATCCCTGTTGATTGACCCCTTTTGATTGATCTCTGTTGATGTATCCCTTTGGACTGGACCCTGTTGACTAGCCCCTTTGGACGAGTGTTTTTTAAAGGGGGAGTCATTTTTTACGGGTCCCGGAGGACGGGTCCTTGTTGACGGGTCCCTGTGGGCGGGCCCCTTTGATATAATTCGGATAAAATGCACGGGCCAGTCCATAAGGATCAGTGTGTGTGTGTGTAAATCACTTGTAATCTAAAGATTGTACATGTGACTTTACTAAAATTTAATTCATATGTATTAGTTGATATGGAAGTCTCAACAACCAGTCATGGCAAGCCATGTGTCTTCTATAAAGGATATACATATATTGTAAAAACAACCAATAAAGATGGAACTGTTATTTGGCGATGTTCAAAACAACGATCCAAAAAGTGTCGAGGAATGATTAAAACAAAAGACTCCAACGTACTTACTTCAAAAGAACATCATTGTGAATCTCAAATTAATACACATTTAAATACGCAAAATACTCTAACCCAGGTAAAAAAGCAATTCCAAGAAAAATATATTGCTGCTCAAGATAGTGCATTGTTTGTTAAAAAGCATTCATCATCACCTCAAAAAGACATGTTAGGACAAATACCATCGTTCAAAAAACCCTTAACACTATCAAAAGCAACGCAGACTCTACAAGAGGTCCCTGTGGAAAACAAACAAGAGGAATTGGATAGTTCTGGTGATGTTGAGAATGATGATGATGATGATGATAATGATGGTGACAATGACTATAATAATTTTGATGATAATATTCATAATGATGATGATGATGATGATAATTATGAAAAAGAAGAGGATGAGGGTTTTATGTTTATAAAACCATTGCGGCTTCCCCAGTTTTTAAGAGCAAGAGTACCTGGAGAAAGTTGTAAAAGGATCTACAACAAGCGTTGTGTTTAAAAATCTATATAGAACAATGGTAAAGAAATAGACTTGAATTCAGTGTGTAACTAATATAAAATGAATTTAATAAAAATATTGTATGGGTATTGTCTGTTTTTCTTAATTACTATCCCCATGTCCCACTATTAATACAATTGTTAACCATCAACAGTCTCTGACTATGTTCAGAAAGAGAGTGGCCTTAAACAATACACTATATCTATGGTTTGTGTACCGAGTGTCATAATAATGCAGTGTGGCCAAGCCATGTCAAGGCAATAGTTATGTCAGGTAAGGGATTCGAACCCTTGCTTCCTTATACAGAAAATTTGATCTTAAGTCAAACACCTTAACCACTCGGTCAACCTGACAGTTATTAATTTAATTAGTCTTGAGGACTTGAGTGTTTACAAAACTTTTTCCAGTATACATTGACTAAACCACTTGCTTGTTTTGAAATATAGATTTTGTTTTGTTTTACCATAACATTGCAGTTATGAGTCTTGTGAACTGAGTGTTCAATATAGGGTTAAAGGCATTTTAAAATCATTTTAGAAAAGCTCTTAGGTATCGTGTCATGGGTTTTAGTAATGCATTACTGTTCGTTGACTAACATATACCGTTACACAACATTATTTTAGTGAACTTACATGTTGTTGTTTGAGTCTTTAGTCCTTTGACTGGTTTGATGCAGATCTCAGCGCCTATCTGACCCGAGCTAATCGTTTCATCTCTATATAGCTACCACACCCTACATTCAAGGCTATCTGTTTAACATATTCTAAACTTGGTCTACCCCTATAGTTCTCGTCCTCGAACCTTTCTTCCTTAACTAAGTTTGCTATTCTTGGGTGTCTTAGTACGTGTTCTACCAACCTATCTCTTTACTTCATTAACAGTCGCCAGATACATCTCTTCTCCCCCACTCGTCTTAATACCTCTTTGTTAGTAACCCTATTTACCCATCTAATCTTCATCATTCTCCTGTAACACCACATTTCAAACACTTCAATTCTCCACTTTTCTGCTACACCAATTGTCTAAGTTTTACTTTCATAGAGTGCCACGCTCCAGACAAAGGCCTTCAAAATGACTTCCTAATACCTAAATCTATATTCAATGTCAACAGATTCTGTAGAAATTCTTTCCTTGTCTGAGCTACATAAGAATCCTAATCGTGTCTGGTATAATGTCTTGTTTAGCAAACATAGTCACTCAAAAGGTCTAAGCATTTTTTGTATATAACCCAAAATAGCAAACAGTTTTTCTAAAACCCTACTCATTGGTTAATAACAAGCAGAGTCGCCAAAGTGTTTCGTTGGTAGTTAACTCATGTCTAGTTAATCAATTCCTTTCATATCGTTATCCAATTGTAGTAGTAAGGACTGGTGAACAACGTCAGTTCAACACACTGCTTTACACACAAATGTAGTTAGGCCCTTTGACATAATTTGGATAAATTTCATGGGCCGGTCCATAGGGACCAGTCCAAAGGGGCCGGTCTAAAGGGACCCTTCCACAGGGACCCATCAACAGGGACTTGTCAGCAAGGACCAATCAACAATGACCCGTCAACAATGACCTGTCTTCAATGACCTGTCAACAATGACCTGTCAACAATGACCTGTCAATAGAGACCCGTCAACAATGACCCGTCCACAGGGACTCATCAACAAGGACCCGTCAGCAATGACTCGTCAACAGGGACCCGTCGAAGAGCACCTGTCAAAATGGATCCATCAAAAATGACCCCCTGTCAAAAAGGGCCCGTCCAAAAGGGGCTAGTCAACAGAGACCAGTCCAAAGGGACAAATCAACAGAGATCAATGAACAGGGATCAATCAAAAGGGGCTATCACCTCAAGGCCTGACACATCCCTCTTTGATTATTGGTTTGCCAATCGACAAGCGTCACTTAAAATACTTTTTGATCACCACTCGTGGGTTGGGTTAGTTTAGGTTACACTACAGCCGCCATCTTTTAAAAAGCCTGCCCTCTTACAAAAGCTATGAGTGGGCATGCGTAAAAAACAAAAAACAAAAACAAGCATGTTAATTCATAGTGGCTATCCACCAAACACATGTCTCTTGTGTGGAACAACGTTTTATTCCATATCGGCATTCAAACTCTCACATGTTGCAATTGGAAAGAGAGATTCTCTAAAAAAATTACAATTTCACTCCCTAGTAGGGGTAGGTTTTATTTTGGGGTGGAAATATGTTGTTCATTGGAAAGGGGGTATCAGCCCGAGTTCAATGACACCTCATTCGTCAAAATCCGACCACGGGTTCGAACTCACATTTTCTCACGTATGAAGCAAAACAGGATGTGACTTGTTTCACAAGGAGGACGGTAATAAGGTCATTTCACACGTGTTCACATGTATTTCGTCACTTTCCTTTCATATCGTTATTCCATTATAGTAGTGGTGAACAACGTCAATTCAACACACACAAATGTAGTTAGGCCCTTTGACATAATTTAAATAAATTCATGGGTTAGTCCGTAGGAACCAGGCCAAAGGGACCCGTCCAAGGGGATCAGTCCAAAGGGACAAGGACTCGTCCACAAGGACCTGTCCACAAGGACTTGTCCACAAGGACCTGTCCGCAAGGGCTTGTCCACAAGGACTCGTCCTCAAGGACCTGTCAACAATAACCCATCAACATGGGCTCGACAGCAGGGGGCTCGTCAACAATAACAGGGGCTCTTACCTCAAGGCCTAACATGCCCCTCTTTGATTATTGGTTTGCAGAACAACGTTACATTCCATATCGGCATTCAAACTCTCACATGTTGCAATTGGAAAGAGAGATTCTCTAAAAAATTCAATTTCACCTTCTAGTAGGGTAGGTTTTATTTTTGGGGTTGAAATATGTTGTCCAATGGAAAGGGAGTGTTCGCCTGAGTAATTTGACACCTCGTACAAGTCTCTAGCCTGATTGGTTCGCGAGATATTGCCATTTTAGTATTCCAGCGGTGGCGGTGGCGGTGGTATCTGAACCGCTCAAAAACCACTAATTAATTAGTGATGTAGAGGGAGTTAACACCACAGAAGTGACAAAGAATTAGCTCAGGACGACTTCTACTGAGTTTGAACCCGCTACCTTGGGAATAGAAGCTCAGCATGCTACCAACTATGCCACGGAAGCCGCCCGAATAAAGAGTAAATAGATAATGGTGTAACACTTAATGAAATGTGTGAAAGTACATTTTCAAATTTGAAATTCAAAAGAAAGGTATTTTTTAAGTACTACTAATGGAATCATTTAAATATTAATTATTTAGCAACTAATGCATTTAAAATATAATTTACCTGTTACGAGAAAAACTTGTAAATTCACTAAAGCTGACATTTCTAACATACTCGCTCATCAAAAGCTTGCCATTAAAGGGGTTAAAATTGTAGCCACATTTTTTTTAGCGTATGAGCCAGGAATTTCACTGTTCACATCGTGCATCAGTGGATACTTTCAAACTCAAGTATCCATCTCATCAATCCCGATAAATATAAATGAAATTATTTACATAGTTTATTATCCGATTCCAGGTACGATCGAAAAGGTTGTAGCATACTAATACCTTCCTGCCACCTACCTTAATCATCATACTAATATATAACAAGAAGTTCCGTGAAGAACTATACAGCCTACTTTTCATGCCAATGATTATTCTACAGAATATGAACCAATATAGAATAATGACGAAATTAAGTTGGTAATATCGAAATATCTAATTAGTTCAAAATATACCTGGTATAATGTAGCCTAATAGAGCACTACAGTTGGCAGCTCTGGTGACTGAATATATTCTTAGTTCCATTTCTTAAGGTACAGAATATAAAATTTGGTTGAAGTCCAATGGACGTTACATGCAGTTAGACACTGGATCTATCAGCACGCGTAAAAGCATATTGCCACCAATGTCATGCGTGTGCTGGTCAGAAATAATCTAAAATATTATGATATCTTGTTGTGCCAATTTTGGATGAAATCCATTTGTTAGTATAGAAGTTACATGTATTTTAAAATTGGACATATCAGCAGGCATAGAATCATGTTGGCAGCACTGCCTTGTATTAATTACTCCAAATTAATCTAGAATGTCAGGTGTTATACGTGTGCAAAGTATAGAGCTGTTGGCTTGCATACTTTCTGATATATTGATATTAGGGTAAAAAAATATAGACAGCATTTATTAACAGTTGGCAGCCCTGATTTCTCTTAACAATACTTATAGTCATATCTGTTATGGTACACATAGCACATACGAAATTTGGTTGAAATCCAACTGATAGTATAGAAGTTACATGTATTTAAAAATTGGTACTATCTGCAGGCCTATAATCATGTTGGTAGAACTGACGTATATAAGTTACTCCAAATTAATCTAAAATGTCAGAATATACATGTGCATAGTTTAAAGCTGTTGGCTTGCATACTCTCTGATATATTGGTATTTGGATAAAATAAATAAATAGAGAGAGCAATTATTAACAGTTGGCAGCCCTGGTGGCTCTTAAGAATACGCGCAGTCATATCTGTTTATGTACAGATATTACATACAATATTTGGTTGAAATCCAATTGATAGTGTAGAAGTTATATGCATTTAAACATTGGACTTATCAGAAGGCTTAACATTATTTTGGCAACACTGTCATGGTTGGACTCCTGGAAATTAAACTGAAATAGTCTTATCTACCTGTGTGCCAATTTTGGAATAGCTCCCATGCATACCTTGCAAGATATCCAACATGGAGCTCAAATTTCTAGTGCTTTTTCCAGCAGTTGGTAGCACTGACATCATTTTAAAATATGGACGTGAGATATTCCGGTGCACATCTTTACTGATACTAAATTTGGTTTTGATTGCTGCAGCCGTTTAGGAGTTGATAGGGGGGGACACACACACACCGCCAGACAGACAGACAGACAGACAGACAGACAGACATTTTCCCGGATCGATCTCATAAGTCTACTTTTTCCTCATTCTTGCAAAATGTGAAAAGTAGGCTAAAAATGAGATGGTGTGTGTCTGTCTTTCTGTCTGTCTGTCTGTCTGCCTGTATGTCTGTGTGTTACTCAATAACGCAAGAACCACTGGTCCGATTTAAATGAAATTTTGCATGGATGTAGCTGACTTACCAGGTTTACATATAGGATACTTTTGATTTCGAAATTTTGCACTATTAAAAATGGCGACCATTTTAGTGACGTCACTAGACCCTTTGGTTTCAAAATTTCATATTTCCATATCAAATAAAAAGAGAACGGTAGGAAATAGACAACTTTTGATGGCACATATGAGCTTCGAAATTTAATTTCTTATCTGAAAGTTCCTTATCACTTTTCGAGTATCTCCAACAGTTAGCGAGTAAAACCGACATTTGTGACGTCAGTACACCCTTTGGTTTCAAAATTTCATATTTCCTTTTCAAATAAAAAGAGAACGCTAAGAAATAGCAAACTTTTGACGGTATACATGAGCTTAAACATTTAATTTTCTATCTTAATGGTCCTTATCACTTTTCGTATATCTCCAACGGTTAGCGAGTGAAACCAAAATCTGTGCAATAAAACAAGGTCAACACCGAGCGGTGCAGTAAATCTCTCTATAACAAGAGTTTAGTGCTTTTCAGTCGGTCAACACGAATGTACACAAAAGAGATGGGTTATGCCCCAATCCTGAAATAAATTACATGAGATTAATACACACTAGGATGACCAGTTTCGATCGTCAAGCGATCATCAGTAGATCCATTACACTTAGGCTACAAAATCTATGTTTGAAATACAGGTGAAAATATTTACAATATGTACAATTATTTAGTTGCAGTATTGGTACTGCAACTGTCAGTGTGTGCTAAATGCAGTATATATGTTAGGTGAAATGCTAAATGGTGATAGCTATCCGTAGATTGTACTTTAGAGAGATTATATGGTTGTAAACTATGGTTAAACTATAAAATTTTAGGCTAACTACTTATCTGATTGTCTTCCGTACAACAGCTACTCGCAGTTTTCGTGCTCACTGGAACTCAATGTGCGGTCGACTGTGGTGGTTATCTTTACGACTGGTTTTTCCCTGCTTTCTCCCCCTGTCCCTACGTGCTCTGGGGAGTATTAGCGATGTGTTTATGTGAGGTGTTGCCAACCTAGATAAGATGTATGTTATTGAATGAGGTGGGTCTACAACTATTAAAGACCGTGGATTAGCCCTCGCCACGCGTGGAGCATAACCCATTCGAACTAAGCGTTGACGGTCTTATGAGGACGTCCCGGCACCTTTAATACTGCCGCGAATATGGGCCTTGGTTTATTGCAGACGAAAAGTACATCGTACACCTGATCCAGATAACATTTACCTATTAAAGACCCCCTAATTTCCCCCCTTTTTTATTTAGCTTGGCTGTGTCGCTAAATTGTGGTTTGTTTCCGACAGGGTGTGTTTTTTAGTAGCGCGAAGAGGGGTGAGCTCTCCGTGAACGTGTGTTCATTTAGATTGTTGGGATTGTTTCGTTTGGCTAGGTGTATCTCGATTGCTTCCTTTATGTCAAGAGCTCTGCCTTTCGATTCGTGATGGATTATTTTAAGGTCCGACTCGATGTTGGTAAAGCTGTGCCCTGCGTCACACATATGTTCGCACACGGCTGAATGTGTTCCTTATCTTATCGCATTCCTATGTTCATTATAACGTGTGTCTACTTGCCTTCCACTCTGCCCGATGTAATTAGCTTGACAATCGGTGTCTTGGCACGTTATAGAATATACCCCTGACCTTGAATACGGGTCACGTTTATTTAGATTACTATTTTGGAGGTGCCTAGCGGTTGTGTTTTTCGTCGTGAAAGCTATCTTTATGCCTTGCTTTTTGAATAGGTTAGTGATTTTATATGTATTCGCATTCACATAGTTGAAACGCGCAAATTTTTTCTCATTACTGTCCGGTTTGGGAATCGTTTTATCTTTATTTTTATGTTTGGCTATAATTTGATTTATTTTGCTTGGCGAGAAGTTGTTTTCCTTTGCTATTTGCATAATAGTTCTTATTTCCTTATTATAGTTGTCTTTTGACATGGGTATGATTAAAGCCCTGTGCACCATTGAATTGAAACCCGCTAGTTTGTGCGTAATGGGGTGATTAGACTGATTGTCGATTGCATGCGAGGTTTGTGTTGCTTTCCGGAATATGGAATATGAAAGGTCGTTGTCTTTACGTTCAATAGTTATATCGAGATAATTTATTTTCCGGTCTATTTCGGATTCCTTAGTGAATTTGATAGAGTGGTGAAGGCTATTAATGGATTGGAGAATTGTTTCTTCGCTTGTTATTTCGGTATCGTAGATGCAAATTACATCATCTACGTATCTTTTCCATATTACTATTCCCTTTTGTTGTTTGGGGCGCGGTGGCTCAGCGGTCTAGCTGTATGCCTCTCACCAAGGCGGTCCGGGTTCGATTCCCGGTCAATGCATGTGAGATTTTCGAAGTGAAATGCCATGTCCTGTGGTTCGGATTCCACGTAAAAAGGAGGTCCCGTGGCTCATGATCTCAAGATTAACGGTCACGTTAAACTACAAGCTTCCTTTTCCTTCCTTCCTTTGTTGAAGTCTTTTCTAAGACCGCATTTTCTAGTGCATTGATGAAGATGTCAGCGATTAACCCACTTAGTGGCGATCCCATTGCTAGGCCTTCTCTCTGTGTGTATATTTTATTGTCGAATTGAAACACGTTTTGGGTGAGAACGACCCTCAGTAATCTCACAATCTCTTCAATTTCTTTTACTGAATTGTTGGATTTTAAGTTGTTTTCGATAGTGTTGATTGCTTCAATAATCGGTATATTGGTGTACATGTTAGTTACGTCGAAGGATACTAGCCTGAAGCTAGGTTTCATTTGTAGGGTGTTCAATGCTGTTACTAGTTCTGTTGTGTTCTTTACAGAGTTGTTTTTGTCGTTGGAAAGACGGCATTTTAAGATTTTTAGTAACTCTTTGATGATTTTGTAATTAGGGGCATTCCTACAATTGACTATTGGTCTCATTGGGCATTCTTTTTTGTGTATTTTTGGTTGTCCCCTCAATGACGGTATTTTCGGGTTCATGTTTATTAGTTTTGATTTTTCGGCTTTGGTCAGTATGTATTCTGTTTCTTTTAGCGCACTTTTTATTTATTTTTGGAATTTGTTGGTGGGGCCTTTTGTTAATTTCTTGATTTCGTTGTTGTTTAGGAATTCGACTGTTTTTTCAATGTATTCTGTTTTGTTCAAAATTACCGTAGTGTTTCCCTTATCTGCTTTTGTGATGATTAAGTCATGTTCTTTTATTTTTTGTTTCAACGATTTTATTTCTTTGAGTTGTTTGTTGTTTTGATAGCAATAACATTCAAAACAACAAACAACTCAAAGAAATAAAGTCGTTGAAACAAAAAATAAAAGAACATGACTTAATCATCACAAAAGCAGATAAGGGAAACACTGCGGTAATTTTGAACAAAACAGAATACATTGAAAAAACAGTCGAATTCCTAAACAACAACGAAATCAAGGAATTAACAAAAGACCCCACCAACAAATTCCAAAAACAAATAAAAAGTGCGCTAAAAGAAACAGAATACATACTGACCAAAGCCGAAAAATCAAAACTAATAAACATGAACCCGAAAATACCGTCATTGAGGGGACAACCAAAAATACACAAAAAGGAATGCCCAATGGGACCAACAGTCAATTGTAAGAATGCCCCTAATTACAAAATCAGCAAAGAGTTACTAAAAATCTGTTCTGTTTTGTTCAAAATTACCGTAGTGTTTCCCTTATCTGCTTTTGTGATGATTAAGTCATGTTCTTTTATTTTTTGTTTCAACGACTTTATTTCTTTGAGTTGTTTGTTGTTTTGATAGCAATAACATTCAAAACAACAAACAACTCAAAGAAATAAAGTCGTTGAAACAAAAAATAAAGAACATGACTTAATCATCACAAAAGCAGATAAGGGAAACACTGCGGTACTTTTGAACACAACAGAATACATTGAAAAAACAGTCGAATTCCTAAACAACAACGAAATCAAGGAATTAACAAAAGACCCCACCAACAAATTCCAAAAACAAATAAAAGTGCGCTAAAAGAAACAGAATACATACTGACCAAAGCCGAAAAATCAAAACTAATAAACATGAACCCGAAAATACCGTCATTGAGGGGACAACCAAAAATACACAAAAAGGAATGCCCAATGGGACCAACAGTCAATTGTAAGAATGCCCCTAATTACAAAATCAGCAAAGAGTTACTAAAAATCTTAAAATGCCGTCTTTCCAACGACAAAAACAACTCTGTAAAGAACACAACAGAACTAGTAACAGCATTGAACACCCTACAAATGAAACCTAACTTCAGGCTAGTATCCTTCGACGTAACTAACATGTACACCAATATTCCGATTATTGAAGCAATCAACACTATCGAAAACAACTTAAAATCCAACAATTCTGTAAAAGAAATTGAAGAGATTGTGAGATTACTGAGGGTCGTTCTCACCCAAAACGTGTTTCAATTCGACAATAAAATATACACACAGAGAGAAGGCCTAGCAATGGGATCGCCACTAAGTGGGTTAATCGCTGACATCTTCATCAATGCACTAGAAAATGCGGTCTTAGAAAAGACTTCAACAAAGGGAATAGTAATATGGAAAAGATACGTAGATGATGTAATTTGCATCTACGATACTGAACTAACAAGCGAAGAAACAATTCTCCAATCCATTAATAGCCTTCACCACTCTATCAAATTCACTAAGGAATCCGAAATAGACCGGAAAATAAATTATCTCGATATAACTATTGAACGTAAAGACAACGACCTTTCATATACCATATTCCGGAAAGCAACACAAACCTCGCATGCAATCGACAATCAGTCTAATCACCCCAGTACGCACAAACTAGCGGGTTTCAATTCAATGGTGCACGGGGCTTTAAACATACCAGTAGTGTGATTTGCTAGACTCCAAATATTGCATCATCATGACCAGAAATTGCGTAATCCTGATGACGTCATGGGTCCTTAGAGCGAGCACGTGGTCCAGGTGGGATCAGGTGATTGGCTAATGGCTAGAATGACCACCACGCCTTGTGATCGCATGGAGAGGACAGCAGAGGTCAGTTGTGTATCATGGCTATTAATTATTGATTGATTAATGAATTATATTTAGGTAATTGTTCAAGGAAGTGGAGAGAGTCTTGGGTGTCATAACTTTTGAATGAGAGTGTACGGCGAGGCGGTCGACATAGCTGGCCCGCTACCAGACATGTGGCATTCATCTGTTCCGTTTTTTTTGTTGCTCGCGCCATGCTGGCGAGGCGTGAGACCAGCCCGCGCTCTCCGCACATGTGACGCATGGCTGTTAAAGTTTTTTGCTCGCGCTCGCTAAATAAGTCAAGTGGCGTTGTAAAGCTAGACTCTGTTTAAGTACAGCATATATCACCAGAGCGTGGGAGTGAACTTGTGTTACTCGTTGTCGCTATGTTATGTCTGTTTAATTTAAATGATGTTAACATTTTTTGTGTTCCGGCTTGCTTCATGATCTAAATCTGGTTACGCTGTTTTATAAGTCAAGTGTGAAATGAATCTTGGTGTGTTTGTTTCTTGTTTCATAGCCGTCATTAGTCAAATCTGTAATTTTTAATGAGAGAACAAGATCTGAAGCCAGTTCCCAGAGCTCCATGTGAAATGTTTAAAATAGCTTTTTGCAGTTTGATATTCACAATATATAAGAGCACTTGGCTATGAAGTAACACTCAGTTTCAAAGTAACACAGTTGACGTCTTATACTCTATCATTATGACCATGTATGGAAGCCTTCTTGTCAAGCTCCAGCAGCTAGGTGAGATAAAATCTCTGAGAGAGCGAGCAGAGAGGCTTGGATTAAACTTTGCCGTGAGCGCTCTCAAAGTGGAGGAGGACGTATGGTTTAACAGGTTGAGCAATTTACACCAAGATATGTTCAACTGTGAACTATTGGATATCATTCGAGACCGCCAGCATTGCCGGGAGTTGGTTTCAGATGGTGTAACTCCCCACATATTGGGAGTAATCATTCAGCGGCTGCAAGCGATCGACTCAGACACTATTGAGCTGCTCGATTTTCCGCCGCTGGAGGAAGAGGGTGTGGGGGGTGGTGATCATGCGGGCATGGATGCCGAAGAAGAAGAAGAAGAAGAAGAAGAAGAAGAAGAAGTCCAAATTGTGAACTAAAATGGACGGTGGACAGTGGTTGCTTTTTAAAATTGTGCAGTGTAAATTTTTTTAAAAATATATTTATTTGATCATTTGTGGTTTACATTAATTATATAATATTAAATAGTGAAAAATGATATGATCTTCGTTCTTAAAGTGGTAAGTAGTTCTTTTTCCAACAAGCTGCGGAGAATTGAAGATGCTGTGTTGTTTGCAGAGTTGAAATATGCTGGTCTTGTGCACGGGTAAGTACAATCATTCTTTTCTTTCTTGCGTGTGTTGGTTTTAGTGAGCTGAAAAATATATATAGAGACACATTAATAATAATAATAATAATAATAATAATAATAATAATAATAATAATATTTTTGCGAGGTATAAAAAAAATAAAAAAAACTTACACTGTTGTAATTAGAAGATATTTTTGTTGGGGATCCATGAGTTGTGAGTTGAATCGAATCCAAGCCAAGATATGAAGGCTCGGGTTCCTTTTCTACGTAGTACTTTGTCGACTAAGTAAATATTAGGATGTTTTGTTCGTTGTAACTCTGCTTCATAAAACGCTCCAAATATAGGCAAATTTTTATTATCATTTAAAAGATATGTTCGTGGATTAGTATTTTGAACTTTATAAATTGTAAATAATTCCGTTGTCCAATTAGCTTCGTAGTCTTTAGTGAAGGGTTTCTTGATTTTTGATATTCTTACAATGTCGTTGTTGTTTGAGTCTTCAGTGTTTTGACTGGTTTGATGCAGCTCTCCATGCCTCCCTGTCCTGAGCTAATCGTTTCATCTCTACATAACTACCACACCCTACATCTGAGGCAATCTGTTTAACATATTCTAACCTTGGTCTACCCCTACAGTTCTTGTCCTCGACCCTTCCTTCCATAACTAAGCTTGCTATTCCTGGGTGTCTTAGTAAGTGTCCTACCAACCTATCTCTTCTCTTCATTAGCAGTCGCCAGAAACATCTCTCCTCTCCCACTCGTCTTAATACCTCTATGTTTGTAACCCTATCTACCCATCTGATCTTCATCATTCTCCTGTAACACCACATTTCAAATGCTTCAATTCTCCTCTTTTCTGCTGCACCAATAGTCCAAGTTTCACTTCCATAGAGCGCCACGCTCCAGACAAAGGCTTTCAAAAATGACTTCCTAATACCTAAATGGTATTCCCGTGGTCTCATCCATGTGTATATTCTTCTATTGTGGTTATTGATGTCAGCAGATTCCTTTTTTGTAGAAAAGCTTTCTTTGCCTGAGCCAACCTACTTTTTATATCCTCTTTGCTTCGTCCATCACTGGTTATTCTACTTCCTAAGTAACAGAAGTCTTCTACTTCCTTCAGCTTTTCACCTGTCAATTTGATCTCCATAGAGGTTTCTGATTTATTTCGGCTGCATTCCAGTATTTTTGTTTTACATTTATTAATTTTCATCATGAATTCTTTCTGTAAGACGGAGTCCATACCATTCAAAAACTCATTCACATCCTCAGGCTTGTCGGCCAAGATGACTATGTCATCAGCAAATCTCAGAGTTGAAATTATTTCTCCTTGAATCTTCACTCCCACTTTAAATGTTTCTCTAACTTCCTTCATTGCTTGTTCAATGTAAAGATTGAAAACTATGGGTGATATGTTGCAGCCTTGCCTTAAACCTTTCTGAATACCAGCCTCTCTCTCATGTCCTTCAACTCGAATGACTGCTGTCTGGTTTCTGTATGGATTGTATATCACCCTCCTATCCCTGTACTTTATTCCAATCGATTTCAAAATGTCAAACAATTTAGTCCAATCAACGTTATCGAAAGCCTTTTCTAAGTCTACAAAAGCCATGAACGTTCTCTTATCTTTCCTTATTCTACCTTCCAAAATCAGCCTAAGACTTAGTACAGCTTCCCGTGTTCCTACATTTCTCCTGAAACCAAACTGGTCTTCACCCAACTCCGTTTCTATCTGGCTTTCAATCCTCTTGTAAATTATCCTAGACAGGATCTTTGAAGCATGAGTAATCAAGCTGATTGTACGGTAATCTTCACATCTGTCAGCTCCCACTTTCTTTGGTATAGGGATGATTACATTCTTCTTGAAATCAGGGGGTACCTTACCTGTCTCATAAATCCTACACACCAAGTGAAATAACCTGATCAGACCTTCATCTCCTATGCAGCGTAGCAACTCAATCGGTATATCATCTATGCCTGGTGCTTTGTTCCTGCTTAAGTCTTCCAAAGCTCTATCAAATTCTGATCTCAATATTAGATCTCCTTTCGCATCCTCATCAATTTCCTCCTCCCTTTCCATTACATGATTCTCAATCTCCTTTCCCTTATACAAACTCTCTATGTAAGCTTTCCATCTCTCAACCTTTTCTTCCCTATCTGTTAGAGGCTTTCCATTTGTGTCCTTAATATTACAGCACTTAGTCTTCTTTTCCCCAAAAGTATTCTTAATCCTTCGATAAGCTGTGTCTACTTTTCCTAATTTCAGACAATTTTCTATACCTGCACATTTCTCTTTCAACCATTCTTCTTTCGCTTCCTTGCACTTCTTGTTAACCTCATTTCTCAGACGTCTGTATTCTGCTTTCCCCTTCTCATCTCTTACATTCTTGTGTTTCCGCCTTTCATCCATCAATTCTAGTATATCCTGAGTGATCCACGGTTTTCTACCTATTCTTTCTTTCCTACCAATGTTTTCTTCTGCGGATTTTGTTATTTCATTCTTCAAAAGTGCCCATTCGTCTGCAATTAAAGTTTGTTTAGGGTTTTTCATTAGTCCTTCTTTTATACTCTTCTTGAATCTTTCGTTTACATCCTTCTCTTTCAGTCTGTCTATTGCCCACCGTTTTGGCTTTTGATTTTTCTTCAGTTTCTTCAACTTTAATCTGCATTTCATTACAACCAGATTGTGGTCAGAGTTCATGTCAGCACCAGGATATGCTTTACAATCCAAAATCTGGTTTCGAAACCTCTGCTTGACCATAATGAAGTCGATTTGGTAACGCCCTGTATCTCCTGGTCTCATCCATGTGTATATTCTTCTATTGTGGTTATTGAATAAGGTGTTAGCTATGACCAACTCATGCTCGGTGCAGAATTCTACCAGCCTGCTTCCTCGATCATTCCTTTCACCTAATCCGAAATCTCCTACTATCTTCCCTTCTCTCCCTTTTCCTACCACAGCATTCCAATCTCCCATTACTATAACATTTTCATCACCCTTGATATACCTCAGAATTTCGTCTATTTCTTCGTAGACCTTTTCAACATCCTCATCATCAGCTTGACTGGTAGGCATATAGACTTGTACCACTGTGGTGCAGGTAGGTTTAGTATTGATTTTTGCTACAATAATCCGTTCACTATATTGTTCATAATATTCCACCCGCTGTCCAAGTTTCCTACTCAATATGAGGCCAACCCCTGCTTGGCCATTGTTTGATTTAGTGCTAATGACCCTATAGTCTCCTGACCAAAGTCTTGTTCTTCCTGCCTGCGCATTTCACTAATCCCAACCAAATCCCACCTCAACCTATCCATTTCCCTTTCTAAGTTTTCTAACCTTCCACTTCCTAGCAGACTTCTAACATTCCACGCTCCGATCCGTAGAATGTCAGATTTCCTCTTTGTCACTTCTGTGATGTTAATCCCCTCTCGAGTAGTCCCCACCCGGAGATCCGAACGGGGGACTAGTTTACCTCCGGATTGAAATTTTACAAGGGAGGAGGCCATCATCACATGTAATTATGCATAGAGAGGTGCATATCCTCGGGAATAGCATACGGCTGTAGTTTCCCGTTGCTTTCAGCCGTGCAGCAGGACGCAGTGTAGCCATTATTTGGCTTATATTATCAATATCTTAACCGTCTATAAGACTAGTAAAGAATTGATTTATTCTGAAAGGCTGCTACTCCCTTTCAGAATAAGTAAAGAGCAATTCTACTAAACAAAAATACTAACCTTCTACCGTACTAACAATTAAATACCAAAATTCTACTAACGAAAAAATACTAAAGTTCCACCAACAACAAATACTACCACTAAAACAGTCTGTCACCAGGCACACTCACATGCACCCTCACACATCACAGTCTACTGAAACAATGAACTAGAACTAATAAACAATGCAACTGCTACCAGACACACTCACACACCACAGTCTAATAGAACAATGACATATATCTAATAGACAAACTAACTACCTACTTACAACTAAAACTAACTACATACGTACTGTACTGTTATTTGAATTGACAATGTCACCGATTTTATATTTTGGTTTTCTTAAAGTTTCATTATATTGTGTTGGCAAGCTGGGTGGATTGTTTCTTTTTACATCAATAAGTTTCATGCCGATGCTGCGATGTATTTTGTGATTATACTTTACTAATAACTCAGGCAAAATATGTACCCATCGGTAAGAACCTCGTGTTGTGAATTCTTTCCACATCGATTCCTTAAGAGTTCGATTAAATCTTTCTACCACGCTCGCTTTAAAGTAGCTCCCAGTGGAATAATGCTTTAGATTTTGTTTCTGAGACCATGTTTTGAATTCACTGTTATAAAATTCCGTTCCTCGATCGGTGTGAAAATAATTGGGCAATCTTTTACTTTGAGAATAAACAATATTTAAGCTTTTTACAATCTCACTTCCTTTTTTGGTTTTAAGAGGAATTGCCCATGCATATTTCGAGTAAACGTCAATAATGGTTAATAAATATTTAAATCCATTATTCCATTTTGCAAGTTTGGACATGTCCACAAGGTTAGCTTCATGGAGGTCATCGATTCCTTTGCTAATAACACGTCGTCTTTTAAACTTTTTTCTAAGCGGTGCGTGAAGTTCTTTTGCAATTTCTCGTCTGATTTCGTTCATAGTTATTTTCCAAACAATGTTTTATAACATACTGTGCATTGTTTTACAAACGTTTGAATTTTTATTCAATATATCCTGCATTTCTTAGTTCTTCTTCAATTGCAAAGATTTCGCTGTCGAGTCCTGTGTGACCTGCAGCTTTCGATGCAATTAATTTTTTAAGTCTTGATACCAATTTGTTTGGTTCATTCCAGTGAACGAATTCAATATTGTTTCCGCCTTCAAATTTCCAAATGGCTTGTGGCGCGATGTGTTTTTTTTTGACCATATCCAGTATGCATCGTAGTATTTGCTTCTTCTTCATTTTCATCTGCTGTTTTTATAATTCTATCTATGTCTTCAGTGAGAAGGGGTTCAATTATATGCCTATACTTATAAGATTGCGTTCCTCTTGGAGCTGCATTGCTTGTATAATTTCTTTTGTGCACGTTTGAAACATTTAATAATTTCAAATATGAACTTAAATCACTCCTATCTATTAGAGTGGGGTCTGGTACTTTCCTTTGAATCAATTCAAGTAGACCTTCTGTTATAGGAAATTTTTCACCACCAACTTTTATCCACTTTTTATCAAAGAAAACTCGTTCACGTCCCAAGTATTGATTTCTTATCGTTATACCATATGTTCTATCCACGTTTTGTTTAATGAACGGATCAAAGTAGCGGTTAAGTAGTGAAATTATTTTGATGCTATCTCCATCTTCTTCGTCTGAAGTAGCAGTGGATTCAGAATCGTCATATTTTCGTTTTCTTTTTCGATTTTCTTTATTTTGAGTTGACGTATTAGCAATAGCAACAAGTTGATTTAATGAACTTGTTACTGGTTTAAAGTTAGTCTCTATATCTAATTCTTTTCGTCTAACATCATTTTGAAGTGAAAGATACTTGTCTTTAACATCTTTTATTACGCGAGAAAGTTTATCCTTTACTCGACTTTCAGCTTTAATCTTCGAGCTCTTCTCCATGACTAAACGGAAATTGTGGTTGTTTTACTTATTTATAGTATATTCAAAATCGATTTGAAGAGGAAGTTCATCAATTTTATGTTTTTTAGGGTCTCTAAGTCGAAACTGAATTTCATCTTGCTCTTCAACAACAATATCACTGCCATCCAGTTCAATCTCTTGACGTATATTTAAAATTGCATACTCAATTGGAGATCTTGGTGAAACAAAAATTGGTTTTAATATGCCTTTGTAGGGAAGTTGGTACTGTATGTTATGATTATGAAGCGTGTATACTGGTGAATGGATTGATGGTGTGTTGGAGAATTTCAGAATAAATTTCGATAAGTTCTTTTTCTTTACTTCATCTTTTAATATACCATATTCTTCTTTGGATGCAGTAAAACTTTCGAGTGGTTCTTTGTTAACCAATTGCTCAATTTTTTCTAGTTCAGTTTTTAACTTGTTATATTCTTCTTTGGATTCAGCAGCATAACTTTCCAGATCTTCTTTTTTTAACAATATTGAGATTGTTATCAACACCCTCAATACGAGTTTGTAAATTGCTTAAAATTTCTTTTAGTTGATTAACTTCAGTTCGTGAAGCAGCATAGTGTTCTACAAACCGTTTATTTGTCACATCTTGGTCGTTAACAGGAAACTCAACATTTGTTTGTTTTTGATGTTGTAGATTGTTTACAGTTTGTTTCAATTGATCAAATTCATGTCGGGAAGCGGCATATTGTTCAACAAACGTCTTATTTGCAACATCGTTATCGTATATGGGATTGTTTACGTGAGTAATTCGTTTACTCATCATATTTAAAGTTCCACCATCGTCTACGTTTAAAAAGTTTTGTTTATTAAATTTAGTGATTAAGTCTTCTAGATCTTTTCGAGAGGCAGCAAAGTTTTCTAAGTAATATTTGTTTATTGCATCTAACGAATCGATTGGTTGAGATATGTTTGTTATTCTTCTATTTAACATATCTACAGTTTCATCATCTCTGTTTATATTCAAAAGAGATTTTTTAATTTCATCGAGTTCATTTGTTACATGAGTTTTAAGAAAAGAATACGTTACCGCATCTTGATTTTGAATTGGATCTTTAACATTTCTTATTCTTTTGTTACCCAAGTCGAGAGTATCTTGATCATACGGAAAGTGATCTTCTGAAAATTCTCGCACTAAACCATGAATGAATTCTACTCGTTGTACCACTTCGGTTATTCGGGTCTCAAGATATTTTTTTTAATATTCGATGTATGTTGCTGCATTGCAATAAGGTTTACTGCATCATTTGCAGATGATGGTAAAGCTAAGCCCGCGAGACGTTTGTTTTGAAAGTCAAGTTCTTTTTTCTCTATTTTACAAATTGAAAAAATTAAACCTTTAAGGTCGTTAAAGTTTCGTTGTATGACTTCTTTAGACTCGATTTTATTTAGCTCATTCAATAACTTCAGTACATAACCTTTGTTGCACGCATCTTCAACATGTATTGGCGTTCCAACATTTTTTAACCGTTTGCCGTTAATACTTAGATGTCCGTCGCTTGTTGTTGTTGTTAGTTGATTTCCATATTGCAGTAGCTTATCATCAACATATGATTTAGTTGCAATATCATGTCGTGAAGTCGGTCGTCCGATAGACACATTATTGGTTTTGTTAAACGACGTCATAGTTAAGTTGTTAACCACGCAAAAGCTATAACACGAATGGGCATTTAGCTCTTTTTGAAGTCATATTTATAACTGAAAATAAACATCAAATCCATTGCGATATCGACCATTTTGTAAATCGCTATCTTTATCGATAACCAAAAAGCCAAACTTAGAGTTTTGCCAACAATACGAACAAATATCAAAGAACTGATCATAGCTCATATCTGTATTTACATGATCGTTATATACGTGACGCAAGTTTGTTCCGTCTTCTTCTTCGTCGCGAATGGGTCTCTTAGGACCACGCGGAATCAACAATGGTTAGCCTTTCTTGCAGCCCAGTACTCCTTCATACGCAACGAATGGGTTTGCTTCCGTTGTGCAGACCAGATATGGTGGTATGGCCGTCTTTCTTCCTCCTCGAAACCCCGTGTGAGTGCAAGTGTTCTGATGACATTTCGGTCTAGGAGATTTGGCGATCCTAATTCTTGCAAGTCTTTTTCAGTCTGTTTGTACCAATTTGATCTAGTTGTTTTGTTTTTCAAGTATGTGTGAATTTTGTGAGTTAGTCTATTTGGGTCCATTCTTTCCAGGTGCCCCAAGAATTGGATTCGTCGCATACGCATTTTGTCTGTGATTTTGGAGATGGTTTTATATATTTCAGCATTTGGCTTTGGAAGATGAACACCATCTTTGATTCTCGGCCCTAAGATTTTCCTCATTATTTTACGTTCCTTCACTTCCAACTGATCTCGAAGTGTTCTATGTTGAAGAGTGAGAGTTTCTGAAGCGTAGAGAGCTTCGGGCCCGATCACTGTTGTCTAATGTTGAATTTTGCATTTCCAGGAAAGACTCTTTTTGTTGTAAGTATTTTTCGTTAACTGAAAAGCAGTTTCCATTTTTTGAATTCTTGTTGTAATGGACCTCTTCTCATTACAATTGTCGGTAATCCATTCACCCAAATATTTAAATTCCTTCACACGAGATATATGGTCAGTACCAATTTCAATTTCAGATGGGGCATTCTTTATATCTGTCATAAATTTTGTTTTATCAAATGAGATTTGCAATCCAATTTTCTTTGCTTGTTCTTGTAGAAGTTCAAGTTGGTATTGCGCATCAGAGATGTTTTGGGCAATTAATGCCATGTCATCAGCAAATGCCAAACAGTCTAATTCTATGCATTTAAGTTTTGGTCCTATCCTATGCGTCGGTGCACCTGCTTTTCGCCATTCTCGTACAACCTTGTCTAGTGCACAATTAAAAAGCAACGGGGACAATCCATCTCCTTGTCGGACTCCTGTGTCAATGGGGAATTCTCTGCTCAGTTCTCCCATAAATTTAACCTTAGATTTGGTTTCCATGAGTGTTTCCTTAATAATATTTGTTGTCTTTTGATCTAATTGTTTGATCTTGTTTAAAAAGAATTAAAAAATTAGCGTTATCTCTAATTAGATATATAGGTATACAAGAATATGTTTGACAAAGATAAAATACGTCAACGTAGTGATGACGACCTCTACTGAAATAATCTTTCATGTGTTGTTGTTTATTGCTGGCTACATCATCAAAAACAAATATAGAGTTTTTTCTAGCCATTTCAGGAGGCATAACTTCATCATTATCGGAAAAAAAATCACTTTTTATTTCTTTTATGGAGTCCAAAAACTTTTTAATTCAACATATTTACTTTGAGCAAGTGATTTAGAATAGAATAGGTTCACTTACATCTTCGGCCCTATCTATACCAGCTATTTGTAAACAGGGCAAAATGCTTCTTTGGCATTATTATTACCATGTTAGGAGTGGCCTAACTATCACCTGGCAGTAGGTATAAAATGCACCTGACGTCAGGCTGGGGCGACAGGTCGGTTGGTTTATTCTTCGTCGCAACTGATGGATCATGACAACCTCATCTGTATTGGTAAATGCTAGGACGTGCCCCGGAAGCGACGTGCGTCGGCCTCGTCTGACTGCAGCGCATGGACGAGGGCTACTGGATCAAGAGCGGAATCAGAGTTCACCGCTACGTATTGCTACGTTGAACATCGGAACTCTTACAGGACGAAGCCGAGAACTAGCAGATATGTTCAAAAGACGGAAAGTGGACATTGCCTGCATTCAAGAAACTCGCTGGAGAGGACAGAAATCTCGTGAAATAGGAGATGGATACAAGCTCATCTACCATGGGACAAGCAACCGAAATGGGGTTGCTGTTTTTGTTTGTGCCAACTTAAGGGATCAGGTAGCCGAGGTCAATCGACAGTCAGACCGCCTCATGACTGTCATCATAGATATGCCATCTTGTCGCTTACACACCATTAGTGCATATGCCCCACAAACTGGCTGTGATGAGAGTGAGAAAGAAAGGTTTTGGCAAGAACTCCAGGATCTTGTCTTGTTGTGCCCAGAGGAGGAGTTCTTACTCGTATGTGGTGACTTAAATGGACATGTTGGTCAAAATAAGAATGGTTATAGTTGTCATGGTGGAAATGGCTATGGTAGACGAAATGATGACGGATGCCGAGTCCTTGACTTTGCAGAAGCAAACAGCCTTCTCATAAGCAACACTTTCTTTAAGAAGCGCACCAGTCATCTCGTAACATACGCCAGTGGTGACAGCAGAAGCCAGATCGACTTTGTACTTCTACGGCGATGTAACTTCCAAACAGTCTTAGATGTGAAGATTATACCTTCCGATTGTGTTGCCACCCAACACAAACTACTCATTGCAGACCTGAGGATCAGTAAGCGCAGGATAGGTGGATGTACAAGAGTCTCAACAAAAGTAAAGTGGTGGAAACTACGCGACCAGAAATCAGCATTGGTTAACAGTATAACATTTCCTCTTGTCATTCCAAATTCCATCGACACCACATGGACTGATCTCTGTGAGTCAGTGACTACTGCTGCAGCAGAAACATTGGGTACCACAAAGCCAGGGCGTCGCCTTATTGGCAGGCAGACATGGCTATGGACAGATCAGGTACAAGATAAGGTCCGTGATAAGAAGAAAGCATATAAAAGCTGGCTTTCTCTAAAGACAGACGTGAGCAGAGAAAAGTACGTCACTGCTAAACGAGAGGCAAAGAAAGCTGTGGCTGAAGCAAGAGCCAACCACTACAACAACCTCTATCTTAACTTGGACACCAAAGATGGTGAAAAGGATATTTACCGTCTGGCCAAAGCCCGAGCAAGAACTGCAAGGGATATTGAACACTATGTGTGCATAAAGAGCAAGGAAGGCCAAAGACTACACAACAAACATGCTATTCTCAAGCGATGAAAAGAGCATTTCGAGGAGATCTCAAACATAGAGTTTCCGCATCCAACAATCCCAGAAGGTGTCCCAACTAGTGGGCCTATCCCCCAAATCACTCCACAGGAAGTTACCACTGCCCTAAAAAGCATGAGAAACCATAAATCTCCTGGGCCAGTCAACCTCCCTGCTGACTTCTGGAAACTTCAAGAACTGCAATCTACTGCGATAGATTGGCTTGTTACCTTTTTCAATGCCATATTGGACTCTGGCCACATCCCTATTAACTGGGCTACAAGCATTACAGTACCGATTTTCAAGAACAAAGGAGACCCAGCGGAATGTTCAAACTATCGCCCAGTACGTCTTCTCTCACATACAATGAAGATCTTTGAGAGGATTCTTGATCGACGCCTACGTGCCATCACCGAAATCAGCTCCAACCAGTGCGGGTTTGTCAAGGGGGCTGGAATCGCTGACGCCATCTTCGCAGCACGGTTACTGATGGAGAAGCACCGTGAGAAAAGAAAGCCTCTGCATATTGCCTTTCTTGACCTTGAAAAGGCCTTCGATCGTGTTCCTCATGAGTTGATTTGGTATGCGCTCCGCAACCATGGTGTGCCAGAGTCATTTGTAAATGTGGTCAAGATGTTATACACGAACACAAGCAGTAGAGTTCGTTGTGCTGTTGGCACCTCGGAAAACTTTCCTGTAAATGTCGGCGTCCACCAAGGCTCAGCACTATCACCGTCCCTTTTTGTTCTTGTGATGGACACCATCACTCGTGACCTGCAACGGAATGTTCCTTGGACCCTTCTGTATGCAGATGATATAATGGTTGCAAATGACACCCGAGAAAAACTCCAATGTCAAGTTGAAGATTGGAATAACCGCCTCTCCCAGTACGGCCTATGTCTGAATGAGAAAAAGACGGAGTATCTGGAGTTAAACCCAAGCGACGGTACCATTCAAATCACTGGACAAAATCTAGTCAAGACAGAATGCTTCAGGTACCTTGGATCTCGTCTTCAGAGTGATGGCAACTTCAATGATGAAGTAAGAGCCAGGATAAACGCAACCTGGTTGCGGCGGAAGGAGGTCACGGGTGTGCTTTGCGACAAGAAAATGCCACTTCGTCTCAAATCGAAAATATATCGTTCAGTGGTACGGCCAGTTGCGCTGTTTGGAGTTGAATGTCGACCATCCGACAAAATTTCAGAACGTCGCCTGCACGCCATGGAAATGAGAATGCTCCGTTGGACAATGGGCATCTCCCTTATTGACCATGTCAGAAACGACACAATTCGGGAGCAAATGGGTGTCGCCCCAATTGTGGACAAAATGAGAGTGAAACGGCTCCAATGGTATGGCCATGCCCTGCGTGCAGCGCCTGATACTGTTAATAACTCTGTCCTTCACTTTGAGGTGGAAGGCCTACGGCCCAGAGGACGACCGAAGCAGCGTTGGCAAGACACAATAAATGGTGATTTAAAAATTACCGGCCTAAATCCAGCTGACGCACAAAACCGGACAAAATGGAGGTCAATGACCAAAAAAGCGGACCCTGCACCAGCGGGACAACGCTAGGAAGAAGAAGAAGAAGAAAAAGAAGAAGAAGAAGAAGAAGAAGAAGAAGAAGTGATTTAGAATAAATATAAACGTTTTCAAAACGAACTCCATTTTTATGACACAATAAATTTAGCATTACGTTTGTTTTGCCACAGTTCGATGGACCGCAAATGATACATCGAATTGTGTTCGGTAGTAAAACACCATGCTTTCTGTTTTCACTTTTACTCTGGTTTTCAGCATTAGTAAATGAAATTACTGGTAGAGTGTTTGACTGCTTAACAAACTTCAGCATGTCTACGCTTACGTCTGAGAATGCACACTGCACAAAAAATCACATCACATCAACATATATTGCTTCCACACGTATCATAACTTGTATTATATGGAATAATAGTAGGATTTTCAGGATTTAAATAAACGTTGCCGACGTAAAACCCTCTTAAATATGGACAATATGGCGCCCATTTTTCATGATCATTTAAAGGATTATCGTTTTCCCTCCAATTTTCAATTTCAATCTTACAGAATATACATTTCACCTTATCACCACGACCAGTATAATAAAATCCTGCTGATGCTAAACAAAATTCGTTTGGACAGGGAAGAGGCCAATTTTGAAAAGTTTTAAGTCTTTCATATTCAGATTTCAATTCTATGCTAGGAGAAATATTGTTTACGTAGGGGCAAGAAAAAGCCCATTTCTTATGCTCTTCAAACGGATCATCATCTTCTTCCCAATAACTAAGTTGCAGATTACAGAAAGCACACCTAACCATATCCTTATATCCATAATAGTAAAATCCTGCAGCTGCTAACCATGCAGTGTTCGTAAAACTGTCTGAAGACCAGGTCCTAAATGTTTTTAGCCGATCTCTTTCAGATTTTAAATTCATTTTTTTTGACTCAATATCATTTGCATTAACTGTTTTTTGGAATACTTTACACAATTAAAATACTTCATGATGCTGCTTTACTTCACAAAGAAAAGATGTTCACCACACAAAGCTAAATGCGAACTGAGATGAATCAACCAAACACGTTGGCTAATATGCATGATTTGCATGTGTTGGGTTGGCCGAGCGGTCTAAGGCGTTAGACTTAAGATCTAATTTTCAGAAATTGAAAGCGAGGGTTCGAATCCCTCACCTGACAATATTATTATTATTTTATTTACATGTGAAGTGAGGAGGTAATTGATCATTAATAAGAACTTTATTATGAAATGGTACAAAAGACCTTTTATTCTTCTTTATTCATTTAGAATTACAATTAATACAATTTTATTTCTCTTGAAGTAATCTCATTCTTTTTTAGTTGTCCAGATGAGTGTGGGTGTGTTGAGATGATCTTCTTCTTTTAGTTGTCCAGTTGATTATTTTCTGTAGACAATAATATATATATACTGTGTTAAAAAGCAAACTAAAACAAATATATGTATAGCTGTCAATGACACTAGTAGATTTAATTAATCACCTTTTATAGATAGCGATTACAGTTATCACATTTGCAGCGAAGATGAAACAGTTGAAATTTCCTCTTTAGATGATCTGGTAGATGTTCCCACTCTAGACGAATTCGTTGTGGTTCATATATAGTCAGTATGTTTATAGGAAAGTTGTTCCAAACCAACTTATTAAAACCTCGAAGTCCATTGTTTCGAAACTTGTTTATTATCGAACACACGATTTTCATGATGCCATCAGAAGAATTTAACCAATGTTGAACAGCATTGACATTGAATTTAGCACAACTATTGCTTCCCATTGCAAGAGATGGTAAATGTTTTGGACAATCTGTAGGTAAACGATGGCTATGCCTCAACATTAGATCTGACATTCCATCAATCGTGTTAAGATCGAATAATGAGTCGGGGGAAAGTGCTTTTAGTGCAAACAAAGAAAATTCCTGTGGCAAATTATATACAACTAAATATTCATATTTATTCTTAATAGAGTCAAAAAAAGAAGAAAGAGTTTTTTCACAATATGCTGCAACCCATGTGATCTCGGGGCTGAATGAAGGTATATTGCCGTTATTTAACATACAGTAAGCAAGTTCCAAACTGCCGTTTGGTAGCTTGCGAATGTCTGCAACTATTGGTTGCTTCTTATTCCACGTGCCAGCATCAGTAGAAGGAGAGTTTGTTGTTGTCAATTCCATGATTGCAACTAAAGTGAGAATACTTGTTTACTTGCTTGCTAATAACTTAGCAAATATTGGTTTAGATAATTACTTCATTCGTTAATGGTCTGTAAGATATTTGACGATCATGAATAAGAACACAATAAAGAGTTTTATCTTCAGGTATATTCTCACTTGTCTCGATTTCAATTCGCACATCGACTGAAGATGTCTTCACTGCTTCCACTTGTTCGAGACAATTAATTACAATAATCGGACAATGAGACTTAAATTCATCTCGTGAAACCAGAGTCGCTGAACGAACATCATCGATCTGATATTATACATTACGAAATTTAACAAACATGTCATACAACTCGCTGTAGTCATTTATGGCAATTTCAGAAGTTGGCATTTCATAGGGATAAAAAATTGAATTAAAAAAAACTCTTATAGATTTAATGTTACAATGGTCAAAATAGGAAGAGCATGTGTTTCTTCTAGTTTGAAAACCTAATAAAAATTGACGTGGTTTTTGAGTTTCAGAAGTTGTCATTACAGTCCAACTATATTTAGTTGTTCTAGGAAGAGAAGGCAAGACATGAACATCCCATGATCGAAAACCAACCTGAATGGGAATATTTTTCTGCATTAGTTTTAATCTTTTAATTTATTCTTCGTCCGATAATAATAAAACGGGAATTTTTAGATAAACTTTAAATAACTTGACCTTAGAAAGATCGTTTTCGGTTGTCGATTGCAACGCACGTGCGTCACTTGACGATCGGAGAAGTATTACCTCATGCTTGCAGTTTAAAATCGGCTTTCTGTAATCCCCTGGTAAACCTAACAGGTTGCTTAAAGGAAGTATTATATGAAAACGTTTTGTGTTACTATCAACAATATTTGCTTCACTTGCTGGTGTTGTTAAAGAGGGAAAATAACCAGCATTTTGTAAAGCTGTATATTCGTTTTTTGAATATGATGCAAAGGTTTTTATAGAACTTGTTATACCTAGATGGCGTGTACGATCAATTTCTTTACCATTGAACGTGATGCGAATTTCGCTAAAAAGATTAGCCCCAAAATTTTGGTCAGGATGTGCTGTAGTAGAAGCAGCCGGATTTATGTTAGAAGTAATAATTTGACCTTCTAAGTGAAGAACACCTTCTGATAATAAAACTATGTTTTCTTCATTTTGAATCGGTATTCGAATTTCATCATTATTTTCGAATTTATTAGCTGAATAAGGTTGATAAACTCTTTCTTCTCGTCGCACAACTCTGTTGTCAACCTCTCTTTTATCTGTTATGTTAAACATGCTAAACATGTTAAAAGCTTCAACTATAGATAGAAACTAAATAAGATTAACAATTGCATATATATTTATATTGAAATTAAAGTACGCGATAGCCTAAAGACTGTAAGAAATGTTTGTTGTTACTCGATAACTGTTTCTTAGATTTCAAGGTGCGATGTTGTTGTTTGTTTTTTTTTAGAAATTTTAGCTGATTGATTTATATTATTTTTTCGAATCAGAGTCGACTTCTTTTTTTTTCAAACTTTGAGTATTATATAGTATAACCATATTTGTGAATGTTTTCTAGTAAGCTTACTCAAGTAGAATGAAAACATAACAGTATTTCATTACTTTATATAGCAAGATATCGTGCTGGACGAATAATTAATTCTACAGTTAAATCTTCATCTTGCAAATCAATGAGCTGTTGAAGATGATCTTCAAGTTGCACAGATACATGTTGAATAACCTTGGTGTTCATAGGCAAAAAAATTATTGTTGTTGGTTGTACAACAATCGGGTAACCAGCAGGAACATGAGCTTTAAAATTATATAAAGAGTGTGGTGGTTTATGGTTCAAATAAGAACTCGTACCAAGCACAAGGTTGCAACATACTCGAATACTATTAACAGTGTTAATTTTAATCATATATTCAGAATGATGAGTTGTGTTGGCCTCGAACTTTCTACGAGAAAATCCTAACAAATCTGCAATGGAATCTGCAACACCAAAATCTATAGCAAACACTTTCGAATATAGTTTACAATGATAAAAGACTTTATCATAATTAATATAAAATGATGGGAATTTGTCTTTGTCACCTAATAAATGTTCAACTAATAATTCATTAATCTTTTCACTTAATTGTTTTAACGTATAGCTAGCATTGGGTATTATTAAATTCGCTCTATCCGCTTCGTTCAACTTTATAGCCAAAACGTTATTATTCTCGCTAATTTTTACTTCATTATCGATTCTATTTCGATCAATTTCAATTTCTCTTTTATTCTCTTTAGGGTAAACTTTCTTTTCAATACCTGAAGGCCCTGCTACACTGTTGGCTACAGTGAAATCAATATTAAACGGAGAAGACAAAACGAGACGGTTGTCTCTTTTTCCATCTCTATCCTCTTCCACATACATTTTTGTTTTTTCTAAATGTTCTGGTATAAGTTTCGACAATGACTGATAACTAAGTAAATCATCAAATGTTGAGGCTAGATCTTCAAATTCATAAATACCCGGTGGTACCACTAAATCAATTGATAAAAAATTAGTAAAATGAATGCGAAATTTATTATTTCTGTTGGTAACATTTCGAATAGAATTAGATGTATACAATCCTGCAAGTCCTATTTCAAAAAACTCTGCTCCTACAAGATGAATCGGGTTCTCCAATGTAACATCAATCTTCGAGCCTTTAACTTCAAGAGTTATCCGTCTTTCGAAAGCCATCTTTGAAATGTTTAAAGACGGTCTGTGTTTCCCTTATTTATACAATACAAGAAGACTAAACATAAATGTCCACAAATCGAAGAAGTAATCGATTGATATGAATGAAAATTATATTGTAGATAGCAATTTTTAAGATATGTTAAAATTTCTAATGGTGGTCTTAAATTACCAATACTATCAAAATAATGCACATATTTACCTCGTTTACTGAAAGCCACCCAATGTGAACCGGATTTATCCATCGGTTCAAGGTTAACAATACAGTTTTCATTTTTTCGAGGATATCTTGGTAACGTATCTCGCATAAAGACTCCTCTAAAATTTGGAAACTTTAATTGATGTGCGTATTTAGCTAAATCGAAATTACTTAATGCTTTATTTGGTATTTGGTTAATTATCTTTTGTATGCAGGAGGATTTAAATAAATGCCTTGACCTCCTTTTCCTCGCATTGCTTCTATCATTCGATTGTGTCTTTTCATTTCTTTTAGTTCTTCTTGAGCAGCTTTCGCCTTGTTTATAGCAGACGCCACCCCTGCTGCTCCGCCTGCTAGACCCCCCAAGCCCGACAAGGCTGCAAATATCGGAAGTAGGGGTAAAATACCACCTTGCTTTTTCGATGTTCTTCTTTTTTTTAATCTTTTCTTGTTTTTTTTTATTATTTAAGTTTCGCTTACCTCCTCCAATCTTAGACTTAGCTTTCATTATGCCACCCACTGTTAGTGCAGCCGCTCTCTCTCCAAATGATGCGTCACGAGACGAAGCTTTTGAAGCTAAAATTTCATCAGCCTCTCTTCTTTTGTTTGAATCTTTATGCTTTGCGTAAGCAATGTCGTGCTCTTTGCACGCTTTATCTAATATATTTATTCCTGGATCACCACGGCTCAATCGCTTTTCTAATTTTGTTCCTGGTCCACAATTTTCATATCCCGGGATGTGTAATTCCACGGGTAAATTATCAATAGTTTTATTAAGTACACGGCTAATTAATGATCCACTTCCTGTTCGTTTATATTGAGTGGTAGAGTTGCTCCTCTTACAACGCACCATTACTAAATGATATGTAATATAAAGTAATTATACATATATATATTTCTGGAAAATGGGAATGGTGGGGGGAGGTGTTTATTTTAAATAATACACACAAAATTTGGGTTATTATTTATTCTTTTTTTTCATAAGCAAAGGAACACACAAAAAATTAGTATTATTAACAGAATAAAAGTGTGTGTGTGTGTGTGTGAAAGAAATAAAGTAAGTGAGATGAAGTGCTTTAATCTCAATTTTGTTTCTAATAATTTTTTCAGAGAAAAATGACCAAACGGTAAAGTATCAATTCCGTTTTCAGTTATGTGTCTTTTATCTTCGTTTGATGAAATTGCCAACTTATTTTGCCGAACAGTAAATACAGAATGAGATTTTGAAATTATACAAACTTGAGCTTTGTTGACTTTTTCTCTGTTATAAAGACACTTTCTATACTCATCAATATTCATACTTTTACTCACACTCTTCTTAATGCCTTTAGCCTTACACAAGCTATTCATTTCATCACACAATTTTATTGCATACATTTTGGGTCATAACCCCACAAATTCTTCAACAATCCTTCCAGCATGTTCATCTTTCATTAAACCAATTTCACCTTTATTTTGTCTCACAATGCCAAAAGGATTGTTTGTTTCATAGTTTCCAGTATCGAACAAATTTGAATGTTGTTTCATGAACTCATAAATATCATAATAGAATATATACATAAAACTATCGGTGTCTGTGTATAACAACCTCACATTTGATTCAGGATTTGCTAAAATAACATTGTAATGAAAGTCATTCATTTTACATTTAGACAAATCTAATATAGATGCACCAACATATACTGGTTGATTGTGAAAAATCTTTAGTCTGCTCATCTCGATGACCATACATTGTTCATCAAATATAATTATATGTTTAAAATTAGCCTTAGCTATTAAAGACCTAGCACCACGAGCTCCATGCCATTTGGTTACCCATTTGATGTCCCTTAACTTCCTCACATTCATCAGTGAACGACCAAAAATTGCATTATTCATCAATTTATAAAAAAAAAAAAAAAAACATTTTTGGCATGTTTTCGTTTCTCTGTGTTCACATCAATATATGGTTTTAGCCATTGGCTCTGATTGAATTCAATTATTCTGTGAATACGATCTAATTTCATTCCTAGTTGAATACATTGCTTTAACAATCTATAATGCAAAACATAACGTTCTTTATTATCTAGGGTAGCCATTAGCTTTGTCAACTTTTCGGGACATAGAGGGTAATCTGAATGTTTGTCATGTAACTCTTGAGGATAAGTCAAATCTACTTCCAAAATATATCCAATTTCTGAAGTATCATCAATAGTTAAAACATCAAAGCCTTCAACATTTGCAACCCATTTAAAGCCACCCGTTGGAAGATATTCCATCATCGCATATCCATATAAATTATTAACGTCAAAGTACATTATGTAGGACTCTTGCTTTTTCTCATCATAAGTTTTCATATACTTATTATTAGCAATCGCATGTCGTGTTATACACTGAACATTTCCTCCTCGAATAGATCGTTCAAAAAAGTGTAACATATCAATATCTTGAAGCAATTCAAGTTGAACGTTGGTTATCTTTTTCATAGCACACCAAGACATAGATGGAGCAGTGTAAAAATGAGCTGCATCAATGCCATAAGTTTCCATGCCATTCGATCTAAAATTTTCAAAGACATCCGCCAAAAGAAGTGTGTCAACTTTTAAATACAAATCGGCGTATTCTCCTAATGTTTGACAGGAAAACGTTTCCCACACCGATTGAGCAAACTCATACTCTTCATTCGATATTGTTTGATCATTAAGACTGCTATAAAACTTGGATATTTCAGGTAATTTAGTTTAGTTAAGTACATCCATACTCGTGACTTATTCATAGGGAAACACGCCTTTTCTCGCAGTAAGTCGAAACTGTGCATCATCATTAAAATAACGTCGTGTTATTTGCTTTGAATCTTCACTTAACGAAGATGAACATTGATCTAGTGAACAGGACAAGAAATTATATGTATCGAAAAATCTTAACTGAATGAATCCATTCTTAGCCCGTACATACTTTGTAACCCCTTTATAACGTTCCATATTCACCGCTAACAAACTTATATTACCAGGATTATGTAACACCTCTCCATCACGTTTCTCACAAATTTCTTTAATTATAAAATGTCCATCATAGGCCGTTAGATTATGAAATGCTATAGGCAAAACCTTTGTTACATTGTAATTTAAATTACAACTATTGTGTGCGCTTCCTCTATATTTTCCAGTGACAATGATCGCGTACTTTGAGTTCATTAACTGCAATCGGTTTCTCGCAAATGTGACACATTTTACTTGACAAAAATAATCTTTCTTCATTTTCGGTCATCTTTAACATTGGCTTAACCGATAAGTAATATGTTTGAAGTTTATCCACAATACTATAAAGTTCCTTTACAAACAATTCAATGCAATTATTCCCCCTAAAGAGTTTGAAACTGCACAATTCCCTATCGAAATTACAATGAAGGTATAAAGAAATGCTGTAAGGAATATGTTTTTGTGTTAAAGTAGAGTTATGAATGTCACTATTTGGAAAACAGGAGGAAATTGGAGACAAGACGCATTCAGTGTCTGCATATATTATAAATGGAACTGTATCTTTAACTCGGAATTCTGTAAAATTAACAAATCTTTGTTCATCAGTCGGCATTATGCTTTTTGCAACAGGAAACTGTTTACAGTCTGCAAAGTGAACATTTAACTCATCCTCAAGAAAATAATATGTCAAACAACGTCTACATATATAAATCCTTCTTTGAGTGCTAGTGAGGCTTGAACGCACAAGGCGAGCAAGATTTCTAATTAAACAAAAGTGATAACTTTCACTGTTTCCAATCTGCAACATCAATAAGTCTACACTCCTTTCATATACTTTATCTGATACATACAAAGGTACAATAGTAAAAGTTTTTTTTTCCATTTACTTCGTTTGTTCCCATACATACCCATTTGTTTTCATCATATTGTGCTCCATACACATTTACAGAAATATTTTTTGGTTTTCAAACTTGTTTAAATATTTCATTTCCATCGGAATTGGAATACCATCTAAATTTAAAACATCTCTGTAATTAGGATAGGAAGAAAGATGATTCACGTTTCGAGTTTTTGGATACAAACCAGCAACCACACTCCACGCAAAACAAGCTTCCTTTGTATCATACCAATTTAGCACTGCATTTTTATTGACTATTACGTCAGGCAATCGACTTGTATTGGACATTCCTACTTGAAATCCAACATATTTATTTACATTAATTCTCAAACTATGAATTTTTTGTAAAGCCCACCCGGAACCATTTGCTTCAAATTCGCTCATTTTTGTCAATGTACCTTCAATGATATTCTTATTATAAAATTCATTTAAATCAGTATACTCGAAAACTACCTCATTTTTGATAGAAAAAAATTTTGTTTCTGATATGTCGCGAAGCACATATTGTGCACACAAAACTGAATTCACCTTTAAAGCTTGTACAGTTAACGCTTTCTTAACATACTTTGTAAACCAAATATTAGCATTCGCTAAAAATTCGCGAGGATCCAAAAACTCATTCTTAACATTTGATACTGCAAGTGTGTACACTCTAGAATTGAATGCCGTTTCAATTAACTCACAGCTCAAGAAAGATTCATCCTTTATTTGAATTGTAATTTCTTCGAAATTCACAGCTTGTTGCAATATGTGCTCACTAATAACTCTCCAACATTCAATCAACTCATCACTGTTCTCAATCAAGTCGGTTTGAGTGTTTTCCCCGATTTGGTATGATACTGAAATAGCACCGTTTAGTTCACTTCTAAAATTAGAAACACTTTCAAATGCATTGTCCAATTTGTTTCTTATATTTTCACTGTTATTATGTATTACAATATCAACTTTTCTGCGTTTGCTAGGAGGCGAGGTCATTGTTGCTGTTGTCTAAGCAATTGTCCAATTTGCACTAATGTTAATACACCACCAACAGTTGGTGTACCATCACTGATGTCTAAGCATACGTCCAATTTGCACTATTGTTAATACACCACCAGCAGTTGCTGTAACATCGGTTTACCATAAACCTATAATCTTTTAAAGTATATTCAAGCCATTGTGATAAATTACTGCCTGTAATCTCCAATGAACAATGAACAGCCTCAAAAGGAAATTCATCCTGAAGTTTACCAAGCAAATTGTTTCTATACTCATTCAATTTTGTTACATCGTAACAAGTCATGGAAAATTCGATTTTGAAAACCTCATCAAATGTATTGTATCCGAAGAAACAAATAAAATGTTCATCTTCACATAATTCTTTCAATAGATATCTTAGAACTGTTTCTGTCACCTCTCGCTGACTATCATCTGATTTGCTAACATTGGTAACGTAGACTGAAAATGTCGAAATTCCACTCGAAGATGTCCATTTGTTAAAACAAGCTTCTTTCTCATTACGACTCACCTCGTTATCATCTTCTTCCTCTTCTTCTGGTTGTTGAAAGCATACACGATGATACTCTATTAGCGGGTGCGATCTATGTTCAGTTCCACTCAGGAAATTAACAGTTTTCCACTTCATTATGCTGTTCGTTTTATTAGTTTTTTAGATGATCTGAAAAATTAAACAAATTAAGAAATAATGAGCAACTAAATATGTCAATCGTTATATCAATCAATACATAAAATATATATAATCCAATACTCACCAAAAAAATTACTGATTTAAAACATGTTGATGTGAGCGGTTCTTCAACCCAAAATACACCGTCATCAGTTTGCCTTCGAGTACTGTTTCAAAATGACTTGATGTGAGCGGTTCTTCAACCCCAAATACACCAGCATCAGTGTGCCTCCCATTGAGTTTAGTTAATCGATCTCTAATGAGCTTAATTTTGAAAATACTGCTGGTAGAAATAGACTTGTTACTTCGTCTTCAATGTTAATGTCCACCACTATTTTTCTTCCAAACCTCGTCTGTACGCAGCGAATAATTTGGACCACATACGGTAAATCAATGACTAGTTCTGCTAGTTTCTTATTAGAATACTCAATACAAGATGATAAGTTATTGAACTTCGTTAGAGCTTCCATCACACAATTTGTTCCTCGTCGTTGACTTTCTTTATGTCTTTCACACACACACACACTCTTCGCGCAAAAGTAAAAGTTAAACTCTTCCATGCACTCGTCCATTTATATATCCTTCACCCCCACCCACACTCCAGAAACCATATGCTGCAAACTAGCTTCTAACGCAAACATTTCTTTTTTTCCACTATTGCTTAAAGAAGTCAAAGATTACATTCTTAGCCAATGACGTTAAAGGTCAACTCTGTCTCACGCGAACACTGCAGACGAGATCAATCACACTGCTGCACATGGTCAAACTTGCACGGGTGTCAAATGACGGATAGCATCCTAAGCAAAAAACAATAACAGCTGCACACCACATGTGTGGATAGGAACCGCCTCTCCGCTCAGCCCACCCGGCGCGGACAAAAAAAAACATAACAGCTGCACACCACATGTGTGGATTGCTGGCAGTGGCACACATGCTCACATTCGCATGGGTGTCAGATGACAGTTAGCATCCTAATAAACAACCCCCATGACGTCAACACCCATTAACTTTTTATCACCATCGCACAAACAAGCCAAAAGGTCAACCCCTTCCCACGATAACACGTGCAGTGCACATGCTCGCTCCTGGACCACGTGCTCGCTCTAAGGACCCATGACGTCATTAGGATTACGCAATTTCTGGTCATGATGATGCAATATTTGGAGTCTAGCAAATCACACTACTCATACCCATGTCAAAAGACAACTATAATAAGGAAATAAGAACTATTATGCAAATAGCAAAGGAAAACAACTTCTCGCCAAGCAAAATAAATCAAATTATAGCCAAACATAAAAATAAAGATAAAACGATTCCCAAACCGGACAGTAATGAGAAAAAATTTGCGCGTTTCAACTATGTGAATGCGAATACATATAAAATCACTAACCTATTCAAAAAGCAAGGCATAAAGATAGCTTTCACGACGAAAAACACAACCGCTAGGCACCTCCAAAATAGTAATCTAAATAAACGTGACCCGTATTCAAGGTCAGGGGTATATTCTATAACGTTGCCAAGACACCGATTGTCAAGCTAATTACATCGGGCAGAGTGGAAGGCGAGTAGACACACGTTATAATGAACATAGGAATGCGATAAGATACGGAACACATTCAGCCGTGTGCGAACATATGTGTGACGCAGGGCACAGCTTTACCAACATAGAGTCGGACCTTAAAATAATCCATCACGAATCGAAAGGCAGAGCTCTTGACATAAAGGAAGCAATCGAGATACACCTAGCCAAACGAAACAATCCCAACAATCTAAATGAACACACGTTCATGGAGAGCTCACCCCTCTTCACGCTACTAAAAAACACACCCTGTCGGAAACAAAACACAATTTAGCGACACAGCCAAGCTAAATAAAAAAGGGGTGGGGGAAATTAGGGGTTTTTAATAGGTAAATATTATCTGGAACAGGTGTACGATGTACTTTTCGTCTGCAATAAACCAAGGCCCATATTCGCGGCAGTATTAAAGGTGCCGGGACGTCCTCATAAGACCGCCAACGCTTAGTTCGAATGGGTTATGCTATACGCGTGGCGAGGGCTAATCCACGGTCTTTAATAGTTGTAGACCCACCTCATTCAATAACATACATCTTATCTAGGTTGGCAACACCTCACATAAACACATCGTATCACTCCCCAGAGCACGCAGGGGCAGGGGGTAGAAAGCAGGGGAAAACCAGTCGTTAAGATAACCACCGCAGTCGACCGCACAGTGAGTTCCAGTGAGCACGAAAACTGCGAGTAGCTGTTGTACGGAAGACAATCAGATAAGTAGTTAGCCTAAAATTTTATTGTTTAACCATAGTTTACAACCATATAATATCTCTAAAGTACAATCTACGGATAGCTATCACCATTTAGCATTTCACCTAACATATATACTGCATTTAGCATACACTGACAGTTGCAGTACCAATACTGCAACTAAATAATTGTACATATTGTAAATATTTTCACCTGTATTTCAAACATAGATTTTGTAGCCTAAGTGTAATGGATCAGATGATGATCGCTTGACGATCGAAACTGGTCATCCTAGTGTTTTATTAATCTCATGTAATTTATTTCAGGATTAGGGCATAACCCATCTATTTTGGGTACATTCGTGTTGACCGACTGAAAAGCACTAAACTCTTGTTTACTGAGGCAACACTGAAAATATGGCTTCAAACACCACAACAAATCTCTCTATATATAAAAATGAAAATTTGTGTGTCTTTCTGTGAATTTCTACGGAAATTTGAGTTGTTTACGCGTTTGAGACTGTTTTATGATGGATGCGCGCGAAAATATTTTTTTTGTCTGTCTGTTTGTTTGTTTGTTTGTTTGTTTGTCTGTGGACAAATTTGTTCCCTTATAACTCGAGAACGCCTGGGTGTATCAACGTAAAATTTGGTACAGATATCCATCATAGGCACGACACTAATCATTGATGTAACTCTTCTCCGTACCTCCCATAAAAGGGGGCCTACCCCCTTAAAATACATGCTGAAATAGGCGTAGAAGGACGAGACAAAATTCATTTTCAGCCCCTCAATGTGAGAGACAAAACTCGGGTCCCCGAAAACCACATTTTAAGGACCGAAGACCAACCGTTTTTGAGATATTCCCAGAAAACTAATTTAATTTAATAAACTAATGAACGAATGCAAACCAGTAACCATGGCAACGATTTCTCAAAGGTCCATCTATTGCTGTAAGACGCAATGCAATTCCATTAATTACATTAGTGTGAAAGTTTTCAAACGGCTAGAAGGTTATCACGGAACCAAATTAAGCCGTAAAATTCATCAATACGTACAATGGGCTTAAGGGGATCAAGGGGTACTCTAGAATTTTTTCACGCGATTTACACATGCGGGTGTGGTACGGCAGGTCTATTATATTCCTATCCCCATATTATTCATTCATTCATTCATTCATTCATTTCATATAGGCCATCTATGGACCGCGTCATTCCAACCGTCTCCTACAGGCTTTGATGTTTGCCCTGTACGCCCGCATTCGTTCTCGGTGGACTTCCTTCCGTTCCTGGATCCAAATCTTTCCCATTTTCAGCTTCGGTTTTTCTTGGAAACCTTTACAAGCTTGAAGTTTTCTTAAGTGGGGCGCGCTCCTGAATGTCTGTTGGTGTAATCCCCACTTCTATCAGATCTTTATCCAGTTCAATGAACCAGGCCCATTTTGTTTTCCTCCCCGGAAAGTAAGTTATGTTGCGGTTGGTCTGTCTCGCTGGGCTCATTCGTTTCACATGCCCAAAAAATGGTAACCTTCTCTTCCGGATGACGTTGCTTATCATCTCCACATGAGTATATAGGTCATGGTTATGCCGTCTTCTGTATCCCCCATTTTCTTTGATGGAACCCAATATCTTTCTCAAAATTTTCCTTTCTTTGGCCTCCAGTTTGTCGACCAAGCTTTTTTTGTTCATCGTGAGGCATTCAGAAGCATGCAAGACCTCCGGACGGATGACACTGCAGTAATGTTTTAGTTTTGCGTTGAAGGATATTGACCTTTTCTTATAGATGTCCTTAGTTAAATGGTAGGCCATTTCCATTTTGCTCATGCGTGATATGAATGCTTCTTTCTCTGATAATATCCCTTCTCTGACCCGTCCTGAAAAGAAAAGTACATGGCCATTGGCTGCATTAATAATTTTTAAAAAATAGGTGTTATAATTTCTCTCTATATTATATTATTTTTAGCCTACTTTTCACATTTTGCAAAAATGAGGAAAAAGTAGTCTTATGAGATCGATCCGGGAAAATGTGTGTCTGTCTGTCTGTCTGTCCTTCTGTCTGTCTGTCTGTCTGGCTGTTTGTCTGTCCCCCCCCTATCAACTCCTAAATGACTGCAGCAATCAAAACCAAATTTAGTATGAGTAAAGATGTGCATCGGAATAGCTCACGCCCATATCTGAAAATGATGTCAGTGCTACCAAATGCTGAAAAAACGCACTAGAAATTTGAGCTCCATGTTGGATATCTTGCAAGGTATGCATGGGAGCTATTCCAAAATTGGCACACATGTAGATAATACTATTTCAGTTTAATTTCCAGGAGGCCAACCATGACAGTGCTGCCAAAATAATCTTAAGCCTTCTGATAGGTCCAATGTTTAAATGCATATAAATTCTACACTATCAACTGGATTTCAACCAAATTTTGTATGTAATATCTGTACATAAGCAGATATGACTGAGCGTATTCCTAAGAGCCACCAGGGTTTCCAACTGTTAATAATTGCTCTCTCTATTTTTTTAAAATCCAAATACCAATATATCAGAAAGTTTGCAAGCCAACAGATTTAAACTATGCACACGTATATTCGGACATTTTAGATTAATTTGGAGTAACTTATATACGTCAGTTCTACCAACATGATTATAAGCCTGCTGATAGTACCAATTGTTATATACATGTAACTTCTATACTATCAGTTGGATTTCAACCAAATTTCGTATGTGCAATGTGTATCATAACAGATATGACTATACGTATTGTTAAGAGCAATCAGGGCTGCCAACTGTTAATAAATGCTGTCTATATTCTTTTTACCCTAATATCAATATATCAGAAAGTATGCAAGCCAACAGCTCTATACTTTGCACACGTATAGCACCTGACATTCTAGATTAATTTGGAGTAATTAATACAAGGCAGTGCTGCCAACATGATTCTATGCCTGCTGATATGTCCAATTTTAAAATACATGTAACTTCTATACTAACAAATGGATTTCATCCAAAATTGGCACAACAAGATATCATAATAATTCAGATTATTTCTGACCAGCACATGCATGTATTGTTGGCAACATGCTTTTACGCGTGCTGATAGATCCAGTGTCTAACTGCATGTAACGTCCATTGGACTTCAACCTAATTTTGTATTCTGTACCTTAAGAGGTGGAACTAAGAATATAGTCAGTCACCAGGGCAGCCAATTGTAGTGCTCTATTAGGCTACATTATACCAGGTATATTTTGAACTAATTAGATATTTCGATATTACCAACTTAATTTCGTCATTATTCCAGATAGGTTCATATACTAGAATAATCATTGGCATGAAAAGTAGGCTGTATAGTTCTTCACGGAACTTCTTGTTAGTATTATATTATGGCGTACAACAACGAGACAAATCCCCTCGGTGCCAGCAACAAAACTCGGGGGCCCTAAAGGGTCCTCTAAAACTACATTATAAGGCTCTAAGTCCAACAGTTTCTGAAATATTCCCAGAAAACTAATTTAATTTAATTTAACAAACTAATGAAGGAATGAAAATCGATAACCATGAGAACATTCTCTCAAGGGGTGGCATACAACTTTCCTTGTATTTCTGTAAGAAGCAATGTCACTCCATTTATTAAATTTCTGTGAAAGTTTGCAAATGGCTATAAGGTTATCACGGAACTAACGTAGACCGTATAATTCATCAATGCAATTAAGGGGGGTGAAGGGATAACCTAGGATTTTTCATGCAATTTTCACGTTCGACGTATAGTACAGAAGGTCTATTATATCTCCAAACAGCAACATTATTTTCAAAAAATCCTGAATTGAACCAGCATTTTTTGCGGCTTTTAGGAATTTGGGCAATTTGAGGCCAAAGAACCTGAATTTTCATGCACCACAAGCCTTTACAATTTATGAAAGGGGTATTCCTGTGTATGGGCACCTAGCACAACGCAGAGGGTCATTTTTATGTGACGTGTATTGCGTTTCGTCTACAAGGCTTTCAATTGTATTTCACGTCAGGAAGTACACGTTAGGTGAATTTAGTCTGAGAGCACATTTTAATTATTTTTTTTGTCGACATACCTGATCATCGTAAGGATGATTGTATTTGATACTGTGTGGTAGATATACCCATATTTGGATATCTGGGTAATATGTTGTAGACAATAGAATTGTCTGTCTGTCTTTCTGTGTATCTTTATGTACGCCTATACCTCGTGTTCGGATGCTTGGTGCATCGTAAAATTAGGTATGGTAACCATGAGAGTCAATACACCAATCATTTATAAAACTCTTCACCGTACTTTTCATACAGTAGAAGGGTGGATATAGAGAAAAACTTCTCAATATATGCTAAAATAGGCAAAATATAAAAGTTATCCTAGAAGGACGACCAAAGCATATGTTGCGCTTCTCAATGAGAGACACAATATTCAGGAAACTATAAAGGATCTCCTAAAACTACATTTGAAGGGCCTTAAATTAACAGTGTGTGTGATATTCCCAGTAAACTAACTTCGTTCTGATAAACTTGAAGGAATGACAAACCGCTAACCATTGCAGCAGTAGCTCAATTGATAATGTCTGGTGTTAACAACGAACACCGTTTGAAGACCGGGTACTTCTGCTAGTTAAATATAAACTTATGGTAGCCTGCGAAATATCCTGTACGTGACTCGCTGAAGTGGGAATTATATTGATGAATATATCGTAAACGATACTACTATACAAAGTTTTACAGATATTGGATCATCCCTTGACCAGGTAAGGAAATTCATATCTCGCGCATTGACAAGCGCACCATCTATAATGTATTACACATTGACTTTCAGTTATCTTCTTCTCCTTCAAGTGCCTCGTCCTCCAAGAACATTGACGATCAGAAGCATGATCTGCTGTTTACCCACAGCTGTTCTAAACAGCGACACTGTATTAAGACCAAACCACTGGCATAAGATCTTTAGTCAGGATATTCGTCTGCGTCCTGGACCCCTAATGCCATCAATCTTCCCTTGGATAATTCATTGCAATAGGTAGTATTTGTTGTTGCGCATGAAATGACCGAAATATTCTGGTTTTCTCCTTTTAATGATACTGAGAATTTCCGAGTCTTTGTTCATACGCCGTAGTACTTCCACATTTGTGACTTAAGCTGTCCATGATATCCTTAGAATCCTGCGATACGTCCACATTTCAAATGCTGTCAGTTTCTTAATTAAAACCTCGGTATGTGCCCATGATTTAACTCCATAGAGCAGGACACAAAAGACGCAGTCGGGTGCGTAATGACAGACTTAAATCACGGCTGGTCAAAACTTTTCTCATTTTCATGAAATAACTTCTAGCCTGGTCAATTCGACTGCGAATTTGTTGACTTAAGTCCCAGTTATCATTGATTTGACATCCTAAATATTTATATGAAGCAACCCTTTCAATTCTTTCATTACCAAGTGTAAGAATGCCCTATATTTTTCTACTAACAACCATCCACTTTGTTTTTTTGATATTTAAATGTAATCCCATGGCATTACTCTCTTCCGAAATAGAATCCAGTAGTTTTTGTAGATCATCCATACGAGTTGCATGGATGACAGTGTCATCAGCATATCGGATGTTATAAATAAAAGATCTATTTCCTTTTATCCTTGAGATTTTCCATCAAGAGCATCTTGGAAAATCTTTTCAGAATAGATGTTGAAGAGGAGTGGAGAAAGAATGCCACCTTGGCGAACTCCCTTCATAATCGATACTTCTTCCGACAGCTGACCATCAACACGTACAGAAGCACGTTGATTCCAGTACAGATTTCCAATTATTCGGATGTCACGACCATCTAGGCCCAGGGCAGATAAAATGTTCATCAGGGCATGGTGGTGACCGACAGCAGTGGCTACGCGGGCTAAAGCGCAGCGTTAAGTCATGGGGCCAAGCTCTCTGCTGACTCGGTAGACGCGTGGGTTCGATCCCCACCGTCGGCTGTCCTTGAAATGGTTTTCCGTGGTTTCCCATTTTCAACACCAGGCAAATGCTGGGACGGTACCTTCTGATAGGCCACGGCCACTTCCTTCCACATCCTTGCCCAGTTTCATTCATCTTCATCCATTCCGTCTCTCACCCGACGCGCAGATCGCCCACGGGCGTCGAATAGAAAGACCTGCACTCAGCCTCTGAGGAGGCCACACGAAAAAAAAAGTTCATGGTGTTGAACAGCGTCAAAGGCTTTTTCATAATCGATGAAATACATGTAAACATCGACACGAACATCACAACATCGTTGAATCAACACCTGAGGACTCAACAATGCCTCCAGAGTTCCGAAACCACTCCTGAATCCAAACCGTCTGCCACCGATGTTCTCTTCACATTTATGATATAACCTTAAGTGCAGGATTTTAAGGAGTAACTTCAGTTATCGTTGTTGTTAATTCATTTTAGGGTTGGTTCGTTGGTTCCTTAGTTTAGGGGCTGCGACAACGTGGTAATGTAGCCCCGTGTACTTTGGGCGTGTGTAGAATTTGCCTGATAACCGGTGTTAATTGAGATTGCCCTATTAGTGTGCGTCATCTGTGATTCTGGTAGAAGGACTGCAGACGATTAATTTTTTCAAGTAGTTCCTTCTTTTGCTACCAAATACTAACATCCACGACACCTAGCTGTGGACGTGGCTACTAAATGCCATCGCAGTCAGCCCCTGGTGGCGAACGTTGGAACTAATATAGCGTTATCACACTAACCTACAAATTTTAGCTACCACAAGTGTAGTTAGTGGAATGTTCTTTTTCATGCCATACATCTATGACATGGTACCGCCGGTTTTACATCCCCTCCGAAGGAGGCCATACTGAGAGATTTTAACGCTCTTAAAAATCCGACGACTTCGGCCGGATTTGAACCCGCGATCTTCGTTTTAGGGTCATGGGACAACTTGGTCATCAGCCACATGTAACTGGGTGTGTGTTGAACTTCTCTGATAACCTGTATTTGTGTAATGACTGTATTAGTGTGTGTAACAGTATTAGGGACAAGGATGAGGTAGGTGCCCCGGGACTCGAAGTAAGGTGTTATCCTGCCTGGAGGGAGTGTGGAAAAAAGATAGGCGAAAATCACGCTCAAGATAGACGCTGCCAGCGCTGGGATTTGAGCCTGTGATCTCCGAGCTTGGTTCAGCTTCCCACACGGACGTGGTGCACGATTTAAGGAGCACGGCTACGCTGCGGGGGTCATAGATTTAGACACCAGCAGTTAAATCTGATAGGAGTGCTTCGGTCACTCGATTATGAAACAGTAGATACGATTGTGTGTTTTTTTGGTATTTGTGCAGCCACCATATTAAATATTCAAAAGAATTGAATTACGTTAGATGCCAAAATATTAAGCTTTATTTATACAAGGTGTTAAGGTTGTTGTCGTTGATGATACGTTTATGGGCTATTCGTCATCCCAGTCATGTACCCCGTGTACTTGTTTATGTGTGGAATCTGTCTGATTAAGCTCTGTTACTATGATATCTGTACTAATTTTAATCCTATTGGGATTTGGTGACTATATTAACCTCCCGCTAGTGGGAAATAATATTTTATATCTACGGATAGTGTTGGAATCTAGCAATTTATGACTAGTACTTGGCGATATTTTCTAAACCAGAGTTGACAACACTACTTGGTCTATGATGAACATTTTCTGAGAGAAAGGTATTCTTAATGTTGGAAACATTTCTTACCAGATAAAGTAGGGGTCCCCAACTTAGTAAAATTAAGGAATTTCCTCAATTGTATGAAACGTTGTAGGGCTAAAGGGCTGGAGAGCTTTATCAAACTAAAAAAAATAATTTAAAAAATCACTTCCCGCCCAAATTCAGTTTCGAAAGAAAAGGCTAAAATTGCTTGTAAAATGACTCATTTTCTTCTTTATTCAAATTTTAGCCAAATTAATTTATTTACATAATTCATTCTTTAATATGTTCCTTTATTAAATGCCATCAGATTTTATTTTTTATTTTTTGAAAACTTTTCACAGCAGAAGTAGTTTAGACGGGCTGATAAGCACCTGAAAATACGAAATTTTTCGATTTTGTTTTGTTTTTAAAAATCTCGAATGAAATAAGGATGTTCAGTAAAGAACATATAGCCTACTTTCTCCTAAATGCACGGGTATTGTTATAAGTCTTTGTCCTTTTCAAGGAATATAATTGAATATTGGTTGCAGTAGCTTGTTGAAATACAACGTGTTATACGGATATTAAACACGAATATGAGGTGCCCTATGCTAGTGCTACCACTGTACAAAATGTCATTCAATTCGGTTTCACCGTGTTTGAATTGATATGCAAACTATTGGGCTGAAGACCTTGTAGTTCGGTCAAAAGATTCTTCGTACATCAAGGTATAATGATGCAAAATTTGGTAGAGATCAGATTATTAGGTTGGTCGTAATTTGATTTAAGCTTTTAACATTTGGGTGGCCACCATTACGTTCTCGTCAAGACGGCGGCGATATAAAGCATTACACTGAGGTGCCCTTTGCTAGTGCTACCTTTGAACCAAATTTCGTTCACTTCGGTTTCACCGCGTTTGAATAGATAGGGGGAATCGATTTGCACACAAACATGGCCGCTATCCTTAAATTATTGGGCTGATGCCCTTGTAGTTTGGTCAAAAGATTCTTCATACATAAAGGTATAATGTTGAAAAAATTGGTAGAGATCAGATGATTACTGTCGACCAAAGTATTATGTGTACTCGAGTTTGAAGGTTGTTTGTGACGTAACCAATAGACATACGTAAAATCCAATATTATCATCATTTTCGTCGTTCTATTTTACGTTAGATCATGTAGCTTTGGAATTTTTAGTTTATATTTTAATATTTTTTATCGCAGTTGGAACACAAAAAGTGCCCGTTTTTAAGCGTGTTTCAACCATGCATCACATTTAAGAATTATTATCTCACAAACCCGTCATCAGATCGAATTCAAATTTTAACGCAATATACATTGGAATGTTGTATAACTGGTTTATTAATTTCAAAATTTTGCGTGTCCAAGAAACAAAGTTGTTATCATTTGTGTAAGGTAACGTTTTCTCGGCTTGAGGTGGTTGGAATATGTATTTCTTGGTCGCGTTGTAATTCTTATACATCAAAAAGTTATGCTGTATGACTTTAAAATACGTAAATTAATTCACTTATTTTATATCGGTTTATATTTGAATGGGGAAATACGACCTCGCCTCGCTCGGCAGTGATGGGCTCCATCTCAGCAACGCTGTACAGCTTACCCCGGAACGGTTGGCTGGTGAATCATGCCTTATTTCCACGAACAAAAACAAACCGATATAAAATAAGTGAATTAATTTACGTATTTCACAGTCATACAGCATAACTTTTTGATGTATAAGAATTACAACGCGACCAAGAAATACATATTCCAACCACCTCAAGCCGAGAAAACGTTACCTTACACAAATGATAACAACTTTGTTTCTTGGACACGCAAAATTTTGAAATTAATAAACCAGTTACACAACATTCTAATGTATATTGTGTTAAAATTTGCATTCGATCTGATGACGGGGTTTTGAGATAATAATTCTTAAATGTGACGCATGATTGAAACACGCTTAAAAACGGGCACATTTTGTGTTCCAACTGTGATAAAAAATATTAAAATATAAATTAAAAATTCCAGACCTACATGAACTAACGTAAAATAGGACGACAAAAATGATGATGTTATTGGATTTTATGTAGGTCTATTAATTACTTCACAAACAACCTTCAAACTCGAGTGCACATAATACTTTGGTCGACAGTAGGTTGGTCGTAATTTGATTTAAGCTTTTAACCTTTGGGTGGCCGCCATTACGTTTCCGTCAAGATGGCGGCGATATAAAACATGACACTGAAGTGCCCTTTGCTAGTGCTACTTCTGTACCGAATTTCGTTCAATTCGGTTTCACCGTGTTTGAATTGATGTGGGGGGACAGACATTCAGAGTAGACACACTCGCACATACAGACACACAGAGACTCACACTCACAGACACACAGACAGACACACAATTTTTCGCCATGTGTTGATCTCATAAGACTACTTAAATTTTTGCAAAAATTGAAAGTAGGCTAAAAATAATAATAACTGAAGAACTAACGGTCCATATTGCATGAAATTTGGAATTCCTTTTGTTGTAACCGGGTTATAGAGGATGAGCCTCAATTATTGAATTCCTTTGAGAAATATGCTCAGTGCACCTATGGCAACATGTCAAATTCTTAATCGTTTTCAATATTCAAAATAAATACCCATAAAAGGTTAACTAAATCTACCACTAAGTTTATAGAAGTCTATTCTGGACAATTGTTGTCTTTCAAGTGAGATCAGACCTCCTATACCGACAATGCTAATTTCAGATATTTTGTAACCCATTGTATCTGAAACTACCAGACATATTTTAACCAATTACACATATGTGTGTCTTTAGTTCACTGATCTAAGATGAGGAGGATGCACATATTTGGATTTGAGATACTTTTTGTTTAAACATACCCACTTTTTTGGATTTTTTTGAGGTAATGTACAACACAGTATAAATTCTACCACTCCAATAACAATGAATGTAGATCCACGTAATCACCCCTACTACACGAATAATCCAAACAATTTTTAAGGTTCTATGTGCATTATTTCCTGAGAAAATGGGGCTTTTGTCAGAAAATTTCAAGTTTTGAGAAAATTCAAGTTACAGAAATGATTATATAGAAAGTTATATATTTCTTCCTGAAGGACTGTTTAAAAGCACCCTACTTCATAGTCTGAAGTTTCCCCTCCATCTTCAAGACCTAACTTCTTCCTTCTTATCTTCCTTCTTCGCCTCTTTGGTCATTTGATGAGCAGAAATGTCAGCCTTCTGCACTCTTAGTTGGTCATGCGCTTGCAATGTACTTGCAGTATTCTATCGTAGATGCATTCCCAGGTGTTCTAAGACCTTCATTCATACAGAATTCCCATCGTTGAAGGAGATCACTGCGTTACACGCCCAATTTTAATGTTTTAGGCCTACAAGTACATTTTTTTGTCTTCTGGTCCATAAAATATTGTGAAATGCCTCAGTTACATTTTGTGTTTTTCCATGAAGGTATTTCTTTGGCATGTCTGGACGTGCCAAGTCTCAAATAATAGTCTTATTGACCTCCATTACTGCTTCAAGTGTTGAGTGTTTGTGTTTGAACGCCTCTGCTTTTCTATACTTGTACCATGTATTTATTGGGAGCAGGTGGGCATGGGTGTTGTATAGGGTGTACAGTGTCAACATAATTCCTACCACTACAGCTATCACTTTGCACAGTATCACTACTAATTACAACTGGAAAGGAAGGAAACAAATATTTTATACCATTAACATTGATAGTTTTCAAGAAAGTTTGTTTTTTGTAACATTCATGAAAGATTTTTAAATATTTTAATATGGAAATTTGATTACACTTGTATATATTGAAATTTAAAACGTTATACATGCAATGAAAGCTCAGCATTTGTACTAGAAGTGTACAAAGTTCAATTAAAATCCCTGTTATGGTTCCATAGATATACAAAATGCATGCATTCCAGGTGTATAAGCCCCCTTAAGTGGAACTCTATATTGACTCATACTAGCGCTTGTAGTGGTAGATAGAGAAAACTGCTAATCTATTCGACCGGATATGGTTGAGTTTACGGTGAACAATCATCACTCTACCAATGTACGTACGTAACTTCCCAATAGTCCAGTCAATAGACGAACTTCACCCTACATCAGATGCGGAATATTTTTTTATTTTTTTATGTTCTTTAGGACCACTAGGTAGTTATTAATCCAAGTTTCCGTCATCCCAACCCCCTTGCTTCGTCCGCCATCTTGAAAAAACTGTCAGAAATCGGCACTTTTTCAGTTTTTGGCCTCTAGTTCATTCCCAGTTCATTTGTTTGAAGATATGTCTAAATAAGAAAGTGTAGATTACTAAATTATCAACAACTTTGACGTGAAAGTTTTTTTTGTAGGGCCAAGCGTGTTCGAGATACGAGAAGGCGAAAAAGGGCGAAAATTGTCGATTCGGCAAATTTTTCACTTTCGCTCCACTTTCCATCGCAAAAACAGGGGGAAGACTTGATCTCAGCAAAACGTTAATTAAATGAAAGTTGTAGAGAATTTAATTTCCTTTGAAACTCATGTATCAAAAATTAATTACGAGCAATGGGTAGGAGTGGGGTAAAGTTAAGAAAACTAGAGAAAATGCGTTTTTGTGATTCAGCCCTGGAGCGCTGTGTTGGTGAAAGTTGTTCGTTTTCATTAGATTACAAACATTTTCTGAACACAGCAGTGCATCTAAATCATATTTAAACATTTTTTTTGTATAAGTATGAATAGATGGGAGAGAACAAATTCGTTATACATTCAATTTAAAAAGTTAGTGTGTGGCCTATTTACAAAATATAGATTACAATACAATGCGTTTTGTATATTAATTATTTACATATTAATTATTAGGGAATAATGAACACACTAAAATAAAAACTTTAAAATAGATGGGCTACAGTAACCGTAGACGTTTCACAAGGGTGGTCAGGAGGGCTGACTCTTAGGCAGGGTCTTCGTCGAATGGTATGGACGGGTCGTCGATGTTTTCCTCTTCCTCGTCGGCGGCTATCAAGGGACGGTTGTCGCAGCACTTTCAGCCGCAGCAGAATTTGCAGAAAGTGGAGCAATGCAGACCGGGTTTTCCTGCATCAGCATGCTGCGGAACAGCCGGTGACACACCTGCATGATACCGTCTTCAGCAGGGTACGAGGAGCAACATCTCTGGTGGTTGTTGTCGGAATCAAGCCACTGCTCCCTCTTGTCCAGCCAAGTTGATCGGGTCTGTCTTCCGGCTCATCCAGGACATCACTTGGTGGTAAACTCTCAAGGAGTGGTATCGCGCTGCATCGGAGGTTGGGGGCAGATTTTCCAGGTTCAAGTTTTGTGACCGTTTGACCGAAGTCCCACGTGCACACGAGTATGAATTTCAACATCCGCCGAGCCTATGACTCGAAAAACAATCTCGGGGTCAAACTGAGTAGAGCAAAACAAAAATTTTAATCAAAAATCAGCCGGACGGATATCGAAATTCACACTCCATAAAGGATGGAAGGCAGTGCAAATAATTTGTGAATAACACCAATTTCTTAAAATACCTCAGTTTAATTTAACTGTCTGCTGGTCCTATTAGAATACAATGATCCCCAAGGGAGAAATCAAAAATTCCAGACCTGAAACTAAAGAAATCCTTATCTATATAAAAATTTAGAACGCATAAAATAAATTATTTCCAGCCTCTATCCAAAAGTAAATTCACTATTTTCAAAATATTAACTTGATGTCTGAGAAAATCATTAGTCCATCTCAGCATCTGCTTCAATTATTTATTTGAACTGTACAAGTTGGGTAGTTTATTGGCTGAGGAATAACCCACCCACCAAGGGAAGATGATTAAGAGAAGGAAGTAGATTTGGGATTGGAAAAGAAGGATAGAAAAATAGGAGGAGAGTCCCACAAAAATTATTAATTTGACTTTTAATCCATTTAGAAGCGGTTGCCACCGCAAATATGTGCTCGGATACCTAAAGTGGCTACGAGCTTGGTCGAAGCTGACGGGAACTGCAGCTAAGACTTGGGCAGTTTGCCAGAGAGTGGCTTTAGTGTCTTTCCTCCCAAGCACGGATAAAAGTACTATAGGGAAGGGTGATGGTCTGGCCAGACAGATAGTAAAAGCTTTATTTTGTGTTAACGAGAGCATAAACCTAGGAAGGGCTAGGAAAGCCAGGATCCTGCCTAACTGTAGTATCAGAGAAATGATGAATCCAAAAACAAATATTTAATTTATTTACAATTAGAAGAAGTTTGAGGAAATTAACAATTATACAATATAATTTTAATAAACATAGTTCGTTTGAACTTTTTAACAAATAGGGTCGCAGACCTCTCAACATTAAACGGTTGCTCCAGGCAACTGACAATTTACAAGGTTTCAAACCTTACATGTTTCTAAAATTTTCATAAGAGTTAAACCAATAAACAATGAAATAATTAAAGCTTGAACATGAATTAGAGTACAAAAAGTGTACCTTAAGAAATTCTTGAGAGAATGTTCTAGAGAAAATGACAACTTTGAAAATGACGATAACAACAACGTGAAAATAAGATAGAAGTTCCTAAAACTTCTTATATTTATACAGAGTTAATATATGAGAATTACACAAAGAGGGCAGGTCACTTATTGTGAAACCTGAAGAAAGTGAAAAGGAAGTTTCTAGACTTCCTATGTTTAATTAGGAATCACGAGAAAAATGGGGCAGTTTCCATTTCGTGAAACCTGAACATGACTCGCTCAAGAGTTTAGAGAATTGTTTTCCCTGATTTTGAAGGGAGGAACAATGTAAGTTTGAAACGTGTGTTAGACACGTATCACAAAGATTATACAGAGACACTTAATGATAAACCAACAAAAATGGAAGGGCACTTCTTAGAATGACACCTTATTGAAACCGACCTAGATTAAAAGTTTATTGCAGATTGTTAGTGAAAGGTTTAGGAAAGAGAAATGGGAATTAAGGAAAATGTTCATGGCCTTATTTAATATAACCGGACGATCGCGACGCGGTAGAAATGTGGAGAAAGCACTGTTTATCACTGTAGTCTATGAAGATGGATTCAAAGTTCACTATAGAAACACTAAAGTTCATGAAAAAGAAAGTTATTGCAATTATGGAAAGAACTGATTGCACTATATAGATGAGAGTCTATTTCTTGAAAAAGTTGTAATTTACAATTAAATGCGCCATAGAATTTTCCAGAGGTTCCAGCGGTGGAAGAAAGTTAGCTATTGCAAAAATTTATAAGGAAGATTCCTCATTTTAACTAGCATTTTCACAGTGCGTGAACAATACTTGACGACAAGACTCGCAGATAGAGAACAAGGTCTAGAAGGTTCCAGAACGACCTTAGCAGAAAATGGGGTTGAGAAAATCCACCGGAGGAAATAATTTTATAATTATAGGCAGTGGGTATTAGATAATATCCCACGTAGCGAGAGGATTTCTCGTTTGAATCGCTTAAGAAAAGCTCTTTTGTTTTAGTAAGGTTGGCTTATACAAGCAAAAAGCTCAACATTGCAAATCCCACGAAGAATGATCATTGCCCCAAAGTAAATCATTTCACACTGCCTATAAATTATAATTAAAACCACTTGGAAGTTAAAACCATGAAGATGAGGTTAAAACTTTTTAAAAATGGTACTTATCTTGATTTCATGTTGAAGTCGGATTTCTCACTGATGCTTAGAGTTCCAACATGGCGTAAAAGAGGGTGAGCCTCTTGGTTTGAGGAGGCAAGCTCGAGCGGAGCTTTGACTGGACGAGTCAACTGCAGACGGAGAAGTGAGAGCAGCTCAACGGAGCACGGAGAGACCACGAAAGTGGAAAGAGTGGGGGTAGGAAACAAAAGGTATACATATCAGCATAACCAACTTAGCAAAAAATAATTTTCTTCTTGATGGATGGTCTTCTAAGAGTTGATAGTAGGCGATATTAGCGCAGCATGGTGAGTGAAACAGTAGACGTAGTCCTCTTGCTCAAGGAGAAAATAGCTGACGATAGTAACGAGATCTGGTGGCCAGATGGATATGTAAGTCCTCTTGCACGATGAGGAATTGAGTAGCTTCAGAGGTTCGCTACTAGATGACGCTAGGTGGGTCACAGAAGTTATATATCTGAAACATACTTATGAAGACATAAGAGATATGCCCAACAAGGAGAAAACAGATGATCACTGTTGGTGGTTGACAAAGAGGAAGGAAGAAATGAACATGCAAAGAGCAATAAAAATTATATCTCAGGTACCGTGTATTCAAAGAATACACCATACTGGGGGGGTAAACACCAACAGAGAGCAAATAAACAGTTACACATTTATTGGAAGCGGAGCTATCAAAGACAGTGGTCTTGTGATCGGTCCATTTGTGGTCAAGATTCTGGCCACCCTGACTCTCCCATCTCTTCCAGGGTAACATTCGGTCACCCTACCAGAAATCCATACTAGGGGGGGTGAAACATCCCTAACCAAGACCAAGTCTCCCACCTTAATGTCGGGACTGGAAAGAAACCACTTCTGTTTCCGTTGTAAGGAAGTTAAATATTCCAAGTTCCACCTCTTCCAAAAAGAATTGCGGAGGGCTTCAAGTTTACACCAAGCGATAGGTAGATTGGAATCCCTGTAAGAATTGGGAAGGGGAGGATGGGCAGAGAGAGAAGTACGTGTAAGACAGTGACCAGGTGTGAGTGGAAGGAGGTCATCAGGGTCATTAAAAAGCGGAGTTAAATAACGAGAATTATCAACACTTTCAATCACAAAATAGCTGGAAGCTGAGAGAAATAAAGCACTAGTAAAGATTGCGATACAATGCAAAAGGAGAATTAACGAGTTTAAACAAAGCGTATAGAAACAAGTACATCTATTCAGGACAAGAATATACCAAATAAACAAAGGAACTATGCGAGTAGAAAGCAAGAACCCCATAGGTAACAAACGAGTAGCCATAAACAATGACCTTAAGTCATAATGAGTATCAAAGGGTTCACTCAGAAAAATACTTAAGTCAGCGAAAAACGGGACATGACAAGTATGAATACAAAAACACATCGAATGTGACGTCAAGAAAAAACAAGTTTGTTCATCAATGAACATTAAGATCGCAAAATATGCAAGCAAATTGCAATACATAAGCGCGTGAGAAATACGCAACGAAGTTTTGAAACAGGGATCGAAGCAGTTATAGAATACGAGCATGAGTAAGTGAGAGACGTAAACAAGCACGGCCTTGACACACATAGTACAACGAGATAAGACATATAAATAGCTGAGAGAGTCCTTAACTAGAACAAGTTTATTTTGGGAAGTAGGTAAACGGCTTCTGTACTTGTAGTAGCAACTCGCCAGACAATGCTTGGCAATCAGCCAGAGTTGAGATAAGAGAAACTTGCTTTGAACTGTGTCAAGCGTACAGGAAATAAACAACAATTTGGCCTTCCTCAGACTAGTATACAAACAAGTCTGACAACCAAGCAGTTCGAAGTACACACACAACATTTGGTGAATCAGCTGTAACTTAAAGCAGATATTCAGTTTGAACGGAATGCAGTCAATCGTAACTTGGACGTGAACAAACAATTTAAAGCTATATGAAATAAAGTATGAAATCAATTTCGCATAATTGAGAGGATCACGAAATCGGACAATTTTCAACAAAAAGAAGCTTAATTCTTCCGAGCAAAGAAGACAAGCTGGGACATTGAGAAGAAGGTTATGCATAAGAATAGTTATTCTAAATGCTATAGAATTCAGAGTTTCAAGCGGTTTCAAAAGCGACTTCCAATTGTGAGGAAGGAGGGAGGAGCCGGCCGTGGCCATCCTTCTACATAGCGAAAGAAGTGAAACATAGCGTACAGCAAAGTGATGGTGACTGATAGCCATGGTTTTACACAAGGGGAAGATAGCTTTCGAGAAAAAGTTTAAGCAATTAACTGCTATAAAAAATGACATAAGAAGATAGACGAAATAACACAAAGCAAGGCGAACTTGAATGGCCATCTTGTGCGGGAAGAAGGAAAAACCATTTAAACAACTTACAGAGGTAGTGTAGTTGTTCACGATAAGACATCGTTTCGACAAGTGGTTTTCAAAAATATTGAGATTTGAAAAATGAGCGTTCTCTTTTTCAGAAATGGGATTTATGTCAGCTGTAACGAAATGACATTGCGCTTTGGTTTGAGCACTGGTATGTTTGATTTCACCAGTAATAACCCAACCAAAATCGGTGTCTCTGGCGACTACGGTTGAAGATAACTTGCGTGTTTGTTTGCGAATGCAATTCCAAAAAACATTGGCACTGAAAAGCACATCAATGGGACCTTGAGCATTAAACTGAGGATCGGCTAACCTTAAGTGCGAAGGAATCTTTAATCCGGAGGTATTGATAGAGTGACTTGGAGTGTCCTTGCCAATACTGGTAAGAATGAGAAAGTTTAAATTAAGATTGGTGTTTCTTTGGCAAACGTCTCTGATTTTCAATTTTGAAGACTGCAAAACTTGAGTTTTCAAATTGTCAATGCCGGTCACATTGATAGAAGTAGGCGATGACGAAAGACCTAGTTTTTTTATCAACGATTGCGAAACAAAGTTGTGCGTTGAAGCGGAATCGAGAAGACCACGGGTTCTAAACCAATTTCCAAATTTATCTTGGATTTCGAATTGTACAGTGGTCAAAAGGGTTTGCGCACTGTGAGAAGGTTCGGCATTAGAAATGCAGGAAGAAGCATTAGTTTGTTCGGAGCTGCTCTGCATGGAGCTTGAAGAGGCAGGTACTGATGACCTCGATTTATCGTGAACGTGCAATAAAGAATGATGCGGTTTTTTACAATGGAAACAGAGATTTGATGACGTACAGTTCGAAGAAGAATGCTTAGGTGACAAGCAATTGAAACAATGTTTGCTATTCAACACAAACTTCCTTCGATCTTCGACAGACAATTCTTTAAAGGATTTGCACAAATACAATGTGTGAAGCTTTTTACAGAGCGTGCATTTTAACGATTTGTTAAGCGGCCTGATATCTTCTCTTAAATGATTGAAAGAAGAACGGGTTTGTTTGTTTTCGACAAATGGGGGCTGATGTCCCTTTGAAGAAGCAAGTTTTTTTTCAAAAATTTGACACTGAGGATTCGTTTCGACCTTTTCGCACTGAAATGCGAGTGCTGTAAGGAATTGACATCGACTGTTGAGAAACGAGATAAGGTGTTCGAACGAATGTTCCTTGTTGCAGGCGAGTTCGATCTCCCAGGCCTTCAGTGTCGAAAAATCGAATCTTGATGTAGCTAGGTGAATAAGTATGGTGTCCCATGTTTGGACAGGCTGTTTTAGTTGGTATAACGCTCTGACATTTAACTGCATAGAATCTAAGAGGTCTCTTAAAGATGTGACGTCATTAGGTTTGACGGCTGGTAAGTTGAAGAGACAGCGGATATGACGAGCTACACTCAAACGTAAATTGCCATATCTCTCTTTAAGGAGATTAAAGGCGATGTGGTAGTTGTCTGCGCTTAAAGGCAGTGACTCCACTAAGGCTAAGGCCTCACATTCCAAAGACGTGCGGAGAAAATAAAATTTATGTATGTCAGGGATCTCGGCATTTTCATGAATTAGGGAGCAGTAAAGTTCGTAAAAAGAATACCATTCACTTTCCTTGCCTGAAAAGTGCGGTAGGCTTATCTTAGGAAGTAACGGTTTCGGTTTGTTCTCGTGAACTGAAGCGGGTGCGAACTGGGCCGGATTGATGACCTTAGTGTCCGGTTCTGAGATATTGGGGATCAGTTGGTGTATTATTTTAAAAGCAGAACCTATGCCTTCGTAATATAAGTTCTCTACTTCGACACGATCTTCTGTTTGATTGAGCATGCAAGTTTCAATTTCAGTTTGAATGTTACAGTAGTTTTCATAAGAACGTTCAAAATCCTTTACACGATGTTTCAACAAATCTAATTGCGCGTCTGAGGGATCTAATTCTTTTATGTACCTTCTGAATCGGGTAATTTGCCCTTTATAGGATGCTCGTTTAGAAGTAAGTTTTTCATCCTTATCCTTATCCTTATCAGTGGGAGCCATATTAAAGAAGATGAATGAAAATGTAACTCACGAAACTGTGGAACCTTGGAAATGCTGTCAAGCTGGCAGCAGCAAATGAGTAGAAAGAATAGGACACCCCAAAGGAGACAGGAGCGGCCTCTTTCCCGTTCACAGGCTTTGCATGACGTAGATATAGCTGAAAGATCCAAAGGAGATATTAAAAATTTGCAAAGTATTGTCAAATGACACTTGACAAACAATGGACATAGCAAATGGACTCTCCCGGGTTTCTGGTACCAAATTTTGGGTAGTTTATTGGCTGAGGAATAACTCACCCACCAAGGGAAGATGATTAAGAGAAGGAAGTAGATTTGGGATTGGAAAAGAAGGATAGAAAAATAGGAGGAGAGTCCCACAAAAATTATTAATTTGACTTTTAATCCATTTAGAAGCGGTTGCCACCGCAAATATGTGCTCGGATACCTAAAGTGGCTACGAGCTTGGTCGAAGCTGACGGGAACTGCAGCTAAGACTTGGGCAGTTTGCCAGAGAGTGGCTTTAGTGTCTTTCCTCCCAAGCACGGATAAAAGTACTATAGGGAAGGGTGATGGTCTGGCCAGACAGATAGTAAAAGCTTTATTTTGTGTTAACGAGAGCATAAACCTAGGAAGGGCTAGGAAAGCCAGGATCCTGCCTAACTGTAGTATCAGAGAAATGATGAATCCAAAAACAAATATTTAATTTATTTACAATTAGAAGAAGTTTGAGGAAATTAACAATTATACAATATAATTTTAATAAACATAGTTCGTTTGAACTTTTTAACAAATAGGGTCGCAGACCTCTCAACATTAAACGGTTGCTCCAGGCAACTGACAATTTACAAGGTTTCAAACCTTACATGTTTCTAAAATTTTCATAAGAGTTAAACCAATAAACAATGAAATAATTAAAGCTTGAACATGAATTAGAGTACAAAAAGTGTACCTTAAGAAATTCTTGAGAGAATGTTCTAGAGAAAATGACAACTTTGAAAATGACGATAACAACAACGTGAAAATAAGATAGAAGTTCCTAAAACTTCTTATATTTATACAGAGTTAATATATGAGAATTACACAAAGAGGGCAGGTCACTTATTGTGAAACCTGAAGAAAGTGAAAAGGAAGTTTCTAGACTTCCTATGTTTAATTAGGAATCACGAGAAAAATGGGGCAGTTTCCATTTCGTGAAACCTGAACATGACTCGCTCAAGAGTTTAGAGAATTGTTTTCCCTGATTTTGAAGGGAGGAACAATGTAAGTTTGAAACGTGTGTTAGACACGTATCACAAAGATTATACAGAGATACTTAATGATAAACCAACAAAAATGGAAGGGCACTTCTTAGAATGACACCTTATTGAAACCGACCTAGATTAAAAGTTTATTGCAGATTGTTAGTGAAAGGTTTAGGAAAGAGAAATGGGAATTAAGGAAAATGTTCATGGCCTTATTTAATATAACCGGACGATCGCGACGCGGTAGAAATGTGGAGAAAGCACTGTTTATCACTGTAGTCTATGAAGATGGATTCAAAGTTCACTATAGAAACACTAAAGTTCATGAAAAAGAAAGTTATTGCAATTATGGAAAGAACTGATTGCACTATATAGATGAGAGTCTATTTCTTGAAAAAGTTGTAATTTACAATTAAATGCGCCATAGAATTTTCCAGAGGTTCCAGCGGTGGAAGAAAGTTAGCTATTGCAAAAATTTATAAGGAAGATTCCTCATTTTAACTAGCATTTTCACAGTGCGTGAACAATACTTGACGACAAGACTCGCAGATAGAGAACAAGGTCTAGAAGGTTCCAGAACGACCTTAGCAGAAAATGGGGTTGAGAAAATCCAACGGAGGAAATAGTTTTATAATTATAGGCAGTGGGTATTAGATAATATCCCACGTAGCGAGAGGATTTCTCGTTTGAATCGCTTAAGAAAAGCTCTTTTGTTTTAGTAAGGTTGGCTTATACAAGCAAAAAGCTCAACATTGCAAATCCCACGAAGAATGATCATTGCCCCAAAGTAAATCATTTCACACTGCCTATAAATTATAATTAAAACCACTTGGAAGTTAAAACCATGAAGATGAGGTTAAAACTTTTTAAAAATGGTACTTATCTTGATTTCATGTTGAAGTCGGATTTCTCACTGATGCTTAGAGTTCCAACATGGCGTAAAAGAGGGTGAGCCTCATGGTTTGAGGAGGCAAGCTCGAGCGGAGCTTTGACTGGACGAGTCAACTGCAGACGGAGAAGTGAGAGCAGCTCAACGGAGCACGGAGAGACCACGGAAGGGGAAAGAGTGGGGGTAGGAAACAAAAGGTATACATATCAGCATAACCAACTTAGCAAAAAATAATTTTCTTCTTGATGGATGGTCTTCTAAGAATTGATAGTAGGCGATATTAGCGCAGCATGGTGAGTGAAACAGTAGACGTAGTCCTCTTGCTCAAGGAGAAAATAGCTGACGATAGTAACGAGATCTGGTGGCCAGATGGATATGTAAGTCCTCTTGCACGATGAGGAATTGAGTAGCTTCAGAGGTTCGCTACTAGATGACGCTAGGTGGGTCACAGAAGTTATATATCTGAAACATACTTATGAAGACATAAGAGATATGCCCAACAAGGAGAAAACAGATGATCACTGTTGGTGGTTGACAAAGAGGAAGGAAGAAATGAACATGCAAAGAGCAATAAAAATTATATCTCAGGTACCGTGTATTCAAAGAATACACCACAAGTATCACTGATGTGCAGGAAAATATCAGTCCATCCTGACACCATGATTTTAATATTTACAAAAGTATCACTTGAATCAAATTTTCCAGAATTGTTTGAACCTCTGCGGGGAAAATCACACGTCTTAAACTTATTTCAGGGAAGTCACATTCCCAAAACGGTGTGAAATCAAAAACATAAACCCCATGACGGCATTTATCAAATTTAAACATTGACTGAACTTCCAACATTTTTCCACGATGTCACCAAAAATAAATTTTATTCACCAATTCACATATAATTTAAATCCTCTGATTTAATCGTTCGATTTAACTTCTTTGATAATATGCATGTAATTCAATTTATTTATGAAAATCCTTTCAATTTAATTCATTGTAAAAAAAATATTATTTAGAATAATCCACACTGGCACTTTATGAAGGTTAATGGATCCACAAATTCAACCAGCTATCAGCTTAAAATTTTTAATACATCAACCAATCTTTAGACAAAATGCCTCTCATGCTTCAATGCGTTAAATAGGACACGGTAAGGCCTTCAGCAAAATCTAGGATGAGACATCAACTTATTCATATATAAACGACTACACCATGCGGGCGACTATACAACAGTCTAGGAATGTAGAATTTCACAAACGATCGGCCACTAGTTTCCCATATGAGCGACTACATTGTCCTCATTTTTAATCATATTTGAGCATGAAGCAATTATTTGACCCTCAAAACTCAACTTTATAAACATCCATTATTAATTCATATTTTATTTTCACTTAACATTTGATCATTATAATTAGGGTGACCAGACGTCCTCTTTTTCGCGGACATGTCCTCCAATTTACGTCTCTGTCCTCTGTCCGCGAACTATTTTTAAAATTGTCTAAATGTCCTCCTTTTTATTAATTTACTATATTATCGTATGAATGTGCCGGTATGTATGTATGTATGTATGTATGTATGTTTTGGTTTTTCTCAGTTTATATTGGCGCCATGCCAATAGTTTAATTTTTACCGATGTGCAGCGTTACAATTTTTGTTTCCGGTCTACGCTGGGTTTGGGAATGTGTTTCTGTGTTTGTGCTCCGTTGATTGGCAGTCTTGTGGCGTTGTTGTGTGTTTTCCAGTTTAAAATTTGCTCGCATTCAAGATGCCTAAAAGAAAGTGCAAGTTTACAGATGCTTTGAAAACCAAATATCCTACTTTCAAGCATGGACGTAATGATTTTGAGGCAGAATGTAAAATTTGCCGAACTGCAACTTTCGTCTCGGTAGCAATTCATGGTAAGTTCTATAATTTATTGTTTATGCCCGCTGCTCACGGTGAAATTTTCCTTCAAATTTATTGTACAATAATTTAATTTTATGAAATTTCTGTTGCTCATGGTCAAATTCAAGTTTTATAAAACTTTTGATAAAACTTTCCATAAAATAGGACATGTTCTATTCCGTTAAATTAATTTTACGAAACGAACCAATCAGGGAAGCTGATATGGAGATGATGCTGGCGCCACGAGGTGAGAAGATTTTGAAGCTCGCTTGTAAACAAACACTTCGAAAATGGCAGGCTCCGACTGGACTAAAGAAGCTGTTAGTGTTTTATTGGACGAGTACCAGAAATATCAGTGTTTGTATGAGGTTAAAACGCCCATATACCACAATAGAAATGCAAGAAGGGAGGCAGAAATCTCAATCGCCGAATATGTTTCACAAATTCGACCGAACACAAGCCAGACTGATGTGAAGGCGAAGATAAACGGACTTCGAACTCACTTGCAGTCTCATTTCAGGAGAAATGACTTGCCTCATGTTAGTGTCCTGTCGAATAATTTTGGGACCAACAAGATCTAGGAGTTTTTAAACTGCTTTCCTCCATTCTTAGAAAATTCCTATATGAATTCTGATCTTCTCATTTTCTCAATTCATTTTCGACCAAGGGCAGCATTCCTCTACTCTCCTCTTCTTTTTAACCATTCTCGAGTCCAGGACTTCCCAGCATTTCTTTTCTTCCTTTCTACCACTTTACTACATATAATTGTAGCTTAGGCTGCAATTTTTGCTTTGTTTGTTGGAGCCAAACTCTCAAACCAATGTGTGTTGAACCGCTGATTCTTGGTTCAGAAGTTTATCGGTAAATGGCGATCCCGATACATCCACGGATTTTATAAAATAATTTTACTGTGAACAACACAGCTTGCTTTCGTCAAATTTTTATAAAATTAGTTGTAAAATAAATTTTAAGAAACATTTTACCGTGAGCAACGGGCAAGTTATTAAATTATAAATCTTAAAACAGCGTTATTTATATCAAATTTTCTTTAATTTCGTAGGTTCTCAAGATTTGGATAGTCACATTTCCTCAAATAAACACAAAAAAGTGTACAAGGCTGCGGCAGTTCCCAAACTATAGACAAGCTTTTTTTTCAACATCAACTACAGCATTAACGAATCGCGTTTTAGCTGCGGAAGGAGCATTAGCATTCCATGCCGTTCGTCATCATTCCCCTACAGATCAATGGACTGCACACCCAAATTGAACCAGACAATTTATTATGATTCGGAAGTGGCCAAAAGAATTTCTTCAGCTAGAACCAAAACTGAAAGTATAATAAACAGAGTATAAGGGCCACATGCTGTTGATGTTACAGTAGAATGTATGAAAGGTATATCTTGTTATGGAGTGTGTACGGATTGAAGTAATCATGTAAGTCTGAAAATGATTCCTAGTTTCATTCAAAATTTCGATTATTAATAAGGTGGTATTAAAACTAAAGTTGTAGAACTAAAGACAACTCCTAATGAGAAGGCTGAATATATGCAGGGTATATTAAGGATTCCTTGTCTAGTTTAGGTCTTGTAGAGAAATGTGTGGCCTTTGCTGGTGACAACACGAACACTAACTTGGGTGGTTTAAATCGTAGAGAAGGCAAGAATGTATTTACTAACTTAAGGATGTTGTCAATAGGAATATGGTAGGTATAGGTTGCCCAGTTCATATATTGAATAATACAATTCAACATGGAACTGATGTTTTATCTGTGGACATAGATTGTCTTATTGTTAAGTTGTATAATTATTTCTCAATTTACACTGTAAGAACTGAACAGTTGAAGTCATATTGTGAATTTGTTGATACCAATTACAAAAAATTACTCTCCCACAGCAAGACAAGATGGCTATCTCTGTTCCCTGCTGTTGAGAGATTATTGGAAATGTTTCTTCCCTTGAAGTCTTACTTCTTGTCAGTGCCAAATCCTCCAAAACTTCTCATTAATTTTTTGGAAATAACTTGAGTGAAGCTTATTTGTGGCACCTGCATTCTCTAATGTCAATATTTCACTCAAAGACTTTGATAATAGAGAAAGAAGAGAGTTCTGTGTTAGAAATCATGAATGTGTTGGAATGTGTCAAGGCTATGCTTCAAAATAGATATGAAGGTTCTTTCATTTCATTGAAGGTGAAAAATGTAGTAGAAAATGTCCGAAAAGAGGGGTATGATAAGGAAGCAGATTTATTTATGAATGAAGCATTGATGTTATATAAAGTATCTTTGGAATATTTGACAAATTGGGTAACATATTTTGATGATTTCAGTTGTTTCATGAGTTTAACATTAAAGAAGATGGAATACACTGATGTTGAAAAAAGTATTATGTATTTACAAGGGAAAGGTATTCACATTGATTATGCAAAATGTTTTGATCAGTTTTGTAATATGAGTAAATTTAGACAGAAGTTTTCAAATAACAGCGAATATCTAAAATTAACTTCTAGTCAAAAATGGGCAAAATATTTCAATGATAGTGAAAATATTGAATGCTACTCAGAGCTTCTTAAAATTTCAGAATATTTCTTTTGTATCCCAGGTCACAATGCTAATGTGGAGAGGGTTTTCTCATTGATTTCATCTCAATGGACAGATGAAAGAAATAGATTGCAAATAGAATCTGTGAAAGGTCTATTAATGGCGCAGTACAATTTTAAGGAACACTCTTGCCAGGACTTCTATAAATATCTGTTGGACAGACCCAAACTGTTGGCAGGAATATCATTCTCAGATAAATATAAATAGTCTGCAAATTAAGTGTAATTTCATGTTTTTAATTTCAGAATAATATACATTTTCAGTGGCAATGTTCTAAGTTTACTAATGTAATTAATACATTTTGAAGTTCATAACAATTTTTATGGTAACTTATATGGTTTTATTACTTTAAGATTTGTCCTCTTTTTTCCCTTAATGTCCTCAATTTTTTCCTGTGTTGTCCTCTATTTCACATTACTGGATCTGGTCACCCTAATTATAATCATATTTTTATAATGACCCCTCAGCCACGCAGGCTGGGTTCAATGGCTTCTAAGCAACCAACACATGGGATCATGCTCTCCCTCACAAAATTTAAATATCTCGGCCTTTCGCATAGGTGTAATCAACTTTTAATGTCTGCCCCAACACACTTCGGTTAAACTGTCGCATAATTCCAATACATAGTTCCTTATTTTATACAAAATTCGAATATGAATGACCTTCCGCTCCCAATATCAAAGATCACGCTTTTGGCATGCTCCTCCATTCAAAATCAACTCCCATATTATCAACTACGATCCATTATTCCTCCAATTATTAACCGCTATTTTTACCAGGAATTATTATTATTGGAAAATGTTCCAAACAATATAATCATTTACATATTATTATTATCATTATGGCTTGACTATGAGTCATAGAGCCTTCCGATATCATATCTCAACTTCATTTACAACGAGAAAATATTTTACATTTATTTTAAATTCAAATATAAAAATTTATAAATTCACAGAAAATTTCGAACTATTATTCCCAATGAATAATATTTAAACGTAATGTGGCTATCCACATTCCTCATCTATCAACATATTCAAAAGATAAACTACTAATAAAGTCGAGGAAATATTATAAACAAATTAATTTAATTATAAACCATTTAATTTTGAACAAATCCAAATATTATTTCTAAGTTCCCTAACATAAGGTTTAGGCGTGGAATGGTGTAAAATATCTTCCACACAATCCCAAACGCACTAAATTTCCATCAAAGAGATCCATTCGAAATAAATTGGCTGATAAATCTTCGAATGTGCTATAACGTCTTGAAATAAAAATCCATAAGCATAAACCTACTTAGCAGACAGTATAGTCGAAATTGAGAATGCAATACACTACCTACTTAATAATAAAGTTGGCTTACATCGTGAAGATCTTGTATGGAGAGTCCTTCTGACGTAGATTCCATGTAGGCCGGCTGGCACACGTTCTTTCCAGTGAACAGATGTTCCGAGTCCCTACTCGCCTATACTCCATTATTCCGGAAGATGTTCCCAAAAATCCCATGACATCTTACCTCCAGCTCTTTTAATACTTCATGGAGACGGTCCGATCTACCATATTCAAACCACTATGATGCATGTCTGGCAACATAATGTTATAAATATTCGAGTCCCAAACTAACACTTGCAGCTTTGTGCCACAGAAAACTTCCTAACTAGAATGGTTCACTTCCCGTTCTAAAATATCAACACCGGGTCCGAAATCATTTCTCAGCCAATAGTGTTTTTTTTTTATCGATCCTCGCGTACTGTATTTGCTTATGGCCTTGATGTTTGAAACGATACACTGACAATCTTAAGAGTGGTTTACGTAGAATGCTAGTACCATTTCTAGTTTCTAGGCTAGATTCCCTAGATGAGTAAGGAATTCCCCAACACTTTGCACACACCAAAGCAATGGCTTGCCCATCTAGCCTATTTATGATATATGGATTTTAAGGCCCACATCATATACGTTGATTGCCTTCCAACTCTTTTTAGACTGGTATCTTCAAACACAAATATCTGCCAAGCACGTAGACCTTGAGCGCGCGGTGTTAGTAGACATACAGTATAGCCTCACCGCCTCACCTGTTGCGTGCGGCCTACTTCCGTCAGCCACTCCGATGCAAAACATAAACCTTGCGCCTTGGCTTCTTGAACTCCAATATTTTCTGATCCTAACAACGGATTCTCTTGATCTCTTCGGTATTTTTTCCCAGTAATGAGTACTGCATGTACCCCCGATGTTTTGGTGGTTCAACCTCTTCACATAGAAACTCGTAAATATACCATATAAGATCTCTAATATCGAAGCTCTCTCCATCTAGTGTAAACTTGATGAAACGAAATACCTCAGCTCCGCGCGTTCTTCAAACAGGTGGTTCCTCTAAGAAAAACAATCAGTGGCCCTCATCTAAATGGTCACAGTTTGTCGTGGTGGCAACAAATTTTGTGTGTAGGAGGTCAGAAAGTGATTGGTCGATATCCCCACCATAGAGGACGACCAATATTTGCTCTCCTGCTTTGGAGATGTCTTCTAATGTGGCTTCTGGGTCCATGAAGACATCACTTATCTCCAACAATAATGGATTCATCCGGAACAGGGAACAACATTTGGTTTTACCGAACCCATAAATGTTTGACGTTGTGTCACACCCGCTGATGGTGTGGATGAGCAGCAGGTTCTCGGCGAAGTCATACATACATGATGAGGGGGAGTACATGACGTCAGGTGAATTTCCTCTTCCTGTTTTTTTTTAAGGTACACGTTGTTCATCGTATTTGCTGTCCCAGTGAGGATGACTAATAAATCGATGTCTTCCCCCACAATAATTACAACGTCGTACGAAGAAGCCATCGATGTTGCAGTGGTGACAATGAGCACGTCAGCATCCTCCCCAGCTTGCTTGTTCATGATGTTGGACGCTTCAAGTGTTGTTCTGAGGAGGGCAACAAATCGTTTTTATTGCTCTCATTGGACAGAAATTTGTCTTGAGGAGTTGTGTTAACTGTGGCTTCATCAAATATCACATCTGCTGAGGCGTTCAGCTTGCGCCTTCTTGCTCTTTCAGCATTCTTGGTACTCATCAGAAGATTGTCTGGGTACCCGTCGAAGATGACCATCACCACTGTCCCATAATGCTGGTGAATGCACTTGGTATAATCGGCACAAATTTGCCCAAAAGTCGAATTTCGATTCCACACAGCTTTGTGGATCAGATACCTACCGTCGATGCCAGTGAGGTGATTTGAGGGGAGCTCGAAACCTATGGCCAGGGGTGTGAACGCTCCATATAAAGCAGACTTTGTGCCCTTGCGCATGCCATCCTCGTTGAACAACGACATAAGGTACGGTGCAAGCTCATAAGAGAGGTATACCTCAAGGTCGTCCTGGATTGTTTTCGCTGTGATAGAGTGTGAGTGGGTCCACAGCAATCTTCTTCTCCCCAACTTTCAAGATGTTCTTGTCAGCTGCTAAAGATATCATTTTGTCCTTCTTTTTGAAGGATACTTCACCAAAGATTGTTCCCATTATTCTTGAGAGTCCAGCCATACCGACTTGCTGGGCCTTGTAGCAGTTCACCTGCTCACTTCCAACTACACCAGAACCGATGCTCATAATTTCCTCTGCTTCAGGGAAAGGGGGGTGTTTTGAAAACCATTCGAGTAGCCGTTGCACATCTTGTTTGTCCAGCGTGATCCTGCTAGGCCTCGGCTCCACATGTTGTTCTGAAGACAATGCTGTAACTTTAGTGAACTGCTCCATTTGTTGAGCTATATCCTGAAGAGAAGTCATTCCAAGAGTCCCCTTCAACAATGTACTATCTGTCATTCCCCTTCCACTAGTCAAGCCACCACCAGCTTTCATATCTTTCATGAGTTTCTGTTCGATTGTCATGTCAGTCCAAACGCCTGACCAAAATTTGTCTGACCTTCGGATTGTGAAATAACCTTCTTTTGTAAATTTTTGGAAATCGGTAGGATTCATTCTGTCTTCCAAAAAGGACAATTCTTGAAGGTACAAATGCGCACTTTTTGCATAAGGCCAATGTCCAGCAGCATGGAAAAATGGTATCATCATCTTGATAGTGTCCAAGTGGAGTTGAATGTTTCCCATCCTCTCTGCTTGTATAAATTTATTCACAAGAGTCACCATGTTGTAGTACTGAACCCAGAGTTGAGCTGTCGGACCTCTGCTTTACAATTACAGTAAGTGAGAGAAACAGTTATTGTCAATTATCTTAATTCTTACAAAAATGACTTAGTGCCTTTGACCACAATGACCGATTCAATTATATATGCGTGTGAGAGAGAGTGTGAGTGTATGTGTGTGGTTACATTTATACCAAAAATGGTTAATATATTATTTAGATGCGCTGCTGTGTTAAAAAAATGGTTGTAATATAATGAAAACGAAAATCTTTCATCAACACGGCGCTCCAGGGCTGAATCACCAAAAAAAATCATTTCCTCTAGTTTTCTTAAATTTACCCCCACTCCTACCCATTGCTCGTAATTGTTTTTTTTTTTTGATACACGAGTTTCCAAGGACATTAAATTCTCTACAACTTTCATTCATTACACTTTTTGCTGAGATCAAGTCTTCCCCCTGTTTTTGCGATGGAAAGTGGAGCGAAAGTGAAAAATTTGCCGAATAGCCAATTTTTGACTTTTTCGCCTTCTCGTAGCTGGAATACCCTTGGTCCTACGAAAAAACTTCCCCATCAACGTTGTTGGAAATTTAGTAATCTACATTTTCTTATTTAAACATACCTTCAAACAAATGAACTGGGAATGAGTTAGAGGCCAAACACTGAAAAAAGTTCCGATTTCTGACAGTTTTTTTCAAGATGGCGGACGAAGCAAGGGGATGGGGATGACGGAAACTTGGATTAATAACTACCTAATGGTCCTAAACAACATTAAAAAATAAAAAGCAATCCCGCATCTGATGTAAGGTGAACCCCCTTTTTGAGCCTCTATTGACTGGACTACAAGTCCATATCCCCTAAAGGAATAGTGTTCATGGAAGGTCTTTTCTATTACATATGGCATAGTAACCACCTGTCATAAGGGCAGTTTATGCTTTCAAAGATGCTGATAGTTGAATCATTAAGCTAAATTTCGGACAATTTTCATGCTTAAGTTCTAGTATTTCTAACAAGTAGTTCCGTGAAGAACTATACAGCCTATTTTCATATATCCTACTTATGTTAACTGCCTCTATCAACAGACAAAATTTCAGTTTGATTGCTGTAATAGATTCGTAGATATTGAGAACCGACTAAATATTTCGGATGGTCGCCATGTTTGATTTTATAAATGTAGGTCCTAGAGTTATGTACTGTTACATGAAGATTATTGTGTACGTGTAGCATTGAAATTTCAATCGCCTGATTAGGACACGAGAAGTAACAAGTAGATTTTAAAATTTCGCACAGCTGTCATCTTGTGGTTATGGAAACAATTGAAATAAATTAGATGTCAGTGGATTAACATTCGTATAAGGATTTACTTTACCAAGTTTCACTGCACTAGGATGGTTAAATTGCGAGAAACGTCCATGTGAATATAGTTCGCGTCGCCGCCATGTTAGATTTCTGATCACCAGGTTATTTAAAGTCCGATAGGTGAACTTATGTGCATAGCCCCTATGAACATAAAGAAATGCAGTTTGATTGCTATAATAGATTCGTAGATATTCAGTGCCATCTAAATATTTCGGATGGTCGCCATGCAGGATTGTTAAATGTATAGGCCATAGACTCATGTACCATTAAATGAATATTATTGCGTAGGTTCATTATTCAATTTTCACTTCGATCGCATGATTGCGACACAAGAAATAAAACTTAATTTTAAAATTCGCACAGCCGCCATTTTGAGTTTCTTTTAACAATTGAACTAAATTGGATACCAGTGCATTACAATGTGTATAAACATTTCCTGTACCAGATTGCATTGCGTTTGGAACATCAAATCGCGAGAAAGGTCTATTAAAATTTTTAATTCGCTTGGCCACCATGTTTGTTTTGTAGTTAACGGGTTTTTGATAGTCTTATAGATGAAGTTCCAGTAGTGCCCTTTATCTCCGTACCAAATTTCAGGGTGATACCGCTAATAGTTTCAGAGATATAGAATGCCGGTGAAATATTTCGCACATCCGCCATCTTGTGGTTATGTAAACAATTGAACGAAGTTTGATGTCGGTGCATTACAATGTGTATAAACATATACTGTATGAAGTTAATTGCGTTTGGTTGGTTAAATCGCGAGAAACGTCTATTTAAAATTCGCGTGGCCGCCATGTTGGTTTTGTAGTTACCAGTTTTTCAATAGTCACATAGGTGAACTTCTAGTATTTCCCTTTATCACCGTAAAAAATTCCAGGGTGATATCGGGAATAGTTTCGGAGATATTGAATGCTAGTGAAATATTTCACACAGCCGCCATGTTGGAGTGGTGAGACGTAACAAAATTTGAAGGGCACGGTCGGGGTCGCCCGGGGTAGTGCTATGAGCTTACTGAGTTTCATTGAAATCGCTCCATCCGTATCGAAGTTATTAGGGGACACACACACACACCTCGCACACACACACACACACACGGACAAAAGATGATCTCATAAGCCTTTTTTTTTTTTTTTTTCAAAATTGAAAATAGGCTAAAAATCGAATATTATATACGTAAGTACTTGACGTAATGTGTAGGATAAAATAAAAAAATGAAAACATTAACAATTAAAATGTAAAATTAATTTATCAATATAGAAATAAAAGTCATAAAATAAAATTACATAAATAACAGAAATCTTCTTCTTCTTCTTCTTCTTCTTCTTCTACTTCTCATCAACCGCTAAGTTGGTGGGTAACATGCATGTCTTCCAAAACGTCTTCTTTCTCTGGCCTGTATTTTCAAATGGCAATAAGTGTGCTTGCGTTTAATGCTGTCTAAAAATTGAGACCTTGGTCTTCCTCGACTCCTCTTTCCTTCTAGCTTCCCTTCGAAGAGTGTGGTGCACCAGTCAGAATGACGAATCAAATGGCCAACAAAACTATTCCTTCTTCTGTTTAAGGATTCAACCATAGTACGTGTCTCCTCTGCTCTTTTGAGAGCATTTTCATTCGTGACTTTATCAGTCCAAGGTATCTTTAGTAGTCGTCGCCAGCACCACATCTTGAATGCCCAAAGTTTTGATACATCTTCTTGCCGCAGAGTCCATGTTTCAGAGCCAGAACTTGCAATACTCCATACAAAACTTTCCACGTAGTGTTTTCGCACCTCTAAGTTAACAGTCTTGGATGTTAGTAATGACTTCTTTTTTTAGAAGGCTTCTTTTGCCTGTGCGATTCGAGCATTTACTTCACTCGTACACTTTCCATTTGTGATCAAGCTCCCCAGATATTTTATATCCTTTACTTGGGTCATATTTTCACCATCCTTTAGCACATTGACTATTTCACTATCCCTAGTGCATGCCATTAATTTGGATTTTTTTTAAATTTATCCTCATACCACACTTCTCTTGCAATAATTCATTTATGTGATTCAGAGCATTTTCCATATCACTCTCGTTTTCAGTTATCAGGGCTATATCATCTGCAAATCGTATGGTACTGTACAGCTTGCCATTAACATTTATGCCATGACTGTTGGTAGCTAAGAATTCTTGAATGGCTTCTTCAATGTAGATATTAAATAACAGTAGTGATAGTCCACATCCTTGTCTTACTCCCTTCCCAATTCTTGCTTCCACTCTTTCCTTGTCAATTAGTGCTGTCTGGTTCTTGTAAAGTTGGTAGAGTATTCTCCTGTCCCTGTAGTCTATCTTCAGTTTTCTTAGAGTTTCAAACAGCACCTTCCAATTTACAATATCGAAAGCTTTCTCGAAATCAATGAAAGCAATTACAACAAGTTTGTCGATTTCCAGGGATTTTTCAATAATTATTCTGAGACTTAGGATGGCTTCTCGTGTACCTCTTCCCTTCCTAAATCCAAACTGTTCTTCTGAAATATTTTCTGTTACTTTTCTCTCGATCCGATGATAGATGATTCTTGTTATAATTTTCGAGGCATGGGAGAGAAGCCTAAAAGTTCTATAAACTTCGCACCTTTGTGCTCTGTGCTTTTTTGGTATGGGAATAAGAATAGTTTGCTCAAACTCCTGTGGCATTTCTTCTGTTAAATATATTTCATTTATTAGATTATATAGATTGTCCTTGGCTTTATCTTCGAGGGCCTGTAGAATCTCTGCAGGGATCCCATCTGGACCTGGAGCCTTTCTTTGTCGTAACTCATTGAGGGCTGTATCAAATTCTTCTCTTAAAATTAGTGGTCCTAATTCATCAGCATCCACCTGGTCTTCACTTTCAAGGACATTTGCATCTAGAACTCCCTCATACAGTTCTTCTGTGTACTCCTTCCATCGTAACGCTACCTCACCATCTTCCGTTAGGGCTTCGCCATTCTGTCTCCGTATGATGTTGATTTTGTTTCTTTTTGTTCCAAACTGTTTTTGTATCTCGGCGTATGCTCTCTCACTATTACATTTCACCATATGTTCGTCTATGTCTTTGCACTTGTTTTCATACCATTCTTTTCTTACTCTGCTTCTTTATTAATCTTGTTTCGAAGTCTCGCATACTCCTCATGGTTTCCTCTTACTTTGCATTTTCTTTGTTCTTCCATTAAATCCAGTAGCTCATCGGTAATCCAAGGTTTGTAAATCACCCTTTCCTGTCCACCAAAGCATGCCTCTGCTATTTCGGTTATTCCCTTTTTTGTTTTGTTCCATCTCTCTTGTATATTTCCAGACATCATCTGAAGGCCAATTCTAGCATTTGTTTCTTCTCTAAACTCTTGTAAAGCTTGCTTGTTATTTTTTACCTTGCTGATCTTCCATCTCTTACAGGGTTGTTTTATAACTTTTCTTCTTAATTTAAGTTGGCTCTTTATTAATACCAGGTTGTGGTCTGAATCCACATCTGCACCCGGGTAGGTCTTACATGATTTTGCTTGATTACGATAACGATTTTTTATCAGTATGTAATCTATCTGATATCTATCACCATTACCTGGCATTGTCCACGTGTATCTTCCTCTTTTTGGTTGTTCAAAGCATGCATTGGCAACAATCTGCGTATGGCTTCTGCAGAACTCAATAAGCCTGTTTCCAAGTCCATACTTTCCCACACAGTTGTCAACTGTACTGTGACCGATATCGCATGGTTTTGAGAGCTCTGGCAACGTCGCATAGCAGGAGGAAGGATGCAAGCGGAAGTAACCTGAGGTTGATGTTTTTACGTCATGGACATAGTCGACAGTATGACTAGGCGAAGGTTCCAGAAGTGTAGAGGGCGCTGATGAGCTCCAGGAAAAGTTGAGATGGAAAGGTCACACCGGAGAAGCGGGTCACTTTATTTTGCATCGCCGTACGACGCGGGTCACTTCATTTTGCATCGCCGTCCAACGAAGTTCTTTTTCTTTTGTGTCGCCGTACGCCGAAGTTCATCGTTATTTTTGTGTCGCCGCACGCTGAAGTTCCTAACAAGTGTGTAGTAGCAGTCGTACCGTGGCCGCTTGGAACCAGTGTGGAATTCCGACAGTTTTGGGACATAGCTGAAAGGCTCAGTATTATTTCTTGCGTGGACAGCTCTGTGTTAACGAATACTAAAGCTGAATGTGGCGAGGTGATATTATAACGCAGATCATAATGCATTATGTTGTGGGATACTAGTCATTTGTACAATGAAGTGCGAGCAGACACACGTGGTGTCTCAAGCTTTTACCAGGTACGGGACTGTATGGGCCGTGCGCTATATAACTGACGCCCAGAACATATGAACGAAGCGATGTGCTTTTGTTTGACGACCAGACAAATGAGTGTCCAGGGTCAGTGAACTATGAGAGATAAGCTGAGTGCAGTCCAAATATAGAGCGACATTCTAGGTCAAGGACGGACGTAATATCTTATGAGTACAGGCTTGTGTAGACGCATACGATATAACCTGTGCCGTTATAGAGTTATTTTCACGGCCATGAGTTGATATTACTTGGCATAGTCGACATGAAGATTGCAGCGATGTATTGGACGGACATAAAGGCTATCAGTACAGACCAGTGCGAGTTTTGTGTCAAGAGCTTTACGAGCGAAGAGATGGCAAGCTAAGTTTAGTATGTGGAAGCTGTTACGATGACGTGGAAACGAAGGCGAGCCAGGACCATGGACACCCCGAGGGTCACGAGCTGGATCCAGGACGAGAGGGGAGGATGTTCAATGGGAAGAACGTGGACCCAAACCCCCAGGAAACGTGTCAGCGGAACCAAGACTGAGGTGGCCGAAAGGTACTGAAAACCATGTTAATTCTTAAGTAGTGGTTAATGGGTAGTGGTTACTAAGATTTGGACAGTTGGGCAAAAATCGAAATAGAAGTTAATCAATAAGGATAAAATGCGATATAATGACATGATTAATAGGATAGTAAATTTTAAGTTTTCTTTTGAGAGATTAAGGCAGTTTCCTTTAGGGTTTAAAAGTAAATATATGGATGCTTTAAAATATAATTTGAGTACAGGGATCTTTCAGCGTGTTAAGTCGCTGTGTTCTTTGAATTGGTGCAACCTGGATGACAATTTATGGTTTGAACAGGCTTAAATTACAAGGGATTCATTTACACTTAATGGGCCACTTTTTGTGTGCACAACATATTTATGCTAAACACTCACACGTCACTGAGGTTTCCCTTTACATGCTAACATGAGGAGATGCGTTTGGTAGGTGACTGATATAAGGTTGTGTAAATAATGATACTGCATTGATAAAATCGCAGGGTTGCATAATAAGAAGTTATGATGAAACTAAAGGTTCTCGCTATAGCGAGGTGAATAAAATAAATGATTATAATTAATGTTACGTGATAGGTTCAAGTATATGAAATTTTGAGGCAATTGTCAGTTGAAAAGAATACAGATAGGCAGAGGCCATCTACTTAAAGGTTTATGGTGTAGTTATAAATATGTGAAGAGCATGCAGTGATTAATAAATGAAAAAAATAAATATCTGGGATCATAAAGATGTTAAAATATAAAGTGATGAATGTAAAAGCCAACAACCAGTCATTTTTCTGAGTGAGGCACAGCTGAACGAAAACCAGTGAAAATAATAATGAAAGTATTTAATACATGAATAAAAGGTCTGAAAATAAATTCTTTAACGCTAGTGACATCCATATATAAAAATATTCTTTTTCATATTTTGGTGATTACATTTAGTTAGAAGGAGATCGAATGAGGCAACATTTTTTTTTCTTTGAATATCTTTTCAGATCTATGCACCTGCTCATTTATGGACTATTAGCGGAGAGGTGACATAGCATTTTGAAGTAATGGTTGTAATACTAGAATGATATAGCTCTGATCTCCGTAAGTTATTTTGTATCCAAAGATTAGGACGCCCGGAGATTTTTGTCCTCATTAATTTGAATTTTGCTTCTGCGTCATTTTTAGCCTACTTTCGATTTTTGCAAAAAATGAAAGTAGACTTATGAGATCAACACAGGGCGAAAAAAGTGTGTCTGTCTGTGTGTGTGTATGTGTGTGTGTGAGTCTGTGTGTGTGTGTGTGTCTGTGTGTGTGTGTGTGTGTGAGTGTGTGTACTCTGAATGTCTGTCCCCCCCTATCAATTCGAACACGGTGAATGCGAATTGAACGAAATTTGGTACAAAGGTAGCACTAGCAAAGGACACCTCAGTGTCATGTTTTATATCGCCGCCATCTTGACGGAAACGTAATGGTGGCCACACAAATGTTCAAAGCTTAAATCAAATTACGACTAACCTAATCATCCGATCTCTACCAAATTTTGCAACGACATACCTTTATGGGGGGAGCATCCTTTGACCAAATCAATAGGTCATCAGCGTAATGGTTTGCGGATGGCGGCCATCTTTGTGTGAAAATAGATTCCCCCTATTAATTCGAACAGGGTGCAACCGAATGGAACGAAATTTGGTACAGAGGTAGTACTAACAAAAGGCACCTCAGTGTCATGTTTTATATCGCCGCCATCTTGACGGAAACGTAATGGCGGCCACACAAATGTTCAAAGCTTAAATCAAATTACGATTAACCTAATCATCCGATCTCTACCAAATTTTGCAACAACATACCTTTATGGGGGGAGCATCCTTTGACCAAACCAATAGGTCATCAGCGTAATAGTTTGCGGATGGCGGCCATCTTTGTGTGAAAATCGATTCCCCCTATTAATTCAAACACGGTGCAACCGAATGGAACGAAATTTGGTACAGAGGTAGTACTAACAAAAGGCACCTCAGTGTCATGTTTTATATCGCCGCCATCTTGACGGAAACGTAATGGCGGCCACACAAATGTTCAAAGCATAAATCAAATTACGATTAACCTAATCATCCGATCTCTACCAAATTTTGTAACTACATACCTTTATGGAGGGAGCATCCTTTGACCAATCTAATAGGTCATTCACCTGATAGTTTGCGGATGGCGGCCATCTTTATGTCAAAATTGATTCCCCCTATTATTTCGAACACGGTGGAACCGAATGGAACGAAATTTGGTACAGAGGTAGCACTATCAAAGGACACCTCAGTGTCATGTTTTATATCGCCGCCATCTTGACTGAAACGTAATGGCAGCCACACAAATGTTCAAAGCTTAAATCAAATTACGATTAACCTAATCATCCGATCTCTACCAAATTTTGCAACAACATACCTTTATGGGGGGAGCATCCTTTGACCAAACCAATCGGTCATCAGCGTAATAGTTTGCGGATGGCGGCCACCTTTGTGTGAAAATCGATTCCCCCTATTAATTCGAACACGGTGCAACCGAATGGAACAAAATTTGGTACAGAGGTAGTACTAACAAAAGGCACCTCAGTGTCATGTTTTATATCGCCACCATCTTGACGGAAACGTAATGGCGACCACACAAATGTTCAAAGCTTAAATCAAATTACGATTAACCTAATCATCCGATCTCTACCAAATTTTGCAACTACATACCTTTATGGAGGGAGCATCCTTTGACCAATCTAATAGGTCATTCGCCTAATAGTTTGCGGATGGCGGCCATCTTTGTGCCAGAATCGATTCCCCTATTAATTCAAACACGCTGAAACCAAATGGAACGACATTTGGTATAGAGGTAGCACTAGCAAAGGGCACCTTTGTGTCATGTTTTATATCACCGCTATCTTGATGGAAACGTAATCGCGGCCACCCAAATGTTAAAAGCTAAAATGTAATTACGACCAACCTAATAATCTAGTCTACCTAATTTTGCAACACCATATCTTTATGTGAGAAACATATTCTGACCAAACTGCAAGAACATCAGCCCAATAGTTTGCAGATGGTGGCCAAGTATGTGTGCAAATCGATTCCCCCTATCAATTCAAACACGGTGAAACCGAATTGAACGAAATTTGGTACAGATGTAGCACTAGCAAAGAGCACCTCATATTCATGTTTAATATCCCTATAGCACGTTGTATTTCAACAAGCTCCTACAACCAACATTCAATCATACTCCTTGAAAAGGACAAAGAGTTATAACAATACCCATGCATTTAGGAGAAAGTAGGCTATATGTTCTTTACTGAACATCTTGTTTTTATTTGCACATCAAGAGTAATTTTGAGAAGTCTCCGAGCGGAGGTAGGCTTCTGTGTGTGACTCTATGTATTTAGTGGTGTGGTTCTGTAATAAATGGTGGATGAGTTTTATCTTAACAGCGGAGTTTTTTTGTCATTCTTGTTCGTTGTCATACTTGTGTGTCCACCGGATCAATTTTGAGATTTTACCCCAGTTGTACCCATCATTGTAAGGACCCCGGGATTGCTTGAATCTCGTTCCCGACACAGTTTTTTTTAGGCCAAAATTGATTCGGACATTTAAGATTTTTTTTTTCTTTCGCGTTGTACCGAATTCTGGGTGAGGGTTGAAGTGTGTGTCGGGCCACCCAATCCAAAGCCAGATTATCGGGCACAGTACCTTCTCCTACAACAGCATTCCAGTCACCCATGATGATAAGGTTATCATCCTCATTAACTATCATCAATACTTCCTCCAGTTGTTCATATATATCTTCCACTTCATCATCAGTGTAACTCGAAGTAGGCATCAGGCATGTATGGCAGGACTAGTACTGTATCCTTAGGCTCTGTCCTGAGTGTGATCATGATAATTCTTTCGCTGAATCCCCAAATGCTTTCGACCTGACACGCCAGTTTTCGTTTTTAAATAAAGCCAACTCCACCTGTTCCATCCGTATCTCCTGAATAAATAATCCTGTAGTCACCACTCCATAAGTCCCCATTATTTGGCCATCTCACTTCGCTTAGTCCTAGAACGTCGATCTCAAGTCTATCCAATTCCTTTTTGATATTTTCCAGTTTTCCAGTCCTTTTCAGTGATCGAACATTCCATGTTCCCATTCTACATATTTGATCAATTCACGGAATCTTCTTACATTGTCCCCTCCGGAGATCCGAGCAGGGGACTATTTTACCTCCGGATAACAATTTAACTTGGGAAGAATCCATGATGCATGTATATTCTAGGGAAAATTAATTGAGGAGGTTTCCCGTTGCCTTCCTCAATGCGCAGTAATCACCTCACATGTCATCATCCAAGGATGACAGGACGGGAAGCAGCGTTTTGCTGATACAAGGTCGACGTATCGATCTTTGTATCAGCAATAATGATATAGCTGCTGCCACTATATCATGTCCTCAGTTGATCCGCGGGTGCAAGCACCACTCTGTCACAAGAGCCCCTATCAGCCGTTGGGACGCGCCGTGTCGGGGTCGAGGACTTCCCCGCCCAGATCTGTCTTCCACAGAGTACAGAGAAGCCCCTACTTAGTTCAGAGCTCCCCCCCCCCCTGTACAAGCTGTACCTGGCACGGAACAGAAATATAAAAATTAAAATATAAAAGATTTATGAAAATAATAATAAAAATCAATTCGAAAGTAGTTGATCAATTAATTCAATAGAAATATCATAATTAAATCTATAAAACATAAATTTAAAATTAAAAATAAATATATAAACATTAAAATCAGAGAAACAAAAACAATTTTATTGATAATTATAATAATTAACATAAATTAAAATGTAGAAACACATAAAAGTAAAAAATAATTTTGCCCTGTTAGAGGTTCAATGATGTTTCCAATGTTGAGTTGCTTGTTAAAAGCGCTTCAACTGTGGATTGTTATACACAAATACAGATTATGGGAAACAAATAGGTACTTGTCCTAAAATCCAAAGTCTAAATATCGTACAGGAGGCTTTGAAACAGAATGGATGATGTGACTGTGTTCAAGTTTTCAACAGCACACAGTCAATAAGCAAACTTTGTACAGCAAATGGTAAAAGCTCCAGTCGATGCAGAACACATAGGACTGTGTGGCTGTTAATGCAGGTACTGCGGCATGCTAATCTGCTGTCAGTTGTTTTGTTTCCTGGATTGCTGCAGGGCCCAGCATTGACATTCATATTCCATGGAGACCACGAGAGATCAAAACTGTTTGGGGGCTTTGCCGTGGTGGAACACGCTCGATATCCCAGCCAGATTACCTATAAATGTACTTCCAATCCATGTGGAGCCGTGTAATGCACTCAGGTCAATCTCCTTTAACTCTTCGTAATCCGTCACACTCGTAAACGTATCAGAAAAGAATACTACCTTGCATGCGATGCACGAATACAATTAGTATTCAGAATATTAAATTTGAATTTTATTCATAGTGAACTGCCACTGAGTCTAAAGAGCCCCTTTATGTAGCGTATACAATGTTCGGGCTTGAAGTTTCGTAATAAGAAACTAAACCTAGCTTAACGACTAATAAAACAATATATAAAATACACTTAAACTAAACAAGCCAATTAGCAAATATTTAGACAAGATGAATAATACCAATTAAAATATAATAATTAAATAATAAAAAACCTAACTAATGTATTATTATATCTATTGAAAAAATATATAGAATGTTGAATTAGGTCTACAATCTTTATGTGAATTATAATAGCCTATGCTTTATTACTAAAACAAGTACATGAGAGACATGATTACTCGAACTACTATCAATTCCACGGAAGTTGTATCTTGGATACTAAAAATGTTTAAAAAGCTGTATGACATGGATATAATTTCCAAAATTTTGTATGAACTATTTATATTTTTGATTCGTATTCCTACAGGAATCTTGACATCTTGGTATTTCTTGAGTTGCGTAGTGTTAACAGAGTTTGTAAATGAGTGAAGTTTTAATGTATTAAAGAGCCGTAAAGCTGTCCAAAGTTGTACGGTGGACACAAATCTGTTGAGTAGAATCGGTAAATCTATTTTCTCTGTTGTGGACGGAGTTCATTGGTTTAAACACGTTATAGAGGGAACCAGGGGTTTTTGTACACAATATTTTCTGGGTTAGGATTGCAATTGACAGCTCCCTACGTTCACAAAGTTTCAGCCACTGCGATTTAACAATATCAGCGCAGTAAAACGTAGCACGCTAAATGCCTGTGCAAATTTTAATCCACTGGCATATAATTTATTTCAATTGTTTGCATAGCCACAAGATGGCAGCTGTGCGAATTTTTATAATCTGGTTTTCATCGCATTTGTCCTAATCATGCAATTGAAGTTTGAATACTACACCTACACAATGATCTTCATGTAATAGTATATAACTCTAAGACCCACTTATATAAAATTCCAACATGGCAACCATCCGAAATAATTAGACGGTTCTCAATATCTAAGAATTTATTACAGCAGTCAAACTGAAATTTTTCTGTAGATAGAGGCAATTAATATAAGTAGGATATATGAAAATAGGCTGTATATTTCGTCACGGAACTAGGCCTACTTGTTTCATAAATGAAAATAGGCTAAAGATGAATGTTTCTTTGTTCGTCGCTTATGCGTACATATACCATTCATACGAATTCGATGAAACTTTAATGAGTTAAAGTGTAAACTCCCGTTAAGGTTTCTGACTTAGTAAATCCATTTCACAGTTGGTAGCGCACGAGTAGATTCAACAAATGAGTGACAGCGTGCAAATAGTTTCAGAATACTCCCGTAAGCGATCATATATCCTACCATTCATCCAATTGCAATAGAAATTTGGTGAGTTGTTGTGTATACTCCTGCAAAGGTTTCTGACTTAAAAAATCTATATTATAATAGGTAGCCACCAAGTAGATTCAACAAATGTGTGATGGCGTGCGAATCGTTTGAGCAAAGTCCCGTATGTGTCCATATACCAATCATCCGATTGCGATGAAACATTGGTGAGTTGTTGAGCACGCACCCAGGAATGTTTCTGAGATAGTAAATCCATTTTACAAAAGTTTAGAGGCAGTTGACAGAAAAAGAAAAAAATATCGTTTATCCCAAACAAAAGACCTAGAACTAAAAGAAAACAAATAAGAAAAAAACATGACTTTTTAGTAGCGCTTTAGTGAAAATTGTATAAGCAACTGTTAACAGTGATATCATTCTGTTAATTATTGATATCATATTTATCCCCTGTCTTAAGTAAGGGGTGTATTATTGCAGATATTTTCAGTCATCAGGAACTTTTTCTGTAATCCAGATACCTTGGATAATTATGTGAATTTGCTGAGCTAATTCATCACCACCTATTCTCCACATTTCAGCTGTTATGCCTTCTTCTTCTCGTGCTTAATTATCTTTTAGTTCATGGATTATTTGTTTGACATCTTCTAATGTGGGTAGTTCTGAATCAGAATTAGTTAAGAGTTTTTCAAACATAAGATGCTGTCAACGTGGGTCGCAATTTAATTTATCTTTATAATAATTTGCAAAAAAATTGGCATCCCTCTTATTACTTTGTTTCAAGGGTCTCAGCTGGAAGTTTGAAGCAATATTATAATTTGACAATTCTTCCCTTAACGTTTTGTAGACATTTCGTGTATTATTTTTCTTGAAGGATCAGCAATTTCTTCTAAGTAGACTTAGCTTTTGAGATGGCGTCAATCAGTGTCTGTCTAATCAAATTTCTTTATCTTAAGGATAATGTATTTCTCCTGATTTAATGATTTTCGAAATCGTATTTGAATTTTAAGAAATTCATCCCCTTTTTGTTTTGTTTTGCGTAAATTCTAATTTTTTTCAGGCCGTAGTTCAGCTTTCAGTTGTCATTTTATTATTATTATTATTATTATTATTATTAGTAGCAGTAGTAGTAGTAGTAGTAGTAGTAGTAGTAGTAGTTGAATATGATTCGCGAGGGATATGGACGAAGAAGCTGAGTGGGTCGACCAGAATCTTGCTGAAGTGAACTATTACCTCACGCAGTTCTTGACAGGTCACTCCGTACTTTCTTTATGTCTATTGGCAGCCACAAAGAAGACGTTTGGAAGTTGAGCAGGGAGAACTGACTCCAGACAACATCGTGTATGTTATGCTGAAAAATAAAGAATACTGGGATCAGGTTGCACTGTATGTGGAAAATACTGTTCGCCAAAAAAAGAGGGACTTACTGTATATGCTTATGAACGATAATAGATAAGAATTGAATAAGAAGATGAAGCTTAAGGGAAGCTGGGACTGAATTTATGAAAAATAGTAATTATTGATAGAATTGAATGAAATGTGGTTTGTGGTCCCCTGATGGTGCAATAAGGCCATATACCAATTTTCAGGAAAATAGCAACAGAACGTTATAAGAAATTAAAACTTACAATTTAAAATTTAACAAATCTATAAGCATAAAAAATGTTCCAGCTGAACAGTTACTTCAAATATCACATTGCCCACTGGTGTACAGGCACACAAAGGTATGGAAAGAATTTTAACAGAGAGAAAGTCTGCATATGTAGTCCATGAATGCGAGGAAAAAATATGTTTTATGTGTTTATGTTTTTCTCAAATTATGCTAAAAAAATACCCCTTTGAAGGCTACTATCTTTTTACGTATCAACGTTATAAAAAAATCTGTCTGTTAATATCAAGACAATATAGGTGTTAATAACTCGTGAAGTTCTCATGGAATTTAAAACCAAATTGATTCAGCTGGTACATTTTAAATACCTGAAAATGTATGAAAATGAAATGAAAATCCACAGCCTGCTTCCAGTCTCCGACCGGGTCAGGAATGGAATGAATGAAGCCCCTATCTAGCGGCGAGGATATGAACTGTGCCGGCTGCCGAGGCCTGACGCACTCCTCTGGGGCAATGATTAAATGAATGATAGATGAAATGAAATGATAGTGGAGAGTGTTGCTGGAATGAAATTTTGGCAGGGAAAACCGGAGTACCCGGAGAAAAACCTGTCTGCCTCCGTTCTGTCCAGCACAGATCTCACATGGAGTGACCGGGATTTGAACCACGGACTCAGCGGTGAGAGGCCGGCGTGCTGCCGCCTAAGCCACGGAGGCTCTACCTGAAAATGTATATGTGAAAAAAAAAATTAGTAAATAAAACATGGTTGAAGGCTAATCTAATCATACGTCAGTTATATAAATAAAATTGTGCACAGAAGAAACACGTTACGTAATTTCCATTTCTATAGTTACCGTAGTATTGTTATATCGCCAACTCACTACGTAGTAGCTCTGGGGGCAATTTAAAGATGGCCATTGTTGCGTTGAAGCTAGTGGATGGGGGCGTTTCCCCAGCACTCAACCGGACATTTAAATGTCACGCTAGTACTTTAAAAATGGCCGAACCCGAAAAATACCACCGCCAAATGATCAGCGGGACTCAGGCGTACAATAATATGCACAAATTGAAAAATCGATAATTTTTACTTTTTTTACCAAAAACTCAGTCCCAGCCTCCCTTAAGAGGCTTCATGTATGACACAACCCTGAAGTAATGTGAGAGCGGTTCAGAGGCGGAGACACACGTCGTGAGAGTAGGGTGTGTGGTTTTTAGTGGGAAAGAATCCCACACCCTTGTGGAGTGCGAACCCCATAAGCATCTCAGGCAAGATTTTTCGCATTCCCTAGTAAGAAAAGTATTAGTAGTAGTAGTATTTTATTATTATTACTATTATTATGATGGTAGTACAAATTTTCCCTCCGATGCAAATTTAAGAACCGTGGTACGGAACCGCATAACAAATTGAATTGCTCTCTCAGTAGGTTTTGATTGGAATTGTGTGTTCGAGTCTCGCTTAGTAGCTGACAGTGTACTAGAATTGGGGGCTTCATCATGTGTGAACGGGCACAAGGTGTAACGGCGCTGCGGTTGTGGCGAGTAACGAAGCGTATTGTAACATGTGTGGGGGAGAGGGGTGTCAGTTCGAGTTAACAGCCGCTGTCCGCGTGGTTGTGGTGTGCTTCCAACTCTCCGGTTAGCTGAAGTTTCTTTCACTGACGATGTAATTGAATCAGAAATTTGAAAAGAGAAAGGGCAGAGGGGATGGAGTCACTTCTTGGGAACCTGTGTTACCCGTGGTATGACAATCTCCAACCTATGGTGCAGAATTCTGTAGAAAGGGTGTGGTCCCACTATTGTAAGAGAAACACTCATGGTATCTAACTTCAACGTCGTTTAAAATTGATACAAGTCTTTACTTTAGATTGGAAGTGCCACCTGTCGCAACTTGTACAGAATTATGTAAACCACTGAATTTTGTTAAGACATATAATAATTAACCCTTCTAGTGCCACTGAGATATGCTGTAGGGTAGTACTTGAAATACACTTTTTCTTCAGAGATATATCGCAGTCCAAGAGACGAGTTCATCTCACCAGTTGTGGAGTCAACTATTTAATTCCCGTTGGATTTGAATTCCGAAACGACAAATTCATCCACCTGGACTGAAATATTACGCACAGCCGCCATGTTGGATTGGTGAGACGTAATACAATTTGAAGGTCGGGGCCGGCCAAAATAGTACTAGGACCTATCCGAGTTTCATTGAAATCGCTCCACTCATTTAGAAGTAATTAGGGGGGTGAGACACACACAGACATACATACACACACACACTCGTACAAAAGGTGATCTCATAAGCCTATTTTTAGCCTACTTTCTATTGTTTGCAAAAAATGAAAGTAGACTTAGGAGATCAACACAGGGCCAAAAATGGTGTGTCTGTGTGTGTGTGTGTGTGAGTGTGAGTGTGTGTACTCTGAATGTCTGTTCGCACGGTGAAACCGAATTGAACGAAATTTGGTACAGGGGTAGCACTGGCAAAGGGCACCTCAGTGTCATGTTTTATATTGCCGCCATATTTACCAAAACGTAATGGCGGCCACTCAAATGGTCAAAACTTAAAATTAAATTACGACCAAACTAATCATCGGATCTTTTCCAAATTTGGTAACAACATACCTTCGTGTGGGATGCGTCTTGTGCCCACACTACAGGGTTATCAACCGTGTGAATTATGCAAACATTATAATCCAGAATAAGGGACCCACAAGTTCCGATTATCGAACCATGAATCGTTTAAACATTTCTAAAGGGCGTGGCCCGTTCGAAATTACAAGTTTATATTGTAATATTATAGTGTAGAAGTGACTTTAAAAAGCTGAGTCGTCTGGGTTATTTGACAAGAAGGCAGCTGATCTCTCGTTCTGAACTATATTTCACTAATTTGAGTATGTAGCATGGAATATAGCCTGCTGATAGAAATTATATGAACTTTATATGAAATGAACTCGGTTTGAAATATACTCCAATGAAGAAATCGTTTAGTCCAAATCATTATTTGCTAAAACGTTGTATGTAAATTGATTGATAAACGCTTACGTAGTGCGTGCACGATTGGCTGTGTGGTTAGGACTTTGGTCTTTCGCCAGGCTGGACGGGGTTCCAATGCTATCAGAGTTGAATTGTTTTGCTTGAATTCCTTTCTTATTTATTGTTTCTTGCGTACTGATACTTTATAAGATAAAGCGTTAGGCTATATGGTGCATTTTGCAATGGAAAATATATATTTAATTAAAACAACATTCTCCACTGAAGTGACATCTACTAGCAAATAGTTGAACTATGCAGGAGCTAACCACTGCCTACTAGATGCGAGCTGCGCTCTATACCGGCCAGTTAGTGAACCCATGCATATAGTATAATTGAAATGTTTCTTCTTGTTGCCGATTGAATGCACACATCCACAAGAATAGGCGCAATTACAAATTAGCTGTGTAATAGGTAGATTAAATATGTTACTCCCAGTGATACGTTTAGAGCAACGAAGTTTCAATTATTGTAAGTAGTCAGTGTGAATATATAAAATGCCTACGTTGTTTGGAGTGTTTGCTGATGAAATTGCAAAATGCTGGGATAAATTTTGAAGTACGGTTTGAACTCCAATGCTCAAATCCAGTGTGCCAATTTGTACATCGAATTGGAAGGAATTTAGGAGGTGAAAAGGACAAAGAGTTATAATTATAATTATACATTTAGGGGAAAGTAGGCTATATGTTCTTTCCGGAACATCTTGTTCATAAATGAAATAAAGGCTGGCTTATGAGATCACCTTGTATCCGTGTGTGTCTTCCCCCACCCTAGTATCGTCTAAACGGTTGGTGCGATTTCAATGAAATTCGGAAAGGTCGTAGTACTATTTTCGCTAACCCAAACCGCGCCCTTCAAATTGCATTACGTCTCACCAATCCAACATGATGGCTGTGCGAAATATTTCACTGGCATTCTCTATCTCCGAAACTATTACTCATATCACCCTGCAATTTTGTACGGTGATAAAAGGCACTCTAGAAGTTTACTTATGTGTCCTTCGAAAACCTGTTAACTACAAAACGAAAATGGCGGCCAAGCAAATTTGAAACATTTAAATAGACTTTTCTCACGATTTAATCATCCGAACGCAGTGAAACTTGGTACAGCAAATGACTATACAAATTGCAATGCACTGAAATCTAATTTCGCTCAATTGTTAACACAACCTCAAGATGGCGGTTGTGCGAAATTTGAAAACTAAGTTTTTATATCTTGTGTTCTAATCAAGCGATCGAAATCAACGTTTGAATAATGAACGTACATAATAATCCTAATTAAATAGTGCATAACTCTATGGCCTACATATATTAAAATCCAACATGGTGACCATCCGAAATATTTAGACGGTTCACAATATCTACAAATCTATTACAGCAATCAAATTAAAATTTTGTATGTGTATGTGTATTGATATAAGTGGGATATATGAAAATGGGCTGTTTAGTTCTACACGAAACAACTTGTTATATACTGTACTAGCAGTAGTGCCCGGCTTCGCCTGGTGGATTTATTTGTTTTATGGATGATAATGAATACTACTACAGAACTGGCAAATGATATTTAAACTAGTAGAAAAATAAACTATAACTTTTTGTGGTGGTGGTGGTGCTGATAAGTAGTACAGAATAATGAACGTAAAATTCAGGTCATTTTTACGTAATGATAACCCAAGGTTGCAGGTTCGAAACCTGGCGCAGTCAGCTGGCATTTGAGGGTGCGCAAATGCGAGGGAGCCGTGTCAGTACATTTACTGGCACGTTAAAGATCCCCTTCGGGGCAAAATTCCGGCACCCCGGCGTCTCTAAAAGCCAGGGCAGTTAAAAGGGACGTAAAACCAATAACATTATTATACGTAATGATAATGATAGTAATGAATAGGTAGACGGCTATTTACTAACTACAGTACTGATATATGTAATTTACAAACGAATTGAAAAATATGATTAGAATGAGGAGTAAGTGAAATAAAAGACACTGCCTAGGGTCTATATCGCATTGGCTGTTAGGAAAATGGAGAACAAAAGTGTCGTCTTTTATCGCATTGCACCGTAGGAAAATAATCAGAGCACTTTGGAAAACTTTGGCTGTCCCAAGCTCTTGAGGCAGCATTGGTGTCATTTATCGCCACAAAGCGCTCAAGGATAAGGATCGGAATAATTGAAAGTAAATTTTGAAAACACCATCGTTTATTGCAGCTGATAACCTCAATGTACTAGACCAACACCATCGTACTTATGCAGAGGCATAATATTTTCATAACGATAACTGTTTTAAGGGGCCTAAGAAATCTATTTGCACTAATTATTCCCGGTGACTGCAATATATAAGCAGCACAAGATGTGACTATTTTCGCAATTCTGCACCGGAACATTGGTAGGGGCTACGTGATGTAGCCCGAATTGCCAACCAATAATAGATTTATTAAAATATTCTTACAGATATACTACTACGGACATGTTATAGGTCCTAAAAACGTGGCTTTCAAGTTCATTTTGTCTGTTTTCTAAATGCAGGGAGTGGAGTGGTCTGTCCCAGATTTCATGTAGACGCAGTGTTCCAGAGGGTAAGTATACACATTTTGGTTCAGATCAGTGAATCGGTGTAGATTTGTGCCAAAGGGCCTAAATGCAGGTAATGGAGTGGTATGTCTTAAATGTCATGTGGCCAGTGTTATTCGCTGGGTAACAAAGGGTAAGTATACAAATTTAGGTTCAGATCGGTGAAACGGTGTAGATTTGTGGCAAAGGGCCTACATGTAGGGAATGGAGTGGTCTGTCCGAAATTTAATTCGGACAGTGTTACTCGCAGGGTTCTAAAGGGTAATTATTCAAATTTTGGTTGAGATCGGTGAAACGGTGAATATTTGTGCCAAAGGGCCTAAATGCAGGCAATGGAGTGGTCTGTCCGAAATGTCATGTGGACAGTGTTATTCGCAGGGTTACAAAGGGTAAGTATACAAATTTAGGTTCAGATCGGTGAAACGGTGTAGATTTGTGCCAAATGGCCTAAATGCAGGGAATGGAGTGATTTGTCCGAAATTTAAAATGGACAGTGTTACCCGCAGGGTTCCAAAGGGTAAGTATACAACATTTGGTTCGGATCGGTGAAAAGGTGTAGGTTTGTACAAATAACAGACTGACAAATCAACATTGAACTTTATTTATATAGATAGACTAACATCGCTCGGCGTTGACGATGTTTTATAGCACAAATTTAGGTTTTACTCGCTAATCGTTGGAGGTACACGAAAAGTGAAAAGGACCTTTCGGTTAGAAAATTAAATTTTGAACCTCGTACAGTATATGCCATCAAAACTTTGTTATTCTCTTTTTAATTGAAATGGAAATATGAAATTTTGAAACCAACCATAGGAAGTGATTTGAGGGCTGGAAAGGGATGCCCTCAACATCGTGAAAACAACTGAGCAACAGTCGGAGCTGAGAGGCAGTGACTCCGGTCAAGAGAGCCAAGAATAATGGCTGAGGGGGCACTTCGCACTGACCACACGTCACCCGACAATCCGCAGGTCATCTTGCTGAACAATTTCTCCGTAGGCCAAAGGCTGTATGGCATTCAGCCAAGAGGTTTGTTTGTATAAAGTATACAGTGCTTACATTACGCTTCATGGCAATCAGATTCACCTTGTCGATCAATAAGAGATGACATTAAACACTCTCATCCTATAAACGGTGGATTTATTGGCGGGGTGTACCATCTGCTGACAGAATCCAATTTCGTCCTTACTGGCCAGCTGATGGCAGGAAGTCAAGAGTGGATTGGAATATAAATTGATTGAAATTTATCTGCAGTTACAGTGATTGATTCTCGCAAGCTTGATTGATATTGCTAAGCTGATATTATCGTTCCAATGCGCATTGAATTCATTTGGCAGTCTGTGACATCCAAATGACTGGGCTTCAGGGATTCAACTGCTAACTTTTTATATCGAGCTATGAATAATTCAACTTCAATTTTTCACTGTGTGCATTCAATTGTGCCAAGTTAGAGAGATATTCCTTTTGCTTCAATTAAAGGACAGGGACAACTTGGTCATCATTACCATCTTCTTTAAGGCGTAAAGTCTGTCCAATAAACTCAGTTTATGTTCGACCCTGACAATTATATGTACTACAAGCTGTACCCGGCATGCGTTGCAATGCCAATCAAAGAAAGTGTTGGCGTTGAAATTCTGTTTTTGAAGTGCTTTTGGATACACAACATGTTTTTCAATTTCCGTTAACTGCCCCTATGCTATCGTAAAATGGATTTTCTAATTTAGAATCAATCGTGGGAGCGTGCACAACAACTTTCAAAAGTTTCATCGCAATCGGATGAATGGTATATGAACCTATACGGGATTTTGTTTGAACGATTCGTGCGCTGTCAATCATTTGTTGATTCTACTCGTACGCTACCTATTGAGAAATGAATTTGCTAAGTCGAAACCCTACCCTGGCGTGTACACAATAACTCATCAAGGTTTCATCACAATCGAAGAAGGTTATATGAACCCAATATGGGATTTTGTTGAAACACTTCGCGCGTCGGCACCCATTTGTTGCATCTACTCTTGCGCTACTTATTGTGAAATGGATTTACTAAGTCGAAACCCTTCCCTGGCGTGTACACAATAACTGATCAATGTTGCATCGCAATCGGATGAATAGTATATGAACGCATACCGGATTTTGTTTAAACGATTCACGCTCCGTCACTCATGTGTTGAATCTACTCGTGCGCTACCTGCTGTAAAATGTATTTACCAAGTTAGAAACCGTCACGTAAGTGTGCACAACATCTCACCCAAGTTTCATCGCTATCGGACTAATGGGATATGAAGACATAGGGGAGTGTATTGAAACGCTCCGCGTGTCATCGTTCATTTGTCGAATCTACTGGTGTGCTACCTACTGTGAAATATATTTACTAAGCCAGAAACCTTCCTTGGAGTGTCCACCATATTTCACCCAAGTTTCACCGCTAACGGCAGAATGGTATATGACCTTATACGGGACTTTGTTGAATCGCTTCGCGCGTCGTCCCTCATTTGTTGAATCTACTTGTGCGCTGCCTGCTGTATAGTGGATTTACTAAGCCAGAAACCTTCCATGAAGTGTACACAACATCTCACCCAAGTTTCATAGCTATCGGACGAATGGTATATGAATGCAGACGGGACATGGTTGAAACGCTTCGCGTGTCGTCGCTCATTTGTTGATTCTACTTGCGCTACTTATTGTAATATGGATGTATTCAGCCAGAAACCTTCCCTGGAGTGTACACAACATCTCACCCAAGTTTCATCGCAATCGGATGAATGGTATGTGAATGTATACGGGACGTTGTCGAAACGCTTCGCGCGTAGTCACTCATTTGTTGAATCTAAACGTGCGCTTCGTATTGTAAAATGGATTAACTAAGCCAGAAACCTTTCCTGTAGTGTACACAACAATTCACAAAACATTTATCACTGTCAGACGAATAGTATATGACCTTATACGGGACTTTGTTGAAACGCTTCGCGTGTCATCGCTCATTTGTTGAATCTACTGCTGCGCTACCTATTGTAAAATGGATGTAATAAGCCAGAAACCTTCCCTGGAGTGTACACAGCAGCTCACCCAAGTTTCATCGCTATCGGATGAATGGTATATGACCTTATATGGGACTTTGATGAAAAACTTCGCGCGTCGTCGCTCATTTGTTGATTCTGCTCCTGCTCTTCCTATTTTTAAAGGGATTTACTAAGCCAGAAACCTTCCCTGGAGTGCACACATCTCAGCCTAGTTTCATCGCTATCGGACGAATGGTATATGAACGCATACGTGACTTTGTTGAAATGCTTCACGCGTCGTAGCTCATTTGTTGAATCTACTCGTGCGCTGCCTATTGTAAAGTGGATTTACTAAGCCAGAAAATTTCCCTGAAGTGTACACAACATTTTACGCAAGTTTCATAGCTATCGGACGAATGGTATATGAATGCATACGGGACATTTTTGAAACACTTTGCGTGTCGTCGCTCATTTGTTGAATCTACTCGTGCGCTATCTACTGTGAAATGTACTCACTAATTTGGAAACCTTCACGTAAGTGTATACAACATCTCACCCAAGTTTCATCGCTATCGGACGAATGGTATATGAACACATACGGGACTTGTTTGAAACGCTTCGCGCATCGTCACTCATTTGTTGAATCTACGCGTGCGCTACCTATTGTAAAATGGATTTACTAAGTCAGAAACCACTGAATTTTGTTAAGACATATAATAATTAACCCTTCTAGTGCCACTGAGATATGCTGTAGGGCAGTACTTGAAATACACTTTTTCTTCAGAGATATATCGCAGTCCAAGAGACGAGTTCATCTCACCAGTTGTGGAGTCAACTATTTAATTCCCGTTGGATTTGAATTCCGAAACGACAAATTCTTCCACCTGGACTGAAATATTACGCACAGCCGCCATGTTGGATTGGTGAGACGTAATACAATTTGAAGGTCGGGGCCGACCAAAATAGTACTATGAACTATCCGAGTTTCATTGAAATCGCTCCTCTCATTTAGAAGTAATTAGGGGGGTGAGACACACACAGACATACACACACTTATACACACACACACACTCGTACAAAAGGTGATCTCATAAGCCTATTTTTAGCCTACATTCTATTGTTTGCAAAAAAATGAAAGTAGACTTAAGAGATCAACACAGGGCCAAAAATGGTGTGTCTGTGTGTGTGTGAGTGTGTGAGTGTGAGTGTGAGTGTGTATACTCTGAATGTCTGTTCGCACGGTGAAACCAAATTGAACGAAATTTGGTACAGAGGTAGCACTGGCAAAGGGCACCTCAGTGTCATGTTTTATATTGCCGCCATATTTACCAAAACGTAATGGCGGCCACTCAAATGGTCAAAACTTAAAATTAAATTACGACCAAACTAGTCATCGGATCTTTTCCAAATTTGGTAACAACATACCTTCGTGTGGGATGCGTCTTGTGCCCACACTACAGGGTCATCAACCATGTGAATTATGCAAACTTTATAATCCAGAATAAGGGACCCACAAGTTCCCATTATCGAACCATGAATCGTTTAAACATTTCTAAAGGGCGTGGCCCGTTCGAAATTACAAGTTTATATTGTAATATTATAGTGTAGAAGTGACTTTAAAAAGCTGAGTCGTCTGTGTTATTTGACAAGATGGCAGCTGATCTCTCGTTCTGAACTAGATTTCACTAATTTGAGTATGTAGCATGGAATATAGCCTGCTGATAGAAATTATATGAACTTTATATGAAATGAACTCGGTTTAAAATATACTCCAATGAAGAAATCGTTTAGTCCAAATCATTATTTGCTAAAACGTTGTATGTAAATTGATTGATAAACGCTTACGTAGTGCGTGCACGATTGGCTGTGTGGTTAGGACTTTGATTTTTCGCCCGGCTGGCCGGGGTTCCAATGCTATCAGAGTTGAATTGTTTTGCTTGAATTCCTTTCTTATTTATTGTTTCTTGCGTACTGATACGTTATAAGATAAAGCGTTATATGGTGCATTTTGCAATGGAAAATATATATATTTAATTAAAACAACATTCTCCACTGGAGTGACATCTACTAGCAAATAGTTGAACTATGCAGGAGCTAACCACTGCCTACTAGATGCGAGCTGCGCTCTATACCGGCCAGTTAGTGAACCCATGCATATAGTATAATTGAAAAGTTTCTTCTTGTTGCCGATTGAGCGCACACATCCCCAAGAATAGGCGCAATTAGAAATTAGCTGTGTAATAGGTATATTAAATATGTTACTCCCAGTGATATGTTTAGAGCAACGAAGTTTCAATTATTGTAAGTAGTCAGTGTGAATATACAAAATGCCTACGTTGTTTGGAGTGTTTGCTGACGAAATTGCAAAATGCTGGGATAAATTTTGAAGTACGGTTTGAACTCTAATGCTCAAATCCAGTGTGCCAATTTGCACATCGAATTGGAAGGAATTTAGGAGGTGAAAAGGACAAAGAGTTATAACTATATTTATACATTTAGGGGAAAGTAGGCTATATGTTCTTTCCGGAACATCTTGTTCATAAATGAAATAAAGGCTGGCTTATGAGATCACCTTGTGTCCGTGTGTGTCTTCCCCCACCCTAGTATCGTCTAAAAGGTTGGTGCGATTTCAATGAAACTCGGTAAGGTCGTAGTATTATTTTCGCTAACCCAAACCGTGCCCTTCAAATTGCATTACGTCTCACCAATCCAACATGATGGCTGTGCGAAATATTTCACTGGCATTCTCTATCTCCGAAACTATTAATCATATCACCCTGCAATTTTGTACGGTGATAAAAGGCACTCTTGAAGTTTACTTATGTGTCTTTCGAAAACCTGTTAACTACAAAACGAAAATGGCGGCCAAGCAAATTTGAAACATTTAAATAGACTTTTCTCACGATTTAATCATCCGAACGCAGTGAAACTTGGTACAGCAAATGACTATATAAATTGCAATGCACTGAAATCTAATTTCGCTCAATTGTTAACACAACCTCAAGATGGCGGTTGTGCGAAATTTGAAAACTAAGTTTTTATATCTTGTGTTCTAATCATGCGATCGAAATCAACGTTTGAATAATGAACGTACATAATAATCCTAATTAAATAGTGCATAACTCTATGGCCTTCATATATTAAAATCCAACATGGTGACCATCCGAAATATTTAGACGGTTCACAATATCTACAAATCTATTACAGCAATCGAATTGAAAATTTGAATGTGTATGTGTATTGATATAAGTGGGATATATGAAAATGGGCTGTTTAGTTCTACACGAAACAACTTGTTATATACTGTACTAGCAGTAGTGCCCGGTTTCGCCTGGTGGATTTATTTGTTTTATGGATGATAATGAAAACTACTACAGAACTGGCAAATGATATTTAAACTAATAGAAAAATAAACTATAACTTTTTGTGGTGGTGGTGGTGGTGATAAGTAGTACAGAATAATGAACGTAAAATTCAGGTCATTTTTACGTAATGAAAATGATAGTAATGAATAGGTAGACGGCTATTTACTAACTACAGTACTGATATAGGCTATGTAATTTACAAACGAATTGAAAAATATGATTAGAATGAGGAGTAAGTGAAATAAAAGACACTGCCTAGGGTCTATATCGCATTGGCTGTTAGGAAAATGGAGAACAAAAGTGTCGTCTTTTGTCGCATTGCACCGTAGGAAAATAATCAGAGCACTTTGGAAAACTTTGGCTGTCCCAAGCTCTTGAGGCAGCATTGGTTGCATTTATCGCCCCATACCGCTCAAGGATAAGGATTGGATTAATTGAAAGTAAATTTTGAAAGCACCATCGTTTATTGCAGCTGATAATCTCAATGTACTAGACCAACACCATCGCACTTATGCAGAGGCATAATATTTTCATAATGATAACTGTTTTAAGGGGCCTAAGAAATCTATTTGCACTAATTATTCCCGGTGACTGCAATTTATAAGCAGCACAAGATGTGACTATTTTCGCAATTCTGCACCGGAACATTGGTAGGGGCGACGTGATGTAGCCCGAATTGCCAACCAATAATAGATTTATTAAAATATTCTTACAGGTGTACTACTACGGACATGTTCTAGGTCCTAAAAACGTGGCTTTCAAGTTCATTTTGTCTGTTTTCTAAATGCAGGGAGTGGAGTGGTCTGTCCCAGATTTCATGTAGACGCAGTGTTCCAGAGGGTAAGTATACACATTTTGGTTCAGATCAGTGAATCGGTGTAGATTTGTGCCAAAGGGCCTAAATGCAGGTAATGGAGTGGTATGTCTTGAATGTCATGTGCCCAGTGTTATTCGCAGGGTAACAAAGGGTAAGTATACAAATTTAGGTTCAGATCGGTGAAACGGTGTAGATTTGTGGCAAAGGGCCTACATGTAGGGAATGGAGTGGTCTGTCCGAAATTTAATTCGGACAGTGTTACTCGCAGGGTTCTAAAGAGTAATTATTCAAATTTTGGTTGAGATCGGTGAAACGGTGAATATTTGTGCCCAAGGGCCTAAATACAGGCAATGGAGTGGTCTGTCCGAAATGTCATGTGGACAGTGTTATTCGCAGGGTTACAAAGGGTAAGTATACAAATTTAGGTTCAGATCGGTGAAACGGTGTAGATTTGTGCCAAATGGCCTAAATGCAGGGAATGGAGTGGTTTGTCCGAAATTTAAAATGGACAGTGTTACTCGCAGGGTTCCAAAGGGTAAGTATACAAAATTTGGTTCGGATCGGTGAAAAGGTGTAGGTTTCTACAAATAACAGACTGACAAATCAACATTGAACTTTATTTATATAGAGAGACTAACATCGCTCGGCGTTGACCATGTTTTATAGCACAAATTTAGGTTTTACTCGCTAATCGTTGGAGGTACACGAAAAGTGAAAATGACCTTTCGGTTAGAAAATTAAATTTTGAACCTCGTACAGTATATGCCATCAAAACTTTGTTATTCTCTTTTTTATTGAAATGGAAATATGAAATTTTGAAACCAACCATAGGAAGTGATTTGAGGGCTGGAAAGGGATGCCCTCAACATCGTGAAAACAACTGAGCAACAGTCGGAGCTGTGAGGCAGTGACTCCGGTCAAGAGAGCCAAGAATAATGGCTGAGGGGGCACTTCGCACTGACCACACGTCACCCGACAATCCGCAGGTCATCTTGCTGAACAATTTCTCCGTAGGCCAAAGGCTGTATGGCATACAGCCAAGAGGTTTGTTTGTATAAAGTATACAGTGCTTACATTACGCTTCATGGCAATCAGATTCACCTTATCGATCAATAAGAGATGACATTAAACACTCTCATCCTATAAACGGTGGATTTATTGGCGGGGTGTACCATCTGCTGACAGAATCCAATTTCGTCCTTACCGGCCAGCTGATGGCAGGAAGTCAAGAGTGGATTGGAATATAAATTGGTTGAAATTTATCTGCAGTTACAGTGATTGATTCTCGCAAGCTTGATTGATATTGCTAAGCTGATATTATCGTTCCAATGCGCATTGAATTCATTTGGCAGTCTGTGACATCCAAATGACTGGGCTTCAGGGATTCAACTGCTAACTTTTTATATCGAGCTATGAATAATTGTCAACTTCAATTTTTCACTGTGTGCATTCAATTGTGCCAAGTTAGAGAGATATTCCTTTTGCTTCAATTAAAGGACAGGGACAACTTGGTCATCATTACCATCTTCTTTAAGGCGTAAAGTCTGTCCAATAAACTCAGTTTATGTTCGATCCTGACAATTATATGTACTATAATGAGGCTCATTATAACACTATTTTTCACTATGAAACAGTTTCTCCCTCCAATCAGAGTTCAAGAAACAGTTGTTTGACCAATCAGATAATTATAGTATCGAAGCTGCGCTGAGTTCCACGGCCTTCTAATTAAAATTTCACTGTGGCGCCTAGTGTCATAGTGGAGTAATCGAGGAGGCCATGGTCAAATACAAGGCATTCTCTGCGTCTCATGCGCTCTGTTCACTACATAAAACTGGAGAAATCTCAACTTATATTTATGAATATTTATGTTCGAACATAAAATAGTTATAATAATTATCGTCGAACATAAACAGTCGTATTCAACTCGCCTGTAATGGTAATTAAGACACTCGTATGGAAATTATAAAACTCGCGTACGCTCGTTTGATAAACATAATCGTGTCTTAATTATTGCCATTATAGGCTCGTTGCATAATGTACTATTATGGTTAGCCTGAGGCTCATTATGGAACAGAATACTGGCCTATCAAAATAAAGCACGAGTAAGGAGATGGAGATGTAAATGTGGTGTTGGTCCATGAATGTTACGAGACTTGAACACATAAAGAATGATAATCGGAAACACTTTACTAGTAGCCTAGTTGTTGTGTTGTTTGAGGCTTCAACATCGTGGTCATATCAGACCCCTGTTCTTAGGTGTGTTCAGAATGAGTATGATAGGCTGTGTTATTGTGTAGAGGTGTGTGTATTTGTTACAAAGAGGGGGATAGCTAAGGAAGCGGTAAGGATTTAAGTTAGGAACTATCCAGGCATTTGCCTGGAATAGAAGTAGTAAGAAACCCCGTAAAAATACTTCCAAAATGGCGGATATGGGAATCGAACCCTCCCCTTCTTAGTTTTACCTCACGAGGTTGAGTGTACTCCGTTACAGCCCTCAGACGAGAATTAAAATTTCTTGGCAGAGCCGGGAATCGAACCTCCAACAGCCAAGAATGCTAGCCGCTACACCACGTGTTGGTCTTGGGGGCAAAATGACCACAATATCGCAAGCTCCTGAATGAATAAAGAACTTTCTCTCTTTATCACACACATTTCCTTCCGCCGCTCCGCGTCTACTGAATGAAAACATCTGTAGCTCTTTCATCGCTGAAACGCTATAGTAAATATAACTTTGATATATTCTTGCTTCGGTGAGGAATGTTTCAAATCCTGTGTTTTTTGTATTTCTGTAGTATTATCGATTCCTGCGAAACCAACGTGCTGTATTATTCTTTTCCCCTTTGATCACAGTCCTCAAAGAATGGAGAGCTTGATCTCACAGAATTTACAGTTGACTGAACGAACACCTCTTATATTTGTTCCTTTAATCGCCTATTCATTCTGTGGCTGGAATCCATTATCCTTTTATTTATCTTGTTTAGAGAAACTAAGAGGTATATTTATGACCCACTTCCCTTCCTCCTCGTTGTAACTCGTTTTTGCGAAGTTAAATTCTTTTACTCTTTGTATAAGGTTAATGCATATATTGTTCTACCTCTTCTTATTGTATCTTGAGCCCCGCTCTCTAAATTAATGTACAGTGTGTTAAAGAAGTGTTTTAATGATGAAAGTTGAGTCCATAGCTTAGTTCTGAACAATATTTGTTAATAAGTCCCTGACCAATGAAATGAAGGGGCAATAACTAAATGTTATAAAAAGAACGGTATTTCAAATCCTTCAAATAAAGACAGAGACCCTCCCAAGCGAATTGAATTTGATTTCTGGCTAATGCATTTGGGGGTTTCGAGGCACACTTCACGTCGTGTTGTTCAATTTCCACATTATATGAGTTTCCAAAACTTATGATCACGCAATTAACTGTTTCATAAAGCTCCTCCCTTCCAACCTTCCTCCCTTCGTTCCTTCCTTCCAACCATCCTTCCAACCTTCCTTCCTTCCAACCTTCCTTCCTTCGTTCCTTCCTTCCTTACTTCCAACCTTCCTTCCTTTCTTCCTTAGTTTCTTCCTTCGTTCCTTCCTTCCAAGCTTCCTTCTTTTCTTCATTTGTTTCTTCCATCCTTCCTTCCAACCTTCCTTCCTTCCAACCTTCCTTCCTTCCTTCCTTCCTTCCTGCCTGTAGTACATTTGTTATGGGTCGACGCCAGAACTATTGGAGTGAATGTCATAAAATTAGGCTATAATTAATAAGCATACTCTTGTTGTTGTTGTTGTTCAATTTGAGTGACTTGGACATCGTGTATTTGGGTGAGTGCGGAATATCGTCGCTGGATGAACTGATAAGAGTTGGGTTCAATTCCCACCTCAGCCATTCTAGAAGTGTTTTTTCGTGGCATCCCACTTTTACTATAGGCAAATGCCGGGGTGCTACGTAACTAAACAAGATGTTCAGTAAAGAACATATAGCCTACTTTCTCCTAAATGCATGGGTATTGTTATAACTCTTTGTCCTTTTCAAGGAGTATAATTGAATGTAGGTTGTAGTAGCTTGTTGAAATACAACGTGCTATAGGGATATTAAACTTGAATATGAGGTGCCCTTTGCTAGTGCTACCTCCGTAAAAAAAATCATTCAATTCGGTTTCACCGTGTTTGAATTGATCCGGGGAATGGATTTACACACATACATGGCCGCTATTTGCAAACTATTGGGCTGATGACCTTGTATTATTATATTATACAGTATTCTGCCTAGTGGCAGGTCCATGTCTTCGTACAGAGAATTTCTGATGCCAACGTTCCCGGTCTTCAGCTTCTTTCTTCAGTCTGCTGTAACTCTTTCTATCTTTCATATCATCCAAATGTTGGATTCTTCTTCTTCCCCGTCCTGTCGTTCCTTTGATCTTACCTTGAATGAGGTCGTGTATGAGCCCCTCATGTCTAAGTATGTGCCCGATCCAGTTGGCCTTCCTCTGAAGAATTGTATTCAGAAAAGTTTTATTCTCACCTACTCTTCTCAGTACTGCATCGTTTGTCACCCGATCTGTCCATTTGATCTTCTCTATTCTCCTCCAGCACCACATTTCAAAACTTTCTAAGTATTTTCTTTCCCTTTTTCTCATTGTCCACGTCTCTGCCCCGTACAGTGCAATGCTCCAGATGTAACACTTCACCAATTTCTTCCTTAGTTCTACACTCAACTTTCCGGTGAGCAGAGTCCTCTTCTTGTTGAATGCGGCTTTGGCAATGGCAATTCTGGCGCGAATTTCATTTGTGCATTGAGCATCTTTTGTCAGCAAGCTTCCCAAGTACTTGAACTGCTTCACATTCTCCAATTCTTGATTGTCGATATTTACCCTCAAAGGTTTCTCCCGTTTTGAAATCCGCATCACTTTTGATTTCTAGATGTTGATTTCCATGCCATATATCCTTCCAGTTTCCACCAACCGGTTCATCATGTGCTGCAGTTGTCTTTGATTTTTGGCGAGCACTACTAGGTCATCTGCATACTTGATGGTGTTTATGAGGCGTCCTCCTATCCTGAAATTTCCGCATCCTTTCAAAGCTTCTTTCACCAGCCATTCACCATACAGGTTGAAGAGACTTGGCGATAGACAACATCCTTGTCTGACTCCTCTTCCTATTTCCACGCTGTTCGTTTCTCCGTATTTCAGTCGCACCTTTACTCTTTGTCCCAGCTACAAATTAAAAATTAGTCTCCGGTCTCTCCAGTTGATTCCTATCTCCTTAAGGATGTTCAACAATTTTGTCCAGTTGACTCTGTCGAAGGCCTTCTGCCAGTCTATAAAACAAACGCAAACTTCTTCGTTAACAGTCAAAACTCTCTCCGACAATATCCTCACTATACCGATAGCATCTCTGGTTCCGTTTCCTTTCCTAAATCCAAATTGATCCTCTCCCATTACTTCTTCAATTTTGTGTTCCAGCCGTCTATAGAGTATTCTTGCAATGATCTTCGCCACATGTGAGATCAGACTAATTGTTCGGTAATCACTACATTTCGTAGCTTGTTTTTTCTTCTCAAGAGGAACCATTGTGACGTCCAAAAAGTCTTTAGGCCATTCTCCATTTTCATAAATGTTGTTGATAAGTTGTGTCAGCACTTTCAGACCTCCGTCTCTGATTTCTTTCAGCAAATCCACCGGTATGTCGTCTTCTCCTGTAGCTTTCCCTTTTTTCATGTCCTCAATTGCCTTCTCTACTTCCGTTGTCAGTATGCTGGGCCCTTTCTCGTCTTCATCAATCGCCTCCTCTGTCTCCATGTCGATGTCTTGCGGACGGCGTTCCTTATCGTAGAGTTCCTTTATGTATTCTTCCCATATTTTCAGCACTCCCGCTTGTTCAGAAACCATTTGTCCTCTAGAGTCCTCTATTCCGAATGACCTTACTCCTTTGTTCTCGCTTCCTCCCAGCTCCTTCGTTTTCTGGTAAGTAGGTAATATAAGCCGAAGCTGGCGCAGGGGCTAATGGGCAAGATGGCCGCCGCGCGCAATCACTCTATGTTATTCTTATGGAGGGGTCATTCAGAGCTGGCGCAGTGGCTAATGGGCAAAATGGCCGCCACGCCCTGAGACCGTGAATGACGTCACAGAGAGAGGTCGGCCGTGTAGTTGCTAAATGGAATATTTATTATTATTATTATTATTATCATTATTATTAGGTAATTATTAATTGATCATGTGCAATCCAGACCAGCCTTATATTGTCCACTTTTGGTGTAGTTGCTAGCATTTTAGCTGTTTCCCTAGAGGTGTGGGTTTCATTCCCGCCTCAACCAAGAAATTTTATTCTGGGCTGAGAGCTGGACTGGGGTACACTCAGCCTCATGACGTGAAAGTAAGAAAACGTGGGGTTTCATTCATACCTCAGCCATTCCGCCTAATCCAACTTTACCTAACCTACCCTAACCTAACTTAATCTAACCTAACTTCGCCTAACCTAACCTAACCTAACAAACATTATTTAACCTAACCTAACCTAACCTAACCTAGCCAAACTTCAAAGTGAGAGCAAATGTAAGAGCACACATAATAAACTAAGTTATAACCTAACCTAACCTAACTTCACCTAACCTAACCTAACATAACCAAACTTCAAAGTGAGTGCAAAAGTGGGTGCAAAAGTGGGTGCAAAAGTGGGTGCAAGAGTGGGTGCAAAAGTGGGTGCAAGAGTGAGTGCAAAAGTGAGTGCAAAAGTGGGAGCAAAAAGTGGGAGCAAAACAGTGGAGAGCAAAAAGTGTGAGTAAATAAGTAAGAGCAAATGGGAGAGCACAAATAATAAACTGAGTTTTAACCTAACCTAATCTAACCTAACCTAACCTAACCCACAGAAACCTCATTTAAATATTTTAGATTCAACATTTTAACATTTTACATTTTAACATTTTACATTTTTGATTTTTCATTTTACATTTTTTTTTAGATTTTACATTTTACATTTTTGATTTTTTTTATATTTTAGATTTTAGTTTTTTAGATGTTACATTTTCAATTTAAGATTTTTTGATTTTAGATTTTACATTTTCCGAAAAGAGTAAACTACAAGGCTACATACCTAACCTCACCAAACCTAACTTTACCAAACCTAACTTAAGCTAATCCAAAGGCTAATGCACATACACAAAGTATATAAGGGTACAAGCAACTATCCTTATGCTAGTTTTATAGGTTACTGTACAACATGATAACTACCCCAACCGTTTTTTTTTTCATTTTGTTGTTTACACACATGACAATTTTCCAATTTCCCATTTTCAGTTTTTTTTTAATGTTAGTTAAGTTTTTCAATCTCATAACATGGAAACATGGATTTTGCATTATGTTGTTTACACATTTATCAATTTCACAATTTCCCATTTACAGTTCTTAAAATGTCAGTTTAAAGTTTTTCAATTTCATGATATAGAAACATGGATTTTCCAATTTGTTGTTTACACATTTGTCAATTTACCAAATTCCCATTTACAGTTTTTAAAATTTCAGTTTAATGTTTTTTTTATTTTGTCAATATGGAAACATGGATTTTCCAATTTGTGTTTTACATGTTCATTTTGCATTAGGAGCGGAGAGAGGTGGGTAGTAATTAAAAATGTACAAGCAGTTTCCATACGGTAAAATATTCTTTTATTTTAAATACATGTACACTATTTACACATAATACATTTTTATATATATTCCTTATTGTTATAAATTGTACACTTGTTTTTATTTTGTTTTCTATTTTATTTATTTTTGATTATGAATGCCATTTTTTATTTTGTTTTTTTATTTTTGTAGTGCTATTGTTTTATTTCCTAAATTGTTTTGTTTTATGTATTTGCTAGTTGCAGGCAGAAGATTTTGATATTCATAACTTAACTCTTTAAGCATAGTCAATGATTGAGTAATGACCATAGGAATGTGTACCTATACCATCAGCATCAATCATTCTTTTATCATCACCAGGACACAAAGCAATTTTGTTTAGTCTTATAGATGATAATGTCATGTTGTTTAGAAGCGATAATGTTCATTGGTATTCTTTTTACATTGTTGTTCATGACACAATCCTTATAATCTTGAAAGCTTATACAATTTTTGACAACCCCTTTGCTAATACCTTTAATCTTTTTGATTTCTTTACCATTTATGTCTAAAGCGTACATTTTAGCTCTAAGTCCAACAAATGCTTTTATAATTTGTCCACAAGCCTCGTCTTTTAAATTTCCCCAACGTTTTCTTGTTTGATGTAGAGTAACATATGTGATTAGTAGGATAATCTGATGTGTCCAGGTATTTTAGGAAATCCAACTTGTCTTGAAATACATCTTGGGTGTTAACCAAATAAATGAACGAGTCGGTATCCATATACATGAGTTTAAGATTGTCCATGCCATAATAGGGTAGCAGGACATCATAGTGTTGGGAATACATGAGAGTTTTTGAAATATCCAGTATACACATTCCAATATATATAGGCTTATTGAATACAATGTTACGTTTAGCCAAGTGGAAAGCAGCTAGGTTAGGACCATAAATGGTTCTGTCAATAAATGTCGGCTTTGCTATTAGCTTTTCTGCCTTTTTGCTGTCAGTCACAAGACGTATGTCTATTCTTTTACGGATATTTTCCATTGTTTTTCCAAAAATGGCATTGTTGAATAATTTGTACAGATTTGCCTCAAACTCATTTTTGGCTTGTTTTCGAAGGTTGTTATTAAAATCAACGTATGCCTTTAACCAAGGTCTTTGCTTAAACTTTAACACACGATGAATTTTTATCAATTTTATTCCATGATCTAAAGCCTGTTTTAATGCCATGTAGTGAACAACATATCGCCTTCGATTTCCAAGATGAGGAATTAGTTTTTTCAGATACGAATCCTTAGGTTGTGTACACTCTGGTAGGAAAGGTAAATCGCTGTGTAGATCATGAAGGTCAGATGGGTAATCAACATCAACGTCTAGAATGTATCCCACAGGATCGTCTTTCTTCAGTTTTTCTAGATCAACGGTATCTGGAGAAACCCACTGAAATCCGCCATAAGGAAGAGAGTGACACATAGCCCACCCGTATTGGTTGTTGGCATCATCATAGGTAATAAACTGTGATGGCTTCTCAGAATCATAGGTTTCCATGTATTTATTGTTAGCTTCAGCATACCGATGAGACACCTGGCATATGCCTCCACGTATTCCAGACTCGATTAAAAGAATCTGATCGTAATCCTGTAGCAATTCCAGTTCAATGCCTGTGTAAAGGAGCATTGCCTCAAAACTTAAACCAGGCGAAGTGAAAAAGTGTGCAGCATCCACTCGGTGTGTTTCTAGTGTTTTGTTTCTAAACGTTTCAAAGCTGTCTGCAAGAAGGAGTACATCTGAAGTTAGGTAGAGGTCACTATATTCCCCTAGAGTTTTAATGTTGAACTGATTCCACACATTTTTAGCATGTTCATAGTCTTTTTGACTAACATCTTCTTGACTTAATTTGTTAAAGAATACCTCTTTTGGAGGTAAACACGTTTCACTTAACTTTTCCCATGAGTCAATGTAGTCATAACAAAATACCCCTTTACGAGTCATGAGCATTGCATTTTCTTTTCCAAAGTACTTGTCTGTTTCAGGGTATAATGTTAAGTTGGAAACTAAGTTTTCCAAACTACTTGGCATTAACCGAAACGTGTCCACAAATCGAAGCTTAACATTTCCAACATATTTGGTGAAAGAGATGTACTTTTCTTTGGAGTTAGGGATAACGTCCACTCTTTCAGTAGTACACCCCAATTGCTTTACAATGAAATTTGCGTCATAGCCACTCATATTATGTAGAAGTACAGGAACGGGGTTACGTGTTTTACACTTCAAATTACAGTTATTGTGAGCACTTCCACGGTATTCCCCTGTAATATGACAATGGTCTCGAACTTTCCAGTCCTCTTTGGTAAATGGTTTATGACACAAATAACAGGTTTCAGAAGATTGGAACTCTGCTTCTTGATGCTCAGTTAAAGCTTTTGGAACATTTAAGCTGTAAAGACGATCAATTTCATTAGCTATTGAGATCAAACAGTCCATAAACTTTTCTGCAGCGTCAGGTCCACGATAAATAATAGGTTGGCTCGGAAGGTTTGTCTTTATGTGTTCCACAGCCGGTGAGGGTTTAACATATATACCAAAGCTCATAGGAACATGACTCTGGTATGGCACTGTATAACTTGCCTCAGGATTAGGTAGACATGTTTGATAGGGTAACAGTATACTTTCAAAATCTGCATAGATAACGTAAGGTATTCTAAGCATTTTTTCCACATTTACGAATTTCACAATTGGGTTTTTAATAGGCATTTCAACCCTAGCAATGTCATGCTGGACACACAAAGCTCTATGTTCTTTTAATTTTTCCATTCCTTGTTGCCCATATTGATTATCAAAGTGAGTGAAACACCGTTTACACGTATATATCTTATGTCCATGGCGGGTGATCTGATGTCCTACTAGTATACCAAATCTTTGATAAAGACGTAGTGGTTCTGGCCGGATGATGAACTTAGCAGAAGGAGGTCACGATGGTCTTGTAACTCTAGATCCACAACCCTTAGAGGAAACAGTTTGTTGTCTTCTTCCAGTCCAAATACATTGATGGATATGTCGTTGGCTTTCTCGAATTTGGTAATGTCAGCTAGTAATGTTGGAAATGATATTACTGAAAAATCATACTTGTTTTCCAGATCCTTGTATTTACTAATGCGTTGAGCATCCTTTTTAACCAGTTTTGCTAAAATGGCATACATAAAACACTTTTCATCTTTCAAGTTTTCAGGATTAATGCAGGCTTTTCTTGCTTGTATAGCTGCTGGTAATGGAATATATACTGCTCAAAAAAATTAAAGCACCACTTTTTTCAATGGCCACCAAATTTGGAAAGTTGACTGCACAAGGTCGAAATCTCAGTATGACGTTTGCCCCGACGCCTACCAAGCACATGCTTGAGCACAACTCCCCAACTTGTGTAGTTTCGGGATAGCACCCCAATACCAGCCCATTTTTGAAAACCGTAAATTGAAGTTTGCGAAAAACGCTGTAGGACTTGTCGCAGGTTGCCAAAGCAGTCGAAAATGAATGAGTCTTGCTCTTAAGGTTCCGCGAACACGTTGAAATCGTTACATTTGACGTTTGGGCATTTTCAACCCCCTTCATCATCCCCTAAACATGGACTGCCATTGGGGGCGCCTGAGAAGGTACCGGATGTGTTTAACCACCTGAAAACCTGCACACCGTCCTCAGTTGCTGAATGCAGTAAGTTATTAAGGCCTCCGGCAATGTTCACCCCTCCTAACACCCTCAACTGGTAAGGGACCAAACCACCCCGTCTTGATTCACCCCTAAGGAAGGTTTAAATCGAGATTTTTATCAGTGCTGCTAATGAGGGGTCTTCCCCTAACGTTTCAAAAGAGAACCTGCGCCTGTGTCGCCACCCCTTCCCCTGCAAGCCCCGTTTGTATGATTTTTCGAATCAGGCCCTTTTTAAGGGCTGAAATGAGGTCTTAATCGCTGAAAGGGCTGTAAAGGTCCTTAGAAGTAGTGGTGACACGAAATCAACCCCTTCCGATGTTTGATTGACATTCCATCCCCCAAAGTTGACATTTTTGCACCCTCAACCCTCCCTGTCTGGACGCGTAACGCGTCATGGCAGAGTTTTCATAGTTGGATCAAAATGAAGCTTATGGCCAGAAATGGAGCCCAAAACAGCAGGTTGGATGGAAATTCATCGGTAGGTTGGGAAACGGGACCAAAAGGTTTTCAAAAAAGTTAACAGCCTCTAGTATGTACACCAATGCATAGGCAACCCACATAACGTCATTTTTCTCCCATTGCCAAACTTTGTAACCTATTGCCGATCATAGGCAACCCACACGCACGGACGTGATGTGGGTTGCCTATGCATGGGCGTACTTACTGTAGGCTGTACACTTTTTTGAAAAATGTTGGTCCCGTTTCCCAACCAACCGATGAATTTCTATCCAGCCTGCTGTTTTGGGCTCCATTGCAGGCCATAAGCTTCATTTTCATCCAACTCTGAAAACTCTGCCATGACGCATTACGCGTCCAGACAGGGAGGGTTGGGGGTGCAAAAATTTCGAATTTGGGGGACGGAATGTCAATCATCGATCGGAAGGGGTTGATTTCGTGTCACCACTACTTCTAAGGACCTTTACAGCCCTTTCAGCGATTAAGACGTCGTTTCAGCCCTTAAAAAGGGCCTGATTCGAAAAATCATACAAACGGGGGTTGCAGGGGAAGGGGTGATGACAAAGGCACAGTTCCTTTTTTGAAACGTTAGGGGAAGACCCCCCATTAGCAGCATTGATAAACATCTCGATTAAAACCTTCCTTATGGGTGAATCGAGAAGGGGTGGTTTGGTCCCATGCCAGTTGAGGGTGTTAGGGGGTGTGGACATTGCCGGAGGCCTTAAGAACTTACTGCAATCAGCAACTGAGGACGGTGTACAGGTTTTCAGGTGGTTAAACACACCCGGTACCTTCTCAGACGCCCCCAATGGTAGTCCATGTTTAGGGGATGATGAAGGGGGTTGAAAATGCCCAAACGTCAAATCTAACGATTTCAACGTGTTTGTGGAACCTTTAAGAGCAAGACTCATTCATTTTCGACTGCTTTGGCAACCTGCGACAAGTCCTGCAGCGTTTTTCGCAAACTTCAATTTGCGGTTTTCGAAAATGGGCTGGTTTTCGGTGTGCTACCCCGAAACTACTCACGTTGGGGAGTTGTGCTGAAGCATATGCTTGGTAGGCGTCCAGACAAACGTCATACTGAGATTTCGAGCTTGTAGGTCAACTTTTCAAAATTTGGTGGCCTTTGAAAAAAGTGGTGCTTTAATTTTTTTGAGCAGTATATGTGCTTCCACGCAAGGGATTGTACTTATTTATTTTCAATCGTACTCCTTCCACTGCTAACAAAGCCCAATTACTGCCTTTTAGCTCAGATTCCTCCATTTCCGTAGTTAACTTTGTAAATTGTGTTTCCAAGAAACTACTTAAGTCCGTTTCCAAAAATAGGGCCTGATTTCGTGTTTTAAAAGCATGATCTGTAATTTCATTGGTAGATGTATGAATGAATCTACATTCAGCCACAAGATTAACTTTGATCGACTTGTGCATTGCTAGTTCTTTCTCCATAGCTTGAATTATTTGCTGTTTGGACTCTTTATGGTATGAATTTAAATCCTTGCACGTATCGCAACGAATGAAATAGGATTTAAGTCGACCTTCAAAAGATGTCTCATATTCAATAAGTCCTTTTTTTTGTCAGGGACCAATGACAGTAGGTAATGTTTTGTGGGCTCAGATTTTTGTCTTTTAGCTGCCGACACAACATTACAACATTCTTCATGACGACGTCCGTTGTAGGCATTGTTGAATGTACAGCCACACGTTTTACACTCATGAAATTCCCCACACGAAACTTCATGACGCTTCCTATGATAGTCCCGAAGAAAAGTCTTTCCACACTCTTTACACATATAGCTAGGAATGGGTTCTTCCATCACGAATGTTGATTTCTGCAAACAGCTGCTTACTGCGTATCATAAGGCTAGAGGTTGGTCGGTGAGACGGTCTTTCACGATGTGAACACCGTGAGAGGTAGTAGTCAACTGGTGATATTCTTGTGAAGGGTCCTCTAATATACCCCTAGTCTAGACCAACAACTCTTTACAGCGTATGACAAGGCTGTAGACTGGACAGTGAGACGGTCTTTCACGATGTGAACACTGTAACAAGTAGTAGTCAACTGATTATATACTTGCTAAGGGTTCTCTAATATACAATAGTCAAGACCAACAGCTACTTACTGTGTAGTACAAGGCTGTACAATAGTTGTTTTGACAGTCTTTCAAGATGTGGTCACTGTGAATGGTGGTAGTCAACTGATGATATTCTTGATAAGGGTCCTCTATGTACCCCTGGTTAAGGGTAACAGCTGCTCACTGCTTATGACAAGGCTAAAGACTGGTTGCTTCAACGGTCTTTCACAATGTAAACACTGTGACAGGTAGTAGTCAACTGAAAATATTCTTATGGCCTACTCAAGGTTATCAGGTACTTACTGCATATCAAAAGGCTGTACACTCATGTGTGTTAGGCACTCTTTCTTGCTAAGGACCCCAATATTCCCTACACAAGGCTATACATGTTAGTTCTAAACACTTAGTGGTTAATTGTATATTCAATTTTTGTACAAAGCTTATACAAGCACGTTTTTATGAGGTAAAACTTTGTTAAATATCTGCATGCGACACGCAAAGTATGTTTCCGCTATCTAGCAGTGACTATGAGAACTACTTGAACGACCAGCATGCTACCTAGCGCTCCATTTCAATACTCGCTCACTGAACGAACAGCATGCTATCTAGCGGTCGATATCAATACTCACTCAATTACCAGCCTGCTACCTATCGGTCAATATAACAACTCACTCAACTACCAGCATGCTACATGGCTTTTTTGGTCAGTTTTTTGTTGGCTTTTTGTTGGCTTTTGTTGGCTTTTGTTGGCTTTTGTTGGCTTTTTGTTGGCTTTTGTTGGCTTTTGTATTAGCTCTTTTATATTTGCTCTTGCTTGTGGGGGCTTATTTGGTCTTGGAAAGTATGTCAGTCCTTTTTTTATGGCTGTAAAGTGCTTACAACCATGATTGTAAGCGGCAACAACAACAACAACACACAGAATTCCAAAAAAAATCGAAAGTACTCTAAGTTTTATCAATGACTCTCAACTCTTACACTTACCTCTATCCCATGCATAGTCAAAAATTAGTGTATTTTTCAAATTTTTCTAAAAATATTTGGAAAGTAGGCTATATCATTATACTAAAAATCCTGAAAAGACATATGTTAACTCCAACACCTACTTCTATACCACTCTCAGTCCAAAAATAGTGTATTTTTCAAATTTTCCAAAACATATTTCCAAAATGGGTTATATTTCCAAAATTAAAAAGTTTACAAAAACATTTGTTTGACATATACGAATGGCCTTTGTCACCTCTACCGTCGTATCAAGTTCCAGGTCTGTATGACAAAAAATGAAAAAAGTTCAACTGGGAAAGTAGGCGATTTTTCATAAAACTAAACATTCTAAAAAGTGTTCTATGGGCTTAAAAGAATGGCCTCTATGTCTTTTATTTTTTATAATAAAACTTTTTTACTGTTTACATTTTTTTGAAAAAAGTTCAATTTTGAAATTTTTATATTTTGGAAACTAAAGAGTTTACAAAAACATTTGTTTGACGTAAATGACTGGCCCTGACCCCATCTACCCCCAAAATAAATTTCAAGTCGCTAGGACAAAAAATAACAGTAGGGGGGTAATGCCGATTCTGCTTTGTAGTGCTTAGTAGTGGGTCGAGGAGGGTTCTGGAGGGAGTTAGAATCGGCATTACCCCCTACTGTTATTTTTTGTCCTAGCGACTTGAAATTTATTTTGGGAGTAGATGGGGTCAGGGCCAGTCATTTACGTCAAACAATTTTTTTTGTAAACTCTTTAGTTTCCAAAATATAAAAATTTCAAAATTGGACTTTTTTCAAAAAAATGTAAAAAGTAAAAAAGTTTTATTATAAAAAATAAAAGACATAGAGGCCATTCTTTTAAGCCCATAGAACACTTTTTAGAATGTTTAGTTTTATGAAAAATCGCCTACTTTCCCAGTTGAACTATTTTCATTTTTTGTCATACAGACCTGGAACTTGGTACGACGGTAGAGGGGACAAAGGCCATTCATTTATGTCAAACAAATGTTTTTGTAAACTTTTTAATTTTGGAAATATAAACCATTTTGGAAATATGTTTTGGAAAATTTGAAAAATACACTATTTTTGGACTGAGAGTGGTATAGAAGTAGGTGTTGGAGTTAACAATGTCTTTTCAGGATTTTTAGTTTAATTATATAGCCTACTTTCCAAATATTTTTTGAAAAATTTGAAAAATACACTAATTTTTGACTATGCATGGGATAGAGGTAAGTGTAAGAGTTGAGAGTCATTGATAAAACTTAGAGTACTTTCGATTTTTTTTGGAAATTTGTGTGTTGTTGTTGTTGTTGCTGCTTACAAACATGGTTGTAAGCATTTTACAGCGATAAAAAAAGGACTGACATACTTTCCAAGACCAAATAAGCCCCCACAAGCAAGAGCAAATATAAAAGAGCTAATACAAAAGCCAACAAAAGCCAACAAAAAGCCAACAAAAGCCAACAAAAGCCAACAAAAGCCAACAAAAAGCCAACAAAAAACTGACCAAAAAAGCCATGTAGCATGCTGGTAGTTGAGTGAGTTGTTATATTGACCGATAGGTAGCAGGCTGGTAATTGAGTGAGTATTGATATCGACCGCTAGATAGCATGCTGTTCGTTCAGTGAGCGAGTATTGAAATGGAGCGCTAGGTAGCATGCTGGTCGTTCAAGTAGTTCTCATAGTCACTGCTAGATAGCGGAAACATACTTTGCGTGTCGCATGCAGATATTTAACAAAGTTTTACCTCATAAAAACGTGCTTGTATAAGCTTTGTACAAAAATTGAATATACAATTAACCACTAAGTGTTTAGAACTAACATGTATAGCCTTGTGTAGGGAATATTGGGGTCCTTAGCAAGAAAGAGTGCCTAACACACATGAGTGTACAGCCTTTTGATATGCAGTAAGTACCTGATAACCTTGAGTAGGCCATAAGAATATTTTCAGTTGACTACTACCTGTCACAGTGTTTACATTGTGAAAGACCGTTGAAGCAACCAGTCTTTAGCCTTGTCATAAGCAGTGAGCAGCTGTTACCCTTAACCAGGGGTACATAGAGGACCCTTATCAAGAATATCATCAGTTGACTACCACCATTCACAGTGACCACATCTTGAAAGACTGTCAAAACAACTATTGTACAGCCTTGTACTACACAGTAAGTAGCTGTTGGTCTTGACTATTGTATATTAGAGAACCCTTAGCAAGTATATAATCAGTTGACTACTACTTGTTACAGTGTTCACATCGTGAAAGACCGTCTCACTGTCCAGTCTACAGCCTTGTCATACACTGTAAAGAGTTGTTGGTCTAGACTAGGGGTATATTAGAGGACCCTTCACAAGAATATCACTAGTTGACTACTACCTCTCACGGTGTTCACATCGTGAAATACCGTCTCACCGACCAACCTCTAGCCTTGTGATACGCAGTAAGCAGCTGTTTGCAGAAATCAACATTCGTGATGGAAGAACCCATTCCTAGCTATATGTGTAAAGAGTGTGGAAAGACTTTTCTTCGGGACTATCATAGGAAGCGTCATGAAGTTTCGTGTGGGGAATTTCATGAGTGTAAAACGTGTGGCTGTACATTCAACAATGCCTACAACGGACGTCGTCATGAAGAATGTTGTAATGTTGTGTCAGCAGCTAAAAGACAAAAATCTGAGCCCACAAAACATTACCTACTGTCTTTGGTCCCTGACAAAAATGGACTTATTGAATATGAGACATCTTTTGAAGGTCGACTTAAATCCTATTTCATTCGTTGCGATACGTGCAAGGATTTAAATTCTTACCTTAAAGAGTCCAAACAGCAAATAATTCAAGCTATGGAGAAAGAACTAGCAATGCACAAGTCGATCAAAGTTAATCTTGTGGCTGAATGTAGATTCATTCATACATCTACCAATGAAATTACAGATCGTGCTTTTAAAACACGAAATCAGGCCCTATTTTTGGAAACGGACTTAAGTAGTTTCTTGGAAACACAATTTACAAAGTTAACTACGGAAATGGAGGAATCTGAGCTAAAAGGCAGTAATTGGGCTTTGTTAGCAGTGGAAGGAGTACGATTGAAAATAAAAAAGTACAATCCCTTGCGTGGAAGCACATATATTCCATTACCAGCAGCTATACAAGCAAGAAAAGCCTGCATTAATCCTGAAAACTTGAAAGATGAAAAGTGTTTTATGTATGCCATTTTAGCAAAACTGGTTAAAAAGGATGCTCAACGCATTAGTAAATACAAGGATCTGGAAAACAAGTATGATTTTTCAGTAATATCATTTCCAACATTACTAGCTGACATTCCCAAATTCGAGAAAGCCAACGACATATCCATCAATGTATTTGGACTGGAAGAAGACAACAAACTGTTTCCTCTAAAGGTTGTGGATCTAGAGTTACAAGACCATCGTGACCTCCTTCTGCTAAGTTCATCATCCGGCCAGAACCACTACGTCTTTATCAAAGATTTTGATAAACTAGTAGGACATCAGATTACCCGCCATGGACATAAGATATATACGTGTAAACGGTGTTTCACTCACTTTGATAATCAATATGGGCAACAAGGAATGGAAAAATTAAAAGAACATAGAGCTTTGTGTGTCCAGCATGACATTGCTAGGGTTGAAATGCCTATTAAAAACCCAATTGTGAAATTCGTAAATGTGGAAAAAATGCTTAGAATACCTTACGTTATCTATGCAGATTTTGAAAGTATACTGTTACCCTATCAAACATGTCTACCTAATCCTGAGGCAAGTTATACAGTGCCATACCAGAGTCATGTTCCTATGAGCTTTGGTATATATGTTAAACCCTCACCAGCTGTGGAACACATAAAGACAAACCTTCCGAGCCAACCTATTATTTATCGTGGACCTGACGCTGCAGAAAAGTTTATGGACTGTTTGATCTCAATAGCTAATGAAATTGATCGTCTTTACAGCTTAAATGTTCCAAAAGCTTTAACTGAGCATCAAGAAGCAGAGTTCCAATCTTCTGAAACCTGTTATTTGTGTCATAAACCATTTACCAAAGAGGACTGGAAAGTTCGAGACCATTGTCATATTACAGGGGAATACCGTGGAAGTGCTCACAATAACTGTAATTTGAAGTGTAAAACACGTAACCCCGTTCCTGTACTTCTACATAATATGAGTGGCTATGACGCAAATTTCATTGTAAAGCAATTGGGGTGTACTACTGAAAGAGTGGACGTTATCCCTAACTCCAAAGAAAAGTACATCTCTTTCACCAAATATGTTGGAAATGTTAAGCTTCGATTTGTGGACACGTTTCGGTTAATGCCAAGTAGTTTGGAAAACTTAGTTTCCAACTTAACATTATACCCTGAAACAGACAAGTACTTTGGAAAAGAAAATGCAATGCTCATGACTCGTAAAGGGGTATTTTGTTATGACTACATTGACTCATGGGAAAAGTTAAGTGAAACGTGTTTACCTCCAAAAGAGGTATTCTTTAACAAATTAAGTCAAGAAGATGTTAGTCAAAAAGACTATGAACATGCTAAAAATGTGTGGAATCAGTTCAACATTAAAACTCTAGGGGAATATAGTGACCTCTACCTAACTTCAGATGTACTCCTTCTTGCAGACAGCTTTGAAACGTTTAGAAACAAAACACTAGAAACACACCGAGTGGATGCTGCACACTTTTTCACTTCGCCTGGTTTAAGTTTTGAGGCAATGCTCCTTTACACAGGCATTGAACTGGAATTGCTACAGGATTACGATCAGATTCTTTTAATCGAGTCTGGATTACGTGGAGGCATATGCCAGGTGTCTCATCGGTATGCTGAAGCTAACAATAAATACATGGAAACCTATGATTCTGAGAAACCATCACAGTTTATTACCTATGATGATGCCAACAACCAATACGGGTGGGCTATGTGTCACTCTCTTCCTTATGGCGGATTTCAGTGGGTTTCTCCAGATACCGTTGATCTAGAAAAACTGAAGAAAGACGATCCTGTGGGATACATTCTAGACGTTGATGTTGATTACCCATCTGACCTTCATGATCTACACAACGATTTACCTTTCCTACCCGAGTGTACACAACCTAAGGATTCGTATCTGAAAAAACTAATTCCACATCTTGGAAATAGAAGGCGATATGTTGTTCACCACATGGCATTAAAACAGGCTTTAGATCATGGAATAAAATTGATAAAAATTCATCGTGTGTTAAAGTTTAAGCAAAGACCTTGGTTAAAGGCATACGTTGATTTTAATAACAACCTTCGAAAACAAGCCAAAAATGAGTTTGAGAAAAATCTGTACAAATTATTCAACAATGCCATTTTTGGAAAAACAATGGAAAATATCCGTAAAAGAATAGACATACGTCTTGTGACTGACAGCAAAAAGGCAGAAAAGCTAATAGCAAAGCCGACATTTATTGACAGAACCATTTATGGTCCTAACCTAGCTGCTTTCCACATGGCTAAACGTAACATTGTATTCAATAAGCCTACATATATTGGAATGTGTATACTGGATATTTCAAAAACTCTCATGTATTCCCACCACTATGATGTCCTGCTACCCTATTATGGCATGGACAATCTTAAACTCATGTATATGGATACCGACTCGTTCATTTATTTGGTTAACACCCAAGATGTATTTCAAGACAAGTTGGATTTCCTAGAACACCTGGACACATCAGATTATCCTACTAATCACATATGTTACTCTACATCAAACAAGAAAACGTTGGGGAAATTTAAAGACGAGGCTTGTGGACAAATTATAAAAGCATTTGTTGGACTTAGAGCTAAAATGTACGCTTTAGACATAAATGGTAAAGAAATCAAAAAGATTAAAGGTATTAGCAAAGGGGTTGTCAAAAATTGTATAAGCTTTCAAGATTATAAGGATTGTGTCATGAACAACAATGTAAAAAGAATACCAATGAACATTATCGCTTCTAAACAACATGACATATCATCTATAAGACTAAACAAAATTGCTTTGTGTCCTGGTGATGATAAAAGAGTGATTGATGCTGATGGTATAGGTACACATGCCTATGGTCATTAATCAATCATTGACTATGCTTAAAGAGTTAAGTTATGAATATCAAAATCTTCTGCCTGCAACTAGCAAATACATAAAACAAAACAATTTAGGAAATAAAACAATAGCACTACAAAAATAAAAAACCAAAATAAACAAGATGTTCAGTAAAGAACATATAGCCTACTTTCTCCTAAATGCATGGGTATTGTTATAACTCTTTGTCCTTTTCAAGGAGTATGATTGAATGTTGGTTGTAGGAGCTTGTTGAAATACAACGTGCTATAGGGATATTAAACATGAATATGAGGTGCCCTTTGCTAGTGCTACCTCTGTACCAAATTTCGTTCAATTCGGTTTCACCGTGTTTGAATTGATAGGGGGAATCGATTTGCACACATACTTGGCCACCATCTGCAAACTATTGGGCTGATATTCTTGCAGTTTGGTCAGAATATGTTTCCCACATAAAGATATGGTGTTGCAAAATTAGGTAGAGACTAGATTATTAGGTTGGTCGTAATTATATTTTAGCTTTTAACATTTGGGTGGCCGCGATTACGTTTCCATCAAGATAGCGGTGATATAAAACATGACACTGAGGTGCCCTTTGCTAGTGCTACCTCTATAACAAATTTCGTTCCATTTGGTTTCAGCGTGTTTGAATTAATAGGGGGAATCGATTCTGACACAAAGATGGCAGCCATCCGCAAACTATTAGGCGAATGACCTATGAGATTGGTCGAAGGATGCTCCCTCCATTAAGGTATGTAGTTGCAAAATTTGGTAGAGATCGGATGATTAGGTTAATCTTAATTTGATTTAAGCTTTGATCATTTGTGTGGACGCCATTACGTTTCCGTCAAGATGGCGGCGATATAAAACATGACACTGAGGTGCCTTTTGTTAGTACTACCTCTGCACCAAATTTCGTTCCATTCGGTTGCACCGTGTTCGAATTAATAGGGGGAATCGATTTTCACACAAAGATGGCCACCATCCGCAAACTATTATGCTGATGACCTATTGGTTTGGTCAAAGGATGCTCCCCCCATAAAAATATGTCGTTGCAAAATTTGGTAGAGATCGGATGAATAGGTTAGTCGTAATTTGATTTAAGCTTTGAACATTTGTGTGGCCGCCATTACGTTTCCGTCAAGATGGCGGCGATATAAAACATGACACTGAGGTGTCCTTTGCTAGTGCTACCTTTGTACCAAATTTCGTTCAATTCGCATTCACCGTGTTCGAATTGATAGGGGGGACAGACATTCAGAGTACACACACTCACACACACACAGACACACAGACACACACACACACAGACTCACACACACACATACACACACACAGACAGACACACTTTTTTCGCCCTGTGTTGATCTCATAAGTATACTTTCATTTTTTGAAAAAATCGAAAGTAGGCTAAAAATGGCATTCATAATCAAAAATAAATAAAATAGAAAACAAAATAAAAACAAGTGTACAATTTATAACAATAAGGAATATATATAAAAATGTATTATGTGTAAATAGTGTACATGTATTTAAAATATAAGAATATTTTACCGTATGGAAACTGCTTGTACATTTTTAATTACTACCCACCTCTCTCCGCTCCTAATGCAAAATGAACATGTAAAACACAAATTGGAAAATCCATATTTCCATATTGACAAAATAAAAAAAACATTAAACTGAAATTTTAAAAACTGTAAATGGGAATTTGGTAAATTAACAAATGTGTAAACAACAAATTGGAAAATCCATGTTTCTATATCATGAAATTGAAAAACTTTAAACTGACATTTTAAGAACTGTAAATGGGAAATTGTGAAATTGATAAATGTGTAAACAACATAATGCAAAATCCATGTTTCCATGTTATGAGATTGAAAAACTTAAAACTAACATTTTAAAAAAACTGAAAATGGGAAATTGGAAAATTGTCATGTGTGTAAACAACAAAATGAAAAAAAAAAAAAACGGTTGGGGTAGTTATCATGTTGTACAGTAACCTATAAAACTAGCATAAGGATAGTTGCTTGTACCCTTATATACTTTGTGTATGTGCATTAGCCTTTGGATTAGCTTAAGTTAGGTTTGGTAAAGTTAGGTTTGGTGAAGTTAGGTATGTAGCCTTGTAGTTTACTCTTTTCGGAAAATGTAAAATCTAAAATCAAAAAATCTTAAATTGAAAATGTAACATCTAAAAAACTAAAATCTAAAATATAAAAAAAATCAAAAATGTAAAATGTAAAATCTAAAAAAAATGTAAAATGAAAAATCAAAAATGTAAAATGTTAAAATGTAAAATGTTAAAATGTTGAATCTAAAATATTTAAATGAGGTTTCTGTGGGTTAGGTTAGGTTAGGTTAGATTAGGTTAGGTTAAAACTCAGTTTATTATTTGTGCTCTCCCATTTGCTCTTACTTATTTACTCACACTTTTTGCTCTCCACTGTTTTGCTCCCACTTTTTTGCTCCCACTTTTGCACTCACTTTTGCACTCACTCTTGCACCCACTTTTGCACCCACTCTTGCACCCACTTTTGCACCCACTTTTGCACTCACTTTGAAGTTTGGTTATGTTAGGTTAGGTTAGGTTAGGTGAAGTTAGGTTAGGTTAGGTTATAACTTAGTTTATTATGTGTGCTCTTACATTTGCTCTCACTTTGAAGTTTGGCTAGGTTAGGTTAGGTTAGGTTAGGTTAAATAATGTTTGTTAGGTTAGGTTAGGTTAGGCGAAGTTAGGTTAGGTTAAGTTAGGTTAGGGTAGGTTAGGTAAAGTTGGATTAGGCGGAATGGCTGAGGTATGAATGAAACCCCACGTTTTCTTACTTTCACGTCATGAGGCTGAGTGTACCCCAGTCCAGCTCTCTGCCCAGAATAAAATTTCTTGGTTGAGGCGGGAATGAAACCCACACCTCTAGGGAAACAGCTAAAATGCTAGCAACTACACCAAAAGTGGACAATATAAGGCTGGTCTGGATTGCACATGATCAATTAATAATTACCTAATAATAATAATAATAATAATAATAAATATTCCATTTAGCAACTACACGGCCGACCTCTCTCTGTGACGTCATTCACGGTCTCAGGGCGTGGCGGCCATTTTGCCCATTAGCCACTGCGCCAGCTCTGAATGACCCCTCCATAAGAATAACATAGAGTGATTGCGCGCGGCGGCCATCTTGCCCATTAGCCCCTGCGCCAGCTTCGGCGTATATTACCTACTCTGGTACATGAGGTCGTACTTTCCTCTTCTTTGTAGTTCCTCTATGTCATCGCACATTTCTTCCATGTACTTGTCCTTTGCTTTGTCTGTTTCTCTCCTGAGTGCATTGTTAAGTCTTCTGTATTCTTCTCCGTTTATATTTTTACACTTCCTCCTTTCCTCCATCTTCTCCATCATCTCATTGGTGATCCAGGGTTTCCTCGCTCTCTTTGCTTCCCTCCCAACTTCACTCTTTAAAGTATTCATCAAAACCAGTTTAACATTTCGCCATTGCACTTCCACACTTGTACTTGAATTTTCACCTCTCATTTCACTAAATTGCTGCTCCAATGATTCTCCTACTCTCTCATTGTTCACTCTTAACTTTTCCTTGTAGTCAGTCATAAGATGCTTTCCACAAAAAGGCATGTTGTTGCAAAATCCGGTAGAGATCAAATTATTAGGATGGTCAAAATTTGATTTAAGCGTTTAACATTTGGGTGGCCGTCATTCCATTTCCGTCAAGATGGCGGCGATATAAAACATGACACTGAGGTGCCTTTTGCTAGTGCTACCTCTGTACCAAATTTCGTTCAATTCGGTTTCACCGGGTTTGAATTGATAGGGGGAATCGATTTGCACACATACTTGGCCACCATTTGCAAACTATTGGGCTGATGATCTAGCAGTTTGGTCAGAATATGCTTCCCACATAAAGATTTGTTGTTGCAAAATTTGGTAGAGACTAGATTATTAGGTTGGTCGTAATTAAATTTAGCCTTTAATATTTGGGTGGCCGCTATTACGTTTCCGTCAAGATGGCGGTGATATAGAACATGACACTGAGGTGGCCTTTTCTAGTGCTACCTCTGTACCAAATTTCGTTCCATTCGGTTTCACCGTGTTCGAATTAATAGGGAGAATCGATTTTGACACAAAGATGGCTGCCATCCGCAAAATACTAGGCTAATGACCTATTAGTTTGGTCAAAGGATGCTCCCTCCATAATGGTATGTTGATGCAAAATTTGGTAGAGATCGGATGATTAGGTTAGTCGTAATTTGATTTAAGCTGTGAACATTTGTGTGGCCGCCATTACGTTTCCGTCAAGATGGCGGTGATATAAAACATGACACTGAGGTGCCCTTTCTTAGTGCTACCTCTGTACCAAATTTCATTCCATTCGGTTTCACCGTGTTCGAATTAATAGGGGTATTCGATTTTGACACAAAGATGGCCGCCATCCGTAAACTATTAGGCTAATGACCTATTAGATTTGTCAACGGATGCTCCCTTCATAAAGGTATGTTGTTGCAAAATTTGTTAGAGATCGGATGATTAGGTTAGTCGTAATTTGATTTAAGCTTTGAACATTTGGGTGGCCGCCATTACGTTTCCGTCAAGATGGCGGCGATATAAATCATGACACTGGGGTGCCCTTTGCTAGTGCTACCTCTGTACCAAATTTCATTCCATTCGGTTTCACCGTGTTCGAATTAAGAGGGGTAATCGATTTTGACACAAGGGATGGCCTCCATCCGCAAACTATTAGGATAATGACCTATTAGATTTGTCAATGGATCCTCGATAAAGGTATGTTGTTGCAAAATTTGGTAGAGATCGGATGATTAGGTTAGTCGTAATTTGATTTAAGCTTTGAACATTTGTGTGGCCGCCATTGCGTTTCCGTCAAGATGGCGGCGATATAAAACATGACACTGGGGTGCCCTTTGCTAGTACTACCTCTGTACCAAATTTCGTTCCATTCGGTTTCACCGTGTTCGAATTAATAGGGGTAATCCATTTTGACACAAAGATGGCCGCCATCCGCAAACTATTAGCCTATGACCTATTAGATTTGTCAAAGGATGCTCCCTCCATAAAGGTATGTTGTTGCAAAATATGGTAGAGATCGGATGATTAGGTTAGTCGTAATTTGATTTAAGCTTTGAACATTTGTGTGGCCACCATTACGTTTCCGTCAAGATGGCGGCGATATAAAACATGACACTGGGGTGCCTTTTCTAGTACTACCTCTGTACCAAATTTCGTTCCATTCGGTTTCACCGTGTTCGAATTAATAGGGGCAATCGATTTTCACACAAAGATGGCCGCCATCCGCAAACTATTAGGCTGATGACCTTTTACTTTGGTCAAACGATGCTACCCCCATATAGGTATGTTGTTGCAAAATTTGGTAGAGATCGGATGATTAGGTTAGTCGTAATTTGATTTAAGCTTTGGACATTTGTGTGGCCGCCATTACGTTTCCGTCAAGATGGCGGCGATATAAAACATGACACTGAGGTGTCCTTTGCTAGTGCTACCTTTGTACCAAATTTCGTTCAATTTGCGCTCACCGTGTTCGAATTGATAGGGGGGGGGGGACAGACATTCAGAGTACACACACTCACACACACACACACACACAGACTCACACACACACAGACAGACACTTTTTTTCTCCCTGTAGTGATCTCATAAGTCTACTTTCATTTTTTGCAAAAATCGAAAGTAGGCTAAAAACCACGGCCATTTCCTTCCCAATCCTCACCTTACTTTTAAGTATACACACTGCAATACTACAGACATCAAAATTACACAGCTTATCAGAAACATTCTACACACATACCCAAAGTAAATGAGGTTGAAATTTTACCGATGTCAAAGTCTGTAAATTAATCAAAAATAACAAACAACAACGCCTTGATCGCTTGGTAAGTGCATAACACATATTTCGCACAGCCCCATCTAAAATGTACAACATATTAGTGTATTACATTACACGCCAAAATATTAAAACCGAAATAAAAGCCAAGTGCATTGCGTTCGGATGATTTATTCGCGTGAAAAGCCCTTTTAAATAATTGAAGTTTACGTGGCCACCATGTTGATTTTAAGTTTAACAGATTTCTGAAAGTCACATGCGTTACTTACTTTATTTGCCACAATTGCCATTCAATATTTCAAGTTGATTGAAGCTAATTTTTGAATGGCACGGTCGGGACGGACGGGGTAATAGTACATCTTTATCCAGTTTCATTGAAATTGCTCCAGTCAATTAAGGGGCACACGTGCACATGCACACACATTCGAACACAGACGCACGCTTAAGAGGTTATCTCATACGCCTAAATTTCGTATGGTAATAAATAGCTTAAGGTTGGAAATCGGGGCAGTTGCTGGGCTTAATTTGAATGTTAATGCTCTTTAAATATTTATTGATGTCCTAGTAAGGTTCTCCCACCATTGAACATACTGCCCATCAGGCAGAACCCTTCAGGAAATTTAGAAAGATATTCAGTAAAGAACATATAGGTTCCTTTCTCCGAAATGTATGGGTATAGTTATATCTTTGTCGCCATCAAGGAGTATAATTGAATGTTCGTTGTAGTAGCTTGTTGAATACAGCGTGGTGTATTGTACGTTATACTATGCTAATTATTTTCCTTATTTCTGCTCATTACGGTACTTACTGGACCTATTATCTACTGCGCGACTCTATGCTTTCGTTGAGTAGTCGTCAGGCTCCGTGACTAATTCGTTAGTATGCTATGCTTTAGCTCTATATCGTGTAATCACGACATTCGTTGGCATGGAAGCTTCTGGCAGTACAGGTATACACGCTGGTATGGACGCTGTGTGACTTGAAGGCTAGGTTCTGCCTTCTATAATAGCTTTCATGCAACTTACGGAATAGAACAGGTGCCATTTTTACCAGCAGATTTCATAGATGATTGGGTACAACTACCAATTGGATTGCTTTTCCTGTTCTAGGCGATATACTAGCGGTAATATAAACAAATAGATTTGTTGTGTGGGTAGACCTACGAAATAAATACATTATAATGAAACTATAGGCTATTTTATTTAAACGGCGTCTGTGAGAAAAGCAATACATACAGAATGTGTTTTATTACCATTATTTACAAGCAACCCGCCCCGGCTTCGCCCGGGAACAGTTATGAATGCATTGCGTGATAAGCGCCTTTTTTCTATGTCAATGAACTACCACCTATATCCGTTATACGTCTCGGCATGACGGGTTAAAATCACTGACTGGCCTATTAATTATATTATCATGGAGATGCATACGCAACGAATACTTGTCAGACGTAAAATATAGCGAGATGCATGAAACACAAATCCCTCTTCCGTCCAATCTTAACTTGACTATGTATTTTGCGAAACGAAAAGTTCACAGGCGAAATGAAGAAAAGCCGAGTTGCACTTCTAGAGAAACTCCAAACACAACCACTCTTCTCTGAAGTCTTAACTCAAGAGGACTCAACAGTTTGCTGCTGGCTGTATCTGGGGCAATAGGCTTGCCCGCTAGCTAGGCTGTAACTCGGGTGAAAGGCTCACCCCTAGCTAACTTGGAAACTGTCACCTCAGTAATTCAATGGATACGGTTGGAAGAAATGAAAACGTAAAAACACTTATAGTGGGCGATGTATTGAAGATAGAGATATGCTCTCCCGGAATTTTTGTAGAACTTTTCATGCTGAACAATTCTTACACTCATAGTATATTGATATTTTTAACGGTTTGCCCAGCGTAAGCTTAAAAAGCACACGGGCGACATATTTTTTACGACTTTTTAAGTGAAATCGTTTCTGCTTGGCTTCCTTTGATCATAAATGAATTATTTTCTACAGAAACCTTCCTCGAGATATCCTTTACAGAATGGTGAAAACCACATCAAAATCCATGCAGTAGGTCTCGACATTACCCGTGACATCCACGAATCGGGGACTTTGTTTTATACTAAGTAGTGGTTTCGTTTACGGCCATTAGAGACCACGTCAAACAGTTGTTACATTCATAGAAGCCTTCTTTGCAGCTCAGTGTCGTTGGTTCTTTCCCTGGTAACCTGCCTTCTTTCCACCGTCCATCCGCTGTTCAGCTTGCCTTCTTCGTGGTAGACCAAAGTTATGGACCTCCTGGCGGTACTTGATTCTATTAGCGTCGTATTCGCGCTTCATATCTATTTTGTACAGATCCTTACTGACCTCCCTGAACCACTTCTCACAGGTTTTAGACCTGTCATCAAGTATGATGAAAATACTATTATTTATTTTATGTTCGACCCTCACTATTATGTGTCAGAAAACTGTATCATAATGATGGTCATTATAAAACCGTTTTTCATTACGATACAGTTTCTCCAGCCAATCAGAGCTCGTTCATTGACCAATTAGGTAACGATACCTTCGCGCATGCGCTCAAAATCCAACATGTCGGACATAAACACAACATCGAACTATAATAACTTACCGACATGGAATACGCACCGTCCATATATTCGCGTAAATAAACTGGCGAATATGAGACAAGAAATAGCACTGTACCTTAATATCCCCAAAACCAATTTCTATGCAGCGCGTGGTTTTAAAACGACTTCAGTGATAGTTTTACTGAATACTGGTGCACAATCTGAACATATGGTATTGAAGCACACAGAGCGCATGCGTCGGTTGTCCAGAGAGCTTGGAAAACAGAGAGATACTACCCACCTCAGCACCCGATCACAACATTCTAGTGACTGAACAGATATTTATGAATATTTATGTTAAAACATATAATAAAGTTATATAATAAAGTTATAAAGTCGAACATAAACAGTCGTATGCAACTCGCCTATAATGGTAATTAAGACACTCGTATGGAAATTATAAAACTCGCATACGCTCGTTTTATAAAAATACTCGTGTCATAATTATAGCCATTATAGGCTCGTTGCATAATGTACTATTATGTTCGACCCTGACTATTATATGTCAGAAAACTGTACTATAATAAGGCTCATTATAACATTATTTTTCATTATGAAACAGTTTCTCCCTCCAATCAGAGCACAAGAAACAGTTGTTTGACCAATTAGATAACGATAACATCGCACCTGCGCAAAGTTCCAAGGCTTTATAATTTAAATGTAACTGCGTGGCCTAGTGTCATAGTGGGGCGATCGACGAGGCCATGGTCAAATACAAGGCATTGTCTGCGTCGCATGCGCTCTATTCAGTACATAAAACTGCCATTATAGGCTCGTTGAATAATGTAATATTATGTTCGACCCTGACTATTATATGTCAGAAAACTGTACTATAATGAGGCTCATTATAACACAATTTTTAGCCTATTTTCAATTTTGAAAAAATAGGCTCATGAGATCACCTTTTGCCCGTGTGTGTGCGCGCATGTGTGTGTGTGTGTGAGGAGTGTGTGTGTGTATGTCCCCCCTAATAACTTCTGAACGGCTGGAGCGATTTCAATGAAACTCGGTAAGTTCATAGCACTATTCCGGGCGACCCCGACCGTGCCCTTCAAATTTTGTTACGCGTCACCAATCCAACATGGCGGCTGTGCGAAATATTTCACCAGCATTCAATATCTCCGAAACTATGCACGATATCACCCTGGAATTTTTTACGGTGATAAAAGGAACTACTAGAAGTTCACCTATGTGACTTTTGAAACACAGGTAACTACAAAACCAACATGGTGGCCACGCGAATTCGCGACTTTTAAATAGACGTTTCTCGCGATTTAACCAACCTAACGCAATAAAATTTGGTACAGTAGGCCCTATTATGTTTATACACATTGTAATGAACCGACATCTAATTTGGTTCAATTCTTTACATAACCACAAGAAGGCGGAGGTGTGAAATATTTCACCGGCATTAGCCTATATATCTCCGAAACTGTTAGTGGTATCACCCTGAAATTTTGTACGGAGATAAAGGGCACTACTGGAAGTTTTTCTATAAGACTTTCAAAAACCGGTTAACTACAAAGCGAACATGGCGGCCAAGCGAATTTGAAAATTATAAATAGACCTTTCACAAGATTTTATGTTCCAACCGCAATGAAATCTGGTACAGGAAATGTGTATACACATTGTAATACACTGGTATCTAATTTAGTTCAATTGTTTACATAACCTCAAGATGGCGGCATTGCGAATTTTAAAATTGTTTTTATTTCTTGTGTCGTAATCATGCGATCGATGTGAAAGTGTGAATAATGAACCTACGCAATAAATTTCCTTTAATGGTACATCACTCTACGGCCTATACATTTAACAATCCAACATGGCGACCATCCGAAATATTTAGACGGCTCTGAATATCTACGAATCTATTGTAGCAATCAAACTGATTCTTTTTATGTTCATAGGGGCTATGAACTTAAGTTCACCTACTGGACTTTAAATAACCTGGTGATCACAAATCCAACATGGCGGCGACGCGAATTATAAATATTCACATGGACGTTTCTCGCAATTTAACCAACCGAGTGCAGTGAAACTTGGCACAGTAAATCCTTATACGAATGTTAATCCACTGGCATCTAATTTATTTCAATTGTTTCCATAACCACAAGATGGCAGCTGTGCGAAATTTTAAAATCTCCTTGTTACTTCTTGTGTCCTAATCATGTGATTGAAGTTTGAATGCTACACGTACACAATAATCGTCATGTAACAGTACATAACTCTAGGACCTACATATATAAAATCCAACATGGCGACCATCCGAAATATTCAGTCGGTTCTCAATATCTACGAATCTATTACAGCAATCAACTGAAATTTTGTAGGTAGATAGAGGCAATTAATATAAGTAGGATATATAAAAAAATAGGCTGCATACTTCTTCACGGAACTACTTGTTCATTATGAAACAGTTTCTCCCACCCATCAGATCTCAAGAAACAGTTGTTTGACCAATTAGATTATTATAAGCGCTGAGTTCCACGGCCTTTTCATTTAAATTCCACTGCCTGGCCTATTGTCATAGTAGGGTAATCGAGGTGGCCATGGCCAAATACAAGGTATTCTCTGCGTCTCATGCGCTCTGTTCAGTACATAAAACTGGCGAAATCTCGACAGATATTTATGAATATTTATGTTCGAACATAAAATAGTTATAATAAGTATCGTCGAATATAAACAGTCGTATGCAACTCGCCTATAATGGCAATTAAAACACTCGCATAGATATTATAAAACTCGCATACGCTCGATTTATAAACATACTCTTGTCTTAATTATTGCCATTATAGGCTCGTTGCATAATGTACTATAATCGATTGTTCCCCTTCAGGAGAGCGATTGAACTTGAACTTGATTAATTCATCTTCTGGCGTTTTCCCGCTTCTCTTCCCAAAATATCTTCATTCTCTCTGAATGCTACTTTTTCCGCTCAGCTGACCATTTTCTTCCAGGCTGTCGTGATGGTCTATGATCAAACTTAACATTTTTGATTTTATTCCGGCACTTGGTGCGGTCCTCGAGATTTTGTATCTTGACCTGTTTGAGGCCCCCCCTGAACCTCTGTCATCCATTCCGTGCCACACTTTGTACTCTGTGTTATAACGTTGAGCAATTTCTTCGCCGTTCAGAAGTTTTCCACACTGTAAATGTGTGTATAGAACTGTGCTCGGCGTTTTCTGATTACGTCCGTTGTCGTGTGGATCTTTTGGTAGAGTTCGTTTTGAGGTCTCTTAATCCTAATACCGTTATTAATTCATCTTCTGGCGTTTTCCCGCTTCTCTTCCCAAAATATCTTCATCCTCTCTGAATGCTACTTTTTCCGCTCAGCTGACCATTTTCTTCCAGGCTGTCGTGATGGTCTATGATCAAACTTAACATTTTTGATTTTATTCCGGCACTTGGTGCGGTCCTCGAGATTTTGTATCTTGACCTGTTTGAGGCCCCCCCTGAACCTCTGTCATCCATTCCGTGCCACACTTTGTACTCTGTGTTATAACGTTGAGCAATTTCTTCGCCGTTCAGAAGTTTTCCACACTGTAAATGTGTGTATAGAACTGTGCTCGGCGTTTTCTGATTACGTCCGTTGTCGTGTGGATCTTTTGGTAGAGTTCGTTTTGAGGTCTCTTAATCCTAATACCGTTATTATTAACTGCCCCGTAAATCTTTCTGAGAATTTTATCATTTCAAATGATATTGTCGACTTCGTCGTTATGCTTGAGTCTAAAGTTATGCGTTACGGAGACGGAAGTGACGTCTAGCAGCCTCGCGGGATGCGAGTGCGTGACGTCATGCAGCCACGCGGGAAACAGAAGCTAATGGTTAATGGAGTCTGTTGAAAGAGTCCTGGGGCTTCGAGCGACCTGGGGCTTTGAGCGAAGCGAAAAGATTACAGGGTGACTCCTAAAGAGGTGTACAAGATGCCAAATAAGAATACAGGGTGACTCCTAAAGATATATACAAGACGCCAGATAAGAATACAAGGTGACTCTTAAAGAGGTGTACAAGATGACAGAGAAGAATACAGGGTGACTCCAAAAGAGGTGCACAAAATGTCAGACAAGAATACAGGTGACTCCTAAAGAGGTGTACAAGATGTCACACAAGAATACAGGAGACTTCTAAAGAGATATACATGATGCCATATAAGAATACAGGGTGCCTCCTAAAGAGGTGTACAAGATGCCACATAAGCATACAGGGTGACTCCTAAAGAGATATACAAGATGCCAGATAAGAATACAAGGTGACTCTTAAAGAGGTGTACAAGATGGCAGAGAAGAATGCAGGGTGACTCCTAAAGAGGTGCACAAGAAGTCAGACAAGAATACAGGGTGACTCCTAAAGAGGTGTACAAGATGTCACACAAGAATACAGGGTGACTTCTAAAGAGATATACAGGATGTCAGATAAGAATACAGGGTGCCTCCTAAAGAGGTGTGGAGAATGGCAGAGCAAATTACAGGGTGACTCGAGGTGTACAGTATGTTAGATTCAATTCAAATACAGGGTGACCCTTAAAGGGATTTGCAAGATATCAGATTCAAATAATGAGTGACTCTTAAAGAGTTGTAAAAGATGTCAGACTCAAATACAGGGTGACCCTTAAAGAGGTGCCCGCGCGGGAAGCCTAAGTTAATGGGTAATGGAGTCTGTTGAAAGAGTCCTGGGGCTTCGAGCGAAGCGAGAAGCCCTCCTGAGCCTTTCTAACATGTGTAGCATTTGTAGCATGCGTCATATGAAATGATATAACGTCTAGACTTTCAGATTGACTGTACTTTTTTTATTTCCTGTTTTCTATTGTTAATATTATTATTCTGGGGTAAAAACTGTGCTATTTAAATAGTAATAATTGTCACGAATAGTATCCGTCCATGGTTTTGAATAGGAAGCATTTTAAATTTAAATGAGGGAAGAAACAAATTTCCCGATCAATGTTTATTTATTATTATTTAGCGTATGGCCCATACAATCAAGTTTTAATATACAAATAAAATATGTACCTATTTACATAACAAGAATCAATGAGAATGAATGTTTATAATTTGAATCGTCCTCGTAGATCATGTGAAAAATCTACGTCGATAACTTGTTGTACGAGGTAGGGAAAATTATTATAAAATAATTAAACATAATTAAAAATGCCCGCCCTTCGATTTCCTTGAACCCAGCAGATGAGATGAGAAGATACCAACACAAAAGAATTTTCTCTGTATAGATGATATATTTATGTTGCGAGAGCAAAATATACGAAGGGAAATCCTGCTTCAACAGCCGGGAGAATTAAATATTTTCCATTGCAAAACGCACTATATAACGCTTAATTTTAAAACGTCTGAGTGATTATAAAAAAAATATACAGGGGTTTTCACTCAAAGTGAGGCCGGCCACGCGGCACGTGGAGGGTCGGAGGAGCACATGGTAACTCACTGAGAGAGAGAGCGCCCGTAAGAATCACTTGTAAATAATAAGCACACATAATAACAGAAAATCGAAGTCACATGTCACAGAAGATGTTGAAAATGTCCTCCCTATCTATACATTTCTGGCATCTTCTAAAGAAATGTTCATTCACACGCATTAGATCAACTACCTAATTAGCCTCAATTTCTCTCCTTATATTTAGTTTGAGTTCATCTAGAGTGGGAGGGTTTGTTGCATAAACCTTATGTTTCAAATTCCGCCTAAAAATAAGAACTGAAGCAATAAACTTTAACACTTATCAATAACACGTTATAAAATTAAACACAATAACAATTAAACAATAACCACGAACGTGAAATTCCGGTTATTTGTGTTAGGGAGCATTCACTTCACTTTGCCGTCATGAGCTCGTGCGCGGTGTGCAAGAAGGAAGTGGGAAAGGCAGCAGTGAAAGTACAGTGTGGTGCATGTAAAAACTGGTTTCATGGAAAGTGTGTACAGTTAAATGGAAAAGCTGGTGAATGGCTATGTGAATTTTGTTCCACTAAAGACGCATCTCCATCATTAGGAGATGTGATGGTGTTATTGAACGAACTACGAGAGGAATTTCGTTCCATGAAAAGCGAGCAACTTCAGAGGGAGACGGATCTGGGTAAGTCACTGGACATGTGTCACAATAAATTAGATGATAATATGCTACTGCTAAAATCACAGCAGGCAGACATAGCTCAGTGCTTAGCACAAATAGAATCCCTGAAGCAAGAAAACTCTGATCTACGCACGAAAGTGAAAGCATTGGAAAATCGTGTGTTAGAATCTGAACAGTATTCCAGGCGCAATACAATTGAGATACAAGGTGTTCCCGAAATAAAGAATGAGAACGTTCTTAACACTGTCAAACTAGTTGGACAAGCCTTGGACGTAAATGTGACTGATGAAATGGTGGACGCTTGCCATCGTCTTCCAAAACAACCAAGCCAACAATGCAGTGGCATTGTCGTTAAATTTGTGAGGCGGTTCGACAAAGAAATCTTCATGGAACGGCGCCGTGTAAAGAGGAATTTATCTACTAGACATATGGGACTCCCTGGGGACAGCATGGTGTATGTGAACGAGAGTCTCGCCCCGGAAAAGAGAAGACTACTGGCAGCGGCTCGTCAGAAGCGGAGACAAAAGGAGTTTGCGTATCTTTGGGTAAGAAACGGAGTCATAAAAATGAAGAAAAATGAGGGTTCCCGTATCATAGTAGTTAATAGTATGGACGATCTGAACGGAATTTAAAATAGATAAATTGTCAATTTACTATCAGAATGTACGTGGTATGAAATCTAAATTGTATGTGTTTAACGAGAACCTATTGTGTAATGATATAGATATATGTATTTTAACAGAAACTTGGTTAGACTCCAGTGTTTATGACACTGAGGTCATTAACACTGGATACAGAGTATACAGGCAAGAGAGAGGTTCAAGCAGGACTGGTGGTGGGGTACTAATAGCGGTAAAAGAGGAGATTACCGTACTCAAGGCTGAAGGAAGGTCTCAGAACTCAGAAGTCTTGCTGTTAAAGCTGGAAACAAAAGGAAGAGTCTGGTATGTCTGTTCCCTGTACATTCCTCCTAGCTCGGACCTTGAATCTTACCGTGAAATGCTAGGGTGGATAGAGAACCATTATGAAATGTACAATAATAACATCATTATAGCGGGAGATTTTAACATTCCTACAATAACGTGTACAGAAATTAATGATGTAGATAAAAATAGCCATTCACAGTTACTGTATAACGTCATGAACCTACTTCAACTTAAGACTTACAACAACATTCAGAATTCGAATGGAAGAACTCTTGACCTAATACTCACTAACTACACAAACCTAAATCTTGTAAGACATAATACTCCTCTTTTAGCCGAAGATGCCCACCATCCCGCACTGGATTTAACTGTACCTCTCAATGGAGCCAAAAACACCTTCAGAATTAAAGAGCAAACTAAATTTAATTTTAAAAAAGCTAAATTTGATGAACTGTACCTCGGTTTAAGAGACACAAATTGGGACGATCTCTACAAAATTATGGAAATAAATTCAGCAGTTAATTTTTTTTATGATAAAGTTTACGAAGTTTTCCAAAATACCGTCCCGGTATTAATGCCTTTTAAAACCAGTAAATACCCTGTTTGGTTTACAAAACAAATAATTAATGATTTGAAAGATAAAGACTTCCACAGAAAAAGAAAAGACTACTCTGAATATAGCAAATTGAGATACAAACAATTAAGAAACAAAACCAAAACAGACATCAAACTAGCTCATAAAGAATATATAACAACAGTTGAAAATAACATTAATAGTGATTGTAAAAATTTTTGGACGTACGTGAAAAGCAGGAGAAGGGCCAATGGTACATGTACTATAATGCAATACAATGAGGAAGAGCTAAAAAGCGGGGAAGCGGTTGTTCAGGGTTTTGCAAAATACTTCCAGTCGGTGTACTCACAACACCCTTCTTCCTACAGAATATCGCAAGATGAGGCAAATACGCCAGTAACCCTGCACATAAGCGAAGTAACAATGGCGGAAATTGATAGAGCGTTAAAAAAACTGAGACCAAAAACATCAGCGGGCCCGGACCAAATACCCCCTTACGTAATTAAGGGTTGCTCACAGATTTTAAAAGATCCCCTTCATTTCCTTTATAACCTAGCAATTAGTACAAATACATTCCCAGATATTTGGAAAAAAAACTCGCGTCTGTCCTATTTTAAAATCAGGTAACCAAACATTAATAAAGAACTATCGACCCGTGAGTATAGTATCAGCTGTTGCAAAGATATTTGAATTTATCTTACATGACAGAATTGTTACTCATGTAGCGCCAGCCATATCAGAACAACAACATGGATTCATGCAACGGAGATCCACAGTCACAGATCTGATGAATTTCTCCCACGATGTTTCATCTGAGTTGGATATCGGAGGACAGATGGATTCTATTTTCACGGATTTTGAAAAGGCATTCGATAGTATAGATCATGATATTCTTTTGACAAAATTAAACAATTTCGGTTTTTCACAAGCAAATTTACGATTTTTTAGCTCGTATCTGTCTGGTAGACAGCAATATGTATACTTTCTCGGAAATTCATCAATGGAATATACCGTAAATTCCGGAATTCCCCAGGGATCGAACCTTGGACCAATTATGTTTCTGATAGCAATCAATGACATTTCTGAATGTATTAAGCACTCTAAATGTCTTCTATACGCTGATGATTTTAAGATATTCCGCCCTGTATCCTCTGCTCATGATTGCTATCTTCTACAAAATGACTTGGACAACATCTTTGAATGGAGTAGGAAAAATAAACTTAATTTTAATCTAACGAAATGTGTCACAATGTCATTTACCCGAAGGAAGAATAAAGTTAGTTTCCAGTATAAGCTGGGGTTGAATACGCTGCGGGAGGTTAATGGTGTAAGTGACCTTGGTGTGGAACTGGATAAAGGTTTGACTTTCGCTCCTCACATCAACAAGGTAACAAGTGAGGCGTACCGAGCACTAGGCTTCGTCATTAGAAATGTAAGACCTTTTCGGCAGGTGAAAACGGCCATTACACTCTTTAATGCTTACGTAAGGGCGAAATTAGAATATGCAAGCGTAGTGTGGAATCCGTGGCGTAAAAAATACATAAGATTACTAGAAGGAGTACAGAAGCGATTCGCCAGATTTATACATTATAAAATGAGCGGAAATGACCCATATATGGTCCCATATAAAATCTTATCGAATAATCTAAAAATTATTGCTTTGGAAGATCGTAGGAAAATAAATGATTCCAAGATCTTACACAAGATTGTAAATTCTACGGTAGATAACTCTTATTTTTTATCGTTGCTGAATTTCAATGTTCCACGTCTATCTTCAAGAACGTGGACAACTTTTAGGAATAAGAAAACATGCACCATGTCACACAAACATTCACCGCTTTATAGACTCTGCAGTAATTACAATAAAGCTGTAGTGTGTAATAAAAGTCTAGACTTCGATCTTAGTCTCCAAAAATTTGTAAAGGTATTTATGACCACATTGCCATGAGTGTAATTAATTAACAAAAAGGTAGAATATGTAACAGCATTAAGGTTAAGCTATAAATAATATTATTATGTAATTAATTTAGATGCTAATATTAGATTTAAGATTAGATTTAAGTTATGAAAAAATTAGAATTACTGTTAAAATTTTGTAGGTTTACTGTTATTGGGGTTAACGACCCTGTTGTAAACCAGCATAAATAAATAAATAAATAAATAAATACACACGTTATAAACTTATAACACGTTTAACTTAAAATAGACTATAATCCAAATAATGAAATCAACTTTACTCGTCACATCCTGCGTCGCAACTGTCTCAGCTCCGTGTTGCAATGTGCTCGTCTAACCTTTGGTCAACCTACTACCTGCAGTGCTGCGCCAGCCGTGAGACCGACCCCACTTTGAGTGAAAGCCCCTCTATAAGAACCAACTCTAATAGGTTTTGAAACCCGGCAGATCGGGTGAGACATCATCACAATACCACTGAGGAAAACTTGACCATGGTATTAGTGTTATCAACTGACTTAGATGCAACTACTTAGGAAATAATGTCTTGGAATAAACCATTTCTTCGGCGTAGTATGCCTTCATACAAAATGTATATTACTGTATTTCTATCAGTAGGCTATTTTGCATGCAACATACTCAAACTAAAAGAGGCCAATGGGTCAGGCACGAGAGGTCAGCTGCCATATTGTCGTGTGACGAAGCATGGCTCAGCTTCTTAAGTCACTGCAACAGTGTAATATTCTAATATGATATTATAATAACAAACGGGCCATGTCCTTTATGACAGTTCAAACCACCCTCGGTTTAATAATTGGAACTATGAATTATAAAGCTTGCATGATTCACAGGCCACCATCTTTAAATGGCACGTCTGATAAACTTGTAGGTTGAGAGCAAGACGCGTCCCGTGTAAAGGTATGTTTTGTCCAAATTTGGTAGATATCCATTGATTAGTTGAGTCCTAATTTGATTTTAAATTATTAACATTTGAGTGGCCTCCATTTAGGTTTGGTTAAGATAATACCGATATAAAACATGACACTGATGTGCCTTTTGCAAGTGATACCTCTGTAACAATTTTCTTATAATTCGGTTTCGTCAGGTTTGAATTGAGAGGGGTTGGGAGGGGGCGAGACAGGCGTACACACACGCACAGACAACGTTTGGCCCGTGTAGATCTCATAAGTCTACTTTCAATTTTTTAATACAAAAGTCGAAAGTAGGTCTAAAAAAGAAATTGTTGGTGAAGTTCTCAATGTGAACAGGCAAATAATAATCAAGAGTATAAATATTTCAATGCAGTAATTTACATTTTTTTTGCAATTTATAGATACAAAAACTCCAATGTTTAGTGACAAAATAATTTAGGGTCCCCTGCCCCCTTGACTCCCCTATTTTTAAATAATGTCTAGAAGCACCTAGAAATAAATTTTTCATGGTGATTGGAATAGCCATTTTGACGCCAAATCTGGACAAAGATTGATGAAAGCTTTACTTAATATATTGTACATTAGAGTCGATGTGCTTAAAAGGAAGCTTTTAATCTTTATTTTAACATGGACATGTGTTTGGGCTGATGGGTCAATATAAACTTTGTGTGATACAAATTGGCTATACACAAGTAAATGTGACGGCCCACCGCGCGACTCGCCCCTAAACGGGCGCGCGCAGATGCTACCCACAATTCATTGCTGCCTTTCCCACTATGAGGCCACAAATTTCCTTAGATCAGACTACTCGATTTCCGAAAAAAAATATCGCAACATAGCCACGATCGCATAGCAGTATGACAAGTGTGTGCATCTCGCTAGAACCAGCAATAGCGCTCATCCTCTTCCAATAACGTTACGAATTGTTGCACAATGTCTCTCTTTCAGCGCTTTATGTGTGGACCCAGTTGATGCTGCAAGTTATTGTGACAGACATCTTACAGATTTCCGCTAAGATCTCTCAATGCACTGTCGAACATTGCAAAGGGAAGTGTCAGTAATTAATTTAGGTCTCCCACATTGTTCTCCATCACCCATGAAGTCTGTGACACGAAACCTGCGTACAAGATCATACAAAGAAGATTTACCTAGTTAGGGTTCATCAGGAAATCGATGTCTCCTTTTACGACACATCTTTGTGATCATAACAAGCCTTCCACTCCAATAAAGCCACCCGTTGTGCGCGTGTAAAATGCATGATCATTCGCTTGACCTTGTAAGACTTACTGCACAGGCAACAGCCACACTGTTCTCACACGACTACAACTGATCCTACCATGTCTATTAACATCAAAAGGAAGCTTTAATCTGATTAATCTGATTAACTTTGTGTGATACAAATTGCGTTATATACAAGTAAGTGTAACGGTCTACCGCGCATCTCACCCCTAAATGGGCGTGCGCAGATACTACCCACAGTTCATTGCTGCCTTTCCCACTATGAGACCACTGTGGCTTTTAGAGACACCGAGGTGGTGGAATTATGCCCCAAAGGAGATCTTTATCGTGCCAGTAAATCTACCGACACGACTCTCTTGTATTTGCGCACCGTCGAATGCTAACTTGCCAACATATTCCGTCAAATACGAAAGCTACGTTTTTTTTTAGTTAGAGTCCGGTGACTTTACGAACACCTGTATAACACTTCGAATTGTTTATTGCGCGATTGTACGTCAACAGCGTTTAAAGGAAACTAGTTTACAGATCTATCCTCATAAAAATTGCGAGTGGTGCACACGCGTTCTCGCCTGTAATATAACATGAATTGATATTGATGGTATTGGTTTTGCGTCCCTTTTAACTGCTGTGGATTTTAGTGACAACAAGGTGGTGGAATTATGCCCCAAAGGAGATCTTTAACGTGCAAGTAAAATATACTGACACGACTCGCTTGCATTTGCACACCGTCAAATGCCAACTGACTGTATCAGGATTGGATCCTGCAACCTTTTGCGCAGTAGGCGAGAACGTTACCGCTGAGCCACGCAGCCAGATAAATATAATGTTCCATGTACATGGTTCGATCTTCCTCAGCATAGCAGAGGAACTTTCCTTCCTTTTATTTTACTTCATATTTCAAAATATTGAGTAACAGATAACTTGGCTTCATATGAAGTTCAAATTAACTGAATTCACATGCTCCTTCATCAGTACAGTGTGTGTAAGTCTGGTGGGATGGTTACGACAAGGGACTAAAAGTCTGAATCAATACTGTGACTGCCCGGAAACAGTGTGCGTTCTTGTCCAATATCCTTCCAAACTTCACTTCATGGAGACAGCAAGACCACACTCCAACATCACGTTCCATCCTACCATTATCACAAGACACAAAAGAATCGGGTCAAATAAAAATAAATATGACGATATAATGTTATTTCCCTGGTCTGAGAGTTGGAACGGGCTACATTCAGATTCGGGAAGCAAAACTGGGAAGATGTGGGTTTGAATCCCACCTCACTCAGCATGGAAGTGTCTTTCCCACTTCTACTGCAGGCAAATGCCGGGATAGTTCCTAACTTAAGATCATGATCACTTTCATCCCTATACTCATCAGAATTAAAAATACACACACCACAACAACACAATATTATCAGAAAATGTTTGCGCACACACCCAACTACACGGAGTTAAATTACCACGATGTTTAAGCCCTTATAAATGAATCAACAACAAGAAATATTCTCTGGGATTACCTCCATCGTGAAAAGTAAAAAAGAAGCTACTGAGTGACTTCATACATTATTTTTCTCTTTACTGTGGAACGTATTCTACTTCCTTCGTTCGATTCCCGGTCAATGCATGTGAGATTTTCAATGTGAAATGCCATGTCCTGTGGTTCGGATTCCACGTAAAACGGAGGCCCCGTGGCTTATGATCGCGAGATTAACGGTCACGTTAAACTACAAGCTTCCTTCCTACTTCCTTCGTTCATCATATGATACAGAAACAGGCCTTTTATGTTTACACTACAACATTAAACTGTTAATTGTTTTGATTTCGTGTTTCTACTCACATTTGCCTCGGTTACTGGTGAGTTTACTCGTCCTGAAACGCCTCAATGGTGCCCCCTTCATCATCATGATCATCATCATCATCATCAAATTCCAGCTCCAGTCGCCCGGGTGCTGTTAACGAGTCCTCGCCTCATTTACCTGTCCATGAATAGTTGTTCTTCATGGGTCCTTCTCCTGTCTAATCCTTTGTCTTCAAGATCATCCGTGATTTGGTCCAACAAATTCTTCTTTGGGCTTCCTACTGGTCTTTTTCCTGGGATAATCTTGTTGTAAGCTTTTGGTGTCCTCTCTTCTCCCATACCATCCTAACCGTTGCTTCTGCAAATACTTTGTAGCAGTGATATATATGCCACCCCCTGTCCTGTGTGGTTCATTTCTTACTTTGTCTCTCCTTGTCCTTTGAAGCATTGTTCGTATAAACTTCATTTCGGATGTCTGGATACTACTTTCTTCTCTTCTGGACAGGGTGCATGTTTCTAGTCCGTCAGCCAGAATTGGGATGTAGTATGTCTTAAACAGTATATGTTTACACTTCCTGGGTACTTAATTATCCCACAGCAGTGTTCTAACTTGTGTATAAATGATACCTGCATTACTAGTTCTATTTGTTACTTCACAGTTACTGTTGTTATCCTTACTCAGTGTGCTACCCAGTTATTTAAATTGATCAACAATTAGTGGAGGCTGATTATTCGAGTAAATGGTTGCATTAGACAAACCTGCCTCCTTCACTCGCATAAATTAATTATACTTACAGTATAATAAAATGCATCATATGCGATGGTCAAACCCTTTGGCTAGGTATAAAAACAGATGTATCATATGCCTTTTTAGCCTATTTTCATGTTATGAAAAAAAAAATAGGCTTATGAGATCACCTTTTGTCCGTGTGTGTGTGTGCGTATGTGTGTGTGTCTGTGTGTGTGTTTACCCCTAATAACCTTTAAACGGCTGGGGAGATTTCAATGAAACTCGGTATGGTCATAGCTCCACTTTGACCGACACCGACCGCGGCCTCAGAATGTTATTACGTCTCACCAATCCAACATGGCTGTGCGAAGGTTTTCACCAGCATTCAATATCTCCGAAACTATTACCGATATCACCTTGAAATTTTGTACGGTGATAATGGGCACTACTACAAGTTCGCCTATGAGACTTTTAAAAACCTGGTAACTACAAAACCAACATGGCAGCCAGGCGAATTTGAGACTTTTAAATAGACTTTTCTCATGATTTTACCATCGAAACACAATGAAACTTGGTACAGCAAAAGTGTATACACATTGTAATGCATTGGCATCTAATTTTGTTCAATTGTTTACATATAATTAAGATGGCGGATGTGCGAAATTTTAAAATTAAGTTTTTATTTCTTGTGTCGTAATCATACGATGGAAGTGAAAGTTTGAATAATGAACCTACGCAATAATATTCCTTTAATGGTACATAACTCTATGGCGTATACATATAACAATCCAACATGGCGATCATCAGAAACATTTAGTCGGTTCTCAATATCTACGAATCTTTTACAGCAATCAAACTGAAATTCTTTGTGTTCATAGAGGCTACGAACATACGTTCACCTATAGGACTTTCAATAACCTGGTGAGCACTAATCCTATATGGCGGCGACACGAATTATAAATATTTAAATGGACGTTTCTCGCGATTTAACCATCTGAGTGCAGTGAAACTCGGTACGGTAAATGCTTAGGCTATACAAATGTTAATCCACTGGCATATAATTTATTTCCACTGTTTTCATAACCAGAAGATAGCAGCTGTGCGAAATTTAAAAATCTCGATTTTCCTTCTTGTGTACTAATCATGCGATTGAAGTTTGAATACTACACCTATACAATAATATTCATGTAATAGTACATAACTCCAAGACCTACATATAGAAAAATCCAACATGGCGACCATCCGAAATATTAGACGGTTCTCAATATCAACGAATCTATTACAGCAATCAAACTGAAATTTTGTATGTTGATAGAGGCAATTAACATAAGTAGGATATATGAAAATAGGCTTTAGTTCTTGACGGAACTACTTGTTTATATTCCACAAGGAACAATCACCTCATAAGATTGGCCGGGTCGCAGTGGGGCAGCCAACCTGCAACCATCAGATCTTCTGCAATGGCATTATGTTATTCCACCGCAGAGTACGTATGTCCTGTTTGGTATAACTCAGCACATGCCAAACAGGTGGATGTGGTTCTCAATGATACGTGCAGAATAATAACTGGGTGTCTCAAATCCACCTAGCCGGGTTAGCACCACTTTCTGTTCGAAGAGAAATAACAGCGAACAAGGGAAGGAAGAAGGTGGAGCATGAAAGAACTCATCCATTATATGGGTATAAATTACCCACACCAAGACTGAAATCTAGGAAGGGTTTCCTAAAAACATCAAAGGAACTCACAACCACCGAGAAAAATGCTAGACTACAATCTTGGAAATCTAAAGGTCTTCTTCCTGGTGGCTGTACAACACCGGGTCATAACGAGGCATTGATGGCATGGAAATCCCTAAATAGGTTGGGATCAGGAGTCGGCAAATCAGGAGCTAATATGGTAAGATGGAACTACGCTAAAGATGGAAACATCAAGTGTGATTGCGGAGAAAATCAGACTGTCAACCACATGCTTCAATGTCGTATGTGTCCAACCACCTGCGCAACGGAGGATCTACACATAGCCTCAGAGATTGCACTACAAGTCGCCAAGTTCTGGTCTAATTATATATAGTGAAATGCTTTGTAATTTTGTAACATGTTTCTGATACGAGAATAATAAATATTCTTTTCAATATGAAGACGCGTTGAGACGCAGTATATTGAATAGAAGCTCTATACATTACCGGTGTTTTATAAATCATAATCAAGTATTTATATGGAGATAATATATATCTTTATGTTCGACAATGTCGAAATGTAAATATTATATGTCAGAAAACTGTACTATAGTGAGGCTCATTATAGTACACGTTTTCATCATGGGACAGTTTCTTCCACGAATCAGATGTCAAGAAACAGCTGTTTGACCAATTAGGTAAGGATACCATCGCACCTGTGCTGATTTTCAAGGTCTTCTAATTTAAATTTCACTGCGTGGCTAGTGTCATAGTAAGGTAATCGAGGAGGCCATGGTCAAATACAAGGTATTATCTGCGTTCCATGCGCTCTTTTCAGTACAGTACATAAAACTGGCAAAATCTCGACAGATATTTATGAATATTTATGTTCGAACATAAAATAGTTATAATAATTATCGTCGAACATAAACAGTCGTATGCAAATCGCCTACAATGGTAATTAAGCCACTCGTATGTAAATTATAAATCTCGCATATACTCGTGTCTTAATTATTGCCATTATAGGCTCGTTGCATAATGTAGCGTACTATTACACTACTTTGGGCTAGCCAGGTGTACTTAGCTTTTCATCTTCAGAACATGGTATGAGAGAATAGTTTTAATGTGAAACCATTTCTTAACAAAAGGATACAGTCAGTCTGGGAGACTAGACTTTATATCATTTCAAATGACGCATACTACAAATGCTACACATAGAAAGGCTCAGGAGGGCTTCTCGCTTCGCTCGAAGCCCCAGTACTCTTTCAACAGACTCCATCACCCATTAACTTAGGCTTCCCGCGCGGGGAACGGAGAGCGGGAGGTGCACTCCGCTGCATGACGTCACGCACTCGCCGTCTCAGTATCGCATAACGCCGGACCCCAGGAGTAAACTCAGACTCGGTGCATATGCACTGAACAACATGATGACGTCATACAGGCCATAACCGTAACGCATAACGGTAGACCTTAGCATAACGATGAAGTCGACAAGATCATTTGAAATGATAAAACGTAAAATGAAGCAATTTCCTCAATTAATTGTACCAAACGCTAAAGGGCTCGGAAATGTATCAATTTTCGAAAATCACTTCCGCTCTAAATGCAGTTCCGGAAAAACAGCCTAAAATCCCTTGCTTCTTAACTCGTTTACTTTCGATTCAAATCCATGGGTGGCTTCGGTGGCGTAGTAGGTAGCATGCTGAGCTTCTATGCCCAAGATCGTGGGTATGCCTTCCATCGGAGGGGAAGTAAAGCTGGCGGTCCCATGTCATAGATTTATGGCATGTTAAAGAACCTTCCACTAATTACACCTGTGTGAAGCTAAATTGTATAGGTTAAGAATGTAAACAACGCTCTTAGGTTCCTACGTTCGTTGCCAAGAGCCGACTGCGGTGGCGTCTGGTTGCTAAGGTCTGACCTAGCAGTCGTTGATCGGTGGCGTTTGGCGGCAAAAGTAGGAACTATTTGAAAAATTCAAAGTCTGCAGTCTTTACTTGAATTAAAAAACAGATAACACACACTAATACAGTCATCACAATTAACACCGGTTATCAAACAGATTCTACACACACGCAAAGTACACGGGGCTACATGACCGCGTTGTCGCAGCCCCTAAACTTACGAACCAACCAACCATCTAATCCTAGCCAAATTAACTTATCTATATAATTCTTTCTTTAATGTGTTTCTTGGTTCAATATCCTGATTTTTTTGATTTTTTTTTTAAAAATCTCACATTGAAAGTATTTATAAGGGCTTAAGTGAAACTCTGCATTGACTCACACTAGCACTCGTAGTGGTAGAAGAGGCAAACTGCTGAGCTAATCGACCGGATTTGGTTGAGTTTCCGGTGAACTACCATCAGTCTACCGCGTGTCATCATACCGGCACCTTGTAAGAAACGTTTAATTTGTCCTTTACCTTCTGAAAAGTAGAAAAAAAAAAGAATATTAATTACAAATGCCCCAAACAATAAGAATCAGTGATGAAGCGGGTTCGAGGCGGCAATCGGATTGAAATGCAATAGGATGTCTTCAACATTGAGTTGCTTGCCTAAAGGACTAGAACTGTGGATTTTTGACAAGCTATACTCTTCAAAGTTCATACTGTGCCCATCTACGCAAAGATACCATGGCTCCAGATCGAAAGTTGAACGCAAAGGTATCTGAGGTCATACGACTATTTTTATTTATTTATTTATTTATTTATTTACAACTTATTTTCCCAGTATTTGAAAGCGTTAAGCACATTGAATCAATTTTTGGCGTTCTTCTTATTTTGCCAGTATTGTTTCATTCTGTTGGAGAATGCCAATTTTCTTTCGTCAGACCATTGAGGTCTTTAAGGTGTAGGTTTTGGTTGCTTTGGTTGGACTTCCCAGTTGTTCACTTTTTTACGGAAGGAGTCTCTGTCTGATGTGTCGGTTATGTTAGCAATTCGCGTGTCTTTTTGTACTTATTTCATCCATGGTGTTGTACTATTTGTATTATTATTATTATTATTATTGTTATTATTATTATTATTATACACTTATATGAGATTTACATAAAAATACCAAACCATCACCATCGAACTCCTTGCGAGCTAAAGACACTGATGATATCACTGGATCTCAAGAAGTTCAGAATCAATAAAGAGACAAAATCTTACGTATAGTACCAAGGAGGACAGATTTTTGCTTTAACTGCATAAAGTTCCTCTACAAGCCAAGGCTCTCCTTTGCATTTTCCCAGTCCTTTGTTAGTAAACCATTGACAGAGACAACAAACTTGGATGACGGAAACTTCCTGTAGGCCGTACATGTGATTGAGCTCAGCGACAAGTGGCTGGTATTTGCACAGTTTCTCAGCCATCGTATTTTGTAAGTTATCATCGAGTGAAACAACAACATCGACGATGCTAGTCTTGTGTATTCCTTATCGAATATCAACAAGGTCTGGGGCCTGCTAGCTTCTTCAGAACGATCAGTTATCATAGTGGAATCCCTTAAGATCTTGGCTTTGGCATTGTTTAGAACCTCATCCGGTCAGCATTTATAATATGTGACTTCCTTCTCAACTAAACCGTATCTCCACGGCAAAGCTTGATGTACTACTTTCGCTACGTTGTTATGCCGCTCCAAGTATTCTTTTGGAGCAAGCATTTGGCATCCCCCTTTGATGTTCTGGATCGATTCAGTAGATCTATTGCATTGACCGCAATTGTCCGATGTATGCTTCCCAAGAATGTGGCGCTCATAATTCTTAGTGCACACAACTTGATCTTGAATCGCGATTTAAAAGAAACGTTTGTTTCTACGAATATTACGAATATTATTGCATCTATAAGAGTCTTTGTAACCACAAGTTCTTCCAATGGACGTTCTGAAATATCATTTTGGAATAGAAGTTTTTATTCCGTAAAAAACTCTCTCTAGTCCTATCATCTAACCTAATTATCCTGGGAAAGACGTAAGCCATAGTACTTGTGTGACTCTTTATTATTTTAATTAGAGATTTAATTGGCCTCATAGCCAGTCGCTGCAGGCAGGCACACAGGTGTCGCTTGCAGTGAGCGACGTCTTTTGTGAGGCGAAGTGCTCTTCACTACAAAGAATGGGAGCCGACTCAAAGGAACACCTTCAACAAGGGAAGGAAGAAAGAGTGCGGAGCGGATCAATGACCACTGCCTCCGTTAAACATGAGATACTTGAAGGTACAAGGAGTCAGATAGTGCTAAGTTTTTCTTGAAATGAATAATCGTAACTATAAAACGCAAAGGTGAATAAAAACTCAGCAATTTTTCTAGGTCAACGCCGTGTCTTGTGCAGGGTTTCACTTAGGAACACCAATATAGCGCACCTGCGTTTCCTAGGAAGAGAGGTAGCGCATAGTTCGCTACTCCTGTTTTAGTACAGGCATTGGCACCAAGAGCCCGCTGATGTGCCTATCTTGGTGTACCTAGACGAAACCCCGCACAAGACACGGCATAAACTTAGAAAAATTCCTTGGCCGTGAAAGCCCATATACCAGTTAAGGTGTATCCTTCACAAAACTCAAGCTCTAAAACCAGTGGGAGTTATAAGGTGCGCATTGAGCCAAAATCTTCCAATCGTCTCAATAGTACAGGGGAAATCTTGAATTTACTGAAAAGACAACGGAAATATTTATTTGTTTATAAAGTGCGTTTAAACAAATGAAAAACGATTGCCCCTGCCAGAACTGTGTCACGTCCAGCCCGCATAACAGTAGTGCTGGGTGGGTGGTTTAACACATGCGAGATTTCTCACATGGATACGCTAGTTTACTTTAAATGCAAATCGGGGTAATTTGCAAATTTGTACACTTGTAGAAAACTACCAAGATCTATATCAAACACTATGCACTCAAGTCGCGATTTTGAAACTGAAGTAATTACATCGAAGTACTGTGTCTACCCAAAATTTCAGTCTTCTCTTAAACACGCCGATATGTTTGGGGAAAGTCTCTAAAGGAGGTAACGAGTTCCAATTATCAATACCTCTATTAATGAAAGAGTATTTCCCATAATTTGCACGCTGCGGTCAGCCCTTAACTTTAAGGAGGAGATCTGCCCTTTTCAGGTGGGTGGGATTTCCCAGACACTTGCTTAGTTCCCCGCTTGCTAGCCATTGTAAATGTTAGAGTACAACATAGCGTATAATCTGGTTTTGGTCCTTCAATCGTCTAGAGATTCCCACAATTGCTTCTCTAACATTCGAGTTTCACTACACCTAGGATTAAAATCGTTGAACACAAGCCTATCAGCCTTTCTTTGTACAATCTCCAGCTCATTGAAGAACCCTACCCTACTTGATATGGGTCCCAAACTGTTGAGCGCTATTCCAAAATTGGCCTCTTAATGGGTCACATTTCCTTAATTTTGTTTCTGTGGAGCTACTGCCCTTGAATACCCTCATTTCAAAAAATGAAGTTATTTGTGGTCCTACATTTTGGGGACGACACAAATAACATGGGTACTCTATTTCAGATCATTCCTTACAAAGATGACTAAGTATTTGCTCGAGTCTTTTTCTACAAGTATTTCCGAGGCAATATTATATTTAAAATTATGCCTTCGCCCTCTCTCGATTTTCATGAGACTACATTTACTTGCACTTATCTTCATTTTAGCCTATTTTCAATTTTGAAAAAATAGGCTTATGAGATCACCTTTTGTCCGTGTGTGTGTGCGTGTGTGTGTGTGTGATTCTTGTGTGTGTCCCCCCCCCCCTAATAAAATCTAAACGGCAGGAGCGATTTCAATGAAACTCGGAAAGTTCATAGCATTATTCCCGGCGACCTCGACCGTGCCCTTCAAATTTCGTTACGACTCACCAATCCAACATGGCGGCTGTGCGAAATATGTCACCAGCATTCAATATCTCCGAAACTATTACCGATATTACCCTGACATTTTCTATGGTGATAGAGGGAACTACTATAAGTTCACTTATGTGACTTTTGAAAACCTGGTAACTACAAAACCAACATGGAGGCCAAGCGAATTTGCGACTTTTAAATAGACGTTTCTCGCGATTTGACCAACCAAACGCAATGCAGCTTGGTACAGTATATATTTATATACATTGTAATGCACCGATATCTAACTTCGTTCAATTGTTTACATAATCACAAGATGGCGGATGTGCGAAATATTTCACCGGCATTCTATATCTCTGAAACTATTAGCGGTATCTCCCTAAAATTTTGTACAGAGATAAAGGGCACTACTGGAAGTCCACCTATAAGACTTTCAAAAACCGGTTAACTACAAAACGAACATGGCGGTCAAGCGAATTTGAAATTTTAATTAGACCTTTCTCGCGATTTAATGTTCCAAGCGCACTGAAACCTGGTACAGGAAATATTTATACGCATTGTAATCCACTGGTATCTAATTTAGTTCAATTGTTTACATAGCCTCAAGATGGCGGCAGTGCGAATTTTAAAATTAAGTTTTTATTTCTTGTGATGTAGTCATGCGATCGAAGTGAAAGTTTGAATAATGAACCTACGCAATAATTTTCCTTTAATGGTACTTGACTCTATGGCCTATACATTTAACAATCCAACATGGCGACCATCCGAAATATTTAGACGATACTGAATATCTACGAATCTATTTTAGCAATCAAACTGCATTTTTTAATGTTCATAGGGGCTATGAACTTAAGTTCACCTGTAGGACTTTAAATAACCTGGTGATCACAAATCCAACATGGCGGTGACGCGAATTATAAATATTCACATGGACGTTTCTCTCAATTTAACCATCCGCATGCAGTGAAACTTGGTACAGTAAATCCTTATACGAATGTTAATCGACTGGCATCTAATTTACTTCAATTGTTTCCATAACCTCAAGAAGGCAGCTGTGAAAAATTTTAAAATCTCCTTGTTTTTTCTTGTGTCCTAATTATGCGATTGAAGTTTGAATACTACACGTTCACAATAATCTGCATGTAACAGTACATAACTCTAGGACCTACATATATAAAATCCAACATGGCGACCATCCGAAATATTTAGTCGGTTCTTAATATCCACGAATCTATTACAGCAATCAAACAGAAATTGTGTATGTTGATAGTGGCAATTAACATAAGTAGGATATATGAAAATAGGCTGTATAGTTCTTCACGGAACTACTTGTTTTGTTCACCAGCTACTTTAAGAACCAGATTGAGGTCAGTTTGTAACCCAACGTTGTGTATCTATATCTATTGTGAGATATGAAGGAGGGAGAGACCAACTCTTGCCGTAGTGGCTAGCATTCTTGGTTATAATCTGAGGGTAGTAACGCAATACACTCAGCCTTATGAGGCATAGCCTACGTAAGAGGAGGTGTGTTCCATTACCACCTGAACCATCCTGGGGGTGCTTTTTCGAATATTCCCGCTTCTACTTCAGGTCAAAAGCCAGAATGGTTCCTCACTTATTCCCACGGCAACCTCCTTCCTAACCTCACCTGAATTACAAATACGAGCATTACCACAGACACCACAATAACACACGAAATAAGACAAATTAAGCACTCAGCCAAAGTACACTGGGCTAAATGACAACATTGTCCAAGCTCCTCAAATGAAATCATAACAAAAGAACAGCTTTAGCTGCAAGAAGCGTGGGAAGGGGTGAATGTATGCAACCAACCATGGATGCCAGTTTGCGGGGCAAAACGCAGTTACACCTGCCACTAATATGAAACTTGACTTTTGCCCCCATGTTGAAACGGTGAATCATTTCATTATTAATATTAATAATTGTATTTCTGTCCGCGTTGGCTGAGAGCGGTAACACGCTATCTCGTGCCTCGCTGACACCGGGAGAGCGTGGGTTCGAGCCCCACCTCCCCCGTCCTGAAAATGGTATTTTTCTGTTTCCCGTTTCCACCCCCATACAAATGCCGGGACGATTCTTTTCAACAGGCCCACGACTGACTTCCTTCCACAATCCCTTCCCTGACCTTTCTATAGTTAGACCCAAGTTAGTGGTTGCCTGAGCGATTGGCCTGTCACCATCCCAAGTTGTATCTGCTGAGATGTGTTCAGCTTCAAGACACTGTCTTTGTGGCGTTAGAAGCCAAGCTGGAATATAAGCGTTTTTAAAGAATACATTATTATTATTATTATTACTATGCTTCTTCTTCTTCTTCTTTTATATTTTATTTTTAGCCTACTTTTCACATTTTGCAAAAATGAGGAAAAAGTAGACTTATGAGATCGGGCAAATGTCTGTCAGTCTGTCTGTCTGTCTGTCCTTCTGTCTGTCTGTCTGTCTGGCGGTGTGTCCCCCCTATCAACTCCTAAACGGCTGGAGCAATCGAAACAAAATTTGGTAGGAGTAAAGATCTATACCTGAATATCTCACGGCCATATTTGAAAATGATATCAGTGCTACCAACTGCTGAAAAATCGCAATTCAAATTTGAGCTCCATGTTGGATATCTTGGAAGGTATGAATGGGAGCTATTTCCAAATTGGCACACGTATAGATAATAATATTGCAGTTTAATTTCCAGGAGGCCATACATGGCAGTGTTGCCAAAATGATTATAAGCCTGCTGATATGTCCAATTTTTAAATGCAAATAACTTCTACAATATCAATTGGAATTGAACCAAATTTCGTATGTGCTATGTGTACATAAACAGGTATGACTGAGCGTATTCTTAAGGGCCTCCAGGGCTGCCAACTGTTCATAAATGCTCTCAATTTGTTTTCATCGAAATACCCATATATCAGAAAGTATGCAAGGCGACAGCTTTAAACTATGCACACGCATAGTACCTGACATTCTATGTTAATTTGGAGTAACTTATATACGTCAGTGCTACCAGCATAATTCTAAGCCTGCTGAGAGGTCCAACTTAAATAAATGTAACTTCTATACTATCATTTGGATTTCAACCAAATTTCGTGTGCGCTATGTGTACCATAACAGATATGACTGTGCCGATTCTTAAGAGTAACCAGGGCTGCCAACTGTTAATAAATGCTGTCACTAATTTTGTTGCCCTAATATCAATATATCAACCAAATTTTTTATTCTGTACCTTAAGAGATGGAACTAACAATATATTCAGTCACCAGGGCTGCCAACTGTAGTGCTCTATTAGGCTACATTATGCCTGGTACATAGTATTTCGAACTAATTAGAAATTTCGATATTACCAACTTAATTTTTTTCATTATTCTAGATAGATTCATATAGATTAATCATTGGCATGAATCTTAAATTTTAAGAAAAGTAGGCTCTTTAGTTCGTCACTGAACTTCTTGTTTTATAATCGTTTGGGTCTTCTATGGACCACGTTATTTCAACTGCCTTTTCCCTCGTTCTTTCACATTGGCCCAGTATTCGCGCATTCTTCGTCGATGAGCTTCCTTTCGTTCTTCGGTCTACTTCTTGCTAGTTTTCGATATAGGTTTTGGGTGAAAACTCTGTATTTCCCCAAGTTTCTTCTTCAAAGAGTCACGTTCCAAGAGGTCCTCAGGTGATATCCCCAGTTCATGTAGGTCTTTTTCCACCTCTGTAAATCAGATCCCGTTTGATTTTCTTTCCCTCAAAGAAGGCACAGATTCGATTGGACAATCTTCCGGAGTTCATTCGTGTTAAATGGCCATAAAAAGAGAGTCTTCTTTTGCGAATGGTGTCCGTTATTCTCCTTGGATTTTCAGAACACCCTCGCAGCAGGTTCGCTCCTGACCGTGGTAAGTGATTTTTGAAAGACGGTAAAACTGACGACACTATGCCATACGATGTTGGTATGTCAAAGAACGCATTTGAATTCAGTAGGCCATGTTCATAATGGCAAAATTAATCTCGGGAGTTTCCGCCAACACAAAGGTCCACATTTTTCTACTAGAAAGCGGAATAATGTTCAAGGTGCTTAGATATCTATCCTCCTTGACTTTCATAGTGCTTCAAGGAACAACGAAATTCGACATGTAAGCTACCCTTTGGGTGTCAAATAACAAAGCTTGCACCCGGCACCCGAGGCCATACGATATTATATTATTATTTTCATCCATAAAACAAATGAATCCACCGGACGAAGCCGGGCACTACTGCTAATAATGAATATTATTATGGTGATAATAATACGTATGTCAGGCTTTTGAACTTTGCTGATTGTATAAAGGCCTCTCACGGCCAGGTTGTCAAATGGCTGACGTTGAATGTTACATTTGATGGGTCGGTGGCACGATTTATATCCGGAGGGGATTAAAGATGCCCGAGGACATGGTGAGGACAGGCGTCACATTGACATTTGTATCAGAGAGAGCGTGGCTGACCTTAGAAGGTGTCGATCAATGTGCCCAGTACCACACAGCCACTGTGTGTTTAGCTTAGCCTACTCCAAATAACCCCCAGGGGCTCACATCTATTGGGACGTAGGTTGGCGACCACGGAGCCCCGGCTGAGTCCGGCATTGCTTCCACTTACTTGTGCTGGGCTCCTCTCCGTCTTCTTTCCTGTCGACCTCCCTTGGTCAACTCTTCTTCTCTTCCAACTCCGACGGTATCAGGGTATTCGAGGCCAAGGGAGTGTCTTCCTTTCCCGCCTTAATTGGCCCTTGTCTCATCTTTCCTGATACCCTCCTTCTGCGAGGTGTTAGCCTTCTTCTTCTCATCAAGTTGTCTCCTGCCTTCTGCTCAAGGCCCTCAAGGAGACAGGGTGTATGTAGCCCCACCACTTCTGGTGCACCCTGGATAGTGTTATACCCTCAAGGGCTCACAGCTGGTGAGTTTGGGAGTTGGCGACCCCCAGGGATTCCTGAGCAGGGTCCAATTTGTCCACTTTTTCCTCTGACCTTGTAGCGGGCCCTCCCCTCTTTTCCTTTCCTATCTGCCTTTCATGGCTCTCCTTCCTTCCAAGTCCCTCAATCCTTGAGGGTTGAGGGCGTATCTTTTCTTCCTGTCCTTTATTTGCCTTATCCTTTATTTGTTTACCAATTCTTCTTCTAGTATGTAAGTTTTTAATTAGTATTAGTTATAGTTTACATTCTCATCCCATCTTTCCCCATCACCCAACCCATTAGGGGCTGATAACCTAGATGTTAGGCCCCTTTGAACAACAATTATCATCATCATCATCATCATCAACAACTCAAAATACCACAAAATTATTATTTGCTTCGTTGGAAACTCTCGAACACGGCGCATATTGATCTAAAGCTTATTAAGATATTACCAACCATGCGTGCTGTTGTCGTACTTGAGGTCCTGGATTTTATGCTCAATTAACCCTGTGTAATTGGGTGTGAGTGTGTTATTTTTCTGAAGGCCTGTGCTATTGTGATGGCTGTATTAGTGTATGTATTTGCAAGTTTACTGATGATTGGCAAGGAAATGGACGTGGCTTTGTAGCCGTGCGCATTAAATCCGCCATCACGGCCACGATGTAGCAAGTCCAGAGATTGTAGGTTCAAATCCCGGCTCTGACAGTGGCCATTCCGAGTGTGTATTAACACGGATTTGGTTTATTATTATTATTATTATGTATTAAGAATTGCAGCCAATGGCTGGGTAGTTTAATTGAAGGCCCGTGGGTCTCCAGAAAGTTAAATTTTGAAATGTTTGAACGTGATAGAGCGATTCTGACCAATTAGGTTCTATTACATGCCATAAATCTATGACATTGGCCATATGACATCCCCTCCAAATGGCTGATACAGGACAATTTTAACGCTGTTAAAAATCCAATGGAGTCGCCTCCGTAGCGTAGCGGTCAGCATGGTTAGTTGCCGCCCCGGAGGTCCTGGGTTCGATTCTCGGCTCTGCCACGAAATTTGAAAAGTGGTCCATATGACTAGAGGGGGTTTGATTCCCACCTCAGCCATCCTCGAAGTGGTTTTCCGTGGTTTCCCACTTCGTCTTCGGGCAAATGCCGGGATGGTACCTACTGTTAGGCCACGGCCGCCTCCTTCCCTCTTCCTCGCCTATCCATCCCAATCTTCCATCCCTTCCCATCCCCCATGAGGCCCCTGTTCGCTTTGCAGGTGAGGCCGCCTGGGCGAAGCGCTGATCACACCTCCCCAGTTGTATCCCTACTGATCAGATGTTCCAGGCTCCTGGACACTGCCCATAGAGGCAGTAGTGGTGAGTCCCCTCGCTGAGTACATGGGAACCACCAACCTAGAGGGTAAATTGACTTTAAAAAAAACAATGACTTCGGCCGGGTTTCATCCCACGATCTTGAGCATAGCATTTCAGCATGCTACCGACTACGCCACCTAAGCCGCGGGGCTGTGATTTAGCGTGGATAGTTTTACGTCGACAAATTTCCGACACGTAATTACCATGCCAACAAGAGCAAGACTACTTAGATCCAATTTACTGCAGAACTGAAATACAGAAATATGATTCTTTACATTGAACAAGCAATGAAGGACATTGTAGAGAAATTTAAAGTGGGACTGAAGATTTGAGTTTTTGAATGGTATGGACTAGGTCTTGAGGAAAGAATTCATGATGAAAATCAATAAATGTAAAACAAAAATATTGGAATGCAGTCGAAAGAAAGCAGAAACCCCTATGGATGTCGAATTGGCAGGTGATCACCTAAAGGAAGTAGGAGACTTCTGTTACTTAGGAAGCAAAACAACCAGGGAAAAACGAAGCAAAGAGGGTATAAAAAGGAATCTGTTGACATTGAATATAGATTTAGGTATCAGGAAGTACTTTTTGAAAGCCTTTGTCTGGAGCGTGGCACTCTATGGAAGTGAAACTTAGACTGTTGGAGCAGCAGAAAGGAGGAGAATTGAAGTCTTTGAAATGTGGTGTTACAGGAGAATGATGAAGATCAGATGGGTAGATAGGGTAACAAATGAAAAGGTATTAAGACGAGTGGGAGAGGAGAGATGTTTCTGGCGACTGCTAATGAAGAGAAGAGATAGGTTAGTAGGACACATACTAAGACACCCAGGAATAGCAAGCTTAGTTATGGAAGGAAGGGTCGAGGACAAGAACTGTAGGGGTAGACCAAGGTTAGAATATGTTAAACAGATTGCTTCGGATGTAGGGTGTGGTAGCTATGTAGAGATGAAACGATTAGCTCAGGACAGGGGGCCATGGAGTGCTGCATCATACCAGTCAAAAGGCTGAAGACTCAAATAACAACGATGAAGTGCTAATTATATTTAAAGTTTAGCAAGTTAACCATGTTCCGTACTGCTCGGGTCCAAGCTCTGTGAACTTGCCGGGTAAGGGGAAAGAGCATGGAAGGGTCAGGCGAGAAGAGAAGGGTCTGTCAACAGCCCGCCGAGTTATCAGGTATTCCTTTCTATTCCAATACTGCTAACATACGGCCGTTGCTCAAATCACTGTGGTGTTACGAGTGAGTGAGTGAGTCACTGACGAATGAATTTGGTTCTTTTCTATGCACGGGCCGAGAAACCTCCTCGTCATCACCACTTCTCATAGTCGGTGTTGCCAATTCCTCACAGGTTCACGCAGCTTAGACCAGACCAGTACCTTGAAATTACAATACTACCACAACCACCAATGTTTGGTCCTGACTGATTCTAACTTTTAAGACTAAATGCCATCAAATTAGTATTAGTAAAATTTGGAGACTAAAGTCACTAATGGCACTTCAATACTGTAAAAGTATTGTGTTCGTTCACCTAATAGGGTAGTAACTAGATTTTTGGCTGGCCAGGCTGAGGCTCGGGTTCGTATTCCAGCTCTAAACTAAATCTAAAAAGTTTGGTTATGCAGATGACTGGCCCATCGCTACTCAGAACAGTGCATTTGAAGTAACTGAACAAGTGCTAACTTCAGATTTGGATACGTTAGGCAAGTTCTTTCGCCAGTGGAGACTACAACCCAACCCAATTAAAACAGAAGTGTCCTGTTTCCATCTAACGAGGCAATTTTCAGACAGAGTTCTCAATGTGTACTTTGAGGGAAACAGACTTCGTCATAACATTTGTCCTAAATATCTTGGGGTCATTTTGGATAGGACAGTTTCCTACAAGGAACATCTCACGAAGGTAGCTGTCAAGTAGAGTAGTAGGAACGACCTCCTGCATAAACTGTGTGGTACTGGCTGGGGATCTTCATCAGACACACTACGAACCTCAGCTCTTGGGTTGGTTTATTCAGTTGCGGAATACTGCGCACCAGTGTGGATAAACAGCGCTCACACACAGAAAGTAGACACGCAGTTAAATGAGACTATGCGCATTATTAGTGGGACCATACGATCTACTCCCTCTCACTGGTTACCCATTCTAAGTCACATTCCACCACCTGATACTAGAAGGAAGAGTGCTCTCGTACGAGAATATCAGAAGATCATGGATAATCCGCAGCTGCCTTTGTTAAATGACGTAGCCTATGCGGAGCGAAAACGGCTCAGATCAAGGAACCCTGCTATTTCCACAGCCAGAATTTTGTCAGAAGATAAGTTCGATATTCGTCTCTCATGGAGCCAAATTGGCAACAACACTGCCCGGAACGATGTCGTAGCATGCCCTGTATCCTGGAAAACCCACCAGGATTTGATCAACCTCGCTCTGTGTGGACAGCCCTCAATCGTATCCGCACTGGCCATGGAAGATCTGCAGACGCTCTCCACAAGTGGGGAACAGTCCCGTCATCAAAATGTGACTGTGGTGCAGAGGAACAGACAATTCATCACTTAGTGACCGAGTGCCCAAACCATGCATATTGTGGGGACTTCAAGGACTGTATAACTGTAACAACAGATAATGTATGCTACATAAAGAACATGAATATTTGTATATAGATATATTGTACCCATGTGAATAATTTTCATGGAAAACATGCTTCTGCCTCCATATAGCACCAGTCCTCAGGCGTGTACCGTTCACCCACTGAGCAGTTGCATATTTTTCATCTGAGACTTAAAAGTATCAACTCTACAATAATAAGGCACAACTCTATTCTTAAGACTTTAATTGAGCTCTAAATTGAGCTTCACACGAACAAAAACACAATCCCAACAATAAAACACAAAACAATGCAAAACCTATTCCTTCAATCCACTATTATTCGCATTTTATCCTCGCCAATCCAAATGATTATTGATTCATTTATCATGAGATTAACATGAAATTCATTCTCAAGTGCGCTGATGCACTGATAAAATACACATACAACTGTACTTACAATCTTACGTCTCCTATCGTGATCACTTTAATTTCACAATCTAGTTGTTTATTCACAACACATCCTACTTTACATTATGCGTACAATTATGTTCTGTATTTCTCATCCCACCAAAAAGCTCTACCATGCATTAACTAATTTATGAGTTGCGCATCAGATTTACTTGCAACTCCACTGTTACTTGTAATTCTACCCCTTTCTGCAGTTCCACTGTATGTCGTCGAGAGTTCAATTTCAATGATTCCGTTACCGCTATGTCGGGTGGGATTTTATGCTACCCTTGCGTGGGCATAGCATATGGCATCTGGTGTCCACCTTCGGAAATAAGTGACAATGTCAGTATAAAATGCAACCTTTAACATCTCATAAGTTTGCCAAGTATTAAGTTATCAGAATGATCCTTAATTATCAATGTGTTTCAAACCACACAAATTCATTATACAATGCAACAGTGATTCTTTTATTACAAACAGGGTTTCAAAGTCTTTCCACTCTAAACGTCACCCTCCAAGGGTAGTTTAAAATCTCTTCCCCCTGGCCCTTCCTGTATACAATGGGTCTACGACGGGCTGTAACACAACACTTGCTACCTCCCTCTTACCCTTCCTTTTCTTTTATTTCCAAGCAGTAGCACGTGGCTTCAAATACAATAGTGCCCTCTCAATGACCTGCACAACACAGATGATCTAACTGAACTGTATGCAAGACGGAATATGGAATTGTTTAAGCATTTATTCCTATCCTTAGGATATTAATAGCTGGCCTCAACAGGTCCATTTACTTTCATATGAAGGAATGAGATTCATCAAACACATGTCGAATAACCGGCATCTTTTTGTTAAAGAACACGGTCTGGTACAACTTCCTGCCGTCCAAATTCACTCACAGGAGCTGAATTTATTCACACAATAGCTAGTTCTCGGTCGATATCAGGTGTCATGCTGAGGTGTCCATTGTTATCCTCCCATGCACCACTGGATTCGAACCCGGAACATTTCATAGCAATACTCAGAGCTAGGATTTCCTTCACTAAATAAGCTCTGGCAAATAATAATATCTCTGTATGCCCTTGGCTATACGAGATTTCACACATCGATTAGACTACCTGGCTCCCATGACCATTGCGAGATGATCCCGTCCTTTAATTAGTAAGATAATCTCTATCAATTGCTCTTATAAGCTTATTCATCAAGCTGCGATTCAATTCACTATTAAACCCTTCCAGTTCCTATATTGTTGCATATTTATTTCCATTATCATAATATACTCTGATATTAAATTCCTTCGCTTAGCCCATCACGTATAATACTACTGCTTGGACACACAAGTATCCCAATTAGCATATAAAATTTGCGTACAAACATTCTCCCTGATGTGTATTCATTTATTCTCATTATTATTATTATTATTACTGACATAAATTTTTCCCCATACCGACACAACGTAACCGTATTTATATAATCAATAACCGAACATCCGTATTCGTTACTTTAACTTTCTATTTAACTCAATTGCCATTTTTACATTAGTGGTAACGGTTTATCCACTCAATGATGTACAAAGACATCTCAACTTGACTAAAATCAACACAACATTAATATCTCGAGGTTCTACCTCCCAAAATTGACTCTTATTGGCATATTCTATAAATTTTGAAATCACTCAACATACAGTGGACTACATTCACTAAAAAAAACATGGTTTTGGGTATTTACATTGACTAATCTGGCGGCTCCGACCAAACAGTTTTTCCAGTAATGCCCGCCATCATTTGAAAATTAGCAAGGCATTATCACACTTTTCACACACATTTTACATAATTTTTGCATTACAAAACACACTGCACTTTGCTTCTCCATGTCGAAGCTGTCGCTTCCTTTTTCACAAAACACGTTATATCAATTATTACACTGTTAATTTTACATATATTAAAATGACCATCACTAAAATCACACGATCACTATGTACATTTCTTAATGGTTGACCCTTCCTTGCAGAACTACAGAAATGCAGGCGTTGAAGATCTTTCCATCACGATTATCCCGCATCTCGTTCGAAAGTCTCGATTCCCTGCCTAATGATTCCTAGCGGTCCCCAATCTGTCTATCAATTTATATCCTTAGATAAATTTCCCGATATAGCATAGATATGCTTCCACATCGTCCTGAGCATTAATTACAGTGGTATCCCTGCGAAATTTCATCACTCGCATAACAAAGTTTATACCTGCGCCGTTCGATATCTCTCTATATATAACAAGATGTTCGGGAAAGAACATATAGCCTACTTTCTCCTAAATGTATGGGTATAGTTATAACTCTCTGTCCTTATCATCTCCTAATTTCTTCCTATTTGAAGTGCAAATTGGCACACAGGATTTGAACAGTGGCGTTCAAACCATACTTTATAATTTACCCCAGCATTTTGCAATTTCATCAGCAAACACTCCAAACACCGACTACTTACAATAATTGAAACTTCGTTGCTCTAATAAGGCCCATCTACAATGCGCAGTCGGCAGTCCGTAGTTGGTAGTCCTCGGTCGGCAGTCGCGATCGACTCCGTGTATACTATAGGCACCATACACAACATGAAGTTGCAGTTGGTAACTGGCAGTTGGCAGTCGCGAATTTTATCCTTGACTGCCAACTACCCGACTGCAGCAATGTAATAGCCAATCAGAGCAGATCAGAAACTGACGTCACGTTGTTGTTCTGTGTCGTGTACGAATGATATAGGACTAAGTGAAGTAACTTCGCAACCCGTTAATTTATAGGCTAATCTTAAATACACGGTATAACAAAATAATCCATCTCCAAATCATCCATATTGCAAGTTTTGAGGTTATCAACAACGCCTCTGTGCACAAGGAATAAACGAATGTTACTGTATTATTACTCCTAGCAGTCGTTAAGACTGGGTTCACTAACTGGCCGGTATAGAGCGCTGCTCGAATCTATAGTTTCTGCATAGTACAACTGAAGGCTGGTAGATGTCACTCCGGTGGAGAATGTCGTTTTTTTTAATATATAATTTCCATTGCAAAAAGCACCATATAACGCTTTATTTAATAACGTCTCAGTACTCAAGAAACAATATATATTAAAAAAAAACAAGCAAAATAGTTTTACTTTGATAGGATTTGAACCCAGGCCAGCCACATGAGAGACGGGAGCTCTAACCACACAGCCAATCGTACACTCATAATTAACGCGTTATCGATCAAATACATTTAACGTACTGTATTAGCAAATAATCACTTGGACTGAAGATTTCTTCACTGGAGTATATTTCAAACCGAGTTCATTTCATATTAAGTTCATATAATTTTTATCAGTAGGTTATATTGCATGCAACATACTGAAATTAGTAAAATATAGGTCAGAACGAGAGATCAGCTGCCATCTTGTCAAATAGCCGAGACGATTCAGATTTTTAAAGTCACTTCTAGATTATAATATTACAATATAAACTTTTAATATCGAACGAACCACGTCGCTTAGAACAGATTAAACGATTCTTGGTTCGATAATCGGAACTGGTGGGTCCCATGTAATGGATTATAAATTTTGCATAATTCACACGGCCGCCATCCTGAAATGGTACGTTTGATGACCTTGTAGTTTGGGCACAAGACGCGTCCCATATGAAGGTAGGTTGTTACCAAATTTGGTAAAGATCCGATGATTAGTTTGGTCGTAATGCATTATTAAGTTTTGACCATTCGATTGGCGCCATTACCTTTTGGTAAAGATGGCGGCAATATAAAACATGACACTGAGGTGCCCTTTGCCAGTGCTACCTCTGTACCAAATTTCGTTCAATTCGGTTTAACCGTGTTCGAATTGATAGGGGGGGACCGACATTCAGAGTACACACTCACATACACACACAGACTCACACACACACATACACACACACAGACAGACACACAATTTTTGGCCCTGTGTTGATCTCATAAGTCTACTTTCATTTTTTGCAAAAATCGAAAGTAGGCTAAAAACAAGATGTTCAGTAAAGAACATATAGCCTACTTTCTCCTAAATGCATGGGTACTGTTATAACTCTTTGTCCTTTTCAAGGAGTATAATTGAATGTTGGTTGTAGTAGCTTGTTGAAATACAACATGCTATAGGGATATTGAACATGAATATGAGGTGCCCTTTGCTAGTGCTACCTATGTAAAAAATTTCATTCAATTCGGTTTCACCGTGTTTGCATTGATATGGGGAATGGATTTGCACACATACATGGCCGCTATTTGCAAACTATTGGGCTGATGACCTTGTAGTCAGTCATAAGATGCTTTCCACAAAAAGGCATGTTGTTGCAAAATCTGGTAGAGATCAAATTATTAGGATGGTCGTAATTTGATTTAAGCTTTTAACATTTGGGTGGCCGTCATTACGTTTCCGTCAAGATGGAGGCGATATAATACATGACACTGAGGTGCCCTTTGCTAGTACTACCTCTGTACCAAATTTCGTTCCATACGGTTTCACCGTGTTCGAATTAATAGGGGGAATCAATTTTCACACAAAGATGGCCGCCATCCGCAAACTATTAGGCTGATGACATATTACTTTGGTCAAAGGATGCTCCCCCTGTAAAAGTATGTTGTTGCAAAATTTGGTAGAGATCGGATGATTAGGTTAATCGTAATTTGATTTAAGCTTTGAACATTTGTGTGGCCGCCATTACGTTTCCGTCAAGATGGCGGCGATATAAAACATGACACTGGGGTGCCCTTTGCAAGTGCTACCTCTGTACCAAATTTTGTTTCATTCGGTTTCACCGTGTTCGAATTAATAGGGGGAATCGATTTTCACACAAAGATGGCCGCCATCCGCAAACTATTAAGCTAATGACCTATTATATTGGTCAAAGGATGCTCCCTCCGTAAAGGTATGTTGTTGCAAAATTTGGTAGACATCGGATGATTATGTTAGTCGTAATTTGATTTAAGCTTTGAACATTTGTATGACCGCCATTACGTTTCTGTCAAGATGGCGGCGACATAAGACATGACACTGAGGTGCTCTTTGCTAGTGCTACCTCTGTACCAAATTTCGTTCCATTCGGTTTAACCGTGTTTGAATTAATTGGGGGAATCGATTTTGACACAAAGATAGCTGCCATCCGCAAACTATTAAGCTGATGACCTATTAATTTGGTCAGAGCGTGCTTCCTCCATAAAGGTATGTTGTTGCATAATTTGGTAGAGATCGGATGGTTAGGTTAGTCGTAATTTGATTTAAGCTTTGAACATTTGTGTGGCCGCCATTACGTTTCCGTCAAGATGGCGGCGATATAAAACATGACACTGAGGTGCCCTTTGCTAGTACTACCTCTGTACCAAATTTCGTTCCATTCGGTTTCACTGTGTTCGAATTAATAGGGGGAATCGATTTTGACACAAAGGTGGCCGCCATCCGCAAACTGATGACATATTAGTTTGGTCAAAGGATGCTCCCCCTATAATGGTATGTTGTTGCAAAATTTGGTAGTGATCGGATGATTAGGTTAGTCATAATTTGATTTAAGCTTTGAACATTTGTGTGGCCGCCATTACGTTTCCGTCAAGATGGCGGCGATATAAAACTTGGCACTGAGGTGTCCTTTGCAAGTGCTACCTTTGTACCAAATTTCGTTCAATTCGCGTTCACCGTGTTCGAATTGATAGGGGGGGGGGGGCAGACATTCAGAGTACACACACTCACACACACACACACACACACAGACTCACACACATACACACACACACACACACACACACACACAGACAGACACACTTTTTTTCGCCCTGTGTTGATCTCATAAGTCTGCTTTCATTTTTTGCAAAAATCGAAAGTAGGCTAATGAAAGTTTTTTTTTCTGTATTTCCACGGAATTTTGCGATATTTGCGCGTTTCAGTCTGTTTTATGATGGATGCGCGCAAAAATAAATTTTTTGTCAGTCTGTCTGTTTGTTTGTTTGTCTGTCTGTGGACAATTTTTTGCGTCCTTATAACTCGAGAACGGCTGAGTGGATCTACTTAAAATTTGATACAGATATCCTTCAGAGGCACGACACCAATCATTGACGTAACTCTTCTCCGTACCTCTCATAAAAGGGGCCCGACCCCCTTAAAATACAAGCTGAAATAAGCGTAGAAGGGTGAGACAAAGCTCATTTTCAGCCCCTCAATGTGAGAAACGAAACTCGGGGGCCCTTTAATGAAAGAATGCATGCCGGTAACCATGGCAACTGAATCTCCGAGGTCCATCTATTTCTGTAAGACGCAATGCAATTCCATTTATTACATTACTGTGAAGGTTTGCAAACGGCTATAAGGTTATAACGGATCCAAATTAAGCTGAAATATTCAATACATACAATGCGCTTAAGGGGTCAAGGGGTACTCTAGATTTTTTTTCACGAGATTTACACGTGCGGGTGTGGTACGGAAGGTCTATTATATCCCTTCTCTTTTTTTTTTCAAGCGAATTGACCACTTAGGATCACGCAACAACTTTATTTCTTTTTCTTATTCTTTGCCTGGAGTTTCCTCTGTCTCCAATATTCCTTCATGCGTTCACTGGCATTTTTTCTTTGGTCTTCTGTCCAAGTTCGTCCACTTCTCTTAGGTCTTCCTTCATCTTGAAACCCTTCCAGATTGTTCACTTTGCTCTTAAATACATTTCTTTCTAGCATTTGAGCTTCTGTGATGTTTAACTTTTCTAAATCTTTCCTAACTTCCTTAATCCATGTTGTGGTGGTCTTTTTCTTCCAGAGATAGTCGAATATTTGTTTAGTTAATCTATGGTCGTTCATTCTATAGAGATGTCCGAGGAATGTCAGCCTTCTCTTCCGCATAGACGCGGAGATTCTTTCCACGTTCTGGTAGACTTCTCCGTTGCTTCTCAGTCTCCATCCATCTTCAGTCTGAACTGCACCCATGATTTTTCTAAGAATTCTCCTTTCCATGACTTCTAGCTTTTCGAGGCTATAGTTCATCAAGAGGCATTCACTGGCAATGAGGCACTCTGTTTTTACGACAGTGTTATAATGCCTTATTTTGGCATTCCAGGAGATGCACTTTTTGTTGTAGATATTTTTTGTTAATCCATACGCTCTTTCCATTTTTATAATTCAATCTCCAACAGCTGCTTTTTCTAACCCATTCTCCTGTATAGTCTCTCCTAGGTACTTGAACTTTTTTACCCTTTCAATCCGTCCTATCTCCGTGTCAAGGAACTTTGGTCCATGTTTGTCATTTGTCATAAATTTTGTCTTTTCAACTGATATCCTTAGTCCTGTTTGGCTAGCGATCTTTTCCAAGAGGTTGATTTGTATGACTGCTTCTTCCGTGGTTTCCGATAGTACTGCAAAATCATCTGCAAACGCCAGGCAGTTGACTTTAATTCCTACCGACTTCCTCCCGAGGCAGATTGGGTTTATTCCTCGACTCTCCAATTCCGAGTTCCAAATTCTCACAAACGTCTCTAGGACACAGTTGAAAAGGATTGGTGATAGGCCATCCCCTTGCCTGACTCCTGTCGTAATTTCGAACGGCCGAGAAAGCTCTCCCATGAACTTCACCCTGGAAGTTGTGTTTGTTCGGGTCTCTTTGACTATATTTGCTACTTTGGTTTTGATTCCAAATTCCCTTAGGATCCTGTCTAAGGTCTCTCTGTCCACTGAATCAAATGCCTTTTTAAAGTCTATGAAGGATACCACAATTTTCTTATTACTCAGCAGTCTGTGACGGATTATTGATTTCAAGTTGAAGATCTGCTCAACACAGGAGCGTCCTTTCCTAAACCCTCCTTGGTACTCGCCTAGTTGTTTGTCCAGCGTATCTTCTATTCTGTTTAGAAGAATCTTGGAGAGAATTTTATAAGCAATTGAAAGGAGGGACACACCTCTGTAGTTGTTCACGTCTTGCTTATCCCCTTTCTTGTGGAGCGGATGTATCAGCGCTGTTTTCCATTCTTCTGGAATTTTCTCGGTTTCCCAGACTGCACCAAGGATTCTGTGAAGGTCATCTAGAATTTCTGGCTCAGCCCATTTAATCATTTCTGCTGTTATCGAATCTTCTCCACTTGCTTTGTTGTTCTTTAGGTTCTTGATGACATCCCTGATCTCTTCTTTTGTTAGTGGTGCATCCTCTTTTGAGTTTTCTGGTGAGTCTGCTATTTCTAATCTAGAAGTGGGGGTTGGACAGTTCAAAAGATCTTGAAAGTATCCAGCTAGTATTTCGCAGTTTTCATGGTTGTTCAGTCCAATTTTTCCCTGCTCATTTCTAAAACTCATACTTGGGGCTTGGTAACCCTTAAGTTTGTTTTTGAATGTCAGGTAAAAGTCTCTGGAGTTGTGTTTAACGAAGTTGCTCTGAAGATTTTCTAACTGTGCTGCTTCAAAAGATCGCTTGGTCCTACGGAAAATTCTGGATGTTTCTTTCCTCTGTTGTCTGAATTGTTCCAAGTGTTCCCTTTTTCCAGGGGATAACCTAGATGTTAGACCCCTTAAAACAACAATAATCATCATCATCATCACTTTTTCCAGAAGATTTCCATCTTCTCCATTCCTCAGACCTCTTACTGAGAGCAACATCGCAGTGTTCGTTCCACCAGATTTCTCTTTTCCTCTTTGCCAACCCCAGTGTCTTCTTTGCGGCGTCATTGATTCCTGTACAGAGTTGTTGCCAACTTTCCTTTTTGGTGCTGTGGATTTCTTCCCTAAAGTTCTTAACAATGTCGTGGGAAATATTCAATTTGCTCATGTTATATTTGGTTATTCTAGGTGGGTCTCTCTTTTGTCGTAGCGGAAGGAAGCGGATTTTGGCTTTGGAAAGGTAGTGGACTGAATCGAAGTCACCGTTTCTAATCACCTTGACATTCATTACCTCTTTTGCGTTTTTCCTTGATATCGCTACATGGTCCAGTTGGAATTCCCCTAAATTTGGATTTGGGGATACCCAGGTTTTCGCTTTTCTTGGGAGTTTCCTGAAATTTGTTGACATTATTCTAAACTGGAATGCTCTGCAGAGTCTTATGAGCCTTTCCCCATTTCTGTTTGTCCTCCTATGCGCTGGGTAATCTCCCACGATGTCCCTGTATTTTCTCTCTTTTCCTATTTGTGCATTAAAATCTCCCAGGAGAATTTTTATGTTTTTCTCGGGTATCTGCAAGATTTCAGTGTCTAAGAGATCCCAGAAATCGTCCACCTTCTGTGGATTCTTTTTGTTGTCTTCATTAATGGGAGCATGGCAGTTGATAAGCGTGTACTTCTTGTTTTTACACTTGAATGTAAGTAGCGATAGCCTTTCTGATTTCGATGTGAATTCTGTGACACTAGTCACTATCTTTTTGTTTACGTAAAAGGCAGTCCCTAGTAGAGGCATGTTTCCCATTATTTTTATTGCTGGCTTTCCTTTAAATACTCTGTAGTGTTCAGTGTCCACAACATTCTTGTCTAAGAATCTGGTCTCTTGCACAGCTAGGATCTGGATTTGATTCTTGTCTAAAAGCTTTTCAAGTTCTTTTTGCTTTCCTACTTTGAGGAGCGAGTTAACATTTATGGTCCCAATGAAGTACTTATGTTTAAATCTCAGCTTGGAAGGTATTTCAAGACGCTCCGACTCGTCTTTGTTGCAGTTGTTGGGACTCCCCAGAACCCTAGGTCCCGATGCATTGCATAACGCAATGGTGGATTTTTCTTTCGAGCTACCACCTGGGGTAGTGCTTTCTTTCAGCGGACTTTCCATTCTGCAAATAAAGTTGTGATTTGTTAGGGGAGGAATTATCTTCCAAAGTAAGACCGGATTGTGAGTCCGAAATGATTGTTTTTTCGTGGTTTACTCCACTAGGTTCTTCCGCTCTCTCTGCCGTTGGGAAATACTTTGTTTCCTCTTCCGCCTTTGAGACCGTTGACCAGTTTCGCCTAGTAACCCTAGGTAGGGGCCCTATGACAGGGTGCTACCATCCGGAGCCAGATGGACCCTGGTTTTTTTTACGAGGTTGATACTCCTCCTGCTCCTCCTTCCTCTCCACTTGCGAGATGAGGCCCCGGGCTTGCAACCGGCACTGGCGGTTATATAACAATGAATGTTTGTCTGTTTTTTCTGCATTTCCACGGAAATTTGACTTATTTGCCCGTTTCAGACTGTTTTGTAACGGATGCACGCATTTTTTCTGTCTGTCTGTCTGTTTGTCTGTGGACAATATTTTGTGTCCTTATAACTCGAGAACGGCTGGGTGGATTAACGTAAAATATGATGCAGATATCCATCAGAGGCACGACACTAATCATTGATGTAACTCTTCTCCGTACCTCTCATAACAGGGGGCCTACCCCCTTAAAATACAAGCTGAAATAAGCGTAGAAGGGTGAGACAAAGCTCATTTTCAGCCCCTCAATGTGAGAAGCGAAACTTGGGGGCCCTAAATGAACCCCGAAAAACACATTTTAAGGCCCTAAAACCAACATTTTTCGAGATATTCCCAAAAAAACTAATTTCACTTAATAAATTAATGAAGGAATCCATGCCGGTAACAATGGCAACAGAATCTCAGAGGTCCATCTATTTCTGTAAGACGCAATGCAATTCCATTTATTATATTACTGTGAAGGTTTTCAAACGACAATAAGGTTATAACGGATCCAAATTAAGCTGAAATATTCATCAATACATATAATGCGCTTAAGGGGTCAAGGGGTACTGTAGAATTTTTTAACGCAATTTACACGTGCGGGTATGGTACGGAAGGTCTATTATATCCCTATCCCTATATTGTTATATTATTATTATTACTATTATTTTAATTATTATCATTATTATGGCATACAACGACGAGACAAAGCTCATTTTCAAACCCTTGGTGTCAGAAACAAAACTCGGGGCCCCTCAAGAGCTATAAAGGGACACGAAAACTATATTTTAAAGCTCTAAACCCAACAGTTTCCTAGATATTCCCAGAAAACTAATTTCATTTAATAACTAAAGAAGGAAAGCAAGCCACTAACCATGACAAAAGTATCTCAAGAGGTGGCATCCAACTTTCCATCTATTTCTGGAATAAGTAATGCCACTGCATTTATTACATTTCTGTGAAAGGTTGCAAATGGCTATAAGGTTATCACGGAACCAACTAAAACTGTAAAATTCATCAATGCGCTTAAGGGGCTCAAGGAGTACCCTAGATTTTTTTCACACGACTTACACGTGCGATATGTCGTACAGAAGGTCTATTATATCTCCAAGCAGCAACATTATTTTCAAAAATTCCTGATTTGAAAAAGTAGACAGTTTTTTGCTGATTTTAGGAATTTGGGCCATTGGAGGCTAAAGAAAACTGAATTTTCATGCACCACAATCCTTTATAATTTATGAAAGGGGTCTTCCGGTAGTTAGGCACTTGACACAACCGTTAGGGTCAGTTCGTATGTGACGTGTATTGCGATTCGTCTACGAGGTTTTCAATTTTATTTTCACCCCAGGAAGAACACGTTAGGTAAATTTAGTTTGAGAGCACATTTTAGCTAGGCCTAATCATTTTTCTTTGCCAACAAACAGGTTCCAAGCCCCTAAACATTGCAACAGTAGATCAATTGGTAACATCTGGTTATTAATACCGAAGACCGTTCGAAGAATGGGTACTTCTGCTAGTCTTATATATAAGAGTGAAAGTCTGTATGTATGTATGTATGTATGTATGTAGGTGGGTGGGTGGGTTGGTTCCGTATACAAATCTACACCGTTCCACCAATCTCAACCAAATTTTGCATACATATAGTTTAGGACCCAGAAGGAACGGCTGCCTACATGAATTTTCGATAGTCTTTCTCATTCTTCTGATTTCGGCCCTTTTGCACTCGAGCAAAGGCTAATAAATTCATAAAATATACTCATGAAGGAATGGCAAGGCAGATAGTTTCCATGGCAACATAGCTCAAGTCGAGACACGGCCGACTGGATGCCAATTGCGCTCTGCACTACCGGTATAGAAAATGAGAAGCTTTACTTGAAATCCCGTTAGTTACTCAACTGCTCACACAGCACTGTCAACCGAGTATAGCCACTGCCAACGTAATGTGCAGGCCGTCATGCAGCGACTCTTAACGATTGATCAGCTGATCGGCGTGGAGATGGCGACCATTTTACTTAGTGCTGTGTTGTTTATATCTTTTATGAATGAGTATCCGCGTGAAAAGTGATACTTGAGAACGCTTCTACATACGTCATATAGAATGAGGATTATTTATTTTCTGAAACAAATGTTCATTTTGTAGGTAGGTTATTGTGTCTACACAAATTTTGCGTTGCATGTTTGTCATCACACAGAAGGTTATGTTTTAGTTAGGACCTCTATATCACTTATTATTTCGACTCATACAAGGTGTTTTGGATGGTAATAAAATGTTGTTAGTTCAGGAAACCTCCTTCCCAGGTCGCAGGTATGTCAAAAGTTTGTTTATAGCAACTACCGGTATTATGAAAGAAATGATAATGTGGCTTGCTTCTCCTTCCCCACCTCGACAATTTAAGAAAGCAATTACGGGGAATACAAGAGTGTGTGTTAACATTTCCCTGAAAGTAAGATACCATTCTTCGGGAGAGAAGAGCTAATAGCCTTGATGGTAGGTTGTTAGTTAATATGGTTTCAATTATCGTAAGAAGTTCCCAAACTTCGGCCTATGCTAGGACTGGAAACATTTCTAATATGATAATGCTGAGGTTAAGTTACTTACCGTATGTAAATCAGAGAAGCGATATCCAGTATTCAGTATCTACTGAAGTCAGTCCAAGTTACATTATTTGTGAAAATGGTCTCTCGAGCAAGCTCAAGTGAATATGGTAATGCTTTCGTGGCAGCATTTGTGTAGGCTACTGTATTTACATTAATGGGATTGTTAGCACCTGGTGTATTTACTGTAGGTTATTGATACCTGATTTCAAAATTACAACCCATTGTAAATTCCTGATTCAAGAAACAAGTTAGATTGAGTCATAGAAAATAAGTGCTGTTAGGATAGGCCCTGTTTAAGTCACCTTGAGGGTGGCCTATGCATTGACTACAGAGATAGGTTATATTGTGCGTTGACATCCACGAGCAGTTTAGGACGTGATCTGTTGAATAGCCAAGAGTGATGTGGGGTTTTCTCAGGCATCTACAATAAACCTTTTCAAAGCGGTGAACAACGAGGAAATGACCAAGAATAGATCTTATTCTCGACGTCAAAATACTGCAGTTTAGCCCTGTTTGTGTGTTTCAACGTCCTATTTAATGTACCGGCATTGTACCATTTTGTTCACTCTCAAAATGCCGGCTACATCGGCCGGATTCGAACAAGCGGAGCGATAATTAGGCGTATGTAGTGGTAACAGATGGAAGTGCCAATCAGCCCTAAATAGCATTGATATTTTCCTACGTCTTGAAGCGGGAGCGTAATTTATATTTGGTTTGAAGTGACTGCGTGTGAAGGGAGCTATCTGACTTGCTGCTGCGACTATAAGGACCCTAGGCGTGACGTCACAGTAGGAGCCTTACGGCCTGTACATTACGATGGCAGTGGTATAGCATAACAAAGACTTGACACTATCTACTAGATATTTGTCAAATACCACTCACTCACTCACTCACTCACACATTCATCACGAAATCTCACAAACCACCCAACGGATTGGACTTAAATTTGGTATGCAGCTTCCTCAAGGGCCGCAAACGCCCAAGAAAAAAAAGGATTTTTGGATATTTAGGTTCTAAAAGGGTGTTAAGGGGGTAGACCTGCATTTCATTGAATAGCAATATCTCCCGATTGGTTTCATTGGGAGATATGATACTTGGCATATAAACTCATCATTAAAAATAAGAAGACAAGTGTCTGAGGGTTTTTTGATGTGGTGCATATTATGAGGTGAAAGGGGGTGAAAAGAGGGGGTTGAAAGATTCCTAACGGAGCCTGTATCTCTTAAACGACATAGGCGAGGAGTTTGAAACACAGCGGAAAAAAATTAGCATAAAAAAGAAGTAAATAGGTGTTTGACCGTTTTTTCATAAATCAAATTTAAGGGGCCCATAGGGAGGGGTGAAATTCTGGGGGGAAAAACAGGAAAGAAAGTGTTCTAACCGATTGACTCACTCGCTCTTCAAACTCAGGGAAAAAAACTGGTTAAAAATAAGTAAATATGTGTTCGACAGTTTTTTTGATAAATCAAATTTAAGGGGTTCATCGGGAGGGGTGAAATTCCGAAGAAAAAAATTGAGTGAAAATGTCCTGACTCACTCGCTCATCACCGCCCAGCCAAAAATATTGAAGTTAGAAACATGGCATTTTCAGGATACGTTCGTTGTATGTCAAAACCATAACTAAGGGAGGATTTTTGAATATTTAGGTTCTAAAGGGATCTTAAGGGGGTTAAACCGGCTTTTTATTGAAAAACAATATCTCACGAGTGGTTTCATTTGTGGATGTGTTACTCGGCATATAAACTAATCATTAAAAATAAGCAGACATGTGTCTAAGGGTCTTTTTGATGAGGTGTATTATTATGAGGTGAAAGGGGTGAAAAGTGGGGGTTGAAGGATTCCTAACGAAGCGTGTAGGCCTATCTCTTAAACGACAGAGGCGAGAAATTTGAAACTCAGCGAAAAAAAAAACGGTTTAAAAAATAAGTAAATCTTTGTTCCACCGTTTTTTCATAAATTAATTTAAGGGGACAATGGGGTGGGGTGAAATTCTGGGGGAAAGAAGGTGAGAAAGTGTCCTAACTGACTGACTAACTCACTCACTCATCAAACTCAGGGGGAAAAGACAGCTTAAAAAATAAGTTAATAGGTGTTCAAGTGTTTTTTCATCAATACAATTTAAGGGGCCCATAGGGAGGGTTGAAATTCTGGTAAAAATAATTGAAAGGAAATGTCCTGTCTGACTCACTCACTCATCACGCCCAGCGAAAACTATTAAAGTTAGAAACATGACATTTTGGGAATATGATCGCTGTATGTCGACAACGTCAACTAAGGAATGATTATTGTTTATTCGGGTTTTAAAGAGGTGTTAAGGGGGTAAACGTGCATTTCATTGAATAACGATATTTCATGAGTTGTTTCTTTGGGGATGTGATATTCGGTATATAAACTAATCATTAAAATAATCAGACATATGTCTAAGGGTTTATCGATGTGGTAAATATTATGATGTGAAAGGGGTGAAAATTGGGGGTTGAGGTATTCTTAACGGAGCGTGTATCTCTTAAACGACTTAGGCGAGAAGTTTGAAATATGGCGGGAAAAAACAGCTTAAAATATAAGTAAATAGGTGTTCGACCGTTTTTTTTTCATAAATACAATTTAAGGGGCCCTTGGAAAGTGGTGAAATTCTGGGGGGAAAAACAGGAAATAAAGTGTCCTAACTCACTCACTCATCAAACTCAGGGGGGAGAGAACAGCTCAAAAATAACTAAATAGGTGTTCGACCGTTTTTTTTTTCATAAATCCAATTTAAGGGGTTCATGAGAGGGGTGAAATTCTGAAAAATAATTGAAAGAAACTGTCCTGACTTACTCACTCACTCATCATCGCCCAGCCAAAATTATTGAAGTTAGAAACATGACATTTTGGGGCTCTGATCGTTGTATGTCGAAAACGTCCACTAAGGAAGGAATTTTGGATATTCGGGTTCTAAAGGGGTGTTAAGGGGGTAGACTTGCATTTAATTGAATAACGATATCTCCCGATTGGTTTCCTTTGGGATGGGATACTCGGCATATAAACTCATAATTAAGAATAAGAAGACACATGTCTGAGGGTTTTTCGATGTGGTGTATATTATGAGGTGTATGTGTGAAAAGTGAGAGTTGAAGGATTCTTAACGGAGCAAGTATCTCTTAAAAGACAGAGGCAAAAAGTATGAATCTCAGGGAGAAAAATCAGCTTGAAAAAATAGTAAATAGGTGTTCGATCGTTTTTTCATAAATCCAATTTAAGGGGCTCATGGGGAGGGGTGAAATTCTGGGGAAAGAAGTCCACTAAGGAAGGATTTTAGGTAGATTTCATTAGAAAGCTAACTATTGCAATGGGTCCCATGTTTCGACTTCCGGAAAATTTCGACATATCTTCGCGTTTCACATCCCCCAGACCCCAAAAACACCGTCAGTTCAAAAGTTTATATATAATTTATTTATGTATGTATATATATATACTAGCAGTAGTACCCGGCTTCGCCCGGTGGAATGATGATAATGTTTTAAGGTCTCCTTAGAAATATAATGGACTTAAAATCTAAGTCATTTGTCCCCAAAGACAATGAGGGAGTAATATCTAGTTCATTTGCCCTTTTGATAAGGATGATAATAAAAACTACTGTTGAATTGACACGTCGAACTTACAAACTACCGTAATAGAAATACATATTTCAAAATTCACAGGCGAGGAAGGCTTATTGTGTGTGGTGGTTAATGGTGTAATGGGCGTAACATCTACTGTAGGTCATTTGCTCTTATGATGAGGATGATAAGGGAATCTACTACCGGTATTGAATTGACACTTCAACGTATAATGTACACAATGTACTGTAATAAAAATAACTATATGGCGGCTACGGTGGCGTATTTGGTAGCATGCTGAGCTTCTATGCCCAAGATAGCGGGTTCAAACCCGGCCGAAGACGTCGGATATTTTAAGAGCGTTAAAAATCCGTCAGTATGCCTTTCTTCGGAGGGGAAGTAAAGCCGGCGGTCCCATGTCAGATTTATGGCATGTTAAAGAACCTTGCACTAATTACACCTGTGTGAAGCTAAATTGGATAGGTAAACAACGCTCATAGATGTCTACATCCGTTGCCAAGAGCCGACTGCAGTGGCGTCTAGTAGCTAAGTTCCGAACTTGGCCTAGTAGTCGTTGACGGTGGCGCTTGGCGGCAAAAGTACGAACTATTTGAAGAATTCTAAGTTGCAGTTTGCACTTAAATTAAAAAACAGATAACACACACTAATACAGTCATCACAATTAACACCGGTTATCAGACAGATTCTACACACACCCAAAGTACACGGGGCTACATGACCGCGTTGTCGCAGCCCCTAAACTTAAGAACCAACCAACCAAAAATAAATATTTTAAAAATCACAGTCGAGAAAGACTTTATGCGGCGGTGATTATTGGTATGATGCGCGTAACATCTTGGTCATTTGCACTTATGATGATAATAATAAGGTAATGAAAAAATGACTACTAAACGAACATGGTGTTATTTTAAAACTGATATAGGTAATTCAGGTGTCTAGCTTCGATGTCTTCCAAAGTCTCAACCTTATTTTCTGGCTTAGGCCTGTACTGGATGCGTCTAGTGAAAGAGCGTACTGCTCGGCAAAGACAAAGAATATAGGTCCAAGCTGCACGAACCTGAGATAATCGCAGATTATGACGAAAAATGATGACACACGTTCGGGGTTCCCCGTCCTATACAGATTGACCGGGAATCACTCACTGTTTCGCAACGACCCTGTGCTGGCATCAGCATAGACAGCAGGAGATAACATGGCGGGCTTTGGAAAGTACTCTCAAGTCACCTCGCGATGAATCAGCAAGCTATTCTCACAACTGACCCCCCCCCCCAGGGTCTCACAACTTGTGGGACGTGGGTTGGCGACCACGGAACCCCAGCTGGGTCTGGCATCGCTTCTACTTCCTGCTGCCGGGCTCATTTCAGTTCTCTTTCCTGTCGGCCTCCCTTGGTCAACTCTTGTTCTCTTCCGACCCAGACTGTATTAGGGTATCCGAGGGCTAGGTAGTCTTTCAATTTCCCGCCTTAATTGGCTTTGTCTCATCTTTCCTGATACCCTCATTCTTCGAGAGGTCTGCCTTCTTTTCTTTTTCATAATATCTCCTGTCTTCTGCTCAAGGCCCTCAAAGAGGCAGGGTGTGTGTAGACCCACCACTTCTGGTACACCCTCAAGGGCTCATGACTGGTGAGTTAGGAAGCTGGCAACCCCGAGGAATTCCTGAGCTATATGCAGGGAATGGAGTGGTATGTCAGAAATTTCAAGTGGACAGTGTTACGCATCGGGTTCCAAAGGGTAAGTATACACACTTTGTTTTCGATCGGTGAACGATGTAGATTTGTACCAAAGGGCCTTAATGCGGGAAATGGAGTGGTCTGTCCGAAATTTCGAGTGGACAGTGTTACTCGTCGAGTTCCAAACGGTAATTATGTAAAATCTGGTTGAGATCGGTGAAACGGTGTATTTTTGTGCCAAGGGCCAAAATGCAGGGAATGGAGTGGCCTGTCCAAATTTTAAAGTGGACAGTGTTACTCATCGGGTTCCAAAGGGTAAGTATACAATTTTGTTTTCGATCGGTGAACGATGTAGATTTGTGCCAAAGGGCCTAAATGCGTGGAATGGAGTGGTCTGTCCGAAATTTCGAGTGGACAGTGTTACTCGTCGAGTTCCAAAGGGTAATTATGTAAAATCTGGTTGAGATCGGTGAAACGGTGTAGTTTTCTGCCAAAGGGCCAAAAATCAGGGAATAGTGTGGTCTGTCCGAAATTTAAATTGAACAGTGTTACTTGTCGGGTTCTACGGGTAAGTATATAAAATTGAGGTCAGATCAGTGAAACGGTGTAGATTTGTGCCAATCAGCCTAAATGCAAGGGATGGAGTGGCCTCGCCGCAATTTCAAGCAGACAGTGTTAGTCGCAGTGTTCCAAAGGGTAAATATACAAATTTTGGTTGAGATCGGTGAAACGGTGAGGATTTGGGACAAAGGGCCTAAATACAGGGAATGGAGTGGTCTGTCCGCAATTTCAAGCAGACAGTGTTACTCGCTGGGTAACAAAGGGTAATTTTCCGAACATTGGTTCTGATCGGTGAAACGGTGTCGATTTGTGCCAAAGTGCCTAAATGCAGGGGATGGAGTAGCCTCTCCGCAATTTCAAGCAGACAGTGTTAGTCGCAGTGTTCCAAAGGGTAAATATACAAATTTTGGTTGAGATCGGTGAAACGGTGTAGATTTGGGCCAAAGGGCCTAAATGCAGGGAATGGAGTGATCTGTCCGCAATTTTAAGTGGACAGTGTTACACGCAGGGTTCCAAAGGGTAAGTATACAAAGTTTGGTTCAGATCGGTGAAACGGTGTAGATTTGTGCCAAAGGGCCTAAATGCAGGGGATGGAGTAGCCTCTCCGCAATTTCAAGCAGACAGTGTTAGTCGCAGTGTTCCAAAGGGTAAATATACAAATTTTGGTTGAGATCGGTGAAACGGTGTAGATTTGGGCCAAAGGGCCTAAATGCAGGGATTGGAGTGGTCTGTCCGCAATTTCAAACAGACAGTGTTACTCGCAGGGCACCAAAGGGTAAGAATACGAATTTTGGTTCTGATTGGTGAAACGGTGTAGATTTGGACCAAAGGGCCTAAATGCAGGGAATGGGGTGGTCTGTCCGAAATTTTAAATGGTCAGTGTCACTCGCAGGGTTCCAAAGGGTAAATATACAAATTTTGGTTGAGATCGGTGGAACGGTGTGGATTTGGACCAAAGGGCCTAAATGCAGGGAATGGGGTGGTCTGTCCGAAATTTCAAGTGGACAGTGTTACTCGCAGGGTTCCAAAGGTTAAATATACAACTTTTGGTTCAGATCGGTGAAACAGTGTAGATTTGTGCAAAAGGGCCTAAATGCAGGGCATGGGGTGGTCTGTCTGAAATTTAATGTTGACAGGGTTACCCGCAGGGTTCCATAGGGTAAGTATACAAATTTTGGTTCAGATCGGTGAAACGGTGTAGATTTGTATACATAACAGACAGACAGACAGAGACAAACGTTGTGCTTTATATATATAGATATATATATATGTATATCAGTTTCTTGTGGACACGATAACTGCCGTAATTTTGCACCAATCACTTTGAATTTTTTCCATAATATGTATCCCTATAAAATCTCGGTCGAGTTCGTTAATGGGCAAAATCGGTCGAAGGGGGTGAAAATGGGGGGCTTTTTTCGAAAAATTGAAATTTCGCTATAACTCTCTTAATACGTGAAATATCGAATCCATTCAAAGTTCATAATATGTGTCGGATAAGTGCCAACAATTTATGTCAAATAAGTGTTTTGATAGCACGAACCATTGATCAAAGGGGTGGAAAAACGTGTTTTTTTTCGGGAAACATTAATCATATCTCTCTTAATAGGCACAATATCAAAACCGTACAAAATGGATAATATTCCCCTAATAATTACCTAAAACGTTTGTCTGAAAGAATTTTTGATATGACCCACCATTACGCCAAGGGATGAGAAAAATGATTTCGGAATTATAAGAAAATGCCAAGAGCTATCAGAGGTTGCCATGGCAACACTACTAAATTGATGAGGGATGAGCCGTTGCCATGACAACGCACTTGCACGAGATCAGATTCAGTATTTCCATCTGACTAAGCCGGCCTGGTGGTGTTGGGGTAGCGCGCCTGCCTCTCACCCGGAGTCCCCGGGTTCGATCCCCGGCTCCGTCAGGGATTTTAAAACTGACATGAGGGTTGGAACGGGGTGCACTCAGCCTCGTGAGGACAATTGAGTAGCTGTCTGACAGTGAGACAGCACCCCGATCACGAATACCAATATTAACGGCCGAGGGAACCCGACGCGCTGATCACGCGTCACCCCAATATCTGCAGGCCAAATGGCTGGGCAGCGGTCGCTTGGTCGGCCTTAGCCCGTCATGGGCTGGATGGTGCCAGGGGTTGACTTTGACACCTGACTAAGTGGGAAGCGGCTTCGGTGACGTAACTGGTAGCATGCAGAATGTCTATGCCCAAGGTCGCGGTTTCAAAGCCGGCCGAAGTCATCGGATTTTCTAAGAGCGCTAAAATCCCTCAGTATGCTTTCCTTTGGAGAGGAAGTTCCAACGTTCGTTACGAGTTGCTGGTTGGGGTGGCGTCTAGTAGCCAAGTTCACAGCTAGGTGTCATTGACGGTAGTACCTGGTAGCAACATTAGGAACTACTGCTTGAAATTGACCGTCTGCAGTCCTTACCTGAATTACAGACTAATACATCCATTAAAATTCACACCGTTTATCAGACAGATTCTACACTCACCCAAAGTACACGGGGTTAGATGACCACGTTGTCGCAGCCCCTAAACTGAGGAACCAACCAGAGGTAGATTTCATTAGAAAGCTAACTATTGCAATGGGTAGGCTACCATGTTTCGACTTCCGGAAAATTTCGACATATCTTCGCGTTTCACATCCCCCAGACCCCAAAACCACCGTCAGTTCAAAAGTATATATATATCAGTTTCTTGTGGACACGATAACTGCCGTAATTTTGCACCAATCACTTTTTACCGAATATGTATACCTATAAAATCTCGGTCGAGTTCGTTACTGGGCTAAATCGGTAGAAGGGGGTGAAACTGGGGGGCTTTTTTCGAAAAAGTGAAATATTGCTATAACTCTCCTAATATATGAAATATCGAATCCGTTCAACGTTCATACTATGTGTCGGATAAAGCCCAAACATTTATGTTTGAAGAGTTTTTTTATATCACCAACCATTGACCAAAGGGGTGGGAAAAAGTGGGTTTTTCGGGAAACATTAATCATATCTCTCTTAATAGGCACAATATCAAAACCGTACGAAATGGGCAATATTCCCCTAATAATTACCTAAAACTTTTGTCTGAAAGAATTTTTGATATGACCCACCATTATGCCAAGGGATGAGAAAAATGATTTCGGAATTATAAGATAATGCCAAGAGATATCAGAGGTTGCCATGGCAACACTACTAAATTGATGGGGGATGAGCCATCAGACGTTGCCATGACAACGCACTTGCACGAGATCAGATTCAGTATTTTCATCTAAGTGTGAAGCGGCTTCGGTGACGTAACTGGTAGCATGCAGAATGTCTATGCCCAAGGTCGCGGTTTCAAAGCCGGCCGAATTCGTCGGATTTTCCAAGAGAGCTAAAATCCCTCAGTATGCTTTCCTTTGGAGGGGAAGTTCCAACGTTCGTTGCGAGTTGCTGGTTAGGGTGGCATCTATTAGCCAACTTCACAGCTAGGTGTCGTTGACGGTAGTACCTGGTAGCAACATTAGGAAATACTGCTTGAAATTGACCGTCTGCCGTCCTTACCTGAATTAAGACTACTACAGCCATTACAATTCACACCGTTTATCAGACAGATTCTACTCTCACCCAAAGTACACGGTGTTAGATGACCGCGTTGTCGCAGCCCCTAAACTGAGGAACCAACCAGAGGTAGATTTCATTAGAAAGCTAACTATTGCAATGGGTACCATTTTCTAAGAGCGCTAAAAATCCCTCAGTATGCTTTCCCTTGGAGGGGAAATTCCAACGTTCGTTGCGAGTTGCTATCTGCGGTGGCATCTAGTAGCCAAGTTCACAGGTAGGTGTCGTTGACGGTAGTACCTGGTAGCAACATTAGGAACTACTGTTTGAAATTGACCGTCTGCAGTCCTTACCTGAATTACAGACTAATACAGCCATCCCTAAGTACACGGGGTTACAAGACCGCGTTGTCGCAGCCCCTAAACTGAGGAACCAACCAAAATCTCTGCGGGAGATATAATTTTGCGTGAAGAAGTAACAGACCGTTACATAGTTACACAACAGTGTCGAAACCTTGCATAAGGACAGTGTGACCACAAGTATAAAAATGGACCCCAAATGACAAGAAGGTTACCATTCCCATAAGACAATAAAATGTTTAAAATAAGCATAAAATGACGAAAAACAAAGTTAATTAAGCTCCAATTATAAAATACCTTCTCGCAATAAATGAGGTCTGATCCTTCTACGAAAACCTGCATATTCTGCCTATTTTAGCCTATCCCCAAGTTTGTCCGTTGAAATCTACCTCCGCCTTCCGGCGTGCCGAGAGGACTTTTTTTTTGATATTCACTCATCATCCCCCAGCAAACCTATTGCAGTTAGAAACTTGAAATGTTGGGGATATGTTTGTGGTATGTCGAAAAAGTCCACTAAGGATGGATTTTTGGATATTCATGTTCTAAAGGGGTGTTAAGGGGGTTAAACTTGCATTTCACGAGTTGTTTCATTTGGGGATGTGATATTCGGCATATAGGCTAAACTAATCATTCAAAATAAGCAGAAATATGTCGAAGGGTTTATCGATATGGTGTATATTATGAGGTGAAGGGGGAGAAAATTGGGGGGTTGAAGGATTCTTAACGGAGCATGTACTGTATCTCTTATTCAACATAGGCGATAAGTTTGAAATTCAGCGGAAAAAGCAGCTTAATAAATACGTAAATAGGTGTTCGACAATTTCTTCATAAATCCAATTTAAGGGGCCCATGGGGAGGGGTGAAATTCGGGGGGGGGGGGGGGAACAGGAAAGAAAGTGTACTAACTGATTGACTCACTTACTCACTCATTAAACTCAGCGGGAAAAACAGCTTTAAAAATTAAATACGAGGTCGACCGTTTTTTTTTTTTCATAAATCCAATTTAAGGGGTTCATGGGGAGGGGTGAAATTCTCAAAATAAATGAAAGAAAATGTCCTGACTGACTCACCCACTCATCATCGCCCAGCCAAAAATATTGAAGTTACAAACATGAAATTTTGGGGATATGTTCGTTGTATGTCGAAAACGTCTAAAGAGGTGTTAAGGGGGGAAAACGTGCATTTAATTGAATAACAATATCTCACGAGTGGTTTCATTTGGGGATGTGATACTTGGCATATATACTAATCATTAAAAATAAGCTCACACATGTCTAATGGTTTTTCGATGTGGTGTATATTATGAGGTGAAAGGGATGACAAGTGTGGGTTGAAAGATTCCTAACGGAGCGTGTATCTCTTAAACGACATAGGCGGGGAGTTTGATTTCCTCCGAGTTTCAATCAGCTTAAAAATAAATAAATGAATAAATAATTAAAATAAGTAGATGTTCGACCGTTTTTTTTTCATAAATCCAATTTAAGGGGCCTATGGGCAGGGGTGAAATTCTGGGAGAAAAATGTCCAATAAGGAAGGATTTTTGGATGTTCACTCTCATCGACCAACCGAAACTATTTAAGTTAGAAGAAGGGGATATGTTTGTTGTGTGTCGAAAACGTCTACTAAGGAGGGATTTTTGGATATTCAGGTTCTAAACGGGTGTTAACGGGGTTAAACCTGCATTTCATTGAATAACAATATGACACGACTATGACGCGAGCGAAGCGATGCTATAAATGAGATGGTGTGTGTCTGTGTATTACCCAATCACGCAAGAACCACTGGTCGATTTACATGAATTTTACATAGAAGTAACTGATTTACCTGGTTAACATGTAGGCTACTTTTGATTTCAATACTTTGCACTATTTAAAGATGGTGACCATTTTAGTGACGTCACTACACCCTTTGGTTTAAAACTTTCATATTTCCATTTCAAATAAAAAGTGAACGCTAAGAAATAGCAAACTTTTGATGGTATACACGAGGTTTAAAATTACATATTCTATCCGAAAGGTATATCCAACTGTTAGCGAGTAAAACCTAAATTTGTGCTATAAAACAAAGTCAACGCCGAACTGTGTAGTTGGACAAAATTTCCCATCCTTAATCTCCCTCTGTGCAGCACCTCACCTATCCCCTGTTTTAACAGTCATCTTCACATTTAAATTTATTTATGACGCGTAGCGAAGCACGGGTACTTCAGTTAGTCCTATTATATGTTTAATCAATAGCTTATATATTGCGCTCGTCCATTGTACATTGTACTTGTACAATTACCACTTTCAATTGTCCTTCGGCCGAACTTACAGTCCCCCTGAATGATCTGCTTATAACAAAACATTGGACAGTTCCACGTACATTATGATGATAGCACATAATACCTCCTCGTCATGAGGTACGATTTGCCTAATCTGACATTGTCTTAACTTGTACATCACACGGTACATTTACTGCGTTCTCAATAGTAATCACTTGTAATGCCGACTATAAAATTATGGCACGACTTTCCTTATTAATTGTTCTAATTAGTGCGTTATACTGCATGTTTAATATATTGATGCACTTAAACTGTTCAAGTGCGCGCGTCCCATCCTGGACTCAGGCGACGTGCGCTTCACACTATGGTTCAACTGACCTCGACTGTTCGCTCCACTGACCTTATATCGGTTTAGAGACAAATAGTAGGTCTAAAATTTCCTTGGAACTTCATCTCCTCTCTCCGTACATTTCTGGTCTTGAAATAACGTTTTCCTGGTCCATTTTGCCTCGCTGATCACATATCCATCTGTGTGCCCGAGGATGGATCGGTCAATTAATTAATATTAATTGCCTTTGTTAGCGCGTCCCAACTCCGCGTCACTGGTTTTTCCACGAAGACATGGTCAGATTATGGCGCTGGCCTCATTTCTCCAATGTCCTTGCGCGCTACATTAAATCTGCTTCGATTTCAATGTTTGATGGCTTGATAATTAGCCTCCTGGCCATTCATTCACATAGGTGCAATCCTCATGTCTCTGAGTTACTCCATTCACGAGTAATCATTAAATTATTCTGGCATCTTCTCACCCCCCCCCCCTGGACTTCTCCTTATGTATCGGGGATTCACTTGCCCATATATTAACGTCCTGCCTTGTCTCAGACAGCATAAATAGGTCATAGTGACTGGCATGGCTCCACGAAACCACGCCTCTATTCCAAGTTCATTTACAATCTGTCAAGAGTTCTCACTCTCTGCACTAAGTCCAGAATTGTATGCCTCCAACAGCCCAATACTGCAGTATTCTGCTAATATTTTCTACATTATATTAACAAATAATGTCAGAATTTGATTATATCACAACAGTGATTTAATGTGTACTTTCTCTAGGGGTTTTTATAGCTTAAACTCCCTCGAAAGATCTTGTGTTCGTTTCTTGCTGGTATCTCTAGTCTGTACTCATTTATCCCAGAGATCCATATTCGACACCAGTCAGCTTAACACCGTTGGGCTCAAGATGTAGGAAGTTATGTTTCAATAGCTGGAACTATTATAGAATATCATGTATGTGATAATTTAATGTTTTATGGGCCATACGCCAAATAATAATACATTTCAGCTCTGACGGGGAAAATATCTCTAGTCTGAGAGCTGGACCGTGATATACTTAACTTCATGAGATACAACTGAGAATCTCAACCATCCTAAGAGTTGTCACTTTTGGTTTCAAATTTACACTCCAGGCAAATGCTGGGATGAGACCTAACATTTATAGCCACCGAAAATTCTTACCCTAATCTTATCCCCAATTACAAACACGCATAATAATACAGCCATCACAACGATACGGGTTATCAGACAGATTTAACACACACCCACATACACACGCAGAGATTATATAACCACGATGTTATAATAATAATAAATAACCCGGTTCCTGGAATTAACCTGGGAGGAGTCCATGTGGCTTTTGTTACCACATGGCTCTGGGCATATGGGAGTGAAATGCGTCGTTGCTTGTCATCTGCAACCATAACTTATTGGGTTCAGCAAGAGAACCCAACTTAGCCTCTTTCACTCCAACTCCAGCATCTAACCTACAAGAGGTGCCCCTGTTAAACCGAGTAACCCAGTGGAAGGTTGGGTAATCAATCCCAGCGGGAAATTGGGTCGGTGAGCCGATCAGTGCTGGTGGCTTCAAGGCTTACAACCTTGATAGTTAAAAACCCGTTACCTTTCAGGTAACGGGTACGACTCTCGTAATACTCGAAACATGAAGAAAACAAATATTCAGAAATCTACCCCAGGTGGTAACCAATCCACCCCCTCGCAGTTTGGGGCATGCATGTCTTCGGACTCTGGGGAACCTGCACCTTCATGCTTCCAACTTATATCTAACTCTATTAAACGACAACCAAAGAAACACATCGAGTACTTTGCTACAATAAACATTAATTCTCTACTGAAAGTAGGTAAACTCAAACAAACACTTGACGTGTTGGAAGAGCACAAAGTTATGATAGCAGCACTACAAGAGACACGTTTTACCGATGAGGATGCAATCGAGTCCGGAGTGTATAGAATATTCAAGGGGAAACCTGGTGAAAGAGTTATCAAGACACTCCCACAGTTTGGTACTGGGTTTGCGGTAAACCAGAAGATGGTAGACCATATTTTAGAATTCACTTCACCTAACGGAAGGACCTCCTCGTTATCCTTCAGGTCTCGTAATAGAGCACACACAATTGTAAATTTTCACGCTCTCACAAATGATACAAACCGGAAAAACCTGGAATACGTGGAGCAATGCTGGGCAACTTTAAAAGAAACTCTGGATATGGTCCCACCTCACCATTCCATCATACTCATGGGAGACTTTAACGCACAAGTCGGGAAGGAGTGGAAGTACCGAAAGATAGTAGGCCATTATCCAGTCCATAAGAAAACAAATAGAAATGGAGAACGTCTCATTGTACTATGTGACAAGTACAACCTGGTCCTAAAATCAACAGCTTTCAAACGTCTACCTAGAAAGGCCAAGACCTGGAAGAGTCCAAATCCTATGCTTGGTGAGTTCCAGTTAGATCATGTTGCTATAGCACGACAACATCATATTGATATACAGAACGTAAAGGTATTACGAGGAGCCAACATAGACTCTGATCACTACCTTTCACTTGTCAAGATTAATTTACAACCCTTTAGGAAACAACCAAATCTTCAAAGTAGTCATAAGATACCCAGGTTAGACACTCTGCGACTGCGCGATGAGGATTGTGACTTTCAGAACGCCCTTAGGAAGAATACAGAGAAAGACGGATGGCCTGCCTTACAAAAGGCCTTGTTGGAGGCCCCTCAAGAAACTATCCCTGCATCATCAACCAAAGGCAAACACCCATGGTGGGATGTAAATTGTGATGAGGTTATAGAAGAAAGGCGTAAAACCTGGATTAGGTGGAACCAACAAAAAAATGAAGCTAGTTATGAAGCCTTCCTCCTGCAAAGGAAAGCTACAGCTAACACCATCCGCAGAGCCAAGAGGAATTATCTCAGGAGTCTAATGCAACAGGCTGAAAATGATTTTCAGAGAAACAATTCAAGAGATTTGTACAAGGGACTTAAGAAGCAAACGGCTCAGTATACAGCTCCTACCCTCATCCTCCGCGGGCCGGATGGAAAACTTCAACTAAACAATAAAGACTGCACTAAAACTCTTGCAGATTACTTCCAGAAGCTACTAAACGCAGAGGAACCTAATGAAAAGCTTATTTTCAATTAGCCTCCGTACAGGAATCCTGATTCTCAACCGCCTACAATAGAAGAAATAATGAACATCATTTCGAATGGTCTCAAGAACAACAAGGCTCCAGGTGAAGACGACATAGTAGCCGAGATGTGGAAACATGCAGATGACCAGTCCTTACAGAACATCTATCAAATCATAAAGGACATATGGGCAACAGAGTCCCTACCCGAAGGTTGGACGTCTGCTGTGATTTATCCCCTCCACAAGAAGGGAAGTAAGACAGACCTCAACAATTATAGGGGTATTTCCTTGTTACCAATTACCTACAAGATCCTCTCTGTAGCCTTGCTCAATAAAGTCACTGCACAGCTAGACTCAGAATTAGGTGAATACCAGGATGGTTTCCGTATGACCAGATCTTGCCCAGAACAGATACACAATCTTAAGACAGTTCTCACCTACACGAACCGAGGTGGCCATCCATGGGTGGTGGTTCTAGTAGATTTTCAGAAAGCTTATGACTCTGTGGATAGAGATACCCTTTTCTTCATACTACGGGAATTTGGTCTGGATGGGAAGACACTCCGATTAGTCGAAGCCACTCTGAGAAACACGACGTCCAAGGTCAGATTCAGAGGTGAACTATCCGAAAGCTTTCCAATCAGAACAGGAGTTAGACAGGGCGATGGTCTGTCCTGTATTCTCTTCAACTGTGTACTGGAAAAGATCATTAGGGAATGGAGAACGATGCTACCACCGGGAGCTGGACTGAAGCTTGGTTACTAGAGAGACAACCTCTTCGTCCCTTGCCTAGCTTTTGCTGATGACCTCATTCTACTGGCAAATAACATAGAGGAAGCTACCTACAACCTACAGAGTCTTTATAGTGTAGCAGTTAAGACTGGTTTGAAGATCAACATCCAGAAGACTCAATTTATGACCAATATCAAAGAGGCCCCTTCTAATATTCCTCTCACAGACACTACCATACGAAAGGTACCTGCAGTTAAGTACTTGGGAGAATGGATTTCTGCGAATCAGAGCGAGAACCTAGCCATAGATGCCAGATGTACCAAGTTTGAAAGGGCTTATCATTCCTGTCGTAGTATCTATTCATCTAAGTGCCTCTCCAAGGACCTCAAACTCAGACACTATAACTCCGTCGTCAAGCCATCTGTTCTGTATGCTTCTGAGTGCCTTGTAATGACCAGAAAGGGTCCACTCATAAAACTGGAGTTAAAAGAGAGGAAGATCCTGAGGATGATATTAGGTCCAATTAGAGAGGAAGGAGGCATTTACAGAATCCGTCATAATGTTGAATTGTATGAACACCAGGAGGACATCATCACGTCTATAAGGAAAAGACGCCTGGCCTTTTATGGACACTTGGCACGTCTGGATTCTGAAAGACTCAGCAAAAGGATATTAACAGTAACAGGAAGAGGCAAGGCTTCTAAGAACAAATGGATAGCGTCAGTTAAGTCAGATGTGGAACAACTAGATATCCCACTGGAACAAACTCGTGACCGTCTGCTGTTCCGTCAGGTCATCCGACAGGGCGTTTTCCCAACATCCCTTACAAGTAAGAAGACCACAGGAGCTAAGTGGACAGAAGAAAGAAGACTGATTCACATTCACAGTCAGAAAATGAGGGACTATTGGGAGAAGAAGAAAGCAACAACATTACCGAAGAGTAGATACGAGCCCCGTGGTCCTAAGTAGGCCAAATCGATAAAGAAGAAGAAGAAGAAGAAGAAGAAGAAGAATAAATAACCCCTGGCACTACTGCCCTTGAAGAGCCTAGGCCTACCAAGCGACCGCTACCCAGCCATTTAGCCTGCAGATATTGGTGTGACGCGTGGTCAGCGCAACGGGTCCCCTCGGCCATTAATCTTGCTTTTCGTGACCGAGGCGCTGTCTCACTCTCAGACAACTACTCAATTGTCCTCACGAGGCTGAGTGCACCCAGTTCCAGCCCTCACGTCAGTTTCTAAAATCCCTGACGGAGCCGGGAATCAAACCCGGGGCCTCCGGGTGAGAGGCAGGTGCGCTACTCCGACACCACAGGGCCGGCTAACCACGATGTTAGAAAGCCCTTAAATGAATCAACAACAACGTAGTGCGTTCTTTATTGTAAAAATATGAGTAGCAAACTTGGAAAAATGGATGTGTCATCCAAAAACCAACATCAAACCACACACACATATGTGCAGTCACCTCATTAGACTATTAGCTTGCCACGGTTGGTGAGTGGTCAACGTGTCGGGCTACTAACCCCAAGCTTGCAGGTTCATGATGGCAAAATTAATCTCGGGAGTTTCCGCCAGCACAAAGTTCCTCATTTCTCTACTAGAAAGCGCTATTGTGTTCAAGGGGCATAGATATCTAACCTCCTTGACTTTCATAGTGCTTCAATAAACAACGTAATTCGACATGCAAGCTACCCTTTGGGTGTCAAATAACAAAGCTTGTACCCGGCGTCCGAGACCATATGCTAGTATTATTATTATTATTAGACTATTTTCTAATTACGAATGGTAATAATATAATTGTATTAGAGAGACAACCAAGCTCAATAATTCATTTGAATTCGGAAACTCTGCCTTACTTTGCCGTACTTTTAATGAATTTAGATTTCCTTGAAGATCAATAATGTAAATAGTGTTGCATAGGCTCCTCAAGAAGGAGGCACCATTGAACGTCGCTATTTAAGTTACTACCTCAGTCAACAAAAACGTGTTTGAACACCATATTCAGTAGTGAAGTAATCACTGTTCGTTTCTTTTCTTCTTCTTTTCTTAGTCGTTTACCCTCCAGGTTGGTGGAACCCACGGACTCAGCGAGGGAACTCACCACTACCGCCTCTACGGGCAGTGTCCTAGAGCTGGGAACATCTAATCGGAGTGGATACAACTGGTGAGGTGTGATTGGCACCTCGCCCAGGCGGCCTCACCTGCAAAGCGAACAGGGGCCTCATGAGGGAAGGTAATGGATGGGCAGGATGGATAGGCAAGGAAGAGGGAAGGAGGCGGCCGTGGCCTTGAAGAAGGTACCATCCCGGCATTTGCCTGAAGACGAAGTGGGAAACCACGGAAAACCACTTCGAGGATGGCTGAGGTGGGAATCGAACCCCCTCTACTCATTTGGAACACCCGAGGCTGAGTAGACCCCGTTCCAGTCCTCATACCACTTTTCAAATTTCGTGGTAGAGCCGGGAATCGAACCCAGGACCTCCGGGGTGGCAGCTAACCATGCTGACCGCTACGCTGCGGAGGCGACATCACTGTTCGTACACGTTTAATAGTTAACTTTCACTGGAAAATTACTACAGTGTTAATTTCTTGTTTTGTTGGCTGGTTGGTTCCTCAGTTTAGGGACTGTGACAACGCGGTCATGTACCCCCGTGTATTTTGGGTGTGTGCAGAATTTGTCTGATAACCGGTGTTAATTGGGATGGCTGTATTAGTGTGTGTTATTTGTTTAAATTCAAGTAAGGACTGCAGATATTGCATTTTTTCATTTAGTTACTACTTTTGCCGCCAAACGCCACCGTCAACGACTACTAGTTCAGAACTTGCTTACCAGATGCCACCGCAGTCGGCTCCTGACGACGAACGTTGGAACCTAAAAGAGTTAGTCAAATCTTAAACCTGTAATTTATCTTCACACAGATGTAATTAGTGGAAGGTTCTTTAACATGCCATAAATCTATGACATGGGACCGCCGGCATTACTTCCCCTCCGAAGAAAGGAATACTGAGGGATTTTTAACACTCTTAAAAAATCCGATGACTTCGGCAGGGTTTGAACCCGCGATTTTGGGAATAGAAGCTCAGCATTCCACCAACTACGCCACCGAAGCCACTAAAAATTCTTGATTATATGTTTCTATATTTTCAAAAAATCTAATTTTACTTTATTATTACACCCTCATCATGAATAAAAAGGGGATATATGTATTTATTTATTTATCGTATGGCTTTTAGTGCCTGGAGTGTCCGAGGACATTTTCGGCTCGCCAGAGACTGTAGCTGCTTCAAACGGACACCCATAGGGTGAGCTACAAGTTCTGTTCAATTTCAAGTAGTTCCAACTTTCGCTACCAGATGTCACTGATGCCTAGTGGTGAACGTTGGAACTATGATTGAGCGTTCCAACGAAATCCAACCTAGAAATTTAGTTTCACACAAGTTAAGTTAGTGGAAGGATCTTTTACATGCCACAAATATATGACATGGGACCGCCGGCTTTACTTCCCCTCCGAAGGAAAGCATACTGAATGATTTTAACGCCCTTAAAAAATCCGACGACTTCAGCCGGGTTTGAACCCGCTATCTTGGGCACAGCAGTTCAGCACGCTACCAACTACGCCACCGAAGCCGCTACAAAAAGGAAGATGAAGGAACTATAACTCAAGGAAAAGAAAATATAGAACAACTCTAGGACCACGTAAAAGTGCTGACGGGACATGGAAGAAAAGGAAGAACGAGGACCTTTACCGGCACACTGAAAGCATCACTGTCTCAATGCGCAAACGACGGCTGAAGGTCTATGTACATCTGATGAGAATAGACGGGAACCATTTGACGAAGAAAGTCTTCGAGTACATTGCAAGACTGAAGGTTACAACGAAATGGGTTGAAGAAGTCAAGATAGACGCGGTTGAAATTGGAATTAGTGCCCGCCGTGATCCACAACAGGAAGATGACTCAACGTCGCATTGACAGCGTTAAGATATTTAAGGAGAATCCACCAAAATATAGGTCTAAATTGGTAATTTCTGCAGAGCAGAGGAGGATTCGATGTGAAAGAATGAAGAAGTTCTGGAAAGAAAAGAAGAAATTGGCCAGAAATCCTTAGGTTCTATGCGGGCCCTAGTTGGCCAAATTAGGAAACAATACAAAAAACACCCCTGTTGAATGACGAAAAAGCAAATGGACTGTAAAAAATATTAGGAGTGAATCATATCACGAATGCACAGAGTTTTATTAATTATTTAATTACACTAATTTGACCAAAACGCCAGCATGACGACGACATAGCACTCTCAATAATATACATACATCAACAACAAAGGAATCAAGGACTACAAAATTAGATTGGCTACCAGATAGGACAGAGCTGTTAATTAGTTGATCTTATAGCCGCTGGCGGGCTTAGCTGACGTCTAGTCTCTAATCCAGCGCCACTGACGTGTGGTTTGGCAACACACCGCCCCCACAGGAAGCAATCCTGAACAACCCCCATGGTCTCAGGTTAAGAAGAGACTCCTTGTATTCCTCATACTGCAGATTTTTCTCAAATATCAACAATGTAAATACTGTTGCCTATGCTCCTCAAGAAGAAGTAGGCTATATTTGTCCTAGGAATATATTATTCTGGTGACCCTCTACTCCGTGCATACTGTTTAAGGGACATTGGTACTGAGTTTTTGAGAAGCATAAATCATAAATCTGTTTTTTTTGGCGTAAACATATTCCTTGGACGTTTAGGAAGGAGGCACCAGACAAAATTGCCGGATCTCTCACCCCTTATTCCTATGGTCTGGGCAACCAATTACACTGCCGGGAAAAAATAGGTCACCCTTTTAGAGGTTACCAATTCACTCAAGATTTATTGTGGCAACAGTGCATATGGATTACATGAAATGATTAAATATACAGATCAATAGGTCAAGCGCTTCAGAAATACCAGGTATCGACCCATGCTGAAACACCCATATTAGTACGAGGTGTAGCCTCCACGGGCGGCAATGCAGGCACTGACTCTTGCATCCAATCGATCATACAGATGGCGAATACTGTCTTCGGATAAGTTATTCCACGCCTGCTCGACCTGTTCACACAGTTATGTAAGAGTTGTGGGTGGACGAGTCACACGAGTCACTTGTCGGCCCATCATGTCCCAAACATGCTCGATTGGCGACAAGTCCGACGATCTTGCTGGCCAGGGAAGTTATTGCACGTCTTGCAGGTGCACATTGAGTGGCATGGGCAGTGTGCGGGCGAACATTATACAATTGGAACAACACAACCCCGTCCTGTTGCAAGAACGGCAAAAGAACGGGTCTGACAACATCCTGCACGTACCGAGCGCTGGTTAGCGTTTCCACCACAAACACCGAAGGTGAACGAGAGTTCTAGCTTATCGCACCTCAGACCATAAGGACTGGGGTGGGGCCGGTGTTTCTTGAACGATGCACTCGACGAGACAGCGCTCACCAGGTCTACGTCGAACGCGCCAACGACCATGACTTTCGTGCAGACAGAATCTGCATTCATCGCTGAAGACCACGGTGCGCCATTCCATCTTTCAAGTGATCCTCTGACTGAACCAGTCGAGCCGTGCACGCCGATGCTGTGGCGTAAGTGGAAGACGGGCTAGAGGTGTGCGTGCTCGTAGTCCCACTGCTAGTAACCGGTTCGTAACAGTTCGTGTTGACACTTCTAGGCTCACAAACCCTCGCAACTGTGCTGTGGTAGCTGTACGATATGCCAATGCTGCCCTTACAAATCGACGATCCTGGTGGATGTCTGTGCTGTCTAGACGTCCAGAAGCTCGTCTACGGGTGTGAGAATGTTCACGTGACCACTGATACCAGCATCGTTGCACAACGGACACAGCACGTCCAACTTGTGTGGCAATTCTCCGAAAGGACTATCCCGCCACTCGGAAGGCCACAATTTTACCCCATTCAAACTCGATCATTTGGCTGTAGAAAGCACGACTGCGTGACCGTGGCATTCTGCTTGCTTCACACGTTTTCACCACAATGAGCCGTATGGCTGTGAGCTTTCCTTACTAAATGGTGGACACAGATGGCGCTCTGGTAGCTATGCCCCTACGCTATCTGTTGTCGGATGACGTTGAAACCCTTATCAGTACATCTACTATCCCCCAGGTGGCATCTGTCGTCATCCGATCAAAATCGACGTCGTCATTTCAGGTGACTTATTTTTTTTTCAGCAGTGTATAAATAGCGATAACCGAAAGAGATCTACTGGGTTCTTTCTAAAGACTACTTTCCTTACACTTTTTTTTTCAAAATATCCCAGGCGCATAGAGTTCCTCGAAATAAATTAGTGAAATGTTTCCTCGTTTGTGCAGATATCGGTCATAAACGATGTTACAGAATCAAAATTAAAGTTTCATTGTTTTGAGACAAGGAAATTAATATTTTAAGAAAACGTATTAAAATTCAAAACATTCAAAAAACATAGATTGTTAGCCTATGTGTATTTAAAAAAAAATATTACAGCAACAACTGTGAAGTTACTTGAGACACCTTTCTATAAAGTTAATGAAAATGTTGGATACCATGTAATATCAAAATACTGAATTTTTAACAGTAATGCTAAAGTGTGTGTAAGGACTAGAATTCGTGCGGCATTTGCATAAATATTTTACAAAAATTCTTATATATTGTACCCGTGTGAGTAATCTCCATGGCAAATATGCTCCTGCCTCCAGCTAGCTTCAGTTCTCGGCGTGTACCGTTCTCCCACTCAACAGTTGCATAATTTTGATTTGAGACTAAAAGGTATCAACTCTACAATGATAAAGCACAACTCTATTCTAAAGACTTTAATTCAGCATTAAATCATGGCTTCAAACAATATAGGAACACAATCCCAACAAACATAATACAAATTCAAACAAAATTTACTCCCACAATCCACTGATTATTCACACATTATCCTATTAAATTCACATAATTATTCAATCCTTTACCCTTAGGTTGACTTCAACATTTCACTCTCAAGTGCGCTGATGCACATGTAACTTCCATAAACACAGTCCTTTTTATCGTACGTCACCTGGTGTGACTTCTTTCATATTCACAAGAATTAATTATTTCTCACAACACATCTTACTTTACATTATGAGTGCCTTTTGTGTTTTACTTTATATTATGAGTGCCTTCTGTGTTCTGTATCTCTCTTCCCACCAAAATGCTTTAGCATGCATTAGCCAATTCATGGGTTGCACTACAAATCTACTTGCAACTCCACAATTATATAAATGTACCCCTAAGGTTCCCTTTTTATAGTTCCACTGCATGCCGTTGTGATTTCCATTCCAAAACTTTCGTTATCGCTGTGTCGGATGGTATTATTAAGCTACCGTTGCGAGCGTAGCCTGTGGCATCTAGTGCCCAACATCATAAACACCTGCCAGTGTTAGTATAAAATGCAACTTCCGACCATTCGTAAGATTGCTAAAATTTTAATCATCAGGGTGCTCTATGATTACCAATGTGTTTTTAAACCACATAAATTCATTACACAATATAACAATGTTTCCTTTCCTTACAAACAGGGTCTCAAATCTGTCCTTTCTAAACGTTAACTTTCACGGTTCGTTTTACAACTCAGCCCCCTTAGAGCGGCTCGTATACAATAGAGCGGAATGGAGTGGTCACAGCACGTGTACCATCCCTCGCTTTCTGACTCCTGGCTTTTATCCCCAAGCAGTAACAAGATTCTAAATACAATAGTGTGGTCACAATGACCCACATGATCCCATATGATTTAAACTGAATGGTATGCAATTTAGGTTCTGGTCGAGTTTCAACATTTATTCCTAACCTTAGGATATTAATAACTGGCCTCAATAGGTCCATTTCATCATATGAAGGCACGAGATTCATAAACACAGGTCGAGTTGGCTAGCCGGTATCTTAATAAATGCTACGATCAGTCACAAGCTGCCGTCAATAAGATTCGCTTCACAAGAGCCGAATCATTCACTTACAAGTTCTCGGTCGATCAGGTATGGTGCAGAGGTTTCCATTGTTCTCCTCTCACCTACCACAGGATTCGAACCCGGAACATTCCATATCCATCATCAGAGTTAGGGTACAACACTAAATACATTCTGGCACATAAAAAAATCTCTGTATGCCCGAGGCTATACGAGATTTCATACGTCGAACAGATTACCTGGCTCCATGACCCGATGCTATTATCTCGTCCTTTAATTAGTAAGAGACTTCTATCAATTACTCTACAAGCTTATTCACAAGCTGCAAATTCAATTCACTATTAAACTCTTCCATTTCCTTGCATAATTATATTCCCAATAACACAATATACTCTGATATTAAACTGCTTTTCTCAGCCCTTAAGGTATTATCTTACTGCTTGGATAGATAAATATTCCAATTAGCGTAAATATTTCTTGCAACAACATTTTATCCTGATGTATTCATTTATACCTCTTATTATCATTATTATTATTATTATTATTATTATTATTACTGACATAAATTACCATAACCCGACACAACGTAACCATTTTACTAATCGAACATCCGTGTTCGTTACGTTAAGTTTTTACATAACTGATTTGCCATTTTATAATAGTGGTAACGATTAATCCACTCACTGATGTATAAAAACATCTCAACTCTACTAAAATCAAAACAACCATAAACACTTGAGGGTCTACCTCCTAATATTGATTCTTACTGGCACATTTTATAATCCTGAAATCACATTACATGCAGTGGGCTATCTATATATATCAAGCAAAAAGTTTGTCTGTCTGTCTGTCTGTCTGTCTGTCTGTTATGTATACAAATCTACACCGTTTCACCGATCTGAACCAAAATTTGTATACTTACCCTTTGGAACCCAGCGGGTAACCCCGTCAACATTAAATTTCGGACAGACCACCCCATGCCCTGCATTTAGGCCCTTTTGCACAAATCTACACCGTTTCACCGATCTGAACCAAAAGTTGTATATTTAACCTTTGGCACCCTGCGAGTAACACTGTCCACTTGAAATTTCGGACAGACCACCCCATTCCCTGCATTTGGGCCCTTTGGTCCAAATCCACACCGTTTCACCGATCTCAACCAAAATTTGTATATTTACCCTTTGGAACCCTGCGAGTACCACTGACCACTTAAAATTTCGGACAGAACACCCCATTCCCTGCATTTAGGCCCTTTGGTGCAAATCTACACCGTTTCACCGATCAGAACCAAAATTCGTATTCTTACCCTTTGGTGTCCTGCAAGTAACACTGTCTGCTTGAAATTGCGGACAGGCCACTCCATTCCCTGCATTTAGGCCCTTTGGCCCAAATCTATACCGTTTCACCGATCTCAACCAAAATTTGTATATTTACCCTATGGAACACTGCGACTAACACTGTCTGCTTGAAATTTCGGACAGACCACGCCATTCCCTGCATTTAGACCCTTTTTGCACAAATCTACACCGTTTCACCAATCTGAACCAAAATGTGTATACTTACCCTTTGGAACCCTGCGAGTAACACTGTCTGCTTGAAATTGCGGACAGACCACTCCATTCCCTGCATTTAGGCCCTTTGGCCCAAATCTACACCGTTCCACCGATCTCAACCAAAATTTGTATATTTACCCTTTGGAACACTGCGACTAACACTGTCTGCTTGAAATTGTGGAGAGGCTACTCCATCCCATGCATTTAGGCCCTTTGGCACAAATCTACACCGTTTCACCGATCTGAACCAATCTTTGTATACTTACCCTTTGGAACCCTGCGAGTAACACTGTCCACTTAAAATTTCGGACAGACCACCCCATTCCCTGCATTTAGGCCCTTTGGCCCAAATCTATACCGTTTCACCGATCTCAACCAAAATTTGTATATTTACCCTATGGAACACTGCGACTAACACTGTCTGCTTGAAATTTCGGACAGACCACGCCATTCCCTGCATTTAGACCCTTTTTGCACAAATCTACACCGTTTCACCAATCTGAACCAAAATGTGTATACTTACCCTTTGGAACCCTGCGAGTAACACTGTCTGCTTGAAATTGCGGACAGACCACTCCATTCCCTGCATTTAGGCCCTTTGGCCCAAATCTACACCGTTCCACCGATCTCAACCAAAATTTGTATATTTACCCTTTGGAACACTGCGACTAACACTGTCTGCTTGAAATTGCGGCGAGGCCACTCCATCCCTTGCATTTAGGCTGTTTGGCACAAATCTACACCGTTTCACCGATCTGACCCCAATTTTATATACTTACCCGTAGAACCCGACAAGTAACACTGTTCACTTTAAATTTTGGACAGACCACACTATTCCCTGCTTCTTGGCCCTTTGGCAGAAAACTACACCGTTTCACCGATCTCAACCAGATTTTACATAATTACCCTTTGGAACTCGACGAGTAACACTGTCCACTCGAAATTTCGGACAGAACACTCCATTCCACGCATTTAGGCCCTTTGGCACAAATCTACATCGTTCACCGATCGAAAACAAAATGTGTATACTTACCCTTTGGAACCCGATGAGTAACACTGCCCACTTTAAAATTTGGACAGGCCACTCCATTCCCTGCATTTTGGCCCTTGGCACAAAACTACACCGTTTCACCGATCTCAACCAGATTTTACATAATTACCGTTTGGAACTCGACGAGTAACACTGTCCACTCGAAATTTCGGACAGACCACTCCATTTCACGCATTAAGGCCCTTTGGTACAAATCTACATCGTTCACCGATCGAAAACAAAGTGTGTATACTTACCCTTTGGAACCCGATGCGTAACACTGTCCACTTGAAATTTCTGACATACCACTCCATTCCCTGCATGTAGCTCAGGAATTCCTCGGGGTTGCCAGCTTCCTAACTCACCAGTCATGAGCCCTTGAGGGTGTACCAGAAGTGGTGGGTCTACACACACCCTGCCTCTTTGAGGGCCTTGAGCAAAGAGAGGAGATATTATGAAAAGGAAAAGAAGGCAGACCCCTCGAAGAATGAGGGTATCAGGAAAGATGAGACAAAGCCAATTAAGGCGGGAAATTGAAAGACTACCTAGCCCTCGGATACCCTAATACAGTCTGGGTCGGAAGAGAACAAGAGTTGACCAAGGGAGGCCGACAGGAAAGAGAACTGAAATGAGCCCAGCACCAGGAAGTAGAAGCGATGCCAGACTCAGCTGGGGTTCCGTGGTCGCCAACCCACGTCCCACAAGTTGTGAGACCCTGGGGGGGGGTCAGTTGTGAGAATAGCTTGCTGATTCATCGTGAGGTACTTTCCAGAGCCCGCCGTGTTATCTCCTGCTGTCTATGCTGATGCCAGCACAGGGCCGTTGCGAAACAGTGAGTGATTCCCGGTCAATCTGTATAGGACGGGGAACCCCGAACGTGTGTCATCATATTTCGTCATCATCTGCGATCATCTCAGGTTCGTGCAGCTTGGACCTATATTCTTGGTCTTTGCCGAGCAGTACGCTCTTTCACTAGACGCATACAGTACAGGCCTAAGCCAGAAAATAAGGTTGAGACTTTGGAAGACATCGAAGCTAGACACCTGAATTATCTATATTAGTTTTAAAATAACACCATGTTCGTTTAGTAGTCATTTTTTCATTACCTTATTATTATCATCATAAGTGCAAATGACCTAGATGTTACGCGCATCATACCAATAATCACCGCCGCATAAAGTCTTTCTCGACTGTGATTTTTAAAATATTTATTTTTGGTTGGTTGGTTCTTAAGTTTAGGGGCTGCGACAACGCGGTCATGTAGCCCCGTGTACTTTGGGTGTGTGTAGAATCTGTCTGATAACCGGTGTTAATTGTGATGACTGTATTAGTGTGTGCTATCTGTTTTTTAATTTAAGTACAAACTGCAACTTAGAATTCTTCAAATAGTTCGTACTTTTGCCGCCAAGCGCCTCCGTCAACGACTACTAGGCCAAGTTCGGAACTTAGCTACTAGACGCCACTGCAGTCGGCTCTTGGCAACGGACGTAGACATCTATGAGCGTTGTTTACCTATCCAATTTAGCTTCACACAGGTGTAATTAGTGGAAGGTTCAATAACATGCCATAAATCTGACATGGGACCGCCGGCTTTACTTCCCCTCCGAAGAAAGGCATACTGACGGATTTTTAACGCTCTTAAAATATTTGACGGCTTCGGCCGGGTTTGAACCCGCTATCTTGGGCATAGAAGCTCAGCATGCTACCAAATACGCCACCGAAGCCGCCATATAGTTATTTTTATTACAGTACATTGTGTACATTATACGTTGAAGTGTCAATTCAATACCGGTAGTAGTTTCCCTTATCATCCTCATCATAAGAGCAAATGACCTACTGTAGATGTTACGCCCTTTACACCATTAATCACCACACACAATAAGTCTTTCTCGCCTGTGAATTTTGAAATATGTATTTCTATTACGGTAGTTTGTAAGTTTGACGTGTCAATTCAACAGTAGTTTTTATTATCATCCTTATCAAAAGGGCAAATGACCTAGATATTACTCCCTCATTGTCTTTGGGGGCAAATGACTTAGATTTTAAGTCCATTATATTTCTAAGGAGACCTTAAAACATTATCATCATTCCACCGGGCGAAGCCGGGTACTACTGCTAGTAACTTCTATAAAATTATGATTTGTGGGGTACTCACATAGGCTTATCCCGGTGGCTCCAACCACTCATATCTTGCAGTATCGCCTGCCATTTGCATACTTAGCGAGGCATTTCCACACTGATAATACACATATCATAAAACCTTTGCCTCACAAACCACACGGCACTTTTCATTTCCATATTGAGGCACATAACACTGTATAACACTTGTTACAACAATAATTTTATAGATATTTCACAGATCAATACTATAAAAACCACGTCACTATTTACTTTTCTTACTGGTTGAATTTCCCTGGCAAGATATCAGAACTGCAGATGTTGACGGACTCTTCCTCGCTCCTATCCACATCCTGACTGAAAGTCTCGATCATCTGCCTACGGATTCACCAACTGTCTATCAATTATCCTTCGATAAACTTCGTGCTTTGCATGAATATGCTTACTTTTCGTCCTGAGCGTTACTTATTGGTATTCTTATGACATTTCACCAAACGCATCATAAAGTTTATCTCTTGCGCAGCCCGGCATACTAATATATGTCCAATCAATATTTTACACACTGCGCTCAACATTATACATTGTATTTATACAAATTATTACTCTCAATAGTTCTGCAAATTATATCACACGGTACATTCCCTATGTGCACAATAACAATCGTTCGTACTGCCGACTATACAAATCTGGCACGACAGTCCTTAATAAAGAGGATTATAAATGTTTTACTGCGCGGCTTCTCATACTGAAGTCCGAGCATCCCTCCTTGACTTCGGTAACGCGTATTTCGCCTAATAACGTTTATTAATTACAGTACTTATTATTACTTCATGACTTAATTTGTGCATTACACTGCACGGCGAATATACTGATTAACATAAAAAATGTTCAAGTCTTTGTGCGCGCTTCTTTCCCTGGTGTCGGGCGACATACGCTCCGCGCTAGATTCTGGTACAACTGTCCTCTCTGACCTGAGTCCAGTCCCTTATATTCGTTTCACAAGAAAAAGTAGATCGAGAATTCCCTCGCAGAGTCATCTTCTGTCCCAGGATGATTCTGGTCTTGAAATAATGCGCAAAGGGTTCCTTTTTCCTTGCTGGTCACAAAACAATCTGCGTGCTCGAGGATCGATCGGCCAATTAATTAATATTAATTGTCTTTGCCATGGCGTGGGTACGCGGCGTCCTGTAAAAATCCCCGGCACACTAGTAAGGTCACGCCGCGAACACCAAAAGTCCTGTGTTCCTGCGCAGTCCCTTAAATATGCCTCGATTTCACAGTTTAAAGGCTTGATAATTAGCCTCCCGGCTAAACATTTACATGTGTGCAACTCTCATGTCACTGCGCTGCTCCAATCACGAGTAATCAATGATTTTCACTGGGATCTTCCCCTTCCATTCACGTTTCTTTTCTGAATCGGGGAAGAACTAGATCATTAGTTAGCTCACTGGCTTGCTCCAGACGACATAAGTAGGTCAACGAGAGTGACAAGGCTCCAAGGGTCTCCTCCCACAATTCTGGAGCTATTAGTAAAATGTCAAACTCCCCAACTTCTGTGCTCAAATGCAGCATAGCTTCCTTCATACAGCCCAATAATGCTGTATTCCACTCATTTTCCCTGCATTATATTAATAAATAATGTCAGCCTCAGTTGATATCTCAACAGTGACTTCATATATGATTTCCTCTAGGGGTTTCTACAACTAAAACTCCTTCAAATGATCTCGGGTTCGTTCCTAGGTGGAACCTTCATTCTGAGTTCACAGTCTCTGAGATCCACGTTCGATACCAGTCAGCCTACCCCCTCGGGTTCATATTCCCCTTGCAAAACTTATAGAAGTCAATTGCAAGTGACCTTCTGTAAGTAACCATCAGACTGTCCTCTGTCTGTGTTTACATTAGGGGTCCTTCACCTCGTCTGGCTGCGAGTGTGTTTGTCTGGTTCCCCCTTCCACTCTGTGCTCGGCCCTAAGCTGTGCATTCTCTAGACGGAGGGTCTTATTTATTGCTTCAACCTCCCTGGCCGCTTCGACCAAGTCTTTGTAAAGTTCTTTCAAACACTGGCATTCTAGCCGTTCGTTCCTTTCACTGGGCAAGCTGCTTGTTTCTCGTTACGTCTCGCCGCGCGAACCTTCAGGCCTGACTGCCTGGCTGACTTTGCTATCCACGTTCAGTAGGGTGTGTGCTCCTAAAGCTTCCTCTTGTTCGTCAAATTCTTCTGGCGAATAATAAATTTTGAGATTGGCTGCATTCATAACGACCTCGTTTCCTGTTTCTAAATGCCTTATTCTGTATGCATTATTCTGTAGGTCTCTGATCACCTCGAACGGGCCGTGATAACCGAAATTGAACTTTTTATACTTCCGTGCTTCTGGATCTGAACTGGCTGGTTTTCTGACTAACACTTTCTCCCCAATGAGAAGCGGTCTGTGATATCGCTTCGCACGATTTCTTCTCTGGCGTCTCTCAGCCTGTGCTTGGAGATATTCGAATGTTCGCTGGATCCTCAATTCTCGTCCTGGCTGTGCGTCTACAGGTAATGGAATAACACCAGTCCATGGTCTCCCCGGTCTCTGATCCAAATGTAGAGTCATGGGCACCTGACCTGTCGCTTCGTGCACAGTATTATTTATGCAGTATTCTATTACTTCCAGGAAATCGATCCATTTCCAGTTCTCTTCAGAGCAATAAATTTTCATGTACTTATGTAATTCTCTCATAACGCGCTCAACAGGACTTGCCTCAGGATGGCGAATGGTAGATAAAATCTGCCTAATTCCTAGATTTTCCAATTCCCGACGAAATTCTGCGCTAGTGAAGCAGCTCCCATGGTCTGAGAGTAGGTTATCCGGTTTCCCAAGTATCGGAATAACTCTCTCTTCAGGCGTTTCAAAACCTGCTTTGAACTAGTCCTCTGTATGGGGCATAATACCACCATTTTTGAGAATACATCCATGGCTACAAAAATATGTCTATTGCCTCTACGTGCTCTAGGCAGTGGTCCAAAATTGTCTACACTCATTAGCTGCCTTGACTTTTCTGGTAACAACGGAATAGGTCGTTGTCTCATTAAAAAGGGATTTGGCTTTACCCTTTGGCACAAATCGCATGTCCTAATAGCATTTCTCACAGTTTCTCTCAACTTTGGCCAAGTGAATGCTTCTTTCAATAGAGCAGTGATTTTGTCTATCCCGGGATATCCAAACGCTCTGTGTGCTAGCCATACCAATCTCCTCTGCAGAGATGCAGGAATAACAATTCTTTGGCGGGTATGTTCCACATCATCCCACTTGTGTAGCATCTGATTGTACCGTACATAATCTGTTGATAATGCCTCTGCCTCTCTGTATATCGCAGTTCCCCTTGCTAAGCGTCCCTCGAAGTAATCAATCATCATCTTCAACCACGGATCTTCGCGTTGTAGGTTGGTAAGATTCTTCAAGTCATCCAAGGTCTTCTGATCTCGATTTTCAATCTGGACAGCTAGAGTTTCCTCTTCTCTTGGATATCGGCTTAATATGTCCGGTATTACATTCTCTTTCCCTGGACAGTATTCTATTTCCACATTGAACTGTTGAATATACAGGGACCATCTTGTCAACCTCTGGCTAGACAAGTCCGTTTTTAACAAAAATGTTAAAGCTTTATGGTCTGTTCTGAGGACTATTTGAAAACCATACACGAGTTTGCGCCAGTACTGCAACGCGTACAAAATTGCGAGCAACTCTATCTCTGTAATCGTGTAATTTTTCTCATGGGCCTTCAACCTCCTACTTATAAAGGAAATAAAGACTTTCTTTTCGGGCTTATCAACATTTTCTTGGAACAGCATCGCTCCTATCCCAACAAGTGATGCATCCGTCTGTATGATGAACTTCTGTGTATAATCAGGGTATCCCAGCTTCACATAATCCAAAAGCATTTGTTTTGACCTCACGAATGCTTCTTGACATTGCTCCGTCCAATTCCACCTGCCGCCTTTCTTCAATAGATCCTGCAGGGGTGCCACAGTCGTAGTATAGTTTGGGCAGTGGTTCGAAAAGAATCCAATTACTCCCAAATACTGTCGGACGTGCTTAACTTTCGTGGGTCGAGGAAAATTTCGAATTACCTCTAATTTCTCTGGGTTTGGCTTAACTCCATTTTCATCAATAACGTGCCCTAGGAATTTAACTTCCCTCTGACAGAAGTGCGATTTCTTGATATTAACCTTAAAATTAGCTTCTCGAAGGTCATCCAGCAACTTCTTCAGTTCTCTCATGTGCTCCTCCAGAGATTCTGATGTGAGTAGAATGTCGTCTACGTATCTGATGGTACTCTCTTTAACATCATCTGATAGATTGCGATCTAACGCTCTTATCAGGGCTGAACCAGCTGTTTTCAAACCAAAAGGTAGCCTTAAAAATGTATATGTATGTTGATCAAACATAAATCCTGTCAACTGACTAGTTTTCTTCTCTAATTCAAGATGGTGAAAACTTGTAGTGATATCTAAATTTGTGAATATGGTCTTCCCTTTGAACTTCCTGAGGATTTCTTTAATAGGTGGCACTTGGTCGAACTCCGGAATTACCTTCATATTTAAGTGTCTCAGGTCCAGGCATCCTCTGACAGTCCCGTCTGTCTTAGGTACGATTACCAATGGGCTTACATAAGGCGTAGGTGTTTTCTCAATAACACCGGCCTCCAACATCTCATGAATTGCCTCTTTCACCTTAGCATAGTGCTTTTCGGCTATAGGGTAGGGTTTCTGCCTAAATGGTGTCCAGACACTAACTTGGAAAGCATAAGTGAAGTTCTTTATACGACCAGGTCTCGAGTCAAAGACTTCCTTCTGTTCCAACAATAATTTCTTCAGATTTTCTTTCTCCTTTGGCCCAATTTTTGCTTCTTCAAGTTTTTCCGAAATATGTTCTTCCAGTTCGGGTTTCAGATCTTTCTCCATGTCTGCGGCTAGTGTTTTCAGTTCCTCTTCTAACTGCTCAATAGCTAACACTTCTTCCTCAGCCACGTCTCTGTATGTATGCCATGCTTGTTCATCTGTCCCTGGTTCATTCTGATTGAGTGAGACCTCTAAGCCCTCGGCTTCCTCATTCACATGGAACATAACTCTGTCCTGTGATAGGTCTATTACCACTCTGTATTCCCTTATAAACTCTGCCCCAATAAGCAGGTTAAAAGGCAGTTTGTTTACTAGTAGAAAACTCTGTGAAAACATAGAGCCTCCTATCTGTAAATCTAGGATTACCTGATATTTGCATATCATCGTTCTGTCTGGAATTACACCTTTTATTTTGACACTTGAGATAGGTATTTTCAAAACATTCTCTTTCTGGGCTATTTTGTTATACAAAGCTTGTGTCATAAGACACACTGTTGAACCCGTGTCTAATAGACTTCTTATTTTCAACCCTGCCACTCTTACCATTATAATAGGCAATTCTCTCTTGACCATGACCTGTGATCCTCCTGTATCCTCGATTAACTCCTCTGGTTTGGCTATCCAATTGATGATGTTGACCGACTTCCATCCATCATTTTCTAACTCTTCTAATTTTGGAGTTTTTTTTTCTACAGCGCCAGTCCCCTTAGAGTTTCTTCTCTTGTTCACTGCGCTGTAACTCCAAACTCTTGGCTCCGTCTCCATATCTGTCTGGCGACGTCCTGTTCTGCATAGCTTCTTGCCAGCGGACTTGTTGCTTCTGGGGCTATTCTCCCCTTTCATCGAGGTATCGCAATGAAGCGTGATATCGTTCCTCTACCTCGTCATCGAAGTTACGTCTTCTTCCCTGGGGTCTCCAATTCCTATTGTTGCCTTCTTGGCCATTGTTACCTCCATTGTTTTGGTACGGTCTACCCCTGGTATTCTGTTTATTCCAAGAATTCCGGCCTCCTCTTCCTCTACCAGCATTCCCTTTGTACTTCGGCTGCCATCTTCTGGGTTCCTGTTCCCATTGACGTCCATTGGAATCTAACGTTTCAGTGCTAGTAGCTTTGTTGTTCTTCGGAGCTTGGTACTAGTCAGTCTGCGTGTTGGTCACGTGTACCTGTTCCACGGTTCGATTCTGACGCATAGTATTTGATGTCGTGAGGTCCAGTTGCCTAAGAACTGTCTCCATTTCTATTGCGGTTTTTGCATTTGCCGAGATCAGCAGCCTTTGGATTTCGTAAGGAAGCTGCTTGGCAATAGCAATACATAGCTCCAGCTCGCTAGGTTTTTGGTCCAGTCCTTTGAACCGACACATCTGAGAGACGAAGAATTCTGCGTACTTCGTTGGATTATTGGTGCTGTATCTTTTTGAATACAAATCCAATCGTAAATTCTGTTGTGTTATTGGATCCCAGTACCGTTTAAAAAGGCCTCCCGAAACTCCTATACAGTATCGAAAGTATAACGGAAGCTGCGAAACCATAACGCACATTCTCCCTCTGTTAGTTTCTCGATGGCTCGTAGCCTGCGCTCTTGTGGTATCCGCGCATCATTCAAATATTCAGACACTTCTTTCAGCCAATACTTCGGTGTCATAATACAATGGATACCTGAAAATTTCCTTGGTTTCTCTTCGCTTGCTCTAATGACGTTTATCACCTGGGTGTGCATAGCATTTTCATGCGGCGTAGAGGCTGCAACTGGTACACCTGGCGTCATATAAGTACTTTCGCCTGGGCCTGTAGCATTCCTCATTATAGGTTGGGTTTCCAAATCTGCCCACCTTGTTTTCCTCATATCTTCCACGCTACCTTCACTTGACTTAGGATCTTTCATCAGGGTTTCCTCCTGTGCGATTATCCTAGTCTCCATTTGATTGTGGCGCATCTCTGCTCTTTCCAGTCGAATAATTACCTCCTTTTCGATTCTGGTAAGCCTATCTCTATTCTCTTCGGCCACTTGAAATATTTTCTACTTATCTTCCTTCAGGCATTGCTTGATATGGGAGATTTCATCCTCTATATCTTCCTTTATTTGAGCAAGGGTCTTGCCGCTTGCCTCTGTCTTCTGGCCTTCTCTCACTTCGAGTTCTTCTCTCAACCCTTTAATTTCCTCTTGAATGTGTCCATTGACCTTTGACATTTCATTTCGGACCTTAATAATTTCACCTATGTTCTCCTCTTGCCTTTTATTAACGATGATAATGTCACTGTGAATTTGGTCCAATTCTTGATGAACTTTGCTCATCTGACCTTTCATGTTGCCTACTAGATCTTTACTTTCATTAGCGATAGCCTTAATCTCTCCTATTTGCTGACATTGATCTAATATGTTCTGATCCTGTTTCTTTAGATCACCGTTAATCGCTCTAGCATAACTTTTCAATTTCTCGTCCCATTTATTGTCGTTTTCTTCTAACCTCTGATCAACCGTTCTAGTAAATTCTGAAACTGTTTCGCTTGGCGTTCGAGATTCGCCTCATTTTGGATTTGAATATCCTTAATGTCATTAGACAGCGCATCTAACCTACTGTTGGTTTCATCCTGCGCATGCTTACACGGCTGTAAATTACTTTCAAGCTTGGCTTCTATAGCCTCGAAACGTTTATCTGTCTTAACCTGCATTTCTGATATAATACTTACAACGGTTTCAGTTACTTCGGTCTTAATTGTTTCTTGCATTTGACCTAGCTTATCATTTAATTCAACCTTATTTGCATCCAATCAGTTGTTTATTTCAACTGGATTAGCATTAATTGCCAGCTGATTGGCATCCAAACGATTACTCAATTCAACCTGGTTGTTATTCATTGCAACCTGATTTGCATTAATTGCCTCCTGATTGGCATCTAACCGAGTGTTTATTCCATCCTGGAAAGGCTTGGCTTCCAGCTTATTCTGTTCATTAACAGCGTCAAAATGCTGCCTTAACCCCGCAATCACCTGCAAAATCTCCTCTGTACCAGCCTTTCTTACAACAATACACTTTGAGATACAGGCAGGCTTCTTGGAAACATGTGTGGATTCGTTTTGAAGAGAGACACAAGACACTGCACACATATTGCAAGATTGTACTAAAAACTTTGAATTTTAGGATAAATTGTGGATTGGGTGTGTGGCGCTCATACCCTTGGGTAATTCTCTTCTCAATAGAGAGATTCTGCGTTACGTCAAAAGCCTACTGAACTCAAAAATCACTCAAACACAGTTTGAGGCAAAAATAATTACTATGGTTTTCCCCATGAAATACCATAAAAATCTATAGGGTTTCCCTAAATCCCATAAGCTCCACAAACCTGGGCGCCATGATAAATAAAGTATCAACTCTGCGCCTATGGTGACCTGTATTTTAAACTGGCCCACATATCGGCGCCATGATAATAAAATGAACCATGCTTTGCCATGATAACTAAAATGAGAGTAGCTTGCAATGTCAAGATACACATATTGCACTACTGAGGCGATTCCACGGTAGAATAATACCGCCCCATGTTACCTGGATCATGGTAAATAAGGTGTTTATCAAAATTTATATTGTTTGTATCGGAGCATAGCTAAGGTTAGGTGCGGTCATCCCCTAATTCATATTATTCGATACTTTAATAGAGTTGTTTGCTCTAAATCTAGACCGACTTAAGTTGTACCTATAGCTCAAATCACTGTACAGGACATAAATCTCCATATACCCATGTGAGTAATCTCCATGGCAAATATACTCCTGCCTCCAGCTTGCTTCAGTTCTCGGCGTGTACCGTTCTCCCACTGAGCAGTTGCATAACTTTGATTTGAGACTAAAAGGTATCAACTCTACAATGATAAAGCACAACTATATTCTAAAGACTTTAATTCAGCATTAAATCATGGCTTCAAACAATATAGGAACACAATCCCAACAAACATAATACAAAATCAAACAAAATTTACTCCCACAATCCACTGATTATTCACACATTATCCTATTAAATTCACAAAATTATTCAATCCATTACCCTTAGGTTGACTTCAACATTTCACTCTCAAGTGCGCTGATGCACATGTAACTTCCATAAACACAGTACCTTTTTATCGTACGTCACCTGGTGTGACTTCTTTAATTTTCACAAGAATTAATTATTTCTCACAACACATCTTACTTTACATTATGTTCTCAAAACACATCTTACTTTACATTATGAGTGCCTTTTGTGTTTTACTTTACATTATGGGTGCCTTCTGTGTTCTGTATCTCTCTTCCCACGAAAATGCTTTAGCATGCATTAGCCAATTCATGGGTTGCACTACAAATCTACTTGCAACTCCACAATTATGTAAATGTACCCCTAAGGTTCCCTTTTTTTGTTCCACTGCATGCCGTTGTGATTTCCATTCCAAAACTTTCGTTATCGCTGTGTCGGATGGTATTATTAAGCTACCCTTGCGAGTGTAGCCTGTGGCATCTAGTGCCCAACATCATAAACACGTGTCAGTGTCAGTATAAAATGCAACTTCCGACCATTCGTAAGATTGCTAAAATTTTAATCATCAGGGTGCTCTATGATTAACAATGTGATTTTAAACCACATAAATTCATTACACAATATAACAATGTTTCCTTTCCTTACAAACAGGGTCTCAAATCTGTCCTTTCTAAACGTTAACTTTCACGGTTCGTTTTACAACTCAGCCCCCTTAGAGCGGCTCGTATACAATAGAGCGGAGTGGAGTGGTCACAGCACGTGTACCATCCCTCGCTTTCTGACTCCTGGCTTTTATCCCCAAGCAGTAACAAGATTCTAAATACAATAGTGTGGTCACAATGACCCTCATGATCCCATATGATTTAAACTGAATGGTATGCAATTTAGGTTCTGGTCGAGTTTCAACATTTATTCCTAACCTTAGGATATTAATTACTGGCCTCAATAGGTCCATTTCATCATATGAAAGCACGAGATTCATAAACACAGGTCGAGTTGGCTAGCCGGTATCTTAATAAATGCTACGGTCAGTCACAAGCTGCCGTCAATAAGATTCGCTTCACAAGAGCCAAATCATTCACTAACTAGTTCTCGGTCGATCAGGTATGGTGCAGAGGTTTCCATTGTTCTCCTCTCACCTACCACAGGATTCGAACCCAGAACATTCCATATCCATCATCAGAGTTAGGGTACAACACTAAATACACTCTGGCACATAAAAAATATCTCTGTATGCCCAAGGCTATACGAGATTTCACACGTCGAACGGATTACCTGGCTCCATGACCCGATGCTATTATCTCGTCCTTTAATTAGTAAGAGAACTCTATCAATTACTCTACAAGCTTATTCACAAGCTGCAAATTCAATTCACTATTAAACTCTTCCATTTCCTTGCATAATTATATTCCCATTAACACAATATACTCTGATATTAAACTGCTTTTCTCAGCCCCTAAGGTATTATCTTACTGTTTGGATAGATAAATATACCAATTAGCGTAAATATTTCTTGCAACAACATTTTATCCTGATGTATTCATTTATACCTTTTATTATCATTATTATTATTATTATTATTATTATTATTATTATTACTGACATAAATTACCATAACCCGACACAACGTAACCTTTTTACTAATCGAACATCCGTGTTCGTTACGTTAAGTTTCGACATAACTGATTTGCCATTTTACAATAGTGGTAACGATTAATCCACTCACTGATGTATAAAAACATCTCAACTCTACTAAAATCAAAACAACCATAAACACTTGAGGGTCTACCTCCTAATATTGATTCTTACTGGCACATTTTATAATCCTGAAATCACATTACATGCAGTGGGCTATAACTTCTATAAAATTATGATTTGTGGGGTACTCACATAGGCTTATCCCGGTGGCTCCAACCACTCATATCTTCCAGTATCGCCTGCCATTTGCATACTTAGCGAGGCATTTCCACACTGATAATACACATATCATAAAACCTTTGCTTCACAAACCACACGGCACTTTTCATTTCCATATTGAGGCACATAACACTGTATAACACTTGTTACAACAATAATTTTATAGATATTTCACAGATCAATACTATAAAACCCACGTCACTATTTACATTTCTTACTGGTTGAATTTCCCTGGCAAGATATCAGAACTGCAAGTGTTGACGGACTCTTCCTCGTTCCTATCCACATCCTGACTGAAAGTCTCGATCATCTGCCTACGGATTAACCAACTGTCTATCAATTATCCTTCGATAAACTTCGTGCTTTGCATGAATATGCTTACTTTTCGTCCTGAGCGTTACTTATTGGTATTCTTATGACATTTCACCAAACGCATCATAAAGTTTATCCCTTGCGCAGCCCGGCATACTAATATATGTCCAATCAATATTTTACACACTGCGCTCAACATTATACATTGTATTTATACAAATTATTACTCTCAATAGTTCTGCAAATTATATCACACGGTACATTCCCTATGTGCACACTAACAATCGTTCGTACTGCCGACAATACAAATCTGGCACGACAGTCCTTAATAAAGAGGATTATAAATGTTTTACTGCGCGGCTTCTCATACTGAAGTCCAAGCATCCCTCCTTGACTTCGGTAACGCGTATTTCGCCTAATAAAGTTTATTAATTACAGTACTTATTATTACTTCATGACTTAATTTGTGCATTACACTGCACGGCGAATATACTGATTAACATTAAAAAAGTTCAAATCTTTGTGCGCGCTTCTTTCCCTGGTGTCGGGCGACATACGCTCCGCGCTAGATTCTGGTACAACTGTCCTCTCTGACCTGAGTCCACTCCCTTATATTCGTTTCACAAGAAAAAGTAGATCGAGAATTCCCTCGCAGAGTCATCTTCTGTCCCAGGATGATTCTGGTCTTGAAATAATGCTCAAAGGGTTCCTTTTTCCTTGCTGGTCACAAAACAATCTGCGTGCTCGAGGATCGATCGGCCAATTAATTAATATTAATTGTCTTTGCCATGGCGTGGGTACGCGGCGTCGTGTAAAAATCCCCGGCGCACTAGTAAGGTCACGCCGCGAACACCAAAAGTCCTGTGTTCTTGCGCAGTCCCTTAAATATGCCTCGATTTCACAGTTTAAAGGCTTGATAATTAGCCTCCCGGCTAAACATTTACATGTGTGCAACTCTCATGTCACTGCGCTGCTCCAATCACGAGTAATCAATGATTTTCACTGGGATCTTCCCCTTCCATTCACGTTTCTTTTCTGAAACGGGGAAGAACTAGATCATTAGTTAGCTCCCTTGCTTGCTCCAGACGACATAAGTAGGTCAACGAGAGTGCCAAGGCTCCAAGAGTCTCCTTCCACAATTCTGGAGCTATTAGTAAAATGTCAAACTTCCCAACTTCTGTGCTCAAATGCAGCATAGCTTCCTTCATACAGCCCAATAATGCTGTATTCCACTCATTTTCCCTGCATAATATTAATAAATAATGTCAGCCTCAGTTGATATCACAACAGTGACTTCATATATAATTTCCTCTAGGGGTTTCTACAACTAAAACTCCCTCAAAAGATCTCGGGTTCGTTCCTAGGTGGAACCTTCATTCTGAGTTCACAGTCTCTGAGATCCACGTTCGATACCAGTCAGCCTATCCCCTCGGGTTCAATATTGAATACTAATTAAACAATGCCATTAACATTTGGTATATATGCTATTTATAAGCCTAGCATTTGCTGTATACATTTCAGGAAATTGTGTTCTTAAATATGGAAGTAAAAAAACTCAGTACCAATTTTCCTTATAATAATAATCATTTATTGCAGCTAATAGCCATGCCGAGATACAAAACTAATACTGATAACATATCCATTAAAGTGTCTATATAGGCCTACAAAGTGTCTGACTGTTTCTGATTGCTATATAGTTATTCGCAGCAGAAGCGTGTTAGCGATACTTTCCTCTTTTAGTTTTGACGCCACTAGATGAATGTTCCTTCACATATTTTTACCCTAATTTCATTTTATGAAAAATATAGGCTTATGAGATCACCTTTTATCCGTGTGTCTGTGTGTGCATGTGTGTGTGATTCGTATGTATGTACCCCCCCCCCCCACGCTCCCCTGAATATATTCTAAACGGCTGGAGCGTTTTCAATGAAACTCGGTAAGAGCATAGCACCATTCTGGCCGACCCCCAACGTGCCCTTCAAATGTTATTGTTTCTCATCAATCCAACATGACGCTGTGCGAGTATTTAACTAGCATTCAGTATCTCCGAAACTATTACCGATATCACCCCGAAATTTTGTACGGTGATAGAGGGCACTACGAGACAATCGCCTATGAGACTCTCAAAAACCTGGTAACTACAAAACCAACATGGCTGCCAAGCGAATTTGAGACTTTAAATAGACTTTTCTCGCGATTTAACCATCCAATCGTAGTGAAAGTTGGTACAGCAAATGTATATACACATTTTAATGCACTGACAACTAATTTAGTTCAATTGTTTACATAACCTCAAATTGGCGGCTGTGCTAAATATTTCACTGGCATTCTATATCTCCGAAACTATCACAGATATCACCGTCAAATTTTGTATGGTGATAAAGGGCACTGCTACAAGTTTAACTATGTAACTTTCAAACACCTGTAAAGTACAACACGAGCATGGCGGCCAAGCGAATTTGAAACATTTTAATAGACTTTTCTCGTGATTAACAATCTGAGTGCGGTGAAATGTGGTACAGTAAATGATTACACATATCGAAACGCACTGACATCTAATTTAGTTCAATTGTTTACGTAACTTCAAGATGGAGGCTGTGCGAAATTTTAAAATTAAGTTTTCATTTCTTGTGTCGTAATTATGGGATCGAAGTGAAAGTTTGAATAATGAAGCTACGCAATAATTTTCCCTTAATGGTTCATAACTCTATGATCTACACATATTACCATCCAATATGGCGAGCATCCGAAATATTTTGACGGTTCTCAATATCTACGAATCTTTTACAGCAATCAAACTGATATTTTTATGTTCGTATAGGCTATGAACATAAGTTCACCTATAGGACTTTCAGTTACCTGGTGAGCACAAATCCAACATGGCGGAGACGCGAATTACAAATATTTAAATGAACGTTTCTCGCTATTTAGCGATCCGAGCGCAGTGAAACTTTGCACGTTAAATGCTCATACAAATGTTAATCCACTGGCGTCTAATTTAATTCAATTGTTTTCATAACCACAAGATGGCAGATGTGCGAAATTTTAAAATCTCGTTTTTACTTCTTGTGTCCTAATCATGCGATTGAAGTTTGAATACCACACGTACACAATAATCTTCAGGACATAGTACATAAATAACAATCCAACCTGGCGACCATCTGAAATATTTAGACGGTTCTCAATATCTACGAGTCTATCACAACAATCAAACTGAAATTTTGTATGTTGATAGAGGCAATTAACATGAGTCGGATATATAAAAATAGGCTGAAAAGTTCTTCACGGAACTACTTGTTTTTCGGTAGATTTCATTAGAAAGCTAACTATTGCAACGAGTACCATGATTCGACTTCCGGAAAATTTCGACATATCTTCGCGTTTCACAACTCCCTGACTTCAAAACCACCGTCAGTTCAAAATTATATATATATATATATATATATATATATATATATATAATGTATGTATATATGTAAAAATATCAGTGTCTTGTGGACACGATAACTGCGGTAATTTTCCACCAATGACTTTGAATGTTTTACATAATATGTATCCCTAGAACATCTTGGTCGTGTTCGCGTTGTTGCAGCCCCTAAACTGAGGAACCAACCAACATCTCTGTGGGAGATAAACTTTTGCGTGAAGAAGTAACAGACGGTTAGATAGTTACACATCAGTTCCAAACCTAGCGTATATGACAGTGTGACCACAAGTATAACAAGTAGTTCCGTGAAGAACTAAAGCCTATTTCCATGTATCTTACTTATGTTAATTGCCTCTACCAACAGACACAATTTCAGTTTGATTGCTGTAATAGATTCGTAGATATTGAGAACCGTCTGATATTTCAGATGGTCACCATGTTGGTGTATTATATATGTAGGTCTTAGGGTTATGTACTGTTAGATGAAGATTATTGTGTAGGTGTAGTAGTCTATTCAAACTTCAATTGCATGATGAGAACACAAGATTTTAAAATATTGCACAGCTACCATCTTGTGGTTATGGACACAATTGAAATAAAATTAGATGCCAGTGGATTAACATTTGTATAAGCATATACCGTACAAACGTTAACTGCACTCGGTTGGTCAAATTGCCAGAAACGTCCATTTACATATTTATATTTCGCGTCACCGCCATCTTGGATTTGTGATCACCAGGTTATTGAAAGTCCTATAGGTGAACTTATGTAGGCTATATAGCCCCTATGAAAATAAATCTGTTCAGTTTTATTGCTGCAATAGATTCGTAGATACTGAGAATCCTCTAAATATTTCGAATGGTCACCATGTTGGATTGTTATATGTATAGGCCATAGAGTTATGGACCATTAAAGGAACATTATTGCATAGGCTATTATTCAAACTTTCACTTGGATCGCATGATTACGACACAAGAAAAGAAAATCTAATTTTAAAATTCGCACAGCCGCCATCTTGAGGTTTTGTAAACAATTGAACTATACCAAAATTAGTTGCCAGTGCATTACAATGTGTATAAACATTTGCTGTACCAAGGTTCATTTCATTTGGATCATAAAATCGAGAGAAAATTCTATTTGAAACTTTCAACTCCCCCCTATTCGATCTCGACCGAGATGTTATAGGGATACATATTATGTAAAAAATACAAAGTGATTGGTGCAAAATTATGGCAGTTATCGTCTCCACAATAAACTGATATATGTATATGTATATATATATACATAAATCTCTACTTAGTATAAAACAAAGTCCCCGATTTGCGTTTGTTACGGGTAAACTCGAGAACCACTGGATGGATGTTAATGCGGTTTCCACCGTTCTGTAAAGGATATCTCGAGGATTATTTCTGTAGAAAATAATTTATTTATGATCAAAGGAAGCCGAGCAGTAACGATTTCAGTGGAAAAGTCGAAAGAAAGAACTGGCGTCCGAGCGTTTTGTAAGCTTACGCTGGGCAAACCGTTAAAAATATCTCAATATTATGAGTGTAGGAATTGTTCAGCATGAAAAGTTCTACAAAAAAGTCCGGGAGAGCATATGTCTATCTTCAATACATCGCCCACTATGAGTGTTGTTACGTTTTAATTTCTTCCAAACATGTCCAATCAACTACTGAGGCGACAGAGTACGAGCTAGCTAAGGGCGAGTCTATCATCTCTGTTACAGCCTAGCTAGCGGGCGAACCTATTGCCCCAGATAGAAGCCAGCAGCAAACCGTCCAGTCGTGTTGAGTTAATGCTCTTGAAAAGGGTGATTGTGTTTGGAGTCTCCCTGGAAGTGAAACTCGGGTTTTCTTCATTTCGCCTGTGAAACAGAGTCAAGTTAAGATTGGACGGAAGGGGGATTTGAGTTTCATTCACCTCGCCATTCCCTGGAAGTGCAACTCTCATTTCGCCTGTGAACTTTTCGTTCCGAAAAATTCACAGTCAATTTAGATTGGACGGAAGGAGGATTATATTATATTAAATTATACTGATTGGCGTATAATCTCAACTTAGTATAAAACAATGTCCCCGATTCTTGGATGTTACGGGTAAACTCGAGAACCCCTGGATGGATTTTTATGCGGTTTTCACCATTCTGGAAAGGATATCTCGAGGATGATTTCTGTAGAAAATAATGTATTTATGATCAAAGGAAGCCGAGCAGTACCGATTTCGGTGGAAAAGTAAAAACAAAAACTGGCGTCCGAAGTTTTGTAAGCTTACGCTGGGCAAACTGTTAAAAATATCTAAATACTATGAGTGTTAGAATGGTTCAGCATGAAATGTTCCATAAAAAAGTCCGGGAGGGCATGCCTATCGTCAATACATCGCCCACTATGAGTGTTTTTACGTTTTAATTTCTTCCAACCATGTCCATTCAAATACTGAGGCAACAGTTTACGAGCTATTTAAGGGCGAATCTATCATCCCTGTTACAGCCTAGCTAGCGGGAGAACCTATTGCTCCAGATACAGCCAGCAGCAAACCGTTGAGTCGTATTGAGATAGGACTTCTGAGAAGGGTGGTTGTGTTTGGAGTTTCCCTGGAAGTGCAACTCGGGTTTTCTTCATTTCGCCTCTGAACTTTTCGTTCCGCAAAATTCACTGTCAAGTTAAGATAGGATGGATGGGGGATTTGTCTTTCATGCACGTCGCCATTCTTAAATTACGTCTGACAAGAATTCGTTGCACATGCATCTCCATGATAATATAACTAATAGTCCAGTCAGTGATTTTAACCCATCATGCCGAGACGTAAAACGGATATTGGTCGTTGTTCATTGACAGAGGAGAAAAAAGAGCGCTTATCACGTAATGCATTCTCCCGGATGAAGACGGGACGGGTTGCTAGTTATATATATACTTTTGAACTGATGGTGGTTTTGCGGTATAGGGGATGTGAAACGCGATGTCGAAATTTTCCGGAAGTCGAAACATGGTACCCATTGCAATAGTTAGCTTTCTAATGAAATCTACCGAAAAACAAGTAGTTAACAGGCTTTTGGAAGTCTCATAGATGAACTTCTAGTAGTGCCCTTTATCTTCGTACAAAATTTCAGGGTGATATCAGTAATAGTTTCGGAGATATAGAATGCCGGTGAAATATTTAGCATAGCCGCCATCTTGAGGTTCTGTAAACAATTGATCGAAATTAGGTGTCAGTACATTACAATGTTTAAAAACATGTACTGTAGGCCTACCAAGTTAAATTGCGTTTGGTTTGTTAAATCGCGAGAAACGTCTATTTAACAGTCGCAAATTCGCTTGGCCGCCATGTTGGTTTTGTAGTTACGAGGTGTTTGGAATTCCTTTAAATGAACTTCTAATAGTTCCCTTTTATCACCGTATAAAATTTCAGGGTGATATCCGTAATAGTTTCGGAGATATTGGATGCTTGTGAAATATTTCGCACAGCCGCCATGTTGGATTGGTGAGAAGTTAAAAAAATGAAGGTCACGGTTGGCGTTGGCCAAAATTGTGCTATGACCTTATTGAGTTTCGTCGAAATCACTATTGCCGTTTAGAAGTTATTTGAGGGACACACACACTCGCACATCACACACACATACGCACACACACGGACAAAAGGTGATCACATAAGTCTATTTTTTTTCATAAAATGAAAATAGGCTAAAAAATATGGACCCCAAATTACAAGAAGGTTACCGTCCCCATAAGACAACAAAATGTTAAAAATATACATAGAAAGACGAAAGAAAATTTAATTAAACTCCAATTACATTGTAAAATACTTTCTCGCAATAAATGCGGTCTGATCCTTCTACGAAAACCTATCCCCTAGTTTGCCCGGTGAAATCTACCTCCGCCTTCCGGCGTGCCGAGAGGATTTTTTAATGGAATACATACATTCTGAAGCCTAGAGACTTTCCGGCTTAATTACCGTATTGTAATGTCGGATGTTAGTTGCAATAGAAAGATTTTTCTTATTGTAGGTATTCATTTAGTCCATTTACTTATTTATTTATGTATCTTCCTATTCGGTCGCTTGAACCGCTAAAAAAAAAGGATCATGGTGCTTGAGTTTTATTTGTAGTTGTCTGCCCCTTCTAGTGTTCTTGGTGGATTGCTTGGCGGCTTTGAGCCTTTCCATTGGACCAGTAATCTTTCATTTTCTTGGAGAACTCTATCTTGCGTTCCTCGGACCATTTCCTGGACGCGTTGTGGTGAACTTCTGTACTGGATGAGAGGAAAGACCTGGTTTTAATTGTCAGACGGTAGCTACTCCTGTCATTTAGTTGTTCGGCAAGATTCATTTATTGGTGCCTTTATTGTGGCGAAGTTAGGGCTCTAGGCCTTATAATTGAAATGTAATGTTTCTCAGTCGGTCAATATGGTTCCCACGACTTCTGCTTCTCAGGGTTTCACCTCTTCATGAAGATCATCAGAGAGACATTTGAAAGGCGGAAGCAGCTAGCACTTTCCGGTGAGTATACCTTTACCGTCATCTTATCAAGCAAAGGGTGGAAGGAAGCATTGGTTGGTTGGTTCCTCAGTTTAGGGGCTGCAACAACGCGGTCATGTAGCTCCGTGTATTTGGGGTGTGTGTAGAATCTGTGATGGCTGTATTAGTGTGCTATTTTAATTCAAGTACGGACTGCAGACATTGAATTTTTTCAAGTAGTTCCTACTTTTGCCGCCAATCGCCACCGTCAATGATCATCTAGTTCAGAACTTAGTTACCAGATGCCACCGCAGTCGGCTCTTGACTACGAACGTAGGAACCTAAGAACGTTAGTCAAATGTTTAACATATATATAATTTAGCTTCACACAGGTGTAATTAGTGGAAGGTTCTTTAACTTGCCATTAATCTATGACATGGGACCGCCGGCTTTACTTCACCTCCGAAGGAAGGCATACTGAGGAAGGAAGGATAATATACTCAAGAGGGACCGACTGTTGCGCGTTTCTGGGATTATTGCTGGTCGCCATGGATATTCAATGTATGTCTATCCCTTATTAACCACGTTTTCAATGGGATCGGGGATGAGATTTGATGGAATTATATGTGGTTGATGGTTTTTACTGTCGGGTGCCCTTCCTTACGCCAACCTTATCAGAGAAGTTAATGAGAGATGAAATGAATGAAGATGAAACTGGACAAATTCAATTTGAAGTAGTTCCAACTTTGGCTCCAGACGTCACTGTCATTGACTCTGTCACCCAGCGGCGAACGTTGGAACTTGTGGTGTTACAGGATAATGATGAAGATCAGAAAGGAGATAAAGTAACAAAAGAAGGCGTATTAAGTCGGAGAAGAGAGATGTTTCTAGCAGCTACCACTGAAGAGACGTGACAGGTTGGTAGGACACATACTAAAACACTCAGGGAACAGCAAACTTAGTTTTGGAAAGAAGGGTCGAGTAGGGTGGATCAAAATTAGAATATGTTTTACAGATTATCCCGGACGTAAGGTGTAGTAGCTATGAAGAGATGAAACGATTAGCTCAGTCACAAGTACAAGGAAAGTAGAGGATGCAGAATTCTTGCTCGGGTTTAAGTTGGTGTTCATATTACGATTCACACTTAAAATATCACCACACGTTTAATCCACAACAAGAATCGAGAAGTTTGTGGGATTGTAATCAAGCAACAACACCACTAGGAGAATTATGGGTGAATTTCAACCCATCTAGAGACATGACATCAAGCAGCAACAACAACAACAACAACGTGCCAAGATTCAAATCTATATGGAATTCGATGGAGGGGTGGAGACATTAGGGGAGTTCATACATCAAAACACGGGGACATGAGCAATACAATTAGACATCACGCTAAAACACGGGGGAATTTTCAGAGACAATTCCATAACAGACATCAAGCAGAAGCGAAATGCCACAGGAATTCTTGGGGGATACACGGGGATGCGTGAAATCGTGCAGGGCAAATTATTTATTAGTCATTATATATATATATATATATATATATATTCACCGCGGACAGGCCAACAAGGACCACGCAAATATCTCTTCTTTACAGGTCTAGTTTCCTTCTTTCTCTTCCAGAAGTCTTTCATCCTGGTCGACTGCGCAGCTCTTCTTTCAGCAGTCCATTCTCCTCTGTTGAGATTCTTCTTCTCCCCGACAAGAATTTTGAGGCCATTTTTTTTTCTGTACTCTATTCGATTTAGACAATCTTCTTCAGTAATTTTGAATTTTTGAAGTTCTTCTTTCTTTTGTTTTACATAGCCTACTTGCCCTTTATAGTTCCAGATTTTATCAAAAATTTGCTTGTTTAACCTTGAGCAATCCATGCGGACCATATGTCCGTAGAACTGAAGTCGCCGTTTTCTGATCATCACTTCAAGGTTGTCGATTTTACTATAAATTTCTGAATTGGATCTCAGTCTATAACCTTCTTGTGTTTTCCTAGGACCATAAATCCTTCTTAAAATTCTTCTTTCTATCTTGAGCAAATTCTCCATTCCGGTTATATTTGTAGTTTCCATGCCGTACAAGATGACTGGTCTGACAACTGTATTAAAATGTCGTAATTTTGCATTGATAGACAGGTTCTTTTTATTGTATATATTTTTTGTACAAAAAATTAATCTTTCCAATTTCCCTTTTTTGTTCTCAATTGCCAATTTATCCGTCCCATTGCTACTAATTATTTCTCCAAGATATTTAAATCGGTCAGTGACCCTGATGCTCCCATAATTTGTTTTTATCATTTTCTTAGTGTATTTCTGATCACTTGTCATCATCTCTGTTTTTACCAACGAAATCTGTAAGCCCGCCGTTTCTTTTAACTGATCAATTTGGTTAATAGCTTCTTGTTCTGATTCAACAAACAACGCTACGTCGTCAGCAAATGCTAAACCTTTGACTTTGATGTTCTGATTCTTTGTACCAATTTTAGCACATGAATCGTTCTTCCCCCAAAACGTCCTCATGACTTGATCCAAGACCATATTGAAAATCAGTGGTGATAGACTGTCCCCTTGTCTTAGCCCAGTTTTTACCTCGAAGGGCTCGCTAACTTCATTTAAAAATTTGACTCTGGAAATCGTATTAGTTAATGTACGTTTTATTAAATTTATGGTTTTTTGATCAACTTGGTATTCCTTAAATGTGTCAAAAACAGTATCCCTATCCACTGAATCATACGCTTTCTGAAAATCAACGAATGAGATAAAGATATTCTTTGGCCTGCTGTTGTAATATTTTAATATCAATTTTATACTAAGAATTTGTTCTGCACACGATCTATTCCTTCTGAACCCACCTTGGAACTCGCCAAGCTGTGGTTCGATCTGTGGTTCAAGTCTATTTAAAAGTCATTTATATTATTTATATTATTAATATTAATTTTTAGCCTACTTTTCGCATTTTGTAAACATGTGGAAAAAGTAGATTTATGAGATCGATCCAGGAAACCGTGTGTCTGTCTGTCCTTCTGCTGTCTGTTTTTCTGTCTGTCTGTCTGTCTGTCTGTCTGGCTGGCTGGCAGTATGTGTGTGTCCCCCCTATCAATTCCTAAACGGCTGTAGCAATCGACCCAAATTTGGTATGCGTCATGATTTCTATCTGATTATCTCAATGCCGTATTTGAAAATGATGTAATTGCTACCAACTGCTGAAAAATCGCAATTGAAATTTCAGCTCCATGATGTATATCCTGGAAGGTATGCATGAGAGCTATACCAAAATTGCCACATATATAGGTAATAATATTTCAGTTTAATTTCCTGGAGGCCAAAATGATTCTAAGCCTGCTGATAGGTCCAATTTTTAAATGTATTTAACTTCTACACTATCAATTGGCTTTCAACCAAATTTCGTATGTAGGCCTACTAAATGTAGATAGACAGATATGACTGAGCGTAATCTTAAGAGCCACCACGGCTGCCAATTGTAATAAATGCACTATCTATTGTTTTTATCCAAATACCAATATATCAGAAAGTATGCATGCCGACAACTTTCAACTATGTACACGCATAACACCTGACATTCTAGATTAATGTGGAGTAACTAATTGACCTCAGTACTGTGCCCAACTCTAGGAATGGGTATTCCAAGATTCAGACACCTAGATATCAAGGGAAAGGCTACAGCCGCTTTTGAAAGTTGAGATATTTGAATATCGCGCTCCATTGCTTCCAGAAGCAATTGGAAAGAATATACCGCTAAGAGCATGTCAAGTGACGTAGCGAGTAATAGTAGAGGTCGAGGCTATTTATTGATTAAATAGTCAACCATGGAGTAGAGACTTGAGACTTGGATCAGATTACTGGCACGGCCAAATGAAAGAGAATGCACTTAGTATCAAGTAAATCGGACCAGGGATACCAGAGATATGAGGATTTCAAGATTTCAGCTGATGCAGCGTGACCCTGACAGTTTTGAATAAAAGCCGGCCGGCTCAGGCATCCTTAGCTCACTTCGACACAAGCACTTGCCTAGCAAGGTGCTACTACGCTGAGCCAAGGCACATGGTTGCCGGATCTACGCAGAAGTTATTTTCAAAGTTGTGATAGTCACAAAAGTGCTGCGCTACGAGTGGAACTTAGTAAGTTTCCGGCAGGGAGAATCACTAAAGTGATTGATATTTTTCGACGGACACTGGTGAAATATTTTTATTTTCACATGGACATATGCTAGACTTTGTCACAGTCCAGTAATAACCTAATACTTGGATATTTTAGTCCATTTCAGTCAGTTTCATATTTGTAACTTATAACCACTCCGATCTATCAGTACATTGAAGACCAGTCTATGACGGTGGTGTTCATTAGTCAACGCAGGGAAACTACATGGTGCTTCGCGCATGGTAGATGCTGTGAAGCCATGCCCAGGGAACGATCTTCAGAACAGCCGTTGATTGGTTAGACTGTCAGTGTTTTCTTGTACTGAAAAGATTACCGTGAGTTATGTTTCAACTGACATATCTGAGAATAGATCACTTAGATCTGACCCCATTTAAGCAAACTGTTATGGAGTTAACAGAAGCCAATATTAAAATGGATCAACAGTTACTTCAAACGTCAAGAGATATTACCACTATGTCTTGTTAGACGGATTGTGGGTATATAATGGCGGCCGATACAAGGATTATACGTGCTTGTCCGATAGGGCATGTCTATGGATAAATCTGGTACAGACCAGGTTCGCTACGCTTCAAGACCATCAAGAAATGTAAGCCACATTTGAATTATATTATGCCTAGCTAATTGGAACAAACTATTTTTCGGCAGATGTCCAACACATTTATTTTTCTTCGTATTTAAATCTTGCAATGATTTACGCAAGACTTGTTAGAGTTATTCTGAGTATTTTCAGCACTCAGAACAGTTTAGGATCGATGACCGAGCATATCGAGCATTTATTTGAATATTTCATATTTTTGGGAAATCACGGTAATCAGCCGATGTAACTGTAAAAGTTAAATTATTTTTGTTGAGGAATGGATTTTTTTCCATATTCGAAGGTTCGAACATGTGGATTCTCACATAATGAGATGATAATTAAATATATTTAAAATAATATAACTAATAATAATAATAATAATCCACTGATAATAATAATAATAATTTTTATAACTTTTCTAAATAATTCTTGGATATTATATTTTCCAATAATCATATGTATTGAGAGAGAGCCTATGAAGTAGTTTAATCATTTCTAGTTTGGAACAGGTGATTTTCCGAAGGAGAGTGGTTAGCGCAAGCCCGCATTCAACCAACATTTCAGTTCTGGTTGAACAGTTAATATTTGCAATGAGCAAAGTATATTTTTCAGATAACACGGAGAGGCATGAAACGGGAAGCAAATGATATTTGTATCAAATAGGATATTTTTGTAGTTATATAAAATCATGACGTAAATATACAATCGAAAGTGAAATAAAGAGTATCATAAGTATGGTAAATTCACGGGTTGAACTGAATGGTAAAATAAAATAAACTTGTGAGTTTATTAATCTTCCAGTGTTGATAACAAGCAGAGGCTTGATTTATTGTATAAATTTTGGGAAGAAAATTTATGTGTGTGGAGTAGTTGAAATGCCATTCCCAGGTGCGCATGTTTAAGTCGCAGGAATGAGGAGGTTTTTTCGAGCATCAATCAAATAGCAGGTTCGATGGCTCAGGTTTATAGGCGTATTGGAACTACACATTTCGTCGTATGAATGACCCGAAGGTTATTTCTTAGAAACCATCAGTTCTTATTTCAACCTTGTTTACGGATTCCATTTAGACTTTGATTTTGCTAGGACCCGGATTTGTCATGATAATATTTTATTCTTCTTCAGAGGAAGACCTTTGCCGTTGTTGTTGGAATATTGTGTTCTTACACAAATAATAGAATGGGCCACTGCCAATTAAAAATAATTCTATAACCACGAATAATTTGAAGGATGTTTTCAATCCTAGTGCCATGAACTATATGAATTTATTATGAAGCTACAATTCTTATTTCCGCACTCTGTCGAAGAATTGCAAGTTGTGAAAATTACTAAAATGGCCATGAATATATTTTTCATAATAATGTTCCCAAGTGGAAAATCAAATAGTTGAATGGTCCAACAATTTATTGATCAAGTTGATTATTCAGAAATCATGTATTTTGTTAGGAACTTGAAGTTCATAATCGAGTCACTTCTCGAAACGTTTAATGTCAGAAGAACAATTAATTTTTGTTGTGCTTCGCACAAGTTCTTCGATGCTATGCTCAAAGGTCAAATACTTTTCAGATGTTATTAATATGTGTAAATAATTTGTGTTGATTCAGAAATAATAATATTTTTTGACAATATTTTTTGAAACTGGAAAAATAAGTGAAAGTTAAAAATTCTATGAACATTTATTCTACGAGTGTTAATATTATGTAAAAATTCAAACAGTGAACTACAGTACTTCCAATAAAGACAATTAAATTTGAACTGGATTGAATCACAAATAAATGAATATAATTTTGGAACACAGTCTACAGGACTAATAATCAGACTTGTGTTTCCAAAGATAATTGTCAAATGTGTTTGGAAAATTTCTGTATATTGTGTAAATAGGAGTGTGGGTCGCCACACGTGAGTGATGCTGCTTTGAGCATTTTTGCAGTCAATTTTAAATTCAAAATAAAATGAGATAATTTTACTTGATGTGTTACGCCCAGTTGAATCTCCTTCTATCCTTATTGTTGCATTGAGCCAAAAATCAGTAAAGCATTTTTTTCATTTGATGTCGTTTTTGCGATTAGCTTTAACCCATCTGGCGCTCCGGGATATTTTGACTCTCGTGCTGACTGATTCTTGGTAAAATGCATATGTGGTCGTGCGGACTCCGGTCTAAACGGGCACATAAAATAAGATAGAGAGAGAAATGGCTTCGAACGTGGGTCTCGAGTTAGACATGGTCAATCGCATGCCGATTTAAATTGTGATATTTTTTTTTTCTATAAATATTTTGGGAGTTGAGAGATGTCTGGTTTGGATGAATAAATTAGTAGGAAACCCAATTAGTGGGGAAAATTAAAAATTTAACAGGTTAATAATTAGAATGGGTTTGATTATTTTTGATAATGGCTTAACCATTAGGGCGTCAAGTAAATTCAGTAGTAAACGTTCGATAATTGGACATACGCATTATTAGAATCCAGGTGGAGGATATTTGAGAACTTGCATATTTTTCTTGTGATATTGTGGTAAATGTAATTCGTAAAATTAGAGAATTTTGTTTTTCCATCACGTCGACATTAGGACAAATCTCATTTTATTAGAGTGTTCCAATTAGCTATTCATATTTCTTGTTCTAGTTATAAGCTTGTGTTTGCCAATATTGTATACCCCTAAGTTTTGAATAATAATTGAAAATTATGGAAGAGATGATGAGGATGATGACGAGTTTGGAAGAGAGTTCCAAAGAAGCTGGACTGCGTGTAGCAGCCATTATGAAAGAAAATACGGAGGCTTTGGAAAAGAAACTTAAAGAAAATTCTGATTCTTTAGAAAATAAACTTAAAGAAAGTCTAGATGATAAACTCAAAGAAAATTCCGATTTGTTAGAAAGCAGGTTAAAAGATAACTTGAAAGAAAGTTTAGAGGATAAACTCAAGGAAAATTCCGATTTGTTAGAAAGCAGATTAAAAGATAACTTGAAAGAAAATTTAAATAGTAAATTTAATTCTATGGAAAATAAATTTAAAGAGAATTTCGAAATTTTGAAAATGTCACTTGAGAGTAAAATGACTAAATTATGCGAAAAAACACATGAGCTCGAAACTTCATTAGCCACTAACGCAAGTTTAATGGACGATAAATTTCGCGATGCCGATCTTAGATCCCAAAGCTTAGCTGATAGGATAGAACATGGTCTTAGGAAAGTTGGTGAAGACATGATCAACCTAGAAGTCATAGTGAAGAAAGAGAGTAATGAGATGGGAATTCTAGTTGTTCAACGTTTAACAGAACAATTCAAAGAACTTGTAATGGGAGAAATAAGAGAAGGTGTGATTAATGAATTACAAACTGAAATTAAAACCACAGTTGTCAATGAAATTAAAGACACACACAAGCTGGAGAACCAAGAGGGAATCAAGGAGATTAGGGAATCTTTGTCATCCCATATTCAAGTAATTTCCAAAGATATCCAAGCAACTCAGAAGGACATATCAGATATGACAGGGTCATTGAAAAGTCACGAGGCTGTTATGAACCAGATATCCACTGATGTCAAGGAGAATTGTAGGGAAACCGAAGTAATTAAAAAAATGGCAGAAGAAAACCATAACTTGAGGCTATGAAAACCCAAATCAAGGACGAGAAACAGTCTGACCATCTGTTAAAAATGCCAAGTGTAAGGGGAAAAGAACAGATACAGATAAATCTAGGAGCAGCTAGAGAAACTGATAGTCAAAGACAGGATGAAGTCAGGACAGTATTTCAATCCAACCCCATAACTGTATTCAAGACTGTAGAAGATAAGCCTTCTAAATTTTCAGGGCGAGATTCTGTGACACCCGTAGAATTTTTGAGAGAAGCAGGTGATTACCTGAAAGATTCCAAGATCCCTAAAGAAAGACTGATCCGAGTGATAGGGAAATTTTTGGAAGGTCCTGCACTTCTTTGGTTTAGGCTTTTAGATCCACTCTAACCACTTTTGAGGAGTTTTCTCGTGGGTTATTAAAAAAGTTTTGGTCCCCGGAAACCCAACAGCAAGTCAGGGCAGAATTATATTCTAAGAGATTCTCGACGTCACAACCTACTCGATACTCTACATACTTTTCTGGACAGCTTTCTAAACTGCAACATTTAGATCCGCCGATGCCAGATAACGAATTGATTACTGCATTAATACGTCAGTTTCCAGCAGACGTCCAAAGGACTTTGATCGCTGCTGACATCTATAATATGGAGCAATTTGACGAGGTATTACAGAAGCTTGATCATACGAACGCTCAATTCTTCCATCAGAAGGGAGGAAAGAATAACAACGCTGTGTACGCTGTTATGGCCGACAGTTATTCCCAAACACCTCGAGAGATTCGAGAGGGGCGAGAAGAGAAAACGCCGAGGGAAGATCACAATAAAAGAGGATGGAATCAGTACAGTAACAGATACAGTTACAAGCCTTATGCAAGACCGGATGGTGGAAATCGATATAATACTCGATGGAGAAGGCCTAGGGATAATCAAGGAAGGTACCAGGAAAGAAGGTACTATGGTAGAAACAACTACAATAACAGAGGGAATGTGGATACTCGTCAGTCCAATGAAGAGTTCAATAAGGAGACGAGGAAGAACTTAGAAGCAAGACACCAAGATAACTTGCAGTTTTTGGAGCAGAAGCACAATGAACCAGGTCCATCGGGAACACAACAATCCCGGGGGAATGGAAACGAAAAAAAAAAAAACGAATTCACAGTAGAAGATAGAATTTTAAACACTTTCACTTCCAGAATTATTAAATGGCAAGCAGAGGATGATGACTTAATTCAACAGAATGACGAACGGAAAGAAATGGGTACAAGAATTAGAATGCCAATCATATCATGCGAAGTATTCGGTATGCCTGTCGATACTTTGATTGACACTGGGGCTATGCTTTGTCTTGTGAGTGAGAAGCTTTATATTCTGTGGAAGCTCAAAGAGAATTTAGAGGAGATTCCAGTATCAGGAATTAAGATCCAAGGAATAATACCCAACAAAATATCTCTGTGTAAAACCCAATTATACTTATGTATTACTATTGGAGGACATGATTTCCGACATGTGTTTGTAGTAATGAAGGACATGGCTTTTGACATGATATCGGGAGCGGATTTCATTCAGAAATATCAAGCAGTGATAGACATGAAGACAGAGACGATCAGATTCAAGAATACCGAAGATATTAACTTCGAGGGAAAAGAAGAGGAAGACATCGAGGGAGATGCTCAATTGTCTCTGATTTTTCATGAAGCTGAAGGAAGAGAAGTCTACACTGAGAAGGAGTCCCCAGAGCTAGGAAAAATTTTGGACGAGTATCACGATATTTTTGATATTAAACCTGGTGAAATTAAAGATTTTGAATATCGTATTCGTGTAAATGATGATGCACCTTTTCATGCTAAATTGTATCCGGTAGCGGAAAAGCATCGAGAAAGGGTAAAAGTGCTTATCAAGGAGATGGAAAGCAATAATGTGATTGAAAAGTACACTACATCTTATGTCAATCCATTAGCAGTAGTGTCTAAGCAAGATGGAAGTCTGAGACTATGTTTAGACGCGCGAAATTTGAATTCAAGATTGCTGCCAGAGTATGACAGACCACCAATCATTAGGGAACTGTTAAGGAAATTCCAAGGCAAGGTCTGGTTCTCTAACATTGATCTCACTTCGTCCTACCATCATATTAGGCTTAGTGAAGATTCCAAGAAGTTTACAGGATTTATGTTTGACCAGCAGACATATGTATTCCGCCGTCTACCATTTGGAGTCAAAACATCTGGATCCGTTTTGATCAGAGCACTGGAACAAAATTTGAGTCCTGAAGTAAAAGAGATAGCAATTCGTTATATAGATGATATCTTAATTGCATCTGAGACTAAGGAGGAACATTTGTTACATCTTCAGATGTTATTCGCAGATTTGAGAAAAGCGAACTTTAAAGTAAACCTTCGAAAATGTCTGTTCTTTCGGAAGGAAATAAAATTTTTGGGTCACATTTTGGATGGAGAAGGATACCGTCCCAATGAGACGAAGATACAGGCGATTGCAAATTTCCCTAGACCTACTAGAATGAAGAATGTCCGCAGTTTTCTCGGGACATGCCAATTCTTTGCAGGGCATTGTCCAAACTTCACCAAGACGGTAGCGCCATTGCAGGAATTATTAAAGAAAGGAAACAAATGGAAATGGGATGAAGATTGTGAACAATCATTTCAAGATGCCAAGAGGTTATTGGTAAACAGTGTGAAATTGGAGTATCCTGACTTTACCAAGAATTTCATCATAGAATCTGATGCATCCACCGTAGGGATTGGAGCTATTCTTCTTCAAGAAGATGACGACCACAAGAGACGTTACCTGGCGTTCATTAGCAGGAAACTTCGTCCATCAGAAAGGAATTATTACACCACAGAGTTAGAAGCACTTGCTGTAATATTCGCGTTGGAGTCGTGGAAGAAAATTTTAATTGGACATTCAGTCATTGTGAGGACTGATCACCACGCATTGGAGTTTATCTTGAGAACAAACTTTGCCAGTGATAGGATAAATAGATGGTCACTTTTTATTCAGCAATTCAACCTAGTTATTGAACACACTCCTGGAAAGTTGAACGTGGGAGCTGATTTATTGAGTAGAGCAGTGGAGTCTACATCTAAGGTTTTTCAAGTTAACCTGACGCAGGAGGATGAGGATACCTTGAGAAGGTTAAGATTGTTGCATTTATCCCAGAGGAGAGACCGACGTTTCAGAAACATTTTTCGTTTTCTACAGGGAGACATGGATCCAAATGATGATGATTTTGTGGAAACTGAAAGAATTTCAAGAAATTTTATGATGTTAGATGGTTTAATCTACAAGTTTGCAGATCCCGACCATACGAAGCTGAGAGTAGTGATACCTCCACGACTGCAAAAACCCATTATCTGGATGGCACATCGAATCGCAGGTCATGCTGGAGTAGATAAGACGGTCAACATGATTCAAGAGAAATTTTCGTGGGAGCGAATGCGACAAACAGTCAGAAACACTATTCGAGAATGCGACTTATGCCAAAGGAGTAAACATAATTCTAGATTATTGAGAGAATTACCAAGGCCTATTATTCCTTCTAAGCCTTGTGAAATCTTCGCGACTGATTTATATGGTCCTCTCCCAAAGTCTAAAAGAGGTAACCGATATATTCTGGTGACCATGGATGTATTCAGAAAATACACTATGTTACATCCAATCCAGAAGGCAAACGCAAAATATTGTGCGAAGAGAATTAGAGACAACGTGATTCCGGAAGCAGGCAAACCGGAATTCCTTTTATCAGATCGTGGACCTCAATTTACATCTTTAGAATTTAGAACCATCATGAATAATCTTGGGATTAGACAATTGTTTTGTTCTATCAGACATCCTGAGAGCAATCCAGCAGAACGCGTGATGGCTGAAATAGCGAAATTTTGCCGCCTCTATTGTCCAAATGAGCATTGGAAATGGATGGATGTTCTTTCTTTAGCATCCGAATCCATCAACTCTACAATTCATGAGAGTACTGGACAGATTCCCATGTTGCTTCATCATGGAATTAAACCAACAAGATTATGGGATCGAATCATCTCTATTCCACCTGAGATTGAACCAAGTCGTCAGATGAGGGAAACTCTAGCTTTAGACAAGTTAAGGATCCAAGCTGAGAAAAGAGAGCGCAGAGTGAGAGGAAAGCGTTTTCGCAGACCCTTGCGCGTAGGAACTCTTGTTTTAGTGAAAAGACCTACACCCTCTGACGTGCAAAATCGAGTGTACTCGAAATTTGCAAGCCTCTACGCTGGACCCTATCGTATTGTGGAAGTAAACAACAATGGAAGCTATGAATTCGCTAATACACGAACTGGTAACATCGTGGGAACTTATAATGCAGCGAATTTGAAGATTTATTATTCAAGAACCAGATGATTTAATGTGTAGATAGGAAAAATAAAAAATTTTCAATTTTTATTTTTTTGCTAGGTGTGGGGTGGATGTGCCCAACTCTAGGAATGGGTATTCCAAGATTCAGACACCTAGATATCAAGGGAAAGGCTACAGCCGCTTTTGAAAGTTGAGATATTTGAATATCGCGCTCCATTGCTTCCAGAAGCAATTGGAAAGAATATACCGCTAAGAGCATGTCAAGTGACGTAGCGAGTAATAGCAGAAGTCGAGGCTATTTATTGATTAAATAGTTAACCATGGAGTAGAGACTTGAGACTTGGATCAGATTACTGGCACGGCCAAATGAAAGAAAATGCACTTAGTATCAAGTAAATCGGACCAGGGATACCAGAGATATGAGGATTTCCAGATTTCAGCTGATGCAGCGTGACCCTGACAGTTTTGAATAAAAGCCGGCCGGCTCAGGCATCCTTAGCCCACTTCGACACAAGCACTTGCCTAGCAAGGTGCTACTACGCTGAGCCAAGGCACATGGTTGCCGGATCTACGCAGAAGTTATTTTCAAAGTTGTGATAGTCACAAAAGTGCTGCGCTACGAGTGGAACTTAGTAAGTTTCCGGCAGGGAGAATCACTAAAGTGATTGATATTTTTCGACGGACACTGGTGAAATATTTTTATTTTCACATGGACATATGCTAGACTTTGTCACAGTCCAGTAATAACCTAATACTTGGATATTTTAGTCCATTTCAGTCAGTTTCATATTTGTAACTTATAACCACTCCGATCTATCAGTACATTGAAGACCAGTCTATGACGGTGGTGTTCATTAGTCAACGCAGGGAAACTACATGTTGCTTCGCGCATGGTAGATGGTGTGAAGCCATGCCCAGGGAACGATCTTCAGAACAGCCGTTGATTGGTTAGACTGTCAGTGTTTTCTTGTACTGAAAAGATTACCGTGAGTTATGTTACAACTGACATATCTGAGAATAGATCACTTAGATCTGACCCCATTTAAGCAAACTGTTATGGAGTTAACAGAAGCCAATATTAAAATGGATCAACAGTTACTTCAAACGTCAAGAGATATTACCACTATGTCTTGTTAGATGGATTGTGGGTATATAATGGCGGCCGATACAAGGATTATACGTGCTTGTCCGATAGGGCATGTCTATGGATAAATCTGGTACAGACCAGGTTCGCTACGCTTCAAGACCATCAAGAAATGTAAGCCAAATTTGAATTATATTATGCCTAGCTAATTGGAACAAACTATTTTTCGGCAGATGACCAACAGATTTATTTTTCTTCGTATTTAAATCTTGCAATGATTTACGCAAGACTTGTTAGAGTTATTCTGAGTATTTTCAGCACTCAGAACAGTTTAGGATCGATGACCGAGCATATCGAGCATTTATTTGAATATTTCATATTTTTGGGAAATCACGGTAATCAGCCGATGTAACTGTAAAAGTTAAATTATTTTTGTTGAGGAATGGATATTTTTTCCATATTCGAAGGTTCGAACATGTGGATTCTCACATAATGAGATGTTAATTAAATATATTTAAAATAATATAACTAATAATAATAATAATAATCCACTGATAATAATAATAATAATTTTTATAACTTTTCTAAATAATTCTTGGATATTATATTTTCCAATAATCATATGTATTGAGAGAGAGCCTATGAAGTAGTTTAATCATTTCTAGTTTGGAACAGGTGATTTTCCGAAGGAGAGTGGTTAGCGCAAGCCCGCATTCAACCAACATTTCAGTTCTGGTTGAACAGTTAATATTTGCAATGAGCAAAGTATATTTTTCAGATAACACGGAGAGGCATGAAACGGGAAGCAAATGATATTTGTATCAATTAGGATATTTTTGTATTTATATAAAATCATGACGTAAATATACAATCGAAAGTGAAATAAAGAGTATCATAAGTATGGTAAATTCACGGGTTGAACTGAATGGTAAAATAAAATAAACGTGTGAGTTTATTAATCTTCCAGTGTTGATAACAAGCAGAGGCTTGATTTATTGTATAAATTTTGGGAAGAAAATTTATGTGTGTGGAGTAGTTGAAATGCCATTCCCAGGTGCGCATGTTTAAGTCGCAGGAATGAGGAGGTTTTTTCGAGCATCAATCAAATAGCAGGTTCGATGGCTCAGGTTTATAGGAGTATTGGAACTACACATTTCGTCGTATGAATGGCCCGAAGGTTATTTCTTAGAAACCATCAGTTCTTATTTCAACCTTGTTTACGGATTCCATTTAGACTTTGATTTTGCTAGGACCCGGATTTGTCATGATAATATTTTATTCTTCTTCAGAGGAAGACCTTTGCCGTTGTTGTTGGAATATAGTGTTCTTACACAAATAATAGAATGGGCCACTGCCAATTAAAAATAATTCTATAACCACGAATAATTTGAAGGATGTTTTCAATCCTAGTGCCATGAACTAAATTAATTTATTATGAAGCTACAATTCTTATTTCCGCACTCTGTCGAAGAATTGCAAGTTGTAAAAATTACTAAAATGGCCATGAATATAAATATTTTTCATAATAATGTTCCCAAGTGGAAAATCAAATAGTTGAATGGTCCAACAATTTATTGATCAAGTTGATTATTCAGAAATCATGTATTTTGTTAGGAACTTGAAGTTCATAATCGAGTCACTTCTCGAAACGTTTAATGTCAGAAGAACAATTAATTTTTGTTGTGCTTCGCACAAGTTCTTCGATGCTATGCTCTAAGGTCAAATACTTTTCAGATGTTATTAATATGTGTAAATAATTTGTGTTGATTCAGAAATAATAATATTTTTTGACAATATTTTTTGAAACTGGAAAAATAAATGAAAGTTAAAAATTCTATGAACATTTATTCTACGAGTGTTAATATTATGTAAAAATTCAAACAGTGAACTACAGTACTTCCAATAAAGACAATTAAATTTGAACTGGATTGAATCACAAATAAATGAATATAATTCTGGAACGCAGTCTACAGGACTAATAATCAGACATGTGTTTCCAAAGATAATTGTCAAATGTGTTTGGAAAATTTCTGTATATTGTGTAAATAGGAGTGTGGGTCGCCACACGTGAGTGATGCTGCTTTGAGCATTTTTGCAGTCAATTTTAAATTCAAAATAAAATGAGATAATTTTACTTGATGTGTTACGCCCAGTTGAATCTCCTTCTATCCTTATTGTTGCATTGAGCCAAAAATCAGTAAAGCATTTTTTTCATTTGATGTCGTTTTTGCGATTAGCTTTAACCCATCTGGCGCTCCGGGATATTTTGACTCTAGTGCTGACTGATTCTTGGTAAAATGCATATGTGGTCGTGCGGACTCCGGTCTAAACGGGCACAGTACTACCAATATGATTCTAAGCCTGCTGATAGGACCAATTGTAAATACATGTAACTTCTATACTATCAATTGGATTTCAACCAAATTTCGTATGTGCTATGTGTACTAAAACAGATATGACTATGCGTATTATTAAGTGCAACCAGGGCTGCCAACTGCTAATAAATGCTGTCTCTATTTTTGTTACATTAATATCAATATATCAGAAAGTATTTAAACCCAAAGCTCTAAACTTTGCACACGTATAGTACCTGGCATTCTAGATTAATTTGGAGTAACTAATATACGTCAGTGCTGCCAACATGATTCTAAGACTGCTGATATGTCCAATTTTAAAATGCATGTAACTTCTGTACTAAAAAACGGATTTCATTCAAAATTGGCACAACAAGAGATCATATTATTTCAGATTATTTCTGACCAATACGTGCATGACATTGTTGCCAACATGATTCTACGCGCGCTGTTAAATTCAATGTTTAACTGTATGTAACGTCCATGCTATCCATTGGACTTCAACCAAATGTTGTATTCTGTACCTTAATAGATGGAACTAAGAATATACTTAGTCACCAGGGCTGCCAAATGTAGTGCTCTATTAGGCTACATTATACCAGGAATATTTCGAGCTAATTAAACATTTCGATATTACCAACTTAATTTCGTCATTATTTTGGGCATCCAGGCTCTGCCTGTCACAAGTCAAGACAAAGGGGGAGTGATAGGGGTGTAACACCTCTAAAAAAAAAAAGTCCTCTCGGCACGCCGGAAGGCGGAGGTAGATTTCACCGGACAAACTTGGGGATTGGCGAAAATAGGCAGAATATGCAGATTTTCGTAGAAGGATCAGACCTCATTTAATGCGAGAAGGTATTTTATAATTGGAGCTTAATTAACTTTGTTTTTCGTCATTTTATGCTTATTTTAAACATTTATTGTCTTATGGGAACGGTAACCTTCTTGTCATTTGGGGTCCATTTTTATACTTGTGGTCACACTGTCCTTATGCTAGGTTTCGACACTGATGTGCAACTATGTAACGGTCTGTTACTTCTTCACGCAAAATTATATCTACCGCAGAGATTTTGGTTGGTTCCTCAGTTTAGGGGCTGCGACAACGCGGTCATGTAACCCCGTGTACTTTGGGATGGCTGTATTAGTCTGTAATTCAGGTAAGGACTGCAGACGGTCAATTTCAAGCAGTAGTTACTAATGTTGCTACCAGGTACTACCGTCAACGACACCTAGCTGTGAACTTGGCTACTAGATGCCACCGCAACCAGCAACTCGCAACGAACGTTGGAACTTCCCCTCCAAAGGAAAGCATACTGAGGGATTTTTGGCGCTCTTAGAAAATCCGACGACTTCGGCCGGCTTTGAACTCGCGACCTTGGGCATAAACATTCAGCATGCTACCAGTTACGTCACCGAAGCCGCTTCACACTTAGATGGAAATCTGAATCTGATCTCGTGCAAGTGCGTTATCTTGGCAACGTCTGATGGCTCATCCCTCATCAATTTAGTAGTGTTGCCATGGCAACCACTGATAGGTCTTGGCATTTTCTTATAATTCCGAAATTATTTTTCTCATCCCTTGGAATAATGGTGGGTTATATCAAAAATTCTTTCAGACAAAAGTTTTAGGTAATTATTATGGGAATATTGTCCATTTTGTACGGTTTTGATATTGTGCCTATTAAGAGAGATATGATTAATGTTTCCCGAAAAACCCACTTTTTCCCACCCCTTTGGTCAATGGTTGGTGCTATAAAAAAACTCTTCAAACATACATTTTTGGGCTTTATCCGACACATAGTATGAATGTTGAACGGATTCGATATTTCACATATTAAGAGAGTTATAGCAATATTTCACTTTTTCGAAAAAAAAAAAGCCCCCCATTTTCACCCCCCAACGACCGATTTAGCCCAGTAACGAACTCGACCGAGATTTTATAGGTATACGTATTCGGTAAAAAATTCAAAGTGATTGGTACAAAATTACGGCAGTTATCGTGTCCACAATAAACTGATATACATATACATACATAAATTATATATAACTGTTGAACTGACGGTGGTTTTGGGGCCTGGGGATGTGAAACGCGAAGATATGTCGAAATTTTCCGGAAGTCGAAACATGGTACCCATTGCAATAGTTAGCTTTCTAACGAAATCTACCTCTGGTTGGTTCCTCAGTTTAGGGGCTGCGACAACGCGGTCATCTAACCCCGTGTACTTTGGGTGAGTGTAGAATCTGTCTGATACACGGTGTAAATTGTAATGGCTGTATTAGTCTTAATTCATGTAAGTACTGCAGACGGTCAATTTCAAGCAGTAGTTCCTAATGTTGCTACCAGGTACAACCGTCAACGACACCTAGCTGTGAACTTGGCTACTAGATGCCACCCCAACCATCAACTCGCAACGAACGTTGGAACTTCCCCTCCAAAGGAAAGCATACTGAGGGATTCTAGTGCTCTTAGAAAATCCGACGACTTCGGCCGGCTTTGAAACCGCGACATTGGGCATAGACATTCAGCATGCTACCAGTTACGTCACCGAAGCCGCTTCCCACTTTATCAGGCGGCTTTGGTGGCGTAGTCGGTAACATGCTGAGCTTCTATGCCCAAGATACCGGGTTCAAACCCGGCCGAAGCCGTCGGATTTTTTAAGAGCGTTAAATATCCCTCAGTATGCCTTCCTTCGGAGGGGAAGTAAAGCCGGCGGTCCCATGTCATAGATTTATGGCATGTTAAAGATCCTTCCACTAATTGCACCTGTATGAAGCTAAATTGGATAGGTTAAGAATGTATACAACGCTCTTAGGTTTCTATGTTCGTTGCCAAGAGCCGACTGCGGCGGCGTCTAGTAGCTCAGTTCTGAACTTGGCCTCGTAGTCGTTGACAGTGGCGCTTGGCGGCAAAAGTAGGAACTATCTGAAAAATTGTTAGTTGCAGTACTTAAATTAACAAACAGATAACACACACTAATACAGTCATCACAATTAACACCGGTTATCAGACAGATTCTACACACACCCAAAGTACACGGGGCTACATGACCGCGTTGTCACAGCCCCTAAACTTAAGAACCAACCAACCAACCACTTAATCAGATGGAAATACTGAATCTGATCTCGTGCAAGTGCGTTGTCATGGCAACGTCTGATGGTCCATGCCTCATCAATTTAGTAGTGTTGCCATGGCAACCACTGATAGCTCTTGGCATTTTCTTATAATTCCGAAATCATTTTTCTCGTCCCTTGGCGTAATGGTGGGTCATATCAAAAATTCTTTCAGACAAAAGTTTTAGGTAATTATTAGGGGAATATTGTCCATTTTGTACGGTTTTGATATTGTGCCTATTAAGAGTGATATGATTAATGTTTCCCGAAAAACCCACTTTTTTCCACCCCTTTGGTCAATGGTTGGTGCTATCAAAAATCTTATTTGACATAAATTTTTGGCACTTATCCGACACATATTATGAACTTTGAATGGATTCGATATTGCACGTATTAAGAGAGTTATAGCGAAATTTCACTTTTTCGAAAAAAGCCCCCCATTTTCACCCCCTTCGACCGATTTAGCCCAGTAACGAACTCGACCGAGATTTTATAGGTATACATCTTCGGTAAAAAATTCGAAGTAATTGGTGCAAAATTACGGCAGTTATCGTGTCCACAAGAAACTGATATACATATATATATACATATATATATATATACATAAATTATATATAAACTTTTGAACTGACGGTGGTTTTGGGGTCTGGGGGATGTGAAACGCGAAGATATGTCAAAATTTTCCGGAAGTCGAAACATGGGACCCATTGCAATAGTTAGCTTTCTAATGAAATCTACCTAAAACTTGGGCCAGCTGACCCGGCTGGTAGTACCATGTAAGGGTCCCTTGCCAGGGTTACGGTGAAGACCTCCACGGCAGCTACAGTGGAGAGGATATTCTTTTGTACAGTGTTGTAGATGGCGGAAGGGGCAGCCCAGTGCTCGGGATTAATTGGGAACAAGTTATCGTCCTCAGTTGAGGGTAGGTATCAGCTGTAGAGTCTGATCCGGGGCGGGCGGCTACAAACGGCGTCTGTACCCCATGTTAGGTGCGGCCGAATGATAGGCTGGCAGTAGCTCTATAATGCTTAGTGACAGGCTATGTGGCGAGCCGACCGTAAAAATTATGGCACATGTTTATGGAAATGTTGTCTTCTGGTTCGGAAATAATGGCTAGGGCGTCCCCCGTAGGCGACGCGCGCTGGCATGGCCTGGTCAGCGCGAGAAATGTGCATGGGTTACCATCGCATGGGCGGCGATGGCTAAACAAGCTAGCCCTCACATCCCGTCTTGCAACACTCAAAGTCGGCACCATGTCTGGACGGTACAATGAGCTATCGAAAGCCCTTGAAAGCCGACGCATTGACATCTGTGCAGTTCAAGAAACACGGTGGTGCGGAAGCAAATCGTATGATATTGGATGCGGATACAAGCTGATGTATAATGGCTCCCGCGGAACAACTAGTGGCGTTGGCATTATAGTGTCATCCAAGTTCGACGGTACTATCTCTGAAGTACAAATATATGATGATCGCCTGATGAAGATTGTGTACCTCACAGATGGCAGAAAAATCCACTGTTTCAGTGCCTACGCTCCACAAACTGGTCAAGCAAACTCCATCAAGGACGCCTTTTGGAAGATGCTTGATGCAAAGACTGCTGAAGTGTCCCCAGAAGATTACATCATCATCGCTGGTGATCTTAATGGGCACGTAGGGTGTAGAAAGGAATACCATATCGCTCATGGTGGGCACGGATTCGGAGAAAAGAATGACGATGGTAAGCGTATCCTCAATTTCTCAGAAGCTCATAACCTGGTCATTGCGAACACATGGTTCAAAAAGCGTGACTCACATCTGATCACGTTTTAAAGCGGCACTAATGCCACGCAGATCGACTACATCCTTGTTAGGCGTCGTGATCTCTAAGATGTGCTTGATGCAAAGGTCATCCCCTATGAAACAGTTGCGACACAACACCGTCCATTGATCTGCAAGCTACGAATCAAGTTGCCAACAAACAAGCTCGTAGATCGCACAGGACCTGCGAGAATCAAATGGAGGAAATTCAAGGACAAGGAAGCCGACATCATAGCCCGAATTACTCTGCCACCAATTACCACCGTTGAAGAAAGCTGGAAGAAACTGAAAGAGACTGCTCACGAAGCTGCACATGCCTTCCTTGGGTCAACAAAACCAGGACGACGGAGGATCAATAGAAATACGTGGCTTTGGAATGACACCGTCAAAGACGCGGTACGCACAAAGAAACGATTGTATCATGTGTTTCTTGCCGATAAAACACTGGATCGATGGAATGCGTACAGAACAGATCATTGACGAGGGACAAACACCAACTGACTGGCAACAAAGTATCACTGTGCCTATTTTTAAGAAGAAGGGAAGTCCCGCTGACTGCACCAACTACCGGCCAATTCGACTTCTATGCCACGCCATGAACATCTTTGAGCGTGTTCTGGACCAAAGAATCCGTGAGATCGCACAGATTTCCAGAAACCAGGCGGGATTTGTGAAGAACTGCGGCACAACTGATGCGATTCATGCTGTAAGACTATTAGTCGAGAAACATCATGAGAAAGCCAAGCCACTGCATCTAGCATTCCTGGATCTCGAAAAGGCCTTTGATCGAGTGCCTCGCAGTCTCATCTGGCTAGCACTCCGGAAACATGATGTGCCAGAGCAGCTTATTAACTGGGTGCAGTTGCTTTATGCACAGCCAAGAAGTTACGTCCGTACAACTTCAGGACAATCCAAGGACTTCCCCATCACAGTCGGTGTCCATCAAGGTTCTGCATTATCACCGCTTCTTTTCATTCTAGTTATGGACACCGTGACAGTTGACCTGCACCGGCCATTACCATGGACCCTACTTTATGCTGATGACGTGATGCTGACAGCAGAAAACAAGCTTGATCTGCAAAGCCAAACTCAAGAATGGTGTGACCGGTTGGTGCAACATGGTTTGCGCCTTAACTTGAAGAAAACTGAGTACATGACATCAGATAGACATGAAATGGGAAACATCACGGTCAATGGTGAAGATCTGACGCGTGTGAGTAAATGTAAGTACCTCGGTTCCACAATCACTGTTGACGGCCGACTCACCGAAGAGGTCAATACCAGAACTCAGGCAGCCTGGATGAAGTGGCGAACAACAACCGGAGTCACTTGCGACCGCTGGATGAAAGATCATTTAAAATCAAAAATCTATCGTACTGTCATCCGGCCAGTCGCCTTGTATGGTTGTGGGTGCTGGCCGACTACAGTCGAGACAGAACGCCGCCTAAGTGTAATGGAAACGAAGATGCTGAGATGGACAGCGGGCCTCACTAAGTTAGAACACGTTTGCAATGACAGCATCAGAAAACAGTTTGGAGTTGCACCGATCCAAGACAAGATGCGTGAGAGCCGACTTCGTTGGTTTGGGCTTATTTTACGGGCCGATGATGACTCTATTGCCAAGACGGGATACACACTTGAAGTCGTCGGCAGGAGACCTAAAGGACGACCTAAACAACGTTGGGCTGATACGCTTCATAAAGACCTCCAAAGCGTGAACATCCATCCAGATGCAGCCCGAGACAGAGCGAAATGGAGACAACGGGCCCATGTAGCGGACCCCGCAGGCACGTGGGAGAAACGCTGAAGGAAAAGAAGAAAGAAGAAGAATTTCGTCATTATTCTAGATAGGTTCATATACTGTAGAATAATCATTGGCATGAAAAGTAGGCTCTTTAGTTCGTCACGGAACTTCTTGTTATTGGTGATTTAGGCCCAGTAAGGAGCACTTACGAATAGAGTTCCTGCGAAGCTCTCTTTGACCGATATCTCCTCAGCCCAGCCAATAACTTGTCCTTCCTCTCCTGTGTGAGGGGTGGTCGGCTCCTCATCACATTGGGTGGTGGGGACCATATTTAAGTCTTGTTTCACTTCATTAAGCCACAAGCTGCCAGACTTGTAGTCATTAATCAAGTTGAAGAACATCTTGGTGATTCTATCGCTCCCCATATGGAAGAGGTGCTCTACAATACTGTATGAACTCAACAAACCTCACATCTAACAATGAGCGCGTAACAATAGTTATTAAAAATTAACTAATTCCATTGCGATGTGTGAAGCCTCCGTGGCTTAGGCGGCAGCACGCTGGCCTCTCACCGCTGGTTCCGTGGTTCAAATCCCGGTCACTCCAAGTGAGATCTGTGCTGGACAAAACGGAGGCAGACAGGTTTTTCTCCGGGTACTCCGGTTTTCCCTGTCAAAATTTCATTCCAGCAACACTCTCCACTATCATTTCATTTCATCTGTCATTCATTTAATCATTGCCCCAGAGGAGTGCATCAGGCCTCGGCAGCCGGCACAGTTCATATCCTCGCCGCTAGATAGGGGCTCCATTCATTCCATTCCTGACCCGGTCGGAGACTGGACGCAGGCTGTGGATTTTCATTCATTGCGATGTGTATACCGTCGTGCTTCTTTCCAAATTTAATATGCTACTTGACCTGTGCGTGTAGATGAATGGTCAAGGGAGAGCCCAATCAACGAGCAACGCTACGGTGAATTTCCGAAAACACACCTCCTTATGTCGGCAATTAGGTTAAACTTCCAACCTGCCTGTTATGCTCCACGTCAATATGAGTTCATATTAACTAATGGCAATATCATTTACTGAATTGCAGACCGGAGTAACGAGATCATCGTGTAAGTCATCCCGGACATCCCTCAAGAGTCATGTCAAATCATCTGCTGTTCAACATTTACAAGAACCAGCTGACTTCCGTGTCTTATACAGGGTCATTATATATGTGCGCCCCGATAGACACGGCAAGCTAAAAGTCGGCTTTGACTGGCGCAGACGCAGGCGCGCGTACATGTTTCAGCCGGTGGTTAGCGCACTCCGCTGACTCAAATCGTTAGTTTACACGTGTTTTGTCATTCATATGGACGTGTATCTGAAAAGCTTAGTGTTGCACGTTTAGTGAGTATTGTGATTACTGTGGTTGTTGGTCATGCCTAGACACCAATTTACATTGCGCGAACGTGTGTATATCCTTAATTCGTACAGTATATGAAAACAGAAAATCTTGTTCTGAAACGAGACGAACATTTCGAATCAAGTTTTCAGGAATACCTGTGCATAATACCAGTACAATTAGGAGGCTCGCTAAACGATTCAAGGAAACAGGCCCCGTAAATAATAAAAGAGTTGGCAGATATTCTTTCATCAGAAGATGGCAGGTGTCGGTTACAAGAGAGGGACATTTTCAACATCGGATATGAGCACTGAAAGTACACATTATTGATCATATTTGGTAAATGTGTAATAGTGCCCGCCAAACCCCAGCTAAACCGCGTACGCGCGCCCGCAATCTGCGCCAGTCAAAGCGACATAGCTTGCCGTGTTTATCGGGGCGCACATATATAATGACCCTGTAGAATCAACATTCCAGTGGACTTCATCGTCAACTTCAAACATGGAGATGGCGAGTGATGAGTATCTTCGGTGATGAAAATCGGTAAGTGTCTAGTGTATTAACAGGTATCATGTGCGCGTGTGAACTAACATAGTAGGCCTATTGTTCGAGCCCTACTGAGTAAATAAAGAGGAAAATTCCCGTGTGTTTCACCAAGCGCTAGTCGCTTAAACATCAACTCTGAGACACGTCTGATTACAAAGAAGAACACCAAGAGGGAGACAAAAGAAATATATCAATACTAAAAGGATCAGAAACACTATTCCCGAGATGAAGAGACAGCAAACAATATTAGTAGTGCATATGGCATGAAATAGAATTATTAAACTCATGTCGTTGACATTTTTTGAAATATAAGAAAATGATAGACATCATCCAAATTATAATGATCAAAAGAACGAAATAAATTTTTCTTAAAGGCAGTCAAGGACGGCCTACTGTTGCCTTGTAATAAGTCGGATTTAACATGTAGAGTGATTATTAATTTCTATAATAGGAGAACCAGCCATTATCCACAATAAGCAGTCAGTGGATGACGAGACAACAGTAGAAACAGTCGTCGCCTACATGGAAAACGCTGAAAGGTTACTATTAGACGCAGTGTTGCTGAATATTACTGCGAAACAGAACCATCGACAAGATCTCCTCAAACGACATCGTGAACAGAGGAATCGTGGACTAGGCCTACCGGGGAGACCACGTAAAAAAAAAACGCGCCATATACTCTACCTCATGGTGGTGTGGAAACGAGTATTCAGCCAGACCCTTCTAGGTAAGATCGCCTTAAGTAAGACTAGCAAATATTTAATTATACTTTATATGTCTGAGCACCCCATCCTGAGTAGGGATTTTCCCCTGATTTTCCCACACACTCTCTCCAGACAAATGCTGGGATTGTATCTTATTTCAAATCCCAGGTCTCCTAGTCTATTCCAGACTAGTACAGTCACCCCGTGGTAACACAGGTTGTCGTACAAATCAAGCATTCGAAATTGATGACTTAAGATATCTGAATAAAAATACATGAGAGGTATACCTTTGTATATATTTTTTAAACTACTGAAATTAACGATATTAACAGAATGGATATTCGGGAAAATATCTGGAGATAATGTAGTAATAGATGTTTACTCCTCCGCTATCTTAGACTCACACAGCCATCCCAAATAGGATCACGACTTAGGTTATATACTTAGTTGAAATATTTGCAGCTTGACAGCTATCTTTGTCAAGCAGTCAATAATGCCAACCCCATGCATTCGGTACTATATCGCATCCGGCAGACCAATGGTTTTCGCCTGGACCAATAATGATTAGGTAGCGTGGCCAGGTGGGTAACACTTCGCGAGTGATGAACTAAGTAGAGAACTAGTTAAATTAGCCGAAATACCTTGTGTAATTATGAATAATAATTGTAGGAGTGATGTGGTAATAATTGTTGTCTCCTCCGCTGTCAATAACCCACCCACTTTTCCCAATTAATAACACGACTTATACAGTGAACATTTCAGATGTGTCAGCCATTGTAGGCGTGGCTTATTTGATAAATAAGATATTGCCAACCCCAGGTATACAGTAAACACGGTCGTGTGCTGTTTGTTTTGAGCGGAGAGAGCGATGTGAGTACGCTCGCTTCTTTCTGTCTCTATAGGGACATCCCGAACTAGCTCCAACAGATAGCACACAGGTACTATGTGGGATCATTTTGTCTTTATTTCAAACTAGCAGAAGTACCCGTTCTTCGAACGGTGTTCGTTGTTAACACCAGACATTATCAATTGAGCTACTGTTGCAATGGTTAGCGGTTTGTCATTCCTTCAAATTAATCAGAACGAAGTTAGTTTTCTGGGAATTTCACACACACGGTTAATTTAAGGCCCTTAAAATGTAGTTTTCGGAGACCCTTTATAGATTCCCGAATTTTGTGTCTCACATTTAGAAGCGCAACATATGCTTCGGTCGTCCTTCTAGGATAATTTTTATATTTCGCCTATTTTAGCATGTATTGAGAAGTTTTTCTCTATATCCATCCTTCTACTGTATGAAAACTGCGGTGAAGAGTTTTATAAATGATTGGTGTATTGACTCTCAAGGTTACCATACCTAATTTTACGATGCTCCAAGCATCCGAACACGAGTTATAGGCGTAGGCTACATAAAGATACAAAGAAATACAATTCTATTGTCTACAACATATTACCGAGATATCCAAATATGGGTATATCTAACACACAGTATCAAACAAAATCATCCTTACGATGAACCCGTTTGTCGACAACAACAAAATCTTTAAAATGTGCTCTCAGACTAAATTCACCTACGTGTACTTCCTGACGTGAAATAGAATTGTAAGCCTTGTAGACGAAACGCAATAAACGTCACTTAAAAACTGACCCTCCACGTTGTGCTAGGTGCCTATACACAGGAAGACACCTTTCATAAATTATAAAGGCTTGTGGTGCAAGAAAATTCAGGTTCTTTAGCCTCAAATTGACCACATTCCTAAAAGCCGCAAAAAATGCTGGTTCAATTCAAAAATTTTTGAAAATAATGTTGCTGTTTGGAGATATAATAGACCTTCTGTACTATATGTCGAACGTGAAAATTGCATGAAAAAATTCTAGGTTACCCCTAGACCCCCTTAATTGCATTGATGAATTGTACAGTCTACGTTAGTTCCGTGATAACCTTATAGCCATTTGCAAACATTCACAGAAATGTAATCAATGGAGTGACATTGCTTCTTACAGAAATAGAAGGAAAGTTGTATGCCACCCCTTGATATAATGTTCTCATGGTTACCGATTTGCATTCCTTCATTAGTTTGTTAAATTAAATTAAATTACTTTTCTGGGAATATTTCAGAAACTGTTGGATGTAGAGCCTTACAATGTAGTTTTCGACGACCCTTTAGGGCCCCCGAGTTTTGTTTCTGGCACCGAGGGGATTTGTCTCGCCGTTGTACGCCATAATATAATACTAATAATAATATAATATAGGGATAAATTATAACACCTATTTTTTTAAATTATTAATGCAGCCATGGCCATGTACTTTTCTTTTCAGGACGGGTCAGGGAAGGAATATTATCAGAGAAAGAAGCATTCAATCACGCATGAGCAAAATAGAAATGGACATCTATAAGAAAAGGTCAATATTCTTCAACGCAAAACTAAAACATTACTGCAGTGTCATCCGTCCGGAGGTCTTGCATACTTCTGAATGCCTCACGATGAACAAAAAAGGCTTGGTCGAGAAACTGGAGGCCAAAGAAAGAAAAATTTTGAGAAAGATATTGGGTTCCATCAAAGACAATGGGGAATACAGAAGACGGAATAACCATGAACTACATACTCATGTGGAGAAGATAAGTGACGTCATCTGGAACAGAAGGATACCATTTTTTGGGCATGCGGAACGAATGAGCCCAGCGAGACTGACCAACCGTAACATAACTTACTTTCAGGAGAGGAAAACAAAATGGGCCTGGTTCATAGAACAGGATAAAGATCTGAAATAAGTGGGAATTACACCAATAGACATTCAGGAGCGCGCCCCACTCAAAAGGAAACTTCAAGCTTGCAAAGGTTTCCAAGAAAAACTGAAGCTGAAAACGGGAAAGATTTGGACCCAGGAACGGAAGGAAGTTCACCGAGAACGAATGCGGGCGTACTGGGCAAAAATCAAAGCCAGTAGGAGACAGTGGGAATGACGCGGTCCATAGATGGCCTATACGAAGTGAATGAATGAATAATATGGGGATAGGAATATAATAAACCAGCCGTACTGTGCCCGTTTAGACCGGAGTCCGCACGACCACATATGCATTTTACCAATAATCAGTCAGCACGAGAGTCAAAATATCCTGGAGCGCCAGATGGGTTAAAGCAAATCGCAAAAACGACATCAAATGAAAAAAAATGCTTTACTGATTTTTGGCTCAATGCAACAATAAGGATAGAAGGAGATTCAATTGGGTATAACACATCCTGTAAAATTATCTCATTTTATTTTAAATTTAAAATTGACTGCAAAAATGCTCAAAGCAGCATCACTCACGTGTGGCGATCCACACTCCTATTTACACAATATACAGAAATTTTCCAAACACATTTGACAATTATTTTTTGGAAACACAAGTCTGATTGTTAGTCCTGTAGACTGTGTTCCAAAATTATTTATGATTAAATCCAGTTCAAATTTAATTGTCTCTACTGGAAATATCGTAATTCACTGTTTGAATTTTTACATAATATTAACACTCGTAGAATAAATGTTCATAGAATTTTTTAACTTTCACTTATTTTTCCAGTTTCAAAAATATTGTCGAAAAATATTGTTATCATTGAAGCAACACAAATTATTTACACATATTAATAACATCTGAAAAGTATTTGACCTTGAGCATAGCATCGAAGAACTGTGCGAAGCACAACAAAAAATTGATTGTTCTTCTGACATTAAACATTCGAGAAGTGACTCGATTATGAACTTCAAGTTCCTAACAAAATATATGATTTATAAATCATCAACTTGATCAATAAATTGTTGAACCATTCAACTATTCAATTTTCCACTTGGAATCATTATTATAAAAAATATTTATATTCATGGCCATTTTAGCAATTTTCACAACTTGCAATTCTTCGACAGAATGCGGAAATAAGAATTGTAGCTTCATAATAAATTCATTTAGTTCATGGCACTAGGATTGAAAATATCCTTCAAATTATTCGTGGTTATAGAATTATTTTTAATTGGCAGTGGCCCATTCTATTATTTGTGTAAGAACACAATATTCCAACAACAACGGCAAAGGTCTTCCTCTGAAGAAGAATAAACTACTATCATGACAAATCCGGGTTCTAGCAAAATCAAAGTCTAAATGGAATCCGTAAACAAGGTTGAAATAAGAACTGATGGTTTCTAAGAAATAACCTTCGGGTCATTCATACGACGAAATGTGTAGTTCCAATACTCCTTCTATAAACCTGAGCCATCGAACCTGCTATTTGATTGATGCTCGAAAAAATCTCCTCATTCCTGCGACTTAAACATGCGCACCTGGGAATGGCATTTCAACTACTCCACACACATAAATTTTCTTCCCAAAATTTATACAATAAATCAAGCCTCTGCTTGTTATCAACACTGGAAGATTAATAAACTCACAAGTTTATTTTATTTTACCATTCAGTTCAACCCGTGAATTTACCATACTTATGATACTCTTTATTTCACTTTCGATTGTATATTTACGCCATGATTTTATATAACTACAAAAATATCCTAATTGATACAAATATAATTTGCTTCCCGTTTCATGCCTCTCCGTGTTATCTGAAAAATATACTTTGCTCATTGCAAATATCAACTGTTCAACCAGAACTGAAATGTTGGTTGAATGCTGGCTTGCGCTAACCACTCTCCTTCGGAAAATCTCCCGTTCCAAACTAGAAATGATTAAACTACTTCATAGGCTCTTTCTCAATACATATGATTATTATAAAATATAATATCCAAGAATTATTTAGAAAAATTATAAAAATTATTATTATTATTATTAGTGGATTATTATTATTATTATTAGTTATATTATTTTAAATATGTTTAATTATCATCTCATTATGTGAGAATCCACATGTTCGAACCTTCGAATATGGAAAAAATATCCATTCCTCAACAAAAATAATTATTAACTTTTACAGTTACATCGGCTAATTAACGTGATTTCCCAAAAATATGAAATATTCAAATAAATGCTCGAAATGCTCGGTCATCGATCCTAAACTGTTCTGAGTGCTGAAAATACTCAGAATAACTCTAACAAGTCTTGCGTAAATCATTGCAAGATTTAAATACGAAGAAAAATAAATGTGTGGGTCATCTGCCGAAAAATAGTTTGTTCCAATTAGCTAGGCATAATATAATTCAAATGTGGCTTACATTTCTTGATGGTCTTGAAGCGTAGTGAACCTGGTCTGTACCAGATCTATCCATAGACATGCCCTATCGGACAAGCACGTATAATCCTTGTATCGGCCGCCATTATATACCCACAATCCGTCTAGTCAGACATAGTGGTAATATCTCTTGACGATTGAATTGACTGTTGATTCATTTTAATATGGGCTTCTATCAAAGCCATAACAGTTTGTTTAAATGGGGTCAGATCTAAGTGATTTATTCTTAGATATGTCAGTTGTAACATAACTCACGGTATTCTTTTCAATACAAGAAGACACTGACAATCTAACCAATCAACGGCTGTTCTGAATATCGTTCCCTGGGCATGGCTTCTCGCCATCTACCATGCGCTAAGCAACCTGTAGTTTCCCTTGCGTAGACTAATGAACACCACCGTGATCGACTGGTCTTCAGTGTACTGATAGATCGAAGTGATTAACAAGTTACCAATATGAAAACTGACTGAAATGGACTTAAACATCCAAGTATTAGGTTATTACTGGACTGTGACAAAGTACTAATTCTAGACAAAGTCTAGCATATGTCCATGTGAAAACATAAATATTTCCACTAATGTCTGTAGAAAAAAAATTCAATCACCTCAGTGATTCTCCTCGCCGGAAACTTACTAAGTTCCACTTCGTAGCGCAGCACTTTTGTGACTATCACAACTTTGAAAATTACTTCTGCGTAGATCCGGCAACCATGTGCCTTGGCTCAGCGTAGCAGCAACTTGCTCGGCAAATGCTTGTGTTGGAATGAGCTATCGATGCCTCGGCCGGCCGGCTTTTATTCAAAACTGCCAGGGTCACGCGTCATCACACTGAAATCTAGAAAACCTCATATCTCTAGTATCCCTGGTCCGATTTACTTGATACTAAGTGCATTCTCTTTTATTTGGCCGTGCCAGTAATCTGATCCAAGTCTCAAGTCTCTACTCCATGGTTAACTATTTAATAAATAAATAGCCTCGACCTCTGCTATTACTCGCTACGTCACTTGACATGCAAGTATCGGTAAATTCTTTCCAATTGCTTCGAGAAGCAATGTAGCGCGATATTCAAATATCTCAACTTTCAAAAGCGGCTGTAGCCTTTCCCTTGATATCTAGGTGTCTGAATCTTGGAATACCCATTCCTAGAGTTGGGCACAGTACCACACCCGCATGTGTAAATCGCGTGAAAAAATTCTAGAGTACCCCTTGATCCCCTTAAGCGCGTTAAACGTATTGATGAATGTCACGGCTTAATTTGGTTCCGTGATAACCTTCTGGCCGTTTGCAAACTTTCACACAAATGTAATTAATGGAATTGCATTGCGTCTTACAGCAATAGATGGACCTCTGAGAATCTGTTGCCATGGTTACTGGCTTGCATTTGTTCATTAGTTTATTAAATGAAATTAGTTTTCTGGGAATATCTCAAAAACGGTTGGTCTTAGGGCCTTAAAATGTGGTTTTCGGGTACCCGAGTTTTGTCTCTCACATTGAGGGGATGAAAATGAGTCTCGTCCTTCTACGTCTATTTCAGCATGTATATTTAGGGGGTAGGCCCCCTTTTATGAGGGGTACGGAGATGAGTTATATCAATGATTAAGTGTCGTGCCTCTGATGGATATCTGTACCAAATTTTACGTTGATACACCCAGCCGTTCTCGAGTTATAAGGGAACACAGTTGTCCACAGACGAACAAACAAACAAACAAACAAACAAACAGACAGACAGACAGACTGAAACGCGTAAACAACTCAATTTTCCGTAGAAATTCAGAGAAAAACAGTCAAACTTTCATTTTTATATATAGAGAGATACTGCACCGGTCGATGTTGACCGTGTTTTATTGCACAAATTTAGGTTTCACTCGCTAACCGTTGGTGATATACGAAAAGTGATAAGGACCTTTCTGATAGAAAATTAAATGTTAAAGCTCATGTATGCCATCAAAAGTGTGCTATTTCTTAGCGTTCTCTTTTTATTTGAAATGGAATTATGAAATTTTTAAACCAAAGGGTGTAGTGACGTCACATATGTGGGTTTTACTCGCTAATCGTTGGAGATACACGAAAAGGGATAAGGACCCTTTGGATAGGAAATTAAATTTCAAAGCTCATATGTGCCATCAAAAGTTTGCTATTTCCTACCGTTCTCTTTTTATTTGGCGTGGAAATATGAAATTTTGAAACCAAAGGTGTAGTGACGTCACTAAAATGGTCGCCATTTTTTAATAGTGCAAAATTTCGAAATAAAAAGTATCCTATATGTAAACCTGGTAAATCAGCTACATCCATGCAAAATTTCATTTAAATCGGACCAGTGGTTCTTATGTTATTGAGTAACACATTGACAGACAGACAGAATGACAGACACACACCATATCATTTTTATATATTAGTATGATTGCATTTGCCAATAACAAACAATTGACTGTTGCAAACTCTTTAAAATGAAAATGTACTGTATTATCAACTTGTCATTCTTCAAATTCGATGTGTATAGAATTCCAACGGAAGGCAAATCAATTGAGTCCCATATAGAACAGTTACAACATCTGGCGGAAAATTTTCGCATATGATATTCCTATTCTTTGGTGTTGCGATTGTTGATACTCGTATTCGAAAGGCAAAACCTTAATAGCAGCGTGCCGATGTAAGCTTGTTTAAAAATGGATTGAGGAAATTGCAAAATTACGATTTGCAATTATAATCATGATTATTACTAAGATGGCAGTCAGTGTTTTATTGAAATTATTGCAAGAACATAAATTCTATCTTATTATTGTTTTACATACAAAAACAAACCAAACCTGGAGCTTAGGCCCCAGACCGCCTTGCTTGTGGTACTAGCAGTAATTTTCGGCCTGACAGTGGCGGACATAAATTCTATCTTATTAATGTTTTACTTACAAAAACAAACCTAGCTTGGAGCTTACGCCCCAGACCCCCTTGCTTGAGGTACTAGCAGTCATTTTCGGCCAGGCAGTACCTAACCTAGTAGCGGACATAAATTATATATTAATGTTTTACATACAAAAACAAACCTAACCTGGAGCTTAGGCCCCAGACCCCCTTGCTTGTGGTACTAGCAGTAATTTTCGGCAAGACAGAGGCCAGTAGTATCTAACTCCGCTTCATAAGCCAATAGTTTCTCGCTTCACTCAATTAACTCTCTACGCTCCCTTACCTCGCTACATATGACCTGTGCCGTGTATTTTGTGTACCATACATTGGCAAAAGTGAAATGACGTCTCGTTAACAATTGAATACGCCCAATGCGCATCCTTCAGTAGCAGTTGAGCAACGATAAGCCATGGCAATTGCCGTCGTTCAATGAACAATATATAACTATTTACGTCACATATTTACGTGATTTAGTACTTATTTCCTGAGCAGTATTGATAATGGACAGTAATTTCAATTGATAATGACTCCCGGAATATCAAAAAAGGTATGAAAATCATACTCGTACATTAGCTAAGTAACAGTGTAGGATCTTGGTTTATCACTCCCGAAGAATTACCGCTGGTTTTTGTCACGCACAGTGGGGGTTGTCACGCATCAATAATCTTTATCCAAGCCAATGGTTTTTCCTTTTATTTCATTCACGTGTAATGTGGTGAATTTTTGTATCGGACATGTTGGCAACGGGTGACAACGGGTATGACGTACTATCTGACGTCAATGCAATATGGCGCCGATGGTGAAATGAACACCAACAAGAATGTTTATTTACGTAGTAAAAGAAATTCTTTTCGGTGCAGCATTGCCAATTCAAATTGAAATGAACTTCTAATGACTCCCTGAAACGTATGTGAATCATAAATAATATATTTTCAATAATCTGCCATTTGAAAGTTATGGAAAGAATGAGAAGGGCGGTACAATAAATGATATCTCAAGCCCCTAACAACCTAATGGGCCCCTTCACTCCATAAGGTAGGTATCATAGATCCAAAGGCAATTTTAAAAGGTTTGTGTAATTAAATCGTTCCATGTGGCCGAGAGCGCTAACTTGCTATCTTGTGCCTCACTGGCAACGGGAGAGCGTGGGTTCGAATCCTACCTTGGCCATCCTGAAAATTGTTTTCGTGGTTTCCCATTTACGCCCCCAGGCTAACTTGCCATGGTGGGTGAGTGGTTATCGTGTCGAACTACCAACACCAAGCTTGCTGGTTCGCTCCTGGCCATGTTAAGTGATTTTTTAAAGGCGACAAAAATCACGGCATGCATGTCATACGTTGTTGGCATGTTAAAGAACCCATTTGAAATCAGTAAGCCGTGTTCATAGTGGCAAAATTAATCTTGGGATTTTTCGCTAAACACAAAGTTTCTCATTTCTCTACTAGAAAGTGCTATAGTGTCAAGGAGTTTAGATATTTAACCTCCTTGATATTCATAGCACTACAAAGAACAACAAAATTCGATACGCAGGCTGCCCTCTGGGCGCAAATAACAAAGCTTGCACCCGGCACCCAGGGCCATACGATATAATAATAATAATAATAATAATTATAATAATAATATTATTATTATTAATATTATTATTATTATTATTATTATTATTCATTCATTCATTTCGTATAGGCCATCTATGGACTGCGTCATTCCAACTGTCTTCTACTGGCTTTGATGTTTGCCCAGTACGCCCGCATTCGTTCTCGGTGGACTTCCTTCCGTTCCTGGGTCCAATCTTTCCCGTTTTCAGCTTCGATTTTTCTTGGAAACCATTGCAAGCTTGAAGTTTCCTTTTGAGTGGGGCGTGCTCCTGAATGTCAGTTGGTGATATCCCCACTTCTTTCAGATCGTTATCCAGTTCAATGAACCAGGCCCATTTTGTTTTCCTCTCCTGAAAGTAAGTTATGTTGCGGTTGGTCAGTCTCGCTGGGCTCATTCGTTTCACATGTCCAAAAAAAGTTATCCTTCTCTTCCGGATGACGTCACTTATCTTCTCCACATGAGTATATAGTTCATGGTTATGCCGTCTTCTGTACTCCCCGTTGTATTTGATGGGACCCAATATCTTTCTCAACATTTTCCTTTCTTTGGCCTCCAGTTTTTCGACCAAGCCTTTTTTGTTCATCGTGAGGCATTCAGAAGCATACAAGACCTCCGGACGGATGACACTGCAGTAATGTTTTAGTTTTGCGTTGAAGGATATTGATCTTTTCTTATAGATGTCCTTAGTTAAATGGTAGGCCATTTCCATTTTGTTCTTGCGTGATGTGAATGCTTCTTTCTCTGATACATTAGGAGCTATAATTTCTCCCAGGTACTTAAACTTTGCAACTCGCTTAATTTTTCCTTATTCCACAGCAAGGTGTTTGGGCGCCGGTACGATATTAGTTATGAACACAGTCTTCTCAAAGGAGATCTGGAGTCCTGCCTTCGCTGCTTGTGCACTAAGCTGATTAATCTGTTCCGTGGCTGTCTCTAACGAATCAGAAATGATTGCAAGATCATCGGCAAAGGCTAGACAGTCAATTGTGATGTTCCGGCATCTGTAACCCAGTCTGACTCCGCTTGCAACTCCTTGTTTATTGAGTTATTTACGCCACTCACGGATAACCTTCTCGAGGACACAGTTGAAGAGTATTGGTGAGAGACCATCTCCTTGCCTTACTCCTGTCTTGATTACAAAGGTGTCTGATATTTCGCCCCTAAACTTCACCTTCGAGGTGGTGTTGGTCAGCGATTGTTGGATGATCGCTCTGGTTTTGTTGTCCAGGCCAAATTCTTTCAGGATTCGGATCAGGGTGTTGCGATCAAGAGTGTACAGCCCACGGGCAGTACCACTAAGACCCACCCCTTCATCTTTTCACCAAAACCACCCTCATAGGCATGCCATAAGCCTCACATACTTCCGCAACACAAGCAGGCCCAGCAATATTGCTGACAGCCGCGCTTACAAAACGAATAATTAAACACACTATCTGGAGCAGTGACGGTGAGGAATCGCCGACCAAGCAGTGGGGGAAAGCCTTAAAAGCTAGACCCTGAGGAGCCCCATTATCTATTCGTGGCCAGCGGCTCTGCTCCTCCAAGGTCCGTTCCAGCTCTTCACCAGGTGAGAACTAGCCGTGTGCTCAGATTCCTAACTATTGTAACACCTACCCAGAACACTTTGTATTTCACACACTCTGTACTTTGTTTCATACCTGTCCACCACCTAAAGGGACGGTATATCACCGCCACTGACCAATAAATACTTGGTCAGTAAACACATACATCTATTACTCATTTCATCCAGTTTTACATCCTTACACCCAACCTGACCTTAGTCCTAATTGCCCCTGACCGTGAAGGCCAGGAACTGCGCCGTCAGGAATCCCATTGTGTTTGAGCAAGCAGCCCGACTGCAGCGTGTCAAGTTATCGACTCTGCACGTGAGCTCAATAAACGCTCGCTCTACATAATTGGCAGGCTAAGTTAATAGCTCACTCTTGGGCGTTCATCCCCTAACAGGTAGACTAGATGCACCCATTAGGAACACCCCCAACAGATCACATCCTCACACCAACACATTACACTAGTAGTCTTCCCCAATAACGGGAAACTACCCTTTTTCGGAAACAGCCCTTAAATTAATACATCTACACTACCCCGTTTATCCCACCCCCCAACAGAGGGATAAAACAGATTGGTGGAGGCCGGGTACCACGCAAATTAAGGGTAAGGCACTGAAACAACGAGCCCTCGTGGTAGAGCGCAAGGTACACAAGCAGCCAAGCGAAACTTGTTTTTTTTTATAAAGCAATATTATTTTTTTCCCTCTCTGGGAACACAAGGGAAATTTTAGCCACCCCCCACTGGAAAGAACCAGCAGATTGAATACATTAGAAGCCACACACATTTTTTTAAATACACACACGTAGTTCAGAATGGCCCCCCTATACCGTTTAGCCGTGCTAAAGCCCATTGGGGAATACCAGGAATTAATTGCCTGGCGTAAGGTCTTTGAGACAAGGCAGGACTACTTCAGGAGGTATCAGCAGCTCCTGCACGCTCAGTATATGAGAATTATAAGGGCACTTGTCCGTCCACTCCGCAGCGCCAAGAATCGAAAGACTAGGGTGAAAATCCACACCCTCCATACACAACTCAACAAAGCACACTGGAAACTACACTGCCGACACGAGGTCATGTTCCAGCAATGGGAGGCACTCATCAAACAACATAAACAAATAGGAACTAGCGGTACCAAAGTTGCCGAACAGGCCATATGCCTCAATAGGCAGTACGCCCAAATTTGGGAACGATATCGGGAACTCCAAGCCAACATTGCCATCTTTGAGTTCACGGCAGGGCCACCAACGAAACCAAGAGAGGACAGAGTCGTAGATACGCTAACACAGCAATTCGCGAAGATGTCCACATCAACACATTCCGCCATTGGCCAGAAAAAGGTCAGGCTAGCCTCCAATACACTACAGGGCCAAACTCACATAGACACACGTCCCGCAGCTCCAGTCCGGGAGGCAATTTTGCCAGACTGAGGGGCGAAACCTACGCCAACCCCCTCAGAACAAATGAACGAAACGGAGTTGACGCGAGGGCTCTCAAACACACACGATAACACAAAGAGGAACCTGGAGGAAACTATATCATTGTCTGAAAACGTAGAGAACGTGCCACAGCATAATAAGCCCATACAGACCCACTCACATAGACAGACACAAAGGAAGGAGTCTTCCGTGGCCATAGCCCAGAAAACGGCCAGACTAGCCTCCAATACATTATAGGGGCGCTCACAGACAACTACACGACCCCTACCGCCAGTTCAAAGGGTGATTTCGCCAGAATGGAGGCGGACACGGACAAATGCACCCCCAGTGCAAAGAAATACAGGGTGGTTTCTTACAATTCACCAGGGTGTAACACACACGCCTGCACGCACTATCCTGCCTCCAAAGCAAAGTATACGGGGTATAGGGGAAGTTTTACCGCCCACCCCGCGAGGCCAGGCAGACAGGAGGGCATACACCCACACAGACACTGATAGGGTAGCGCGGAGCCAACGTTGCCCTTCAGGCGCCAGCACACCTACGCCTATTAACAGGCACTACGGTGAACGAAGGCTTACTTTACTTAAAACACCCCTGAAAAATGCTAAAGAAGCACCTCAATGGGAGTCGGAGGTCTATACCCTCATGACAGGGCGAAGGTATTCACCCCGTCGGACAACAGCGCTCGGGCGAGGATAAACACATTTACAGGGGAAAATCCACTACCAACTAGACAAAAACTGGCCAGAAATAAGGCAATTCGAGGCAAATTAAAATTAAACCAGGAATATGGACACGAGGACAGACAATCACACGGACGGCATCGCACAGACAGCATGAATACACAATCCCATAGAAAAGCCATAGGATCCCTTATAGCCACTGTGTCCCATAGAGTTATAGCTAAGAATTAATGTATGCATAAGAGGGTTTATTTTATATGTATGTGAATTGCATATTATCATTGTGTACCCATCTTAAATATACACCAGGGATGGCATATGAATTGCACTAATGCCACTCACAGCACAGACATAAATACGGGGAGGTTCTTTTACAAGGTAGGTACACCGACAGGGGAGTATACAGCAATAGCTTACTGTCCAAAGTCAGTCTCAAGGGCGCGACATGGCAACTAAGGGCCAGGACACACAAATACAAGAACGATTGAGCCACACAAGCATGAACACGGGAAGGTTCTTTTACATACAGGGAATACGTGTACCAACACATAAACTACACAAGTCTGACACAGATAGCGTTATCACGACAATAGGGCCAAAAGATAAGGCACGGTCATTATGAAGAAACGTAGGGCCTCGTACACAACATATTTTAAAAACGCTCAAAACATTTGTGGCAAGGTCATAACATAAATGCTGTGCACTTCAAATGTTAACTGCCGGACAGGAAACACAGTCCCAACAGCGGCGTTATCACATGAGGTAACCCAATACTTTGCACGCTCAGCGCGAATACGTGACGCACTAGTCGGCTGGAGGCACTCACAGATATAACAGTATTACGGCCGACAGAGTATCATTCACTAGGGATTCAAAACCACACTACGCCCACAAATTAAGACCAGGGCTAACCAAAATTCACACAGACGACATACACGGGACATACTTACAGGGGCGTAGGCCCGTTCCAAAGTATTCGCTATAGCAGCCTACTTAGGGCATTAGCGACCCCAGGACTACCAATAGGGGACGTACCGGGAACACCAGGCCTCTACGGAGACCACAAAATACTCTTTTGGACCATAGCGCCCGAAATCTGAATATGGGGACGCCACGGGCACAGAAAAACGCTCACACAAAGTAGGGAACAGCATATCTCTACGGCCAAAAATTATGGCAATCCAATACAAGGGGCATGTAGATTACCCCGTTTATAGAATAATAGAGCAAGACACAAAGGGGAAGTAATCACGGAAACAAATTCCCAAACAGGCTTAAGAGAGAAAACATGACAAGTTCAAACGTTGGCCTTTCTAGAATGCAAACACATGTCGACACACGGACAGTGGCAGAAGTCACGTTTCGTTATCCTTCCTGCATATCATTGAAGACTTTCCGTACACAAGGACAATAAACACACATACAGGAAGCGCCGCGCTGCAAATAAGCGAATTCCAACGTGTCGCCATTCGCTGTTTGCGGAAGAAATTTTTATAGCAGCGGAACGTGACAATGACATACAGACATGATGACACTAACATAAAACAATAACAGTAATGGTATACAGTGACAACATGGATGTTGATCCAGGAAGTGAGAGCGGCATTACATTAGGCTTCGCATCATATATTACACAAATATTGCAGACCAGATTGATCTGGGAAGACAGACTATTTTACGCCTATCACTAACAGCACTAGGAACATGTATACAAAGGTGATAACACACAGTACACGGCGCGTGACAAGTAGCCACGCGATACGAGAAAAGCCCTCCCCGATAACAGCACACGCGCCGGCAGGAGTCAGCGGTAGGCGGCTCAATACACACAAGCGCGCATCAATTACAGCCACGGCCGCTTCCCTCCCACACGCGCCCAGCACTTAGGGGCAGACAGGCAATTACACGCGAACATACAAACTAATTAGGGGCGGATACAGACAGATTCCATGGAGGAACAACCCCCCCCCCTAATAATTTATTTTCTTGGTTTTTTTTCTTTTCTCCTAAAACCACTACAGGCAATTATGCTATGCCGATTTATATTCGCAGCCACATGCTACCCCATCCCGCATTATGAACAGGGGACCAGATAGGGCCGTGAACGACACAGCATCACCACACTTAGACATCATAGGGGCAGCCAGGGGGCGGGGCCCACAGACATAAACATTTTACAAGACGTGGGAATGACAGACCCACGGGCACTCCACAGATTAGTATTTTGGGAAACACTAGGTGCTATATGGCATCTCAACTCAGCCAGCGTAAATCCCCAAGAGCGGGAAGAAAACACATAACGACCAAGAGAGGATGACACACTACATTAGGAGTAGAGGTGGATAATACCATCAGGATGGCCATGGTGCAAGCTACGGGCTACCATCCCCATACCCTTCCTCCTACATACCCCATCACCTAAAACACTATCCAGCACAGACATACAGATACATAAAAACACCTACACCACATTGCAAATTATACATCGGGGTTGATAGACTTCATGCTTCTCGCAAATTAAAGATTGCTACACCTTGGACCCGAACGCCTACACCTGAGTATTAGAGGTGATTCGGAAACGAATATTAAGCGGCGATGCACATCTCTATATAGAGAGATGAGGCCATACTGATACTAACAAATATTTCATTAAATAATCCCGCATGCAAGGGACATAAAATTATTGTATCCTAACACACGCCTTATCCTCAAATGAGAGCAGATACGCCTCATATCCATCTCACTGCATGAGATATCCCACCCACACACCAGGAGTTGTATTACTAGCACACCCGCATGATATTTTCAATTTTGCACACCTGGGAAAAACCCACCTAATCCACTCACAGTAATTAACTCCTAACAGCATCATCGGCTCCCGGCCACCATAAACATGGAGTCCAACGAGGCACAACCCTCTCCCACCACGCTTTAACCCCACTCAGCAAATAACACCCTCGGATCCTAATAATAAGGGACCAAACACCCTATAAACCTACTAACACCTCCAGAAGAGTACCAAGGCATCAGCGCTGGAAATCCGATACGGCAATTGCAGGCCTAAAGTAGTCACTGCATTTCGAAGATTCTACAACCCCAGAACACTAGGAATTTTACATAATACACGAAAATATATTTAATGATCACACTTATTTTCAAAGGAATCTGAAGTCACACTGGATGGTGACGAAAAGGTATACGGTATACGAGGACAGAGCTGGAGAAGGCGGCGATGGATCCTGACCCAGTATAATGACAGATGAACGAAAGGTCGAAGCGACGATGACTTAGTGCGGGACAACGTCATGATCTCGGGTGTGCCTAGCCTGCCCCCGTGTCGGAGAAGGTTATACCCATTATGCACTACGTCGTCGAAGCCAGACCTGCAGGGGAGACTTTGACGTCTAGTAGGAGAATTAGCCAGCTCAGTATTAGACTCAGGGGACGAACCTAGAGACGACCAACTTGGACTAGACTTTTAGTTAGTTTGTAACATAAGTTGCGTTCCTAAAGCGGGGAACGAGTATTCCATTCGTGTGAAGTGAAGATAGTGCGCCAAGGGTTCAGCGGGACAACCCCTGGCCACGCAAGACCTCATTCGGACAAGGGGCGAAGAGGATTCCCGGACGCTACATTCCCGGATGATATTATTTTATCGGATGATTTTTCCCGTGCCCACATAAATGGATGACACCGGGTCTCCAGAGTTTAAATGGTAACGCAACGGGCGGCCAGAGATATTAAATGGGTATGCTACGGGCTTCCCAAAGGGGTTTTCGTCGGCAACCCAATAATAAATATAAATGAATGATATAATGCGAATATAAGCATATATAAATACAAATGAACAGGATATCCACGCGAAGCGTTCGCTCCCTAGCAACGCAGTCACACAGGCCTATACACTACATATTAGTTATTAAGGGGGGAAGTCGACAGTTAGTTTATAGGAGGGGACTACGGGCTCCTATTCGATTCCGGTCCCAGCAGGATGTCAGAAGGGCACCTCGGAAGGGAGACCGACCGGGGGGATCCTTACGTCAAAATGTTAGTATATAAGATACAGTTGCATTTAGAAGGCAACTTAGAGTTAAGCAAATTTAACACGCACTATTGTAAAACAGTACCTACAACATATTTCGGCACTAGGTTAAGGACTATTTCGGCATGTATATACAAATATTTTATAGCATTAATTAATAAAATCTAGGTTAAGTGCACTTTACTTAATACAGGGCGTTCGGCACCGTATTGGGTAAGACCGACACCTTATAGATTTAATTGATGGTAATATGCGAACGCAATACAGGGCTCTCGGCACCGTATAGAGTAAGAGCGACACCATATAGGTTTTAATTGACGTTACTATGCGAACGCAACATAGGGCGTTCGGCACCGTCTAGGGTAAGTCCGATAACATGCCAACAATAATCGGTACAGCAACCGAGGCTGTCCAACCGCAGTAACACACGAGACGTCCGAAGAGGTCTCAAGGGCGGTGGCACCATCCAAGCCGACACTTAAAACAGCGCTGCGCGACATAGGCGCGTATTGGTAATATTTGGCCAAGGGCATTGTTATTAATCATGTATTGCATTTCAGTAAGAGCTCCAACGATACAGTCAACCGCAGAAGAAAAGCACAAGAATGATCATGCTAAGGTAAAGGTGATGTCACGAACACATACACTTATACACTGAGATACACTGAGAAGACGGACAACTACCCATCAGCACAAATTATAGAGTAAAGTAAACTAAGTGTTAGCCGGCATAGAATAAGTTAGATTTAGACGGCGCCATATAGAAATGTACATGCGACATAGCAGACATGAAGGGTATTTTGGTAGTTGATATGTGATCACGATAATCCACTATATATTTTTTCCATATTATCAAGGAGGCGACATCGGTGGCACAATGCCACATGAGAGTGCACTAATGTATTTACTTTACAGAGAAAAGAAGACATATATGTGCACACTCCTTGTATATAATTCCCCAAACACAAAAAGAAAACAAATCAACACATAAATTAAATGTCACACAAACATATATACACTTTTCAGCGATTTCAGTCGCGCCGATAAGGTGACGGCGACGCATCAGTAACGCGAAGTGTTCGTGGGACACTGAACGCTACTGGCACAAACAAAATTAGAAAACGCTTAAATAATGAGCGACCTACGGTGGCCAGGGCCAGCGCAGAGTTTGTAAGCGCTCTCCCTCGCTTCCAAGGTGCAATTTTCTCACCCACAGGAGAAAATTCACGATATCTAGGAATTAGCGGCACAGCCACTAAATCACAGCAAAGCGCCGAATAGAAAATGGCCAGGAAAGGATGGAGAAGGTACGTACGATGCGAGGTAAGAGAACGGCCAGTTGAAAGTGAGCGAGATAAGGTACCAGGCTCATGAGCGAGACGGAATAGTAATAAGTATATAGATTAGTATTTTATATTGCAAGATTATTGTACAAACATTGTGAATTCAAGCCTTATACACAATATCAACGCACAAGTTTATACATACTTACATGACACACCATTTAACACGAAATATACTGTTTTTCTTTCCTTTCTTTCTACTAACATTACAATTGTGAAGTTGTCCTGTTTCATCCCAACAACAATAAATCATTCTGATATGTACCTTTAACTTATACCCTGGGACACCTGTTTTTCTATTTTTCTTCCACCTTTTATGCAATACCTTGCCTATATTTATAGACACGCGATACATGCAGGGAGCAATTTTTTCCCCACACAGTGGCGGACGACACAACCACCCGTCCAACCATGGTTTTTTCCTGCCTGCATGGCACCAATATGCACATACCTATGTATTTTTTTCTTTTCTTTGTTTTCTTACTAACAGCATCAACATCAAGACATTAAGGTTAATCAAAATCAACTATGTATATGTACACACCCAAAACCCACCCTCTCTGAGCACACGCTAAACTCACATCACCAGAAGGACAACACGACATCTACACATCCACTCGACACCGAAGAGGATGAACAAGAAGAGGGACAAGAAGAGGAAGAAGAAGAATCACTTCGCCGACACGCCTACTCTATTTACCGTTCTCGAGGCCGCGAACAAAGGCCGAGGAGGTCTTGTACAGCCCAGGGGCAGTACCCCTAAAACCCACCCCTTCATCGTTTCACCAAAACCACCCTCATAGGCATGCCATAAGCCTCACATACTTCCGCAACACAAGCAGGCCCAGCAATATTGCTGAGAGCCGCGCTTACATAACGAATAAATAAACACACTATCTGGAGCAGCGACGGTGAGGAAACGCCGACCAAGCAGTGGGGGAAAGCCTTAAAAGCTAGACCCAGAGGAGCCCCATTATCTATTCGTGGCCAGCGGCTCTGCTCCTCCAAGGTCCGTTCCAGCTCTTCACCAGGTGAGAACTAGCCGTGTGCTCAGATTCCTAACTATTGTAACACCTACCCAGAACACTTTGTATTTCACACACTCTACTTCGTTTCATACCTGTCCACCACCTAAAGGGACGTTACATCACCGCCACTGACCAATAAATACTTGGTCAGTAAACACATACATCTATTACTCATTTCACCCAGTTTTACATCCTTACACCCAACCTGACCTTAGTCCTAATTGCCCCTGACCGTGAAGGCTAGGAACTGGGCCGTCAGGAATCCCATTGTATTCGAGCAAGCAGTCCACTGCAGCGTGTCAAGTTGTCGACTCTGCACGTGAGCTCGCTAAACACTCGCTCTACATAATTGGCAGGCTAAGTTAATAGCTCACTCTTGGGCATTCATCCCCTAACAGGTAGACTAGACGCACCCATTAGGAACACCCCCAACAGATGACATCCTCACACCAACACGTTACGCTAGTAGTCTTCCCCAATAACGGGAAACTACCCTTTTTCGGAAACAGCCCTTAAATTAATACATCTACACTACCCTGTTTATCCCACCCCCAACAGAGGGATAAAACAATAGAATCATAGGCCTTCTCAAAGTCTACGAAGGTCACCACAAATTTCTTATTCCTGATCTTCAAATAGGAGAGAGTAGATTTGAGGTTTATAATCTGTTCGACGCGGAAACCGGCTTGATATTCTCCCAGCTGTGGATCTAGTTGTTTCTCTGCTCTGGTAAGAAGAGATTTCGAGAGAATCTTATAGGTTATCAGAAGGAGGGAAATGCCACGGTAGTTATTTACGTCCTTTCTTATGAAGGGGGTGAATCAAGGCAGAAGTCCAGCCGTTGGGGAGTCTCTCTGTTTTCCAAATTACGCAGATAATTTCCAATAGTTTATCTAGCGTCTTGTCACCAGCATATTTCCAAAGTTCGGCGATTATAGAGTCTTCGCCTGGTGCCTTGTAGTCCTTCAGCGATTGAATAATTTGTTTGATTTCTTCCTTCGATGGTGGTAATGCATCTGGATGAACTTTGACGATGTTTTCAAAAGTAAAAGTTTACTTTGGAGCTTTACAGTTGAGAAGTGACCCAAAATAATTCGCTAGAATTTGACAGTTGTCTTTATCATTATGAGCAACTTTACCATTGGTGGTTTTGAAATGTAGGCTTGGCGGATTATATTTGCTAAGACTACGTTTAAAGGTTCTATAGAAGTTCCGGATTTTGTTTCTCTCAAAGTCTTGATCAATTTGCAGCAGCTGTGTTTTGTCGAATGTACGTTTCACCACCCGGATGATCTTCGCAGCTTGTTTTCTTTTATCAAGAAAGTTTGCCCTGTTAACCTCGTTCTTCTGAGAGTTCCATTTCTGCCATGCGAGCTGTCTTTGATCTACTGCCGAATCACACTCACTGTTCCACCATACATGTTTCCTTCCTTTTAAAAGTGGAATTGTCTCCCTTGCTGAATCGACCAGGGCCTCTTGTAGTTGATCCCAGTTTACCGGAGCCAAGGAATCAAGTTTCTGGGTGAACTGTTGGTTGGACTTCAGCTTTTCGATGTCAAATCGATCTATCCTTTTCACATGAGTCTTTCTGGAATTTCTAGGAATTAGTTTAACATGAATTTTTGAAAGATAGTGATCTGAATCAAGTCGGGCACCCCTCAGAACTTTTACATTCTGGATCTCTCGTTGTGCTTTCCGGGTGATGGCAACGTGGTCAATTTGAAATTCTCCAAGGTTCGGATTTGGAGATGTCCAAGTCTTCTGTTTTTATTATTATTATTATTATTTTCGGTTTATACAGAACATATAACACATTATTATTATTATTATGTTTACTATTATTATTATTATTATTATTATTATTAGACATATTATTACCCCTAGGCTTGTACTGTTCGGTACAGTTCCAGTCAGGCTAAACACTTCTATAAATGAAACATGTCGACTTATCACTGGCTGTTTGAGGTCAACACTACGAGATGGAATCTACTGTTTGGCTGGAATCGTCCCACCAGATATTCATTGAATGATTTATTAGCCTATTTTCGTTTTATGAAAAACAAGATGTTCAGTAAAGAACATATAGCCTACTTTCTCCTAAATGCATGGGTATTGTTATAACTCTTTGTCCTTTTCAAGGAGTATGATTGAATGTTGGTTGTAGTAGCTTGTTGAAATACAACGTGCTATAGGGATATTAAACATGAATATGAGGTGCCCTTTGCTAGTGCTACCTCTGTACCAAATTTCGTTCCATTCGGTTTCACCGTGTTCGAATTGATAAGGGGAATCGATTTTCACACAAAGATGGCCGCCATCCGCAAAATATTAGGCTGATGACCTATTAGTTTGGTCAAAGGATGCTCCCTCCATAAAGGTATGTTGTTGCTAAATTTGCTAGAGATCGGATGATTAGGCTAATCGTAATTTGATTTAAGCTTTGAACATTTGTGTGGCCGCCATTACGTTTCTGTCAATATGGCGGCGATATAAATCATGACACTGAGATGCCCTTTGCTAGTGCTATCTCTGTACCAAATTTCGTTCCATTCGGTTCCACCGTGTTCGAATTATTAGGGGGAATCAATTTTGACATAAAGATGGCCACCACCCGCAAACTATTAGGCTAATAACCTATTAGATTAGTCAAAGGATGCTCCCTCCATAAAGGTATGTAGTTGCAAAATTTGGTAGAGATCGGATGATTAGGTTAATCGTAATTTGATTTAAGCTTTGAACATTCGTGTGGCCGCCATTACGTTTCTGTCAAGATGGCGGCGATATAAAACATGACACTGAGGTGCCCTTTGCTAGTGTTACCTCTGTACCAAATTTCGTTCCATTTGGTTTCACCGTGTTTGAATTAATAGGGGGAATTGATTTTCACACAAAGATGGCCGCCATCCGCAAACTATTAGGCTAATGACCTAGTTATTTGGTCAAAGGATGCTGCCCCTATAAAGGTATGTTGTTGCAAAATTTGGTAGAGATCGGATGATTAGGTTATTCATAATTTGATTTAAGCTTTGAACATTTGTGTGGCCGCCATTACGTTTCCGTCAAGATGGCGGCGATATAAAACATGACACTGAGGTGCCTATTGTTAGTACTACCCCTGTACCAAATTTCGTTCCATTCGGTTGCACCGTGTTCGAATTAATAGGGGGAATCGATTTTCACACAAAGATGGCCGCCATCCGCAAACTATTACGCTGATGACTTATTAGTGTGGTCAAAGGATGGTCCCTCCATAAAGGTATGTTGTTACAAAATTTGGTAGAGATCGGATGATTAGGTTAGTCGTAATTTGATTTAAGCTTTGAACATTTGTGTGGCCGCCATTGCGTTTCCGTCAAGATGGCGGCAATATAAAACTTGACACTGAGGTGTCCTTTGCTAGTGCTACCTTTGTACCAAATTTCGTTCAATTCCCATTCACCGTGTTCGAATTGATAGGGGGGGACAGACATTCAGAGTACACACACTCACACACACACACACACACACACACACACACAGACACACACACAGACTCACACACACACATACACACACACAGACACACTTTTTTCGCCCTGTGTTGATCTCATAAGTCTACTTTCATTTTTTGCAAAAATCGAAAGTAGGCTAAAAATAGGCTTACGAGATCACCTTTTGTCCGTGTGTGTGTGTGAGAGAGGTGTGTGTGTGTGTGTCCCCTAATAACATCTAAACGGCTGGAGCGATTACAATGAAACTCGGTAAGATAATAGCACTGTTCTGGACGACCCAGACCGTGCCCTGCATTTTTTTTGTGTCTCACCAATCCAGCATGGCGGCTGTGTGAAATATTTCACCAGCATTCAGTATTTCCAAAACTATTACTGATATCGCCCTGAAATTGTGTACAGTGATAAAGGACACTACTAAACGTTCACCTATGAGACTTTCAAAAACCTGGTGACGACAAAACCAACATGGCGGCCAAGCAAAGTTGAGACTTTTAAATAGACTGTTATCGCGATTTAACTATCCAAACGTAATGAAACTTGGTACAGAAAATGTTTATACACATTGTAATGTACTGGAGTCTAATTTAGTTCAATTGTTCATATAACCTCAACATGGCGGCTGTGCGAAATATTTCACTGACATTCTATATCTCCGAAACTATTACAGATATCACCCTGAAATTTTGAACGGTGATAAAAAGGTACTAATAAAAGTTTATCCATGTAACATTCATAAACCTGTTAAGTACAAAACGAACAGGGCGGCCAAGCAAAGTTGAAATATTTTAATAGATTTCCTCGTGATTTAACTCTCTGAGCGCAGTGAAATGTGGTCCAGTAAATGATTTTACATATTGTAATGCACTGGTATCTAATTTAGTTCAATTATTTACATAACCTCAAGATGGCGCCTGTGCAAAATTTTAAAATTATGTTTTAATTTGTTGTGTCGTATTCATGCGATCAAAGTGAACCTAGGCAATAATTGCCTTGAATGGTACATAACTCTATGGCCTATACATATAACAATCCAAAATGGAGACCATCTGAAATATTTAGACGTTTCTCAATATCTACGGATCTATCACAACCTTCAAACTGAAATTTTGTATGTTGATAGAGGCTATTAACATGAGTAGGATATATGAAAATAGGCTGTATAGTTCTTCACGGAACTACTTGTTATATAAAGAAATTGATTTTAGCGAGAAACTGGAGCCAAAGAGTTTTCCGCTAATTGAGGAAACGACGACAGCTCAGATTTTAGGGAGGGGTACACTTCAACACCGTGACATCAGTTTTGCTTTTTTGTTTATTTTTAATATTGTCTAATAGAGGGAAAAATAAAAATATACAAGAGTGGGTCTATTAATCGGACGCACGGGTGTGGGAAAGTATAAGGAAACTTGCCTTGGGAATGAGCTATGGAGATAAATTTACCGTTACAAAGTGAATGGTTCGTAGCTTCAAATGACGTATAAAATGAAATATGGAATGTTTTGAAGAATTTTGCTATTTCGGAGCCCCTAAAATAAAACCCATGTTAATTTTTTAGCCTATTTTCATCTATGAAAATAAAATTATTATGTCTCACCAATCCAACATGGCGACCATCCGAAATATTTAGACGGTTCTGAATATCTACTAATCTATGACAGCAATTAAACTGAAATTCTGTATGCGATAAAGGCTATAAACATAAGTTTACCTATGGGATTTCCAATAATCTGATGAGCACAAATCCATCATAGCGGCGCAAAATTTGAGTAGTGAAATGGTCGTTTATCGCGATTTAACCATCCGAACGCTGAGAAATTCGGTACGGTAAATTGTTATACATATTTAATCCACTGACATCTAATTAATTTCAATTGTTTTCATAATCACAAGATGGCGGCTGCGCAGTTTTAAAAAATCAAGATTGTATTTCTTGTGTCCTAATCATGCGATTGAAGTTTGAATAATACACCTACGCAATTATCTTCATGTAATAGTACATAACTCCTTGGCTTGCATACAGTATATAAAATTCCAACATGGCGACCATGCAAAATATTTAGACGGTTCGCGATATCTACGAATCTATTACAGCAATCAAACTGAAATATTGTATGTTGATAGAGGCATTTAACATAAGTAGGATGTATGAATATAGGCTGTTTAGTTCTTCACGGAACTACTTGTTATAATGCATGAGAGTCCCACTGACAAATTACATTCAGTGGTCAGCCACTACCCAAAGGTGCAGTAGAAATACCGTGCTTTATCGCAACCGCAGCACTGCACCGGATGTATACAGAAACACACGTACTTCAAAATCGTATCTTGTGTATAAATTCCTAGTTGAACTATAGAAAACGAGTAGAGATTTTCAATACCCAAGTCAGCACATACATGACAACGTTAGTGCTCTATGTCGTTGTTACCGTGATCTGCATTGATGCCAGAACTGAAAAATTAATTTATTGTCGCTTTACAAAGCTGACCAGGCCCCGGGTTCGCTCCCCGGCTCCGTCAGGGATTTTAAAACTGACGTGAGGGTTGGAACGGGGTGCACTCAGCCTCGTGAGGACAATTGAGTAGCTGTCTGACAGTGAGACAGTGCCCCGATCACGAGTACCAAGGTTAACGGCCGAGGGGACCCGACGCGCTGATCACGCGTCACCCCAATATCTGCAGGCCAAATGGCTGGGCAGCGGTCGCTTGGTCGGCCTTAGCCCGTCATGGGCTGGATAGTGCCAGGGGTTGACTTTTCTTGTTGACTTTACAAAGCTGACCATTTTAAATGAGTGGAGGCCTAATAAGTTTGTAACAAGATGTTCCGTGACGAACTAAAGAGCCTACTTTTCTCGAAATGTAAGTATCATTCCCATGATTAATATATGTGGACCTAATTAGAATAATGACGAAATTAAGTTGGTAATTTCAAAATATCTAATTAGTTCGAAATAAAACTGGCATAATGTAGCCTAATAGACCACTACAGTTGTCAGCCTTGGTGACTGGATATATTCTTAGTTCCATATCTTAAGGTACAAAACACAACATTTGGTTGAAGTCCATTGGATAGCATGGACGTTGCATGTAGTTAGACATTGGACCTATCAGCGCGCGTAAAATCACGTTGGCACCAATGTCATGCATGTGTTGGTCAGAAATGATCTGAACTATTATGATTAGTTGTTGTGCCAATTTTGGATGATATCCATTTATTTGTATAGAAGTTACATTTATTTAAAAAATTGGACAAATCAGCAGGCTTAGAATCATGTTGGTAGTACTGAGGTCTATTAGTTACTCCAAATTATTATAGAATGTCAGGTAATATACGTGTGCATTGTTTAAGGCTGTCGGCTTGCATACTTTCTGATATATTGGTATTTGGATAAAAACAATAGAGAGTGCATTTATTATCAGTTGGCAGCCCTGGTGGCTCTTATGATCACGCTCAGTCATTTCTGTCAATCTACACATGGTACATACGAAATTTGGTTGAAATCCAATTCATAGTGTAGAAGTTATATGCATTTAAAATTGGACATAGCATGCGTAGAATTATTTTGGCAACACTGTCATGTATGGTCTCCTGGAAATTAAACTGAGATATTTGTGTGCCAATTTTGGTATAGCTCCCAAGCATACCTTCCAAGATATACAATATGGAGCTGAAATTTCAATTGCGATTTTTCAGCAGTTGGTAGCACTGATATCATTTTCAAATACGGCAGTGAGATATTCAGATAGAAATCTTTACTCTTACCATATATACCATATTTGGGTTCGATTGCTAGAGTCGTTTAGGAACTGATAGCGGGGGGGGGACACGCACACACACACACACACAGCCAGCCAGACAGACAGAAGGACAGACAGAAGAACAAACAGACAGACACACATTTTCCCGGATAGATCTCATAAGTCTACTTTTTCCTCATTTTTACAAAATGCGAAAACTAGGCTAAACATGCTACTTTTATAATTGAACTAGCAGTAGTGCCCGGCTTCGCTCGGTGGATTTATTTGTTTTATGAATGATAATTAATACTACTACAGAACTGGCACATGATATTTAAACAGAAAATAAATATTTTTAAATATAACTTTTTGTGGTCGTGGTGGTGGTGGATGTAGTGGGGGTGATAAGTAGTACAGTATAATGGACGTAACATTCAGGTCATTTTTCCGTTATGATAATAATGAATAGGGAAATGGCTGCTTACTAACTACAGCACTGACACTTGTAAATTAAAAACAAATTTTAAAATAAGTTTAGGAAGAGGAGTAAGTGAAATAAGACACTGCCTAGGGCCTATATCTCATTGACTGTTAGAAATGTAGAGACCAATAGTGTCGTATTTTGTCGCATAGCGCCGTAGAAAAATAATCAGAACACTTTGGAAAACTTTGGCTGTCCCGAGCTCCTGAGGTAGAATAGTATCATTTACCGCCACATAGCGCTCAACGATAAGTTTCGGAATAAATGAAGGTAAATTTGAAATTACCAACGCTTATTGTAGCTGATAACCTCAATGTACTGCACCAACACCATTGCACTTATACAGGGGCATAATATGTTCATGATGATAACTGTTTTAAGGGGCCTAAAAAATCTTTTTGGACTAATCCCCGTGACCGCAATTTATAAGCAGCGCAAGATTTAACTATTTTCGCAATTCTGCACCAGAACACTGGTAGGGGTGATGTGATGCAGCCCAAATTGCCAGTCAGCAATGGACTTATTAAAATACTCTTATAGTTATACTACTAAGGACATGAATGGTTCAAGGGCCTTATTACGTGGCTTTTCAAGTTCAGTTTGTTTGTTATTCTAAATGTAGGGAATGGAGAGCGTTGTCCAAAATATCAATTGGACAATGTTACCAGCAGGTTTTCAAAGTGTAAGTAACATTTGGCGCAATTAGGAAGAACGGTGTGGATTTGTGATAAAGGACCTAAATGCAGGGAATGGAGTGGTCTGTCCGAAATTTCATGCAGACAGTGTTACTCGTAGGGTTCTAAATGGTAAGTATGCAAATTTTGGTTCAGATCTGTGGAACGGTGTAGATTTGTACCTTTTTTTTTGTCGTGTAGCTTCCTAAGAGGCCGAGTGCAGGTCTTTCTAGTCGACGCCCGTAGGCGACCTGCGCGTCGGGATGAGAGATGGAATGGATGAAGATGAATGAAACTGGGCAAGGATGTGGAAGGAAGCGGCCGTGGCCTGTCAGAAGTTAGTGTCCCAGCATTTGCCTGGTGTTGAAAATAGGAAACCACGGAAAACCATTTCAAGGACAGCCGGCGGTGGGGCTCGAACCCACGCGTCTACCGAGTCAGCAGAGAGCTTGGCCCCATGACCTAACGCTGCGCGTAGCCACTACTGTCGGTAGATTTGTACCAAAGGGCATGCATGAAGGGAATGGAGCAGTCTGTCCAAAATTGCATATAAACAGTGTTACTCGCAGGGTTTCAAAGGGTAAGTATACAAATTTTAGTTCAGATTAGTGAAACGGTGTTGATTTGTGCCAAACGGCCTAAATGCAGGGAATGGACTGGTCTGTCATAAATTTCATGTAGACAGTGTTACTCGCAGGGTTCCAAAGGGTTAGTATACAAATTTTGGTTAAGATCGGGAAACGGTGTAGATTTGTACCAAAGGGCATAAATGCAGGGAATGGAGTGGTCTGTCCGAAATTGCATGTAAACAGTGTTACTCGCAGGGTTTCAAAGGGTAAGAATACACATTTTGTTTCAGATTAGTGAAACGGAGTGGATTTGTGCCAAAGGGCCTAAATGCAGGGAATGGACTGGTTTGTCATAAATTTCATGTAGACAGTGTTACTCGCAGGGTTCCAAAGGGTGAGTATACAAATTTTGGTTCAGATTAGTGAAACGGTGTAGATTTGTGCCAAAGGGCCTAAATGCAGGGAATGGACTGGTCTGTCATAAATTTCATGTAGACAGTGTTACACGCAGGGTTCCAAAGGGTAAGTGTACACATTTTGGTTCAGATCTGTTGAACGGTGTAGATTTGTATCAAACGGCCTCATTGCAGGGATTGGAGTGGTCCGTCCAAAATGTAACATAGCCTAAACTATTCCTCTTGAATCTGGCTATCATATACAAAAAGAATGTTTCGAATCCGACTGGTAGTTGCAGATATTAGCGCGTTTAAATACACAAACACACATACAAACTCTTCAGCTTTATTATATTAATATAGATGGGTGATTGTTAAAAGGGACCAAAGTAACTGATGGATAGTTCTGAGAAAAACAAAAAAAAAACTGTCCTGCCCTCTGAATTTTGCACCAATTAAGTAGAGATTTTTGAGGATATAGTTAATTGGGAATTGGATGTAGGGCATACTGCTCAATGACCGTTGCATTGTTTGTCAAAGAGAAAATATTTTTAGCTTACTTTTCACAATTTGCAACAAGTAGTTCCGTGAAGAATTATACAGCCTATTTTCATATATCCTGCTCATGTTAATTGCCTCTATCAACATGCAAAATTTCAGTTTAATTGCTGTAACAGATTTGTAGATAGGCCTATTGAGAACCGTCTAAATATTTCAGATGGTCGGTGGTATTCAAACTTCAATCGCATGATTAGAACACAAGAAGTAAAAACGAGATTTTAAAATTACGCACAGCAGCCATCTTGTGATTATGCAAACAATTGAAATAAATTAGATGCCAGTGGATCAACATTTGTATAAGCAATTAACGTGCAACGTTTCAAGGCACTCAGATAGTTAATTCGCAAGAAACGTCCATTTAAATATTTATATATCGCGTCGCCGCCATGTTCGATTTGTGCTCACCAGGTTACTGAAAGTGCTATAGGTGAACATATGTTCATAGTCTCTATGAACATTAAAACAATCAGTTTGGTTGCTGTAAAAGATTCATAGATATTGAGAACCGTCTAAATATTTCGGAAGCTCGCCATTTAGGATTGTTATATGTATAGGCCATAGAATTATGAACCATTCAAGGACAATTATTGCCTAGGTTCATTATTCAAACTTTCACTTAGATCGCATGATTACGACACAAGAAATAAAATCGTAATTTTAAAATTTCGCACAGCCGCCATCTTGAGGTAATGAAAACAATTGAATTAAATTAGATGGCAGTGCATTACAATCTGCAAAATCATTTACTGCACCACATTCCACTGCGCTCAGAGAGTTAAATCACGAGAAAAGTCTATTAAAATATTTCAAATTCGCTTGGTCGCCATGTTCGTTTTCTACTTTACAGGTTTATGAAATATACATATGTAAACTTGTATCAGTACCCTTTATCACCGTACGAAATTGCAGGGTGATATCTGTAATAGTTTCGGAGATATAGAATGTCAGTGAAATATTTCGCACAGCCGCCATTTTGAGGTTATGTAAACAATTGAACTAAATTAGACTCCAGTGCATTACAATGTGTATAAACATTGGCTGCACCAAGTTTCATTACGTTTGGATAGTTAAATCGCGAGAAAAGTCTATTTAAAAATCTCAAATTCGCTTGACCACCATATTGGTTTTGTAGTCACCAGGTTTTTGAAAGTCTCATAGGTGAACTTCTAGTAGTGCCCTTTATCACCGTGCACAATTTCATGGCGATATCGGTAATAGTTTCGGAGATATTGCATGCTAGTGAAATATTTCGCACAGGCACCATGTTGGATTGGTGAGGCGTAACAAAATTTGAAGGGCACGGTCGAGGTTGCCGGGAATAGTGCTATGAACTTACCGAGTTTCATTGAAATCGCTCCAGCAGTTTAGATTTTATTAGGGGGGGGGGGGGCACACACACACACACCTCACACACACACACACACGCACACACACACGGACAAAAGGTGATCTCATAAGCCTATTTTTTCAAAATTGAAAATAGGCAAAAAATGAGGAAAACGTAGACTTATGAGATCGGGCAAATGTGTGTCTGTCTGTCTGTCCTTCTATCTGTCTGTCTGTCTGTCCTTCTGTCTGCCTGTCTGGCTGTGTGTGGGTCTCCCCCTATCAACTCCTAAACGGCTGCAGCAATCGAAACAAAATTTGGTAGGAGTAAAGATCTATACCTGAATATCTCACGGCCATATATGAAAATGATGTCAGTGCTACCAACTGCTGAAAAATCGCAATTGAAATTTGAGCTCCATGTTGGATATCTTGGAAAGTATGCATGGGAGCTATTTCAAAATTGGCACACGTATAGATAATAATATTGCAGTTGAATTTCCAGGAGTCCATACATGGCAGTGTTGCCAAAATGATTATAAGCCTGCTGATAGGTCCAAATTTTAAATGCATATAACATCTACACTATCAATTGGATTTCAACCAAATTTCGTATGTGCTATGTGTACATAAACAGATATGACTGAGCGTATTCTTAAGAGCCACCAGGGCAGCCAACTGTTAATAAATGCTGTCAATTTTTTAAATCCAAATACCCATATATCAGAAAGTATGCAAGCCGACAGCTTTAAACTATGCACACGTATAGTACCTGACATTCTATATTAATTTGGAGTAACTTATATACGTCAGTGCTACCAACTTGATTCTAAGCCTGCAGAGAAGTCCAACTTTAAATACATGTAACTTCTATACTATCATTTGGATTTCAACCAAATTTCGTATGTGCTATGTGTGCTATAACACATATGACTATGCGTATTCCTAAGAGCAACCAGGCCTGCCAACTGTTAATAAATGCTGTCTCATTTTTTGTTACCCTAACATCAATATATCAGAAAGTATGCAAGCCAATAGCTCTAAACTTTGCACACGTATAGTACCTGGCATTCTAGATTAATTTGGAGTAACTAATATACGTCAGTGCTGCCAACATGATTCTAAGTCTGCTGATAGGTCCAATTTTAAAATGCATGTAACTTCTATACCAACTAATGGATTTCATTCAAAATTGACACAACAATAGACCATATTATTTCAGATTATTTCTGACCAATACATGTATATCATTATTGCCAACATGATTTTACGCGCGCTGTTAGATCCAATGTTTAACTGCATGTAACGTCCATACTATCCATTGGACTTTAACCAAATTTTGTATTCTGTACCTTAAGAGATGGAACTAAGAATATATTCAGTCACCAGGGCTGCCAACTGTAGTTCTCCATTTGGCTACATTATGCTAGGTATACAGTATTTCGAACTAATTAGAAATTTTGATATTACCAACTTAATTTCGTCATTATTCTAGATAGATCCATATAGATTAATCATTGGCATGAATCTTACATTTTAAGAAAAGTAGGCTCTTTATTTCGTCACGGAACTTCGTGTTTTATAATATGACTAGCTGAAGTACCCGTGCTTCGCTACGCGTCATAAATAAATTAAAATGTGAATGTGACAGTTAAAACAGGGGATAGGCGAGGTACTGCGCAGAGGGAGATTAAGGATGGAACATTTAGTCCAACTACACCGTTCGGCGTTGACCGTGTTTTATAGCACAAATTTAGGTTTTACTCGCTAACCGTTGGAGATACCTTTCGGATAGAAAATGTAATTTTAAACCTCGTACATGCCATCAAAAGTTTGCTATTTCTTAGCGTTCACTTTTTATTTGAAATGGAAATATGAAAGTTTGAAACCAAAGGGTGTAGTGACGTCACTAAAATGGTCGCCATAGTGCAAAGTATTGAAATCAAAAGTAGCCTATATGTTAACCAGTTAAATCAGCTACTTTCATGTAAAATTCATGTAAGTCGGACCAGTGGTTCTTGCGTGATTGAGTAATACACAGACACACACCATCTCATTTTTAGCCTCGCTTCGCTCGCGTCATAGTCGTGTCATATTGTTATTCAATGACATGCAGGTTTAACCCCGTTAACACCCCTTTAGAACCTGAATATCCAAAAATCCCTCCTTAGTAGACATTTTCGACACACAACAAACATATCCCCTTCTTCTAACTTCAATAGTTTTGATTGGTCGATGAGAGTGAACATCCAAAAATCCTTCCTTAGTGGACGTTTTTATTCCAGAATTTCACCCCTCCCCATATGCCCCTTAAATTGGATTTATGAAAAAAAAAAACCGGTCGAACATCTACTTATTTTAATTATTTATTCATTTATTAATTTTTAAGGTGATTGGAACTCGGAGAAAATCAAACTCCTCGTCTATGTCGTTTAAGAGATACACGCTCCGTTCGGAATCTTTCAACCCCCAGTTTTCATCCCTTTCACCTCATAATATACACCACATCGAAAAACCATTAGACATGTGTCAGCTTATTTTAAATGATGAGTATATATGCCAAGTATCACATCCCCAAATGAAACCACTCATGAGATATTGTTATTCAATGAAATGCACGTTTACCCCCTTAACACCTCATTAGAACCTGAATATCCAAAACTCTTCCCTTAGTGGACGTTTTCGACATACCACGAACTTATCCCCAAAATTTCATGTTTCTAACTTCAATAACTTTTGATGGGCGATGATGAGTGAGTGAGTCAGTCAGGACATTTTCTTTCATTAATATTTGAGAATTTTACCCCTCCCCAAACCCCCTTAAATTGGATTTATGAAAAAAAAACGGTCGAACACCTATTTACATATTTAAAGCTGTTTTCCCCCTGAGTTTGATAAGTGAGTAAGTAAGTCAATCAGTTAGGACACCTTCTTTCCTGTTCCCCCCCCCCCCAAATTTCACTCCTCCCCATGGGCCCCTTAAATTGGATTTATGAAGAAATGGTCGAACACCTATTTATTTATTTATTTATTAAGCTGCTTTTTCCGCTGAATTTCAAACTTATCGCCTATGTTGAATAAGAATACAGTACACGCTCCGTTAAGAATCCTTCAAACCCCAATTTTCTCCCCTTTCACCTCATAATATACACCATATCGATAAACCCTTAGACATATGTCTGCTTATTTTAAATGATTAGTTTGTATGCCGAATATCACATCCCCAAATGAAACAACTCGTGAGATATTGTTATTCAATGAAATGCAAGTTTAACCCCCTTAACACTCCTTCAGAACATGAATATCCAAAAATCCATCCTTAGTGGACTTTTTCGACAAACAACGAACATATCCCCAACATTTCAAGTTTCTAACTGCAATAGGTTTGCTGGGGGATGATGAGTGAATATCCAAAAATCCTTCCTTAGTGGACTTCTTTCCCCAGAATTTCATCCCTCTCCATGAGCCCCTTAAATTGGATTATGAAAAAACGATCGAACACCTATCTACTACTTTTTCAATCTGATTTTTCTCCCTGAGATTCTTACTTTTTGCCTCTGTCTTTTAAGAGATACTTGCTCCGTTAAGAATCCTTCAACACTCACTTTTCACACATACACCTCATAATATACACCACATCGAAAAACCCTCAGACATGTGTCTTCTTATTCTTAATGATGAGTTTATATGCCTAGTATCCCATCCCAAAGGAAATCATTCGGGAGATATTGTTATTCAATTAAATGCAAGTCTACCCCCTTAACACCCCTTTAGAACCTGAATATCCAAAATTCCTTCCTTAGTGGACGTTTTCAACATACAACGAACAAAGCCCCTTAATGTCATGTTTCTAACTTCAATAATTTTGGCTGGGGGATGATGAGTGAGTAGGTCAGGACATTTTCTTTCAATTATTTTTCAGAATTTCACCCCTCTCATGAACCCCTTAAATTGGATTTATGAAAAAAAAACGGTCGAACACCTATTTACTTATTTTTGAGCTGTTCTTCCCCCCTGAGTTTGATGAGTGAGTGAGTTAGGACACTTTCTTTCCTGTTTTCCCCCCCGAATTTCACCTCTCTCCAAGGGCCCCTTAAATTGGATTTATGAAAAAACGGTCGAACACCTATTTACTTATATTTTAAGCTGTTTTTTCCAGCCGAATTTCAAACTTCTCGCCTATGTCGTTTAAGAGATACACGCTCCGTTAAGAATACCTCAACCCCCAATTTTCACCCCTTTCACCTCGTAATATACACCTCATCGATAAACCCTTAGACATATGTCTGATTCTTTTAATGATTAGCTTATATACCGAATATCACATCCCCAAAGAAACAACTCATGAGATATCGTTATTCAATGAAATGCACGTTTACCCCCTTAACACCTCTTTAAAACCCGAATAACAGAAATCATACATTAGTTGACGTTTTCGATATACAGCGAACATATTCCCAAAATTTAATGTTTCTAACTTTAATAGTTTTCGCTGGGCGTGACGAGTGAGTGAGTCAGACAGGACATTTTCTTTCAATTATTTCTACCAGAATATCAGCCCTCCCCATGGGCCCCTTAAATTGGATTGATGAAACAACGCTTGAACACCTATTAATTTATTTTTTAAGCTGTCTTTTTCCCCTGAGTTTGATGATTGAGTGAGTTAGTCAGTCAGTTAGGACACTTTCTCTCCTTTTTCCCCCCAGAATTTCACCCCACCCCATTGGCTCCTTAAATTAATTTATGAAAAAACGGTGGAACACCGACTTACTTATTTTTTAAGCTGATTTTTTTTCGCCGAGTTTCAAATTTCTCGCCTATGTCGTTTAGGAGATAGGCCTACACGCTTCGTTAGGAATCCTTCAACCCCCAATTTTCACCCCTTTCACCTCATAATAATACACCACATCGAAAAACCCTTAGACACATGTCTGCTTATTAGCCTATTTTCAATTTTGAAAAAATAGGCTTATGAGATCACCTTTTGTCCGTGTGTGTGTGCGTGTGTGTGTGTGTGTGTGTGTGTGTGATTCGTGTGTGTGTCCCCCTCTAATAAAATCTAAACGGCAGGAGCGATTTCAATGAAACTCAGAAAGTTCATAGCACTATTCCCGGCGACCTCGACCGTGCCCTTCAAATTTTGTTACGATTCACCAATCCAACATGGCGGCTGTGCGAAATATTTCACCAGCATTCAATATCTCCGAAACTATTACCGATATTACCCTGACATTTTCTATGGTGATAGAGGGAACTACTATAAGTTCACTTATGTGACTTTTGAAAACCTGGTAACTACAAATCCAACATGGAGGCCAAGCGAATTTGCGACTTTTAAATAGACGTTTCTCGTGATTTGACCAACCAAACGCAATGAAACTTGGTACAGTATATGTTTATATACATAGCAATGCACCGACATCTAACTTCGTTCAATTGTTTACATAATCACAAGATGGCGGATGTGCGAAATATTTCACCGGCATTCTATATCTCTGAAACTATTAGCTGTATCTCCCTAGAATTTTGTACGGAGATAAAGGGCACTACTGGAAGTCCATCTATAAGACTTTCAAAAACCGGTTAACTACAAAACAAACATGGCGGCCAAGCGAATTTGAAAATTTTAAATAGACCTTTCTCGCGATTTAATGTTCCAAGCGCACTGAAACCTGGTACAGGAAATATTTACACACATTGTAATCCACTGGTATCTAATTTAGTTCAATTGTTTACATAACCTCAAGATGGCGGCAGTGCGAATTTTAAAATTAAGTTTTTATTTCTTGTTACGTAGTCATGCGATCGAAGTGAAAGTTTGAATAATGAACCTACGCAATAATTTTCCCTTAATGGTACATGACTCTAAGGCCTATACATTTAACAATCCAACATGGCGACCATCCGAAATATTTAGACGATACTGTATCTAGGAATCTATTTTAGCAATCAAACTTCATTTTTAATGTTCATAGGGGCTATGAACTTAAGTTCACCTATAGGACTTTAAATAACCTGGTGATCACAAATCCAACATGGCGGTGACGCGAATTATAAATATTCACATGGACGTTACTCGCAATTTAACCATCCGAGTGCAGTGAAACTTGGTACAGTAAATCCTTATACGAATGTTAATCCACTGGCATCTAATTTATTTCAATTGTTTCCATAACCTCAAGATGGCAGCTGTGAAAATTTTTAAAATCTCCTTGTTTTTTCTTGTGTCCTAATTATGCGATTGAAGTTTGAATACTACACGTTCACAATAATCTGCATGTAACAGTACATAACTCTAGGACCTACATATATAAAATCCAACATGGCGACCATCCGAAATATTTAGTCGGTTCTTAATATCTACGAATCTATTACAGCAATCCAACGGAAATTGTGTATGTTGATAGTGGCAATTAACATAAGTAGGATATATGAAAATAGGCTGTATAGTTCTTCACGGAACTACTTGTTTTTAATGATTAGATTATATGCCGAGTATCACATCCACAAATGAAACCACTCGTGAGATATTGTTATTCAATAAAATGCAGGTTTAACCCCCCCCCCCCTTTAGAGCCTGAATATTCAAAAATCCTCCCTTAGTGTATGGTTTTGACATACAACGAACATATCCCCAAAATGACATGTTTCCAACTTCAATATTTTTGGCTGGGCGATGATGAGTGGGTGAGTGAGTCAGGACATTTTCTTTCAATTTTTTTCTTCAGAATTTCACCCCTCCCGATGAACCCCTTAATTTGGTTTATCAAAAAATCTGTCGAACACATATACGTTATACTTATTTTTAAGCAATTTTTCCCCCTGAGTTTGAAGAGCGAGTGAGTCAATCGGTTAGGACACTTTCTTTTCTGTTTTTTTCTTTTACACATAATTTCACCCCTCGCCATAGGCCCCTTAAATTGGATTTATGAAAAAAAAACGGTCAAACACCTATTTACTTATTTTTTATGCTGATTTTTTCCCGCTGAGTTTCAAACTCCTCGCCTATGTCGTTTATGAGATACTGGCTCCGTTAGGAATCTTTCAACCCCCACTTTTCACCCCTTTCACCTCATAATATACACCACATCGAAAAACCCTCAGACACATGTCTTCTTATTTTTAATGATGAGTTTATATGCCGAGTATCACATCCCCCAGTGAAACCAATCGGGAGATATTGCTATTCGATGAAATGCAGTTCTACCCCTTAACACCCCTTTAGAACCTGAATAGCCAAAAATCCTTTCTTAGTGGGCGTTTGCGGCCCTTGAGTAAGCTGCATACCAAATTTCATTCCAATCCGTTGGGTGGGTTCTGAGATTTCGTGATGAATGTGTGAGTGAGTGAGTGAGTGAGTGAGTGGTATTTGACAAATATCTAGTAGATAGTGTCAATTCTTTGTTATGCTATACTCGGTTGACAGTGCTGTGTGAGCAGTTGAGTAACTATCGGGATTTCAAGTAAAGATCCTCATTTTCTATACCGGTAGTGCAGAGCGCAATTGGCATCCAGACGGCCGTGTCTCGACTTGAGCTATGTTGCCATGGAAACTATCTGCCTTGCCATTCCTACATGAGTATATTTTATGATTTGATTAGCCTGTTTTTGAGTGAAAAAGGGCCGAAATCAGAAGAATGAGAAAGACTATCGAAAATTCATGTAGCCAGCGGTTCCTTCTGGGTCCTAAACTATGTGTATGCAAAATATGGTTGAGATTGGTGGAACGGTGTAGATTTGTATACGGAACCAACATATATACATACATACATACATACATACAGACTTTCACTTTTATATATTAGATGATTTAGGTATTTTTTCACAATCAAGTCATAATTTCTTACTTCTGTGCCACAATAAATCACTACTTTTTCGCCTATATTCATGAAACAAGTAGTTCCGTGAAGAATTACACAGCCTATTTTCATATATCCTACTTGTTAATTGCCACTATCAACATACAACATTTCAGTTTGATTGCTGTAATAGATTCGTAGATATTGAGAACCGACTAAATATTGCGGATGGTTGCCATGTTGGATTTTTTATATGTAGGTCTTAGAGTTATGTACAGTTACATGAAGATTAATGTGTATGTGTAGTATTCAAACTTCAATCGCACGATTTGGACACAAGATGGAAAAACGAGATTTTATAATTTCGCACAGTTGCCATCCTGTGGTTATGGAAACAATGGAAAAAAATAGTTGCCAGTGGATTAACATTTGTATAAGGATTAACTGTACCAAGTGTCACTGCACTCGGATGGTTAAATTACGAGAAACGACCATGTGAATATTTATATTTCGCATCGCCGCCATTTGGATTTGTGATCACCACGTTATTGAAAGTCCTATGGGTGAACTTATGTTCATTGCCCCTATGAACATTAAAAAATTCAGTTTGATTGCTATAATAGATTCGTAGATATTGAGATCCATCTAAATATTACGGACGGTCGCCATATTGGATTGTTATATGTATAGGCCATAGACTCATATACCATTAAAGGAAAATTATTGCGTAAGTTCATTATTCAAACTTTCACTTCGATCGCATGATTACGACACGAGAAATAAAAGCTTAGTTTTAAATTTCGCACAGCCGCCATCTTGAGGTTATGTAAACAATTGAACTAAATTAGACACCAGTGCATTACAATGTGTATAAACATTTACTGTACCAAGTTTCATTGCTTTTGGATCATTAAATCATGAGAAAGATCTATAAAAAAATTTAAAATTCGCTTGGCCGCCATGTTCGTTTTGTAGTTAATCGGTTTTTATAAGTCTTATAGATGAACTTCCAGTAGTGCCCTTTATCTCCTTACAATATTTCAGGGTGATACCGCTAATAGTTTCAGAGATATAGAATGACGGTGAAATATTTCGCACAGCTGCCATCTTGAGGTTATGTAAACAATTGAACGAAGTTAGATTTCGGTGCATTACAATGTGTATAAACATATATTGTACCAAGTTTTAATGCGTTTGGTTGGTTAAATCGCAAGAAACGTCTATTTAAATGTCGGAAATTCGCTTGGCCGCCATGTTGGTTTTGTAGTTATCAGATTTTCAGAAGTCACATAGATGAACTTCTAGTATTTCCCTTTATCATTGTAAAATATTCCAGGGTGATATCAGTAATAGATTCGGAGATATTGAATGCTGGTGAAATATTTCGCACAGCCGCCATGTTGGATTGGTGAGACGTAACAAAATTTGAAGGGCACGGTCGGGGTCACCCGGAACAGTGCTAAGAACTTACCGAGTTTCATTGAAATCGCGCCAGCCGTTTAAATGTTATTAGGGGGGGGGGGACCCACATCGTCACACACACCATCACACACGCACACACAGACAGACACACGGACGAAAGGTGATCTCAAAAGCCTGTTTTTTTTTCATAAATGAAAATAGGCTAAAAATAGGCTTATGAGATCACCTTTTGTCCGTGTTTCTGTCCGTTTGTGTGTGTGCGTATGTGTGTATGTGTGTGATTCGTGTGTGTGTGTCCCCAAGAAAATCTTAACGGCTGGAGCGATTTCAATGAAACTCGGTATGTTCGTAGCACTTTTCCGGATGACCCTGACCGTGCCCATCTAATGTTGTTACCTCTCACCAATCCAACATGGCGGCTGTGCGAAATATTTCACCAGCATTCAATATCTCCGAAACTATTACCGATATCACCCTGGAATTTTGTACGGTGATAAAGGGAAGTACTAGAAGGTCGCCTATGTAACTTTTGAAAACCTGGTAACTACAAAACTAAAATGGCGGCCATGCGAATTTGCGACTTATAAATAGTCGTTTCTCGCAATGAACCTTGGTTCAGTATATGTTTATACACATTGTAATGCACCGACATCTAACTTCGTTCAATTGTTTACATAACCTCAAGATGGCGCCTGTGCGAAATATTTCCCCGGCATTCTATATCTCTGAAACTAATACCGGTATCACTCTGCAATTGGGTACGGAGATAAAGGGCACTACTGAAAGTTCATCGTGTTAACTACAAAACGAACATGGCGGCCAAGCGACGTTGCAAGTTTTAAATAGACTTTTCTCGTGATTTAATGATCCATACGCAATGTAATTTGGTACAGCAAATGTTTATACACATTGTAATGCACTGGTATCTAATTTAGTTTAATTGTTTACATAACCGCAAGATGGCGGATGTGCGAATTTTCAAAGTAAGTTTTTATTTCTTGTGTCGTAGTCATGCAATGGAAGTGAAAGTTTGAATAATGAACCAAGGCAATAAATTTCCCATAATGGTACATGACTCTATGGCTAAAACATATAATAATCCAGCATGGCGACCATCCGAAATATTTAGATGGTTCTCAATATCTCCGAATCTATTACAGCAATCAAACTGATGTTTTTAATGTCCATAGGGGCCATGAACATAAGTTCACCTATGGGACTTTCAATAACCTGGTGATCCCAAATCCAACTTGGCAGCGACGCGAAGTATAATATATTCACATGGATGTTTCTCGCAGTTTAACCATCCGAGAGCAGTGACACTTGGTACAGTAAATCCTTATACAAATGTTAATCCACTAGCATCTAATTTATTTCAATTGTTTCGATAATCACAAGATGGCAGCTGTGCAAAATTTTAAAATCTCGTTTTTACTTCTTGTATCGTTATCATGCGATTGAAATTTGAATACTACACGTACACAATAATCTTCATGCAACAGTACATAACTATAAGACCTAAATATTTAAAAATCCAACATGACATCCATCCGCAGTATTTAGTTGGTTCTCAATATCTACGAATCTATTACAGCAATCAAACTTAAATGTTGTATGTTGATAGAGGCAACTAACATAAGTAGTTAATATGAAAATAGGCTTTAGTTCTTCACGGAACTACTTCTTATTGTATTGCGGAACAAAACGTATTGTAAGTTTCACAAACCAAAACACTGTACTGTACGAGACTGAAGAACAAAATTATAAGGGACTTGAGTCAGTGACTTAAGTCCCTTCTTACAATCAAATCTAAAAGCATATGGTACACCATGATAGAAGTTCGATATTAGGACCGTTTTGATATTCAAATGTGTATCTACCCTCAGCCATTTCGAATCTGCCACTAACTCAAAACGACCAATTTGTTGACTCAGGTTCCTTTTAACAATCACCCATTCAGTTGTCAAGTATACCTTAACATTAATCCCCCAGGGGCTCACATCAAGTGGGACGTAGGTTGGCGACCAGCATTGCTTCCACCTATTTGTGCTAGCCCAGAGGAGCCCCCTCTCCATCTTCTTTCCTGTCGACCGCTCTTGGTCAACTCTTGTTCGCTTCCGGTACCGACGGTATTATGTTATCCGAGGCCTAGGGAGTCTTTCACTTTCCAGCCTTAATTGGCCCTTCTCTCATCTTTCCTGTTACCCTCATTCTTCGAGGGGTCAGCCTTCTTTTTCTTTTCCTCTTATATCCTGCCTTCTGCTCAAGACCCTCAAAGAGGCAGGGTGTGTGTAACTCCACCACTTCTGGTGCACCCTGGATAGTGCTACACCCTCAAGGGCTCACAGGTGGTGAGCTCGGGAGTTGGCGACCCCGAGGGATTCCTGAGCTGGTTCCGTTTTGTCCCCTTTTCCCTCTGACCTTGGGGCGGGCCCTCACCTCTTTCCATTCCCTATCTGCCTTTCATGGCTCTCCTTCCTTCCAAGTCCCTCAATCCTCATTCTTCGAGGGTTGAGGGCGTATCTTTTCTTCCTGCCCTTTATTTGCCTTGTCCTTTATTTGTTTCCCATTTCTTCTTCTAGTATGTAAGTTTGTAGTTAGTATTAGTTATAGTTTACATTCTCATCTCATCTGTAACTATCACCCAACCATTAGGGGCCGATAACCAGGATGTTAGGCCCCTTAAAACAACACTTATCATCATCATCATCATCCTTTAAATTAATATTGAAATATAGGGGAAGATCCCTCACTGTTCCTCCTCTTAAAACAGCAATAACTAACTAACTAATCTTGAAATATTAGAAGCTATTATTCAGCGTTGCTCAAGTAATATTTCAGTCAGTCAGTAAATAATTTATGTAATTTACTTCAAGCACAAGGAAATTAATTGTAACTTCCCGCCTAATCTAATTGGATACATTTGTGTTGACCGACTGAAAAGCTTCTACTATTGGATTGGCATTAATAAGCACGACAACATTTCCATCAAACAGCATCTACGCATCCAAATTTCTCTCCAAAAACCTCAAACTCAGACACTACAATTCAGTAGTAAAACCATCTGTTCTGTACTCCTCTGAGTGCCTCGTGATGGCCAGGAAAGGCCCACTCAGGAAACTTGAACTCAAGGAGAGGAAGATCCTGCGGAGGATACTAGGACCTACAGAATTCGGCACAATGATGAGCTTAACAGCCATCAAGAAGACATTGTGACTTGTATAAGAAAAAGGCGCCTGACCTTCTATGGACACTTGACCCGCATGATCCCTTGCCGGATCACCAGTGAGATCTTCACAGTGACAGGAAGAGGGAAGGCCTCTAGGACCATGTGGATCTCTACGGTCAGGACGGATTTAGACCACCTAGGGATCCCATTTATTTCCATATAGGACCGCCAACAATTCCGGCAAGCCATCCAACAGGGAGTTTTTCCTGTATCACTTTTTTTTTAGCGTATGGCTTTTTTTAGTGCCGGGAGTGTCCGAGGACATGTTTGGCTCGCCAGGTTTGTAGCTGCTTCGAGACGGACACCCTATGGGTGAGCTAAATGTACCGTTGGGGAGGAAAGTTGGAAGGGAAGGGCGAGGAGTTGGAAGGTAGCGGCTGTGGCCTATAGTTAGGGACCAACCCCTGCATTTGCCTGGTAGGAAGATGGGAAACCACAGAAGACCATCTTCAAGGTTGCCGGCGGGGGGATTCGAACCTCCTCGCCTCCCGGATGTGAGCGACTGCCATTAGTCATGCCGTAACGACCACGGCTAACTCACCCGGTTCCTGTATCACTGACAGCTAGGAAGAACACCGGAGTCAGCAGACCACCATGGACGGGGGAAAGAAAGCTGGCTCATAGTCAGATGATGAAAATGTGCTGGAAGAAGAGAAAATAAAAAGCGACGAGGAGATACGAGCCCCGTGGTCCTCAGTAGGCCCAAACGACGAAGAAGAGGAAGAAGAAGAAAAGACAGAATTACCACCTTAAAAGAGAATTCACCAAAAGAGAACTATAGAAACCAAAGGAAGTGTCAAATTTGTCTTTTATTGTTCAATTATAGAATAAGAAGGGTATTTTAAACAGTGAGCTATTGAAGCTATTAAGTGCACATTATCTCCACTGAAGTAAATCGAGTGAGACATGCACACTGTAACAGAAATGAGCTATCAGGGCATTAAGAGCCCTATTAGAAATGCTATAGCACTTCAGGAGGTAATGACAAACTTAAACAATAAGAGGTATACAAATGTATATTAATTGGAGCCGCTAGAATTGCATTGTTATTTGAGGGAATTATGGAGATGTGCCCAGTAGAATTAATTTAATAATGAAAGGAAAGAAGACACGATTACTTAGCAAATGTCCCAAGCCCCTAAAATAAAATTGCAACTTCTTGTGCCGACTCTCAGCATTAAATGAACACAAACCATCTACTTTACGATAAACTGTGTTATTACGGTACCTGTACGAGTATGTGCAATTGCAGTTCTGCCTTGGATTATAAAGTAGAAGTGCCGTGGCTTAAACCATCCCGGTATTTGCCTAGAGTTTAAGTGGGAGGCCACGGAAAATCAATTCTTGGATGGATGAGGCGGGAATCGAAATTACTCGTTCTCAGTTCTGCCTCAAGGAACACCGTTCCAATACTCATACCAAAATTAAATTTCTTGGCAGAGCTGTAAATTGAACCCGGGTACTCAGAGGAGACAGCCAACTGTGCTAGCCACTGCACCACGAGGTGGTCGAACAAATATTAACAGGAATATGAGAGTGCAAATTTAAACAAATCATTGAAGAAATATTAATTACATTATATGTATAAATTAAAAAAGGTATACGCACTAGTTCAGTTCATACATTCCTAATTATACATTTACCAATTATGTGAATACTGGGCAGTATTGATAATACAATCATTTGTTTTATCACTGCGGAATACCGAACAATATGATCCAATCAGCTCTCTTCATATGTATTACCAAACTATGAGCCAAAGATCTAAACTATCAACAGTATATACGAGTAACATAATTGTGATTGCATGTTTTAAATGCTAGTACCAGTTATGTTTGTTATTCTCAATTATTTATTTATTTATTTATTTATTTATGTATTTATTTATTTATTTATTTTATAAGTTACAGGCCTATTAGACCATGCGAAGCCTTTAGTGTGTGACGTCAATGTCTCACTGGCATAAAGCACCTCAGGTTTAATAGCCGTGTTGTAATGACGAAGTTTGGTGAATGTGGACAGACATTTTCTGTTGTAGACACCCTGGTCTTGTATAAGACTGTCTTCATTTTCATTAACCTAGTGTCCTGCGTGATTTTCTCTTTTCCCGTCGGTTCAAGCACTTCACCTAGGTATTTAAAGTGGGGGACTCTATTGAGCTTGCATATTTCGTGTTTATATTCTGTATGTCGAATTTCGTGGAGAAAAAATCTGTCTTTTGGAACGAGATCAGTAGCCCTACCTTTTATGCGCACACTTGGAGTATTTCTATCTGTCTGATTGATTTGGTTTCGTTGTCTGAGATTAGTGCAAGATCATCCGCGAAGGCTAGACAGCCAACCTCCAGTTCGTCCTTTTATCGTCCTAGTCGCACTGGCCTCCAGTAACCTTGTAATCTCAGCTCTTTCTCCCATTCCTTGATGACTTTGTTCAGGACTAGGTTGAAGAGGAGCGGAGAGAGCCCGTCATCTTGGCGAAAACCAGTATTGATCTTAAATGGTTCCGAGATTTCCCCCAGGAATTTCACTTTTGATGTCGTGTCTATCGGTGTCTGTTTGATCAATCGCAGGGTCTTGCCATCCAAACCTTGCTCGTGTAGGATGTTGAACAATGACTGACGGTCCATGTCGTCATATGCCACCTATAAGTCAACGAAGGTACATATAACTGGAGTATTCCTGAGGGCTTTGATTGTCAATATAGTTTTTAGGTTGAAGATTTGTTCCGCACAGGAGTGACCTAGACGAAATCCTACATGGTACTCGCCAATCTTGTGTTCCAGCTTGTACTGAGTTCTTTGGAGTAGGCACGCTGAGAGGATCTTATACGTAACTTGTATATTGAAATGTCCCTGTAATTGTTTACGTCAGTGCGGTCGCCTTTTTTTAAATGTAATTGGTGGATAAATGCACATTTCAACTCATCTAGCAGCTTTTCTGATGTCCAGATGTTAATGATTACCTGTGTGTGCTCCCTAAGTGAGTGTGGCCCTTGGTGTTTCAGTAGTTCAGCCGTTATGCCGTCTTCAACATATATCCTGTTGTTTTTGAGTTTGAGGATGTGCCTGTGAACTTCCTCTTGAGTCGGAGGTAATGAGTCTGCGGTTTTTCCTCTGGGAATCTCTCTATTGATGCTGGACAGTTGAGAAGTTCTGAGAAGTATTGTGCCATCACCTTGCAATTTTCCTTATTCGTCAGTGCTAATTTTGCAACACTTTTTCTGAAGCAAAGGTTTGGTGGTGTGTACCCTCTGATGTGTCCTGAAAACTTTCTGTAGAAGTCCCTTACGTTGTAGTTACGGAAGTTGTCCTCAATGGAGTCCAGCTGCTCCTTCAGGTATCTCCTCTTGGATTGTCTGATAATTATTGCGGTTGTTTTTCGTGTTTCATTGAAAGTCTGTAAATTTCCTGGGATATTTTGCTGTTGTTTTACTGATATGCCAATTTCCTGGCAATGAGTGCATTCTCACAATCAGCATTCAACCAAGGATGTTAGGAATTCTTGTTCAAAGGAATGAGAGTTTGTGCTCTTGCTATGATTTTTAGGTGGAAATTTTGCCAGTCATTGGCATGTTCTTTTTCCCAGACATCCTTCACTCCATAGTCTGCGATCTTTATTTTCACAATTTTGCCTCACAAGTCTCACCAGCTGTTCCCGAGGTTGTGTGTAATTAAATTGTTAATACAACTCTGTGCATTCGTGATATGATTCAGTTCTAATATGTTTTACAGTCCATTCCATTTACTTTTTCATCATACAGCATTTTGAAGCCAGCACGACGACGACATCAACACACAGAATAAATAACACATAACAACAAAGGAAAAACAAGGACTACAAAATCAGATTGGTTACCAGGTAGGGCAGAACTGTTGATTAGTTGTCCACATAGCCGCAGGCGGGTTTAGCTGACGTCCAATCTCCAATCCAGCGCCACCGACGTGTGGCAACACACTGCCCCCACAAAAAGCAATCCTGAACAATTTATTTTCTTCCCAAAATCTGCTTATCATCTCACTATGGCTCTTTCTACACTCCTCCGTCCAGGTTCTTTCGGATGTAACATTTTGGTGATGGGAAAATTGATGATTGTCAACCAGTTCTCTGAATTTAGATCTCTTGAGTACCATGTTACTTGAGATTTCTATTTCCTGAAGGTCTTCTTCAACTTAATGCAGCCGGTTGTTTATAGCATTATTTTTGAGACAGTAACATTTAGAATTCTTTTAGTCAGCCTATAATCACTCATACTGAGAATATGCTTATAACATTTCAAACGACTTTTCCTGAATGCGTCCAAGATTTTCTCCGAATGCTAAAAAAGCTCCTAGGATTTCCATTTCAACCAAATTCCCTCAGTACAAAGTGGGTCAAAAATCTTGCTCAAGATTTTTATTTCTTGTTTTTGTATATCGTTAATTAGTGTTTTTCTCCCAATGATCATTGTTTCGGGCTTGATTACCGCGTTGTAGTGTCGTAATTTTGCTTTACGGGAGATGGAATTCAAGATATACTTGTTCCATAAGATTCTGTAGGCTGTTTGCAATTTAGAGATTCTCTCTTTGTTTACATCACGATTTAATACTACTATTATTTAAATTCGTTTCCATGATGGTTCCGTATTGACGTACTAAATAGTTATAATAGTTATAATGGAAATCCTAGGAGCTTTCTCAGCATTCGGAGAAAATCTTGGACCCATTCAGGAAAAGACGTTATAACTGTCCACTGGTTCTCTACGTTTATCCTCGCTTGTGTTTGAAGGCTGAATATCATCACCGTTTCATATTTTTTAGATTTGCTCAATATTTTTATGTGACCTACTTATATGGTGCACCATATTAAGTCAAATAATCATTTTTAGCCTATTTTCAATTTTGAAAATATAGGCTTATGAGATCACCTTTTGTCCGTGTGTGTGTGTGTGTGATTCGTGTGTGTGTCCCCCCCTAATAAAATCTAAACGGCTGGAGCGATTTCAATGAAACTCAGAAAGTTCATAGCACTATTCCCGGCGACCTCGACCGTGCCCTTCAAATTTTGTTACGACTCACCAATCCATCATGGCGGCTGTGCGAAATATTTCACCAGCATTCAATATCTCCGAAACTATTACCGATATTACCCTGACATTTTCTATGGTGATAGAGAGAACTGCTATAAGTTCACTTATGTGACTTTTGAAAACCTGGTAACTACAAAACCAACATGGCGGCCAAGCGAATTTGCGACTTTTAAATAGACGTTTCTCGCGATTTGACCAACCAAACGCAATGAAACTTGGTACAGTATATGTTTATATACATTGTAATGCACCAACATCTAACTTCGTTCAATTGTTTACATAATCACAAGATGGCGGATGTGCGAAATATTTCACCGGCATTCTATATTTCTGAAACTATTAGCGGTAAAACCCTGAAATTTTGTACGGAGATAAAGGGCACTACTGGAAGTCCATCTATAAGGCTTTCAATAACCGGTTAACTACAAAACGAACATGGCGGCCGAGCGAATTTGAAAATTTTAAATAGACTTTTCTCGCGATTTAATGTTCCTAGCGCACTGAAACCTGGCACAGGAAATATTTATACACATTGTAATCCACTGGTATCTAATTTAGTTCAATTGTTTACATAACCTCAAGATGGCGGCAGTGCGAATTTTAAAATTTAGATTTTATTTATTGTGATGTAGTCAAGCGATCGAAGTGAAAGTTTGAATAATGAACCTACGCAATAATTTTCCTTTAATGGTACATGACTCTATGGCCTATACATTTAACAATCCAACATGACGACCATCCGAAATATTTAGACGATACTGAATATCTACGAATCTATTTTAGCAATCAAACAGCATTTTTTAATGTTCGTAGGGGCTATGAACTTAAGTTCACCTATAGGACTTTAAATAACCTGGTGATCACAAATCCAACATGGCGGTGACGCGAATTATAAATATTCACATTGACGTTTCTCGCAATTTAACCATCCGCGTGCAGTGAAACTTGGTACAGTAAATCCTTATACGAATGTTAATCCACTGGCATCTAATTTATTTCAATTGTTTCCATAACCTCAAGATGGCAGCTGTGAAAATTTTTAAAATATCCTTGTTTTTTCTTGTGTCCTAATTATGCGATTGAAGTTTGAATACTACACGTTCACAATAATCTGCATGTAACAGTACATAACTCTAGGACCTACATATATAAAATCCAACATGGCGACCATCCGAAATATTTAGTCGGTTCTCAATATCTACGAATCTATTACAGCAATCAAACTGAAATTGTGTATGTTGATAGTGGCAATTAACATAAGCAGGATATATGAAAATAGGCTGTATAGTTCTTCACGGAACTACTTGTTTTGTTTGAGTGCTACGCTATTTTATAACTGTCTTCAGATATTAATCTTGGCTGATGAAGGGGATAAAAGCAATTAATCCCAGAAACATGTACCAGGAGCAAATCTAATTATATTTCCTTTCGTTTATGTATTGACTAAGGCGGATGTATAATTGTTGTTAATAATAATAATAATGTCATTGGTGTTACGTCCCTTTTAACTACACTGGCTTTTAGAGACGCCGGGGTGCCGGAATTTTGCCCCGAAGGGGGTCTTTAACGTGCCAGTAAATGTACTGACACGGCTCCCTCGCATTTGCGCACCCTCAAATGCCAGCTGACTGCGCCAGGTTTCGAACCTGCAACCTTGGGCTCAGCAAGCGAGAACGTTACCCCTGAGCCACGCAGCCAGACAATTGTTGTTAATAACTATTCAATAATACTAGTAATTCAATAATAATAATAATTATTATTATTACTATTGTTGTTAATGTTATTAAGATATTCATTTCACCACATAAGTGAGATAAAATCAACATATCGTTGACTTGTTTGCAAGACTGTATGACAACTTATTTTAGGGTGGCACATTGAGAAACGATCAAACTATAGAACAGGTCTCCAAGATGATGACCTTCTGCATGATGATATGTAGACCAGGATATATTTCCAATATTTATATTATTTGTATTATTATTAACAAAAGTTTGGTGCTTTTCAGTCGGTCAACACGAATGTACCCAAAACGATCCGGGTTATGCCCTAATCCTGAACAAAATTACTTGAGATCGTCAAGCGATCATCATCAGATCCATTACACTTAGGCTATAACATCTATGTTTGAAAATACAGGTGAAAAAAGTATACAATATGTACAATTATTTAGTTGCAGTGTTGGTAATGCAACTGTCGGTGTATGCTAAATGTAGTATATCTAATGTTAGGTGAAATTATGGTCGACCATAACTGGGGCCAGAGTGAACACGCAACTTCTTGAAGTTCCAGTGAGGGAGACTACCGGATAAGTATCAGCCTGTATTATTATAGTATAACCATAATTGATTTTGTATAACCATATAATCACCCCAAACAGACAAATTCAGGATTTTTTTTATCACCATTTTAGAATTTCGCCTAACATTAGATATACTACATTTAGCATACACCGACAGTTGCATTACCAACACTGCAACTAAATAATTGTACATATTGTATACTTTTTTCACCTGTATTCTCAAACATAGATGTTATAGCCTAAGTGTAATGGATCTGATGATGATCGCTTGACGATCGAAACTGGTCATCCTACTGTATTTATTAATCTCATGTAATTTATTCAGGATTAGGGCACAACCCAGCTCTTTTTGGATACATTCGTGTTGACCGACTGAAAAGCACCAAACTTTTGTTTACTTAGGCAACACTGAAAAATGGCTTCAAACCTAACAATGTTATTATTATTATTATTATTATTATTATTATTATTATTATTATTATTATTATTATTAATATTATTATTATTATTATTATTATTATTATTTTCATTATTACGATACGTATAAACCGTTGTAATCCTCAGATCAGAATTAAATTCCGAGGCAGAGCTGGAACTTCATAGGAGACAGCTATGAATGCTAACCACCTTACCACCAGGTGTTATTAGACTGTAATCTGAAAGCCTTTTAATGGTCTATGGAAACTGACAGACGGATGAATGAATGAACATAATTTACTTTGAATTATCTTTGGTAGAGAGCCCCAGAACTATTAGCTTACACACGGGAGCAATAAAACACCGAGTTTCGTTTGGTATAATCTGTATTTACCTGCAATTAATTCGCCAACTCACTGGTATAAATTTCACAAATCTGCATTCGGTCTGCATTGTGTTTTTGATGCATACAATTATAAGCTACACAATCCAAAGCAGAGTGAAGTGGTACTGCACTCCAGAGTCACTTACCTAGTGTCCGTCACATAAAGAACTGTGCTCGCATGACGTCAAGCACCGGTCATAAACTCCAGGCCGTCCGGTTAGCTGACACGCCCCTTGGGAGCGAGGCAAACAAAATACAAAAACACACAGAGCAGAAAGCAGGTAAATTGTCTTGTAAAGTCTGTGTGTGTTGTACAAACGGAGAGTTGTATGGCCTGTATAAAATAACTCGAGACTGGAAGAGAATTTAGGTGTACGTTGGAGAGAATTCCAATGTTTTTGATGTTATACAAATCTCGCAACGTACCGGTATATTCTGTACAGTTTGAAGTGAATCATTACATTTGAAAATTTAATGTCAATACAATCGCGCTTGCTATTGTTAATCCCAAAATGTCTCTCCAATGAATATACAGGGAGTCCGGGAATGTTCTCCTCAGTGCCTAGAAGCTGCTGAGAGAGATTACGTCACCAGTTACGTTGGCAGCACGGCTGTCGCTTGTATCGGAACATACGAACAGTAAACTTTATACTCACCACAGCCATTCATAACATACTGTTGCACTCTTCCAATAATCTAACTATACACACTGGCGATTTGGACAGCCCACAGCCCACACAAGTGGCCTTTACCCTATCAAGGACACTGTGCTGCCAACTAAACTGATGACGCAACCACTCGCAGCTACACTTAGCCACTGCGGAGAACATTCCCGGACTCCCTGTAGAATACATTATACTGTCCTTTTTACTCATGGCGTCTTTTATGGTCAGCGGTATTGTATTAAGGCTCACGATACAGAGTTCCTGGGTCTGTTCCGCACTCTGCACAGAATCTTAGTTGTTACCTGAGAGCTGGAACAGAGCACACTCAAGCTGAAAAAAAACATACGCCGTGACGCTACAGCCCAAGAAGGGCCTAGGCCTACCAATCGGCCGCTGCAGATTATGGAGTGACGCGTGGTCAGCGCGTCGGGTTCTCTCGACCGTTTATCTTGGTCTCCGTGTCCGGGGCGCTGCTTCACTGTCAGACAGCTACTTCAGTATGCTCATGAGGCTGAGTGCACCCGGTTCCAGCCCTCACGTCAGTTATTAAAATCCTTGACAAAAGCGGGAATCGCACCCAGGGCTTCCGAGTGAGAGGCAGGCGCCCTACTCCAACACCACAGACCCGGCCAGGCTCGTGTGGTAAAAATGATAATAATTGTGTTCGATTCCCACCTCACCTTGCTACGGTGGGTGAGTGGTTATAGTGTCGGACTACCAACCCCATGATTGCAGGTTCGCTCCTGGCCATGGTAAGTGATTTTTGAGAGGCGACAAAAATCACGACACTCATGTCATACGTTGTTGGCATGTTAAAGAACCCATTTGAATTCAGTAGGCCGTGTTCAATGGCAAAATTAATCTCGGGATTTTCCGCCAACACCAAGTTCCTCCAGTCTCTACTAGAAAGCGCTGTAGTGTCAAGGAGTTTAGATACGGTATCTAAACTCCTTGACTTTCATAGCGTTCAAAGGAACGACGAAATTCGACATGCAAGCTACCCTCTGGGTGTCAATTAACAAAGCTTGCACCAGGCACCCGAGGCCATACGATATTGCTGTATATTACCTCACCTGTCCTATAAGTGTTTTTCCATAGTTTCCCCATTTCTACTCCAGGTAAATAGCTACCGGGAGAATTTCTAACTGAAAGCCATGGCCGCCTCCTTCTACATCCTGGTCTGCTTCGCTGCGTGGTGGCTTGCATTATTGGCTGACACCGCAGAGGCCCGGGATCGATTCCTGTCTCAGGCAATAAATTTAATTCTGGTCTGAGGGTTGGAACAGGGTACACTCAGCCTCGTAAGGCATAACAGAGAAGAGGTGTGTTCGATTTCTACCTCAATCATTCTGGAAGAGGTTTTTATTGGTTTCCCACTTCTACCAAACTTAGGCATGGCCGCTTCCTACACAGACTAGTACAGACATCACAGTGACACACGTTATCAGACAACTTCTACTCACACCCAAGTTCACGGGGCTATATTTTTGTGGGAACACTCTTGAATACCAACCAAGTTTGTAGACAAGGGAGATATAAAAAGAATCCCCCCCCCCATGGCTCTACAGACCATGAAGGGCCTAGGCCTACCAAGCGACTACTACCCAGCCATTCGGCCTGCATATATTGGGGTCATGCGTGGTCAGCGCATCGAGTGCTCTTGGCCGTTAATCTTCGTAACCGGGATAGGGGCAGATAACCTCATTGTTCCGCCCCTTAAAACAACAATAACTAACTAATTTCGTAACCGAGCCGCTGCCTCTCTGTCAGACAGCTACTCAATTGTCATCTTGCGGTTGTGTGAACCCTGTTCCATCCCTCATATCAATTTTTAAATTCCTTGACCTAGCCGGGAATCAAACCCGGGGTCTCCATGAGAGAGGCAGGCACGCTACCCCAACACAACGGGGTCGGCTGATATAAACAGAATATAACATGAAAATGAATATCACACTTAAATTAAAATTATTACCAAGGTACATTGGGAATGGAGGAAGCCAGGGAAATTGGCAAACCATTTAAATTTTATTAGGGGAATGTGGGATAGGAAAGCGACAGATGGGAAACACAACGAAAATGCAAGTGAAACAAATAAAAGGTTAAAAGAGACGGTATCCTAAACTATAAAACTTAGTTAAAGTTTAGAATAGCCTATCTGTATCAGTTGGAATAAGATAAATAAGATTAAGGTGGTACATAATTAATAACCATCATATTATATAACTAGCAACCCAACCCGGCTTCGCCCGGGAACAGTTATGATGCATTACGTGATAAGCGCTTTTTTTTTTCCAATGTCAATGAACAACGAGCAATATCCGTTTTAAGGCTCAGTATGATGGGTTAAAATCACTGACTGGACTATTAATTATATTATCATGGAGATGCATGTACAACGAATTCTTGTCAGACGTAATTTAAGAATGGCGAGGGGCATGAAACACAAATCCCCCTTCCGTCCAATCTTAACTTGACTGTGAATTTTGCGGAATGAAAAGTTCACAGGCGAAATGAAGAAAAGCTGAGTTACAATTCCAGGGAAACTTCAAACACAACCACTCTTCTCTAAAGTTTTTAACTCAACACGACTCGTCAGTTTGATGCTGGCTGTAACTGGGGCAATAAGTTATTCAGCTAGCTAAGCTGTAACTGGGGAGATAGACTCGCCCCTAGCTAGCTCGTCAACTGTCGCCCCAGTAACTGAATGGAGATTGTTGGAAGAAATGGAAACGTAAACATAATGCATTGAAGATACAGATATGCTCTTCCGGGCTGTTTTGTAGAACTTTTCATACTGAACAATTCTTACACTCATAGCATAGAGATATTTTTAACGGTTTGCCCAGCGTAAGCTTAAAAAGTGCACAAACGTCAGTTTTTTCGACCTTTTCACTGAAATCGTTAGTGCTTGACTTCCTTTGGTCATAAATAAATTATTTTCTACAGAAACCTTCATCGAGATATCCTTTACAGAATGGTGAAAACCGCATCAAAATCAATTCAGTGGTTCTCGAGATTACCCATGACATGCTAATATCGGGGACTTTGTTTTATACTAAGTAGAGATTATACGCCAATCAGTATAATTTAATATAATAAAATCACCCTTCCGTCCAATCTTAAATTGACTGTGAATTTTGCTGAACGAAAAGTTCACAGGCGAAATGAGAGTTGCACTTCCAGGGAATGGCGAGGTGAATGAAACTGAAATCCCCCTTCCGTCCAATTTTAACTTGATTGTGTTTCACCTGCGAAATGAAGAAAACCCGAGTTGCACTTCCAGGGAAACTCCAAACACAACCACCCTTCTCAGAAGTCTGAACTCAACACGACTCAACGGTTTACTGCTGGCTGTATCTGGGGGCCATAGGTTCGCTCGCTAGCTAGGCTGTAACAGGGATGATCGACTCGCCCTTAGCTAGCTCGTAAACTGTCACCTCAGTAGTTGAATGTACATGGTTGGTATAAAATAAAACGTAAAAACACTTATAGTGGGCGATGTATTGAAGATAGAGATATGCTCTTGCCGAATGTTTTGTAGAACTTGTCATGCTGAACAATTCTTACACTCATAGTATATTAATATTTTTAACGGTTTGCCCTGCGTAAGCCTACAAAGCGCTCGGACACCAGGTTTGTTTTCGACTTTTCCACTGAAATCGTTACTGCTCGGCTTCCTTTGTTCATAAATAAATTATTTTCTACAGAAATCATCCTCGAGATATCCTTTATAGAATGGTGAAAACCGCATCAAAATCCATCCAGTGGTTCTTGAGTTTAGCCGTAACATCCAAGAATCGAGGACTTGGTTTTATACTAAGTAGAGATACATTAAGGTGTATGTTTCACAAAACTCAAGCTCCTAAACCAGAGGGAGTGAGAAGGTGCAGTTTGTACCCAAATCTTCCAAATCGTCTCAATAGTACAGGAAGAATCCTGCATTTCATGAAAAGTCAACGGAAATATATTTATCTCTATCTCTATCTATCACCCAAGTTACAGCTTAGCTAACTGAAGAACGTATTGCCCCAGATACAGCCAGCAGCAAACTGTCGAGTCATGTTGAGTTAAAAACTTTAGAGAAGAGTGGTTGTGTTTGGAGTTTCCCTGGAAGTGCAGCTTGGCTTTTCTTCATTTCGTCTGTGATCTTTTCGTTCCGCAAAATTCACAGGCAAGTTAAGATTGGACGGAAGGGAGATCCGTGTTTCATGCACCTCACCAATCTTAAATAACGTCTGACAAGAATTTGTTGCACATGTATCTCCATGATAGTATAAATAATGGTCCAGTCAGTAATGTTAACCCATCATGCCGAGACGTAAAACGGATAATGGTCGTTGTTCATTGACACTGGAAAAAAAGTGCTTATCACGTAATGCATTCATAACTGTTTCCGGGCGAAGCCGGAGCGGGTTGCTAATTTAGTATAAAACAAAGTCCCCGATTCTTCTGTGTCACGGGTAATCTAGAGAACCACTACATGGATTTTGATGTGGTTTTCACCATTCTGTAAAAGATATATCAAGGAAGGCTTTTGTAGAAAATCAGTTATTTATGATCAAAGGAAGCCAAGCAGTAACGATTTCAGTGAAAAAGTCGAAAGAAAAACCTGGCGTCCGTGCGCTTTTTATGCTTACGTTGGGCAAACCGTTAAAAATATCAATATACTATTAGTGTAAGAATTGTTTAGCACGCAAATTTCTACAATAAAGTCCGCAACATTTCTTTCAGCAATCTACATTCAATTACTGAGGCGACAGTTTACGAGCAAGCGCGTAATGCTTTCATAACTGTTCCCGGGCGAAACCGGGCCGGGTTGCTAGTTGGTTTATAAAGTGCTCTTTAAAAAATGAACAAATACCCCTGGCAGACCTGTGTCGCGTATAGCCACATAGCACTAGAGGCGGGCGGGTAGTCTGTACACATGGGGCGCACACTAGTTCATTATACAACGAGCCTATAATGGCAACAATTAAGACACGAATAAATTGCCATACGAGTGTCTTAACTACCATTATAGTTGAGTTATATACGACTGTTTATGTTGGACGATAATTATAATTTTGTTTCATTTTATTTTATGTTCGACCAGAAATATTCATAAATATCTGTCGAGATTCAGTCACTTGAATTTAGTGAAAGGAGTGCAAGTGCCAAGTTGGCTCTCTGTGCTTTGCAAGTTCTCTGACCCCCGCATGCACTCTGTCTGCTTGGCAATGCCATATGTTTACAGCCTGTCGATCTGCACCAGCTTTCATTCAAACTGTCACCGAAGTTGTATGAAAGAATGTCCTGTGTAGAAATTGGGGTTGGGAATATTAAGGTACAGTGCTATTTCTTTTCTCGTATTCGCCAGTTTATTTACGCAAACATAAGGGACGGTGCACTTTCCAAGTCGGTAATTTATATAGAAGGATGCTGTGTTGCAATCTTCTGGACGTAGATTCATAAATTTCTTGACTAAGTCATAGTATTTTCTTATTAGCCTTAAGGTTCTTGCTGATTTTGTCTTTGTGTTTGCCATTATAACTACAATGGTTGATCGGATATCTTTTACATTGTCAACTTTCAACTCAGGTAATTCATGTCCGACATGTTGGATTCTGTGTTCAAGGACGAAGCTATCAAGTACCTAATTGGTCACACATCATACATCTTGAGCTCTGATTGGTTGGAGAAACTGTATCATAATGAAAACTAGTACGTTAATGACCATCATTATGATACAGTTTTCTGACATATAATATTTACATTTCGACATCGTCGAACATAAATCCCATTATGCGAGAGTTATTAGTGATTTTATATATTTTTATAGCATTTGATACCATTTAATCACAAAAATATGACTAGGTACATTCTCAAATGTGAACAAGGTGTTATCGTGTTGGTGGTCAGTGCAGACAGTGACATGAGTAGCTGCTCGCATCTGGAGCGTAAACCACTCAATCAGCTAAGTTTCACAATCCACTCTAACCTGACCATTTAACATTAATCACTCTATGCAAGCATATTTGAAGGTCAAACACCACTTTCATCTTAGCAAAAGTCACATATTCATATAACTAACAAATACTGACTACTGTCGACCAAAATATTATGTGCACTAGAGTTTGAAGGTTGTCTGTGAAATAACCAATAGATCTACATAAAATCCAATAACATCATCATTTTCGTCGTTCTATTTTACGTTAGTTCATGTAGGTTTGGAATTTGTAATTTATATTTTAATATTTTTATCGCAGTTCAAACAAAATAGTGCCGGTTTTTAAGCATGTTTCAACAATGCATCACATTTAAGAATTTTTATCTCACAAACCCTTCATCCGATCGAATCCAAATTTTAACACAATATACATGGGAATGTTGAATAACAGGTTTATTAATTTCAAAAGTTTGTGTGTTCAAGAACGAAAGTTGTTATAATTTTTGTAAGGTAACTTTTTCTCGGCTCGGGGTCGTTGGAAAATGTAGTTGTTGGTTGCGTTGTAATCCTTATACATCAAAAGTTTATGCTGTATGATTGTGAAATACGTATATTAATTCACTTATTTTATATCGGTTTGTATTTGTACGGGGAATTAAGACATGTTTCACCAGCTAGCCGCTCCGGGAAATGCTGTACAGCGTTGCTGATATGGAGCCCATCACTTCCGAGCGAGGCGCGCCTTGACGCGTGATGGAGCCAATCTTGGCACGTTGTACAGCTTTCACCGGAGCGGCTAACTGGTGAACCTTGTCTTAATTCCCCGTTCAAATACAAACCGATTTAAAATAAGTGAATTAATTTACGTATTTTGCAATCATACAGCATACCTTTTTGATGTATAAGGATTACAACGCAACCAAGAACTACATTTTCCTACCACCCCGAGCCGAGAAAAAGTTACCATACAAAAATAATAACACCTTTGTTTTTTGGACACATAAAATTTTAAAATTAATAAACCTGTTAAACAACACTCCAATGTATATTGTGTTAAAATTTGGATTCGATCTAATGACGTGTTTGTGAGATAATAATTCTTAAATGTGACAAATGTTTGAAACACGCTTAAAAACGGGCACTTTTTGTGTTCCAACAGCGCTAAAAATTTTAAAATATAAATTAAAAATTCCAAACCTACATGGACTAACGTAAAATAAAACGACGAAAATTATGATGTTATTGGATTTTATGTAGGTCTATTGGTTACTTCACAAACAACCTTCAAACTCGAATACACATAATATTTTGGTCTACAGTAGTTGTTAGTTTAACCACTACTGTATAGGCTATATTATTGTAAATACCATCACCGACATAATGTGGACATAACTTACATTGAATAGCGTAAGTGTAATGGAACTGATGATGACCGCTTGACGATCAAAAGTAGTCATTCAAGTTTATTTAATAATCTCATGTATTTTTTTTTTTCAGCATTTGGAAACCACCGAATACAATTGGGTACAATCGTGTTGACCGACTGAAAAACATTAAATTTTGATGAGAAATGCGTGATAAAAATATTTGTTTTTTCCCGCTCAACCTAATAATTAGGCATATTAATGTGTTGGCCAACTGAATAGCGATTATTTTACTGGATTAAGAAGACAACGCTGAAATAAATTACTTCTAAGACATCTACAGTATACGAAAACACACAATAGATCTCGAGGCTGAAATGATCTCCATGTCTCAGACTCTAAAAAGAACAACTGTGAATTTCTGACGTGTTCTGCTCGGTGTATAATTTGTTAATACACTAGTCTTCGGCCCGAAGGGTCCCGGATTTGATTCCCTGCAGGGCCAAGGGGATTTTAATCCCGGGTGTTTGTGACGCCTTCAAGAACAAAGTAAAGAAAATGAAATACTAGTAATCAGGGAAACTAAAACAGTAAAGTACCGGGTGAGTTAGCCGTGGTCGTTACGGCATGACTGCTAGCAGTCGCTCACATCCGGGAGGCGAGGAGGTTCGAATCCCCCCGCCGGCAACCTTGAAGATGGTCTTCTGTGGTTTCTTATCTTCCTTCCAGGCAAATCCCGGGGTTGGTCCCTAACTATAGGCCACAGCCGCTACCTTCCAACTCCTTGTCCTTACATTCAAACTTTCCTCTCCAGACAACACTCCACACCCGATGGTACGTGTAGCTCACCCATTGGGTGTCCGCTTCATAGCAGCTAAAAAAACTGGCGAGCAAAACATGTCCTCGGACACTCCCGGCACTACAAAGCCATACGCAAATAAAACAAAACAAAAAAAACAGTTAAGTTAACAGAACAGAAAAGAAATAAAATTCCCGTTCACGGAGACTAAGATTAACGGCCGAGGGTATCCGATACACTGACGACGCGTCACTCCTCAATCTGTAGGCCGAAAAGTTTGGCAGAGGTCGTATGGTAGGTCAGGGCTCTTCACGGACTTTGGTACCACAGGGTAAAGAAAACAAATAAAGAAATAGGTACGAAAAAACACTACTTTCTTTTCTCTTTGCGATGAGAAAAGCATTTTCAAACTATAGGGCTATTTTCGATGAGGGTTTTGTTCGAGACAATGGCTAGCTGTTGAAGCTGTGACAGCCTGTGTCGCTCAGAGGAGTGGCAAAAAGAGTACGGTCCTATATATTTTGTGCCCGCCACTTACCACGCACTTCAGGCAGGCGACATGTGCGCTTGACAGCAGGGCTGTGCACCGTAAATTGACAGTCTGCTTGTGTGCAATTGAGGCGCAGTTTCACTGTTCAAGTAATTATTTGTAAAACTTTAGCATGAGCAGTGTGGTGGCGATAATATTATTACAAGATTACACCAGCATGTTGAAGGAAATCAGACCTAACTTAAATAGTTTCACATTTATTGTTTATTTATTTATTTATTTATTTATTGCCTCCAACAGAATAAAATTCCAATTACTGGAGACTGATCAATTTTACATACAGTATTATCACAATCACATGTAAAAGGAAAAAACCACAAGCAATAATAATGCAGTTCACATTGTACAATACTCAAGTTTAACTATTCTTTACACATATATATGCTGAATGCCAACTTGATAAAGTGAAAGTAAACTGTAATTAAATTAAGAATATTAGTAATGGGTGAAATCAACAATAATTAATGCCTAGTGATTACCACTTAATACTATTGTGCAGATGGTCTAGATCTAACTAACAACAGGGTTCATTCTACAGTTGCATATAGTATGATGCATAGATTTTGACATTTTATCAGACATTTTCCAAGATGTATTTGTATTACTTATTTATGTAGGTACTGACTTAGTATTTTTTTAAACTGTTGCAAAGATAAAGTGAAATCAAACATTTCGAAATGCACACTGATTAGATTAGCTGTCAGGCACATTGTTGTTATTACAACATTACCTCAAGTCCACTTACTGTAATAGGGTATTGACTAGCATCGCATTCTTGGCTGTCTTTACGATTTTCGATTCCTCCACTATAAAGAAATGTAATTCTCGTCTGAAGGCTCGAATAGGGTGCACTCAGTCTTGTGAGTCAGAACCGAGAAGGGATTGGTTCGATTTCTACATCAGCCATCTTAAAAATGGTTTTCCGTGGTTTTAAAATATTAGAAGCCATTATTCAGTGTTGCCTATTATTATATTATACAATGATTTTCAGTCGGTGAACAAGATTGGGAAGTACAAATATTTTAACAGTCTAACCTAAATAAAATATTATGTGCATTATTAATGACATAATTAACATACAAACAATTTAATTCCCCACCCCCACCCCCTTGCCTATGAATGAATTAATTGATTAATAATTCAACTTATATTTCTTCCAGGTTGTAGTGGTTGTTTTTCTTTGAGTCTTCAGCCTCTTCACTGGTTTGATGCAGCTGTCCATACCTCCCTGTCTTGAGCTAAACGTTTCTTCTCCACATAGCTAGCTCACCTTATATCCGAGGCAATCTGTTTAACATACAGTATTCTAACTTTGATCTACCCCTGCAGTTCTGGACCTCGACCCTTCCTTCCATAACAAACTTTGAAATTCCTGGATGCCTTAGTACAGTGGTTCCCAACCTTTGTGTGTGTGTGTGTGTGTGTGGGTGGGTGGGTGTGTGTGGGGGGGGGGGGGTGGAGAGGGGTGGAAGAGGGGGGGGGGGGTGCGTAAGGTGATTTCCATTTTTTTACTCGAACATTACAATTTTTAAAATCTATCCAAGTAATTGTCGCGCCAAGTCTATCGTTCAAAAGCACTGGTAATTGCCAACTGTCGGCACTAACCTGTGCGGAGCCGTGAGGTTCAAGGTGAATTACGAAATTTGCTATGTTGTAAGGAGCAAAATCACGCCTGAGAGCAGATGCACGAACAAGACCACTCAACGAACGTTTAATTGAACACTTTGTGGACCTACTTGCGTGAAAGTCAACTACGACCATACGCGACATGTTTCAACTCATGAACGATGTATTAGTTGCTTTCATTTTCCAGTATTATTGTTAGATACAAGGTTTTATATTTATTGCATTATGTAGTGTTATTAGTTCGTGTCTATATCCTCCAGATCTGTTTATAGAGAAGTTATAGAAGCGACGGCGGTGGGGGGTGTTGCGATGACCACCCGTATCTGAAAAGGGGGCCGTCATCTCGCAAAGGTTGGGAACCACTGCGCTTAGTATGCGTCCTACCTACTAATCCCTTCTCTTCATCATTCTCCTGTAGCATCATATTTCAAATGTTTATATTCTCTATTCTCTATTTTCCTCTTTTCTGTTGCGCCACACTTCTATGCCCAAGGTCGCGGGTTCAAACCCGGCCGAAGCCGTCGGATTTTTTAAGAGCGTTAAAAATCCCTCAGTATGGCTTCCTTCGGAGGGGAAGTAAAGCCGGCGGTCCCAAACCATAGATTTATGGCATGTTAAAGAACCTTCCACTAATTACACCTGTGTGAAGGTAAATTGGATAGGTTAAGAATGTAAACAACGCTCTTAGGTTTCTACGTTCGTTGCCAAGAACCGACTGCGGTGGCGCCTAGTAGCTAAGTTCTGAACTTGGCCTAGTAGTCGTTGACGGTGGAGTTTGGCAGCAAAAGTAGGAACTATTTGAAAAATTCCAAGTTGCAGTCTGTACTTAAATTAAAAAACAGATAACACACACTAATACAGTCATCACAATTAACACCGGTTATCAGACAGATTCTACACACACTCAAAGTACACGGGGCTACATGACCTCGTTGTCGCAGCCCCTAAACTTTAGAACCAACCAACCAACCAACCTGTTGCGCCACAATTCCAAATATTACTTCCATTGAACACCACTCTCCAGTCAAAGGCATTCAAAAATGACTTTCTAATACCTTAATCTATATTTGATATCAACAGATTTCTTCTCTGTAGAAATCCTGATCCAACCTCACTTTAAGTAATGTGTTTAAATATTTGCACTCCTCGCCTAATAAAATTGGGCACAATCATATTGACCGATTGCAAAGCATTCTATGATAATTTCCCGAAGTTTCTCACTTTACTCATGACAAATGCCAGAATAGTACCTAATTAGTAAGGCTGCTGTATGCCAGTTTCATTTTCAAAATTCTACAGGCAAGCAACTCAATGTTGAATACATCCATTAGTGCCATAGACTCCAGGGGTGCCCAACCTATCTTAATTAAGGGCGACATTGTAAATAGTTGGGGGACCTTACGGGCCAATAACACCACGGGGAGTATGGAATTTATTTTATCATTTCTAATGCTCTTGTCGACTTCGTCATTATGCTTGGGTCCAACGTTATGCGTTACGGAGACGGAGACGGAGACGGAAGTGACGTCATGTAGCCGCGCGGGAAGCAGAAGCTAATGGTTATTGGAGTCTGTTGAAAGAGTCCTGCGGCGTCGAGCGACCTGGGGCTTTGAGCGAAGCGAACACAAGAATACAGGGTGACTTCTAAAGAGATATACAAGTTGCCATATAAGAATACAGGGTGCCTCCTAAAGAGGTGTGCAGGATGTCAGAGTAAAATACAGTACAAGATGCCAGATAACAATACAGGGTGACTCCTAAAGAGATATAAAAAATGCCAGATAAGAATACAAGGTGACTCTTAAAGAGGTGTACAAGATGTCAGACAAGAATACAGTGTGCCTCCTAAAGAGGTGTGCAGGATGTCAGAGCAAAATACAGTACAAGATGCCAGTTAAGAATACAAGGTGACTCATAAAGGGATATACAAGATGCCAGATAAGAATACAAGGTGACTCTTAAAGAGGTGTACAAGATGGCAGAGATGATACAGGGTGACCCCTAAAGAGGTGCACAAGATGTCAGACAAGATTACAGGGTGATTCCTAAAGAGGTGTACAAGATGTCACACAAGAATACAGGGTGACTCCTAAAGAGATATAAAAAATGCCAGATAAGAATACAAGGTGACTCTTAAAGAGGTGTACACGATGGCAGAGAAGAATACAGGGTGACTCCTAAAGAGGTGCACAAGATGTCAGACAAGAATACAGGGTGACTCCTAAAGAGGTGTACAAGATGTCACACAAGAATACAGGGTGACTTCTAAAGAGATATACAAGATGCCAGATAAGAATACAGGGTGCCTCCTAAAGAAGTGTGCAGGATGTCAGAGCAAATTACAGGGTGACACTTTATGACGTGCCTGCGCGGAAAGCCTAAGTTAATGGGCAATGGAATCAGTTGAAAGAGTCCTGGGCGAGAAGCCCTCCTGAGCCTTTCTAACATGTGTAGCATTTGTAGCATGCGTCATGTGAAATGATGAAACGTCTAGTCTTTCAGACTGACTGTAATTTTTTTTATGTATAGGTGCAATGTGGTGAGGTTTGCGGCTGTCTGAGCTTAGTTTTCTTAGTATTGTTGGGCGTTTTCGATATTTATTTATAGTAGATAACGAAATGAAACACTAAAAATAAATTTACATATTTTTAATAAATCCCCATAAATAGAAGTACCATGATATTCAATTGACTCATACAGCATGAATGACAAAGAGTGAGTATTTATGTTAATCTGACACAATTATTATACAAATTATGAAATAAAGTTCATGATAATTTAATTTAGTGCGACGACTGGAACTGCTTTGGGTAGGGATGCGCGCACTTTTTGCTCATTTGGCTTTAGTTGTTTCAAAGTTTTGGCGACACGGTGCGGGCGCGGAGCGGCGGGCTGAATAAAATAGTCTCGCGAGCCGTATGCAGCCCGCGGGCCGTATGTTGGTCAGTCCAGGACTAGACCTTCCATTAATATTTTTTTTGGTGCATTTGTAATTAATTTTCGTTGTTGTCTCCACTTTTCGAAACGTAAAGGACACACTAAACGTATCTTACGTTGTGCCGGAATGGTGACAAGCGGTAGACGGTTGGTTAGATAAGCAGTTTGCCTTTTCTACCACTAAAAGCGCTAGTGTAAGTCAATGCAGAGTTTCACTTAAGCCCTTATAAGTGCTTCCGGTGTAAAGATTTTTTACAAAATCAAAGAAAGCGTGAGGGTATTGAACCAAGAAATACGTTAAAGAAAGTATCATGTATATAAGTTAATTTGGCTAGGATTCGAATCATAAATAATAATAATAATATTATTAATAATAATAATAATAATAATAATGTTATGGGTTTTACGTCCCTTAAAACTACTGTGGCTTTTAGAGACGCCTGGGTGCTGGAATTTTGCCCCAAAGAGGATCTTTATCTCGTTAGTAAATCTCCTGACACGGCTCCCTCACATTTGCGCACCCTCAAATGCCAACTGACTGCACCAGCAATGATCCTGCAACCATGGGCACAGCAGGCGTGACGTTACCGGTGAGTCACACAGCAAGCCTATGACTGGGAAGCGTGACCAATCACAAGGATAATAAAGGAAAAAGAAGAACCAAGGTACTTGAACGTCTAGTTCATACACAAGTTACTGAATACCTTACAAAGCATTCCCTACTCAACCCCTTCCAATCCGGCTTCAGAAAGGGGCATAGCACTGCGACAGCTTTACTACGAGTGACAGATGATATCAGATGTGCAATGGACCAACGGGACGTGACTGTACTGACATTATTAGATCTCAGCAGTGCCTTTGATACCGTCAACCCTCAGTTACTACTGCAGAAACTTCGAGAACTAAATTTTAATAGTGTGTCACTCCGGTTCTTTTCCTCTTACCTTGAAAATCGCCAGCAACGTGTGATAGTGGGAAATGTGAGTTCGGGATGGCAAAGTAAGACCCTCGGTGTCCCTCAGGGTTCGGTTCTTGGGCCACTGTTATTTATCATCCAAATAAATGACATATCAAAAGCCCTTAATTTCTGCAAATTGCAAGTGTATGCAGATGATGTACAGATCTACTATCATTCAAAACCGAGTGATATCAATAATGCAATCATTAAAATAAATTCTGACCTACAACAGCTTAGTGACTATGCTTATAAAAACAGTTTATTAATAAACCCAAATAAAACTCAAGTGATTATTATCGGTACCAGTAAAAACTTATATTCCCTCAAGCAACGTGACATCTCTCCAATAATTTTAAACAATAAAATCATACCCTACTCTACTTCAGTGACAAACTTAGGAATTATTATGACTGAGACCTTAAATTGGACTAAACAGGTGATAAGCACATGTAATAAAGTACACAAATGCTTATATCCTCTGAAACGGTTCGGTAATGTATTCTCTGTTCGGCTTAAAGAACAACTAATTCGCTCTCTGATACTACCTATATTTGACTACTGTGACACTGTGTTGACTGAAATAACCTGCGACAGTAACAAGAAACTGGACCGGTGCCTCAACAACTGTGTAAGATATATCTCTGGCCTGCGATATGATGATCATATAACACCCTATTATAAGGAGCTGTCGTGGCTTCGAGTGCACCAGCGTCGTGAACTCCACATATTATCACTACTGCACAAAATACTTTCCACTAATACCCCTAACTATCTTGTTTCACCGTTTTCTTACCTCTCGTCCTATCATGACCACAATACGAGATCTGGCTCCTCTCTTGCCATACCTGTAAACCGTACTGCTGTTTACAACCGCTCGTTCATAATCTCTGCGTCCAGGTCATGGAATTTGCTACCTGTGAACATTAGAGACAATCCCTCTCATCGCAAATTTAAAGTGGCTTGCTGCGAGTATTTGCTGGGTGGATCCCGCTGATTTCCGGGATAAATGTTGAATGAACGAATGGATGAATGAGATGAATGATCGGATTACTGTAGTAACGTCATTTAAGGGTACTTTACTTTGTGTATTTTTCAAATTAATGATTCTACTATTATTCATATTATCACTATTCTTATTGCTATTAATATTATTTGTGCTATTGGTATTTGTAATTATAAGTCATGTAGATGTATACTCATCTAGTGGTTAAGTGTAAGAGAGGGCCTTGAGCCCTAACTTCGCCACCAATAAAGGCATTATCTATCTATCTATCTATCTATACACGCGATATTGCAATTTCAGCGATAATAATAATAATAATAATAATAATAATAATAATAATAATAATAATAATAATAATAATAATATCGTATAGCCTCGGTGCCGGGTGCGAGGTTTGTTATTTGAAACCCAGAGGGCAGCTTGCATGTCGAATTTTGTTGTTCCATGAAGCGCTATGAAAGTCAAGGAGGTTAGATATCTAAGCTCCTTGACAGTATAGCGCTTTCTAGTAGAGAAATGAGGAACTTTGTGTTGGCGGATAATCCCGAGATTATTTTTTTCATTACGAATACGGCCTACTGAATTCAAATGGGTTCTTTGACATGTCAACATCTTATGATATGCGTGTTGTAATTTTTGCCGCCTTTAAAAAATCACTTACCACGGCCAGGAGTAAACCTGCAAGCCTGGGGTTAGTAATCCGACACGATAACCACTCACCCAAAGTGGCATTTTAGCGATGATATGCAATCTGCCATGGATACCTGTTCGCCTGGCGGGACACGTCAGCATCTGCTATTGAAATGAAACGTAACATTTGCCACCATATTAAAACGGTGAGACATTTCGGAACGGCAAAAGCCATTTGTTTTCCCCTGGTATATAAACAATATGTATGCAAAATTTCAGTTATATCCATTGACCAGTTTCTGCGCGAAAGAGTAACAGACACCCACTTTGTACGTGGGCAGATCAAACAAGATGTTCAGTAAAGAACATATAGCCTACTTTCTCCTAAATGCATGGGTATTGTTATAACTCTTTGTCCTTTTCAAGGAGTATGATTGAATGTTGGTTGTAGTAGCTTGTTGAAATACAACGTGCTATAGGGATATTAAACATGAATATGAGGTGCCCCTTGATAGTGCTACCTCTGTACCAAATTTCGTTCAATTCGGTTTCACCGTGTTTGAATTGATAGGGGGAATCGATTTGCACACATACTTGACCACCATCTGCAAACTATTGGGCTGATGTTCTTGCAGTTTGGTCTGAATATGTTTTCCACATAAAGATATGGTGTTGCAAAATTTGGTAGAGACTAGATTATTAGGTTGGTCGTAATTACATTTTAGCTTTTAACATTTGGGTGGCCGCGATTACGTTTCGGTCAAGATAGCGGTGATATAAAACATGACACTGAGGTGCCCTTTGCTAGTGCTACCTCTGTACCAAATATCGTTCCATTCGGTTTCACCGTGTTCGAATTGATAAGGGGAATCGATTTTCACACAAAGATGGCTGCCATCCGCAAAATATTGGGCTGATGACCCCCCTCCATAAAGGTATGTTGTTGCTAAATTTGCTAGAGATCGGATGATTAGGCTAATCGTAATTTGATTTAAGCTTTGAACATTTGTGTGGCAGCCATTACGTTTCCGTCAAGATGGCGGCGATATAAAACATGACACTGAGGTGCCCTCTGCTAGTGCTACCTCTGTACCAAATTTCGTTCATTCGGTTCCACCGTGTTCGAATTAATAGGGGGAATCAATTTTGACATAAAGATGGCCGCCATCCGCAAACTATTAGGCTAATGGCCTATTAGATTGGTCAAAGGATGCTCCCTCCATAAAGGTATGTTGTTGCAAAGTTTGGTAGAGATCGGATGGTTATGTTAGTCGTAATTTGATTTAAGCTTTAAACATTTGTGTGGCCGCCATTACGTTTCTGTCAATATGGCGGCGATATAAATCATGACACTGAGATGCCCTTTGCTAGTGCTATCTCTGTACCAGATTTCGTTCCATTCGGTTTCACTGTGTTTGAATTAATAGGGGGAATCGATTTTGACATAAAGATGGCCGCCACCCGCAAACTATTAGGCTAATAACCTATTAGATTGGTCAAAGGATGCTTCCTCTATAAAGGTATGTTGTTGCAAAATTTGGTAGAGATCGGATGATTAGGTTAATCGTAATTTGATTTAAGCTTTGAACATTTGTGTGGCCGCCATTAAGTTTCCGGCAAGATGGCGGCGATATAAAACATGACACTGAGGTGCCTTTTGTTAGTACTACCTCTGTACCAAATTTCGTTCCATTCGGTTTCACCGTGTTCGAATTAATAGGGGGAATCGATTTTCACACAAAGATGGCCGCCATCCGCAAACTATTACGCTGGTGACCTATTAGTTTGGTCAAAGGATGCTCCCCCCATAAAGGTATGTTGTTGCAAAATTTGGTAGAGATCGGATGATTAGGTTAGTCGTAATTTGATTTAAGCTTTGAACATTTGTGTGGCCCCCATTACGTTTCCGTCAAGATGGCGGCGATATAAAACATGACACTGAGGTGTCCTTTGCTAGTGCTACTTTTGTACCAAATTTCGTTCAATTCGCATTCACCGTGTTCTAATTGATAGGGGGGAACAGACATTCAGAGTACACACACTCACACACACACAGACACACACACACACAGACTCACACACACACATACACACACACACACACATAGACTCACACACACACATACACACACACACAGACAGACACACTTTTTTCGCCCTGTGTTGATCTCATAAGTCTACTTTCATTTTTTGCAAAAATCGAAAGTAGGCTAAAAATAAGTTGCACTTCCCAGTTATGGCCATTTTTTACACCACCTATACAACAGCAATACCCCTATAACGACAAACAATGTATCTTCACTTTTCCACATAGTTTCCAAGAGACTCCAAACATTTCTGCGAACGCACAACCAACTTGTCGATGCCGGATGCATAGAAAGGTCCTCCAGCGTTCTACAAGCACACGGAGACAGCGGCCTTCACCTCCTCATCGGTCTGGGAATGTCGATCACCGTTCTGTCTAATGATCGCATTCACACTGTTGACGTTTGCACGGGTCCTGGACGTTGCGGGCCTGCCCTCGCGATATTCGTCCGTGATATCCGTGCGTCCGGCTTCGAATTGCTGACACTACTTTACGATCCCTTGCCGGGAAATGGCCCGTTCCCCATACACAGCACTAATTTCTCGATGAATGTCCTTGCAATTCTTCCTTTCGGCCCATAGGAATCGGATTGTCGCACGCGCCTCATATTTGGAGTGAACGTCCAGTCGACGCGCCATTGCTTTTGGCCGCTATTCACACCATACAAGACGAGACACCACTGAGCCCTGCCTAACAGACGTGTGGGTGGTGTCTGTCCCTTTCTCCCCTGTGCCCACGTCTGTGACACACAGCGCGCTGCTGCAGCGCGTTAGTGCAACTAACTTTTTGATCCACCTTCGTATATTACTCGTAGGCCTAGAGGTAGTTTTATATCTAAAATCCACTACTTGTGTGAGAATCTAACTCACTCATTTTCAGATAGAAGCTCAACGGCTATGTAGCCCTTCCCTCTCCAATGAAAACCTCCTCTTGACAATCATGTGCCAGATTATTTCGCTTTGTTAGCATCAAAGTGAACTATGATCGAGTCACTGGCAAATTGGGGGAATTCATAGTTGATCAAGCCCTTATTAGAGCTCGGTTATAGATCGATCCCTCTCTTTATGACTAGGGTAGAACTACAAGAGATGTAGTGCTCTTGGCTGTCGGTCTGGGTTCCATTCCTAGCTTTGCCAAGAAATTTAAATCTGGTCTTAGGGCTGGAACGTGGGTCTACTCAGCCTCGAAAGGCAAAATCTAAGAAAAGGTGGATTCGATTTCTACCTCAGGCATCCTGGAAATTGTTCTCCATGGTCTTCCACTTCTACACCAGGCGAATGTCAGGATGGTTCCTAACATAAGGCCAAGGCCGCTTCCTTCCTAATCCTCATCTGAATTATGAATACACACACTAATACAGCCATCACAATGATACAAAAACAACAAAGAACTACAAGATATCGTTTGGGCGGTAAGAGGAGTCCCTTGCACAGTAAAATACTGAAGCGGCTTCGGTGTCGTAGTTGGTAGCATGCTGAGATTCTATGCCCATGATCGCCGGTTCAAACCTGGCCGAAGGCGTCGGATTTTTTAAGAGCGTTAAGAATCCCTCAGTATGCCTTCTTTCAGAGGGGAAGTAAAGCCGGCGATCCCATGTCATAGATCTATGGCATGTAAAATAACCTTCCACTAATTACACTTGTGTTAAGCTAAATTATGGGTTAGATTTGACTAAGGCTCTTAGGTTCCAATGTTCGTCGCCAGGAGTCGACTGCGGTAGCAACTAGCAACCATGTTCAGAACTAGTTGTCGTTGACGGTGGCGTTTGGTAGCTAAAGTAGGAACTACTTGAACAATTGAATGTCTTCAGTCCTTACTTGAATTAAAAACAGATAACACACACTAATGCAGCCATCACAATTAACACCGGTTATCAGACAGATTCTACACACACCCAAAGTACACGGGGCTTCATTACCGCGTTGACGCAGCCCCCAAACTGAGGAACCGACCAAACAACCAAAATACTGAATTGTTATGAACGTAAATACATACGCTAAAATCATCCGTATGGCAACCCTGATTATGTGGAAACTTATTGATTTTTAAATAAATATAGAGTATGTATCTTTTAATTAATACTACAATTTTATATTTATTGAGTCACAATTGAATCCATCCATAGGTTATTTACACTAAAAATAACGTCAGTGTAAAATGTGAAATGATTTATTGAGAGTAAATTAGAATTATTTCCCTGAAGGGCTAATGTCAAATATAATAGATGGTATGATTAAAGATTAAATTAATATTATAGAACGTCGGTTTAATTTGAGCGTGACGTATGGGATGTGACTGTCCCTAATGCAACCAAATAAATAGCGGCTCGTGAAAATAGATAACTGTGTCAATATTGATTGGAGTTCAAACAGTTATGATTGCAGGTTGTAGATCGTGGTGCTTATTCACCGGCATTATATCATTCATAGGCGTAACGTGATTTTGTGTCCACACCGCAGAAATAAATAATTTTCAAAAATGTGTGAATGTCTACCACTTATTATTCCCGTTTCCAACGGTGTCGGGGATGAGCTGAGATGAAAGTCTATGTAGCGGATGGTTTCTACTGCCTGATGCCCTTCCTGACGCCAACTCATGAGAGGAGCTTAATGAGCGATAAAATGAATGGAGATGAGCAAGGATGAAGAAGGAAGGGGCCATGGTCTGGCAGAAGGTACCGTCCCAGCATTTTCCAGGAGTTGAAAATGGGGGGAACCACGGAAAACCATCTCAAGAAATGCTGATGGTGGTGCTCGAACCCACGTCAACCAAGTCCGCAGAGAGATTGGCCCCATGGCCTAGCGCTAACCGTTAGGGAGCATAGCTACCGCTGTCGGTCCCATTCTTGACCCTATTACTGGTATTATAGTTACACACTGTCAGAATCATCACGAAAACTCAGACTATTCGATATATTGCATATACACAACCAAGCACACGCGGCCGATGGCCAAGATTTTTCAAGCCCCTAATTTACAACAACAGCTCTTCACATATTTCGTATTTTTTTCTTGCTCTTTGGATTTGAGTACTTGAATATATTTCTTGATTTAAAATTGTAAGGACGTCCATTTCAAAGTTTATGTTAATTTATATTGTAACTAGCAACCCGCCCCGGCTTCGCCCGAGAACAGTTATGAGTGCATTCCGAGATAAGCGCTTTTTTTTCGATGTCAATGAACTACGACCTATAAACGTTGTACGTGTCGGCATGACTATTAATTATATTATCATGGAGATGCATGTGCAACGAATTCTTGTCAGACGTAATTTAAGAATGGCGAAGTGCATGTAACACAAATCCCCTTTTCATCCAATCTTAACTTGACTGTGTATTTTGCGGAACACAAAGTTAACAGGTGAAATGAAGAAAAGCCGAGTTGCACTTGCAGGGAATTTCCAAACACGACCACTCTTCTCTGAAGTATAACTCAACACGACTCGACTGTTTGCTGCTGGCTGTATCCTAGGTAATAGGCTCGCCCACTAGATAGGATGTAACTGGGGTAATAGGCTTGCCCGTAGCTAGGAAATAAATTGTCGCCTCAGTAATTGAATGGAGATTGTTGGAAGAAATGAAAAATTAAAAGAACTTACAGTGGGCGATATTTTGAAGATAGAGATATGCTCTCGCGGACTTTTTGTAGAACTCTTCATGCTGAACAATTCTTACACTCATAGTATATTGATATTATTAACGGTTTGCCCAGCGTAAGCTTAAGAAGCGCACGGACGCCATGCTTTTTTTTCGACTTTTTCACTGAAATCGTTACTGCTTGGCTTCCTTTAATCGTAAATAAATACTTTTCTACAGAAACCTTTCTCCAGATATCCTTTACAGAATGGTGAAAACCACACCAAAATCCATTTAGTTGTTCTCGAGATTACCCGTGACATCCAAGAGATTCTGGTCACATACACCTAATGTAGTACTAGTCTAATTAACAAGCTGAAGAAGGGACGAACACATGTTTCTATAAAGAAGTAAACATATTAGTATTAGCTAGTGTTCAACAGATTTAATTAGAATGCATAGACATTAACCAATATGAATAATGGTGTTAAATATTATCCGTGTTGACTGATATTAATCTCCAATTATAAAATCCGCCTTGTCAAACACTAAGAAATTTAATAACTAAATTAAAACTTACACGTTTCGGAACAACAATGATACCCTCGTCAGCGTAGATTAAATAAAACGAATCTTAAAAACTATATAAACAACTACAAAGAGAAAATGGATATCCTTACAAAAGCATTAGAATAGTAATAAATGAAGGTTCACAAAAAATAGAAAATACGTAATTCTTTTTCTGAACTTTCATTTATTTACACTCTAAAGCTTTTGTAATTGTTAACATAGTTTTTACGATTCTTTTTATTTAATCTATGCTGACGAAAGTATCATTGTATACCGAAACATGTGCGTTTTATTTTAATTATTAAACTTCTTAGTGATTGACAAAGGGGATTTTATAATTGGAGATTAGATTTAATTAGTTATTGAAGTTAATACGTAGTATTAAGCATTTTCCAAAATGGTAAATGTTTTTGACTCATATTAGGAGAGGTAGTCAAGAGATATCTTAATGCCCAGACTTTACGCCACTTGATTTGGGCTTTGGGGTTATGTGAACTATCATGTGTACCAAACACCAGTTCGTGATCTACCAGATCTACACCATCACATACGACCAGATATTGCGAATGTTACACCCACGATGCTACAAAACACATGGAGAGAGGTGGATACAGATTCGACGTCTGTCACGCAACTAATGGTACGCATATCAGGGTGTGTTAGGCATGTAGAGTAAAAACATTTTGAGTTTCTCTACTTGTGGATACAAACCATCAATAATTATCTCTATTACGTTTCTGGATATTAATTTTTGTTTTATTATACATTCAAGCCGGACACGATGTGGGCTATATCAATGGCTCAGTTTGGAAACCACGTACGAGGGTGGACACAAAAGAAACCGGGCTATGAGCGCGCTGCCATTCGTGGACGTACTAGAAAGTTCTCCCGCTAGATGGGGTTAATATAGACCTTCACGAAACAACTGCCCAGACTGCGTCAGTTTATATGTGACCGTTTGATCGTAGTGTTGTTTTTCTCTTAGTGTTCTCGTGTTCCTCCTGCGAAGTCGTTATGACAGATTTAAAAGAACGTCGGGGTAATAGGCAACCTCTAGAACACGCCTGCCATAATGACTGCATCATGGCTGGCGTTTTTATCGCCACATTGCTCAAGTGTAGAAGAGGTTGCATAATATGGTGATATTATCACCACGGTGTTCGACGTTAGACCGAATCATCTCACCACGTTCAAGGCGCCCAAACTACTAAAAATCTAGTGTGCAGCTCCTAGCATCCTCCTTGAAAGCCTGTTGAAGCATTTGGTAAGCTTCTATCGCCAATTTTTTTAAGCAAAAACGCAATTTCAAACACACTCTTTGTTGTTTTAAATCTGTCATAATGATTTCGCAGGTGGAACACAAGAAGACTAAGAGAAAACCAAAAGGCAGCGTGCTCTCAGTCCAGTTTATTCTCTTTTGGGTACACTCTCGTATCTTCACTTTAGACAACTGATAAAAATAACCTATGGGATCAAATCCAATGATCATTATGTAGTGAGCTATTTGATGTCCTGTTCTCTACCTGGTAACTCGCCATTCACTTTACTGAATACGAGTATATTGCTTTGATACGTTGTTGTTGTTTATTCAATTGTGGGTTCTACGACATCGTGTAGCCCCGTTTACTTAGGTATATTTGTAATATGCCTAATATCCAGTATGATTATGATTGCAGCAGTAATGTGCTTTAATACTTACTGCCTACTACTGATGGTCACACTATAGGAAATAAGTTCTAAATTACATAAGTATGTTTCTTTTTCTTGCTGATTCAACGACGGCAGGCATGTTTGTCGTTGCCCAACTGCTACCAAAAGAGGCGGATGAGGGCTCTTCAACTGTACCTAGGCGCACATATTGACGTCACATTACTGTTGCCAATAAGAGAGATACAAATCACACCACACAGGTCTTGCTAAAGGCTGAAGTTTGGTCCGGTTAATGCCACAAACATTGATATACCGGGGTTCGGTCTAGCCGTTGGCCTCTCACTTATGTGGTCTGGGTTCGATTCCTGGTCAATGCATGTGAGATTTTGAAGTGTTATGCCATGTTCTGTGGTTAGGATTTCACGTAAAAGGGAGGTTCCGTGGCTCATAATCACAAGATTCACGGTCATGTAAAAGTAAAATCTTCCTTCCTTTTATTACTCTATCTGTCCCATAATTCACACGTATAATGGCAGACAGCTGGAATTATTCTATGTAAATCGATATTTGAGAAGGGAAGGTGGGTGGCCTATAGGCTGCGCTACATTATTTCCAGAGTTATTATGTTTCATATGAAAGGAAATTAGAGAACTATTTTAAGTAGGAATATAAGTTCAAGGAGAAATTATTTCAACACTGAGATTTGCTGATGACATTGTCATCTTGGTCGATTCACCAGAGGATTTAAATGGTATGGACTCCGTCTTGAGGAAACAATTCATGATAAAGATTAATAAATGTAAAACAAAAACAATGGACTGCTGCCGGCATAAATCAAAAACCCATGATGAAGTCAAATTGCAGATGCATTGCTACGGGAAGTAGCAGACTTCTGCTATTTAGGAAGCAACATAACCAATGATGGACGAAGCAAAGAGACTATAAAAAGTAGGTTGGATCAGACAAGGAAAGCATTTCTACAGAAAGGAAATCTGTTGACATCAGATATAGACTTAGGTGTTAGGAAGTCATTTTTGAAAGCTTTGTCTGGAGCGTGGCGCTCTATGGAAGTGGAACATGAACTGTTGGCACAGCAGGAAAGATGAGAATAGGTTAAGCATTTGAATGTGGTGTTACAGGAGAATGTTGAAGATCAGATGTGTAGATAGAGGAGAGATGTTTCTATTCACTGCTAATGAAGAGATGAGATAGGTTGGTGGTAAACATACTAAGACACCCAGTAATAGCAAAATTAATCATTGAAGGAAGGGTTGAGGACAAGAACTGTAGGGGTAGACCGAGGTTAGAATATGTTAAACACATTGCCTTGAATGTGAGATGTGGTAGCTGTGTAGAGATGAAACGATTAGCTTAGGACAGCGAGGCATGGAGTGTTGCATCAGACTAGTCAAAAGAATGAAGACTCAAACAACAACAACAAGAATAAAGGTTTTTATTGGCTAATTTGTTTAGTGTGGCAAGTTTTATTGCTTGTTCCGATGTCTTCTAGTGTTACCGATCAATGTCACCAGAGGATGACTAATATTGGTTTCCATGAGCTTATATGCTGTAAAATTGTGTGCAATAGGTTTTCATAAGGTCCACCCTGGTAATACCAACATACATCAGGCACTGACAGTTGGGCTATGTTATGCATAAAGGATCAAACCACCATCAAGATGGAACTGAGATACTGAGGCACAATGTTAACCTTTGAATTTAATTCCTATTACACATGTGAATCCTATAATAACATATTAACGTAGAGGGAGATAAATTTTACTTTATTCACTCTTCTGAGCGGGATCTGTTGGTAAATAATAAGATTCAGTCAAATCACGTGGATAATGGGATATGTATCTTCCAATCTTAATTGTTTCCTTTGGTAGCTTATTTTTAAAATGTTTCCTCTTTTATGTAAAACACTATTTGATTTAACAAAAACTAGTTCTTTGCAGAACAACTAAATTCCACTCACAGTAGATAAAAAAAGCACTATTAAACATCAGATGCAAGGCACTTGGTTCTGTTATTCGTTTTCTCCAATCTGCGACGCAGAAGGAGACATTTTTTCACACAAAGTTTGAATTAATTATTCCGTGCCTGAAGCCCATAATATGGCTGGTCAGATAGTTCAATATATCCACCGCAAGATGGTAGTTATAACCCAATTTCAGTAAAACTTGCGCTTGGTTCCATTTTGCATAACATGGTCTAATTTGTCTTCGGTTATTAGAATTTATAATATGTTTACCTGCACAGTGATGTAAGAGCGAGGTGTTTGGCACATTTACATTAATGAGCCGAGGATGGAAATCAAATAAAGTATTACTCATCTAATGTTTTCTCCTTATCAGATTTAGAATACGTTTTCCTAACGTGATTTGATTTAGTGATTAAATAGCAAAATGCTAAAGCAAAGAACGTATAGCCTACTTCATTGGTATAGTTGTTTGGTGATGGTTATTACTGAGTTAAGGGGTGAAACATCTAAGCCATCTGTCACTAATAATGATCACAATGAAAATGAAGACATATGGAAAGGATAGTACAACTACTTCTAACTACTGGCAACTAACTTAGATATTAAAGAAAAAACAAGTAGTTCCGTGAAGAACTATACAGCCTATTTTCATATATCCTGCTCATGTTAATTGTCTCTATCAATATACAAAATTTCAGTTTAATTGCTGTAACAGATTCGTAGATATTGAGAACCGTCTAAATATTTCATATGGTCGCCAGGATGGATTCTTATTTTTGTACTATTACATTAAGATTATTGTGTACGCGTGCTATTCAAACTTCAATCGCATGATTAGAACACAAGAAGTAAAAACCAGATTTTAAAAGTACGCACACCAGCCATCTTGTGATTATGCAAACAATTGAAATAAATTACATGCCAGTGGATCAACATTTTTATAAGCATTTAACGTGCAACCTTTCACGGCACTCGGACAGTTAATTCGCGAGAAACGTCCATTTAAATATTTATACTTCGCGTAGCCGCCATGTTGGATTTTTGCTCACCAGGTTACTGAAAGTCCTATAGGTGAACATATGTTCATAGTCTCTATGAACATAAAAAAAATTCAGTTTTATTGCTGTAAAAGATTCATAGATATTGAGAACCGTCAAAATATTTCGGAAGCTCGCCATTTAGGATTGTTATATGTATAGGCCATAGAGTTATGTACCATTCAAGGACAATCATTGCCTAGCTTCATTATTCAAACTTTCACTTCGATCGCATGATTACGACACAAGAATTAAAACTTAATTTTAAAATTTCGCACAGCCGCCATCTTGAGGTTATGTAAACAATTGAATAAAATTAGATGGCAGTGTATTACAATCTGCAAAATCATTTACTATACCACATTTCACTGCGCTCAGAGAGTTAAATCACGAGAAACGTCTATTAAAATATTTCAAATTTGCTTGGTCGCCATGTTCGTTTTGTACTTTACAGGTTTATGAAATATACATAGGTATACTAGTGTCAGTACCCTTTATCACCGTACAAAATTGCATGATGATATCTGTAATAGTTTCGGAGATATAGAATGTCAGTGAAATATTTCGCACAGCCGCCATTTTGAGGTTATGTAAACAATTGAACTAAATTAGACTCCAGTGCATTACAATGTATATAAACATTTGCTGTACCAAGTTCCATTACGTTTGGATAGTTAAATCGCGAGAAATGTCTATTTAAAAGTCTCAAATTCGCTTGACCGCCATGTTGGTTTTGTAGTCACAAGGTTTTTGAAAGTCTCATAGGCGAACTTCTAGTAGTTCCCTTTATCACCGTACACAATTTCAGGGCGATATCGGTAATAGTTTCGGAGATATTGAATGCTAGTGAAATATTTCGCACAGCTGCCATGTTGGATCGGTGAGACGTAACAAAATTTGAAGGGCACGGACGAGGTCGCTGGGAAAAGTGCTATGAACTTACGGAGTTTCATTGAAATCGCTCCAGCCGTTTAGATTTTATTAGGGGGGGGGGGCACACACACACCTCACACACACACGCACACACACACGGACAAAAGGTGATCTCATAAGCCTATTTTTTCAAAATTGAAAATAGGCTAATAAATGGACAATTTACTAACTAAACAGATTTTTCAACCTACTGAACAGTTACAAATCCATACCCATTGTTTCGACGAAATTGAAAAAGATATGAAAAACTCTGGAATTAAAACAGACACAATAGATAACAGAACAATCTTTTGAGAAATTACTCAAATGGCAGGATTTCAGGAGAGAAAGAAATAAACAACTAGACGAAAGTGGACTCAAGAAGAGAAGGAACGGCAGTTTAAAAGGATAAAGATAACATGTAAGCAAAGGAAATCTAATACAATGAAAAGAAGCCAAAGTAGATTCATCGTACCCTCCAAATTCGTGATTCAAAGAAGAAGAAGAAGAAGTAAGAAAGAAAGAAAGAAAGAAAGAAAGAAAGAAAGAAAGAAAGAAAGAAAGAAAGAAAGAAAGAATAGAAGAAACAAGACAGGGCAAGAGATATGCCCTCAACTCTCGAAGAATGAGGATTGAGGGAATTACAAAGAGAGAGAGATGATGATGATGATAATAATTGTTGTTTTAAGGGGCCTAACATCTAGCTTATCAGCCCGAGAGAGAGAGAACCATTACAGGAGGAAGATACAGAGAAATAGGTTAAAGTCCGTCCCAGTGTCACAGGGAAAAGGGAGAATCGAACCAAGTTCAGGAAACCCTCGCGCCTCGAAGTTGTCAAGTCACCAGCCATGAGTCGTGATTCCTTGAGGGTGAAGCGCTATCCAAGGTACAGTACACCACCGGGAAAGAGGGGTGGCAGGCAAACATTTTATTCACATACGGTACATCTCAAGAATCTTCCATTTTATGTGAAATTCGAAAGTACTGTACAGTAAGCTAAAACTGTTCATTTAATTCAAGGGAAACCGATCATCACTTTCATATACTCCGTATAATAAGAAGGCGAATACTTTTGATGATGATGATGATGGTGAAGATGATAATTGCTGAAAGGGCCTAACATCTAGATTATCAGCCCCTAATGGTTTGGATGTAAATGAAAGGTTATAAAATAAAAATTAGAACTAAATTTTCCTACAGATTTAGAATTAACTAACGTACTACAAAAAGTACAGTCAGTCTGAAAGACTAGACGTTATATCATTTCAAATGATGCATGCTACAAATGCTACACATGTTAGAAAGGCTCAGAAGGACTTCTCGTTTCGCTCGAAGCCCCAGGACTCTTTCAACAGACTCCATTACCCATTAACATAGGCTTCCCGCGCGGGCACCTCTTTAAGGGTCACCCTGGATTTGAGTCTGACATCTTTTACAACTCTTTAAGGGTCACCCATTATTTGAATCTGATATCTTGCAAACCTCTTTAAGGGTCACCCTGTATTTGAATTGAATCTAACATACTGTACACCTCGTTAAGTGTCACCCTGTATTTTGCTCTGACATCCTGCACAACTCTTTAGGAGGCATCCTGTAATCTTATCTGGCATCTTGTATATCTCTTTAGAAGTCACCCTGTATTCTTGTGTGACATCTTGTACACCTCTTTAGGAGTCACCCTGTATTCTTCTCGGCCATCTTGTACACCGCTTTAAGAGTCACCTTGTATTCTTATCTGGCATCTTTAGGAGTCACCCTGTATTCTTATCTGGCATCTTGTACACCTCTTTAGGAGTCATCCTGTATTTTTTTCGCATCGCTCGAAGCTCCAGGTCACTCGACGCCCCAGGAATCTTTCAACAGACTCCATTAACCATTATCTTAGGCTTTCCGCTTGGCTGCATGACGTCACACATTCGCCGTCCATTACCCATTAACTTAGGCTTCCCGCGCGGTTGCATGACGTCACCGTCTCCGACTCCGTCTCCGTATCGCATAACTTTTGACTCAAGCATAACGATGAAGTCGACAAGATCATTTGAAATGATAAAAGGAAGACAAAGGAGAAGTAATATGGAAATAAAAGACAGGGACTGGAAATGCCCTCATTCGTCGGGGTGGGAAGAGAACAAGAGAGGTGGAGAGAAATATGATAATGAGGAGCCCGGCACAAGTAAGTGGAAGTAATGCCGGACACTGCCGGGTTCTCATGGTCACTAACCCACATCTCACTAGTTGTGAGTCCCTGGGGGTGGGGATATTACTTTTATAACGACACATGATTCTACACGTGAAACTTCTCACCGGGATTCCAGCCTCAGCCTTCCGGATTAAAGGAAAGTATTATGCCACCCTCCCCAAAATTATCAGCAAGATCTTCAACAGTATCCACCGTAGTATTGTTATTTGTAGCTCTTCAGTCGGTCAACACGACTGTGCCCAATGAATGGGCGGGTTACAAGATATAAATATGTAATACACTCCTGGAAAAAAATTCGTGTATTACTTAACTAGCAGGTACCCGCGGCTTAGCTCGCGATGAAGGCAACGGGGACGATGCATTATTGCTGATAATTGGTCTATTCTTTTACAGCAATCGCGGCTACAGGTGGGTCCATTTTAATTATGACAATTCTGATACATACAATATATTGATATGAGGAAGTGGGAATTTCATAGAGTTGAAAACGTCTACAGGGTACGATGTTACATTATATGAGGCGCCTAGAATCAAAACTCGCCAAGTCCACAAAACAAACTTTGTGGGAAAATGAGTAAAACTGTTTACGTATGAAAAAATATCCTCGGAATATGAACATTTTGTCTATTAACTACTTTGTCATCAAACAATGCATTCCAAAAAATTACAGGATCGTCCCTTTATGGAAAGTAAAGCAATTCTTAAGATTAATTAGGAGTTATCTGTTTTTGAAAGTAAAATATACATATGGGCGCTTTTGATAGTAAAAAAGCAGTTCTAAGAATAAAAGCAAGGGAAGAAGGAAAGCATTTTAACGTGAACCCTCCAAATTATGTGTGAAATGAAAACCCGACCTGAATTACAGTATGATTATGCGTATATATAACATACAACAGCAGTATTAGTTGTGAATAGGTTCCACTTGGGGTAAGTTCATACAAATGGGTAATGCAATTCTATGTACTGATTGGCTGAAAGCTACTTGGTGGGTTTTGAAACTATCAATGGCGAAAGTTCAATTGAATGTAGCGGATTTTGAAATTAACCGTAAGTTTTGTATGCCATTTTGATAGGGAAATAGCGTCTTTTGAAGGAAAATAATGCCCGTGTGCAAATTCATAAAAAAGGCAACTTCATTTCTGTTGTTATGTTCGATGGACTTGGCAGGTTTTGATTCTAGGAGCCTCATATGAACACATTTGAAAATTACTTTCTTGGTTTTGCCATCTTCTGCTGAGACATAACGATTTTGTTGTCCGGCTACTCGAGAGCACGCCACATACAGTTGCCCATGAGTAAAACTGGTTTTGTCTAAATATACACCTGCTGCTGTAAGTGCTTGCCATTGCGCTTTGTTAACAATAATTGCGAATACTGTTTGAAGAGAGAACTGCACTCATGCACACTGGAATGGCAAATCGAAATAATCGGAATATGGGGGTTTAAATATTTTTCTTTAAGCTATTCAGGGTGTACTTTTCCCACAATTATTGATGATTTGAACGTTAGCATGTCGCTATTAATAGACCAATAGCTAAAATATCTGTCACCTTGGCTGCAGCTTCTTCCAGTGTTACTTCCCAGGGATTGTAATACTCCAACAAACCTTTTGCCTCACATGCCTCTCGAAATAAATAGAATTACTTATTGTTGTTGTTTGAGTCTTCAGTCTTTTGACTGGTTTGATGTAGCCCTCCATGCCTCTCTCTCCTGTTCTAATCTTTTCATCACTACATAGCTACCACACCCTACATCAGAGGCAATCTGTTTAACTTATCCTAACCTTGGTCTACCCCTACAGCTCTTGTCCTCGACCCTCCCATCCATAACTAAGCTTGCTATTCCTGGGTGTCTTAATATGTGTCCTACCAACCTATCTCTTCTCTTCATTAGCAGTCGCCAGAAACATCTCTCCTCTCCCACTCGTCGTAATACCTCTTTATTTGTTATCTTATCTACCCATCTGATCTTCATCGGTGTCCTGTCTCATCACATTTCAAACGCTTCAATTCTCCTCTTTTCTGGTGCACCAATAGTCCAATTTTCACTTCCATAGTGCGCCACGTTCCAGACATAAGCTTTCAAAAATGACTTCCTAGTACCTAAATCTATATTCGATGTCAACAGATTCCTTTTCTCTAGAAATGCTTTATTTGCCTGGGCCAACCTACATTTAAAATCCTCTTTGCTTCTTCCTTCACTGGTTATTTTGCTTCCTAAGTAACAGAAGTCTCCTACTTCCCGTAGCGATTTACCTGACAATTTGATGTCCATAGAGGTTTCTGATTTATTTCGGCTGAATTCCAATATTTTTGTTATACATTTATTAATTTGCATCATGAATTCTTTCCTCAAGACGTAGTCCATACCATTCAAAAACTCATTCACATCCTCTGGCGTATCGGCCAAGATGACGATGTCATCAGCAAATCTCAGAGTTGAAATTATTTCTCCCTCTTTAAATATTTCTCCAATTTCCTGATTATTGGTTTATTTTTTATTTTTTTAGATCGTTGAAATGCGTTGCCCTCGCACATGGTGTAGGTGCATTGTCAAAGGAAAACATTCCATGTTACGAACATGGGTCGCATGACCTGTACCGAAAGCTTCTGCAGATTTAACACAAGGCCTATTCTGAACAGCAGTTCCTTGAACTCATATTTGCCAACATTGTATTGTATCTTTCCATGTGGTATATCTCTGTACCTCAACATACAGAAGAGTGGTTTCAAAATCACGTCTTGTGTAAATTTTGGAAAATGTAGTGATTGTGGTTTTTGGCAGAGTGGATACTCGCCCGTAGAAATTATTTTCAGTAAAATAGACTGGTTCACAATTTTGTAAGTGCCCATTGAGGTATGTTACGGAAACGGCAATAGCCGCCACAGAGCTTCGTTGCTTCTGGCATAACGACCAGAGTGATTTGTTTGTACTTAACTGTACGGGATTTGTGAGCCCAGTGTTTATGAAATTGAATGTAGCTTGCTCGCTACCTTTATTTAGTAGCCACTACTTGTAGTGTATAAAAATTAAATGTGGTATTGGAAGTCGCAATCTAACACTAATTTTTGTTATTGTAGTTCTAAAACATAGAACGTTATTTATTCTTAAATTATGATATAGATATATCTTGAGAAAGGGATGACCGGTTAGATTTCTAATGTTCTTATGGTGATTTAATAATAATGTTATTGGAATTACCTTCCTTTTAATTACTCTGACTTTTAGGAAAGCCGGGGTGCTAAAATTGTGCCCCGAAGGGGATCCTTAACGTGCCAGTAAATTTACTGACCCTGCTCCCTTGCATTTGCGCACCCTCAAATGCTAGCTGACTACGCCATGATGTGAACCTGCAGCCTTGGACCCAGCAAGCGAGAACGTTACCGCTGAGCCACGCAGCCAGTCTATCTTGTTTTAGATAATAGATGGATTGGCATTGCCTCTTACAGGGCTCGATGGAAAATTGGATGCCATGTCTTGAGCTACTGGTGCCATGGATACGGACTTGCGATTCGTTCATCAGATTATCAGAGCGTACTGTTGTTATGGATACGGAATTGCGATTTGTTCATCAAGCAGAGTGAAGATAGATTTCTGGGAATATCTTTGAAACTGTTGGTTTTAAGGCATTAAAATGTGATTTTCGGTGTCCCGTTGGGACATAGCGGGTATTGCTTCTCGCATCGAGGGGTGTAAAATGAGCTATGTCCGGTCTTTATGCGACAACTTCGATATGTTGTCCCAGTTGAGTATTTTTGGTGACTTTTCAGTTACGTTGCCCGTTCCACGGGAACAATGATTTATTTCTGGATGAGAGGCGGCCTATATATTAATCCAGGGTATAAGCTATCTCCATTTCAAATTTCGTCTTAATCCGTCCAGCCGTTTTAGTGTTAAGAGGTAACAAACTAACACACACACTCACATACACACAAACTTTCACAATTATAATATAGGGATATAGGGATTATCAGAATTAGGTGGGGCAATTTAGGATTACGCTTCTTGACTCTCAAGTGGCCATCATCAGATCCTAATCACTGTGTTGAGGTTAGAATTTACACTACCTAAACACAGGGTCGTATATATGGGGGTGTGCCGAGGGGACTCCAGCCCCCTCCCCCTCCAAAACAGCCAATGAAAATTAAGAAAGTGTTGCCTTCGTAAGAGCATAAAATAATTGTAAATTTGGTTGTACCCTAATCTTAACTTATTGGCTAAGTTATAAACAATATTAAGATTGAAATCAGACTAACTCGTGGAGTAGTGGCTAGCATTCTTGGCTGCCGCCCCGAAGGTCCAAATTCGTTTCCAGGCTCTGCCAAGAAATTTTAATTCTAGTCTGAGGGCTGGAACGGGGTACACTCAGCCTTGTGAGGCAAAACTGTGAATTCCACAGTACGGTACTTTTGAGAAATAAATTATCAAATTGTAACAACAACAAAAAACTGTTTACTTTTCTGCTTAGTAACTTGACAAATATTTAGATATTTGCCATTAATACTCCATAGATCATAATAGAAAATTAATAAGTATAAAATTTTATTTGTGTGTTGTGTTGTATTTTACAACGTTTTTATAATTTTAAATGATCTTGTCGACTTCGTCGTTACGCTGGGGTCTGGCGTTACGTTACGGTGACGGGACGAAATGTACCTAGATGCACTGAGGTGTGTGACGTCATAGTACCGCTTGGTGCATGTGTTCCCCGTAAATCTCTACTTCGTTAGTATAAGAAAAAATCCCCGATTCTTGGATGTCACGGGTAAACTCCAGAACCACTGGATGGATTTTGATGCGGTTTTCATAATTCTGTAAATGATATCTCGAGGAAGGATTCTGTAGAAAATAATTTATGTATGATCAAAGGAAGCCAAGCAGTAACGATTTCAGTGAAAAAGTCGAAAACAAACTTGGCGTCCGTGCGCTTCTTAAGGTTACGCTGTGCAAACCGTTAAAAAGTTCAATGTACTATGAGCGTAAGAATTGGTCAGCATGAAAAGTTCTACAAAAATGTTCCCGAGAGCATATCTCTATCTTCAATACATCGCCCACTGTAAGTGTTTTTAGACTGGATGGAAGGGGCACGTCTTCCAGCCATCTCCCTCCGCGTGCTTGACCTTGCTTTGCCCTTGGTTTGCACTTGCCGTTCGCGAGTAATTTGAAACAAGGTAAAGTATTATATAAAGCAAGATGAGTATTATGCAGATAATTTTCAAACATGTCAAGTGTCTTCTAGCATTTTTCAGCATTTGTAGCATTTTAAATGATGCCCTAAGATATTGGTTGATATTTCTGGGTATTTTGCGGAGACAAGCCCCTGAGAATACTGAGAATTATTTTCTAGGATAACCAGCCCCACCCCCAAAATGGTATATACGCCCCTGCCTTAACAGTGATCAGGATCTGATGATGGCCATTTGAGGGTCAAAACACGTCATCCTAGATTGCCCCATTTAATTGTGATAATTCATCTATTTTTTTCCAGGAGTGTATTACATATTTATATCTTGTAACCCGACCATTGTTTGGGAACAGTCGTGTTGACCGACTGAAGAGCTACAATTAACAATTTTAATAGGAAAAACTGAAAGAATGGCTTCAAATCTCTACATTCCGTAATTTTACATATTCCTCTAAATATCTGGACACACATATGCAGTAATCGCTTGCACCTAACATATGCGTATGACACATGGAGGGGCTATTTTGACTTCATTATCATTCTAGCACTGAAGGCATCGTAAACAGAGCTGACGGCAGGTCGATATTTGTCAACAGTGGGAGGCTTGGCTACAGATGGCGGACTGTTACAAACAATTGCCTCGCGCGCTAAACGGAGCATGGCCCGCTAATATCACCTATCATTACTGTGAAGAGTCCCATCTCACAAGCTGCTGCGGCAATACTATAAAACGTGAGCTCCCAACAACATCCTGAAACCTGTTAATGGTACACTATTCCGCTGTGCGAACTGCCTCTTCTTTTTTCTGCCGTGAAGGAGTGGGGGTAGTGAGAGGTTGAATGAATGATATTTGTGGCACATGCACCCAATCTTCATTAGAAAAGGCAATTCGAAGAACTTCACAGCTAAAAACCGGAACACCGGAAGGCGATGGTAGTTGTTAGTTGCGTGGAAAGCAACTCACGCATCGATTCCACACGCCTGAAGCTCGCCGATTGTCCCCTGTACGACTCTGTGCAACTAGAGCTGATCAGCCAAAAAGTGTGGCGTAAATTGTACGCAGAATGTTATAAATTTTATTTCGAGGGTCGTGGTGGCACAGCGGTCAAGCTGTTGGCCCCTCACCAAGGTGGACCAGGTTCGATTCCCGGTCAAGGCATGTGAGATTTCCGATGTGAAATGACATGTCCTGTGATTAGGATTCCACATAAAAAGGAGGACCCGTGCCTCGTAATCACACGATTAACTGTCACGTAAAACTACAAGCTTCCTTCCTTTTTATATATTTTATTCATCCATCTTCTTACGAAATGTTTCATACATATTGAGCATGCATACGTCGTAAAATAACTGTAAACTTCTACTACTAATAATAATTAAAACTCAGCAATTTTTCTAGGTTAATGCTGTGTCTTGTGTGGGGTTTCGCCTAGGAACACCAAGCTGCCTAAACATCGGATGCTTGGTGTCCGTGCCCCAACCCCCACAGGAGTAGCGAACTGTGCGCTATCTCCATTGTTATGAAGCACCCTTGAACCTTTTACTGCGAGCGCAAAAATCTCAAGCTGCCTTAACCTCCTTATGAAGGCTTCCAAAACGTTGGTACAGTAGAACTCAAATTATCCGATTCTCGGAATATCCAAATCGCTTTCAGAAAAATAGATATTAAGACGGAAACGTACTGTCATTTGCAAAATAATGATTCTATCTACGCGCGCTATTGTCCTTCCCTCCATGATGCTAGTGTGGGCGCAGCGCAAATATTATTGGGATGATGAGCTTACTTTGACCGAGATGTTCAGCAAACAATGACTTTTATTTACGTAGGAGTAGGAAATATAAGGCGGGTCTGGCGCAGGGGCTGATGGGCAAGATGGCCGCTGCGCGCAACCAGCCCTATGTTATTCTTATGGAGGGGTCATTCAGAGCTGGCGCAGTGGCTAATGGGCAAAATGGCCGCCTCGTTCTGAGACCGTGGATGACGTCACAGGGAGAGTTCGACCGTGAAGTTGCTAAATGGAATATTTATTATTTTTATTATAATTATTATTATTATTAACATTATTATTATTATTATTATTATTATTACTATTATTATTATTATTATGTAATTATTGATTAATCATGTAAAATCAAGACCAGCCTTATATTGTCCACCTCTTGGTGTAGTGGCTAGCATTCTTGGCTGTTACTGTGGAGGCTCGGGTTCGAGTCCTGGCTCTGTCAAGAAATTTAATTCTAGGCTGAGGGTTGGAATGGGGTACACTCAACCTTGTGAGGCAAAACTGACAGGAGCTGGCTTTTGATTCATACCGCAGCCATTCTGCCTAACCCAACTTCACCTAACCTAACCTAACCTAACCTTACCTAACCTAACCAGATCCCACCTTACCTAACCTAACCTAACCTAACCTAACTTCAAAGTCAGAATGTACAATACATTTATTGTTTTTTATACCCTCATAAATTAGATATAGAGAATGTCCACCACGATTTAGATCCTCGAGCACACTTTTCTGACATTAAAACGTGTAGAAAGGAATGTCTGAAAATTTTCACTAACACATAGTACACGTTCACCATACATTGTGTCCACTTTTTGAATGTTAATGATACGGAGAAGAGTATGCATTGGTAATTCAGTGAGCTTTTTTTCTCTCTAATCAACAGTTCTGCTCCCATAGCATTGAGAATATTTATTGTAGTAGCCTATAAAGAAACAAAAAAACATCATATCCATTACAGTTTAGCTATAAGTGACCAGAACCACTATAACATTTTATTCTAATAAGGAGATTTCCATAATGATAAGAAAACAAGATGTTCAGTAAAGAACATATAGCCTACTTTCTCCTAAATGTATGAGTATAGTTATAACTCGTTGTTATTATCAAAGAGTATAATAGAACTATTCTTTGTTGAAGACCTTAGAAACGATTTACCTCTACCAAACGCCACAACCTAGATAAAAACTGCTACCATCATTGAAGAAAGAAAGAAAGAAAGAAAGAAAGAAAGAAAGATAAGAAGTATCTAAAGAATGTTATGGATCTGCAGACATAATCGACCGGACTGGTGGCGTGGCTCAGCGGTAACGTTCTCGCTTGCTGGACCGTATGTTTCAGGTTCGTATCCTGGCGCAGTCAGCTGGCATTTGAGGGTGCACAAATGCGAGGGAGCCGTGTTAGTAGATTTACTGGCACGTTAAAGATCCCCTTCGGGACAAAATTCTGGCACCCCGGCGTCTCTAAAAGCAACAGTAGTTAAAAGGGACGTAAAACCAATAACATTATTATTATTATTATTATTATTATTATTATTACATAATCGGCCTGACGCGGGCAACATCCAACTTTGAGTTGAGGCATGTCTTTACACGTCTGGCTGCGTATGACTTTCACAACCCTAATTGAATTAACAAATCTTTCCATGACCCTACAGAGACGTGTGTATACCAACTATGTGGATATTTTCGATTGCTATTTGGCTGAAATAAAAGTATTAATTAATATCCTGAACTAGCACCAACGGTAGAGTTCAGATACTATGTGAAATCGTTTTGTTCTTTACTTCAATTAACATTTTCAAATAACGCACAATAGTTGTTACAAACCCTTTAAAATAAAAAGTAAAAATGTATCGTAGTATCATCTTGTCATTCTTCAAATTCGATGCGCATAGAATGCCAATGGTATAGTAATCAATGGAGCCCCACGTACACTAGTCGTGACATCTAGTGGTGAAATATCGAACAATATAATCCTAACAGAGCGAGTGCATTCTAGCGGCCAGAAGAAGAAACTTTTCAATAAAATCTGGAAGTTAATAAGTAGCGGCGTGCAGTTACCTTTTTGGCAGCTAGATGTCTCGAGTAAATCTGCTGGCGAATTATGTTTTAATTAAATATATATTTTACACCATAATATGCACAATATAACGCTTAATTTTAAAACATCTGAGTCATTACAAAACAATAAACATATAACATTTCAAGCAAAAAAATAGCTCTGATCGGGTTTGAACCATAGGCATTTGAGCGATAGGCTAACGCTCTACCACTGAGCTAATTGTGTCAACGAATATCGTTCTATATAAAATGACTTACATAGAACTTGTTAGCAAATAATGATTTATACTAAACGATTTCATCACTGGAGTATATTATTTATATATAAAGCATTTCATACAAAGTTTATTTATTTTGTATCAGTACGCTATATTGCATGCAATACTCAAATTAGTGAAATATAAGTCAGGCACAAGATATCCGCTGCCATCTTGTCTTATTACTGAATCGGCTCAGCTTTTTAAAATCACGTCTGCACTATAGTATTACAAAATAAACTTTTAATTTCGAACGTGCCTCTTCCTTTAGAACAGTTAAAACGATTCTCGGCTCGATAATCGGAACTGGTGGGTCCCATGATATGGATTATAAAGTTTGCATAATTCGCACGGCCGCCATCCTGAAATGGTATGGCGGACGACCTTGTCGTTTGGTCACATGACGCATCCTATACGAAGGTATGGTGTTACCAAATTTGGTAGAGATCGGATGATTTGGTTAGTCGTTATTTGATTTTACGTTTTGAACGTTTGAGTGGCCGCCATTCAGTTTTAGTAAAGATGGCGGCGATATAAAAAATGACACTGAGGTGTCTTTTGCTAGTGCTACCTTTGTACCAAATTTCGTTCAATTCGCATTCACCGTGTTCGAATTGACAGACATTCAGAGTACACACACTCACACACACAGACACACACACACACACAGAGACTCACACACACACATACACACACACACACAGACTCACACACACACATACACACACACAGACAGACACACTTTTTTCGCCCTGTGTTGATCTCATAAGTCTACTTTCATTTTTTGCAAAAATCGAAAGTAGGCTAAAAATGCTTACCATAATGATGGATTATGTAAGTAAACGTCATTTGCTGCTTGATGTCACTACGAAACTGATACTCATACAACAGACAAGTGAGTTCATGTTTCGCTGACGTAATCGTATGTTCCCACGCACTTCCTGTGTGTTGCACGCGCCGTAGTGGCTACATTTGAAACTGAATGAAATGATTTGCTGACGTAATTGTATGTTCCCCCGCACGCACACGCAGGCCCCTGTGGACGGGTCCTTGTGGACGAGTCCCTGTGGACGGGTCCCTGTAGACGGGTCATTGTTGACGGGTCCTTGTTGACGAGCCCCTGTGGACGGGTCCTTTTTGAAGGGTCCTTTTTGACTAATCCCTTTAGACCAGTCCCTTTGGACTGGTCCCTATGGACTGCCCCCATGACCCCTAATGCTATGATGAAATTAAACGTTGTTCCACATGAAACGCATGTGAAGTGCTGATTGCTACTATGAATTAACATGTTTTTTATGCATGCGTACTTGTTTTTTTGTAAGCGGGCAGGCTTTTTCAATAATGATTTATAGATGAGTTATTTTTTAAATTACCAAAAGATCCAAAACTAATAGGTCACTTTTAATATTTCATGAACCAATAAGGCTAGGGACTTGTATGAGAGGTCGTTGGACTTGAGGTGACATTCTGTTTTTGAATGTATTATTTATTTTTTGTCAAAAGGGCTTAACTACACTTTTGTTAATATCTCGCTAACTAATAATCAGAGAGGGTCAAGTGAGGTGTCATGGGACTCAGGACGGTCAACCCTTTTCCATGGCCAATTAATTTGCCAAAAATACCCAATACATCAAGGTCATTGACCTGAGATTTTATAAACTAATAATTGGATACGAAAATGTGAGATGTTTACCAAGCGTGATGAAACATAGCTAGGTAGAGAAAGAATTAGTGTAGGCTACATGTATGGTGACTGACAAGTATTTTACCATTGAAACTTGTTTTCAGATCAAACTGCAGTATAGAGAGAGTATAGGTTGCAGGTATGGGTTAATAAATGAGAAACGGTGTACGCAAACTCTGATTTATCAAGAATTAAGAGTAGACTATCTTTAATTGATTGGTTAAAGATGATATCTAAAACACAAAAATGCTCAGTGGTTACCGAGACAAAATGGTCGCTACACACAACAAGCTTTAAATACTTGAGGCTAATAATGCTAGCCACTACACCAAGAGGTGGACAATTTTCAGCTTTAGGACCCTTCATACATGGGCTGCCAGACCTTGAATCCATTCAAGAGGTTGTGGAGTGGCTGCAGAGGTCCCACAGTAAGAGGGCATTCCTGCACGATGTGCTTGATGGTTTGCACTTCATATCCACATTCATAACGAGGCGAGTTCATCCAACCCCACTGATACTGTCGCCTTTCAAAAATCACTTACCACGGCCAGGAGTGAATCTGCAATCTTGGGGTTGGTAGTCCGACACTATAACCACACACCCACCGTGGCAAGCAGACTAGAAGTGAATAACACAAATACATCTTGGAAAATGTCTGAAAAAATGTCGAAATCTATGCATCATGCTTTATGTAACTGCAGAATGAAACCTATTGTTTGTAAAACCTTGACCATCTACACAATAGTATCACAAGGTATTAATAAATTTAATAATATGCTACTTTTTTCCTTTACTAGATCAACATAAGCTAGTTTTAGGTTTGATTAATCACGAACTATTTATGGTTTCAATATTCTTATTTATTTTAAGTTTACTTTAACTTTATCAAGTTAGCAATCACCATATATGTGAGTATCTTCCTTCTATTTTTTTAGCCTATTTTCAATTTTGAAAAAATAGGCTTATGAGATCACCTTTTGTCCGTGTGTGTGTGCGTGTGTGTGTGTGTGTGTGTGAGGTGTGTGTGTCCCCCCCTAATAAATTCTAAACGGCTGGAGCGATTTCAATGAAACTCGGTAAGTTAAATGCACTATTCCGGGCGACCCCGACCGTGCCCTTCAAATTTTGTTCCATCTCACCAATCCAACATGGCGGCTGTGCGAAATATTTCACCAGCATTCAATATCTCCGAAACTATTCCCGATATCACCCTGGAATTTATTACGGTGATAAAGGAAATTACTAGAAATTCACCTATGTGACTTTTGAAAAACTGATAACTACAAAACCAACATGGCGGCCACGCGAATTTGCGACATTTAAATAGACGTTTCTCGCGATTTAAACAACCAAATGCAATGAAACTTGGTACAGTATATGTTTATACACATTATAATGCACCGACATCTAACTTCGCTCAATTGTTTACATAACCACAAGATGGCGGATGTGTGAAATATTTCACCGTCATTCTATATCTCTGAAACTATTAGCGGTATCACCCTGAAATTTTGTGCGGAGATAAAGAGCACTACTGGAAGTTCATCTATAAGACATTCAAAAACCGGTTAACTACAAAACGAACATGGCGGCCAAGCGAATTTGAAAATTTGAATAGAACTTTCTCGCGATTTAATGCTCCAAACGCAATGAAATCTGGTACAGGAAATGTTCATAGACATTGTAATGCACTAGTGTCTAATTTAGTTCAATTGTTTACATAGCCTCAAGATGGCGGCTGTGCGAATTTTAAAATTAAATTTTTATTTCTTGTGTCGTAATCATGCGATCGAAGTGAAAGTTTGAATAATGAACCTACGCAATATTTTTCCTTTAATGGTACATGACTCTATCGCCTATACATTTAACAATCCAACATGGCAACCATCTGAAATATTTAGACGGCTCTGAATATCTACGAATCTATTATAGCAATCAAACTGAATTTTTTTATGTTCATTGAGGCAATGAACTTAAGTTCACCTATAGGACTTTAAATAACCTGGTGATCACAAATCCAACATGGCGGCGACTAGAATTATAAATATTCACATGGACGTTTCACGCAATTTAACCATCCGAGTGCAGTAAAACTTGGTACAGTAAATCCTCATACGAATGTTAATCCACTGGCATCTAATTTATTTGAATTGTTCCCATAACCACAAGATGGCAGCTGTGCGAAATTTTAAAATCTCCTTGTTACTCCTTGTGTCCTATTCATGCGATTGAAGTTTGAATGCTACACGTACACTATAATCTTCATGTAACAGTACATAACTCTAGGACCTACATATAAAAAATCCAACATGGCGACCATCCGAAATATTTACTCGGTTCTCAATATCTACGAATCTATTACAGCAATCAAACTGAAATGTATGTTGATAGTGGCAGTTAACATAAGTAGGATATATGAAAATAGGCTGTATTGTTCTTCACGGAACTACTTCTTTTAATTTAACTTTAAAGAATAGTTCAATTGTATCTAGTTAATATCTTGAGTATTGTATATTGTGCCCTGCATTATTATTGTATGGTTTTTTTTTTAATATTTAAGATGTAATAGTGATTATACTATGGTATATTGGTCAGTCTCAAGTAATTGGAATTTTATTCTCATGGAGGCAATAAATAAATAAATAAATAAATATACTAAGACGAGTGGGTGAGGCGAGATGTTTCTGGCGACTACGACTAAGCCACCCAGGAATATCAAACTTACTTATGGAAGGAAGCGCCGATGATAAGAACTGTAGGGATAAACCATGGTTAGATTATGTTGAACAGATTGTCTCGGATGTAAGGTGTATTGAGGTATACTGGGGTATTGAGTACCTCGAGTATTCATGATCCATGCTGTTACATTCATGAACGAATATATTGTGCCATGTGAGTGGAGCATATTCATCAAATAGACATGGTATACGGAGATGAAGCGATTAACTCAGGGCATGGAGACAGGAACAGAGGCATAAAACCAGTCAACATACTTTTTTTTACGTGGGATTGTGGAAAATCTGCTTCCAGAAGCTTCAAGTGTATAGGGCTCTTACCCACTAAAAACCACGCACCCTTTTCCCACGACGTGTATATTCGCCCCGGAACCGCTCTTGCATTACTTCAGGGCGTCGTCTTTTATGAAGCATCTTATGCTCCTTCTTCCTTCAGTTCTTCTTTACTACTGGCCTTAAGCGTTTAGATACCGCTTCTTTAGGTGCAAAGTACTCTCCACATACACTGCCACCTGATCCCAGGATTCCTGGTTTTGTAGCATGACATGGACAATGTTGTCTGGCGTGAGCTCTCCCTGCATTGCCTCCAAACATCTTCTTTGTGGTATCCAATGGTCACATGTAAAGTTGCAGTGGGCGCATTGCGCCTGTGAGGGACACTTTAACACTTAGAGCGCGGGCGCCGTAATATTACGTTCGAAGGTAACTTTTTAAAACTGCGGCGAGCGTAATATTACGTTGATCGATTTCTCGCGCTTTGTGTTGGAGACGAACGTAATATTACAGCTCTAGCACTCGCGTGTGGGTGCCAGTAAGCATGAAGTTGCACATACTATCGCTAGATAGCACCACGTCACTGTTCAGCGGAAGAATATCGATCTGTTCGAAGGCAAGCGATGCAAGTTCAAGTAGGTCAAATCTGTTATTTTTTCCTTTGTTTTTATTATTTGTGGACATATTTTTCTCTCGCAAAAACGTTCAGTTTTTTCTATTTTTTTTATTTATTCTATCACTTGGGGTTATAATTCGCATTACAGATTCTGAATCTGATACAACCAGAGACATTTCTCCCTTCTACTTTTGCCAGCGTGCCCGCTTGTTCCAGGACGAGAGTGCGCGCAACAGCTGTTTACGGCATTTTTTTATTTATTTTTTTACGTTTTAGTTTTATTATCAATCGTGTCGGATTTTTATTAAATTTGTAGTGTAAGGGTTCGGAAATCGAACAGACTTTTCAATTTATTTGTAACTCAGATCACATTCAGTTTGTGCCATTCTGAACATAGCCATAAATTCTGGAAATCAGTCAGCACACGGGTAAGGAGCAATATTTAAGGCATCAGCAAGGTAAGTGTTAAGATTAATCAGAATAATATAATAATTTACAATATTTGCTGAAGAAAACTTCTATAATACAGTACTTAAATGTTTGCCCATAACACTTATGTTTACATAAAGATTATCCTAAGAAGGACGTTTTTTATGTGTGATAAGAGTTCCTTCTGAAATACTGTTTTTCCAGTATTCCTTCTCATTTTCATAGGTAAAAACACCAATTTCATTGTTTTTACATAACCCATAGTGAACAATGGCCATTACAATAATTAATTTTGATACAATAGTGAATACACTCAATCGTTCTTTGCATTTGACATAGACTAATCATACACGATCAGGCACAATGTGCCCGGCAGATGACATTTGCAACAACAGCACGAGTGGAGGGTCATTTTTCCACGGTAGATGAGTGGTTATTGTGTCGGTCTACCAACCCCAAGCTTGCAGGTTCGCTCCTGGTCATGGTAAGTGTTTTTTTAAGGCGACAAAAATCACGACACGCATGTCATACGTTGTTGGGATGCTAAAGAACCCATTTGAATTCAGTAGGCCATGTTCATAATGGCAAAATTAATCTCGGGATTTTCCGCCAACACCAATGTTTCGTCTTTCTCTACTAGAAAGCGCTATAGTGGCAAGAAGCTTAGATATCTAACCTCCTTGACATTCATAGCGCTCCAAGGAACAACAAAATTCGACATACAAGCTGCCCTCTGGACGACAAATAAAAAAAGCTTGCAACCGGCACTCGATGCCATACGATATTATTATTATTATTATTTATTTTGCGCATGCGCTTACACATTCTCAGCATATTTGCTGGAAAGAAAACATTTACAATTCAAGATACCGTATATATCATAAGGAACAAATTCTTAGGGACTGCATTCAGTAGGCTAGTTGCTTTACGCTTTCCCCCCACTCCTTCAGGACTGATTGCCCAAGAACAGCCTTACTACGCGACACGTAGAAAGTATGACAGTTTTCTGCATCAGTTTGAAAGGCCAGGATGTAATTTCAACTGAGTGAGCGATTCCTTTAAGTTGTTGGGAATCACGCCAGTGCTGGAGATAATAATAGGAACTGTCCTGACTTGTGCCATTGCTTCCTTATCAGTTCTGAAAGCTCTCTGTATTTTGACAGCTTTTCAACATGCTTTGTTAGCATGTTGCCACTGTTTGGGATTGCCACATCTATGAAGGTAGTGTGCTTCATGCATTTGTCAACAAGAACCAAATCAGGTCTGTTGTGCACAGCTGACTGGTCTGTCAACACAATACGATCCCAGTACAAAGTAAAGCTGTCATTATTATTATTATTAGTATTATTATTATTATTGACAAACTGGGCTTGAAGGTCATGCGGAAACAGGCAGCTACTGAAAAGAGGAAGCAGCTCCGGCCCCACGAATGACGAATACGAAATAAGAATTAACACGTGTGCCTGACAGATCAGCTGCGCCCGACGAAAGGTTAATACAACTGTACATCAAGCAGAATACATGCCATAACACAACACTTCATGAATGCTCAATAAAGAAGTATCGAAGTGAGAGTGCCATCAATGATAGGTCGGTCCAAGTGCTAGTAAAAGACATGGCTCATAGTCGCTCACAGGGATAACTTATCATGGGACATCTGGGGTATTGAGTAACTGGAGTAACTACACCGCACTATTTGTATTCATGATGCATGTTGTTCGGCGGCTTCGGTGGCGTAGTCGGTAGCATGCTGAGCTTCTATGTCCAAGATAGCGGGTTCAAGTCCGGCCGAAGCCGTCGGATTTTTTAAGAGCGTTACAAATCCCTCAGTATGCCTTCCTTCGGAGGGGAAGTAAAGCCGGCGGTCCCATGTCATAGATTTATGGCATGTTAAAGAACCTTCTAGTAATTGCACCTGTGTGAAGCTAAATTGGATAGGTTTAGAATGTAAACAACGCTCTTAGGTTTCTACGTTTGTTGCCAAGAGCCGACTGCGGTGGCGTCTAGTAGCTAAGTTCTGAACTTGGCCTAGTAGTCGTTGACGGTGGCGCTTGGCGGCAAAAGTAGGAACTATTTGAAAAATTCTAAGTTGCACTACGTAAATTACAAAACAGATAACACACATTAATACAGTCATCACAATTAACACCGGTTATCAGACAGATTCTAGACACACCCAAAGTACACGGGGCTACATGACCGCGTTGTCGCAGCCCCTAAACTTATGAACCAACCAACCAACCTGCATGTTGTTCTTTTTGAGAATGATTGTATAATGACATGAACGTGGAGCATATTCATCAAATAGACAAAGTATAATCAAGTAAGCAAAACAAGGAGATACTGGTTGAAATTCAAAGCGTATTTTATCATATTGTTCACACATTGTGCACCCGTTATCCTCAGCAAACGGGAAATACTAAATCATTTACAATTTGTATGATCTAATATCTTTCAGATCACTGTCAGATATTTAGCTAAACTCACAAATCTGTTGCAGTGGACTCGGAATTAAATCATGCTTTTGATTAGATTACTGCATTACATTTAGTTGGCAGTTACGAGCCGACATCATGGATTTAAATATCTAGCGATGATGCAATGATAGCCGGTCTAATCGTGCTATGTGCCATGAGCCATGTGAATTCAATCGACTATGATAATGTTATTGTTGGCGGTTATATAATCATATTATTACATGCTGCTAACGCTTTTGAAACAGGGCAATTCAGTTACCAGGTAAACACATGCTCTAATGTATTGTAGCCTATAGTATTGATCATATTGTGATTGAATGCATGGAAAATAAGGGGGACAGATAATATCATTGTTTTAATTCTTATATAGACCAACGAATATTTTAAATTATTAAAGAAACTCGCACAAGTTGTGCATTAAGCATACAAATAAATTTAATTTACACTACATTCATTATTTTATATTTCACTTTGTTTCAATCTTATGGTTCTAAGCAGGTCTCGATTATTGGCTTGGATAGTTTTTTGCATCTTATAACGTGGTATCGATCACATGGGCGTTCGCAAGGATCACATACACATCTTTCGTTCGACTCGTGTCGGTTCTTCTCTTTGCACACTCTGTGGTGGTATCCGTGCGTTGCCAATGAGTTCACGAAATGGCGCAGGTCGTGGTTGGTTTCCATCCATGATCTATTCACCGTGGCCTCCGTTGCATAGAAGTCAGCCCATATCTCTTTTGACTTCTGTTTTCTTATTTCCACTTGTTTTCCCCAGTTTTTAGTATAAGGTAGATTATATTTGGTCAGCGGCTTCGGTGGCGTAGTTGGTAGCATACTGAACTGCTGTGCCCAAGATCGCGGGTTCAAACCCGACTGAAGTCGTCGGATTTTTAAGAGCGTTAAAAGTCCTTCAGTATGCCTTCCTTCGGAGGGAAAGTAAAGCCGGCAGTCCCAGGTCATAGATTTATGGCATGTAAACGATCATTTCACAGACTAAACTTGTGTAAAGCTAAATTGTTAGGTTAGATTTCGTCAGAACGATCTATCTAAGAACCAACTTTCACCACTAGGTATCATTGATATCTGGGAGCGAAAGTTGGAACTACTTGAAATTGGACGGAACTTGTAGCTCACCCCATAAGGCTGTCCGCTGGAAGCAGCTACAGACTCAGGCGAGTCGAACATGTCCTCGGACACTCCCGGCACTAAAAGCCATACGGTAGATAAATAAATTAATAAATATATTTGGTCCTGAGATCTTCCATCAGAAAGGTTTCTCTTGCTAGGACATAGACGAGTCGTGAGCGGGTGTATTTTGATATTGCTAGGGCGGACTTCCGGAACCGAGCTTTGACTATTTTATTATAGTGCGGGACAAACCATTGGAAGCCTGAAGGTCAAGAGTATTCGGTGCAGTGTTGTCATGTACGTTCTCGCATCCAGCACTCGACTGAAGGTACCGTGCAAAAGCATGACAACACCGCCAGGCGTGGGGAGGAGAGCGTAGCGGAGGGCCCCTTAACCTTCAGGCTTCCAATGGTCTGTCGCGCACTATAGTATTTATCATATGACGTACAGGCCGGACGTTTGGTTTAGACGAGTGAAAAATCTTAATGGAAGCCTGGAGGCGAGTTAATACACTTCATGTGTTGTTATCAGCTGCCCCAAGCGGTCCGATGATTGATAAAGCTGTTTCACACTACTACTGATGAACAGTCATTGGCAAATATAATGATGTTCTGTTCGTAACTTCGTAACGTGTACTTCCGCGACACACAATACTTCGACGTGGACTGTACTGTCTGCTCAAGTCTGGAATTCAATTACATCAGATCGGTGGTGACAAGTGTGAAGCGATAGGGTGAGAGAGTGAGTGTGTGTAGGCTCACCCGCAGGCTTCAAGGTCAAGAGCAATCGTCTAAAACAAACGTCCGGCCTGTACATGATTTTTTTTTATAAGTTGACATCAACGTTAGAAACATGATGAAGTGCCTGTGATGTCGCTAGGAAGAAGTCGGTGAATTCACCACTGTAAGATGATTGTGGGCATTCTTGAACTAGGTGCCGAACAGTCTGTCCTTCAGCACCGCTTTCGCAACATGATGAGGAACATTTCCTCCACTTGTACAGAAGATCCCCGCTACATCGTGATTGGTCCGGATTCTATTTAATTATGACCAGGTCTTTCTAGGCTGAGTTAACCCTGGCACCTTATCAGTTATGCATGGCATTACTGAACTCTCTGGAGGGGCAAACGAATACCAATCAGAAGACCATCTCTCGTTGTTGTGTGAGTCTTCAGTCTTTCGACTGGTTTGATGCAGCTCTCCACGCCTCCCTGTCCTGAGCTAATCGTTTCATCTCTACATACCTGCCACACCCTACATCCGAGGCTATCTGTTTAACATATTCTAACCTTGGTCCACCCCTACAGTTCTTATCCTCGACCCTTCCTTCCATAACTAAGCTTGCTATTCCTGGGTGTCTTAGTATGCGTCCTACCAACCTATCTCTTCTCTTCATTAACAGTCGCCAGAAACATCTCTCCTCTCCCACTCGTCTTAATACCTCTTCGTTTGTCACCCTATCTACCCATCTGATCTTCATCATTCTCCTGTAACACCACATTTCAAACGCCTCAATTTTCTTCTTTTCTGCTGCACCAATAGTCCAAGTTTCACTTCCATACAGTGCCACGCTCCAGACAAAGGGCTACAAAAATGACTTCCTAATACCTAAATCTATATTCGATGTCAACAGATTCCTCTGTAGAAATGCTTTCCTTGCCTGAGCCAACCTACTTTTTATATCCTCCTTGCTTCGTGCATCACTGGTTATTTTACTTCCTAAGTAACAGAAGTCTCCTACTTCCTTCAGCTTTTCACCTGCCAAACATCATGGGAAGAGAATGAAGAGATATCCGGAAGAGAAGAAAGCGAATTCAAATTCATCTGATTAATAGTTTCATTCGCGCTCCTTAGTTGGGTACAGTGTCGTAACAAATTAAGGTACAAAAACAATATTTAAAAATATAAAAGCTAAAAGAGTTAAAATGTATTATTGATTTAAGTCCACTAAGGAGCGCTTATGACTAGTTCTTTTTGGATGCTAGCTTCCGTTCCCAATACCACTTTAGCCCTGCCACTAGCTTTTCCTTCCTTTCATGTGAAAGTGGTTTACGAGCTTTAACAATCGTTGGTAGGGGCGACCACGAATTAACCATGTGACAAAATTTGGAGTGGTCATAGACATCAGTATCAGAAATATCAGCGGAAGCTACGTTTTTTTTTTACTTCACTAAGCCATAAGCTTCCAGTCTTGTAGCTTTTGAAGAGTGAGAAGACCTTCTTTGTAAGCCTGCCATTGCCCATTCTCAGAAAGTGCACGTAAAACTTCAGTTGCCTACATTGCAGATTTTGCCTTCAGTCGATAGGTTCCATTCGGGAGCACTCTTGCTTGGCCCATGCATCTTTCGTAGGATACGCCTTTCGATCATTCCCAGGTCGTCCGTAGTGGCTTTACTGTTCATAAGTAAGATCTCCGCAGCTTATAAAAACTGGGATCTGATGACAGTTTTGCAGTTGCATATTTTGGAGTTCTTCAAAATCCACTTCCTTTTGTAATGATTTTGCGACAAGTGGTAAGCTACGCTGAGTTTTGCTCATCTGTCTAGGTTGGAGGTTCCTTCTCTGCCATTGTGCTGGACCCTTTCTCCAAGATACCGGAATAGATTGACATTTCCAATCTTTCCAAAGATGGTCGTCAAAGGGGCTTTTCCGGGTGCCTAATATTGTATAATAATTTACGTTAATTATACAATTCAAAATTAAAGTTAAATAAATAGCATTCTATTACAATTGTATACCGTATTTGAAAACATCTGACCTATAAGGGGTTAAAGAGAGATTGAGAAAAAAAGACGAAGAAGAAGATAACGAGAATGATGATTGTTGTTGGAAGGTGCCTAAGATCTTGGCTATCATAAAACGCTTCCTACCGGTAGACGAATTGCTAACTAAAAGATCGACTTATTTTATGATATCGGCTTATAAGCCAATTATACTGCATTTCTGCTGGTAAAATCGTATTTTATTTTGGGTAAACTATCGATAAGATGTAAATTTGTATCTTAATCGTATATTCTTTTTCAATTATTTAAAGAAATAAGTCATATTTTATTCATATTATCAACCAATGCCTTCACCCCTAAATATGTATAATAGGAAAGTGTAAATGCGACGGCAATTGTCGTTCAGAAAGGCGTAAGATCTAGATCATCTGTAAGTTGAGGCTGTCAAACACAAGGAATAAACTCATCTAGTCCTGCACACTATTTTAACATGTTGGTGCTCAAGTTAAAATATTGAGTTTTTGTCTAATATTTTGATCTAAACAATATTGTTCTCAATTCCAATGAACAAAGAAAAGTATTCAAGTAACATGCCTCCATCCTTTATCAGCTGCCAACGGGAGGTTTGCTATTGAGCCTGTACTGGCTTTTTACTCCAAGAATGTATTTATTTATTCATTCATTCATCATTTGATTATTCCATTATTTATTCATTTACTCATCCATCTACTTAATAATTCATTTATGCATTCATTCCTTCTTTCATTAATTTACCTTTTTATCAATGTATTTGTCTATTCATTTGTTTATCTATTTATTTTATTTATTAATGTTTTATATTTTTTATTTGCGAATTGACCACTTCGGATCACGCTACAATTTCATTTTTTCTTTGCCTGAAGTTTCCTCTTCCTCCAGTACTCCTTCATATGGGCGCTATGCTGTTTCTTCTGCTTATCCGTCCAGGCTCTTCCCTTCTTTGTGGTTCTTGTGACGTGAAACCCTTCCAAATTTTGAATTATGTACCGAAATATTTCCCTGTTTGACATCTGAACTTCCTGGATGTTGGAATTTTCGAGATCTTTTCGAACTTCCTTAATCCATGTCGTTGTTGTCTTCTTGTTCCACAGGTAGTCGAATAACTGTTTGGTTAGTCTAGTTTTGTCCATTCTGTACAAGTGTCCGAGAAACGATAACCTCCTCTTCTTCATGGTCTCTGAGATTCTCTCCACATTTTTATAGACTTCATTGTTGCTCCGAAGTTTCCAGCCGGTTTCAGTCTGGACTGGGCCCATGATTTTCCGTAGTATTCTTCTTTCTAGGATCTCTAGCTTCTCCAACTTGTAATTCATCGAGAGGCATTCGCTGGCATACAGGCATTCTGTTTTTACTACCGTGTTGTAATGTTTTAGTTTGGCATTCCATGAGATGCATTTCTTGTTGTAGATGTTTTTAGTTAGCCCATAAGCTCTTTCCATTTTTGAGATACGATCTTCTACAGCAGCTTTCTCTAGGCCGTTCTCTTGTATGGTTTCACCGAGGTATTTGAACTTTTTCACCCTCTGAATCCGTCCAATCTCTGTTTCAAGGAATTGTGGTCCATGTTTGTCATTCATCATGAACTTGGTCTTCTCTTTCGAGATCCTAAGTCCTGTCTTGCTAGCGATCTTTTCTAAGAGGTTGATCTGTATGGCCGCTTCTTCTAGGTTTTCTGAAAGTATCGCAAAATCATCAGCGAAAGCCAAGCAATTGACTTTGATTCCTCCCGTTTTTCGTCCTAGGCAGATCGGGGCTATCTCTTGATTTTCAAGTTCGGAATTCCAAATTCTCACAATCCTCTCGAGGACACAGTTGAATAGTAATGGTGATAATCCATCACCCTGTCGCACATCTGTCTTGATTTCAAATGACTCAGACAATTCTCCCATGAACTTCACCTTAGAAGTTGTGCCTGTTAAGGTTTCTCTGATAATATTGGCCAGTTTGGTTTTGACTCCAAATTCTCTAATGATCTTATCTAGGGTCCCTCTGTCCACCGAGTCGAAGGCTTTTTTGAAGTCAATGAATGAAACCACTATACTTTTGCCGTTCAGCGCTCTGTGGCGAATTATTGATTTCAAATTTAGGATTTGTTCGGCACAGGAGTGGCCTTTCCGGAACCCACCTTGGTATTCTCCAAGTTGCTTATCTAGGATTCCTTCTATTCTATTCAGAAGTATCCTTGAGAGGATTTTGTAAGTGACTGGGAGTAGCGACACGCCTGTGTAGTTGTTAACATCTTGTTTGTTCCCTTTCTTATGGAGTGGGTGGATCAGCGCTGTTTTCCATTCGTTTGGTAGCTTTTCCGTCTCCCATATTTGTTGGAAGATATGGTGCAGGTCGTCTAGGATTTCCGGTTCTGCCCACTTCAACATTTCTGCTGATATGGAGTCTTCACCGCTTGCCTTGTTGTTCTTGAGACTTTTCAGGGCTTCCTTTATTTCTTCTTTTGTTGGTGGCATATCATCTTCTGAGTTTATAGGATGAGTCTGAAATTCTAGTTTGTTGGTTGGAGGCGGGCAGTTGAGGAGTTTCTCAAAGTATCTGGCTAATATATTGCAGTTTTCTTGATTGTTCAGTCCAATTTTTCCTTCTTCGTTTTTGAAACTTATACTTGGAATTTGGTATCCTCTAAGCTTGTCCTTGAAGGTTTGGAAAAAATCTCTGGTGTTATTCTTAGTGAAGTCGTCCTGGAGGTTTTGTAACTTTGCATTCTCAAACGATCGTTTGGTCCTGCGGAATACCCCTGATGTTTCTTTCCTTTGGGTTCTGAATTGTTCCAAATGTTCCGTATCTCTTGAACATTTCCATTTTCTCCATGTGTCGGATCTCTTTTCAAGTGCTTTCTCACATTCTTCATTCCACCAGATTGTACGTTTCCTCTTTGCCAGTCCGAATGTTTTCTTAGCGGCTTCATTGATCTTTGTACAAAGATGTTGCCAGGTCTTTGTTCTAGAAGAGCGGATTTCTTCTCTGAAGTTATTTATAATATCTCCATTGATGTTCATTAATGTATTTATTTATTGATCTATTTATTTACATATTTATCTTTGTATTTATTTATTTATGTATTTATTTATTGACGTAATTATTTGTCTATTGATTCATGTGTTTATTTATCAATTGAGTTATTAATTACCTATTGATTTATGTATTTATTTATCTATTTATGTATCTACTTATTCATCTTTTTGGCTGGCTGCGTGGCTTAGCAGTAACGTTCGCGCTTGCTGTGCCAAAGCTTGCAGGATCGATTCCAGGCAGGGAGCCATGTCAGTAGATTTACTGGCAAGTTAAAGATCCCCTTCGGGACAAAATTTCGGCACCCTGGTGTCTCTAAAAGCCACAGAGTTTAACAGGGATGTAAAACAAATATCATTAATATTATTATTTGTCTATTTATGTATGTATTCATTTGACTAATTATTTATTCATTTAACTTATCTATTGATTTATGTGTTCATGTTCGACCCTCACTATTATGTGTCAGATAACTGTATCATAATGATGGTCATTATAACACTGTTTTCCATTATGATACAGTTTCTCCAGCCAATCAGAGCTCGTTCATTGACCAATTAGGTAACGATAACTTCGCGCATGCGCTCAAAATCCAACATGTCGGACATAAACACAACATCGAACTATAATAAATTACCGACATGGAATACCCACCGTCCATATGTTCGCGTAAATAAACTGGCGAATATGAGACAAGAAATAGCACTGTACCTTAAAATCACCAACACTAATTTCTACACAGCGCATTGTCTTCAACTGACACCGGTGACAATATTACTGAGGGACGGCAGATGTAATCATATGGTTTGCATATGGCATTGCAAACACCCAGAGCGCATGCGTCGGTCGTTCAAAGCTCTTGAAAGGCAGAGATATAACACCCAACGCTCGCTCTGCGATCACAAAATTCCAGTAGCTGACTCCCAACTGATATTTATGAATATTTATGTTAAAACATATAATAAAGTTATAATTATCGTCGAACATAAACAGTCGTATGCAACTCGCCTATAATGGTAATTAAGACACTCGTATGGAAATTATAAAACTCGCATACGCTCGTTTTATAAAAAATACTCGTGTCTTAATTATAGCCATTATAGGCTCGTTGCATAATGTACTATTACTTATCTATTTATTTAACTATCAATAGATTTCTGAATTATTTATCTACTTATCTATGTATTGATTTCTATATTTATTTATCTATTAATTTTTGTATGAATTTATACATTGATATGTATTTATGTAGCCTCCGTGGCTTAGGCGGCAGCACGCCGGCCTCTCACCGCTGGGTCCGTGGTTCAAATCCCGGTCACTCCATGTGAGATCTGTGCTGGACAAAACGGAGGCAGACAGGTTTTTCTCCGGGTACTCCGGTTTTCCCTGTCACAATTTCATTCCAGCAACACTCTCCACTATCATTTCATTTCATCTGTCATTCATTTAATCATTGCCCCAGAGGAGTGCGACAGGCTTCGGCAGCCGGCACACTGCATATCCTCGCCGCTAGATGGGGGCTTCATTCATTCCATTCCTGACCCGGTCGGAGACTGGAAGCAGGCAGTGGATTTTCATTTCATGTATTTATGTATCTATTTATTTATCTCTTGATTTATGTAATTATTTAACAATTTATTAATTTATCTATTATTTTATTTATCTATTGATTTATGTATTTGTCTACTTATCTCTTATTTATCTATTTATCTATTGATTTAAATATCTAATTATCTATAAACTTAGATATCTATTTATTTAATTATGTTTTGATTTATTTACCTATTTATTTATGTATCTAATTATTTACTCGTCTATTGATTTACTTATCTATTTATTTATCTATGTATTTATTTATTTTTTTACTATTGATTTATGTATTTATGTATCAATTTAGTTATCTATTGATTAAACCATTATTATGTATCTACCTATTTATTTATTATTTATTTATTTATGTTTTAGCTACGTTCCCTTCTCTTACACAGAACTCTAATGCCCAAAAAATATGTTTTTATTGAAAGACGAAGAATGCACTAATAATTCTAGAATTAATTCATAATTTGATCAGTTAATAATAAGTTTATAGAAGCCACTTGTCAAGTCTAAATTGATTATGATGAATTTAGAGCTACTATTAATGCTATTAAGTAACTAAATATTATAATATTAATCGAGAAATATAGTAATTGCATTCGATATTAAATAATATAGAACTATAAATATTTAAAATTCGGTGCCTCATGTAAAAGATAGTTCTTCGGAATTGGCAAGCCAGGCAGTAGCATGATCTAATGATTATGATATAATTCTATCTACATCTTAATAATTGTCATTCAAAAGTAGTATTTAAGATGAAAAGAACAGGCTATAATACCGCTCAGATGCCCCTTGCACGTCATGAACCACATCTCGTGAAGATAATGGAATGGTAATATTAGCTTTGTAGAGGTAAAGGATTTGTCTATCAGTCCAGAGCAGAACTCGCTTAGTAATTCAGTGGCCTGGGAGGGACATGATGTGTGATGTTCTTATCACACTGACACACGATTGAAGCAAACTCGGTGCTCTGTCAGGCTGTCACAATCCTCACATCGTGCCAAGAAACAAGAGAATATACTTCATTTTTAACGTTCATTTGCATAACTTAGGTGTCAAGCCACTTCTTCTAGAAGGTGGGTACTTATGGAAATAACTCCCATGGATTCCGCTTGTCTCTTTTATGCGGTCCCTTGTAAATTCTCTTTTAGTGGAACAATGCTGAGGTTTTATCTCTCGACGTGTTAATGGAACATTCATCGCTTCTCAGAGTTATGGGAATTCATTACTCTTTGAAGCAGTTGACGATAAAGAAAATCTCCTTACTACTTTAGAAGCAATATGCAATTAGAATGAAGTCTTTTAAGATTTTAAGTATAATAAATGTTGAAAAACAAAGCAAGAATGAAATCTTAACAAGTACTTTCATGAGGAATAAACCTTAACTTTCATTTTCCTGTATTCGTCTAAAATTCTTAATTAAAGTGAGTTGAATACAAGAGTTGGAATTCTTATAATGGCGAGATAGTTTCAAATAGTTAGATAGAGATTGAAATACTCTCCCAGCCACAAAGCAAACCTCACGTAAGTACTAGGTTTCAGAGAACTGTTTAATTGGATGTTATTTCCCTGGAAAACTTTCACAAACCGAAGGTATACACTAATTAGCATAATTTTTATCACCTGGCATCCTATACTTAGCCCCATCGCTGCGGCGGGAGAGTACTATGGTCCGGAGGTATAGAAAACTACAGGACAATCCTCACCTCCCTGTTCATGCAGATCTCCCAACCATCAGTAAAAGAAGACTTCGTTCTCACCATCCAGCCCTGGAAACTGCCAAGATGTTAGTTGAAGACGGTTTTACCATCCGGAATGCTGGAGACATAAAAGCATGGCAGACCGATGCTAAGACGGAACAACTCCAGATGCCGTGTGTATCGTCCAAACCACATGGGTTTGACTTGCCTCGTAGGATCTGGTCGGTGCTTAGTCGAGTAAGAACCAACACTGGTTGAAGTGCCGATTCTCTGCACAAAATATGGAAAAGAGTACTTTCTCCGGGTTGTGATTGTGGCACCTAAAACAGACTGTCTGCAATATAGTTCAGGAATGTCCTGTGGAAGCTTTTCCTGGCAATCCAACGGAATTCGGATGATGAAGGAGAGATCTATAATATACATTCGTGGCCTGGATATTAGTTAACAAGCTAACTGTAATTATAATTTGTACAGTGATGTAGCCATACGCTAAATAAATATCATATACAGTATTGTATAAGTTATTAAAATTTCCTGGGTCCTCATTAAGAACTCGATATAAGCGAATAAGTTATGCAAGTGCAGTTAATTTCATACACCCATTCTCGGTTTTCATTTCAGACAACTGTGCAATTGTACACAAAGTGATTGTAGACTTACCGTATTAGATCTAAACGGCGCGTTAAATGCTCACCATGATCTCGACGGGGAACTACAGCAAGTCCAGACATTTGCTATATTGAGTGTGGTTTTCTCCAGGGATTTTCATATCCCTCCAGGAAATTGCCAGGATAGAACATAATTTCAAGTGACGTGGTCCCTACCCCATTCATGACCCAAATAAGTACAGTTTCCCACATGATTACAAAAACTACCAACGTCCGAAGAAAATAAAAGGCCAACCTTAATCAATGTATATTTGCATGTTTCGGCTGGTCATTGAAGCCTTCATCAGCTGAAGATAGAAATATTGTTTAAATCATATGATCATATTTCAATATTATATAAAATAACTATTTAAATTACAAATATATTTTACCATTCTTCTAGCAAGTCCTTGTGGCAAATTTTAACTTCATTATTGTAATATGCTCGCCTTTTCGTCTTAATGTTAACGATATTACAATTTTCTTTAGCTGATGAAGAGTGCAATGGCCAGCCGAAACATGCACTGTTCTAATACATTTAGTAATAATGTTAATATTTTGTTTAGTAGTTTATTTAATTTATTATCAATACGGATTTAACTAAGTCATTATGATTAACAAATGATTACAGTGACCACAGAGACACAGGTTGTCCAAACAATTGTTAGTTAGTTAGTTATTGAGGTTTTAAGGGGAGGAACTACGAGGTAATCTGCCCCTCCAATACACGCACAAATACATGGATCTGATGACCAAGATGCTCCAAGAGTCTTATCAATGAATTAATTAATTAGTTAACATCTCTTCTAAGTAGTTTCCTTCCAGGTAGTATTGAGCGGAAATGTCAGACTGTAAACATCATACGTCACGCGTTATTGAGAGAAGGGAGAGGAGATTTGTGCGGTAAGTTTTTGCCATCGACCGTAATAATTGTAACGTATGATTTTATGTTAACCCTTGAAACTGTATACGAACCACCTGTCATAGGGACAATCTAGTGTTTATTATCAAAAGTGCTGTTGGTTGAATCATTCTGGTAGGAGTGGTAATATTTATGAAAACGAAACACTCGTATTTTGTTGTTGTTGTTGTTGGTGTTGATTCATATAGGGGTTTACGATATCGCGTTCAAATAGCCCCGTGGACTTTGGTGTGTTTATAGCTTGTCTGATAACCTGCATAGCTGTGATGTATGTAGCTGTATGTGTATTTGTATTTGACAATAGGATTGGGAAAGAGGTAGCCGTGGCCTTAAATTAGGAACCATTCCAGAATTTGCGTAAAGAGAAAGGGGGAAAATCACGGTAAAACACTTCTAAGACAGCTGAGGTGGGAATAAAACCTACCTCTCCTCACTTTTGCCCCACAAGGCTGTGAAAATATTATATCTGTATCTTCTTGATCTACTCCGCTGGATACATTTCAACTAATAAAAATAAAATAAACTTCAAAATAAACAATTAAATAGAACTTAAATATACAAATAAAATGAAAATTGTCAATTAAAATTATAAACATTTCCGGTCATTAAAATAAACAAAATCTAAATTATTATTATTATATTAATAAATTATGATTATAATGGCACTTAGTTTATGAGGCACCTTGGCCTACCAGGTGACCGCTGCCCAGGCATTTGGCCTAGATTTTGGGGTGACGCATGGTCAGCACATCGGTTCCCTTCAGCCTTTAATCTTGGTTTTCTTGAATAGAGTTCTGCCTCTCACACCAGATAGCTACCGAATTATTCTCGTGAGGATGACTGCACCCCGTTCCATCCTTTCTTCAAACCCGGTTCCCCCGGGTGAAAGGCAGGCGCCGTACACGAACAGCACGGGCCCAGTATGATAATTAAAAGCAAATTATAAATAAAAATAATTTAAAAAACATAAATAGGGTATTTTTAAAATAAAAATAATGATTTTAACAGTAAAATTAAAATTTTGAATCATAATAACTAAAATAAAAAATATAATTAAAATTAAAAATTATATTTAATATCAAATAAATACGAAGTAATTAATGCATTTAAATAAAATAGTTCTGCCCTATTAAGAGTTATGCAACTATCCTTTCTTTGATTTTAGTCCGCCTCGTTGCGTGGCTGTCGCTGTGGAGGCCCGGGTTAGATTCTCGGCTCTGCGAAGAAATTTAATTCAGTTCTGAGGGCTGGAAAGGGGTGGGCTATACTTAGCCTCGTGAGGCAAAAAAATCGGGTTCGTTTCCTACCTCACCCATTCTGGAAATGGTTTTTCGTGGTTTACAACTGTTACTCCTGGAAAATGTCAGGATAGTACCTAACCTAAGGCCAGGGCCGCTTCCTACCCAAATCTTATCTTATTTACCGATACAGATACTCGTACAGACATCACAGTGACACAGGTTATCAGACAAATTCTACACACACCCTAGTACACGGGACTACATGACCACGATGTTGCAAAGACCTTAAAGAATCAACAACAAAAACTCTCTCATTGTAGTTATAAGTATTCAGGATGTTTCGTTTATATTGTGATGTGGGAACTTCTCAAATTAAAATAATACTCAGATAATGAGATGTCTGTAAAGTTTCCAGACATTAAACGTTATTCAGATAACAAGCTGCATAATTCCTCTTCAGCATATTAAAGACTGTGTTTTATACCATTACGTCTCGACATTAAGTATGCAGATTGTTATAAGGCCGCCTGGTGTAGCACAGTTTACTTATATAATGAGTTAATATTTCACTGTGCATTTACATATTGTATTTTATACAACAGCCAGTGAAGGAAATAGAAACATCCATATATACAAGCTTAACCCTTATATTACCAGGGACCGATATATCGGCTGAGAGAGCTTCTGTTAAGAAATACCACGAACCTATCTATCGAGCAGTTTTTTTTAACACAAAGTTCATTATTATTCCCAGCCACGTAGTGCTGTCAGTGTTGTAACCTTGGCAACGTGGGTATCATTCTTTCTCTGTGGATATATCGATGTTTCGTGGATAATTGAATTCATAATAAGTATTATTTAAAAATGCTGCAATCAGGTGACATCTCGTGCTTGTTATCTTTTGAAGTTGTGTCTTGCTCCAAGATAATTATTATAGGTCATCTTAGAGCAAAGAGAATATAAGTAAGGTTTCAAGAAGGATAATATTTAGGTTGTGTGTGCTGTCAAAATTATATTAAGATTTTCAATATGAATTAAAAAAACTAAAGTTTCTTTGTGAAATAAATGAATCACAATATTAATTATGTAGAATAAATTACTTTTAACATATATTTATGTCTTACAAAAAAAACATTCTAGGAGATATTTTTTTAAATCAAAAATTTATAATTATACTAAACTTGGCTAGGGATTATTACATAAACATTCACAATAACTTGGCTTCGAAAGGGATAATATTGAAGAAAAATATTTGCTCACTAATATAAATATAAGAAACATTTCCAACTTTACATCGCCCGACTGTAACCGCTGAACGTTAACATCAGCAACACTAGAATATTTATGTGAATAGCCGTCAATAATTGATATCATGAAAACATGAACAATTCCATGTAGCACATAAATTTCAAATTAATGAGTAGTTATGGAACATTTTGTGCGATAACAATGATTAAAACATTCATGACCCATTCCATCACTGACACGTTAAAATATCAACGAGCACAACACGCCTCGTAAATTAATTTCCATCGGAGCGGTCAAACATGTAAGGAGTAAAATAGAATCATTCGTCGTATGTTCACAACTATCTGGTGTATATTTTTTAGTTGGAACCACTTAAGTTATCTACTTTCCAATTTTGATATTCCATTTATCACTTTTATCTCGCAACAATACCGTAATTCTCTTGGGTGACCTATATTGTGGAAATTTGACAAGAAATACAGTGATTTTTGACCCAGTTTCATACCGCACAGGATTGAATTGAAATTGTTTTGTAAATTGATTTGTACAATATAATCTGTCCATTAATTTATTATTATTGGTTGGCCTATTACTGAGATTTCTAAATAATTAGCATACTTTTCACATTTTGCAAAAATAAGGAAAAAGTAGACTAATGAGATCGGGCAAATGTGTGTCTGTCTGTCTGTCTGTCCTCTCGAGCTATCTGTCTGTCCTTCTGTCTGTCTGTCTGGCTGTGTGTGTGCCCTCCCCCTATCTACTCCTAAACGGATGGAGCAATCGAAACAAAATTTGGTAGGAGTAAAGATCTATACTTGAATATCTCACGGCCATATTTGAAAATGTTGTCAGTGCTACCAACTGCAGAGAAATCGCAATTGAAATCTGAGCTCCATGTTGGATATATTGGGAGGTATGAATAGGAGCTATTTCAAAATTGGCACACGTATAGATAATAATATTGCAGTTTAATTTCCAGAAGGCCATACATGGAAGTGTTGCCAAAATGATTATAAGCCTGCTGATAGGTCCAATTTTTAAATGAATATAACTTCTACACTATCAATTGGAATTCAACCAAATTTCGTGTGTGCTATTTGTACATAAATAGATATGACTGAGCGTATTCTTAAGATCCTCCAGGGCTGCCAACTGTTAATAAATTCTCTCAATTTCTTTTATCCAAATACTAATATAACAGAAAGTATGCAAGCCGACAGCTTTAAACTATGCACACGTATAGTACCTGACATTCTGTATTAATTTGGAGTAACTTATATACGTCAGTGCTACCTACATGATTCTAAGCCTGCTGAGAGATCCAATTTTAAACACATGTAACTTCTATACTATCATTTGGATTTCAACCAAATTTCGTGTGTGCTTTGTGTACCATAACATACAAGACTATGTCGATTCTTAAGAGTAACCAGGGCTGCCAATTGTTAGTAAATACTGTCTCTATTTTTTTTTACCCAAATCAATATATCAGAAAGTAGGCAAGCCAATAGCTCTAAACTTTGCACACGTATAGTACCTGGCATTCTAGATTAATTTGGAGTAACTAATATACGTCAGTGCTGCCAACATGATTCTAAGCCTGCTGATAGGTTCAATTTAAAATACATGTAACTTCTATAATAACTAATGGATTTCATTCAAAATTGACACAACAATAGATCATATTATTTCAGATTATTTCTGACCAATTCATGTATGCCATTGTAGCCAACATGATTTTACGCGCTCTGTCAGATCCAATGTTTAACTGCATGAGACGTCCATGCTATCCAAATTTTGTATTCTGTACCTTAAAAGATGGAACTAAGAATATATTCAGTCACCAGGGCTGCCAACTGCAGTTCTCTATTAGGCTACATTATGCCAGGAATACAGTATTTCGAACTAATTAGAAATTTCGATATTAACAACTTAATTTCGTCCTTATACTAGATAATCCATATAGATTAATCATTGGCATGAATCTTAAATTTTAAGAAAAGTAGGCTCTTTAGTTCGTCATGGAACTTCTTGTTTTTTCTTGCGATCACCAAATGTGAATAGATACATCTTCAACAGTCCGTCATCGCACAATTCGAAGTGGCGTGGATTTTTTCCTCCCGACATAAATCTGACTTCTCGGTAAGGAATCGAACCCGCGATCTAAGATCTTATGTATTTGTGGACTAAATATATTACACGTGCTTTATCCTAAAACTGTTATATGTAATTATGTAGCCTATGGCATTACACATTAATCACAATAATAATAATAATTAACAAGTACATAGGAGGCGCGTTTATTAAGTAAAAGCTCTATGAAGGGGTATATCATAACCCCGAAATATACCAGGTGAATCAGCTGCCCTTAATAATATTATTTTATGCAGCCCAACTAACGCGTGATGTCAGGAAGGTCAATATTTCTCTGGTTGCATCTCGTACATTACTAATGCACTGCAACGATATCCCGCAAACGATACTGAACACTATTAATTTTCACTCGTATTAGTCTGCACTCACATCAAGGGCAAATAATAGTGTTCAATATCATTTGCGGATTATGCTTGCAGTGCATTAGTCCCACACGGGATGCAAGCAGAGAAATATCGACCTTCCTGATAACAACGCTACTTGGACTGCATTTTTTTAGGGGCAGTTGATTCACCTGGTATATGAACGGGGACCTAACACCTCAAACACACTGGTCAAAAAAAAGTTTGCATATTGAAAGCTTAGGTATTTGTGGACCAAATATAATATACATGCTTTATCCGATAACTGTTTTATTTATTTATGTAGCCTGTGGCATTACACATGAATCACAATATTGATAATCATAATAATAATAATAATAATAATAATAATAATAATAATAATAATAATAATTATTATTATTATTATTATTATAACAAGTGCATACGGGGCGTGTTTATTAAGTAAAAATCGTTGTGATTTTACGCCGTTGCAGCGCTGTGGTTGGCATTATGTGCATTCGCGCTGTGTACCTGTATCTATTGGCAAGGCTGAAACGCCATTATGGCAACAGTCTCCCATGTGTAAGTGTCTTGACAAGCTTTTGAAAATGGCACCGCCGATCGAGAGTCCCGCCGACTCGTAGACAAGAGAAAGAACTCCCCTGTAAGGTACGCTGCCATTTTGCCACTACTGTCAGGCATATTGCGTATATTAGCAGGAGAACTCGTAAACATACGGACTTATCGGATAAAGCACATGTATTATACTATATTTAGTCCACAAATACATAAGCTTGCAATATGCAAAAATCCCTATTGACAAATCGGGTCAATATCAGTAACTTTACAATATTACAAGGATAAGTCTGGCATGAAACTAGGTGCTACGTATATTATGTTGGATGCCGTTTGCTTTCAACTTTACCATTTTATTTTACAATTTGCGGAGAACTTTGGTTTCAATGTACCATTTCCCCTTTGTATCAGTTATTCAGTTATTGTTGTTGATTCGTAAGGAGCCTTGCGACATCGTAGCCATGTAGCCACGTGTACTTGGGTGCGTGTAGAATGTGTCTGATATTCTGTGTCACTGTGATGTCTGTACTATTGTGTGTATTTCGTAATTGAGGTAGGAGTTGAGTAGGTAATGGCTGTGGTATTAAGTTAGGTACCATCCCGGCATTTACCTAGAGTAGAGTGGGAAACCACTGAAAAACACTTCTAGGATGGCTGAGGCAGGAGTCAAACCCACCTCTTCTCAGTTTTACCTCACGAGGCTGAGTGTACCCCGTTCCAGTCCTCAGACAAGAATTACATTTCTTGGCAAAGCCTGGAATCGAACCCGGGCCTCTGCGGTGACAGCCATGAATGCTAGCCACTACGCAACGAGGCGGACTATCATTTATTCAGTATTGTAAGCAGTGAACTCGACCAGTTAACTATTCATCTGGGCGGGACGATACACTGAAACGTTCTCAGGGTGGAAGGCTGTCTATCGATGAGAGGAAAGTAAAATATACTTTTTTTGTAACTCAGTGGAGGGCAGATCGCGACGGTCCATTACGGCATGAGACATGGTTTGGAACAGTATTCACAACACAAGGAGGAGAATTGAATTACTAAATGATTCAGACAACGCAGCGCTAGTGGGGGATTGTGGCACTCTTCAAAAGTTGATACCGTAACCAATGTCTAAGTGAGCTATCTTGTCATGGATCTGTAGTACCCACTCTGTCCGTTTCCGTGAACAGCAGGGTTTCCCCTTTCATGCAGCCACTTCAGACATCACTTTCCTTTTTGGGGGTGGGAATAAGTGATAGAACAAACAGATGGGGCTTCATGTAGAATTATCTTTCTGAAGTTTACCGTATTGCTGGTCCCACTGCTGGGCGGTCTACCAGGCATAACGGGTGGTTAGGTAACATTGATATAATGGTACAGGTGAGATTGTGTACAGGTAAACCTGGTGTGTCTATGAGCACAAAGGTAACCTTTATAATTATAGAACTGTACCAACTGGATAACTTTCTGTGGAATCCAAAGCACAAACATCATAACAATTAAACTATAATAAGATAGCAATTATTATTACGGTAGTGAAATTTGCTAACGTGCGTCCAGAAATTGCAACTTACTTGCCTAAACAATGGTCAGCAATATTCGCCAACGCATATACCAAAGTGGAGAAGAGCTTTATTGTTTGAGCTATATACTTTGCTGTTCCTCATAGGTAAGGGATGAAGAATATTTCAGCGAGATACACAGCTAAAATGGAGTAGTTTTTATTACTTTAAATTCAATTTGCAGGTCCCTTGGTAGCTAACATTTTCCGTCTGGGCATCTATTAATGCACTGGCCGAAAACCAAACAAGTAGTTCCGTGAAGAACTATACAGCCTATTTTTTTATATCCTAACTAACCTAACCCCGTGGCACTACAGCCCTTGAAGGGCCTAGGCCTACCAAGCGACCACTGCCCAGCCAATTGGCCTGCAGGTTTGGGGTGACGCGTGGTCAGCGCGTCGGGTCTCCTCGGCCGTTAATCTTGGTTTTCGTGACCGGGGCACTGTCTCACTGTCAGACAGCTACTCAATTGTCCTCACGAGGCTGAGTGCACCCCGTTCCAACCCTCACGTCAGTTTTAAAATCCCTAACGGAGCCGGGGATCGAACTCGGGGCCTCCGGGTCATGTTAATTGTCGTCGCCTCCGTAGCGTAGCGGTCAGCATGGTTAGCTGCCGCCCCGGAGGTCCTGGGTTCGATTCCCGGCTCTGCCACGAAATTTGAAAAGTGGTACGAGGACTGGAACGGGGTCTACTCAGCCTCGGGTGGCCCAAATGAGTAGAGGGCGTTCGATTCCCCCTCAGCCATCCTCGAAGTGGTTTTCCGTGGTTTCCCACTTCGTCTTCGGGCAAATGCCGGGATGGTCCCTACCGTAAGGCCACGGCCGCCTCCTTCCCTCTTCCTTGTCTATCCATCCCAATCTTCCCCTCCCTTCCCTCAATAGGCCCCTGTTCACTTTGCAGGTGAGGCCGCCTGGGCGAGGTGCTAATCCCACCTCACCAGTTGTATCCCTTCCGATTAGATGTTCCCAGCTCTAGGACACTGCCTGGATAGGCGGTAGGGGTGAGTTTCCTCGCTGAGTCCCTGGGAGCCACCACCCTGGAGGGTAAACACGATTTAAAAATAATGTTAATTGTCTCTATCAACATACAAAATTTCAGTTTAATTGCTGTAACAGATTCGTAGATATTGAGAACCGACTAAATATTTCATATGGTCGCCAGGATGGATTTTTATTTTTGTACTATTACATTAAGATTATTGTGTACGTGTGGTATTCAAACTTCAATCACATGATTAGAACACAAGAAGTAAAAACGAGATTTTAAAATTACGCACAGCAGCCATCTTGTGATTATGCAAACAATTGAAATAAATTACATGCCAGTGGATCAACAGTTGTATAAGCATTTAACGTGCAACGTTTCACGGCACTCGGATAGTTAATTCGCGAGAAACGTCCATTTAAATATTTATACTTCGCGTCGCCGCCATGTTGGAGTTGTGCTCACCAGGTTACTGAAAGTCCTATAGGTGAACATATGTTCATAGTCCCTATGAACATAAAAAAAATTCAGTTTGGTTGCTGTAAAAGATTCATAGATATTGAGAACCGTCTAAATAATTCGGAAGCTCGCCATTTAGGTTTGTTATATGTATAGGCCATAGAGTTATGTACCATTCAAGGAAAATTATTGCCTAGCTTCATTATTCAAACTTTCACTTCGATCGCATGATTACGACACAAGAATAAAAACTTAATTTTAAAATTTCGCACAGCCGCCTTCTTCAGGTTATGTAAACAATTGAATTAAATTAGATGGCAGTGCATACCAATCTGCAAAATCATTTACTGTACCACATTTCACTGCGCTCAGAGAGTTAAATCACAAGAAAAGTCTATTAAAATATTTCAAATTCGCTTGGTCGCCATGTTCGTTTTGTACTTTACAGTTTTATGAAATATACATAGGTAAACTTGTATCAGTACCCTTTATCACCGTACAAAATTGCATGATGATATCTGTAATAGTTTCGGAGATATAGAAAGTCAGTGAAATATTTCGCACAGCCGCCATTTTGAGGTTACGTAAACAATTGAACTAAATTAGACTCCAGTGAATCACAATGTCTATAAACATTTGCTGTACCAAGTTTCATTACGTAGGGATAGTTAAATCGCGAGAAATGTCTATTTAAAAGTCTCAATTTCGCTTGACCGCCATGTTGGTTTTGTAGTCACCAGGTTTTTGAAAGTCTCATAGGTGAACTTCTAATAGTGCCCTTTATTACCGTACACAATTTCAGGGCGATATCGGTAATAGTTTCGGAGATATTGAATGCTAGTGAAATATTTCGCACAGCCGCCATGTTGGATTGGTGAGACGTAACAAAATTTGAAGGGCACGGTCGAGGTCGCCGGGAATAGTTCTATGAACTTACCGAGTTTCTTTGAAATCGCTCCAGCCGTTTAGATTTTATTAGGGGGACACACACACACACACACACACCTCTCTCACACACACACACACACACGCACACACACACGGACTGAAGGTGATCTCATAAGCCTATTTTTTCAAAATTGAAAATAGGCTAAAAATCCCGAAACAAGGTGAGCGCAAAAATTTGAAACCCGCTATGGATTATTGCAATGTTGACTTACGTAACTTATTGGTTGTTACAATATCAAAGTAAACTAACGTTTGTATCGAGGAACACTGACCACTTGCATTGAGAACCTAGTGTCCCGTTGGCCCACCCCCAAGCCCCGGTATACAGTGTAATACGAGGGGGCATGGAGGAAAACTAGCTATGTATGGTATCCTGCGATATACAGTCCCTGTCCGCATTTGCTACAACTGGTTCTCGAGATGTTGTGCACTCCTCGACTCCGGCTGACTATCAATGAGATGCATTGGAGTTATTATCTGGCAACCAAATACTCCCGGTTTTCAGACATTCAGCAAGAACGTGATATTAATTAAGGATGTACGAGGAATATCTAAGAAGGGGATTCTATGTAGTAAGGTCCACCAATCTTGCCCACATTGTGTGGTTTTCTTCTGTGCAAGAAACAATATATCCTCATTCCATAGGTTAATTGGTTGACTCATGGGCAATGAGTTATTTAACATTTAACTTAGTACGCATTTCTTCGGAGGGGAAGTAAAGCCAGAGGTCCCATGTCATAGTTTCTGTACCAATTTTGCAAATCGGTACATGTTCATCTTATCTTCAAGACGCAGCAGGAGGTCCAGGTCTGACCAGATTATCACGAGAGCATACACCAGGGCCCTTCTGAGAATTCCATTCACCAAGTTGGCGTCTGGGTACTGGTGAAATGAGTTCGCCTAGCCCTTTCCGACATGATTTGTGCCCTTGTGTGTGCGGTCACCTAAAGGTTTATAATAAATGGAAAAGAGGGATAAGTCAAGCTTTGATCCGTGAACTTTTGAAAGGTGAACAATTCCTGTCAGTTTCATTCGCCAAGCCTTCTGCCAGGATTTCTGCCCTTCGTGCGAACTGTCACTTAAAGTATTATCCGTGATAGACACTCGTCAAGAGAGAGAATCGAGCCTTGTGTCTGCAAACTTTGGAAAAGCGAACATTACTGTCAGCTGCATTCGCCAAGTTTTTATTCTGAGAAAGATCTTACAAAGGACATTGTGTAACACCTCGACTCCTAGAAGGTTTCTACGCAGTAACCTGCATGAGCTGATATTCTATAGTACCCACTCAAGACCTTGAACCCTGGCTTTTGTTTTGGCCGGTTGTGCAACTAGTCGCAGTTGGTACTACTGGAGGGATGTGGTGGGGATACGCTGATATACAAGGGTGGAATCGGTGACTCAAGAGAACAGTACGAGACGAAGGTTGGTGACGGAAGGACTTAAAAGCGATCGCCTCCGGGGGAACTAACAGCCAGTTCCTCCGGAGGGCTGTAATAAAGAAGGTGGTATAAACTTTTGATTAGAAGGGGCAACCTTTCGGTGGAACACTAAACTGTGTCATTTTGCTATGTCGTTAAGGCCATGTGACGATGGACCGTATTTTGAGCGGACTGACATTATTATTTTTAGTATGTAATATTTTGGAAGGGTTGGTACAATTTGGGTGGTACCTTTATATGTAATCACTGCAGAGTGGATTATTATCGCCCTATTTCCCGTTAGCTGGATAGGAACCTCGTGGGTTTTAATTCTTGGTCAGACAGCCTTGACGGGACGGTCAATGCTGGACTGTGGAGGTTGTCAGACCATTCCGTTCCACTAAGGGGCGTTTCGGTTGTTTGATGCAGCATTGTTTTTTGAGAAGGCATTGCCTTTCTCATGTTGTTTTTTTTTCTTCCTTTCCGGATCCATTTTGAAATTCATGTTTTAACCTCAAATGTAACTGTGCAATCTTGCCAAGCGGCCAAGTGTCTGGTTTGTTTAAACTAAGTCATTCATTTGTGTTTAATTAGATCATATTTGTCAGTTAGTTAATTAAGTGGTGGACGGGTGTCCCTTGTAATTGTTTTATTTTACTGCTCAATACATGTTAGCTTATTTCGATTTGTCATATTATTTATTGCATGAAGTCACTAGGAAGATTATTCCCCCTTTCATTCTTCATCTTTGGCAGGGTCAATTTAATACGGCCTGCTGAGGTACGCATTCAGCGTTCCACCCAACAAGCTGGTCTTGACATTGGTTTCGTCCCGCCTGTTCTCTCTTTTCTAAATCAAATCGGGGATGTTCTTGAATACCAAGCAAATCGGAACATTCACTCCTAGGTTTTATTTGCTGTGAACTCAGCTGGCCTAGCGAGTAATTAAATTAGGCCTTTCATGTTTTTTTATTATTAATTCTGGGTGTGGTAATGTCATGTGATCATTTATTTTTGATATGCTAATATTATTATTATTATTATCATTTTGGCTAATAAACAGGGTAAGGGGGGACGAGGCTAACCGTTACAATGGTAGCATGAGCGTGGTTTTGCTCTGTGATCTTGCCATTAGTAAACAATCCTTCCTATTGACTGATTGCAGTAATTAATTAAAATTAAATTCAGTAACTTAATTAATGTAGATTGGGCCCTCCATACTACTAATCTTTTCTCCAATAGGTAGGCTAGTAATTAGAGCAGAACCTAATACATGTTGTGATTTGATTTCATGTAAAATAACCTGCTATGTACACCGAAGACCAAATGAACAATTCTGTCGTCAGCTGTTAAGACGAGCAGATAGCCGAAAGTGGCGATCACGTGCGCTGGACGGAAGTCAGGACTGACGGGAGAGTAATGGCCGTGCTGCGTTGCCAGATTGACGAGTTGACCGGCTGAAGGAATTTCACACGTGGTGAGTTTTGATATGCTGTTTGTATGGTTTTGGGGTGGTTGTAAATTCATTCTGTTCTTGTAGGAACTAGTCCAGCTCAATTTTACTGCACCTGTGTTAAATCTACACCTCGGGAAGTGTTGTTTTGACTAAATTGTGTCACGTGTTTGAAATAATAAAATGTTTGTCTGGTTGGAAGTAGTGTTGGTAAAATTTAAATTATTGACGTTTTAAATTCTCTTGAAAATAGGCTGAAATTGATAAACTTGTATTTCCAGTAAGAATAACTTAGCGTCTGTTTTGATGTGTGTTTAGTACACGCCTGTTGAATCACGTAGTGATTTTGAACCATCATGGCCGACGTCTGTGACAAGTTATTATTTTATACGACTGATGTCAGTGAAAATGTGAATTGCGTGTGTGGATTTATCATCAGCAGGTTCCTTGGGGTAAATCAGTAATTATTCTTAATAATTGTTAGTGATGTAAGGCTGAAATTCTGCGATTCGCTGTGCATAATACGTGTGAGGTATAATTGGTAGTGATCAGCTGTTCATTAGGCCAAACATTTCAAGTTTTGTTGTCATTTCTTTAGCTGGGGGTTAATTATTTCGCTGTTGGTAGTTCTGTCAAATTAAATTGGACCGTGAGAGTATTAAAATTTGGTATTGTCAACTTATTCTGCGTTAAATTAATTCTGGAAAATGGTCGAATTGCTGTCTATATGTACGTTCGGTAATTGTGTTTTGAATGATGTTGAATGTCGAATTGCGTGTGTGCTAATTCAGTATAAATGAATCAGGTGAGTGTTTATGTATGTATGATTTATGTTTAAGTTGCTTAGTAATTGGGGGGAGAGTAAATTGTCTTGTTGTGACATGGGGATTTTAAGGTTAGATTGTCATCTTAATTGGTCAAGTATTAAATGGCTTTAATATTCAGTATATTAGTGTGTGTTCGTTGAGTGACTTACTAAGTGGGATGTTTCTGGGAGGCAGTCACCTTCACGTCGCATCTCATTTAGGGTGTAAATAAATATTTTCCCCCGATTCGTGTCTTTCGTTTTAGGACGTTTTCCTACGATGTAAGGAGAACTGTGATTTCAGGGCTACAACTTTGGGTTGTTTTATCAGGTCCTTACGCGAGTTGATACTCCGTTGGCGTTATAGTGTCTTGACGATCCGAATACTAACATACTGTTGTAAATGGGGAATTTTAGGATTGTTCAGGGAAGGGAGCATGTATGTCTGGTGGAGGTATGAATGTATTTCTGTGGTTGATTGTGTTCAGGGTGAAAGAGTATGTGTGATGCGATTTTTATTGCTGCCCTGACTAGGAATCGAACTGGTGTTCTTTGGTGGTCAAAATTGTATTTATTTTCTTTTGTGATCCTTCAGTTTTTTTAATCCTGCTGATTGAATGAAAGTCATGTGTGAATGAATTGATGTAGGTTTGCAATTTGAATTTGGGTGGGAGTAATTGAGGCCTAATTGCCAGTAACGTAAAATGGATTATTATTGATTTTATATTAGTTGTATTAGTTGTATTTTGAAAATGGACCTATTATGCAGATGTGCTTCGTATGGGGATCTACTGTCAGGAGTCCATTTAATTTGGGGTGTGAGTACCATCTTGATTGGGCCCGGGCAGGGTGTATATAGAATTTGCCCGACTCGAGTGACTGAAAGGTATGGGACTTCGTTATAACTCGGTGACAGGCAAAAATTTTTTTTTGGGGGTAGTTGAGGCCGCTCAGTCAGTGGGGAGTCGGGGTTAAAAGACCTCTACGGAGGCCCTCTTGGTAAGAGTCCGCAATACCATTAATTTTGTGTTCATGATATCTGTACGATTGCTAATTTGCATAATTGAATGTAATGGGTTATTGTAGTGGGTGGTAAAATCTTATAATGGTATGTTTGAGAAGGATGTGTGATGGATGATGGATAAATGTTAGGAACTGGAGTCCTGTGTTCGAGTTCCAGTGATGAAGTTGCTAGCTCTGGGAATACTTGTTGATTTTTGGTATATATAAAAAAAAATATTTGGTAGTTCGGTTGGTGAAAGTTTTCCTTTAGGGAGATATCCTGTGGTGGCATGCTGAGTTGTCGTTGTATGTCAGCTGCTGTGTTCACTAGTCTGATTTTGAGATTTTTGGGAGGTTGCAATGCTTCGTTTGCGATGGCATTGAAATAAGCTGGTTCGTTAGTTATTAATAACTTGCAGTTTCTTGCTGTTAGGCGGCTAGGTTTTTCTATTGTGGTCGCATTTCTGAAGGGTTGTAGGTTCGTGAGATTTCATGTAGACTCCCGTTAGCTTGGGTGTGTTCACTTCACAATCAGCTGTTGTAGGCGTTCATGCATATTTTGATATTTTGATTCTGGAGTTTTCACTTGAGGGTGCTTCAGTGCATTAGTTGGTTAGTTATTTATAACTTGCAGCCTTGATCTGTTAGACCGCTAGGGTCTCTGTTGTAGTCTCAACTCTGAAAGGTTCTGGGTTCGTTAAAATTTCGAATAGCCCCGTCACCTTGGGTGTGTGCGAGTTTGGCTGTTGCCACCGGATGTTCTAATCGATTGTGAGCCTTAGTGACAGTCAGTGTCCTGAGTAGTTACTGGAGTAATCATCTTTGGTGGTAAAAATAATTTAAATTCTCTGAGTAATAGAGTGTTGATAGCTTGGCAGTTTTTTTAGTGCGAGGTTCCAATGTGGTTAGGTGCGAGCTGGATTTATGGATTTATTTTGAAGATTTTAATTGCTTCGTGCCTTTTGAGATGTAACATCTGTCACTTCTGTGATTTGTAATTCTGAATAAATTAGTTTTGATATTCTGGGAGAGATTTTATTGGCGTTAGCATTTGGTGAGATACAGACACGTGTTGTTAGTCAAGGAGGTTGTGAATTTTGAGATTTTAAGTAGCTTCGTGAAGTTAATGTTTTAAGAACGTTTTGATGACAGTGGTGAGTTGAAGCATCATGGGTTCGATTTGAGTGTGGTCATAAAGTGTCACCCGGTATTTGGATGGTGAATATTAATGGTAGGTGACACACGTTGTTAGTTGGAGACGTCTGTAGTCTGTGGTAACGCCACGTAGAGAAATTTTCGGGGTTGTGATTGTCTGTGTTGTGTGATTGGAAGGTGAACCACGTGCACTTGGGTGTGTGTGACGTTTAGTGGGTGCCCTACCTTGTGTCGAATGTGTATTTATGTTTTGGTAATGTGTTGTACTGTCATCTTCTGAGGCGGCCATGACTTTGTAGGGGAAGATGTTAATTACCCTCTGTGGGGTCGTGTGTTGACCGGAGGGGGAGCTCAGGTACCGAGCTGATTTTGTCGTGATGGCCAGGGTTTGGTGGCGCAAGAGTGATGTTCCTCCCGGTGTCATAAGGGAGAGGACCTGTCATGTGAAGGACAGGGCGGTGTTGGTTTGTGTAGTGTGTGAATGACAGTGCATACTGTTTTAATAATTCACGTCAGATTGTGAACTGCAGTCCTCGTGCTGTTTTCCTGGTTCGCAAGTTGTCCTATGGAATTTAGGGTTATTTATGTTTTGTGTTGTCGCCGGGAACAGAGCCCGTAGGCAGTTATGGAGTAGGAGACGTTGTGTGTCACCGGGAACAGTGCCCGTTGGCAGTTATGGAGTGGGAGAAATATCGGGGTGACAGCCCGATGGAATTTAGGGTTATTTATGTTTTGTGTTGTCACCGGGAACAGTGCCCGTTGGCAGATATGGAGTGGGAGAAATATCGGGGTGACAGCCCGATGGAATTAAGGGCATTCTTATTATTAAAGTGTGAATGTGTGTGTGTGAATTATGTGGGTGACGTGGTTTTTCCTTATTTTTTGGGTCTTGCTGCTAGTGTGCTTGCGTGATAGGATGTTGTGGTCTCTGTTCCTCCTGTCCTTGGAGGCCACTGAGGGCAGTGTGGGTCAGGAACATGTAAAATTGAGCAAGACATGTAATTTGTGTTTGTGTGCATATCAAAACGAGCTCTGTGTGATGCCTTCGGTGCGGTAGGTAATTTTGTAATGTATTAACTTGAGCGGTGTCACGGGCGGTATAGTAAATGTAGTTCTGATGGAATGCCCCGTGCGGCATGTTAATGTAATTGTCATTGTGAATTTTGGAAATAGTTACGTGCTGTCCTGATTTCGTGAAGTCGCAGAAAAATGGTCCTTCGGTTTTGTTAAAGTAAATTCATTCTTGAAAAATTGTTTAAAAATTTTGGTGGGCAAGTTTGTAGGTGCCTTTGATTTGCATATTCTAAAGAAAAATTCTGGGTTCTGTACAACTTAGTTAAATTTTAGTTATTCTTGCTAAGTATTGTAGTGAACTTTCAATTAAGCTTGTTAACGTCAGTCATATCGTATAGTTGGTTGCCCCTTTCGTGTGTTTTTCGTACTTCGGTGGACCTTTAATTATGCCCTGGACACTATCTCTTTGCGCAGACCTTGTTTGAAGCATCAAGTATCCCTTGTGATTTGAAAGACTCTTAAGTGAACTTCGATGGCACACTAATGCTTCGTGTGATGTTTTTTTTTATCCTTCCTGGGATAACTTCAGCTGTTATGGGCTGGTTGGCTGGCCTGGAACGATTGTTCCCTCTAAGGGAACTGTATTTGGACCATACGCTGCTGTTCTGATGTGTGTTTCAGTGGTCACTATGTGGGACGTGTGCCACCAATCTGGGCCCAGTTTGGAGGTACCATCTAGGTCCCATGGCATCATTCTACCCGAAGAGATCTACTTCAAGGTCCGCTGGCGGGATTGGAGTAGCCTCTTCAGCTGCCAAGAGACCAGCTGGACACCATCACCCTGTTCATCATCCCCCCATCGTCTTCCTTTGGAGGAGGAGGATGTACCAATTTTGCAAATCGGTACATGTTCATCTTATCTTCAAGACGCAGCAGGAGGTCCAGGTCTGACCAGATTATCACGAGAGCATACACCAGGGCCCTTCTGAGAATTCCATTCACCAAGTTGGCGTCTGGGTACTGGTGAAATGAGTTCGCCTAGCCCTTTCCGACATGATTTGTGCCCTTGTGTGTGCGGTCACCTAAAGGTTTATAATAAATGGAAAAGAGGGATAAGTCAAGCTTTGATCCGTGAACTTTTGAAAGGTGAACAATTCCTGTCAGTTTCATTCGCCAAGCCTTCTGCCAGGATTTCTGCCCTTCGTGCGAACTGTCACTTAAAGTATTATCCGTGATAGACACTCGTCAAGAGAGAGAATCGAGCCTTGTGTCTGCAAACTTTGGAAAAGCGAACATTACTGTCAGCTGCATTCGCCAAGTTTTTATTCTGAGAAAGATCTTACAAAGGACATTGTGTAACACCTCGACTCCTAGAAGGTTTCTACGCAGTAACCTGCATGAGCTGATATTCTATAGTACCCACTCAAGACCTTGAACCCTGGCTTTTGTTTTGGCCGGTTGTGCAACTAGTCGCAGTTGGTACTACTGGAGGGATGTGGTGGGGATACGCTGATATACAAGGGTGGAATCGGTGACTCAAGAGAACAGTACGAGACGAAGGTTGGTGACGGAAGGACTTAAAAGCGATCGCCTCCGGGGGAACTAACAGCCAGTTCCTCCGGAGGGCTGTAATAAAGAAGGTGGTATAAACTTTTGATTAGAAGGGGCAACCTTTCGGTGGAACACTAAACTGTGTCATTTTGCTATGTCGTTAAGGCCATGTGACGATGGACCGTATTTTGAGCGGACTGACATTATTATTTTTAGTATGTAATATTTTGGAAGGGTTGGTACAATTTGGGTGGTACCTTTATATGTAATCACTGCAGAGTGGATTATTATCGCCCTATTTCCCGTTAGCTGGATGGGAACCTCGTGGGTTTTAATTCTTGGTCAGACAGCCTTGACGGGACGGTCAATGCTGGACTGTGGAGGTTGTCAGACCATTCCGTTCCACTAAGGGGCGTTTCGGTTGTTTGATGCAGCATTGTTTTTTGAGAAGGCATTGCCTTTCTCATGTTGTTTTTTTTTCTTCCTTTCCGGATCCATTTTGAAATTCATGTTTTAACCTCAAATGTAACTGTGCAATCTTGCCAAGCGGCCAAGTGTCTGGTTTGTTTAAACTAAGTCATTCATTTGTGTTTAATTAGATCATATTTGTCAGTTAGTTAATTAAGTGGTGGACGGGTGTCCCTTGTAATTGTTTTATTTTACTGCTCAATACATGTTAGCTTATTTCGATTTGTCATATTATTTATTGCATGAAGTCACTAGGAAGATTATTCCCCCTTTCATTCTTCATCTTTGGCAGGGTCAATTTAATACGGCCTGCTGAGGTACGCATTCAGCGTTCCACCCAACAAGCTGGTCTTGACATTGGTTTCGTCCCGCCTGTTCTCTCTTTTCTAAATCAAATCGGGGATGTTCTTGAATACCAAGCAAATCGGAACATTCACTCCTAGGTTTTATTTGCTGTGAACTCAGCTGGCCTAGCGAGTAATTAAATTAGGCCTTTCATGTTTTTTTATTATTAATTCTGGGTGTGGTAATGTCATGTGATCATTTATTTTTGATATGCTAATATTATTATTATTATTATCATTTTGGCCTATAAACAGGGTATGGAGGGACGAGGCTAACTGTTACAGTTTCCACTAATTACACTTGTGTGAAGCTAAATTATATGTTAGATTTGACTGACGCTCTTAGGTTCCAATGTTCGTCGCCAGGAGCCGATTGCGGTGGCATCTAGTAACCAAGTTCAGGACTAGTTGCTCGTTAACGGTGGCGTTTTGTAGCAAAAGTTCGAACTACTTGAAAATAGAAGGTCTGCAGCCCTTACTTGAATTAATAACAGATAACATACACTTATACGGCCATCACAATTAACATCGGTTATGAGACAGATTCTACACACACCCAAAGTACACGGAGCTACATGACCGCGTTGTCGCTGCCCCTAAACTGAGGAGCCAACCATCCACTTCTATATTGAGCGTGCTTGTCACAATGCGAAGAGGCTTAGCTATGGAAATCAACTATACGAGAGTATACCCCAACGAAGTGGCCAGGAACCGAACCCAGAACTTTTTGAAATAAAGCCTAGCTTCCAGTTCACTTAGCCACAAAGCAGAACAATTTTCAAGGTAAATAGACCAAGCCCAGTAGTTTTGATTTGACGTAAACAGGTAGGTCCCGTTGATTATGATTGCAATGTTAAGAACGACGTTAAACTGTGAGATTTAGTGGCACGCATTCTGGTATGTCACCACTGAGGTTCAAGTTCAATCACCGGCTCTGTTACGAAATGGAATTCTGTCGGAACGGGGTACATTCTCCCTCATAAGGTAAAACATAAGGAAGGTGGGTTCGATTTCAACCTCAGTCAACCTAGATATGCTTTTTCCCCGTGATTTCTATACTTCAAGTAAGTGCCGATAAGGCTTATAATTGAAAGTCATGGCTGCATTTTCCCAATCCTTGCCTCCATGTCAAATACAGACATTAAAAAAGACACCACAATAACAAAGGTTACCAGACCAATTCTACACACACACACACACGTACAGGAGATATTGTGAACTGCTGAAATATATTGTATGGACGTCGTTAGATTGTTCGATATATAGGCCATAAGCCTATTTGCCAGAGGATGAATATTCTAATAAAAGATCGTAATACCAACGTTACGAACGTTAAAAATCCTTCAGTATGCCTTCCTTCCTAGGGGAAGTAAAGTCGGCGGTCCCATGTCATAAATTTATGGCATGTAAAAGATCCTTACAGAGACTAAACGTGTGTGGAGCTAAATTTCTAGGTTAGATTTCGTTGGAACACTCTATCAAAGTTCTAACCATCACCACTAGGTATCATTGACATCTGGTAGCGAAAGTTGGAACTACTTGAAATTGAACGGAACGTGTAGCTCACCCTCTGGGTGTCTGCTGGAAGCAGCTACAGCCTCTGGCGAGCCGAACATGTCCATCGGACAGTCCCGGCACTAAAAGCCAATCGATAAATAAATAAAATACCAACCTACATTTTTATTGCTTGATTGGGCCACGAGATATAAAAACGAGATTTTTTAAAAATTGCACAGCCTCCATATTAAGTTCTCATATAATTCAACTAAATTAGTCGTCAATATGTTGAGACTTGTAAGAAGATATATCGTGGCTGTTTCACAGCGCTCGGACAATTACAGTAATTGGCGAGTAAAATCATTTAAATATTCAAATTTCGCGTCGCCATCATTTTGGCTTTGTGCACATCAGGTTATTGAAAGTCCCATGGGTGAATTTATGTTAATAGCCTCTATCAGTATACAAAATTTTAGTTTGTTTGCTGTAATAGGTTTGTAGATATTGAGAACCACCTAAATATAACGGATGGTTGCCATGTTGGATTGTTCTCTATATAGGCCATAGTGTTATGAACTATTAGATGGAGATTATTCAAACCTTCACTTCAATCGCATGAATAGGTCACAATAAATTAAAAATAGTTTTAAAATTTTGCACAGCCGCCATCTTGAGGTTATGAAGAAAAAGAATTAATTTAGATGCGAGTAGATTGAATCTGTTATAAATATTTACCGTACCAAGTTTCACTGTGCTCGGATGATCAAATCGCGAGAAAATTCCATTTAAGCATTTTAAATTCACTTAGACCGCCTTGTTGGCTCTGTACTTTACAGGGTTCTGAGCGTTACATAGGTAAACTTATAATGGGACTCTTTATCATCATGCAAAGTTTCAGGGTGATATCAATGACCGTTGCGGAGATATAAATATTTCCTGCGTCTACCATGTTAGATTGGTGCATTGTATTACAATTCAAAAGGGACGGTCAAGGTCAGACAAAGTAGTAGGAGTTTCATTGAAATCGCTTCGGCCGTTTAACAAACACATACACAAACTGATACTGAAACAGATACTGAAACAGACACAGACACTTAAACATAAACGTAAACGTAAAGTGAAACGGAAACGGAAACGAAAACGGAAACGAAAACGGAAACGGAGACGGAAACAGAAACAAAAACAGAAACAGAAACAGACACAGGCACAGACAGACACTGACACTGACAAAATTGTGTTCTGTATCTCTCTTCCCACCAAAATGCTTTACCTGTTGTGACCCCTTTAATTTCGCGATCTTAATTGGTTACTTTCAACACATCCTCATTTATATTATGCGTAAAATTGTGTTCTGTATCTCTCTTCCCACCAAAATGCTTTACCATGCATTAACCAATTTATGGGTTGCACATCAAATTTACTTGCAACTCCACTGTTACTTGTAATCATACCCCTTTCTGCAGTTCCCTTTCTGCAGTTCCATTTTCTACAGTTCCACTGTATGCTGTCATGAGTTCAATTTCAAAGATTCCGTTACCGCTGTGTCGGTAGGTATATTATGCTACCCTTGCGTGGGCATAGACTATGGCATCTAGTGTCGACCTTTAGAACAAAGTGACAATGTCAGTATAAAAATGCAACTTTCAACAACTCGTATGTTTGCCAAATATTAAGTCATCAGGATGATCCTTAGTTTTCAATGTGTTTCAAACCACACAAATTCATTATAAAATACAACAACGACTCTTTTTTAATACAAACAGGGTTTCAAAGTCTCACCAATCTAAATGTCAAGCTCCAAGGGTCGTTTAACATCTCCCCCTCGGTTCTTCATGTATACAATGGGACTGAGTCGGGCGGTAACAAACCACGTGCAACGTCCCTTCCTAGATTCCCTCTCGCTTTATCTCCAAGCAGTAACTTGTGGCTTTAAATACAATAGTGCAGTCTCACGGACCTACACATCCCATATGATTTAACTAAACTGTATGCAAGATAGGGTATGAAGTTGTTTAAACATTTATTCCTAACCTTAGGATATTAATAACTGGCCTCAACAGGTCCATTTTCATTATATGAAGGAACGAGATTCATCATTCACCGGTCGAATTGCCTAGCCGGCATCTTATTAAATGAAACGGTCAGGCACATCCTACCGCCATCAAAATCCACTCCCAGGAGCTGAATTTATTCAATAGCTAGTTCTCGGTCGATATCAGGTGTCATGCTGAGGTTTCCATTCTTATCCTCCCATAATCCACTGGATTCGAACCCAGAACATTTCATGGCAATCCACAGAGCTAGGGTCAATCACTAATTACGCTCTGGCCATAATAAATATCTCTGTACGCCCAAGGCTATACGAGATTTCACACGTCGAATAGATTACCTGGCTTCCGTCACCATGGTGGGATAATCCCGTCCTTTAATTAGTAAGATAAATCTATCAATTACTCTTACAAGCTTATTCACAAGCTGCAAATTCAATTCTCTATTAAACTCTTGCATTTCCTAGATTCTTGCATATTTATTTCCATTATCATAATATACTCTGATATTAAATTGCTTTGCTTAGCCCTTCATGTATAATATTACTGCTTGGATAGATAAATATTCCAATTAGCATATATATTTTGCTTACAACCATTTTTCCCTGATGTGTATTCATTACTCTTATTCTTATTCTTATTCTTATTCTTATTCTTATTCTTATTCTTATTCTTATTCTTATTCTTATTCTTATTCTTATTCTTATTCTTATTATTATTCTTATTCTTATTCTTATTCTTATTCTTATTATTATTATTACTGACATGAATTACCATAACCGACATAACGTAACCCTTTTCAATAACCGAACATCCGTGTTCGTTACGTTACGTTTCTCTATAACTGAATTGCAATTTTACATTAGTGGTAACGATTTATCTACTCAATGATGTACAAAAACATCTCAACTTGACTAAAATCAACACAACAATACTATATAGAGGTTCTACCTCCTAAAATTGACTCTTATTGGCATATTTTATAAATTTTGAAATAACTCAACATACAGTGGACTATAATTACTACAAAATCATGGTTTTTGGGTATTCACATTGGTTAATCTGGTGGCTCCAACCACGCATTGCTTCCAGTAATGCCCGCCATTATTTGCAAATTAGCAAGGCATTCTTACACTTCTCACACACATTATACATAACTTTTGCCTTACAAAACACACGGCACTTTGCTTTTCCATGTTGACGCTGTTGCTTCCTTATTCACACAACACGTTATAGCACTTGTTACTCTATTAATTTTACATATATTTGACAAATCATCACTAAAATCACACGAATGCTTATGTACATTTCTTAATGGTTGACCTCTCCCCGCAGAATATCAAAAATGCAGGCCCTGTAGATCTATTCTTCACTGCTATCCGCATCTCGATTGAAAGTCTCGATTCTCAGCCTACGTATTCCTAGCGGTCCCCAACTCTGTCTATCAATCTCTATCCTTAGATAAATTTCCTGATATCGCATAAATATGCTTGCATATCGTCCTGAGCATTAATTACATCGGTATTCCTGTGAAATTTCACCAATCGCATAACAAAGTTTATATCTGCGCAGTCCGACATCCTATCATATGTCTAACCAATAGTTTACATACTGCGCTCAACCCTTTTACATTGTACTTGTACAAAATACCACTTTCAATTATCCTACCTTGTATATCACACGGTACATTTCCGGTATGCTCGATGGTAGTCCCTCGTAATGCCGACTATAAACGAGTGGCATGACTGTCCTTAATAATTGTGATTAATAAATGCCTTACTGCATGGCTCTTCATGTTAAAGTCCGAGCGTCCCTTCCTGAACTCGGTAACGTGCATTTCGCATTAGACTGCGGTTCAACTGACTACATTAATCGTTATTAATTCATGCCTGAATGCATGATTATTATGTTGCTGCACTTAAAATGTTAAAGTCTGCGCGTCCCCTTCTTGGACTCCTGCGACGTGCGCTTCACACTCAAGTATGGTTCGACTGACCGCGTCTGTCCTTTCTCTAGCCCTTATATCCATTTGGAGAGAAAAAGTAGACCGAAAATTTCCCTGCAGCGTCATTTTCTCTCTCAGTATGATTCTGGTCTTGAAATAACGTTTTTATGGTTCATTTTTCCTCGCTGATCACAAATCTGTCTGCGTGCTCGAGGATCGATCGGCCAATTAATTAATATTAATTGCCTTTGCCAGCGCTTCCCCACGCCGCGTCATAGGTAAATCCCCGAAGACATGGCTAGATCTCGCCGCTAACCTCAGATCTACTGTGTCACTACGTGTTTCATTAAATCTGCCTCGATTTCAATGTTTAATGGCTTGAAAATTAGCCTCCTGTCTATACATTCACATAGGTGCAATCCTCATGTCTCTGAGTTACTCCAATCACGAGTAATCATTAAATTACTCTGGTATCTCCCCATTCCCCTGGTCTCTTCCTTATGTAACGGGGAATAACTTGACCATATATTACCCTCCTGACCTGCTCCAGACGGCATAAGTAGGTCACAGAGAGTGACACGGCTCCAAGAAACCACGCCCATATTCTAGAGTCATTTTGACAACTGACAAGCGCTCAAACTTTCTGTGCTCAGTCCAGAATTGTATACGCCATACAGCCCAATAATGCAGTATTCTGCTATTATCCCCTGCATTATATTAACAAATAATATCAGAATTAGTTCATATCACAACAGTGGTTTAATATGTATTTTCTCTAGGGGTTTTTATAGCTTAAACTCCCTCAAAAGATCTCGTGTTCGTTCCTTGCTGGAACCTCTATTCTGAGCTCATCTATCTCTGAGATCCACGTTCGTCACCAGTCAGCCTAACACTGTTGGGTTCAGTATTGTTATCCGATCTTTCTGTTATATAGTCTTTGGTCTCACCAGCTACATACTGTCTTCTTTTCATTTCATCATTCGTCCTTATAGGTTGTGTGCTCATTCAATACAATGCATCATATTATGGTGAATGAGAGAAGACACTCAATTACAAATGTTATAAAGAATAACGAAGACGGTAATTGTCTGTCAGGTCATTGGCATATTGTGAGTACAACAACCAGAGTTTATTTACACAGGTTAGAAAGCGAATTGTAAAACATGTTACAGACATGTGGAATAATTATTCTTTCTTTATTGTTGGCAACAGCGATATGTACGAAACTGCTATCAAAACGAGCGATGATTACAAAATGTATATGTCTATGAATGGTGTTCTTGGAGGACATGTTGAGTTAGTCTCTGCTCAAGTTTGCAAAAATGGATATTTATTCGTTGATCACTACTGTCGTATGGAAGGTGGCCGGTTAAAATATATACGTCATCAACAAACGAAGTTACGAGTTGATACATACGCCAGTTTAGCAGACGCCTTGCATGTACGAGAAGAAAATGAAAATCTCAGAGTCGGTCGTATTGTAGTTTTGCAATCTTCTTTTACAGGTAGCCCAAGGAAAATATTGCAAAATTATCAGGATACGATGGCGATAGTGAGGAAGTTTGGAAAGCCAGATTTATTCATTACGTTCACCTATAATGCAGGCTGGCCAGAAATACTTAACAGCATTCATCTCTGGGAAACGGCTAATAATAGGCCTGATATTGAAGTGAGAGTTTTCCATTGCAAAGTTAAGGAATTGCTACGATTGACTAATGTTGAGGAAATTTTCGGTAAAAGCATATCTATATAGAGTGGAATTTCAAAAACAATGTCTCCCGCACATCCATTTACTCTTAACATTAACGGAAGATTGTAAGTTTGGAGAAATTTCTGATATTGACAGTGTAGTGTCAGCCGAAATACCAGATCTCGAGGATGAAGCGCTATACGAGTTGTTAAGGCGTCATATGGTACATGGTCCTCGCGGATCTTTGAATCCTGCTTCAGTCTGTTTGAAAGATGGCGTATGTAAGAAAGATTTCCCTAAACAGTTTCAGGTAGAGACCAAAGGTAATGCCAATTGTTATCCTTCGTATAGGAGAAGAAATAATGGACGGATTATTATAAAAACAATTCGAGAAATTGACATTGAAGTCGATAGTCGCTTCATTGTTCCCTACAATCCATTTCTTTTACTTTACGTGCAAGCTCATATTAATGCTGAAATATGCTCAAGTGTTCGGAGTGTTAAATACATCCACAAATATCTTATATATTAAAATCCACAAGTATGTGTATAAAGGTCATGACTGCTGCATGGTTAAAATATGTCCTGAAGGCGAAACGGTGAACTACGATGAAATTACTTCTTTTCTAAATGCTAGATATGTTGGTCCAACAGAAGCCGCATTCAGGATATTTTCATTTCACATGCATGAACAGTCACATTCTATCGTGCGATTACCAGTTCACTTGCCAAACTTGCAAACTATCTATTTTAAAAATGATAACGCTCCTGATATTTTACTTCAAGCACAGTTGCGCAACACGGAATAACAAGCGTGGTTCAAGTTAAATCAAGATTCGCAAGCCAGCAGTCCGTATATATATCCTGAAACACCAGTACATTACGTCTAGAATACGAGCAACTGCCAGTGGCAAAAAAGAAAAAATGTTTCAAAACTATAGGCAGAATGTATAATGTTTCGCCTACAGAAACAGAATGGTATTATTTACGCCTGTTATTGCTTCACTTCATAGGTGCTACCAGCTTCCAGGATCTACGAACATACAAAGCAGTTGTCTATTCTACTTAAGAAACACCTAAGGAGCGAGGTTTGCTGATTGACGATTCTGAATGGCAGCGTTGTTTGGCAGAAGCGTCACAATTTCAGATCTTCTCAGTTACGACAACTGTTTTCTTACATATGTATCTTTCAGACCCCTTCAAATGTAAGATAGTTATGGGACATTTTCAAGAATTCATTATCAGAAGATTATCTGCAGTTTCACGAACCTAACATTGCATATCAGTTCACTCTTATACATATTTCTAATAAATTAAAGCTCCATGGTCTTCCCATTACTTCTCTCGAATTGCCAGCTTTTATTGATAATTTCCCTCAGACAAATTTACCAACGAATAATCCAAAACTTAATGAGGATCACTTAAGTCGGATGATAAACCAAGCAAATGGAAACCAAACGGTTTAATTACAGAAATTTTGGGGTTAGTACAAAACAGCAATGAAAGGATGAGTAATTCATATTTCATTGACGGTCCAGGGGGCACCGGGAAACATTTCTTTACCAATGCTTGATTCACAGTTGCACAAATTTGGGGTTAAATGTAGTTTCTGTTGCATGGACTGGTATTGCAGCAATGTTACTGCCTCAGGGGCGCACTGTACACCGCCAGTTCAAGTTACCTCTATATTTACAAGAAAGTTATGTATCAGGAATAACAGTTAACAGCAAGGAAGCTTTTTATATTCGTTCAGCAAAACTTATCATCTGGGATGAAGCCTCTATTGCTAATAAGCACGCGTTGATGTGTGTAGATCGGTTGCACAAGGACATCATGAATAAACGACGTGCCTTTCGGAGGAAATATTATCATATTAGGTGGAGATTTTAGGCAGGTATTGTCTGTTGTGCCTCACGCATCTAAAGCAGCATCAGTCCATATGTCAGTAAGGTTCTCTCCTTTGTGGCCATTATTCAAAATTTTTAAACTAAAAAAAAATAATGCGAGCGGATACAGATCAACGTGACTTTGCAAACTTCTTCATACAAATTGGTAACGGTGAATACCCTCACGTCGATGGAGAAAATTCAGAATTAGTCCCACGCTGAAAAATATGTCACGCTTTTCAAAAATAGTGATTTTAGCACCTAAAATTGAACATTGTAAAGAAATCAATGACAAAGATTTAGACCTAATCCCAGGATCATCGAGAACTTACATCATTGTGTATAATTTGATTACTGAAGATGAGAGTGAACTTCTACAATTCCCAATAGAATTTTTAGACAGCATAAGCATAAGTGGATTGCCACCTCATATCCTTCGACTAAAAGAAGGCTCAATTGTGATTTAATTGAGAAATATTAATGTTACCCAAGGTCTGTTGAACGGTACTAGACTGTTGGTTTGGAAGATGCATGACAATTGCTTACACCTGGAAATTATTACCGTCGTAAATGTTGGAAACAATGTCCTACTCCCTCGCCTTGACCTTACGCCATCAGATACTTCTATACCATTTTCCTTCAATAGGAGGTAGTTTTCAGTACGTTTCGCTTTTTGTATAACAATCAATAAAGCTCAAGGTCAACCACTAGATCAAGTAGGCATTTATTTACCTCAACCGGTGTTCAGCCACGGATAACTTTACTGTATGCCACGCTATCGCGAGCAAAATCCTTTCATGACGACAAAGTTCAAATAGAACCAAAAGGCAAGCGAACAGCAAATGTCGAATGGATGGAAGTACTATTAGAATTTTGAAACGAATGTTGCGGATGAGCACAGACCTCAGCAAACGGGGCACAGATTAAATAAAAATTATACAAGGACGTCCGCATCCCTAATACGATAACTGTCCTGTAGTAATGGTTAAAAAAAGCCATTGTCCTACATCGGTAATTACTATCCTACATCCAGTTATTTCATTCCCTCAGTTCTATAACAAAGATATACTCAATCAAATTTACAGCTTAATAAATATTAATTCCTTCTCTGTGAGTTATCTTTTCATTTCCCATTAATCGCCTTTTCTTACTATTCTATCTGAAGGGGTGGCGGCGATAGCTGTCTTTACAGAGTGGTGCAAATTATTAGATTTGATGTCAGTTTTACAAAATTGCATTTTTACTTTTCACGGTTTAATGCACTAAGTATGTTTACAAGGCGATGAAATTACTTCAAATGTTTAACCAAGACTCCTAATTATATTTTCATATAAGAAACTCAAATTAAAATGATTTTTTTAGAATTGCCACTAACAGAGGAGCCTTGCAAATGCAAAATGCCACACGTTTCGTTTTTATTACTTCACTCTACTTTACGTGTGAACTTAGAACGGAGGGATTTGGGGTCTTTTAACTGATGAACGCTATTGAACTATTCAAAGATTCATAAACTCTGCATTGAAATCACATGACTCGAATTCTTAATTCAATGAAAAATTGAAAATGGACCCAGCTCAGATATCCCTCGGAATCCAATAATATGAAAGTTTCCAGACGCAATTCCTTATGGGAAAGGAGGAGAGGAAACACTACTAAGTAGGACAACAAACGAAGTTGGTCAATAAAATTATTTTGAATAAAAGTAATTACGACTAATTAAAATTATGTATTTAATTCTATTAATTTGCACACCTCTATATGTTAACCAAGAGTTACATCTCTAAATTCAAATATAAGAGACCCATCTTTTATTTTAAATTTATACCATTGTTCATAAGTAGACAAAACACCAAATTGTACCGCTGTAGCCTTAAATTGTGTGGATATCTCTATCTACTTAGTATAAAACAAAGTTCCCAATTCTTGGATGTAACGGGTAATCTCGAGAGCAAATTGATGGATTTTGATGTGGTTTTCACCAGTCTGTAAAGGATTTCTCGATGAAGGATTAGGTAGAAAAACATTTATTTATGACCAAAAGAAGCCGAGAATTTTTGATTTCACTGAATTGAGTTGAAGAAAAACCTAACGTCCATGTGTCTTTAAAAAAAATCTATATTCTCTGAGAATTGTTCAGCATGAAAAGTTCTGCAAGAAAGTCCGCGACTGCTCCACCATCGACCACTGTAAATGCTTTTACGTTTTCATTTCTTCCAGCCATCTCCATTCAGTGGAAATTTAAATTACTAGCTTCAGAGTGAGTTTACGAGCTGGAGAGCGACCTATCACCCTAGCTTCAGCCAGCGTCAAACTGCCGAGTCGTGTCGAGTTAATTCTTCAGTGAAGAGTATAGCTTATGTGTTTGGAGTTAGCTGTTCACCTCGGCCTGACGTTCGTGCGCCTTTTAAGCTTACGCAGGGTAAATAGTGGGACACACAAATAGAGGACAGGAAGACACCCACACATTTGATCTCATAAGTCTACTTCATTATTTACCCAAAAGCGACGGTACCGTTAATGTCTGTTCAGGTCACTAGCATGAAGACATGCAAATGTCATATGGACAGAAATGCTGTAGGATTGTTGAAGTGAATGCTGCGGAGCAGCACGGGTCTTCTAGTAATAATAATAATAATAGGCACTGTAGGTGGTGGGCCGATAATCTAGATGTTAGGCCCCTTAAAACAACAATTATCATCATCATCATCCGTAGGTGGTTATTTAGACTCTCCTGTGCCAACTCAAAATTATATCGATTTTCCTTTAACGAGCGATGAGCTCTAGTCATCAAAATGGATATGGATGTGTTTCAAGAGCGCTCTCGACAAGTCATTCAAGTTCTGATCCTTCAAATGCTGGCTGAAGTTAGTTAACTGTGTGTCTCACTATTCGTGCATTGGGACTTGATGATTTATACTCCAGCAAGTTCCTGATAACTTCAACACATAAGGGATCTACAGTATTCCAGAGCACTCTATCTGTAGATTCAATCAAGTTACTTTACAGAACCTGATTGATGGTGGTGACTATTCATTTAAGTGGTGTAACAGCTAGCTCTGGGTAGATTATTAGCTTGGGAATAACCTAACCCCCAAGGGAAGATGATGAAGAAAAAGAAGTGGGTTTCGGACTGGAGGAAAAGGATGGAGAAATAGGAAGAGAGTTTGACATAAGTTATAACTAAGAGTTCTTGCTCGAATGCAACAAGTGTTGAACACCCTATCAATGGATTTATTTTTATTAAAGAGGGCATAGACCTAGGAAGAGTAAGGGAAGACAGGATCTTGCCTAATAGTTCTTTTAGAGAAATGATAAATCAAAGGACAAATCTTTAATTTATTTAACAATGTAAAAGGAAGTAGTTTTTGTAACAAATATATAATTATGATTTTTATAAGCAATTGGGGTCTCAGACCTCCGAAAACATCTAAAGCTTGCGCCAGCCAATTGATAATTCTTTTGGTTTTAAGCCTTTTATATGCTTTAAAATCTTCGTAAGGTTTTGAAATGGCTAAGATGAATAAATGAAAAATTTAAAGATAACTGACGTAATTAACGTTAAACAATAAATAAAGTACAAGGTGTGTACTTTAAGGATTTCTAGATAAGTATCTTAGAAATAATAACAACTTCGAAAGCAACAACAACAAAAAACAGGAAGAAATGAAATAGAAGTTTCTATAACTTCTTGTATTAATACAAAGCTGCGTGGGTAGATTATACATAGAAAATTATGCAATTAGGGCAGGTCACTTATTGTGAAACCTGAAGAGAACAATTGAAAGGAAGTTTCTAGAACTCCTATGTTTAAGTAGGGATCACGAGAAAAGTGGGGCAAGTTTCCCTTTCGTGAAACCTAGAGATAACTCACTTTTCAGTAGAAAGAATTGGATTCCATCATTAGAAGGGAGAAACGATATAATTTAAGGCCTGTACTAGACACGAAGTTTTACAGACACTAATTCGTTATACATGGAGCAAATAAGGGAGGGCACTTATGTAGAGTGACACCTCATTGAAAATAGACCTAAAGTAACAATTTTATTATTTTGGTTTGTTAGTAAAGGGTTTGGGAAAGATCAAATGGGATTGTGGAAAAGTGTTCATGGCCGTATGTATTGTACTCGGACGAGCGCGACGCGGATGAAAAGTTGAACAGGCACTGTTTTCACTATAGTCTGTTGATATAGTTGAAGAGTTCACTGTAGTAGCACAAAACGTTGATGGCAAAGAAAGTTATTGCAATGGTGGAAAATAACTAGTTACACTAGATTTGCGAGAGTCTATTGCTTGAAAAACTTGTAGGTTATAGTTGACTGCACCAGAAAAATCCCAACGGAGGAAGAAAAATTAGATATCGATTAGCAGTTCATAAGGAAGATTCATTAGTTTGAAAAAGTATTCTCATATCTGAGTGGAAAGTACATGACAGTATAACTGGTAGATAGAGTGCGGGTTCTGGAAGGTTCCAGAGCAATGATGACTTGTTTAAATTGGGTAGAGTATCCCTCGGCGGAACACAAGATTATATAGACAGTGGGTATTTTGGAAATATCCCTCGATGTGAGATAACATCTCAGAAAATATTTCATATTGAAAGTTAGACTTGATAGTTTGAGTTTGATCAAGAAGATCTCTAGAAAGCAGTTATTTTCACATAGCAACTTTCACTGTCTATAAAATCCAAATAAATGCATTGAGCCTTTTAAAAGCGATGAGAATGAGGATAAATCACGAAGTAGGTACTTATCTTTGCTTCATGAAGAAGGCGATGTTGCTGTTGACGGTTGATACTAAAACTTGAACATGGCGTCGAGTTTAAAAGTTTGCCTCTAGAGTTGAGGAGGCGAGCTTTAGTTAAGCTCTAACTGACTGGATTGACTTCCGACGTACAAGTGAAGGCTGCTAGACGCAGAGAAAGTACACTGGCCTAGACGGCATGTCCAACAAGAAGTTGAGTGCACTTGAGAGGGTGAGCGGTTGCTCACTGCACGGAGACAAGTCGAGACGAAGTGTAGAAGTGAACGAGCGAGCGGGCTGCGCGCGCGGAGAAGCGAGCAGTAGGAGGAGGCGAGAAGAGGGGGAAGCGGGCGAGTAAGGGGAGGAAACAAAGAGGTTATACATAAACATGAACAAACTTTACAAAAACAAAATTCTTCTTGGAGCGGTGTCTTCATGGAGTAGTTGGTTGTTGAAGAACACGACGCCCTGCGGATTAATGTAGAAGTCTTCATGGCTTGAAGCAATGGAAGTTCGGAAGGCAGCGATAGGACGCTGACAGGCTGGTTCAACGGAATATGCGTTTCTGTAAAAAGCTTACAGAAATAATTGAACAAATGCACGGTGCAAACAGGAGGTAACAGTTTGATGTTGGTGTGTGCGGGAAAGAAATGTAAATAAATGGACTGATATAAAGTAATGAAGAACAGCAATAGCTAATTCTTTCTTTCCGTGTATTTCCAAAAATACACCATGTTGGGGGACAACAGCAAACACCAGCAAAGAACAAGAACACAATATGAAAGAGGTTTTATAATAAACACATTGGTAGTAGAGATCATTCTTTCTCTGACTCTTCCCTTCCCTCCTGGGTAACAATCGGTCATTACGCCAAAGATCTATGCTAGAGGGTGAAAGGGAAAAGGGGAAGGACATATGAGGAACTGACCCGGTGTAAATGGAAGCAAGTTATCAGGGTTATTAGAATGCGGGGGCGACGGGTGCGAATTAACAACGCTGTCAATCACAAAGTAGCTAGAAGCTGCGAGAAATAAAGCTCTAGTGAAGATCGCGACAAGATGCGAATGGAGAGTTAACAACTTTAAACAAAGCGTATAGAAACAAGTACATCGATTAAGGATAAGAATATACCAAATAAACAATGGAACTATGTGAGTAGAAGGCAAGAACGCCATAGGTAACAACAATCTAGTAGCCATGAACAATGATCTTAAGTTTTAATAAGCATCAAAAGGGTTAATCAGAAAAATACTTAAGTCATCAATAAACGTAACGTAACAAGCATACATGCAAAAACACATCGAGTGTAACGATGAGAGAAAACAAGTTTGTTTAACAATGAACAATAAAAGTGCAAAATATGTAAGCGGGGTGCAATACATGAGCGCATAAAAAATATGCAACGATGTTATGAAACAAGGATCGAAACAGCTATAGGATACGAGTGTGAACAAGTGGGAAAGATAGGTAAGAACGACCTTGACCCACATAGTACAGCGAGATAACGAATACAAATATCTGAAAGAGTCCTTGACCAGAATAAGTTTATTTTGGTAAGGAGGTGAGCAGCTTCTGAAATTACGGGAGCAACTCGCAAGACAATGGTTGGCAGTCAGCCAAAGTTGAGATAAGGAAAACTTACTCTGACCTTTGTCAAGCATAGAGGAAGTAAACGGCAGCTTGGCCTTACCCGAGCTTGTATACAAACGAGATTGACAAACAAGCAGTTCAAAATAAACAAACAAAGCGAGTGCAATCAGCCGAGACTTAAAGCGGAATTTCAAGTAACACGGCATGCAGTCATCCGTAGCTTGGGCGTGAAAAAACAATTTAAAGATATATGAAATAAAGCAAGTAATCAATATCGCATAATTTTGAGGATCATGGAATCCGACAATTTTCAACAGAAAAAAGCTTAATTCTTCTGAACGAAGAAGAGAAGCTGGGACATTGAGAAGGAGTTTATGCATAAGAATAGTTATTCTAGATGCGAGAGAACTCAGATTTTCAAGCGGTTTCTAAAGCGGCTTCCGAGTGTGAGGAAGAGAGAAGGAGGTGGCCATGGCCATCCTACTAAATAGCGAGTGAAGTGAAACATAGCTTACAGCGAAATGATGGTGACTGATAGCCATGGTTTTACACAAGGGGAAGATAGTTTTCGACAGAAAGTTTAAACAATTACCTGCTGCAAAAAATGACATTAGGAGGTAAACTAAGTGACCCAAGGCGAGGCGAACTTTAATTGCCATTTTGTGCGGAAATAAGGCAAAACCATTTAAACAACTTACAAAGGTGACGTAGTTGTTTAAAATGAGTCATCGTTTCGGCAAGTGTTTTTCAAATGTATCGAGATCGGAAACATAAGTATTCTCTTTTTCAGAAAAGGGATTTGAATCGGCAGTAACAAAATGACATTGCGATTTGGTTTGAAGACTGGGATGTTGTATTTGACCAGTAATGACCCAACCAAAATCGGTGTCTCTGGCGACCACGTTTGAAGATAGCCTACGGGTTTCTTTATGAAGGCCATTCCAGAAAATATTGGCACTGAAAAGTATATCAATGGGGACTTGAGCATTAAACTGAGGATCAACTAACCTTAAATGCGAAGGAATCTTTAAACCGGAAGTATTAATAGAGCTGCTAGGAGTGTCCTTGCCAATACTGGTAAGAATGAGACAGTTTAAGTTAAGATTGGTGTTTCTTTGACAAATGTCTCTGATTTTCAATTTTGAAAATTGCAAGGCTTGAGTTTTCAAATTGCCAATGCCGGATACATTGATGGAAGTAGGTGATGAAGAAATACCTAGTTTTTTAATTAATGATTGCGAAACAAAGTTGTGAATTGAAGCGAGGTCGAGAAGACCGCGGGTTCAAAACCAATTTCCAAATTTATCTTGGATTTCGAATTGTACAGTGGACAAAAGGACTTGCGCACTGTGAGAAGTTTCGGCGTTAGAAATGCAGGTTTGTTCGGAGCTGCTCTGCATGGAGTTTGAAGAAGCAGGTACTAGTGACCTCGATTGATCATGAAAGTGCAATAAAGAAAGATGCGGTCTTTGGAATGAAAACAGAGGTTGGAAAACGTACAATTAGATGCAGAATGCTTAGGTGACAGGCAGTTATAGCAATATTTATTATTGGAGACAAACTTCCTTCTGTCTTCAACAGACAATTCTTTAAAGGATTTGCACGAGTACAAAGCGTGAGAAACCTCGCAGAATGTACATTTTAAAGATTTGTTGAGCGGCCTAATATGTTCTCTTGGTCTGTTGAAAGAAGCAGAACGGGTTTGCTTGTTCTCGACAGATGGGTACTGATGACCATTTGAAGAGACAAGTTTTTCATCCAGAATGTCACACTGATGACTCGTTTCGACATTTTCGCACTGAAATGAGAGTGATGTAAGGACTTGGCACCGGCTGTTCAGAAACGAGATTAAGTGTTCGAAAGAATGCTCATCCTTGCGAGTGAGTTCGATTTCCCAAGCCTTTAATGTCGAAAAATCGAATCTGGATGTAGCTAGACGAATAAGGATGGTGTCCCAAGTTTGGGCTGGCTGCTTGAGTTGATATAACGCTCTAACATGTAATTGTATGGGGTCTAACAGGTCTCTTAAAGAGGTGACGTCATTATGTTTTATGACTGGCAAGTTGAACAAGCAGCGAATGTGGCGAGCAACACACAAACGCACATTACCACATCTCTCTTTAAGGAAATTAAAGGCGATGTGGTAGTTATCTGCGCTTAAAGGCAGTGACTCAACCAAGACCAAGGCCTGGCCTTCCAAGGAACGAACGCAAGAAATAGAACTTGTGGATATCGATAATGCCTGTGTTTTCATGAATAAGTGAGCAGTAAATTTCGTATAAGGAATACCATTCACCTTCCTGGCCTGAGAAGTGATGTAGGCTTATCTTTGGAAGCTTGCCACGGTGGGTGAGTGGATAGCGTGTCGGTCTACTAATCCCCAAGATTGCAGGTTCGCCCCTGACCGTGGTAAGTGATTTTTGAAAGGCGGCAAAAATACGATACGCATGTCTAACGATGTTGGCATGTCAAAGAACCCATTTGAATTCAGTAGGCCGAGTTCATAATGGCAAAATTAATCTCGGGAGTTTCCGCCAGCACAAAGTTCCTCATTTCTCTACTAGAAAGCGCTATTGTGTTCAAGGAGATTAGATATCTAACATCTAACCTCCTTGACTTTCATAGTCAAGGAACTACGAAATTCGACATGCAAGTTACCCTCTGGGTGTCAAATAGCAAAGCTTGCACGAGGCACCCGAGGCCATACGATATTATATCTTTGGAAGTAAAGGTTTCGGTTTGTCCTTAAGAACTGAAGCGGGTGCGAACTGGGCCGGATTGATGACCCTAGTGTCTGGTTCTGAGATACTGCGGATCAGTTGGTGGGCCTTAGTGATCCCTTCAAAATACAAGGATTCAACCTCGTACCGATCCGATTGAATTTCTGGGCAAGCGGATTCAATGTCGGTTTGAATTTGATCATAGTAATCCTAGGACCGTTCGTACAACTTAAGGCGTTGTGTCAAGACGTCTAGATCACAATCGGCGTGATTTATTTTGTTAATGAAATTTCTAAATCTGGTGAGTTGCCCTTTGTAGGAAGAACGTCTGGCAATGAGAGTTTCATACTTTTCAGTTGGCATAATGAAATGGGTAAATTGAAGTGAAACTTACGAAACTGTAGCGAGATTTTGAAAATGCTGTCAGGTTGGCAGCAGAAGACAGGTTGCAAGTAAGACAGGCTGAAGAAGACAGGAACGACCTCTATCACCTTCACCAGCTTTGCACTGCGGAGTTATAGATGAAAAATTCAAAGAAGATATTAATGATTTGCAAAATATTATCAAATGGACTTTGAGCTATAAATAACGAATAGATTCTCATAAAACGACTCTGAGAAATGGACTCTCCCGGGTTTCTGGGACCAAATTTTGGGTAGATTATTAGCTTGGAAATAACCTAACCCCCAAGGGAAGATGATAAAGAAAAAGAAGTGGGTTTCGGACTGGAGAAAAAAGATGGAGAAATAGGAAGAGAGCTTGACATAAGTTATAACTAAGAGTTCTTGCTCAAATACAACAAGTGGTGAACACCCTATCAATGGATTTATTTTTATTAAAGAGGGCATAGACCTAGGAAGAGTAAGGGAAGACAGGATCTTGCCTAATAGTTCTTTTAGAGAAATGATAAATCAAAGGACAAATCTTTAATTTATTTAACAATGTAAAAGGAAGTAGTTTTTGTAACAAATATATAATTATGATTTTTATAAACAATTGGGGTCTCAGACCTCCGAAAACATCTAAAGCTTGCGCCAGGCAATTTATAATTCTTTTGGTTTTAAACCTTTTATATGCTTTAAAATCTTCGTAAGATTTTGAAATGGCTAAGATGAATAAATGAAAAATTTAAAGATAACTGACGTAATTAAATTTAAACAATAAATCAAGTACAAGGTGTGTACTTTAAGGATTTCTAGATAAGTATCTTAGAAATAATAACAACTTCGAAAGCAACAACAACAAAAATAGGAAGAAATGAAATAGAAGTTTCTATAACTTCTTGTATTAATACAAAGCTGCGTGGGTAGATTATACATAGAAGATTATGCAAATAGGGCAGGTCACTTATTGTGAAACCTGAAGAGAACAATTGAAAGGAAGTTTCTAGAACTCCTATGTTTAAGTAGGGATCACGAGAAAAATGGGGCTAGTTTCCCTTTCGTGAGACCTAGAGATAACTCACTTTTGAGTAGAAAGAATTGGATTCCCTCATTAGAAGGGAGAAACAATATAATTTAAGGCGTGAACTAGACACGAAGTTTTACAGACATTAATTCGTTATACATGGAGTAATTAAGGGAGGGCACTTGTGTAGAGTGACACCTCATTGAAAAAAGACCTAAAGTAACAATTTTACTATTTTGGTTCGTTAGTAAAGGGTTTGGGAAAGTTCAAATGGGATTGTGGAAAAGTGTTCATGGCCGTATGTATTGTACTCGGACGAGCGCGACGCGGATGGAAAGTTGAACAGGCACTGTTTTCACTATAGTCTGTTGATATAGTTGAAGAGTTCACTGTAGTAGCACAAAACGTTGATGGCAAAGGAAGTTATTGCAATGGTGGAAAATAACTAGTTACACTAGATTTGCGAGAGTCAATTGCTTGAAAAACTTGTAGGTTATAGTTGAATACACCAGAAAAATCCCAACGGAGGAAGAAAAATTAGATATTGATTAGCAGTTCATAAGGAAGATTCATTAGTTTGAAAAAGTATTCCCATATGTGAGTGGAAAGTACATGACAGTATAACTGGTAGATAGAGTGCAGGTTCTGGAAGGTTCCAGAGCAATGATGACTTGTTTAAATTGGGTAGAGAATCCCTCGGCGGAAAACTAGATTATATAGACAGTGGGTATATTGGAAATACCCCTCGATGTGAGATAGCATCTCAGAAAATCTTTCATATTGAAAGTTAGACTTGATAGTTTGAGTTTGATCAAGAAGATCTCTAGAAAGCAGTTATTTTCACATAGCAACTCTCACTGTCTATAAAATCCAAATAAAAGCATTGAGCCTTTTAAAAGCGATGAGATTGAGGTTAAAACATGAAGTCGGTACTTATCTTTGCTTCATGAAGAAGGCGATGTTGCTGTTGACGGTTGATACTAAAACTTGAACATGGCGTCGAGTTTAAAAGTTTGCCTCTAGAGTTGAGGAGGCGAGCTTTAGTTAAGCTCTAACTGACTGGATTGACTTCCGACGTACAAGTGAAGGCTGCTAGACGCAGAGAAAGTACACTGGCCTAGACGGCATGTCCAACAAGAAATTGAGTGCACTTGAGAGGGTGAGCGGTTGCTCACTGCACGGAGACAAGTCGAGACGAAGTGTAGAAGTGAACGAGCGAGCGGGCTGCGCGCGCGGAGAAGCGAGCAGTAGGAGGAGGCGAGAAGAGGGGGAAGCGGGCGAGTAAGGGGAGGAAACAAAGAGGTTAGACATAAACATGAAAAACTTTACATAAACAAAATTCTTCTTGAAGCGGTGTCTTCATGGAGTAGTTGGTTGGTGAAGAACACGATGCCCTGCGGATTAATGTAGAAGTCTTCATGGCTTGAAGCAATGGAAGTTCGGAAGACAGCGATGGGACGCTGTCAGGCTGGTTTAACGGAATATGCGTTTCTGTAAAAAACTGACAGAAAAATGAACAAATGCACGGGGCAAACAGGAAGTAACAGTTCGATGTTGGTGTGTGCGGGAAAGAAATGTAAATAAATGGACTGATATAAAGTAATGAAGAACAGCAAAAGCTAATTCTTTCTTTCCGTGTATATCCAAAAATACACTAAGGTCAACTGACCCTAAGGATAGAGACGATAATGAAAACGAAGCAACCGCAGCAACGATATCAACGTAAATCTAAACAAATATTTCAAGCCATCAGCATGGATGCTGTGCCTATTTTTATCTTACTTGCGATTGCAAAAATTAAAGTAGACTTATGAGATCTATATGGGACAAAAGTTCGTGTGTGTGTGAGTGTGAGTGTGTGTGTATGTCACTCCACCTCCCCCCCCTCCCCCTCTATCAATTCAAACATGACGAAACCAAATCGAACAAACTTTGATACAAAGGACAACTCAATGTCATATTGTATATCGCCACCATCATAACGAAAAATAAATGGTGGCCATCCAAATGTTCCATGCTTAAATCATATTACGAGTAACCTAATCATCCGATCACTACCAAATTTTGCCACAATATACCTTAACGTGGGAAGTGCCTTTTGCTCAAATGGTTTCAAGATGGCGGAAGTATGAATCATGCCTTACTGTTACTTACGATTCACCAAATCCTCTTATCGTAAAACAGAGTGGTTTAAACTGTCCTCAAAGAGGTGACTCGTAGAATATTAGCATTTCATAATGGAATATTGTTACGTGCCACCCCTACTGGCACTTTCGTTAACTGGATTACGGTGGATAGAAGCACAAAACAATGGTCCTTTTAAAGAAATAGTAATTTTATTGCAGGTCTTAGCACAATAAACAGATACAAGCAATTAGTATCCCGCTCTAGTTCCTCTCTGACTGGGAATACTTCCCTCTCACTCTCTCGAGCAGAAGTCCGTTCACTAATGAGGCTGACCTGTGTCTAGCCAGTTTGTCACTCACCGAAATACCTGTACACTCCCTTGAGTACACAATCTACCGTTGGGCTACTTACGAGTCTGCTACACACTGCTCCGCAGGATCGGAAAGAATCTAACTAGGTTTCGCAATTCACACAGCACTTCACTGCATGCAATAGCCTCACTTGTGTTTGGCAAGTCACGTCACCACACTACTGTCACTCAGGTAAAAAAACACGCACTAGCTCAAAAACACTGTCCCTCCCTCGCTTATGAGGCCGCTTATATAGCAGGCTTGTGACTGAATGAATGCTTCTAGAATCGTCCGGGATTCACAGCTTCTCGAGATTTCCATCACTAGCTGGGTCACGAATATTCTGGACCATCCCTTTGTCCTCGCAGTCCGTTGCGTAAGGCGCAGGTAACACACAGAGGCAGAGCATAGCCAGGGGCAGCTGTGACTCACGCGGCGAGGTGACGAAACAAACTCACAGCCGTAACAATATTATACCGTAGCAGTGACAAACAATTCAGGCTGACCATGCCGTATCGTGCTGAGCCGTCCCGTCCCGTTGGGTCAAAATATAGGCTATTGTTTGCTCGCTAGTCCATATTTCATTAACTTCGTAGCTTTATATCCTTCTAGGAATGTACTGAACAAAATAATACAAATTTAGTATCAAATGGTTCAAAAAAACCGGCAGAAAACGCTAATGAAATCATTGATTCCAAGACAAAATATTTCAACACTCGACTACATCGATTAAAATTCGTTGTCCTTGATCCGCGGTAGAGTTTGTTGTTGTTGTTGATTCCTTAAGGGCTTTGCAGCATCATGGTCATGTAGCCCTATGTACTTGGGTGTGTGTAGAAGTCGTCTGATAACCTGTGTAACTGTGATGTCTGTACTAGTGTATGTACTTGTAAATGAGGAAGGATTTGTGTAGGAAGCTGTCCTTGATCCGCGGTAGATTCTGTTGTTTTTTGTTGTTGTTGATTATTTAGGAGCTCTTCAGCATCGTGGTCATTTAGCCCCGTGTGCTTGGGTGTGTGTATAAGATGCCTGATAACCTGTGTCACTGTGATTCGTGTACTAGTGTATGTACTTTTATACGAGGAATGATTTGCGTAGGATGCTGTTGTTTCATTTGAGAGGCTTCTACATCAAGGTCACTTATCCCCGCGTACTTGGGTGAGTATTGAACTTTGTCTGATAACCTATGTTAATGTGATGGCTGTATTAGTGTGTGTATTTATAATTCAGGTGAGGATACAATCAATCAACGTCTAATAAAGCACGTTGTATTTCAATAAACTACTACAACCAACATTCAATTATACTCCTTGGAATGGACAAAGAGTTATAAACACTATACCCATGCATTTAGGAGAATGTAGGCTATTATGTTCCCTACTGAACATCTTGTTTTTATTACAACTCCGTAGACGATGGGTTTCAAGAAATATCCTCCAATTATAAGACAGGTACAGGAACATACTTATTCAAGAGACAAATACAGGGCGCCAGGCAATGAACTCCGCAGTGCCTACAAGCTGCTGCGAGAGATTACGTCACCAGTTACGTTGGCAGCGCGGCTGTCGCTTGTATCATAACAAAGAGTTAACTTTATACTCACCACAGCCATTCATAACATACTGTTGCACTCTTCCAATAATCTAACTATACGCACAGATGACTTCGCCAGTCCACAGCCCACACATGTGGCCTTCACTTTATCAAGGACACTGTGCTGCCAACTAAACTGAAGACGCAACCTCTCGCAGCTGCAGGTAGCCAGTGCGAAGGACATTCCCTGGCGCCCTTTAGTAAGCGATCGCATTCCATTGTTTATGTTTGACCCTGACTATTATATGTCAGAAAACTGTACTATATTGAGGCTCATTATAACACTATTTTTAGCCTACTTTTCACATTTTGCAAAAATGAAGAAAAAGTAGACTTATGAGATCAATCCGGGCAAATGTCTGTCTGTCCTTCTGTCTGTCTGTCTGTCTGTCTGGCTGTGTGTGTGTCCCCCCCCCCCTAGCAACTCCTGAACGGCTGTAGCAATCGAAACAAAATTTGGTAGGAGTAAAGATCTATACCTGAATATCTCAATCCCGTATTTGAAAATGATGCCAGTGCTACCAACAGCTGAAAAATCGCAATTGAAATTTGAGCTCCATGTTGGATATCTTGGAGGGTATGAATAGGAGCTATTTCAAAATAGGCACACGTATAGATAATAATATTTAAGTTTGATTTCCAGGAGGTCATACATGGCAGTGTTGCCAAAATAATTATAAGCCTGCTGATAAGTCCAAATTTTAAATGCATATAACTTCTACGCTAACAATTGGAATTCAACCAAATTTCGTATGTGCTATGTATACCGTACCCATGTGAGTAATCTCCATGGAAAATATGCATCTGCCTCCAGCTAGCTTCAGTTCTCAGGCGTGTACCGTCTTCCCACTGAGCAGTTGCATATTTTTGATCTGAGACTAAAAGGTATCAACTCTGCAATGATAAAGGACAACTCTATTCTAAAGACTTTAATTCAGCATTAAATCATGGCTTCAAACACATAAAAACACAATCCCAACAAATATAATACAAAAACAAAGCTATTACTCCCACAATCCACTAATTATTCACATTTTTATCCTATTAAATTCATATAATTATTCAATCATTTACCCTGAGATTGACTTCAACATTCACTCTCAAGTGCGCTGATGCACATGTAACTTTCACAAACACTGTACTTTTACTCTTATGTCACCTTGTGTGACTTCTTTAATTTCACAAAATTAATTGTTTCTCACAACACATCTTACTTTACATTATGTGTGCCTTTGTGTTTTGTTTCTCTCTTCCCACCAAAATGCTTTAGCATGCATTAGCCAATTCATGCGTTGCACAACAAATCTACTTGCAACTCCACAATTATATGTAAATATACCCCTATCGTTCCCTTTTTCCATAGTTCCACTGCATGCCGTTGTGATTTCAATTCCAAAACTTCCGTTATCGCTGTGTCGGATGGTAAATTAGGCTACCCTTGCGCGGGCATAGCATGTGGCATCTAGTGCCGAGCTCCAGAGCTAAGCAATACTGTCAGTAAAAAATGCAACTTCCAACCATTCATAAGTTTGCTAAATATTAAATCATCAAGGTGATCTTTAATTATCAATGTGTTTCAAACCACACAATTACCTGATACAATATAACAATGACTCTTTAATTAACGACAGGGTTTCAAAGTCTGTCCCTTTTAAATGTCAGCTTTGAAGGGTCGTATAACGTCTCCCCCTGGATTCTGGCTGCATAATGGGCTGTGGCGGTCAGTAACGGAACCCTCGTCCCGTCCTCCACTAACTCTGTCTCGCTTTCCACTCTCTCTTTTATCTCCAGGCAGTAACTCGTAATTTTCAATACAATAGTGTAGTCATAATTACCCACATGTCCCATATGATTTAAACTGAATGGTATGCAATTTAGGTTCTGGTCGAGTTTAATAACTGGCCTCAATAGGTCCATTTCAATATATGAAGGCACGAGATTCATAAAACACTGGTCGAACTGGCTAGCCGGTATCTTTAACTGCTATGGTCAGGCACCAGCTGCCGCCAATTTAGATTCGCTTCTCAGGAGCTGAATCATTCAATAACAAGTTCTCGGTCGATCAGGTATGAATGCAGAGGTTTCCATTGTTATCCTCTCATATACCACAGGATTCGAACCTGGAACATTCCATATCCATCCTCAGAGTTAGGGTACAACACTAAATACACTCTGGCACAAAATAAATATCTCTGTACGCCCTAGGCTATACGAGATTTCACACGTCGATAGATTACCTGACTCCCTGACCCGATGCTATGATCTCGTCCTTTGATTAGTAAGAGAAATCTCTCAATTACTCTACAAGCTTATTCACAAGCTGCAAATTCAATTCACTATTAAACTCTTCCATTTCCCAGATTCTTGCATAATTATATTCCCATTAACACAATATACTCTGATATCAAACTGCTTTGCTCAGCCCTTAATGTATTTTCTTACTGCTTGGATAGATAAATATTCCAATTAGTATAAATATTTCTTACAACAACATTTTCCCTGATGTATTTGTTTATTCCATTTTATTATTATTATTATTATTATTATTAATATTACTGACATGAATTACCATAACCCGACACAGCGTAACCATTTTTAATAATCGAACATCCGTGTTCGTTACGTTAAGTTTTTACATAACTGATTTGCCATTTTATAATAGTGGTAACGATTGATCCACTCACTGATGTCTAAGAACATCTCAACTCTACTATAATCAAATCAACAATAAACATTTGAGGGTCTACCTACTAATACTGATTCTTACTGGCACATTTTATAATTTTGAAGTAACATTACATACAGTGGACTATAACTTCTATAAAATCATGGTTTTTGGGTACATATATTGGCTATCCCGGTGGCTCCAACCACTCAATCCTTCCAGTAACGCCTGCCATTTGCATAATTAGCGAGGCATTCTCACACTGATAATACACATTTTATAAAACCTTTGCCTCATAAAACACACGGCACTTTTCATTTCCATATTGAAGCTAGCGCTTCCTTACACATAACACTTTATAGCACTTGTTATAATATTAATTTTAAAGATATTTCACAGATCATCACTACAAAACACACGTCACTATTTACATTTCTTACTGGTTGAATTTTCCTGGCAAGATGTCAGAACTGCAGACCTTGAAGAATTCCTCCCCGCTGCTATCCACATCCTGATTGAAAGTCTCGATTATCTGCCTACGGATTCCTATCGATTCACCCAACTGTCTATCAATTATCCTTCGATAAACTTCCAGATCTGGCATGAATATGCTTGCGTATCGTCCTGAACGTTAATTATAATGGTGTTCCTGAAATTTCACCAATCGCATCATAAAGTATACCCCTGCGCAGTCCGGTATACTAAGATCTGTATAACCAATATTTCACATACTGCGCTCAACCATTTACATTGTACTGATACATGTTATTACTCTCAATTGTTCTGCCTAGTATCTCACACGGTATATTTCCTATGTGCACACTAACAATCGCTCGTACTGCCGACTATACATATACGGCACGACTGTCCTTAATAAAGAGTATTATAAATGTTTTACTGCACGGCTTCTCATACTGAAGTCCGAGCATCCCTTCTTGACTTTGGTAACGCGCAATTCGCACAATAAAGTTTATTGATTACAGTACTTATTATTACTTGTTCTTAATTTGTGCATTATATTGCACGGCGAATATACTGATTAACACTAAAATGTTCAAGTCTTTGAGTGCGCGTTCTTTTCCTGGACCCGGGCGACATACGCTCCGCGCTAGAGTCTGTTACAACTGACCTCTTCTGACAAGGGTCCATGCCTTATATTCGATTTGAGAGAAAAAGTAGACCGAGAATTCCCTCGCAGTGCCATCTTCTCTCCCACGATGATTCTGGTCTTGAAATAATGCAGATATGGTTCCTTTCTCCTCGCTGGTCACATATCTGAATGCGTGCTCGAGGGTCGATCGGCCAATTAATTAATATTAATTGCCTTTGCCATGGCGTGGGGACGCCGCGTTACTTAAAAATCCCCGGCGACCTAGTCAGATCACGCCGCTAACACTAAAAGTAATGTGTCCTTGCGCATTCCATTAAATATGCCTCGATTTCACTGTTTAATGGCTTGATAATTAGCCTCCCGGCTAAACATTCACATGTGCGCAACCCTCATGTCACTGCGTTGCTCCAATCACGAGTAATCATTAATTTTCACTGGGATCTTCCCACTCCACTCTCGTTTCGTTTCTGAAACGGGGAAGAACTTGGCCATTATTTAGCCCCCTGACCTGCTCCAGACGACTTAAGTAGGTCAGCAAGAGTGACAAGGCTCCAAGGATCTCCTCCCACAATTCTGGAGTCATTAGTTAAACGTCAAACTCTCCAACTTCTGTACTCAAGTCCAGCATAGCCTACTTCATACAGCCCAATTCCACTCATATTCCCTGCATTATTTTAATAAATAATGTCAGCATCAGTTGATATCACAACAGTGATTAAATATGTAATTTCCTCTAGGGGTTTTTACAACTAAAACTCCCTCAAAAGATCTCGGGTTCGTTCCTAGACGGAACCTCAATTCTGAGCTCACTTTATCTCTGAGATCCACGTTCGATACCAGTCAGCCTAACCCCCTAGGGTTCAATACATACACAGATATAACTGAGCGTATTCTCAAGAGCCACCAGGGCTGCCAACTGTTAATAAATGCTCTCAATTTTTTAAATCCAAATACCAAAATATCAGAAAGTATGCAAGCCGACTGCTTTAAACTATGCACACGTATAGTACCTGACATTCTGTATTAATTTTCAGTGCCACCAACATGATTCTAAGCCTGCTGAGAGGTTCAAAATTAAATACAAGTAACTTCTATACTATCATTTGGATGTCAACCACATTTCGTATGTGCTATGTGTACCATAACACATATGACTGTGCGTATTCTTAAGAATAACCAGGACTGCCAACTGTTAATAAATGCTGTCTATATTTTTAGCCTACTTTCGATTTTTGCAAAAAATGAAAGTAGACTTATGAGATAACTACAGGGCCAAAAATTGTGTATCTGTCTGTGTGTGTGTGTGTGTGTGTGTGTGTGTGTGGGGTGTGAGTGTGTGTGTGGACACTGAAAGTCTGTCCCCCCCCCCTATCAATTCGAACATGGTGAATCCGAATCTTAAAGCTAAAATCAAATTACGACCAACCTATTCATCTGATATCTACCAAATATTGTAACTTTATACCTTTGTGTATGAAGAATCTTTTGACCAAACTACGAGGTCATCTGCCCAATAATTTGTGGATGGCGGCCATGTTTGTGTGCAAATTGATTCCCCCTATCTTTTCAAACACGGTGAAAAGGAATTGAAACGAAATTTGGTACATAGGTAGCACTAGCACAGGGCACCTCAGTGTCATGTTTTAAATCGCCGCCATCTTGACGTAAACGTAATGGCGTCCACCCAAATGTTCAAAGCTTTATTCAAATTAGGACCAACCTATTCATCTGATCTCTACCAAATTTTGTTACCTTATACATTTATGTACGAAGAATCTTTTGAGCAAACTACGAGGTGAATTGCCCTACAATTTGCGGATGGCGGCCATGTTTGTCTGCAAATCGATTCCCCCTATCTTTTCAAACACGGTGAATCCGAATTGAACGAAATTTAGTACAGAGCTAGCACTAGCAAAGGGCACCACAGTGTCATGATCTATATTGCCGCCATCTTGACGTAAACGTAATGGCGGCCACCCAAATTTTCAAAGTTTAAATCAAAATACGACCAACCTATTCATCTGATTTCTACCAAATTTTGTAACATTATACCTTTATGTATGCAAAATCATTTGACCAAATTATGAGGTCATCTGCTCAATAATTTGCGGATGGAGGCCATAATTGTGTGCAAATCGATTCCCCTTAACTTTTCAAACATGATGAAACGGAATTAAACGAAATTTGGTACAGAGGTAGCACTAGTAATGGGCACCTCAGTGTCATGTTCTATATCAACGCCATCTTGACGTAAACGTAATGGCGGCCACCCAAATGTGAAAAGCTTAATTCAAATTACGACCAACCTATTCATCTGATCTCTACCAAATTTTATAACTTTATACCTTTATGTATGAAGAATCTTTTGACCAAACTACGAGGTGATCTGCCAATAATTTGCGAATGGCGGCCATTTTTGTCTGCAAATCGATTCCCCCTATCTTCTCAAACACGGTGAATCCGAATTGAAAGAAATTTAGTACAGAAGTAGTACTAGTAAAGAGCACCTCAGTGTCATGGTTTATATCGCCGCGATTTTGACGAAAACGTAATGGCGGCAACCCAAATGATCAAAGCTTAAATCAAATTACGAGCAACCTATTCATTTGATCTCTACCAAATTTTGTAACCATATACCTTTATGTATGAGGAATCTTTTGACCAAACTACGAGGGCATCTGCCCAATAATTTGCGGATGGCGGCCATGTTTGTGTGCATATCGATTCCCCCTATCTTTTCTTACATGGTGAAACCGAATTGATCGAAATTTGGTACAGAGGTAGCTCTAGCAAAGGGCACCTCAGTGTCATGTTTTAAATCGCCGCCATCTTGACGTAAACGTAATGGCGCCCACCCAAATGTTCAAAGCTTAATTCAAATTACGACCAACCTATTCATCTGATCCCTACCAAATTTTGTAACTTTATATCTTTATGTATGACGAATCTTTTGTCTAAACTACGAGGTCTTCTGCTCAATAATTTGTGGATGGCGGCCATGTTTGTGTACAAATCGATTCCCGATATCTTTTCAAACACGGTGATTCCAAATTGAACGAAATTTAGTACAGAGGTACCACTAGCAAAGGGCACCTCAGTTTCATGTTTCATATCGCCGCCATCTTGACGAAAACGTAATGGCGGTCACCCAAATGTTCAAAGCTTAAATCAAATTACGACCAACCTATTCATCTGAACTCTACCAAATTTTGTAACAGTATACCTTTTTGTATGAAGAATCGTTTGACAAAACTACGAGGTCGTCAGCCAAATAGTTTGCAGATAGTGGCCATGTATGTGTGCCAATCGATTCGTCATATCAATTCAAACACGGTGAAACCGAATTGAATAAAATATTGTACAGATATAGCACTAGCAATGGGCACCTCATATTCATGTTTAATATCCGTATAGCGCGTTGTATTTCAGCAAGCTACTACAACCAACATTCAATTATACTCCTTGATAATGACAAAGAGTTATAACAATACCCATGCATTTAGGAGAAAGTAGGCTGTATGTTCTTTACTGAACATCTTGTTCATTATGAAACAGTTTCTCCCACCAATCAGAGCTCATGAAACAGTTGTTTGATCAATTAAATAATTAGATGCGCTGAGTTCCACGTCCTTCTAATTTAAATTTCACTGCCTGGCCTAGTGTCATTGTAGGGTAATCGAAGAGGCCATGGTCAAATACAAGGCATTCTCTGCGTCTCATGCGTTCTGTTCAGTACATAAAACTGGCGAAATCTCGACACATATTTAAGAATATTTATGTTCGAACATAAAATAGTTATAATAATTATAGTCGAACATAAACCGTCGTATGCAACTCGCCTATAATGGTAATTAAGACACTCATAATGTACTATTACAGTTTTGGGCATCTATGGGGTGGATTAACCGATTTGAGATTTATATGCATATATGAAAAAAAAAAGTTTCAAGATGAACTATTATTTCCTAGTGGTCTATTGGTTAATTTTCCTGTGGAGGGGCCTAAGGAGAAATGAGCTTTAATTTAATTTTACTGTAGAAAATTCCCTGTAGTTATGTGCTCCTACAGTACAATAGGAAATACATGAATAAACAAACAGTACAGTATAATTAGAGTTGATTTTCCTTCAGTTATGTATACAGGAAAATGAACCTAACGTGAATTGTTCTCTAGGATGGCACAGTCTCGCACGGCAGGGAGGGGTGACCAATCATATGGAAAATATTCGAAATGTAATGTTTTATCAGTCGGTCAATTCGATTGTACCCAATTGTAATGGGTGTTTCCCTATCCCTGAAGAAAAAATTGCGTGAGATTAATAAATATCCTAGCCTTACAGTAGTCGCATATGATGTGACATGTTATCCTACTATGTGTGTCCCAGGAGCGCAAATCCCTTGTTGACAGTGAGCTCTGTTGGTCATTGAAATAACTACTTGAGTAACTCCAGTGCCAAATCCTGACCTAATGAATCATAATTCTTATTTGCCGTGGCGGAAGCAATCCACTGCCTACTTGATGCGAGCTGCGCTCTATACCGGCCAGTTAATCAACCCATGCCAGCGATGTTATTGAAAATGGCCTCGTTTAGCCGATAGAGCGCACTGCCAAGTATAGGCGCGATTAAAATTAGGTGTGCGGAAAGTATATTAAATGTGTTTCTCCCAGTGATAGGTTTAGACCAACGAAGTTTCAATTATTGTTAGTAGTCGGCGTTAGTATACTCAATTCCTACGTTGTTTGGAGTGTTGGTTGATGCGATATAGATTCCACATTGCCACATGGCTCCACATCGTGTGCTTACATTAAATAAGAATACAGCAAAAGTATGAAGATTTAATAAATCGTAATTGTTTTCAGCAAATATGATCAAATGAATATTTTCACGCCAAAGAACGACAACTTGAAGTTGATTTAATTTGGGAATATCTTAAATGGGGTCTCCAAACCTTGAAATAACGGGATGCGATATACATTCCCCATAGCCACGCGACCTACAGTATGCCGTTGTACCGATCTCCGCCAACACGCGCGCTCATTGTTTCCGTCCCATGCACTTCCGTCCCATCCATTTCCGTCCCTTTTCCAAAATCACTCCCACAAACATGTCCAGCTACCGAGCGTCACAAAAATATCCAGATACCGAGTGTAAAGATGTTACACATCAATAAATACATGTATATTGTTTTCAGGATTAGGGAACCACCCATTACAATTGGGTACAATCGTGCTGACCGAATGAAAGACATTAAATTCCGATACTAAGGCAACACTGAAAAATGGCTTCCAACACGATAAAGAAAAATACTGGAAAAGAAAAAAAGGAAGATTGTAGTTTTACGTGACCGTGAATCAATACTGGAAAAGAAGAACATTATCAGTTAAGAGGGTGAAATTGACTCCATCCATACGGTGGACTAAATATCTGCTGGTACAACAGCAAATAAAACGAGATGTTCAGTAGGGAACATACAGCCTACTTTCTCCTAAATGTATGGGCATTGTTATAACACTTTGTCCGTTTCAAGGAGTATAATTGAATGCTGGTTGTAGTCGCTTGTTGAAATACAACGTGCTACAGGGATATTAAACATGAATATGAGGTGCCCTTTGCGAGTGCTATCTCTGTAAAAAATTTCATTCAATTCGGTTTCACTGTGTTTGAATTGATATGGGGAATGGATTTGCACACATACATGGCCGATATTTGCAAACTATTGGGCTGATGACCTTGTAGTCAGACATAAGCTACTTACCACAAAAAGGCATGTTGTTGCAAAATCTGGTAGAGATCAAATTATTAGGATGGTCTTAATTTTATTCAAGCTTTTAACATTTGGGTGGTCGTCATTCGGTTTCCGTCAAGATGGCGGCGATATAAAACATGACACTGAGGTGCCTTTTGCGAGTGCTACTTCTGTACTAAATTTCGTGCAATACGATTTCACCGTGTTTGAATTGATAGGGGAATCGGTTTGCACACATACATGGCCGCTATCTGCAAACAATTGGGTTGATGACCTTGTAGTTTGGTCAAACTATTTTTCATACATAAAGGTATAACGTCGCAAAAATTGGTAGAGATCAGATGATTAGGTTGGTCGTAATTTGATTTAAGCTTTTAACATTTGGGTGGCCACCATTACGTTTCCGTCAAGATGGCGGCGATATAAAACATGGCAATTAGGTGCCCTTCGCTAATGCTACTTCTGTACCAAGTTTCGTTTAATTTGGTTTCACCGTGTTTGAATAGATACGAGGAATCGATTTGCACACATACATGACCGCCATATGCACACTATTGGACTGATGACCGTGTAACTTGGTCAAAGAACGCTACACACATAATGGTATGTTCTTACAAAATTTGGTAAAGAACAGATGATTAGGTTGGTCGTAATTTGATTTAAGCTTTTGACATTTGGGTGGCCACCATTACGTTTTCGTCAAGATGGCGGCGATAGAAAACATTACACTGAGGTGCCTTTTGCGAGTGTTCCTTCTGTACTAAATTTCGTGCAATACGATTTCACCGTGTTTGAATTGATAGGGGAATCGATTAGCACACATACATGGCCACTATCTGCGAACTATTGGGCTGATAATCTAATAATTTGGTCGAAAGATGCTTACCACATAATGGTATGTTGTTGCAAAATTTAGTAGAGATCAGATGATTCGGTTGGATGTAATTTGATTTAAGCTTTTGACATTTGGGTGGCCATCATTACGTTTCCGTCATGATGGCGGCGATATAGAACATTCCACTCATGTGCCGTTTGCTAGTGCTACCTCTGTGCCAAATTTCGTTCAATTCGGTTTCACCATGTTTGAATAGATAGGGGGAATCGATTTGCAAACATACATGGCCGCCATCCGGAAATTATTGGACTGATGACTTTGTAGTTTGGTCAAAGGTTTCGTCATACATAAAGGTATAATGTTGCAAAAATTGGTAGAGATCAGATGATTAGGTTGGTCTTGATTTGATTTAAGCTTTCAACATTTGGGTGGCCGCCATTCCGTTTCCGTCAAGATGGCGGCGATATAAATCATGACACTAAGGATCCCTTTGCTAGTGCTACCTCTGTACCAAATTTCGTTCAGTTCGTTTTTACCGTGTTTGATTTGATAGGGGGAATTGATTTGCACACATACATGGCCACTATCTGCGAACTATTGGGCTGATGACTTTCTAGTTTAGTTAAAAGACGCTTGCCTTTGTTGTTGCAACATTTGGTAGGGATCGGATTATTAGGTTAGTCGTAATTTGATTTAAGCTTTGAACATTTGGGTGGCCGCCATTACGTTTCCATCAAGATGGCGGCGATATAAAACATGTCACTGAGGTGCCCTTTACTAGTGCTACCTCTGTACAAATTTCGTTCAATTCGGTTTCATCGTTTTCGAATGATAGGGGGGACAGATATTCAGAGTACACACACTCACACACACACTTACACACACTCAGACAGACACACATTTTTTGTCCCTGTGTTGATCTCATAAGTCTACTTGCATTTTGTGCAAAAAATGAAAGTAGGCAAATCGAATGATTTCACTACGAGTTGACAACAGAAATGAAATGGAGAACAATATTCTTCCCCATTCTCCCTAGTATGCTCTTTAGGAAGGAGGGACAGGATACTGATTTCGTTTCGTAAATTTTCGCGACTGGAGCTGAACTGTAGTTTCTCGGGCTGTTAATCGCGTCTGGAATTGCTTTGTAGCCGACGTTTCGCCATCGTTCCAGTAGGCTTAGCTATGGGAGAATGGCTGACAGGTGACCTGTCTCTCGTACCAACCCTGAGAATGAGATGAGTCTTTTCTTCTCATGAAAGTTTACGAAACAAAGCCTGAATGCCTTCGTCTTATTCGCAAGTTTGATACAAGGGACAGACAATCTGCCATGATTAATCCTACTGTAATGATATCATAACGTTGGCTAAAAAACAAAACAGCCCGTGACACTACAGCTAACAGGTAGGGTACTCTCCCGCAATATGCTGCATCCATCTTTTGCCAGGAAGTGAGTGGAAGCACAATGTTAAGGGCCCTTGATCTGTGTTTGGAGGCTGAAGAAGGAAGACCCTCTCCTGCTCCATAATCCATACTCAGATATTCTTTTGTTTCAGCCGTCTTTTGTCGTGCTCAGCGCGCCGCTGCGTGAGTAAGGAGAAAGCATACACCTTAGTGTTTTATATCTAGTTATGATAATAATAATAATAATAATAATAATAATAACAATAAAATTAGAGTCCCAATATTACGAACCCTGCCATTCAGAAAAATACCGATTGTTCTTTTTTACTTTTTACTTTTTCTTTTTTCCTTAAAATAATAGAAATCAAGAAGACGTTAGCTTTTGCGTATCAAAACGTGCATGTATTGTTATACTGTACAAGGAAGTTAAATAAATGCTATTAGAAAATACAATAACAAAGCAAAGCCAACTCCGTACAGGGCACGGAGACCCTGGGAGTAGTGGAAGGTAGAGACTTCCATTTTTTGTGACATCGGCACTTGATGGGATGGAGTTGTCAGCTCCACGGCGGGCGTCTTGGCTCCCAGGAATTACCCTGGTACTCATTTCTGGTGTAGGCTGAGTGAACGCCAGGGCTATTTGCGTTTCCGAAAGTGGTAGTTTTGTTTCTAAAATGCACTACCCGGGTGGGGATCAAACTTTCAGTTAGAAACTCAGTGCCTCTACCGACTGTGCCACGCACCCTCCCCAACTCCCCCCATTAGAAAATATAGTCACAAATTTGCAATAAGCGCACAATGTTCATCAAACTTCGTTAGAGTAATCACTGGCCTGATATATAGGACTAGACCGATCGCAGTACAGTGAGTCGTGTGTATGGAATGCGGGATGAGAGGGACAGGTAGGGTGGGAGGTGGGGCGACGAGTCTATTTTTACAACTCAGTCGATTGTCTGCGCTATGAGTAGTTGAAGGTCACTGCCCTTCTCCTCCGACTCTCACTGAACCTGTTGACGGGCTGATAAATACTGTGTAGAGCTGACACTAACAGATGTCCCCACACTTCATTTACGCCTTATGAAGTCAATACGTTGATATTATTAAAGAAATCCACCTATTCCGAAATTCCCACTAAACCGGACAGGGTTTGGTTCCAATTAGTTCAGAATAGCTGGACTCTACTGTAATAATAATAATAATAAAAATAGTACATTATGCAGCGAGCCTATAATGGTAATAATTAAGACACGAGTATGTTTATAGGACGAGTGTAGCTAGATTTATAATTATATAGTACATGCAACGAGTCTATAATTGCAATAATTGAGAAACGAGTATGTTTATAAAACGAGCGAATGCGAGTTTTATAATTTGTATACGAGTGTCTTAATTACCATTATAGGTGAGTTGCAGTCGACTGCTTATGTTCGACGATAATTATTATAACTATTTTATGAAAAGAAAGGAAGGAAGCTTGTAGTTTAACGTGACCGTTAATCTGTAGATTATGAGCCACGGGACCTCCTGGTTACGTGGAATCCGAACTACAGGACATGGCATTTCTCTTCGAAAACCTCACATGCATTGACCGGGAATTGAACCTGGACCGCCTTGGTGAGAGGCATACAGCTAGACCGCTGAGCCACCACGCCCCTAACTATTTTATGATCGAACATAAATATTATTAAATATCTTACGAGATTTCGCCAGTTTTATGCTTTGAACAGAGCGCATGAGACGGAGAGAATGCCGTGTATTTGACCATGGCCTCCTCGATTATCCTACAAGACACTAGGCCACGCAGTGAAATTTAAATTAGAAGGCCGTGAATTCAGTGCAGGTGCGATGATGTCCTTATCTAATTGGTCAAACAACTGTTTCTTGAGTTCTGATTGATAATAATAATCTTTAACGTGCCAGTAAATGTACTGACACGGCTCCCTCGCATTTGCGCACCCACAAATGCCAGCTGACTGCGCCAGGTTTCGAACCTGCAACCTTGGACTCAGCAAGCGAGAACGTTACCCCTGAGGAGTTCTGATTGGTGGGAGAATCTGTTTCATAGTGAGAAATAGTGTTATAATGAGTCTCATTATAGTACAATTTTCTGACATATAATAGTCAGGGTCGAACATAATAAAGTATTATATGTTTTAACATAAATATTCATAAATATATGTGGGATTCAGTAACTTCAGTTAGTGAAAAGAGCGCGCTGGGTGGTTTGCTGACTGAACAGAGCATATGCGTGGGTCAAAGAATTTCGAAAGCAGAGACCATTTACTTTGCTTGGCAATGCTATTGTTTACTGCCAGCACGATGAATAGTGCCGATCAGAACTAGCATTCACTAATATTGTCACCGAAGTCGTTTGAAAGCAATGCGCTGTGTAGAAATTGGGGTTGGTGATATTAAGGTAAAGTGCTATTTCTTGTCTCTTATTCGCCAGTTTATTTATGCGAACATATGGGACGGTGCACATTCCATGTCGGTAATTTATGTAGAAGGATGCTTTGTTGCTAACTTCTGGACGTAGATTCATAAATTTCTTGCATATGTCATAGTATTTTCTTGTTACCGTAAAGGTTCGTGCTGATTTTGTCTTTGTGTTTGGGATTGTAACTACAATGTTTGATCCGATATCCAATTTCAACTATCAAATCACGTAATTCATGTCCGACATGTTGAGTTTTGAGCGCATGCGCGAAGCTATACTTACCTAATTGGTCAATGAATGAGCTCTGATAGGCTGGAGAAGCTGTTTGATAATGAAGAGTAGTAATATAATGACCCTCATTATGATACAGTTTTCTGACATATAATATTTACATTTCGACATCGTCGAACATAATATAAAAATAATAATAAATTACCCTTCCTTCATGGGGTAAGATACTGTCCCGAAGTACACTGCGGTCAACCTTTGCAAAGACGCGAGAGGAAATACAATTCTTGTTAGAGCCCTCGTTCTATGTTTGGAGACTAAGGAAAGGGACCGCCCCCCTGTCCCCCATTTCTTCTTCCCTGCAATCCATACTCAGATATTCTTTTGTTTCGGCCGTCTTTTGTCACGCTCAGCGGGCTGCGTGGGTGGGGATAAAAGAAAGATGTGACACGACTAAAAACCTATCTTCCGCCATATTGACTGCAGGGAAGGGATTTTAAAGCAGCTGGCATTTAATTGCACTAGAAGAACACGTCCGTTTATCGTAAAACAAGAACAGTGCAGCCGATTAATTCGCCAAAGAATACTCGGTTTGTCGCTTTGGGACTTTTAAGACACATAAAGGGTTCAGCGAGTAACTTGGAACATTTGAAATCACAAGGTACTTAGGTGCACTTAATATTATATTCCAAGGTAAGTAATCATTAAGAATGATTAAGACAATAGCCTCCCTTAAAGTGGTCACCGTTGTGTTGTTGTTGTTGTTGTTGTTTGAGTCTTCAGTATTTTGACTGGATTGATGCAGCTATCAAATCCCCCTGTCCTGAGCTAATCGTTTCATCTCTACATAGCTATCACACCCTACATGTGAGGCATTCTGTTTAACATATTCTAACCTTGGTCTACCCCTATAGTTCTTGTCCTCGACCCTTCCTTCCATAACTAAGCTTGCTATTCCTTGGTGTCTTAGTATGTGTCCTACCAACCTATCTCTTCTCTTCATTAGTAGTCGCCAGAAACATCTCTCCTCTCCCACTTGTCTTAATAGCTCTTCGTTTGTAACCCTATCTACCCATATGGTCTTCATCATTCTCCTGTAACTCCGCTTTTCAAACGCTTCAATTTTCCTCTTTTCTGCTGCACCAATAGTCCAAGTTTCACTTCCATAGAGCGCCACGCTCCAGACAATAGCTTTCAAAAATGACTTCCCATTACCTAAATCTATATTCGATGTCAACAGATGCCTTTTTTGTAAAAATGGTTTCCTTGCCTGAGCCAACCTATTTTTATATCATCTTTGCTTCGTCCATCACTGGTAGGGGCCGATAACCTAGATGTTAGGCCCCTTAAAACAACAATTGTCATCATCATCATCATCATCATCGTCCATCACTGGTTAATTTGGTTCCTAAGTAACAGAAATCTCCTACTTCCTTCAGCTTTTCACCTACCAATTTGATGTCCATATATGTTTTGTGTAAAACGTGGAAATTTGACTGCCGCCGGGAATGAGTTTGAATGAGACTTTAAATGGTTTGGACTCGGTCTTGAGGAAGGAATTCGCGATGAAAAGCATTAAATCTAAAACAATAACAACGTAATGCAGCTGAAATAAATAATTAACCCCTATGGACGTCAAATTGGCAGCTGAAGAGTTAAAGGAAGTAGGAGAAATCAGTTATTTAGGAAGCAAAGTAACTAGTGATGGACGAAGCAAAGAGGATATAAAAAGTAGGTTGGCTTAGGCGAGGAAAGTATTTCTGCACAAAAGGAATCTGTTGCCATTGAATATAGATTTAGATATTAGAAAGTCATTCTTAAAAGCCTTTGCCTGGAACGTGGCACTCTATGGAAATGAAACTTGGACTGTTGGCGCAACTGAAAAGAGGAGAGTAGAGGCGTTTGAAATGTGGTGTTACAGGAGAATGACGAAGATCGGATGGATAGAGTAACTACTGTAGAAGTATTAAGACGAGTGGATGAGGTGAGTTGTTTCTGACGACTGCTATTGAAGAGAAGAGATAGGTTAGTCGGACACATAGACTACTAAGGCACCCAGGAATAGCTAATTTAATTGTAAAGGGAAGGGTTGGAGGCAAGAACTGTAGGGGTACACCAAGGTTAGAATAAGTTATGTTGACAGTTTACCTTGGATGTAAGTTGTGCTAGCTGTGATGTGATGAAATGGTTAGCTCAGGACAGGGAGGCATGGAGAGCCGAATCATACCTGTCAAAAGACTGAAAGCTCTAACAACAACAGGGACACAAATCAGATTCTTCTGTATTCTGGAATGACCCATTCCCGTCTAGGAAACCATTCATTATAAACCATTACTATCTTAGATAACTTCAAACTAAAAATCAATACTACGACAACAAAATTAATGGTAGTTGACAAGAAGGAGCCTACAACTAAAATAAATATAAATGTGAAAAACACTGAATTGAACAAATCACAGAATTTCCATATTTGGGTAGTGAGATAACCAGGCAATGAAGTTAGAACGCACCGTACTATAGGGCACGTGGAATCTCCTCCTGCGACCTTTGGGAGTACCAATGGGCACATGTGACGTACAGCGGATAAATAGACTAATCGTTTGGTTCATCGTCCGTTGTGAACGGGCTGGCAGTTCACAGGGCGTGCGTCATCTCAACTCGGTGCGATACTTTATTTATTTAGCGTATGGCAGTTAGTGTCGGGAGTGTCCGAGAACTTGTTCGGCTCGCCAGAGGCAGTAACTGCTTCAAGCGGAAACCCATGGGGTGAGCTACTAGTTCCGTTCAATTTCAGGTAGTTCCAACTTTTGCGACCAGATGACACTGACACCTAGTGGTGAACGTTGGCTTTCATAGAGCGTTTCAACGAAATCTAAACTAAAAATTTTGCTTCACACCAGTATAGTTAGTGGAAGGATCTTTTACATGCTATCCACCTATAACATGGGCCCACCGGCTTTACTTCCCCTCCGAAGGAAGGCATACTGAAGGATTGTAACGCTCCTAAAAAATCCGACGACGTCGGGCGGGATTGAATCAGCGATCTTGGGCACAGCAGTCCAGCATGCTACCAACCACTCCATCGAAGCTGCGATACTAATTTGATAGCACGGTTAACGCACCAAAACCCCGCAGTCTGGTGATAACCTCAAACAACGAGTGTCTGTCAGAAATCAAGAAATGAATAATGGTAGCAAAACAAGCTTTCCGAAATAAAATAAAACTTATTGCTAAATAATCACCTTAGTATAAGGACTAGAAAGCCATTTATTGAGAATTGAGAGTGTCTTACTGTAAGGATGCGAAACTTGAACATTGCGGAAACTGGAGGAAACAAAACTTAAGGCTGCAGAAATGTGGTTTCGGAGAAGATTGACAAGTAAAAGTTGAATGGACAGAAAATCAAATGATATTGTTCTGCAGGACGTGAAAGAAGATCGATGTTCCTTGGCACGACTCTCTTCTCCAAACCATTATCGATGGCAAAGTATTGGGAAAGAAACCAAGGATGTCGTACATCAAGAACTCTATTGGAGAACTGGCATGTGGTTCTTATGGCAGCATGAAGAATCTAGCAGAAAGCCGTCAAATGTGGCTGCAGCAACAAGGTTTTGCCTTTAGCGAATGATGGTGTGTATCTTCCAAGTCCTACATGAAGAGGTCGCTGCAGAATATTTTGTTGGATATCGAAGAGAACGCCTGATCCTTGATGAGGATAGGCGAAACCAGAGAACTACGTGCCATTGTAGAAAAATAAATATGTTTAGATATTCTTGGAGATAATGACGATTTCTTACAAAATAGCAGTACAGTGGAACTTGGATAATTCGAAGCTCAAGAGACCAACAAGTCGATTATCATGTCCCGGTGTCGGTTCAAGGAAAACCATATCGGACATTCAACCGCAGTTCAACCTGGTCATCAAGAACCGTGCTGCCTTATTATAAAAAGCTGCGGACTCAGGTCAGAGAGGTCAGTCAGGCACTGCAAAGACAGAAGTCCTACAGTGACAGAAGTCGATTGCCTGCCGATCGGGAGATCGGTTAAGTTGGGTCGTCGAACACTCGTTGATCAAGGGGCACGGAGCTGAGGTGGTGATTGGGAGCGCCATAGCTAGCTAAGATGAGAAAACAGGTGAGAACCAATATTTCTATTTCATTTCAGGATTATCCTGCCACGGTGGGTGAGTGGTTATCGTGTCGGACTGCCAACCCCAAGCTTGCAGGTTCGCTCCTGGCCGTGGTAAGTGAATTTTGAAAGGCGAAAACAATTACGATACGCTTATCATACAACGTTGGCATGTTAAAGCACCTATTCGAATTCAGTAGGCCGTGTTCATAATGGCAAAATTAATCTCGAGTTTTTCCGCCAACACAAAGTTCCTCATTTCTCTACTAGAAAGTGCTATAGTGTCAAAGAGGCTTATATAGCTAATCTTCCTGACTTTCATAACGCTGGAAGGAGCGATAAAATTCGACATGCAAGTTGCCCTCTGGGCGTCAATTAACAAAGCTTGCACCCGGCACCCCAGGCCATACGATATTATTATTATTATATTACGATTAAAATATAATCAATTCCATTTTATATCCATGGCGACAGGTTTCTTTATTCCCTTACTGAATAAACTGGGAGTTAAGCTTTCAATCTCGGTTATTGGGGTGCATTCCCTGAATCCTGAATCTCCTCCCATTCCAATTTCCATGTGTAGTAGGCGTGTACTGTAATCCCAATCAGAAGATATCGGTAAGGACACCATAACGATCCTGGTACAATATCTTGGAGAACCCCTGATCGGCCTATGCCTATGCCTTAACTCTTTATAGGTAGTGGTCTATATATTAACCACCCACGATAAGAACAATATTGATATTGGCAATGATGCTGACGGTTGAATATTTCAGCCATATACCAACACATTTTAATTTGGAAGTTCTAACCTGGGAGTGGTGGCACGGTGACTTTTGTGACCTGGCGCAAGTTCAATTTGTTAGTGTGTACACAACCTCTCACCCAAGTTTCATCGCTATCGGACGAATGGTGTGTGAACGCATACGGGACTATGTTGAAACACTTCGCGCGTCGTCGCTCATTTGTTGAATCTACTCGTGCTCTACCTATTGTTAAGTGAATTTACTAAGCCAGAAACCTTCCCGGACGTGTATACAACAACTCACCGAAGTTTCATCGCAATTGGACGAATGGTATATGAACGCATACGGGACTATGTTGAAACACTTCGCGCGTCGTCGCTCATTTGTTTAATGTATTTGTGAGATACCTATTGTAAAGTGGATTTACTAACCCAGAAAGCTTCCCTGAAGTGTACACAACATCTCACCCAAGTTTCATCGCTATCGGAGGAATAGTATATGAACGCATACGGGACTTTGTTGAAACGCTTCGCGAGTCGTCCCTCTTTTGTTGAATCTACTTGTGCGCTACCTATTATAACATGGATTTACTATGCCAGAAACCTTGCCTGTAGTGTACAAGACATCTCATCCATGTTTCTTCGCTATCGGACGAATGGCATGTGAACGCGTACAGGACTTTGTTGAAACGCTTCGCCCGTCGTCGCTCATTTGTTGAATCTACTCGTGCGCTACCTATTGTTAAGTGGAATGACTAAGCCAGAAACCTTACCTGAAGTGTACAGAACATCTCACCCAACTTTCATCGCAATGGGATGAATGGTATATGAACGCATGTGGGACTTTCTTGAAACAAACACACGCGATATTGTGGAGGCTACTCGCGCGCCATCTCTTGTAAATTGGATTTACTACGCCTATAACTTTTCCGGAACTATGCACAACAACTCACCAAAATTTCATCGCAATCGGATGAATTGTATATGCACGCATCGCCATTACGCATTTGTTTAAACTACTCGCACGCTATCTATTTTGAAATGGATTAACTATGCCTTTAAACCTCCCGGAAGTGTGTACAGCAACTCACCAAAATTTGAACGTAATCGGATGAATGGTTTATGAACGCATATAAGACGAACAGACAGACATTCCTTTATATAGGCTATATATATACAAGCTGTACCCGGCATGCGTTGCAATGCCAATCAAAAACAGTATTGGCATTCTTGAAGTGCTTTTGGATACACAATATTTTCTTCAATTTCCGTTAACTGCCTATAAGCTATCGTAAAATGGATTTACTATTTTAGAAACATTTGTGGGAGCATGCGCAACAACTCACCAAAGTTTCATCGCAATGGGATGAATGGTATATGAACGCAGATGGAACTTCGTTGAAACGCTTCGTGCGTCGTCGCTCATTTGTTGAATCTACTCGTGCGCTACCTATTGTAAAGTGGATTTACTAAGCCAGAAACCTTCCTTAGAGTGTACTCAATATCTCACCCAACTTCTATAGCTATCGGACGAATGGTATATGAACGCATACGGGACTTTGTTGAAACGCTTCGCGCGTCGTCACTCATTTGTTGAATCTACTCGTGCGCTACCAATTGTAATATGGATTTACTAAGCCTGAAACCTTCCCTGGAGTCTACACAACATCTCATCCAAGTTTCATCGCTATCGGATGAATGGTATGTGAACGCATAGGAGACATACACACAGACCCACAGACCCACAAACTATCACGTAACATTGATTTTTTATATATATAGACAAGCTGTACCCGGCATGCGTTGCAATGCCAATCAAAGAAAGTGTTGGCGTTGAAATTCTGTTTCTTGAAGTGCTTTTGGATACACAACATGTTAACTGCCTCTAAGCTATCGTAAAATGGATTTTCTAATTTAGAACCATTCGTGGGAGCGTGCACAACAACTTTCAAAAGTTTCATCGCTGTCACTCATTTGTTGAATCTACTCGTACGCTACCTATTGTGAAATGGATTTACTAAGTCGAAACCCTTCCCTGGCGTGTACACAATAACTCATCAATGATTCATCGCAATCGGATGAATGGTATATGCACGTATAGGGGTTTTTGTTTAAACGATTCGTGCGCTGTCACTCATTTGTTGAATCTACTCGTGCGCTACCTATTGAGAAATGTATTACTAAGTCGAAGCCCTTCCCTGGCGTGTACACAATAACTCATCAAGGTTTCATCGCAATCGAAGAATGTTATATGAACGCAATAGGGGATTTTGTTGAAACGCTTCGCGCGTCGTCACCCATTTGTTGCATCTACTCTTGCGCTACTTATTGTGAAATGGATTTACTAAGTCCCCTTCCCAGGCGGGTACACAATAACTGATCAATGTTTCATCGCAATCGGATGAATAGTATATGAACGCATACCTGATTTTGTTTAAACGATTCGCGCTCCGTCACTCATTTGTTGAATCTACTCGTGCGCTACCTACTGTAAAATGTATTTACTAAGTTAGAAACTGTCACGTAAGTGTCCACAACATCTCACCCAAGTTTCATAGCTATCGGACTAATGGGATATGAAGACGTAGGGGACTGTATTGAAACGCTCCGCGTGTCGTCGTTCATTTGTCGAATCTACTCGTGTGCTACCTACTGTGAAATGTATTTACTGAGCCAGAAACCTTCCTTGGAGTGTCCACCATATTTCACCCAAGTTTCACCGCTAACGGCAGAATGGTATATGACCTTATACGGGACTTTGTTGAAACGCTTCGCGCGTCGTCCCTCATTTGTTGAATCAACTTGTGCGCTGCATATTGTATAGGGTATTTACTAAGCCAGAAATTTTCCATGACGCGTACACAACATCTCACCCAAGTTTCATAGCTACGGACGAATGGTACATGTATGCATACGGGACTTGGTTGAAACGCTTCGCCTGTCGTCGCTCATTTGTTGATTCTACTCTTGCGCTACATATTGTAATATGGATGTACTCAGCCAGAAACCTTCCCTGGAGTGTACACAACATCTCACCCAAGTTTCATCGCAATCGGATGAATGGTATGTGAACGTATACGGGACGTTGTCGAAACGCTTCGCGCGTAGTCACTCATTTGTTGAACACAAACGTGCGCTTCGTATTGTAAAATGGATTTACTTAGCCAGAAACCTTTCCTGGAGTGTACACAACAACTCACCAAACATTTATCACTATCAGACGAATGGTATATGACTTCATACGGGACTTTGTTGAAACGCTTCACGTGTCATCGCTCATTTGTTGAATCTACTGGTGCGCTACCTATTGTAAAATGTATGTACTAAGCCAGAAACCTTCCTTGGAGTGTATACAACATCTCACCCAAGTTTCATCGCTATCGGATGAATGGTATATGAAATTATATGGGACTTTGTTGAAACGCTTCGCGCGTCGTCGCTCATTTGTTGATTCTACTCGTGCTCTACCTATTTTTAAAGGGATTTACTAAGCTAGAAACCTTCCCTGGAGTGCACACAAAATCTCAGCCTAGTTTCATCGTTATCGGACGAATGGTATATGAACGCAAACGTGACTTGGTTGAAATGCTTCGCGCGTCGTAGCTCATTTGTTGAATTTACTTGTGCGCTGCCTATTGTAAAGTGGATGTACTAAGCCAGAAAATTTCCCTGCAGTGTACACAACATTTTACGCAAGTTTCATAGCTATCGGACGAATGGTATATGAATGCATACGGGACTTTGTAGAAACGCATTGCGTGTCGTCGCTCATTTGTTGAATCTACTTGTGCGCTATCTACTGTGAAATGTATTCACTAATTTTGAAACCTTCACGTAAGTGTACACAACATCTCACCCAAGTTTCATCGCTATCGGACGAATGGTATATGAACACATACGGGACTTTGTTGAAATGCTTCGCGCATCGTCGCTCATTTGTTGAATCTACGCGTGCGCTACCAATTGTAAAATGGATTTACTAAGTCATAAACCTTCCTTGGAGTGTACTCAACATCTCACCCAAGTTTCATCGCAAACGGACGAATGGTATATGAACGCATAGGAGACATACAGACATACCCACAGACAAACTATCACGTTACATTGATTTTTATATATCTTACAAGCTGTACCCGGCATGCGTTGCAATGCCAACCAAAGAAAGTGTTGGCGTTGAAATTCTGTTTCTTGAAGTGCTTTTGGATATACAACATGTTAACTGCCTCTAAGCTATCGTAAAATGGATTTTCTAATTTAGAACCATTCGTGGAAGCGTGCACAACAACTTTCAAAAGTTTCATCGCTGTCACTCATTTGTTGAATCTACTCGTACGCTACCTGTTGTGAAATGGATTTACTAAGTCGAAACCCTTCCCTGGCGTGTACACAATAACTCATCAATGATTCATCGCAATCGGATGAATTGTATATGCACGTATACGGTGTTTTGTTTAAACGATTCGTGCGCTGTCACTCATTTGTTGAATCTACTCGTGCGCTACCTATTGAGAAATGTATTACTAAGTCGAAGCCCTTCCCTGGCGTGTACACAATAACTCATCAAGGTTTCATCGCAATCGAAGAATGTTATATGAACGCAATAGGGGATTTTGTTGAAACGCTTCGCGCGTCGTCACCCATTTGTTGCATCTACTCTTGCGCTACTTATTGTGAAATGGATTTACTAAGTCCCCTTCCCTGGCGGGTACACAATAACTGATCAATGTTTCATCGCAATCGGATGAATAGTATATGAACGCATACCTGATTTTGTTTAACCGATTCGCGCTCCGTCACTCATTTGTTGAATCTACTCGTGCGCTACCTACTGTAAAATGTATTTACTAAGTTAGAAGCCGTCACGTAAGTGTCCACAACATCTCACCCAAGTTTCATCGCTATCGGACTAATGGGATATTGAAACGCTCCGCGTGTCGTCGTTCATTTGCTGAATCTACTCGTGTGCTACCTACTGTGAAATGTATTTACTAAGCCAGAAACCTTCCTTGGAGTGTCCACCATATTTCACCCAAATTTCACCGCTAACGGCAGAATGGTATATGACCTTATACGGGACTTTGTTGAAACGCTTCGCGCGTCGTCCCTCATTTGTTGAATCAACTAGTGCGCTGCATATTGTATAGGGGATTTACTAAGCCTAAAATTTTCCATGACGTGTACACAACATCTCACCCAAGTTTCATAGCTATGGACGAATGGTACATGTATGCATATGGGACTTGGTTGAAACGCTTCGCGTGTCGTCGCTAATTTGTTGATTCTACTCTTGCGCTACATATAGTAATATGGATGTACTCAGCCAGAAACCTTCCCTGGAGTGTACACAACATCTCACGAAAGTTCCATCGCAATCGGATGAATGGTATGTGAACGTATACGGGACGTTGTCGAAACGCTTCGCGCGTAGTCACTCATTTGTTGAACATAAACGTGCGCTTCGTATTGTAAAATGGATTTACTTAGCCAGAAACCTTTCCTGGAGTGTACACAACAATTCACCAAACATTTATCACTATCAGACGAATGGTATATGACTTTATACGGGACTTTGTTGAAACGCTTCGCGCGTCGTCGCTCATTTGTTGATTCTACTCGTGCTCTACCTATTTTTAAAGGGATTTACTAAGCTAGAAACCTTCCCTGGAGTGCACACAAAATCTCAGCCTAGTTTCATCGCTATGGGACGAATGGTATATGAACGCAAACGTGACTTTGTTGAAATGCTTCGCGCGTCGTAGCTCATTTGTTGAATCTACTCGTGCGCTGCCTATTGTAAAGTGGATGTACTAAGCCAGAAAATTTCCCTGCAGTGTACACAACATTTTACGCAAGTTTCATAGCTATCGGACAAATGGTATATGAATGCATACGGGACTTTGTTGAAATGCTTCGCGCATCGTCGCTCATTTGTTGAATCTACGCGTGTGCTACCTATTGTAAAATGGATTTACTAAGTCAGAAACCTTCCTTGGAGTGTACTCAACATCTCACCCAAGTTTCATCGCAATCGGACGAATGGTATATGAACGCATAGGAGACATACATACCCACCCACAGACAAACTATCACGTTACATTGATTTATATATATATAGAAGATAGAAGACAAGCTGTACCCGGCATGCGTTGCAATGCCAATCAAAGAAAGTGTTGGCGTTGAAATTCTGTTTCTTGAAGTGATTTTGGATACACAACATGTTTTTCAATTTCCTTTCACTGCCTCTAAGCTATCGTAAAATGGATTTTCTAATTTAGAATCATTCGTGGGAGCGTGCACAACAACTTTTAAAAGTTTCATCGCAATCGGATGAATGGCATATGAACGTATACGGGATTTTGTTTGAACGATTCGTGCGCTGTCACTCTTTTGTTGATTCTACTCATACGCTTCCTACTTGAGAAATGGATTTACTAAGGCGAAACCCTACCCTGGCGTGTACACAATAACTCATCAAGGTTTCATCACAATCGAAGAAGGTTATATGAACGCATAGGGGATTTTGTTGAAACGCTTCGCGCGTCGTCACCCATTTGTTGCATATACTCGTGTGCTACCTATTGTGAAATGGATTTACTAAGTCGAAACCCTCCCCTGGCGTGTACACAATATCTCATCAATGTTTCATCGCAATCGGATGAATGGTATATGCACGTATACGGGGTTTTCTTAAAACGATTCGTGCGCTGTCACTCATTTGTTGAATCTACTCGTGCGCTACCAATTGAGAAATGTATTACTAAGTCGAAGCCCTTCCCTGGCGTGTACACAATAACTCATCAAGGTTTCATCGCAATCGAAGAAGGTTATATGAACGCAATAGGGGATTTTGTTGAAACGCTTCGCGCGTCGTCACCCATTTGTTGCACCTACTCTTGCGCTACTTATTGTGAAATGGATTTACTAAGTCGATACCCTTCACTGGCGTGTACACAATAACTGATCAATGTTTCATCGCAATCGGATGAATAGTATATGAACGCATACCGGATTTTGTTTAAACGATTCGCACCCCGTCACTCATTTGTTGAATCTACTCGTGCGTTACCTACTGTAAAATGTATTTACTAAGTTAGAAACCGTCACATAAGTGCCCACAGCATCTCACCCAAGTTTCATCGCTATCGGACTAATGGGATATGAAGGCATAGGGGACTGTATTGAAACGCTCCGCGTGTCGTCGTTCATTTGTCGAATCTACTCGTGTGCTACCTACTGTGAAATGTATTTACTAAGCCAGAAACCTTCCTTGGTGTGTCCACCATATTTCACCCAATTTTCACCGCTAACGGCAGAATGCTATATGACCTTATACGGGACTTTGTTGAAACGCTTCGCACGTCGTCCCTCATTTGTTGAATCTATTTGTGCGCTGCCTATTGTATAGTGGATTTACTAAGGCTGAAACCATCCATGATGTGTACACAATATCTCACCCAAGTTGCATAGCTATCGGACGAATGGTTTATGAATGCATACGGGACTTGTTTGAAACTCTTCGCGTGTCGTCGCTCATTTGTTGATTCTACTCTTGCGCTTCGTATTGTGATATGGATGTACTCAGCCAGAAACCTTCCCTGGAGTGTACACAACATCTCACCAAAGTTTCATCGCTATCGGATGAATGGTAAATGACCTTATATGGGACTTTGTTGAAATGCTTCGCTTATCGTAGCTCATTTGTTGAATCTACTCGTGCGCTGCCTATTGTTAAGTGGATGTACTAAGCCAGAAAATTTCCCTGCAGTGTACACAACATTTTACGCAAGTTTCATAGCTGTCGGACGAATGGTATATGAATGCATACGGGACTTTGTTGAAACGCTTTGCGTGTCGTCGCTCATTTGTTGAATCTACTCGTGCGCTATCTACAGTGAAATGTATTCACTAATTTGGAAACTTTCACGTAAGTGTACACAACATCTCACCCAAGTTTCATCGCTATCGGACGGATGGTATATGAACACATACGGGACTTTCTTGAAACGCTTCGCGCATCGTCGCTCATTTGTTGAATCTACGCGTGCGCTACCTATTGTAAAATGGATTTACTAAGTCAGAAACCTTCCTTGGAGTGTACCCAACATTTCACCCAAGTTCCATCGCAATCGGACGAATGGTATATGAACGCATAGTAGACATACATACAGACAAACTATTCGTAACATTGATTTTTATATATATAGACAAGATAAGATAAATACAATATGCAAGAATATTCTACCTTATAAAGGGTTAAGTCCGTGCGATCAGGTGGGGATACAACAATAGGTGGAGCGCAGTGTAAAAGTAATATACACACGACATTTCAACAAATGCAATACGGGTTGCATTACATTAGGAACCAGATCAGACTGCAATTACTCTCGAGTGCAGAATAAATGTTCATTGTGTAAAATTAAATGATTTATTAAGAATTGTGAAATGTCTGATTGTTTCCCAGAGGTCTTTTCAAAGTGACGATTAAGTGGGAAACACAGTCTGCACAGTGTGAGGAGATAGGTAAGATTTCCAGGAATGACAAATGTACTACACGTTTACCCGCGGACAATAACAACGGTTGGTTTGTTCCTTAGTTTAGGGACTGCGACAATGCAGTCATGTAGCCCCGTGTACTTTGGGTGTGCGTAGAATCTGTCTGATAATGGTGTAAATTTTGATGGCTGTATTAATGTGTTGGTTGGTTGGTTCCTTAGTTTAGGGGCTGCGACAACGCGGTCATGTAGCCCCGTGTACTTTGGGTGTGTGTAGAATCTGTCTGATAACCGGTGTTAATTGTGATGACTGTATTAGTGTGTGTATCTGTTTTTTAATTCAAGTAGAGACTGCAACTTTGAATTTTCAAATAGTTCCTACTTTTGCCGCCAAACGCCACCGTCAACGACTACTAGGCCTAGTTCAGAACTAGCTACTAGACGCCACCGCAGTCGGCTCTTGGCAACGAACGTAGCAACCTAAGAGCGTTGTTTACATTCTTAACCTATCCAATTTAGTTTCACACAGGTGTAATTAGTGGAAAGATCTTTAACATGCCATAAATCTATGACATGGGACCGCCGGCTTTACTTCCCCTCCGAAGGAAGGCATACTGAGGGATTTTTAACGCTCTTAAAAAATCCGACGGCTTCGGCCGGGTTTGAACCCGCTATCTTGGGCATAGCAGCTCAGCATGCTACCAACTACGCCACCGAAGCCGCTTTGTATTAATGTGTGTTAGGCCTATATGTTTTTAGCCTATTTTCAATTTGGAAAAAATAGGCTTATGAGATCACCTTTTGTCCGTGTGTGTGTGCGTTTGTGTGTGAGGTGTGTGTGTGTGTCCCCCTAATAAATTCTAAACGGCTGGAGCGATTTCAATGAAACTCGGTAAGTTCATAGCACTATTCCGGGCAACCCCGACCGTGCCCTTCAATTTTTTTACGTCTCACCAATCCAACATGGCGGCTGTGCGAAATATTACACCAGCATTCAATATCTCAGAAACTATTACCGATATCACCCTGGAATTTTTTACGGTGATATAGGGAACGACTAGAAGTTCACCTATGTGACTCATGAAAAACTGGCAACTACAAAACCAACATGGCGGCCAAGCGAAGTTGCGACGTTTAAATAGACGTTTCTAGCGATTTAACCAACCAAACGCAATAAAACTAGGTACAGTATATGTTTATACACATTGTAATGCACCGATATTTAACTTCGTTCAATTGTTTACATAACCACAAGATTGTGGCTGTGCGAAATATTTCACCGGCATTCTATATCTCAGAAACTATTAGCGTTATCACCCTGAAATTTTGTACGGATATAAAGGGCACTACTGGAAGTTCATCTATAAGATTTTCAAAAACCGATTAATTACAAAACGAACATGGCGGCCAAGCGAATTTGAAAATTTAAATAGACCTTTTTCGCGATTTTATGCTCCAAACGCAATGAAACTTGGTACAGAAATGTTTATACACATTATAATGCACTGGTATCTATTTAATTTCATTTGTTTACGTAACCTCAAGATGGCGGCTGTGCAAATTTTAAAATTACGTTTTTATTTCTTGTGTCGTAATAATGCGATCGAAGTGAAAGTTTGAATAATGAACCTACGCAATAATTTTCCTTTAATTGTACATGACTCTATGGCCTATACATTTAACAATCCAACTTGGCGACCATCCGAAATATTTAGACGGCTCTGAATATCAACGAATCTATTATTGCAATAAAACTGAATATTTTTATGTTCATAGGGGCTATGAACATAAGTTCACCTATAGGACTTTCAATAACCTGGTGATCACAAATCCAACATGGCGGCGACGCGAAGTATAAATATTCACATGGACGATTCTCGCAGTTTAACCATCCGAGTGCAGTGAAACTTGGTACAGTAAATCCTTATACGAATGTTAATCCACTGGCATCTAATTTTTTTCAATTGTTTCCATAACCAAAAGATGGCAGCTGTGCGAAATTTTAAAATCTCGTTGTTACTTCTTGTTTCCTAATCATGCGATTGAAGTTTGAATACTACACGTACACAATAATCTTTATGTATCAGTACATATCTCTAGGACCTACATATATAAAGGCCAACATGGCGATCATCTGAAATATTTAGTCGGTTCTCAATATCTACGAATCTATTACAGCAATCAAACTGATTTTTTTTATGTTGATAGTGGCAGTTAACATAAGTAGGATATATGAAAATAGGCTGTATAGTTCTTCACGGAACTACTTGTTTTTTAATCCAAGCAAGGACTGCAGACATTCAATTTTCAAGTAGTTCCAATTTTTGGTACCAAACGCCACGGTCAACGACCAACTAGTTCTAAACCTGGTTACTAGATGCCACCACAGTCGGCTCTTGGAGACGACCGTTGGAACCACGGATAACCACTTACAGGATGGCTGAGGTGGGAATCGAATCCTCCTCTACTTAGATTTGCATCATGAGGCTGAGTATATCCCGTACCACCCTTCGTACCAGAATTTAAATTACTTGTCAGAGCTGGGAATCAAACCTGGACCTCCGGGGTGACAGCCAAGAACATTAGTCGCTTCACTATGAGATTGTCTTACTCAAGTCTGTCTTGTCTTTCAGCGTCCAGTCTAGTTTGCAAATCTCTGCTTGATTCTCCATTAGCAAAAAGATGGTATATTGGCTTTCACGGCCAGTGAATTAAAACTCAGCAATTCTTCTAGGTTTGTGCCGTGTCTTGTGTGGGGTTTCAACTAGGACAGTTAGAACTGGGGCCTCCTCTGCTTCTACACCTGTAATTTGGGAATCATTTAACACTGAATCAACTCCTACGTCTACCTCTACCTTTATATTCCTTAGCCGAGCTCATTTACCTCTCTCGTCCCCAATTCTCATCACATGATCCCATCGAGTCGGCTCATACCAACAGCATCATCCAGCACAGTGGTTCCCAACCTGGAGGCGATTGCCCCCAAGTGGGCGATTTGGGTTATCAGGGGGGCAATAAATAAATGGGAAGCGATTTGGGGGCGATGAGTATTCAAAGGGGGAAAAATGAACGGAAAAAATGTGACAGGAGCGCCTCCCGTTCACGAGGACTGACTCCGGTTTGCGCGAGAAGTATTCCCCTTCCCATCCTGCCATCGCAACACACTTGCTATGGACCTACATTTGTCCTCAGTCTTCCTTATGGACAATTATCCACAACTGTGGGGAGAAACTGAATAACTTCAAATCTCGTTCCCGTCGACATATTTAGTTGATAAAGGATTTATTTCCGTTCTCCAGCTCCTCACAAAACAAAGAAATAAGTTGGACATTTGCCTCAAAGGAGACTTGCACCTGAATTTGATGAAAATAGAGCCGCATATTCAAGCTTTAACTGAAATCCAACAAACACAAGGCGGCCATTGCAAAGGTAAAGTAAAACAATAACAACGTTTTCAAACTTTCACCTATTTTTTCAAATGTTAACTCTCAACTTTCTTATTTTTTCCAGATTCCGATTTAAAAATGAAAACAAGTACTCCTGTTTTTAAATGTACAGTACGGTACATCAATGATCTTAGTTAATTATATCACTTCTTTGACATTTAAAACATCTGTAAGAAATGTACCTTTCAATTTTTTTCTATTTTATTTATGAGTGAGTGGATAAAACTGCTTTGTTTGTATTTAATCGGTAGTGACATTGTTTAAAATAATAAAACTGCTTTACTTCAAATTACAATTAGGAATACAATGAAAATGAAAAGGGGGCGATAGGTGTTAGTCAACCTCCAGAAAGGGGTGATGGGCCATAAAAGGTTGGGAACCACTGATTTAGCGTGCTCGTTTCTAACTTGGCCTTTATCTCTTCATTACGAATACCTTCCTGCCATTGTTACAATATATTTGTCATAGCAATTATTCTTGCTACCCTCATACCAGTTACCTAAAGCTTATGTATGAGATATCCTGAACCCTCCCAACTATCACTTCCATACACCAATGTTGGTCTGAATACTGTGCGATGCAGGGAGAGTGTCAAGGCGACACTAACGTCTTTCCTGCGGAATACTGTAGATTGCAACTGAGAACATACTGCATTGGCTTTTCAGCATCTTGACTCTATTTCTTCCCTCATAGGCCTACTACCATCCTAAGAGAATATAGTGCCCAAGTATTTAATTCGCTACACCTGTTCCAATATAAACGTAGTTCCTTTTGTCTAGCTTCACCTACGTTTTTAAATGCTGATGTTCATACCATAAGTTAACGCCAAGATTTCTGTTCAATTTCTAAAATGTTAGTTAGTAAGCTTTCGACTGGGTCTGTCATCACAACCAGTCCATCAACAAAAGACAGACTGCGTATCTGGTTTCATTCCAGTTTATCTTCTTCAACAAACTGTCCAAAATGTATAATAGGCCTGTTCCTCGAAACCATAATCTCACAGGATACTCAGCTTCCTTTCCTTTGGTACTCTATGATACGCTTTATCTAGATCTAGCAAAAAGATATCTGTCTATTTCACTTGTAGCATTTCTCAATAACGTGGCGCATACTAAGAACCTGATCCCGCGATTCACGTTGTGCTCTAAAGCAACCTTGGTTTCCATACATCTTACTCTGGGCAAATGATTGAGCTCTTCTTGTCAAGATTTCTTAGTTATATGTGATTAACATTTCTTGATAAATATATTGATAGGGACTTAGTGCTATATTTGTGATTGTTAATACTGTAAATCTGTGATGGGCAAATCGCGGCCATTTTGCTATTCTAATCCAGCCCGCGATATGGTTTCGAATTATACTATCTACAATCACACATAGGTCATATTTTCCGTTCTGTATACTGAACCCATGTACCATGGCCTCAAAGAGGGTCGAATCCATGTACTTTGAGAAAGGAATGAAAGAATCATACAGTTTCTAAGGGAACGGAGAGAGATTTCAAGCCAGAATTATAGCTTAACATTGTGCAAGCGCTAGGGCCAGGTGTTCCTTAGATGAGCTCATGCCTCTTGACATTTATAAGGAGCCAGTCATGGATATTATTAGAACGAGTGGAAAGTTTTGACTGTAAGACGAAGAAGCTGGACTGGGAAATTGCTCTTACGTTGCAGGAATATGGCAACCTCGCTGCTGAGTCAGAACAGGAATAATTAAATTTAACACGTTTACGAGTATAAAAATAAGTAAACAGATACAGTACGGTGAATCATTTTGGATTAGAGATTTTTGTGTAAAGATAAACCTTGTAAAAATTGCACAGGAAAAAACTGCAAACGCAAGTAGACGTCATTGGGGGTTCACCGAGACCCAAGGAGTGGGAGAATAAAAAAAGAACAGCACCACCCACACAGATGAGGACGAGAAATTAATTAATATCTCGGAAATGCACGATCGATTTCCATGCACAGGAAGATTATTTTACGTTTGGAAGACGAGCTTTCTGGATATATAATTTTTATAATTGTGCGACAATTAGTTCAAAAGTTGGTCACGAAAAGGACTAGAGTTTTATCTTTTTTTGGCTGAAAGGTATAAAACTCCTGGCCTCACCAAGCCAATCATGCAGTTACTCTGACAGCCCGTGAGGGGTGTTACTCTGTATCACGCCGGAAGAACAGTATTCAAGAGCCCGAGGGGGCGTCACGACGCATCATGCAGTATTAGTCCGTCCAGGGGGGCGTGACGCTGGAGCATCATAATCAGTCTACGAGCATTCCGTGAGCGGAAGTGCTGCACCACATCGTATACGCAGTATTCAAGAGCCCGTGAGGGGGACGTTAAGCTGTATCAGACATCGATCCAGAGCCTGTGGGAGGCTAGGCTACAAGTTCACAGAGTGTAGACCAGTTACGATATAAGTACGCTACGCTGAGGGTTAGCAGTTCGAGACTTTGAAGAGTCCTAATTTATAAAGAACATTAAATATACGGACTTTAAAGCAATATCGCCAAAGTAAGACACAGCGATCAGTAGGGAACTTCGAGTTCCAGAAGAATACTAGTTCAATACAGTTATGAAGTTATAAGAACTCCAACAAATAAACGGCGTTACGTCTAGTAAAAACATTGTTAAAGACATTAAGTCCTGTAAAGGAACTTTACAGTAATTACGATCGCGAAAGATAGAAGTTCAAGCGAAAGGAACTTAGTTTCGAAACCAGAGGGAAAACGTACTCTAGTGAGAAAACGTCAAAAATATACGATAGACAGTATACGGTCCTCGAAGGGAGGCCAAGTTATAGAAACTATAGGGTGCGATAGACCACCATATATAAATAGAGGTGACGGCAAAGAAAAGACATTTATCGCCTAGTTAAAGCAGATAAAGTAAAGCCGAGTAATAGACAATAGAAGCGGTTTTGAGATACTGAAACCAGTAGTTTCCTTTGTAGGAGAGAGCGACTTTGAACGAGTAAAATCACACGTCCAATGCAGGTCGATAGGATTCACATCAGGGATCATCAACAGCCGACAGAAATTGTAAAAATCGTTGAGATACACCCGTGTGATAGGAGTGAAGTGTAAATATTGTAAGAAAAGAAATAAGAGTATCATTTTAAGTGTTTTAGGTAAAGTGAAAGCGTTTTATGCACAGTGATATGTGTTATAATATGTACCAGAGTAATATTTTTTAGTGTTTTAACGTGTGTTCAAAACGGATACACCAGTGTATTAAAAAAAAAATGTTGTCAGTGTTAAATATAGTGAATATGTGTCAAGAAATTTCTGTACATAAGATGAGATTGTACAAAATGGAGTAGGTCAAGAAGGTGGGCCAAAATGTCACATCAAACGAGAATAAAGGTCAGAAAGCGACCTTAAACATGTAAGTAAAGATTTTCATTATGTTTTGGTGTCGGGAAAAAATTTGTGTACAATTCCACCGGAGTTTTGAGTAGAAGGGATGTTTTTAAATGAATAATAACTAAATAAGAACGCGATCTGAACGAAAATAAAGTTTTAAGAAATAATAAATAAGTATGTGAAATAATAAGTCCTGTAGAGGAAATGCATGGAATAAAATGTCAGTATTTAATGAATGTTATAAAAGCAAGCGTGATAATAATAATTATAACAAAGATGTTTACATAAAGGTAAATTTGAATTATATGAAAGAAATAGCTTTTGAGCTTTTGTAAGGAATGAAGACATGATGTGAATAACAAGGTAAAGAAATCTAAATAAAGATTAAATTGAATGATATAAAAATATAGAGCGTTGAAGCCTTAACAAATGTATAAGACATGATGTGACTGCATGTTCTTAAAAAGGGAGCGATTTATTGTCAACGGAAAAGATTAATATAAGAATTAAGATATGTATCAATTGTTACTATGAAATTTATCAGTTCTCTGGAAGACATTCGGCCGTAAAGTAATGTGTAGCATAATGGAACGCAATTAAATAAAAAGTCACGCTAGGAACGCGTAAAAGTTAAAGTACTTGGTAAATTACTTATGGAGGGTAGTTGATTGCAGTGAATTGAGATATGTTGTAAGTCCTCTAAATTGTGACGTGGATCACGAGGCCATGTGTGTATTATTTAAAAGGGAGCTAATGTATGGTATTATTGAGCGTAGGTCCTGTAAGCTACGGCTTGACCCTAAATCGCGTTTTGTATAAGTCCTCTGATGTGGAAATGTTCCCGAGGCATGTTAAGAGAATCGAACCTAGAATCCTCTTGTTGTTAAAGCCCCTAATTATTCGTCGTAGAATGTGTATTAATCTTCCCAATCAATGAGGACCCTCTCATAATTAATAAATGCCAAGGTTACGAAAGTGGTTTATGAGCCAAAGAATATTGTTGAATGAAAATAAGTGAAGTAAAAGCCAGGTCTCTCCACAGAACTGAGAATAATGTGAAGGTTTGCTTTAAAGCATTGAAGAGAGCTGCCACCGTAGGTTAGGCCGAGAGTCACTTTCCTTGTCATAAATCACGCCCGAGTATAATGGCCTGACCCTCATAGAGCGAGGGTGGGTAAAAACCGTCTTGTAAGATGTGTTAAATACACCGTGAGTGTTTAAAGTTGTTAATGACCCGGGCGTTGAACCGAGGTCCTTGTAGATTGATATTATCGCTTGCCAATTCAGATCGTAGTTTTCTTATGTGATAATGGTCTTATAAGACAAATGAATTAAATAAAATCCCTATTGTAATATTGTATGGAAAATAGGAATCCACGAGTTTTGTGAAGATAACTAGGTTTCGGGAGTGATCATAGTTTTTGACTTTGTCAAGTAATCTTTATGACTCTGGAGTACACAAATAGTTTTCCCGATCACCGTAGTGAATTTGCAAAACTTGAGAGAGATAGTAAATATGGAGAACATGTGATATGCCCAAATATTGAAGTGAATAATTAACATGTAATTTTAAATGTAATTATATATTTGTTTTGATGATAAGAAAAGATAAAAATAATTCTTGAGGTGTACAAAAATATGACACCATTATTATGGGATAGTATCGAGCCAAAGAAGCTCGTAGTTATTTGGAACTTTAAGATAAGTACTTTATGGAAGTGAAAATAATCGTGAATTGTTGGTTTTAAAGAAAACCATGTGTTTTAATCTAATATTTGTTTTATTTTTATGCTATTCCTTGTTCACTTTGGACAAGTAGAATGATATTGGTCAGTAGTTTATGTGTTTATTTGTTTGTAGCGCCATAATTTTTGATTAATTAGATGTGTTAAAATAGGAGTTGATTTTGTTGTTATTTTTGCAAGTGTATCCTCTATTTAATCCAAAATATGTAAGTCACAGAGTGGGAGAACTTACCGCAGCCCCGAAAAATCCCGAATTGAGCAATGCTGGCATACTGTGATTTGCATATTTCTTGCTGCAAGGGCACAGGGGCGTGAATAGAAGTACTGTGCTTGGATTAATAATTAGAGGAACACTAAAGACGGTCGATTCATGTAAAAGTAAAGTAATGATAGGAGTAGCTACAACGTATAATGTTAACTGACCGCATGGGTCCCTAGAAACTCACACCGAGCAGCCTTGGATTTAAACGACCCCCAGTAAAACAATTAAAATGGCGCCCAACGTGGGGATGCTAGCAAAACCCCATAATCTCTTTCATGGCGCCCAGTACGCAGGGATGAGTTTTCCAAGGAAAACCCGAGTTTTCTCGAAAAATCAAAATTTTCATAAAAAAATGGTTTTTCGAAATTTTGAATTTTAAATACTTCCATAAAGGTCTTTGAGTTTGAAGAAGAGTATCAAAAGGGTACGGTGTAGTAAACACCCGTACCAAAGTAAATTTTTAAAGAAATTGGGACACAATGGTTCAGATTACTATCTCTCAAGCATGTTCTAGCGATGTGGCATTAGTGGCCCACTATATTCTAATAAAATGGCATTGAGTGAAGAGATGCAACGGCTTTTGGAGGCTATAAAAGCCGATAACAATGAGAAGTTGGAGGCTATAAACAATACATTGGGCCTCCAAAAGGATGAAAATAACAAAGTGTTCGAATCCATAAATGAGAGTTTGAATAAGTTGGACAGCCAACAGGAGGAAAATAACCAAAAGTTAGGATCCATGAATCAAAGTTTAGAGTCACTAAAAACTGATAGTGCTAATATGGGAACTAAATTAGTAGATATCGAAGCTAAAAGTGATAACATGGGAACTAAATTAGTAGATATCGAAGCTAAAAGTGATAACATGGGAACTAAATTAGAAGCTATCGAAGATAATTGTATAAAAATGGATAAGGAACTGAAGGTTGAAATTAAGTAAATGAAAGAGGGGTCCAAGGTTTTGGAAGAAACAATGAATACCAAATTTCAAGATTTTGACACTAAGTTTGGGGACAAATTAAATGATTTAAAAGGGAAAATCGCAAGTGAAATTCAAAGGGAAAATAAAGTATTTCAGTCAGAATTGCAAGGCCAAATAAATACTATGAACAAAAATATGGGAGAATCACAAAATGAATGCCGAGAAAATTTTAAAATTTTAGAGGATAATTTTGGTACTATAGAAACTAAATTAAATAGCATGGAAAAAGCATGTAAAGAAAATGTAGAGGAATGTGAAAAGAAACTTGTAACCCAGATCCAAGGTGTGCAGAAAAAATTAGAAGCTCAGATAAAATCTAACAGCGATATCTGTAAAATATCCCGGGATGAAATAAAACAAAGTGTGAATGAGCTAGGAACCCGATTTGGAAAGGTTGAGGAGAAAGTAGGAATCCTCGAGAATAAAATTGGTGTAGTTCAGACCGAAGTAACTGAGATGAAAAATCAAAATCAAAAGGATGCGCGGGATATGAAAAGTCAATTTGAGCTGTTTACCGGGCAGGTAGATGATAACTTAAAGAAGTATGAGGGTGAAATAAATCGAAGATTAGGTATATACGAGGGGCATCTCCAGAGGGAAAGAAAACAACGAGAGGACGAAAATAAGGAAAGTACCCATAAGATAGATGACAAAAGTCAGGGTATTAATGATGTTCAGGGAACCATCGGAACATTAAAGGTCGAAGTAGGAAAAACTCATAAGGAAGTAGGCCAGATCCAAAATGACTTGATGATATTATATAAGAGTCAAGGGAAAACTGAGGAAAAACTGGAAGGAATTAAAGTAAATATGGTCAAAGGACAAAGAGAGATGGAGAAAAAGATAAAGGAAATACGAGAAGTCCTAGATACCAGAGGTGACGTTAAACAAGAAATAATCTCAGAACTAGAGATAATAACAGAGATGAAAGTTGAAGAGATGGAAATAATAATTCCAGAAGAAATGAAAAAGGTAGATGAAACCCTAATAGAAACTATCGTCGAAGCACCGATAGAAACAGAGGTTCAAAATGTCATAGAAATTGAAGAAGAAAACTCCGAAGAAATTCAGGAGGTGAAGAAAGATGAGATACACTTAGAAGAAACTCAGGATAAGAAAGATAGGAAACAATTAGAAGAAGAAGAAGAAAAATTGAAGGCACAGATCCTTGAATTAATGATAAAATGTCAGGAATGCCAACGACAGAAAAGAGAAATGGAAAGAGGTCCAAACACGAGCCAAGAAAACCTCAAAGGAAAAGATGAGATGGTTGGAAATAATGAAAAGAAGGAAGGAGATGCCTTTGAAGAAAATCAGGAAAGAGGAAAACCGACATTGAAAGTCGGTTTACCAGGAAATAGATACCCCATGGAATGTAAGAAAGGAGGAGATACAAAGTACGAGGACTTAGAGAAAGAGGATGCCCAGGCATATTTCAGCTGGAAGCTACGTAAAAAGAAAGGGAGTGATAAAAGGAAGAGACAGAATGGAGATCTGAAGGATCTAAAGAATTGGAAAAGTCGAAAAAAGAAATATTCTTTCGAAATGCCATCTCGATGCGAGATGAAGAAAAGAATTATTCCATTGGAACCAACGGGTAAAGCCCTATGCAACCATTAAATAATAAGAAGAATAAAATTAATTTTGTCTGAAATACCATCTCAAAAAGAGATGAGGAAGGTGGTAGAAAAGCGAAAAGAGTCAGGTGAGGTTAGACCGAGCTCTTAAGAATTAAAATGAAATTTTACAGACTTGAGGAGTCTGACAATAATAATGATGATGTTACGGGTAAAGCCAGTTGCACCCGTAATGCGTTAAAAGAAGGTCATTAAGTTGACAATATGTAATGAGGAAAGAGAAACAGACCGACAAGAAGTCCGTCTAATAAAAGAAGAAAAGAAACAAACTGTTTGAGTCAAGTTTGGAGAATACACCAGACTAGAGTAAGACTAACAAAACACCCGAAAGTGACAAGAAATTTATGACCCTGAAGTGTAGACGTCCACTAGGGGAATGAATGGATGAATGGGACCTTTAAGAAAGACCCATACAAATATAAACCAGAGAGGAAGGGAACTTTAAAGAAATAATTGATTTTATTGAAGAAGAAATTTTCAATTTAAGGAAGGAGAATGATGAAATAAGGGAACGGGTAGGAATAGACCACACCCGTAAAGAAGAATGAGGTTCTGGAAACCTGATATCCAGACAAATAAAAAGGAGAAAGAAAGGGTAGGGACTGAGCGTACCCAACCGACACAATTACCGGATATGACTTAAAAAGATGAAAGAAATCAAGTTATCGTGGGATTTTTAAGGAAGAAAAATCAGAAGGTACGGATAACGTTATGATGGCTTCGACAGTAAAAAAGGAAAAATAAGATTTTTTTTTTGATAATTAAAATAAATTTCCTCAAAATTTTTCGAAAATTTATTTACCTAAGGAGGGGAGAGATGAACCCATGTACCATGGCCTCAAAGAGGGTCGAATCCATGTACTTTGAGAAAGGAATGAAAGAATCATACAGTTTCTAAGGGAACGGAGAGAGATTTCAAGCCAGAATTATAGCTTAACATTGTGCAAGCGCTAGGGCCAGGTGTTCCTTAGATGAGCTCATGCCTCTTGACATTTATAAGGAGCCAGTCATGGATATTATTAGAACGAGTGGAAAGTTTTGACTGTAAGACGAAGAAGCTGGACTGGGAAATTGCTCTTACGTTGCAGGAATATGGCAACCTCGCTGCTGAGTCAGAACAGGAATAATTAAATTTAACCCGTTTACGAGTATAAAAATAAGTAAACAGATACAGTACGGTGAATCATTTTGGATTAGAGATTTTTGTGTAAAGATAAACCTTGTAAAAATTGCACAGGAAAAAACTGCAAACGCAAGTAGACGTCATTGGGGGTTCACCGAGACCCAAGGAGTGGGAGAATAAAAAAAGAACAGCACCACCCACACAGATGAGGACGAGAAATTAATTAATATCTCGGAAATGCACGATCGATTTCCATGCACAGGAAGATTATTTTACGTTTGGAAGACGAGCTTTCTGGATATATAATTTTTATAATTGTGCGACAATTAGTTCAAAAGTTGGTCACGAAAAGGACTAGAGATTTATCTTTTTTTGGCTGAAAGGTATAAAACTCCTGGCCTCACCAAGCCAATCATGCAGTTACTCTGACAGCCCGTGAGGGGTGTTACTCTGTATCACGCCGGAAGAACAGTATTCAAGAGCCCGAGGGGGGCGTCACGACGCATCATGCAGTATTAGTCCGTCCAGGGGGGCGTGACGCTGGAGCATCATAATCACTCAGTCTACGAGCATTCCGTGAGCGGCAGTGCTGCACCACATCGTATACGCAGTATTCAACAGCCCGTGAGGGGGACGTTAAGCTGTATCAGACATCGATCCAGAGCCTGTGGGAGGCTAGGCTACAAGTTCACAGAGTGTAGACCAGTTACGATATAAGTACGCTACGCTGAGGGTTAGCAGTTCGAGACTTTGAAGAGTCCTAATTTATAAAGAACATTAAATATACGGACTTTAAAGCAATATCGCCAAAGTAAGACACAGCGATCAGTAGGGAACTTCGAGTTCCAGAAGAATACTAGTTCAATACAGTTATGAAGTTATAAGAACTCCAACAAATAAACGGCGTTACGTCTAGTAAAAACATTGTTAAAGACATTAAGTCCTGTAAAGGAACTTTACAGTAATTACGATCGCGAAAGATAGAAGTTCAAGCGAAAGGAACTTAGTTTCGAAACCAGAGGGAAAACGTACTCTAGTGAGAAAACGTCAAAAATATACGATAGACAGTATACGGTCCTCGAAGGGAGGCCAAGATATAGAAACTATAGGGTGCGATAGACCACCATATATAAATAGAGGTGACGGCAAAGAAAAGACATTTATCGCCTAGTTAAAGCAGATAAAGTAAAGCCGAGTAATAGACAATAGAAGCGGTTTTGAGAGACTGAAACCAGTAGTTTCCTTTGTAGGAGAGAGCGACTTTGAACGAGTAAAATCACACGTCCAATGCAGGTCGATAGGATTCACATCAGGGATCATCAACAGCCGACAGAAATTGTAAAAATCGTTGAGATACACCCGTGTGATAGGAGTGAAGTGTAAATATTGTAAGAAAAGAAATAAGAGTATCATTTTAAGTGTTTTAGGTAAAGTGAAAGCGTTTTATGCACAGTGATATGTGTTATAATATGTACCAGAGTAATATTTTTTAGTGTTTTAATGTGTGTTCAAAACGGATACACCAGTGTATTAAAAAAAATGTTGTCAGTGTTAAATATAGTGAATATGTGTCAAGAAATTTCTGTACATAAGATGAGATTGTACAATATGGAGTAGGTCAAGAAGGTGGGCCAAAATGTCACATCAAACGAGAATAAAGGTCAGAAAGCGACCTTAAACATGTAAGTAAAGATTTTCATTATGTTTTGGAGTCGGGAAAAATTTTGTCTACAATTCCACCGGAATTTTGAGTAGAAGCGATGTTTTTAAATGAATAATAACTAAATAAGAACGCGATCTGAACGAAAATAAAGTTTTAAGAAATAATAAATAAGTATGTGAAATAATAAGTCCTGTAGAGGAAATGCATGGAATAAAATGTCAGTATTTAATGAATGTTATAAAAGCAAGCGTGATAATAATAATTATAACAAAGATGTTTACATAAAGGTAAATTTGAATTATATGAAAGAAATAGCTTTTGAGCTTTTGTAAGGAATGAAGACATGATGTGAATAACAAGGTAAAGAAATCTAAATAAAGATTAAATTGAATGGTATAAAAATATAGAGCGTTGAAGCCTTAACAAATGTATAAGACATGATGTGACTGCTTGTTCTTAAAAAGGGAGCGATTTATTGTCAACGGAAAAGATTAATATAAGAATTAAGATATGTATTAATTGTTACTATGAAATTTATCAGTTCTTTGGAAGACATTCGGCCGTAAAGTAATGTGTAGCATAATGGAACGCAATTAAATAAAAAGTCACGCTAGGAACGCGTAAATGTTAAAGTACTTGGTAAATTACTTATGGAGGGTAGTTGATTGCAGTGAATTGAGATATGTTGTAAGTCCTCTAAATTGTGACGTGGATCACGAGGCCATGTGTGTATTATTTAAAAGGGAGCTAATGTATGGTATTATTGAGCGTAGGTCCTGTAAGCTACGGCTTGACCCTAAATCGCGTTTTGTATAAGTCCTCTGATGTGGAAATGTTCCCGAGGCATGTTAAGAGAATCGAACCTAGAATCCTCTTGTTGTTAAAGCCCCTAATTATTCGTCGTAGAATGTGTATTAATCTTCCCAATCAATGAGGACCCTCTCATAATTAATAAATGCCAAGGTTACGAAAGTGGTTTATGAGCCAAAGAATATTGTTGAATGAAAATAAGTGAAGTAAAAGCCAGGTCTCTCCACAGAACTGAGAATAATGTGAAGGTTTGTTTTAAAGCATTGAAGAGAGCTGCCACCGTAGGTTAGGCAGAGAGTCGCTTTCCTTGTCATAAATCACGCCCGAGTATAATGGCCTGACCCTCATAGAGCGAGGGTGGGTAAAAACCGTCTTGTAAGATGTGTTAAATACACCGTGAGTGTTTAAAGTTGTTAATGACCCGGGCGTTGAACCGAGGTCCTTGTAGATTGATATTATCGCTTGCCAATTCAGATCGTAGTTTTCTTATGTGATAATGGTCTTATAAGACAAATGAATTAAATAAAATCCCTATTGTAATATTGTATGGAAAATAGGAATCCACAAGTTTTGTGAAGATAACTAGGTTTCGGGAGTGATCATAGTTTTTGTCTTTGTCAAGTAATCTTTATGACTCTGGAGTACACAAATAGTTTTCCCGATCACCGTAGTGAATTTGCAAAACTTGAGAGAGATAGTAAATATGGAGAACATGTGATATGCCCAAATATTGAAGTGAATAATTAACATGTAATTTTAAATGTAATTATATATTTGTTTTGATGATAAGAAAAGATAAAAATAATTCTTGAGGTGTACAAAAATATGACACCATTATTATGGGATAGTATCGAGCCAAAGAAGCTCGTAGTTATTTGGAACTTTAAGATAAGTACTTTATGGAAGTGAAAATAATCGTGAATTGTTGGTTTTAAAGAAAACCATGTGTTTTAATCTAATATTTGTTTTATTTTTATGCTATTCCTTGTTCACTTTGGACAAGTAGAATGATATTGGTCAGTAGTTTAAGTGTTTATTTGTTTGTAGCGCCATAATTTTTGATTAATTAGATGTGTTAAAATAGGAGTTGATTTTGTTGTTATTTTTGCAAGTGTATCCTCTATTTAATCCAAAATATGTAAGTCACAGAGTGGGGGAACTTACCGCAGCCCCGAAAAATCCCGAATTGAGCAATGCTGGCATAATGTGATTTGCATATTTCTTGCTGCAAGGGCACAATACCTAGAAGTGAAAAATTGTTTCAATCTCATTATACTCATGTGTTTTGCGTAGTTTAGTTGTTTTGAGTTGCAGCATAATTGATTGAGTTACAATGTACAATGAATTGAAGCAACTATTCCTCAACGTTTCGAAAATTGAGTCCTACAAGCCCTACCAAAATCAAGCTTCCCAAACTTGAAATCTCATGCACAGTAGATAACTGCCATGTTTGTATCTTCCTATATCTGTGAACAGCTATATTCTACTGTGAGGCTTCGCATAAATAGCGCCAGAAATAGATTATCAGATCACCATTTAGCTGCGTTAATAAGAATCAGCTCATCCCAGTTTCAACCAGACTATGAAAAAGTTTTAGAAGCACAGTCACAGTTTCACTTGTCACGTACTGCTTCCTCCTCAAACAAATAATGAAGGTGTGTTCATAATGGAAATATGAAGGAATACTGGGCTAAAAAGAAAGCTCACCAGAGTTAGGAACCACGTGGTCCAATGGGCCTCAACGAACCAAGAAAAAGAAGGTGTGTTCTTTTTAGCCTACTTTCGATTTTTGCAAAAAATGAAAGTAGACTTATGAGATCAACACAGGGCGAAAAAAAAGTGTGTCTCTCTGTGTGTGAGTATGTGTGTGTGAGTGTGTGTACTCTGAATGTCTGTCCCCCCCCCCCTATCAATTCGAACACGGTGAACGCAAATTGAACGAAATTTGGTACAATGGTAGCACTAGCAAAGGGCACCTCAGTGTCATGTTTTATATCGCCGCCATCTTGACGGAAACGGAATGGGGGCCACAGAAATGTTCAAAGCTTAAATCAAATTATGACTAATCTAATCATCCGATCTCTACCAAATTTTGCAACAACATACCTTTATGGAGGAGTCATCCTTTGACCAAATTAGTAGGTCATTAGCCTAACAGTTTCTGGATGGCGGCCATCTTTGTGTCAAAATCGATTCCCCCTATTAATTCAAACACGGTGAAACCGAATGGAACGAAATTTGGTACAGAGGTAGCACTAGCAAAGGGCACCTCACTGTCATGTCTTATATCGCTGCCGTCTTGACAGAAACGTAATGGCGGCCACACAAATTCTCAAAGCTTAAATCAAATTACGACTAACATAATCATCCGATCTCTACCAAATTTTGCAACAACATACCTTTATGGAGGAAGCATCCTTTGACTAAATTAGTATTTCATTAGCCTAATAGTTTCTGGATGGCGGCCATCTTTGTGTCAAAATCGATTCCCCCTATTAATTCAAACACGGTGAAACCGAATGGAACGAAATTTGGTACAGAGGTAGCACTAGAAAACGGCACCTCACTGTCATGTTTTATATCGCCGCCATCTTGACAGAAACGTAATGGCGGCCACACAAATGTTTAAAGGTTAAATCAAATTACGACTAACATAATCATCCGATCTCTTCCAAATTTTTCAACAACATACCTTTATGGAGGGAGCATCCTTTGACAAATCTAATAGGTCATTAGCCTATCAGTTTGCGGATGGCGGCCATCTTTGTGTCAAAATCGAGTCCCCCTATTAATTCGAACACGGTGAAACCGAATGGAACGAAATTTAGTACAGAGGTAGCACTATCACAGGGCACCTCAGAGGCATGTATTATATCGCCCCCATCTTGACGGAAACGAAATGGCGGCCAATAAAATGTTCAAAGCTTAAATCCAATTACGATTAACCTAATCATCTGATCTGTACCAAATTTTGCAACAGCATACCTTTATGGAGGGATCATCCTTTGACCAAACTAATAAGTCATTAGCCTAATATTTTGCGGATGGCGGCCATCTTTGTGTGAAAATCGACTCCCCCTATCAATTCGAACACGGTGAAACCGAATGGAACGAAATTTGGTGCAGAGGTAGCACTAGCAAAGGGCACCTCACTGTCATGTTTTATATCACCGCCATCTTGACGGAAACGTAATCGCGGCCACCCAAATGTTAAAAGCTAAAATGTAATTACGACCAACCTAATAATTTAGTCTCTACCAAATTTTGCAACAACATATCTTGATGTGGGAAGCATATTCTGACCAAACTGCAAGATCATCAGCCCAATAGTTTGCAGATGGTGGCCAAGTATGTGTGCAAATCGATTCCCCCTATCGATTCAAACACGGTGAAACCGAATTGAACCAAATTTGGTACAGAGGTACCACTAGCAAAGGGCACCTCAGTGTCATGTTTTATATCGCCGCCATCTTGACGGAAACGGAATGACGGCCACCCAAATGTTAAAAGCTTAAATCAAAATACGACCATCCTAATAATTTGATCTCTACCAGATTTTGCAACAACATGCCTTTTTGTGGAAAGCATCTTATGACTGACTACAAGGTCATCAGCCCATAAGTTTGCAAATAGCGGCCATGTATGTGTGCAAATCCATTCCCCATATCAATTCTAACACGGTGAAACCGAATTGAATGTTTTCTTTTACAGAGGTAGCACTAGCAAAGGGCACCTCATATTCATGTTTAATATCCCTATAGCACGTTGTATTTCAACAAGCCACTACAACCAACATTCAATTATACTCCTTGAAAAGGACAAAGAGTTATAACAATACCCATGCATTCTTTACTGAACATCTTGTTTTCTATGTTTTCTATCATTGTAACCTCTAAGGTTTGTTTGATTAAAAATTCTGAAATAATAAGTTAATAATCTTTCTATAAACATGTGTTGTTTTTCTCTTCGGCCCGCCTAGATTATTTTGTATTGCATCTGGCTTGGTCCCTAAAAGGATTGCCCATGTCTGCTCTAAATGGTCAGGTTAGAGAGGATTGTCAACTTAGCTGATGGTTTGAGGAATGTGCGGTTCGTGATAATAACTGCTGCCACTAAATAAGGGTATAGATTATAAATGCCATCACCCACATACTTGTAGACATAGATTTAATAGCCTGATGGTGAAGTGTCTGATGATGTTCGCTAGACGATTGAAACTGATCATCCTAGTTTATTTATTAATATCATGTACCTATTTTTCAGGATTAGGAAAACACCCATTACAATTGGGCACAATCGTGCTGACCAACTGAAAAGCATTACATTATGATTACTAAGGCAACACTGTAAAATAATTTCCAACACAGTAATGTTTCTATGGTGTGGTGACAGCAAACTTCGTAGACTACTTAAATGTTATGTTTGGTAAATGGTGAATGTAACATGAATTATTGTTTCAATAAATATCATTACTAAGTAAGTATCGAACAAAAGCCGGCCCGACATGTCTCTGCTCTCATACAACACATAATTGTCATGTCCAGCAGGACATGTGTCACCATGGCACCCGCGACTCGGCACGCATTTATCAGCCAACCACATTACTATTCATAACTCACGCTATACACCCACACTAGGATTGCTTCATAAAGTATCAGAATAGTTCCCTTTCTCACAATCATATTGGAAATAATGTTAAATATCGGTGGGATACGGATGCACATTCTCAAGATTGATGTCAAAACGGCGACCTAAGAAACAGCAGTCAAGCTGATTAGAGTTTGATTCTCAATAATAATGATGATATACAGGGTCTTCCAGGTAAAGTCAGACCGTCAAGCGGCGTTTTCTCTCTTCGCTACGGAAGCTGCCCCAGCCGAGGTTATGTCGCAGCCTCGGCCGGGCTGGTGTCGCGCGTATACAATCTTATATTATGAAGTGTCACCCTTCCTGGGTTATACAGGCATTGCACCTTGTAACAACATTCTGGCTGGCACGAGTAAGTTCTGCGATGTTTAAAACCTTTTACTGGTGATGTGCGGTAATCTAGACTCCCAAGAAATAAGGAAACATCTGTGCTTCTTTAAATAAAGCTGTTGTTATGTTACCTTTGCCAAGACAAAATTGACACAGCAATTGTAGCAAGGAATGACATAAGACAACTTGGAAAATTGTCCCTTGATACAGGCATGGCGTTATTTAAGCTCAAAATTACTCCCATAGGTGCATATGCATTGGAAAATATATGGGAACACCTGACAAAGAATGACCTGATAAAAATGGAAAGAGTGAAGGTAGGATACTTAAAAAAGTTAATCGATCTTTCGCATCACACATTATCTCGCCTTGTATATGTATTGGCCAAAGAGCAATTTTATATCGAAGATTTAAGAAACAATGGATGCTGCCCGTCCCTGGAGCATATGATGCATTACTGAGTGAACTTCGTGACAAGAGAAAATATAATTGGAGTGACTTCTACTGTACAGATGCCATGACGACTTGTGAGTGGATGAACTCAAATTATGAACTCCGTCATATGATCACACGAATGGCAGTGCACGGTTTTCACTATAAAGTTTGCACAGCAAAGAAGTATCACCTGCCAAACTTAAACTGCGTGTGTATTTTATGTAAGAGCTCATGTGAGGGATAGCATGTATTAACATGCAGCGAACGTCAGCTGTCTCTTACAAAATTTTGTACCGAATGGGCTTGTGTGGTATTCATATTGTTATGGCCATTAGCTGAAATAAAATGTATTATTATTATTATGTTACCTTATTATCTGTGTGCTGACTCTTCGCACCCGCGTTTATGAAAGTTTAGTGGCTTGCGATTCAGACTGGCAAGAACACAGCAACAATAGCGCCTGTAAGAGAAACTGGCGGTATTTAATGACAACAATGCGAATTTTTGTTTAGGCGTTGAAATTGTTATTCGGTAACACGGAATTGTTTCGTACGCTTGAATACTCTACGGTAGCTCAGTTTCAGTAAGAACTGTAAGTAAGACTGTAAATGCGCGACATAAGCTCGGCTGGGACAGCTAACGTAGCGGAGAGTGAAAATACCGCCTAACGATCTGCCTTTACCTGGGAGACCCTGTATGTTGTTATATGAGTCGGTTGTTGTTTGATTCTTCAGTGTTTTGAGTGGTTTGATGCAGCACTCCATGTCTCCTGTCCTGAGCTAATCATTTCATCTCTACACAGCTGGCACACCTTACATCCGAGTCAATCTGTTTAACATATTCTAACCTTGGTCTACCCCTACAGTTCCTGTCCTCAACCCATCTTTCCATAATTAAGTTTGCTATTCCTGGGTATCTTAGTATATGTCCTAACAACCTATCTCGTCTCTTCATTAGCAGTCACCAGAAAAAATCTCATCTCCCACTCGTCTTAACAGCTCCAGTGTTTATGTAACTTAAGAGAAAAAGCTTTGCTTAAAAACATAGATGTATTTAAAACTTCTCAAAGAAAATTATTCAAATAATAAGTTTGAACTAGAGCTATGATTCTAGTTTGGATCAAAAGCCATAAATTCTCCTTTTAAGTGCATTTAATTTCAAATCTACAACTTAAATAGTTAATTAAAATGTACATTTTGCTTAATATTTTGTGTTTACAAGTATGTTCATTGTAATGTTGGTAACAGTGATGGGTATTGCTTTTTCAGTAATAACTATTTTATCTTATATCGGGAGTTTTTCTTAACGTGTTGAAAAACTTTTATAACAATTGATTCTTAGTTTTGGTTGGTATGCGCATATTAATTATAATTAATTAAAAGTAATGAAACTGCATCTCCAGAGGGCTTCTTGAAAATTATATTTAAATATTTATAGCCTTTAATTAACCAAATAATTTGTAAGGATATTCATTTATTTAATTTGCGAGCCTCCGTGGCTTAGGCGGCAGCACGTCGGCCACTCACCGCTGGGTCCGTGGTTCAAATCCAGGTCACTCCATGTGAGATTTGTGCTGGACAAAGCGGAGGCAGACAGGTTTTTCTCCGGGTACTCCGGTTTTCCCTGTCACAATTTCATTCCAGCAACACTCTCCACTATCATTTCATTTCATCTGTCATTCATTTAATCATTACTCCAGGGGAATGCGACAGGCTTCGGCAGCCGGCACAGTTCATATCCTCGCCGCTAGATGGGGGCTTCATTCAATCCATTCCCTGACCCTTTCGGACGACTGGAAGCAGGCTGTGGATTTTCATTCATTTATTTTATTTCAAATTGATTTTATTATTTTACATTTTACCTTTCACGTTTTACATTTTTTTAAGTTTATATTTCCATCATTCTTATTCATTGTTTTTCAGTTTCGCCATTTAATCCTTATCCTGTATATATTTTAGTTTATTTCTTTTCTCAACAGTTTTATTAGATTAGTTTCATCAGGTTTGATTCTAATTTGCTGTAGAAAGTCCCATTGATGGAAGGAAACATGTAGGCTTACTAATTTGAATATAATTTTTATTGATTGGCGGGGCATTACTAATTACCTTCCTATCAATACGGCAATTTTATCGTATATTTTCCTATAACGGTAATTTTTCAAATTTCAGTGAGCATATTAAGAAAATGGAGTGATTTATTAAAATATTCAGTTAAGCTCCCCATTATAGGATGGATCCGTAGTGCAGCGGAGGACAAAAACGAAGGTAACGGGCTGGACTCATGCATTTATCAGGCATTTGAATACTCAACGTCATCTGTATATGGCCTGTACAATACACGACCTAACAGCTGAAAGATTCTTTGGTGTTCTATTCAAGCACAGTGCAAAGTAAATGCTTACTATCCAGGCTGCTTGTGCGCGAAAACGAAAGGAAACATTTACCGGAGAGTTACTTTTGCCAATGAACGTCAGGTAATTGTTCAGCATGAGCAGACGCATCGTGTTTGGACTGGCAATAGAAATCGCTCCGTGTAATTGGTGCCTTCAGCGATGACGGTGAGGACCAGCGACCATAAAAACCAATAAATACGACAACAGCTGGCTCGAGAGCTCAATCGATACTGCTCCTCCCTGCTACACCACTTAGAAGCAATTCGGACCGGGATTGGAGCACGGCCATGCGGATAGCAAAACACAACTAAATATTTTATAGTCAACTCCATTTCTGAAATTATTCACTTCAAGTAATGGAACAAGTACTTCCGTGACGAACTAAAGAGCATACTTTTCTTAAAATGTAAGATCCATGCCAATCTATATAGACCTATATAGAATAATGACAATATCAAGTTGGTAATACTAACATTTCTAAGTACTGCAGTTTGAAATACACCTGAATTAGTGTAGACTAATAGAGTAACTTACTACAGTAGGCAGCCCTGGTGACTCTGAATATATAATTTATTTAGTTCCGTCTCTTAAGGTATGCTAGAATGCACATACAAAATTTGGTTGAAGTCTAATGGATGGACTGGACGTTAAATGAAGTTTGATATTGGTTTTATCAGTGTGCGTAAAACCATGTTGGGAACAATGTTATGTATGTGATGCCCACAAGGGGAGGATACGATGAAAGGGTCACCGATTCGAACCTTCTTTAGTACACGTGTAGGAGATGACCAGGCGTATACCAGGTGCAAGTAGTAAGTTGTGCTTCTCAGCTGTTTCCGAGAAGTTAATTATTCGCAATTGCAGTGCGGCGTCGATGTGCGTTGTACGCTAGCAAGATTCCTATGAGCGCGTGGTGCAGAGGTAAAAGCCCTGCGTCGTAAGTGCGGGATCGCTGGATTAAATCCCACCGAGGAGCCGTTGCAGTGTGTTGTGTTTTATTTTCTTGATATTTTTGTAACCATTGGCAATTTCCAACCAGTACGCATAGCATGAGTCACTGCTTGTGGGATACGGGGTGGTCTGATGGTTCATAGACATGCAATGAACGGAACAGACTGGTCATTCAATGTATAAATGTATACCGGTAAGGTACATATATAAGGTGCGTTCAAAAAGTAACGAGCCGGATGCATAATTACGGAAACCAGTACCTGTATGTTAGAAGTATTGGCCCTGGCTGTTGAGGCACTTGTCCCACTGTGACACGAGGCGGTGAATGGCTGTCTCATAAAATTTCCTGGGCTGTGATGTGAACCAGTTCCGCACGTACAGCTGGACGTCGACGTCCGAGGTGAATCGTTGGCCACGCAGAGCCATTTTCAGGGGATCAAACATGGCGTAATCACAGGGAGAGAAGTCTGGACTCTATGGACGGTGGCCGAGAACCTCCCATTTGAATTTCTGCTGGAGTGCCGCGGCTGTGTTGGCCGTATGAGGTCGTGCATTGTCGTGGAGCAGAATGACCAAACGGGTGAGGTTGCCTGGTCGTTTTGTTTTGATCGCTAGGCGAAGGGTGGTCAAGGTTTGCGAGTAACGCTGGGCATTCACTGTTGTCCCGTGCGGCATGAAATGTATCAGAAGGGGGCCATCTTGGTCAAAGAAGAACGTCAGCATTACCTTTCCTGCACTCGTGTGGATGGCCTTGCCATTTTGGGTGGTTGTTGCCCTTAATGTTTCCTCTGGAGGCTTTGTCGTTTGGATTCTGGTTCAAAGTGATGACACCATGACTCATCTCCAGCCACCACTAATGCCAGGAACCCATTCCCTTCCCTCGCATAGCGCTGCAGATGACCAAGACAGTGGGCCATTCGACATGCTTCCTGGTGTGGTTGAAGACTGGGGCACCCATTGGGCACACACTATGCGCAAGTGCAGTCGTTCCTTCATGATGGTGAGCACACTTCTGACGCTCAATCCGACCACGGCGGCTATGGTGTTCACTGTCATTCGGCGGTCCTGGGTAATGAGTGCATCAACCAGCTGGACGTTGTCATTGGTAATGCAGGGGGGTGCCCCAGACCGGGCATAATCGACTAACGACACCCGTCCTTCCCTGAAGCGCCTGTGCCATGCCTTGACCCTTGCAAGTGACATGCAATGTTCGCCGTACAATTGTGACATTCGGCGATGAAAGTCCGTTCCCCCTGCTCCTTCCGCTGTCAGAAACCGAACAACACCTCTTTGCTCTTCGTTTGACGCCTCCTTGTCACTGTTTGCAATGCGACTGGCAGCGTTGGACGATTGATGCATGCTGCTGCTCGCTTTGTATCGTCACGTGACGTGCACGCGTGCCCTCTAGCGACGGGCTGTGACCTTCCACGCTCTGGTCGGAACCACACCTCGTTACACACGCCACGATTAACCGATGTCGTCACCGGTTAGCGCATTCCAGCCTCCGGCTCGTTACTTTTTGAACTCACCTTATAATAGAGTACAGTTGACCGCGTAAATACCAATGTATTTTCAATGCCGATACTGTACATTATGTAATGTCACAAACGTTGACCCCATACGATGATTTCAGAATCCCTCTTCCCGCTCACATAACACGTTATTACAATTGACTGCAAAATAAACTTCACGACACCTATCTTTGTACCAATTGCCAACGGTTACAACAAAAAACAACAACACACCGCAAAGGCTCACCGGTGGGATTCGATCCAGCGATGCCGCGTTTGCGAAGCAGGGATCTTACCACTGTACCACGCGCTCATTGGCTTCTTGGTAGCGTACAACGTACATAGACGCCGAAAACGGCTGAGAAACGCACGTTACTACTTGCACCTGGTATACGACCGGTCATGTCCTAAACGTGTACTAAAGATGGTTCAAATCGTTGACCCATGCATCGTATCCTCCCCTTGTCAGAATTAATCTGAAATATTACGATCTATTATAGTGCCAGTTTTGGATAAAATCCATTTGTTAGTATAGATGTAATTAAACATTGAAACTATCACAAATCGTAGAATCATGTTGGGCAGCAAATTAATCTAGAATGTCTACATCTTATATATAAAAGTGAAAGTCTGTATGTATGTATGTGGGTATGTATGTATGTGGATTTGTTCCGTATACAAATCTACACCGTTCCGCCAATCTCAACCAAATTTTGCTTACACATAGTTTAGGACCCTGAAGTAACGGCTGGCTACATGAATTTTCGATAGTCTTTCTCATTCTTTTGATTTCGGCCTTTTTCTTTTGAGCAAAGGCTAATTGAAAATGAAAATCCACAGCCTGCTTCCAGTCACCGACCGGGTCAGGAATGGAATGAATGAAGCCCCCATCTAGCGGCGAGGATATGAACTGTGCCGGCTGCCGAGGCCTGACGCACTCCTCTGGGGCAATGATTAAATGAATGACAGATGAAATGAAATGAGAGTGGAGAGTGTTGCTGGAATGAAATTTTGACAGGGAAAACCGGAGTACCCGGAGAAAAACCTGTCTGCCTCCGTTTTGTCCAGCACAGATCTCACATGGAGTGACCGGGATTTGAACCACGGACCCAGTGGTGAGAGGCCGGCGTGCTGCCGCCTAAGCCACGGAGGCTTCTGAGCAAAGGCTAATTACGTCAGAAAATTAATTGATGAAGTAATGGCAAGGCCGGCCATCTCCATGGATACAGTAGCTCAAGTCGAGACACGGCCGACTGGATGCGAGTTGTGCTCTCCACTACCGGTAAAGAAAAAGAGTCGAGACACGGCCGACTGGATGCGAGTTGTGCTCTCCACTACCGGTAAAGAAAAAGAGTCGAGACACGGCCGACTGGATGCGAGTTACGCTTTTCACTACCGGTATAGAAAATTAGGCTCTTTACATGAAATCCCGTTAGTTATTCAACTGGTCACATAGCACTGTCAACCCAGTATAGCATAACAAAGACTTGACACTATTTGTCAATATAATTTCCGCAATATCAAAATGAAAATTATATCACAAAATACAATACCGTCATATTAAATGACAGAAACTAAACATACCTTTGCACCTTATTAAAATAGAATTTCATTAGGTTCACTCGATTTTTATAAACCTTTATGAACTTTCCCGCTGAGTGGTTACTACATGAGTTATTTGGAAGCAACCTGTATTTCGGCTTCCGCAATAATATTCGTAATCGGTGATACCAATTTCTCTGCAATGACGCTGGAAAAACCACAGCTGCGGTCAGGTTAATGAGTGGAGAGGATTACAGTTCTGAGAAATGCAATCCAAACATTTCATACAATAAATTCTTTCCACTGTGAATACAACTTCAACCAGACTTTCAGTTTTCATTGTAGGAAAAGATATTGCTGAAATTGTAATTTGACGATGATAGTTGATGTTAAAGGGCCTAACATGGAGGCTATAGGCCTCTTAATTCTTTGGGATGAAAATGAAGAATGAAGATAAAATGAACACTAGAACTAAAGATAACTACAACTTACAACCAAATTACAGATTAGGAGAACAAAATGACAAAACGGAAGGAATAAGGGAAATAAAATGCAGGTAAATGAAATGCTCTCAACCCTCAAAAAATGAGAATAGACGGATTTGGTAAGGTGTGCCATGAAAGGCACATCGTTCGGAAGCTCACAAACACCAGATGGGGAGCGTAGCCTAGTGCCCTGCGTACAACTGCCCTTGCTCTGAGTTTCTCTGCTGCAGAATATGCTGCCCCAGTCTGGAGGAACTCTGATCATGCCAACCAAGTAGATGTTGTCCTCCATGAGACAGGCCACATTGTGACAGGCTGTCTACGCCCAACTTCTGTCGTAAGATCTTTCCGCTCATGGGAGTAGCACCTCCAGAAGTAAGAAGACAAGTAGCGGCAGAAGTAGAGAAGAAAATGCAAGAAAGAGATCCAAGACACCCAATGTATGGACTTGATATCCATCCACCTAGGCTAAAATCAAGAAAGAGCTGCCTCCGAACAACAATATCCATTCCTTCCTCAGCTGAATCTCGCTGAATTGAACTACGGAAAAGAAAATCACCGGGAGGATCGTGGGAAATGAAGGAGAAGCCGGCAGCAGGCTACCATCTACAATATGAAACTTGGGAGACGCTAAACAGACTGAGAACTGGTGTCAGTGGGTGCAAAAGCAATTTAATTAACAGGGGATATAGTACTGAAGAACTTTGTAGATGTGATGAAAGACAAGACCCTGAGCACCTTCTGAATTGCAACATGTTATCAAGACCATGTGCTAGGCAGGACTTGATAGAAATTAATGACTGTGCCATTCTAACAGTTGAACACTGGAGAAATGAAATTTAGTGCAATCTCTCTACATATAAGAATGAAAGTTTGTCTGTTTTTTCTGAATTTCTACGGAATTTTGCGTTATTTATGCGTTTCAGACTGTTTTATGACGGATGCACGCGAAAATAATTTTTGTCTGTCTGTCTGTCTGTTTGTCTGTCTGTCTGTGGACAAAGTTGTTCCCTTATAACTCAGAACGGCTGGGTGGATCAACGTAAAATTTGGTACAGATATCCTTCAGAGGCACGACACTAATCATTGATGTAACTCTTCTCTGTATCTCACATAAAAGGGGCCCTACCCCCTTAAAATACTTGCTGAAATAGGCGTAGAAGGGCGAGACAAAGCTAATTTTCAGCCCCTCAATGTGAGAAACGAAACTCGGAAGGGCCCCCGAAAACCAAATTTTAAGGCCCTAAAACCAACAGTTTTTTAGATATTTCCAGAAAACTAATTTCATTTAATACAATAACGAAAGAATGCACGCCGGTAACCATGGCAACGGAATCTCACATGTCCATCTATTGCTGTAAGACGCAATACAATTCCATTTATTGCATTACTGAGATAGTTTGCAAACGGCTATAAGGTTATAACGGAACCAAATTAAGCTGTAAAATTCATCAATGTCATATAATGCGCTTAAGGGGGTCAAGGGGTACTCTAGATTTCTTTCACGCGATTTACACGTGCGGGTGTGGTACGGAAGGTATATTATATCCCTATCCCCATATTGTTATATTGTTATTATAATTATTATTAATTATTATTAACTTGGGGAGCGTGATGGCGCAGTGGCTTAGCTTCTCGCCTTTCACCCGGACGGCCGGGGTTCGAATCCCGGTGACAGCGGGGTGGAATTTTCACCTGGAAAATCACGTGGTGTCAGGAAGGGCATCCGGCCTTAAATCCCCGGCCAAAACCAAAATGAGCCTGGTTGGCTCCGGCGACCCCAATTAATTGGGAAAAGCCGAAGGGAAAGAAGAATAATTATTATTAACTTATTATACTACGGCCTACAACGACGAGACAAAGCTTATTTTCAGCCCCTTGGTGTCAGAAACAAAACTCGGTGCCCCTAAATAGCCGTAAAGGGTCCCCGAAAACTGCATTTTAAGGCTCTAAAACCAACAGTTTCTGAGATATTCCCAGAACACTAATTTCATTTAATAAACTAATGAAGGAATGCAAGCCAGTAACCATGACAACAGTATCTCAAAAGGTGACATCCAACTTTCCATCTATTTCTGCAAGAAGTAAAGCCACTCCATTTATTAAATTTCTGTGAATGTTTGCAAATGCCTATAAGGTTATTACGGAATCAACTGAAACTGTAAAATTCATCAATGCGCTTAAGGGGGTCCACAGACTAAACTTGTGTGAAGCTAAATTTCTAGGTTAGATTTCTTTGTAACGCTCTATCAAATTTCCAACGTTCACCACTAGGTATCATTGATATCTGGTCGCGAAAGTTGGAACTATATACTTGAATTTGAACGGAACTTGTAGTTCACCCTATTGGTGTCCGCTTGAAGCAGCTACAGCCTCTGGCGAGCCGAACAGGTCTTCGGACACTCCCGGCACTAAAAGCCATACGATAAATAAATAAATAAATAAATAAATAAATAAATAAATAAATATGTGATGTTTTGTTTAAATACTGGAATTGGTGATTGATCTCCAAACTTGCTTGTTTGGAGTGAAAATGTGATTGTAGTTAAATGGTCAGTACAGATTGTATTGTACCGGCTACTTATCTGATGGTGTCTTGCGCTGTCCTGGTGAGATCAGTTACGAGTTTGATGCTGTGATAATTTCGCAGATATTGAGAACCATTGAAATACTTCGCATTACTACCATGTTGGATTCTTTTACAGGTACATTCACAGAAGTATGTACTAACAGATGAAGAAAATTATGGTGGTTCATTACACAAGCTTCCATTTCGATTGATTCTTTAGGACACAAGAAATTGAAACATGATTTTGAAATTTCACACTCACATCATTTTGAATTTATCTTAAAAATGTAATTAAATTAGATTCTGGCACATTAAAACTTCTATAAAGGTTTACCGTGCCTAAGTTTCATTGCACAAGGATGTTGTGGGGTTAAGTCCATTTAAAAATCCAATGTTTGCATGGCCGCTATGTTACTTTCGTGTTCAACAGGTTATTGAAAGTCCTATAAGTGAACTTCACTTAATGGCTTCTATCAAGGTACAAAATTTCATTTTGATGGTCGTCATAGAATCGTAGATGTTGTGAATCATTGAAGGTCGCCTTCTTGGATTGTTTTATATGTAGGGCATAGAGTTATGAACCAGTATGTCGCGATTATTGCGATGGTTCATTATTCACTTTAATTAATTGATTAGGACACAAGAAAATTTTAAAAATTTTCATAGCCGCCATCTTGAGATTATCTAAACAATTGAACTAATCAGATGCCACTATACTGAGATTTGTATATTTATCGTGCCAAGTTTCACTATTGTTCTTATCACTGTTTCGTTCTTATCAGGTTCTTGAAAGTGACATAAGTGATCTTAACTTGATATCTTCTATCACTATACAAAATTTCTCCAGAAACAGTTTCGAGATACTTTTTTTCTTTTTAATAAATTGCTTATCATCCAAGATCAGCTTCACTCACGACTCTGCGAGTGATCATTCCTCCACCGACACAAGGACCGTGTGTTGGAGCTGATACACTTTGTCAGATACAACTGGGGTTGGTGACAAGTCGATCGTCCAGGTGACCGCTAACTTGGCTCTAATAAAGGAAAGATCAGGAAAGGGAGTGGAAAGGATGTTGGCAGTGGACCTGTTGAATGAAACAGTCCCGGCATTTGCATGGAGGTGAAAATTTGAACCACGGAAAACCCCTTTCAGGACGGCCGAGGTGGTGTTTAACCCACGGTCTCCCGTTACCAGCGAGGCTCAAGGTGGCGTGTTAGATATTAAATATCGGTGAGATATTCCACGCGGCAGAGACACGTTTGATGTTTGACGAGATTGTAGTGAGCTCTTACCAAGTTTCTTTGAAATCGATCCAATCATAAGGTGTTTTATTAGGGGGGGGGGGGGGAAGGGGGTGACACAAATACACACACAGACGGACCAAAGGAAGGCCATAAGTCTATATTTCATTTGATGAAAGTTGGCTAAAAAAGATGTAATATAAGTGATTCAATATATTTGCTTTTCAATTATTTCTTATCCCCGTGTTCTTGACACACAAAAAGTCTTGTTCGTGATATTACTCTTTTTCCAGGTAAAGATGGTTAAGTAGGGTCAGTTTAATTATAAGCACCCTATAAACTACTCAAGGGGATGCAAGAGTGTATCTAGTCTTTTGATCACAGTATTACGCAGAGGAAGTTGCCGTGTATACCCTGCTTAACAGAATTTTGGAAATAGCCTACTCAAGGATAAGAAGTATTAATTCTATGCACCCATTCAATAGTGAGCACCTCTACGTATTTCCCCACCACAGTTAGAAGTACAACATAGAACAGAGCAGTTATTACCGTTGCTGCGGTATAGACCAGCTATGAGAGTAATGAACAAGAGTTCCTCAACTCGATAACTTTTCCGCAAGGGCGCAGCTGCGGCCAGCCCTCCACATTACTGGGGTTGTAGTGGGACGAGATTTGACAAGAAGAACAGTGCTTAATGCAAGAATTATTGTTTTCAATAAGAAATACAGTATGTGGTCTGTTTATTTGAAGTTTGGTTTTGTCAAACCCCTGAGATCTCCGCAGTTAACCAACATTGGGCGTGGTCAGAACTTGGATTGGTTGCTGGTTCTGGGGGACGACATGCTCTTGGAAGGGGGTGGGGGCTGGAAGTAACAGGCCTCCCTACAGAAAGTGAACTCCTGCTCCGAAACTATTACATGAATCAAACTGTTCACTCTTCGAAGGTGCAAAGCAGCCTTTGGGCTGATAACCCCTCTTCTGTCTCCTTCATATCCCGTCAATACGTTCTACTGACACCTGTGGAAGAGAGAGACTTGCGGACGTTAGTTTAAGGTGCTGAGAGCAACGTTGTCACTATATCTATGCAACCTGCATGTGCAAGTCTGTGAAATTAAGTTGTCAGTGCTGGTGAGTATAATTCATATAGGCCTACACGTTCAAAGAAATGACTAGGGAATTACTCCCCTAGGAGCAGTCGTAAAAGACATTTTGTGCTATCCAGACTTAGGTCAAGTTTCGATTATGGCAGATGAGTGTTTCTGTTGTCGTATGCGAAAGATCATGATCATCTCTACAATAGGTGTCGGGCCCCTGTGTCCTGGTAGCTTTATCAATGCTTATAAAAATAATTTGGCCATAAACGCCAATTGATATGTACTTTTCTAATTTATAAATACGTTGGGCAGTAACTGCATTTTTATAGTGTTTAGTTCACTCTTTCTTCCGTTATTCCGTCCATCATGCTTGGTTCTTCCTGAAGTGTTTACTCACTTTATTGACCTTGCTACATTCCATCTTCCATATTTGCTATGTCTTCTATTACGTAAAGCAAAACGTCTGTGTGTTCGTCCCTCAAACAAATCCAGACCGAACCACCAACCTCAACCAAATTTTGAATACTTACTTATCTCTGGGTATACAGTCTGGTTGAAATTTGGCCATCCCTGTCTATTCCCTAGAATTAGGATCTTCGGCATATTAGTATAGGCTATTGTAGACGAAATATTGAATTTCTGGTAGAAGGACGAAACAAAACTCATTGGAAACCTCACGACGCGAGAATCAAAACTCGGGAAGCGAAAACCACGGCAGGGCATATAATGAATATTCCGTCCTTTGTACTCGTATTTGTAAAGTACAATCTGGGTTCATCTGCCTTTTCTTTAAAATCAAACTGAAATCCTGTTAGTGACTCTTCGTTGCCCTGCTGGGGAGATTATTAGCTTGGGAATAACCTAACCCCCAAGGGAAGGTGATAAAGAAAAGGAAGTGGGTTTCGGACTGGAGAAAAAGGATGGAAAAATAGGAAGAGAGTCCAAAGGAAGTTATAATTTTAACTTTAAGTATACTCAAAGGCAGCTGCCACTGCAAACCCGCTCTCCGATACCTAAAGTGGGTAGGGACCTGGGCGAAGCTAACGGGAAACGCAGCTGGAACTTGGGATCTTCTCGAGAAAGCTGCTGTGGTGTATTCCCTCTCAAGCATACATATGCCTATTATGGGGAAGAGTGGTGGTCTGGCAAGACAAAGAGTAACGGATTTATTGTGTATCTGTTCAAAGGAGTTTGTTTCTAAACAAGTAATTTTAAGAATGCCAATAATTTGAATCGGCATTGATATTTTAGTTTTTGAAATTGTAGAATTCCTAAAGAGCGACCAAATGCTTCCAAGAAGGATAGGGATAACGCAATTATACCTTTGGGAATAATTTTGGTAAGTATACCAATAGTTGCATTTAGAAATGGCTAAGCTTTTACCCAGCAAGGCGCCGACTAAAAGTTTAGACAATGAGAAACACTTATATTTTGAAAAACCAACCATAAGTGTTGGAGAGAATCACCACAAGCAGGAAGCTGGCGTAGCGAGCTATGCTTGCCTTACTGGCCAGTTAGAATTAGCTATTAAAGCTAAGAGAGATTTTTCTAAGTGATCAACTAAGAGCTCTTGCTCATATGCAACAAGTGGTGAAAACCCCATCAATAGATTTGTTTTTATTGAATAGGAAGAGTCAAGGAAGACAGGATCTTTCCTAACCGTTATGTTAGAGAAATGATGAAGCGAAAAACAAATATTTGATTTATTTAACAATGCAAAAGGAAGTAGTTTTTGTAACAAATATATAATTTTGATTTCTATAAACAATTGGGGTCGCAGACCTCCAAAAACATCTAAAGCTTGCGCCAGGCAATTAACAATTCTTTTGGTTTCAAACCTTTTATATGCTAAAATCTTCGTAAGATTTTGAAACGACAAAGATAAATAAATGGAAAATTTAAAGATAACTGACGTAATTAAAGTTAGACAATAAATCAAGTACAAAGTGTGTACTTTAAGAATTTCTAGGTAAATATCTTAGAAATAATAACAACTTCGAAAGTAACAACAAAAAAGCAGGAAGAATAAAATAGAAGTTTCTATAACTTCTTATATTGATACTGAATTAATTTTAATGATTGTACATAGAAGATTATGCAAATAGAGCAGGTCACTTATTGTGAAACCTGAAGAGAACAATCGAAAGGAAGTTTCTAGAACTCCTATGTTTAAGTAGGGATCACGAGAAAATGGGGCAAGTTTCCCTTTCGTGAAACCTAGAGATAACTCACTTATGAGTTGAAAGAATTGGATTCCCTCATTAGAAGGGAGAAACAATATAATTTATGGCGTGTGCTAGACACGAAGTTTTACAGAAATTAATTCGTTGTACATGAAGCAAGAGAGGGAGGGCACTTATTGAGAGTGACACCTCATTGAAAAGAAAGACCTAAAGTAACAATTTTATTATTTTGGTTTGTTAGTAAAGGGTTTGGGAAAGATCAAGTGGGATTGAGGAAAAGTGTTCATGGCCGTATTTATTGTACTCGGACGAGCGCGACGCGGATGAAAGTTTGAACAGGCACTGTTTTCACTATAGTCTGTTGATATGGTTGAAAAGTTCACTGTAGTAGCACAAAATGTTTATGGCAAAGAAAGTTATTGCAATGATGGAAAATAACTAGTTACACTAGATTTGCGAGAGTCTATTGCTAGAGAAAGTTGTAGGTTATAGTTGAATGCGCCAGAGAAAATCCCAACGGAGGAAGAAAAATTAGATATTGATTAGCAGTTCATAAGGAAGATTCCTTAGTTTGAAAAAGTATTCCCATATGTGAGTGGAAAGTACATGACAGTATAACTGGTAGATAGAGTGCAGATTCTGGAAGGTTCCAGAGCAATCATGACTGAAGAATAGGGCAAAAGTTAGTCCAGCGGTGGAACGAGCTAAGTATTTTATAGACAGTGGGCAATTTGATGGTATCCCACGTTGTGAGAAAATCTCTCATTTAATAAGCATAAGAAATGCTGCTTCATGTTAAGATTGACTTAGATAGACAAAAGCCAAACATAGAAAATCCCGCGAAGGATGATTATTGCTCCAAATATAGAAATCTCACACTGCCTATAAAATGATCATTAAAAAGCATGTAGCTATTTAAAATCAATTAAAATAAGTTGAAGAACGTAGAAGTAGTACTTAGCTTTGGTTCATGACGAAGGCGATGTTCCTTTTGACGGTTGATACTAAAATTCTAACATGGCGTAGAATTTAAAAGTTTGCCTCTAGAGTTGAGGAGGCGAGCTTTAGTGGAGCTCTAACTGACTGGGTCGACTTCCGACGTACAAGTGAGACACGCTCAACGAAGCACGGAGGGACCATGGAAAGGGAAAAGAGTGGGGGTAGGAGACAAAAGGAATACATATAAGAATAGCCAACTTAACAGTTTAAGAAAGATCTTCATGATGAAATGGTCTTCAAAGAGTTGATAGTAGCAGTCACTAGTGCAGCCTGGAGGGTGAAAAAGTAGACTAAGTTATCTTGATCACGGAGATGATAGCTGGCGATGGCGACGAGATCTGGTGGCTAGATTGATAAGGAAGTCCTCATGTACAGGAAAGAATTGAGGAACTTCAGAGATTCGCTGCTAGATGACGCTAGGTGGGTCATGGAAGATATATATCTAGATCAGACTTACAGGTAACATGAGAGACATAACCAACAAGGAGAAATCAGAAGATCACTGTTGGTGTTTGAGAAAAAAAGAAGGGATGAACTATAGCAAAGAGAAGCAAAAGCTTACTCTATCTTACCGTGTATTCCAAAGAATACACAACCCGCGGCGTAACATTTTGGACAAATTATGCAATGATACACTTATTTTCATAAATTAATAGTCACTTTTAAGTAATACATAAATAAATAATATCGTATGGCCCCGGTTGCCGGGTGCAAGCTTTGTTATTTGACACCCAGAGGGTAGCTTGCATTTCGAATTTCGTTGTTTTTTGAAGCACTATGAACGTCGAGGAGGTTAGATATCTCAGCTCCTTGAACACTATAGCGCTTTCTAGTAGAGAAATGAGGAACTTTGTGCTGGCGGAAACTCCCGAGATTAATTTTGCCATTATGAACACGGCCTACTGAATTCAAATGGGTTCTTTGGCATGCTAACATCGTATGACATGGTGTCGTAATATCTGCCGCCTTTAAAAAAAAATCACTTATCACGGCCAGGAGCGAACCTGCAAGCTTGGGGTTAATAGACCGACACGATAACCACTCACCCACCGTGGCAAGCAGTAATACATGATGTATATACAATGGTGTTGGGATAGCGCACCTGCTTCACACCCGCAGGCCACGAGGGATTTTAGAAACTGACGTGAGGGATGGAACTGGGTTCACTCGGTCTCGTGAGGACAATTGAGTAGCTGCCTGACTGTGAGGGATCGCCCTGGTTACGGAAACCAAGATTAGGGGACATGGGGTACCAAGGCGCCGACTACGCGCCATCCCCGAATTGTTTGGGCAAGGGTCACTTCGTAAGTAGACGTCCTTCATGGACTGTGGTGCCACGGGGTTTGTTGTTTGGTGTATTAGTATATAGTCAATGAATTGCAGCCAATGATCTTAACAGGCTTATTTAATTGAACGCCAATAGGCTCCCAGCATGTTCAATGTCAAGTAGTTCCAACTTTGGCTATAAGATTCCACCGTCACTGACACCTAGCGGCGAATGTTCGAACTTGATAGAGCATTTCTAACCAATCAAATATAACCTACAAAATTGACTACACTACTAATTGTAGTGGTAGGTTCTTTTACATTAATCAATGGCATGGGCATACTGGGCATACTGAAGGATTTTAACGTTCTTAAAAATCCGTTGACCTCGGCTGGGTTTGAACGCGCGATCTTGGGCTTAGGAGTTCAGCATGCTACCGACTACGCCACCGAAATAAAATCGCGAATATATTGTAATTGTTGGTACCGAGACTCACATAAGCTAACTGTGAATATTCCTCTGTTTGTTAAACCATTGCGTCTAAAGCTATTTAACTATATTGTTTAACTAGGTTTTGAAATAGTTAACTTTCCAGACACTTGAACCAAATCAGACGTGAGGTCAATTAGTGGCAAAGTGTATGCATACTACAGTGCAGCCGCCGAGAGTCCGGCTCTGACATTTCGCATGAGGAAGGGAGACAGCGTTGCCGGTTCTGTACCACGAAATATAAAATAACGTGGACTACATAAAATATTTCTCATGTTTTGAAATGAATTCTGACGGACCGCTGACCATATTACAAAAGTAATATACTTACACACAGTTAACCAGTAAGTGTGCACACACAAAACAATTAAACAACAAACCTGTACTAACACACAGGAACTGGACTACAAAAGAGAGCCTTGGCAACATCGAGCTAAATTTAAAGGCTGACTTACGGGGAAAGCCGCTGATAGGTGCAGGTGACAACATTCTTCATGACAGTAAGCGACTTTGGCGGAATTCCACTGCGAATTTAGGTTTTGTAACCGCAAAATGTCGGAGTAACAAAATGATGCATAAAATTGCAAATAGGGTGTGGGACTTCCACGTTACATAGATGTTAGAGAAGAATACAAAGATGGCAAGTTTCAAGGTTCTTTTTATTTATTCTTCTTCTTCTTAGTCGTTTACCCTCCAGGTTGGTGGAACCCACGGACTCAGCGAGGGAACTCACCACTACCGCCTCTACGGGCAGTGTCCTAGAGCTGGGAACATCTAATCGGAGTGGATACAACTGGAGAGGTGTGATTGGCACCTCGCCCAGGCGGCCTCACCTGGAAAGCGAACAGGGGCCTCATGAGGGAAGGTAATGGATGGTCAGGATGGGTAGGCAAGGAAGAGGGAAGGAGGCGGCCGTGGCCTTGAAGAAGATACCATCCCAGCATTTGCCCGAAGATGAAGTGGGAAACCACTTCGAGGATGGCTGAGGTGGGAATCCAACCCCCTCTACTCATGTGGACCACCCGAGGCTGAGTAGACCCCGTTCCAGTCCTCATACCACTTTTCAAATTTCGTGGCAGAGCCGGGAATCGAACCCAGGACCTCCGGGGCGGCAGCTAACCATGCTGACCGCTACGCTACGGAGGCGACTTTATTTATTTATTTATTTATTTATTTATTTATTTATTTATTTATTTATTTATTTATCGTATGACTTTTATGCCGGGAGTGTCCGAGGACATGTTCGGCTCGCCAGAGGCTGTAGCTGCTTCAAGCGGACACCAATAGGGTGAGCTACAAGTTCGTTCAATTTCAACTAGTTCCAACTGTCGCTACCAGATGTCAATGATACCTAGTGGTGAACGTTGGAACTTTGATAGAGCGTTCTAACGATATCTAACCTAGAAATTTAGCTTCACACAAGTTTAATCTGAGGAAGGATCTTTTACATGATATAAATCTATGACATCGGACCGCCGACATTACTTCCCCTCCCAAGGAAGGCATACTGAAGGATTTTAACGCTCTTAAAAATCCGACGACTTCGACCGGGTTTGAGCCCGCTATCTTTGGCACTGCAGTTCAGCATGCTCCCATCTATAATAGCTTCTCACTGGTGTAGGTTGGCTATACTGATCTCTTTGCTCCTCATTTCCCACCATTGCCAAACGTCAGAGCCGGACACTAAGCGGCTGGACTGTAAGTGATAAAACTCAACATTTGTAGTTTTCTTTTCATATTAAGTTGCCACCCGAGCATAATTCTACGCGTGCTGTTAGGTTCAATGTCTAACTGAGTCTAACTTCCATAACACTAATGGATAACTAACAAATTGTGTGTATGCTGTAAGGAATCAGTATAGTCTATTGGTGCGTATTTTCCGAGGCAGCAGACCTAGTAACTCTCTCTGAGCATCTGAGCCGTTGACTCTCAGAATGCATGTAAGGGAACTATATCAAACAAACTGTAGTGCTCTATTAGACTAAAATTCTTCGTGTATATTTTGAACAAGCCAGTATTACAAACTTAATTTCGTAATTTATTGATGATGATGTTCATTGTTGTTTTAAGGGGCCTAACATATAGGTTATCGACCCTTAATGGTTTGGGTGATCATGAAAAATGAAAATGAACCAATAAGTTGTAAATCTAACTACAAAATTTCAACTAAAACTAACTACAGCTTACACACTAGAAGAAGAAAAAGGAAAAAGAGGACAGTAAGGGAAATTAAAAAAAGGGGAAAAGAAATGCTCTCAACCCTCGAAGAATGAGGATTGAGGGACTTAGAAAGATGTAGAGCCAGGAAAAGTGGATAGGAAAGGAGAGGGCCCGCCCCAAAGGCAATGGAAAAAGGGGAAAAACCGGACCCAGCTCAGGACCCCTCTGGGTCGACAACCCCCCGAACTCACCAGCCGTGAGCCCTTGACGGTTTAGCATTATCCAGGGTGCGCCAGAAATGGTGGGGGCTACAAACACCCTTCCTCCTTGAGGGCCTTGAGCAGAAGGCAGGAGATACCTGAAAGAGAAACAAGAAGATCCGTGACGAACTAAAGAGCCTACTTTTCTTAAAATGTAAGATTTATGCCAATGATTAATCTATATAGATCTATCTAGAATACTGACGAAATTAAGTTGGTAATATCAACATTTCTAAGCAGTTCGAAATACAGTATACCTGGCATAATGTAGCCTAATAGAGAACTACAGTTGGCAGCCCTGGTGACTGAATATATTCTTAGTTCCATCTCTTAAGGTACAGAACACAAAAATTGGGTAAGTCCAATGGATAGCGTGGACGTTACATGCAGTTAAACATTGGATCTAACAGCGCGCGTAAAATCATGTTGGCAACAATGTCATCCATGTATTGGTCAGAAATAATCTGGAATAATACGATATATTGTTGTGCCAATTTTGAATGAAATCCATTAGTTAGTATAGAAGTTACATGCATTTTAATATTGGACCTATCAGCAGGCTTAGAATCATGTTAGCAGCACTGACGTTTATTAGTTACTCCAAATTAATCTAGAATACCAGGTACTATACATGTGCAAAGTTTAGAGCTATTGGCTAGCATACATTCTGATATATTGATATTAGGGTAATAAAAATGGAGACAGCATTTATTAACAGTTGGCAGCCCTGGTTGCTCTTAAGAATACGCTTAATCATACCTGTTATAGTACACATAGCACACACGTAATTTGCTTGAAATCCAAATGATAGTATAGAAGTTACATGTATTTAAAGTTGGACCTCTCAGCAGGCATAGAATCATGTTGGTAGCACTGACGTATATAAGTTACTCCAAATTAATATAGAATGTCAGGTACTATACGTGTGCATAGTTTAAAGCTGTCGGCTTGCATACTTTCTGATTTATGGGTATTTGGATTTTAAAAAATGAGAGCATTTATTAACAGTTAGCAGCCCTGGTGGCTCTTAAGAATGTGCTCAGTTATATCTGTTTATGTACACATAGCACGTACGAAATTTGGTTGAAATCCAAATGATAGTGTAGAAGTTATATGCATTTAAAATTTGGACCTATCAGCAGGCTTATAATCATTTTGGCAACACTGCCATGCATGGCCTCCTGGAAATTAAACCACAATATTATTATCTATAAGTGTGCCAATTTTGAAATAGCTCCCTTTCATACCTTCCAAGATATCCAACATGGAGCTCAAATTTCAATTGCGATTTTTCAGCAGTTGGTAGCACTGACATCATTTTCAAATATGGCCGTGAGATATTCAGGTGTAGATCTTTACTCCTACCAAATTTTGTTTTGATTGCTGCAGCCGTTTAGGAGTAGATAGGGGGGTGGGGGGGACACACACACAGCCAGACAGACAGACAGACAGACAGACAGACAGACAGACAGACAGAAGGACAGACAGACAGACACACATTTGCCCGATCTCATAAGTCTACTTTTTCCTAATTTTTGCAAAATGTGAAAAGTAGGCTAAAAAGATGTCAGACCCCTCCAAGAATGAGGAATCAGGAAAGATGAGAGAGAAGGCCCAATTAAGGTGCGAAAGGAAAAGACTCCCTAGGTCTCAGACACCCTAATACCATCGGGGTCGGAATAGAACAAGAGTTGACCAAGACAGGTCGACAGAAAAGAAAATGGAGAGTAGTCCGTCACAAATAATTGGAAGCAATGCCAGACTCAGCTGGGGTCCCGTGGTCGCCAATCCACGTCCCACGACATGTGAGCCAATAGCGGGCGTAATTTATTATTGAAAGGTCTATACGTATAGATGAATCATTGGTATGAATCTTAGAATTTAAGAAGTTTAGGATCTTTAGTTCGTCAAGGAACTGGGGAGCGTGATGGCGCAGTGGCTTAGCTGCTCGGCTGTGGTTTGAATCCCGGTTACAGCGGGGTGGAATTTTCACCTGAAAAATTGCGTGGCGCCAGGAAGGGCATCCGGCCTTAAATCCCCGGCCAGAACCAAAATGAGCCTGGTTGGCTCCGGCGATCCCAAATAATTGGGAAAAGACGAAGAAAGTAGTTTAGTTCGTCAAGGAACTACGTGCTTTATCAGTTCCTGGCGCGTAGCTACCCCAGCTAGTTTGATAGAACAAGATTGACGATGGCTTCGGTGGCGTAGTTGGTAGCATGCTGAGCTTCTGTGACCAAGGTCGTGGGTTCAAACCCGGCCGAAGTCGTCGCATTACTTAAGAGCGTTAAAAATCCCTCAGTATGCCATCCTTCGGAGGGCCGGTGGTCCCCTGTCATAGATTTATAGCATGATAAAGAACCATCCACTTATTACACTTGTGTGAAGCTAAATTATAGGTTAGATTTGACTAACGCTCTTAGGTTCCAACGGTCGTCACCAGGAGCCGACTGTAGTGGCATATAGTTGAGAACTAGTTGATCGTTGACGGTGGCGTTTTATAGCAAAAATTGGAACTACTTGAGAATTGAATGTCAGCAGTCCTTACTTGAATTAAAAACAGAAAACACACACTAATACAGCCATCACAATTAACACCGGTTATCAGACAGATTCTACACACACCCAAAGTACACGGGGCTACTTGACCGCGTTGTCGCAGCCCCTAAACTGAGAAACCAACCAACCAACAAGAATGACCTGAGAAAAAATAACTACAGTATGTTGGTTATTTAGTTGTTAAATTATAGATAATCCATTTATATGTGTATGTAGTCATCCATAATATTTCATCAAACGGGAGCAAGCTGGTCATCACTAAATCTCGCACGCTGACGTCGCGGTTCTCTAATTTAGCACCGTCAGGCCTCATTTGGGTAGTTGGCCTTTGGCAGCTGTCGATTAAAAATTATGCTGTAATTAAAATGAAATCAAATGTTAATTGAAACTAAACACGGCAATAAGTGCGTTATTTGGAAACGGAGCTAAATGTAATTGTGCGTCACTCATAGGCGTCACTCATAGGATAACAAATGTTATCCGCATCCGCCCCGCATCCGTACGACTGTTATCTCATCCGCCCTGCATCCACACGACTGTTATCCGCATCCACCCCGCAACCGCATGCGTGTTATCCGCATCCGCCCTGCATCCACACGACTGTTATCTAATCCGCCCTGCATCCACACGACTGTTATCTCATCCGCCCTGCATCCACACGACTGTTATCCGCATCCACCCCGCAACCGCATGCGTGTTATCCGCATCCGCCCTGCATCCACACGACTGTTATCTAATCCGCCCTGCATCCACACGACTGTTATCTCATCCGCCCTGCATCCACACGACTGTTATCCGCATCCACCCCGCAAACGCATGCGTGTTATCCGCATCCGCCCCGCATCCACACGACTGTTATCTCATCCGCCCTGCATCCACACGACTGTTATCCGCATCCGCCCAGCATCCACACGACTGTTATCTCATCCGCCCTGCATCCACACGACTGTTATCCGCATCCACCCCGCAAACGCATGCGTGTTATCCGCATCCGCCCCGCATCCAAACGACTGTTATCCACATCCGCCGCTCATCCGCACGACTGTTATCCACATCCGCCGCTCATCCGCACGACTGTTATCGCATCCGTCCTGCATCCGCATGACTGTTATCCGCATCAGACCCGTATCCACACGACTGTTATCCGCATCCGCCCTGCATCCACACGACTGTTATCCGCATCCGCCCTGCATCCGCACGACTGTTATCGCATCCGTCCTGCATCCAAACGACTGTTATCCACATCCGCCGCTCATCCGCACGACTGTTATCCGCATCCGCCCAGCATCCACACGACTGTTATCGCACCCGCCCTTCATCCACACGACTGTTATCCGCATCCGCCCCGCATCCAAACGACTGTTATCCACATCCGCCGCTCATCCGCACGACTGTTATCGCATCCGCCCTGCATCCGCACGACTGTTATCGCATCCGTCCTGCATCCGCATGACTGTTATCCGCATCAGCCCCGTATCCACACGACTGTTATCTGAATCCGTTCCGCATCCACACGACTATTATCCGCATCCACCCTGAATCCACACGACTGTTATCCGCATACGCCCCGCATCCGCACGACTGTTATCCTCATCCGCAAGTTTGTTATTCAAATCTACTGGCATTGCAATAATATTTTACATACAGGTAGATAATGTATAACGTATTAAAGAAACACATTTAAACATTTGAGAAGAAAGTCGTTCCCCTCGGCTATGTATATCATGTGATATGTTTAAGGGGGGGGGGGGGGGACCTACTCCTATAAGGATACAAAAATCATGTATATTTCACTTTTTTATTCCTCAGCTACAGAAAGTACTAAAGAATTATAATTTGGTCTGCCAATCACACTATGCTTTGCCAATCTGTTGGTGTATTTATATATAAGTCAAATGGCGAATGCATTTCAGGAAATTAGGCATTTAAAATGGCGACTGCATATTGTACACTGTTCCACCGTTTTCCTATTATTTTACACAAATATAATTGTTTAAAAAAATTCATTGTATTTACTAATGCAATAGCTAGAGATTGACTTACAATCACTGGAATTATGTAGAAAAAATATATTTTTAAATGCTAATCTTAAAATGTAACTTTTTTGCAAGTTTCTTCAATGAATATTTTAAAAAAGAACGAAACTATGACATGTACAGCAACAGTTCTAGGTCATTATTGATCTTCCCGATAAGATATCACTTCATTATCTTGAAAACTCTGGCAGTTAATAAGGAAACGGATTTGAAAATCCATAGTTACGGAAAACAAACAACAAAGTTACCAATGTGTAGGAAAACATCTTAAAATCCCCTGCACGTGTTTGGTCATAACTTCTAACGTATTATACATATCAAAGAAATAGCTGCAGTGATTTGAAGAGGAAGAATTAATAAACGTAATAAAAAAATTGAAAACTGACAAATTTTGATCCTTAAAGGTGTAGGTTCCCTTTTAAAATGAATGTTATACCCCCAGAATTGCTACCCTTTTCAGTTCGGAGTGTTGATTATGCTTAATGACACAATTTGAATGAGATTTTCTTAAACCATCATATTATATTTGTCATGAAAGAAATATAACGCAAAGATATATATATATATATGTCATAAATATCCGGGTTCTAGTATTGATATTAAACATATTCGGATCGTAACATTTTAAAACCAATCCACAAATATACTCCGCTATCCGCCCAGCCATACAAACTATATCCACATGCCGAAACATTTTGCGGATATCCGCGGCTTTACCCGCGGATGTCCACATACGCGTAGGGCTAGACTCATAGGCAATTTCAATACCGATTGCAATGGTCACCTGGTTTCACTAGATGAAAACATTATTGTCGGGAAAGATTTATGAACTACGAGTAGTCATTGGTGTGATGGAAACTGTTTTCTTGGAGCCGGGGTGTATATAAGAGGGGTGCTGAGGGGGCTCCAGACCCCCCCCCCCTCCCCGAAAAAGCCAGTAAATATTAAGAAAGTGTTGCTTTGGTAAGAGCATAAAATAATTGTAAAATAGGTTGTACCCTAATCTGAACTTATTGGCTAAGTTATAAAAAAATGTTAAGATTGAAAATATACTAACTCGTGGTGTAGTGGCCAGCATACTTGGCTGCCGCCCCGGAGGTCCGAATTCGATTCCTGGCACTGCCAAGGAACTTTAATTCTAGTCTGAGGCCTGGAACGGGGTACACTCAGCCTTGTGAGGCAAAACTGTGAATTCCACAGTACGGTACTTTTGAGAAATAAATTATCAACTTATAAAAAATTAAATAAAAATTGTTTACCTTTCTGCTTAGTAACTTGACAAATATTTAGATATTTTCCATACATACTCCATAGATCATAATAGAAAATTCAATAAGTATAACATTTTATTTGTGTGTTGTGTTGTATTTTAAACCTTTTTTGTATTGCATATAAACTTTGAATCTTATTTAAAATATTTTCACAAATTTATATGCTCTAAGATATGGTTGATATTTCTGGGTATTTTGCGGTGACAATCCCCTGAGAATACTCACAAATTTCCAGGAGAGTCAGACCCCCCCAAAAGAAATTCTGTATAGGCTTCAGTCTCGGAGATACCGCTAGAGTCTGCACTGTGTGTCTATGAATCATTGTAGCACGAACATTGCGTTTTGTCTCTTGGGTATTTCAAATTTGTGCTATCAATACAGATACGCTTAACGGAATAGTAATGGTATTGGTTTTACGGCCCTTTTAACTAATGAGGCTCGTAGAGACGCTGCTGTGCTGAAAAGTTGCCCCGAAGGGTATCTTTAACGTGCCAGTAAATCTACTGTCACGACTCCCTCGCATTCCTTTTCTTGCTATAAAAATGAACCGATACACTCTTATCGTTATACTGCGTAACTGGCTGGCTTCAGAAAATGCGTGTTTGCTGCTCGGTTAGCCTACTCTTTCCCTTTATTTCAAAACATACAAATGTTACGCACGGACCGGTTCGATTCTTGAGTCGTGACTTTTGGTAAGTCTTTTAAATATGGGTTCAGTACCATCCCGACATTTGCCCAAAGACGAAGTGGGAAACCACGGAAAACCACTTCGAGGGTGGGTGAGGGGGAATCGACCACCCGAGGCTGAGTAGACACAGTTCCAGTCCGCATACCACTTTTCAAATATCGTGGCAGAGCCGGGAATCGAACCGCGGACCTCCAGGGTGGCAGCTAATACGCTGACCACTACGCAACGGAGGCGACAAGCATTATAATACAGGGGACAGGTTTTTGGGGACCACGTGCTTTTATAAGAACAGATACCTTTGATGTTCCGCCCATCAAGACGATAGCCACCACCATCATCAACGTTCTTCGGGGCAGATAACCATAGAGTTTTGACTAGTAAAACAGCAGTCATTGCTATTACTAACTCACTCTCACATTTTCGCACAAACTATGTCTCTGTTGTTCTACGCCTAGCTCAATAAAACCTAGTTCCGATATACAGTATTATTGGCTGCACAGAATAGCTGGAAGCTAACTCTTTCATCTCAGTGCAGTTTCATTAAAGCGGATCAATCGCATAGTTTCTGACTCAATTGAACGTACAACAAAATACTGCACGGTATCCTCATTAAGCTCAGCTGCTAGTTACCGTTCCTCATAACCTTTTGCACGAAACTTCCATGATAATGTTGCTACATGCTCAAATAATTGCTCTAAATGAAAAGATGAAGCACACTTGTTATACAGTATGGGAATTAATGCGAATGCTCAAAAAGGGAAGGCTGGACTTCAATAATTGTTTTTATTGCATTTGAGAGGTACGGACATTATTTCCATTTACCACCAACCACTTGGTTGTTTGTTGAATTTTAAAGCTTGGGTTACCTGACTTTTCCATAGAACACTGTTTCTTCAAACTGCGCTATTTAAGTGGATAGATTTGTTTTTCACGTTTGGTATCGGATATATTGTAGTACTGTAATACGAAAGGACTATAGGAGAGTACTGAAATTCCCATGTTTGATATTTTGAAGGTTAGCTGGTTTTTCCTTTCGACTCTTCTTGCATTATATAATCCGCCCTGTCAAAACTATGAAATGATGTTAAATAATATTTTAAACGTATAGCCTCCGTGGTTTAGGGAGCAGTACAACGCCCTCTCACCTCTTGGGTCCGTGGTTCAATCCCCGGTCACTCCGTGGGAGATTTGATCTGGACAAAGCGGAGGCAGACCGGTTTTTCTCCGTGTATTCCGGTTTTCCCTGTCACAAATTTCATTCCATCAACAATCTCCACCCTCATTTCTTTTCATCTGTCATCCATTAAATCATTGCCCCAGGAGAGTGCGACAGGCTTCGGCAGCCGGCACAGTGCATAACCTCACCACTAGATGGGGGCTTCATTCATTCCATTCCATGACCCGGTCAGTGGACTGGAAGCAGGCTGTGGATATGTTTTTGGAATACTTTTAACGTACACGCTATCTTCGCATGTAACCCTTTACGTATCATCGCCCATGCCCTGGAATTCGAGGCTCGGGGACTCTTTGATATCCCGATGATGCACATCCAGGGCCCACCAGCCGGAAAAGGCAGAAAGAACTATGCATAACAGAGGTTTTGTTGAATGACTTTCGAAATTAATAAACCGGATGAAAGGGACTAAACATGATACTCCAGGCCAATGAAGCAATATCTACAGCAGGGCCATCCAGACAGCACTCCCCGAGCGCTAGCGCTCCGGCCGCGCTCTAAGCCAGTGCTCCGAGCGCTTTGGTAGAAGGTAATTTCAAAAGTGGTGGGAGGAGCTTGGCTGGCTGAGCACGCTGAAGTGTGCAGCCGGTCCATCAGTCGCAAGTCTAGTCCAATGCGCTTTGTTGAGAGTGTGTAAGTGAATGAGTTTCGCAGTGGTCATGACTGAACAGCATACAAAAAATGGAGTGGTGAAGCAGCAGTCTTTAAAGCAGAATGGGAAATTTCATTTTTCGGTACAGCTTATAATGGGCATGCCAAATGTTTAGTGTGCAACAGATATGTAATGTGTAAAAAAGAACACAATTTGTTGTTGAATTTTCCTCTCACATTTCAGTTTGGAATAAATCACAATATTCTTTACTTAACACTTGTGTTCGTTTCCTGCACATTCCACACATCGGAGTACCATTCGATTTGTATATGCGGTGCATTTGTTATGGCAAAACGGCCCCATTAATAAGTCAACAATCCCACAAGAGCCATCGGCCGCACGACTGTACGTACGTATCTAGTCAGCGTGGTCCGAACATCGTCCGTCTCCTCGCTGCCACAGTGTAGTGGTGGTAGGGAAAGGAGCGCTAGTCTGACTGCCCAGTGCTCCGGAGTGCAATGACTGGATGGCCCTGATTTACATTGTGTCCGCAAAGTCTCTCCGCAGCGCATGTCTCACCTTGCGGGTCGTGTTGGGTTGGCAGTACATTGATGTTTTGTTGTTACAAAGAAAACAATTACATTAAATTAAGTAATGCAATTATATATACGATACCCACCACTATCACACTGTGCTCCGTAAAGTTTCCGCCAGCACGTAAAACCTATTCCACTAATAACACACGCTCTTCAGTAGTAAGCATTCCCACTAGACTCAGCTTACACAAGAACTTTACAAGAACACAACTTACAGCGTCAACACTGTCACGCACAGGCACTCACTGTCGGCAGCAATGAACAGGTATTCCCCACCCTAACAATCTCAAATTATAAAAGTCGCCTTGTCAATCACCAGAAAGTAGTTTAATAAATAAATTAACACGTACACGTGTCGTTATATCAATGATAACTTCGTCAGCGTGAAAGAATCTTAGAAACTATTTTGTCAAAAACCAAAAAGAAAATGGATATGCTTACAAAAAGTCATTAATTTAAAGAAATGAAAGGTCCCAAAAAAAGAATTAATAAATAAATATAGGATGTGTGAGACATTTGGACATTGATATTCCAACCGTAAATGAGACGATAACATTGCACCACATCCACCTGAGATATCCGCCACTTCAATATATTTTGCACGTGGGAAAGTTTGCTACAGGACATAGACCTGATGAAAAACATTTGTCGTTATGTACTGTATGTTATATGAGTCGTCCAGTTGCAAAACTCGTTTAATCCACTTGTGAATAAGAATCATTTTTATGAGAAACGTTTCTCTGGACTTTGCCTCGCGTATCTTTTGTGTTTGTTGTTTTCTACTTTCTTCCTCTTGCTTTGTGTTTTTTTGTTTTTTGTTTTATGTTTGCCTTGTGCTTTTGCTTTTGAATTTTACTTTTTGATTTTCTTTCTTGGTTTTGGTTTTGTGCTTGTTTTCTGATTTTGCTTTTTTGAATTTTGCTTTTTGCTTTGTGTTTCTTGTTGTTTTGTTTTCTGCTTTTGATTTTGTTTTTGAATTTTGCTTTTTGATTCGTGTTTTTTTGTTTTTGGTTTTATAAATAAATATAAATAAAACAAAATAAAATAAAATAACACAAAATAAAAAAAACAAAATCAAAATAAAACAAAATTAAATTAAATTAAACAAAATAAAATAAACTAAGATAAAATAAGTAATAAAATAAATAATTTTACCACATGATTCTTATTCACAAGTGGATTAAACGAGTTTTGCAACTGGACGACTCATTTTATGTATTATTCAGAAGGCTGAACAACGTAACAAATTTTGAAATGGTAAAAGCAACTATCCTCGAATCTGTTTGTTGGTTATATCCGTTCCCTCTTCAAAATGGTCAATGTAGGCTATATTTCCTAGATAATTATATAATAGGATTAATATCAGTCAACACGGATAATATTTAATACCATCCGCATTATGGTTAATGTCTATCCACCTATCACTCCAATTGGAGGTCAACACGGAACAAGTTTTATGGGAACTGCTGCGGTGAGACTGCGTATACAGCGACATGAATGTGCTGCCAACCTAACCCGTCCCACAAGGCGAGCCCCGCATAGCTCGCCGCTGTGGAGAGACTTTGCGGATGCTCTGTGTATAATTACACTCCAGCAATCATTTTAACTTCTTGCCATGTCAGTCGTAGGTTTCATATAACTGCACCAAGTCAGGCCTTTCAGTGGGCACTTATTGACCATGAACGGACCACCACTAAGGGTGCACTGCTTCACAAATTTACAGCACAGTGGTGAGCTGTTCTCTTTTCTTTCTTTCACATATTTACTTTGTCTTTTTATTCTATTTGTTTTCAGCAGTTTGGTTTCTTTTTACACGATGACGTTACAAACACCCAATCCCCGAGCCAGAAGAATTAACCACGCCTAGCGTGTGGCCAAGGGGCCGGATGCTGTTGGTTGCTGGAACTCCTATTTATTCTACGAGTTGCCATCGTAACCATAATATCTACGAGTTTCCTTCGGAAGTACTCAGTATGAGCACAAAATGTAAGCGCGTTGCGTATGCACAAGGCAAGATCCAGTGTCATTGGTTGAATGCCCCTTTTGTCGTCGAATGTTTTGTTTTCCTTACAGAGGGCTTAGCGATGAGCACATACACATGTTTCAACAGTTCGGCATCGGGCACAATACAATATACTAGACAGTGTCCATGCTCTGGCCGTGTATCAACTTACGTGTTGAACACTTGCGGGAGAAGTATGACGCACAGCATCGATGTCCAAATGGACGTTCTGTAACCACCGGAGAATATGTACTGTACATATATTAGAGAACATTATGGTCCCTTCCGTGCGATGTTTTATCCCACCGATTTTAGGCAGTTTTAACAGCACGTGCCTCTGGTTTACAAGTTATGATTCATGCATGACTTGTTCGCAAGGAAAGGTCCAGGATAGTTTAGGTACTGTAGTTATTTTGTTGAAGACCTGAGCCTACTGCTGCCCGTTACACCTGGCTATGAGACTCTACTGACAGAATTGAAAAGGAAGAGAGAAGACAAATGGGACGACTGAAACACCACTGAAGCGATGCTGGCAACTAAATGAACAAATGCATTGTATGATTTGTGTCATATAGTTACGAGATTTTCGGTGCATGGTTTTCACCATAAAGAATGCACCAAGAAGAATTCATCAGCTGGACCAGCAGTGCATCTGTTTGCTGTGTGGAGAGCAGTGTGATAGGTATCACATGATGTTGTGCCAAAAAAGACGGGTCACACTTACAATATTTTGCTTTGTTAATGTTAATTTATTAATTCGGCCATTGGCTGCAATAAGTTCTTATTGTTGTTTTAATGGGCAGAACTACGAGGTCATCTGCCCCTGCAGGTTAGTTTAACAGCTGGTCACTTTGCCCAACCGGTACATCTTTTACGGGGTTATGGTCCGTTCGAAAAAACTGAATAACTCAAAGCAAGTTACGTGACGAAACTTACATGTCAAGTTAGGAATAAAAATATTATTTCCTACTGGGATTGGAACTCTACGCCACTTGCGTGCGACAATCTTCACGCCTAAAAATAACGTATCGCTAAGTGAATCAGCATGTTGTTTTCACTTTACTATAAATACTTCTCCACAGGATAATACAGTAAATGCATTACGACCAATGTGGTCACTGGGCTGATATAAGTTATTATAACCCAAACCATGATGAGTAACAGACTGTTTAGAGTTGTCATGGGTAGTACAGTTAGTGCACAAAGGAAATTGAATGACGGATTACCACAAGGTTCTGTCCTGGCTCCACTTCTTTTCAGCTTGTACATAGCTGATATGCCAAGGACGGAATCAAGGACATTTGGGTATGCAGACGACTGGGCTATAGCTACAAGCAGTTCAAACATAACAACAACTGAGAACACACTAACAACAGACCTGAGTGTCCTAGGGGACTACTTTCGCAAATGGAGACTACAGCCTAGTATGACCAAGACAGAAGTGTGTGCCTTCCACTTGAATAATCGCATGGCTAACATGGATCTCAGGGTGTACTTTGATAACGTCCTTCTGCCACACAATCGGCATCCCAAGTACTTGGGTGTTACTTTAGACAGAACCTTATCCTTCAAACAACACCTTTTGAAGACTGCTGCTAAGCTGAGATCACGCAACAACATCATCCAGAAACTATGTGGAACAACATGGGGCTCTAATGCTTCAACTCTGCGATCTTCTGCAATTAGCCTCGTTCTATCTGTAGCTGAATATTGTGCCCCTGTGTGGTTAAACAGCCCTCATATAGGGAAGATCGATGTTGAAATCAACAAGACCATGCGATTGATATCTGGTACAATTAAATGCACCCCCATTCAATGGCTTCCTGTTCTGAGCTACATTCCTCCACCCCATCTCCGCAGGTGTAATATCCTGGTCAAAACATATCAAAAGATACTTCAAAATCAGGATCTCCCTATTCATGTTGATATACCTGCTGCTTGTCTATCCAGACTTCGCTCAAGGCAGCCCCCTGTGAAGACAGCTACGAGACTTATCAATGAGAACTTTGACATAGTCCAGCAGTGGTCTCGTATTGGAAGATTTTTGCTCCACAGAAGAGCCGAGACATGCCATCTGTCACTTCCAAAGTACCAGGCTTTGATCTTCCTCGTCGGATATGGTCGAAATTAAACCGTATCAGGATCAATTCTGGTGTTTGTGCGGACTCTTTTTTCAAGTGGAACAGGTTACCCTCTCTAAAGTGTGACTGTGGAGCCGATAGACAAACGGTGAAGCACATCATTCACGACTGTCCTCTAAGATCCTCCGGAGGCAACATATTGGATTTTCTCTCAGCGACTCCTGCATCAGTGGACTACATTTTGAATTTAGATATAAAATTATGAGCCTATCTGTTCTCTTTATTTATTAGCCTATTTTCAATTTTGAAAAAATAGGCTTATGAGATCACCTTTTGTCCGTGTGTGTGTGTGTGTGTGTGTGTGTGTGTGATTCGTGTGTGTGTCCCCCCCTAATAAAATCTAAACGGCAGGAGCGATTTCAATGAAACTCGGAAAGTTCATAGCACTATTCCCGGCGACCTCGACCGTGCCCTTCAAATTTTGTTACGACTCACCAATCCAACATGGCGGCTGTGCGAAATATTTCACCAGCATTCAATATCTCCGAAACTATTACCGATATTACCCTGACATTGTCTATGGTGATAGAGGGAACTACTATAAGTTCACTTATGTGACTTTTGATAACCTCGTAGCTACAAAACGAACATGGCGGCCAAGCGAATTTGCGACTTTTAAATAGACGTTTCTCGCGATTTGAACAACCAAACGCAATGAAACTTGGTACAGTATATGTTTATATACATTGTAATGCACCGACATCTAACTTCGTTCAATTGTTTACATAATCACAAGATGGCGGATGTGCGGAATATTTCACCGGCATTCTATATCTCTGAAACTATTAGTGGTATCTCCCTAAAATTTTGTACTGAGATAAAGGGCACTACTGGAAGTCCATATATAAGATTTTCAAAAACTGGTTAACTACAAAACGAACATGGCGGCCAAGCGAATTTGAACATTTTAAATAGACCTTTCTCGCGATTTAATGTTCCAAGCGCACTGAAACCTGGTACAGGAAATATTTATACACATTGTAATCCACTGGTATCTAATTTAGTTCAATTGTTTACATAACCTCAAGATGGCGGCAGTGCGAATTTTAAAATTAAGTTTTTATTTCTTGTGATGTAGTCATGCGATCGAAGTGAAAGTTTGAATAATGAACCTACGCAATAATTTTCCTTTAATGGTACATGACTCTATGGCCTATACATTTAACAATCCAACATGGCGACCATCCGAAATATTTATACGATACTGAATATCTACGAATCTATTTTAGCAATCAAACTGCATTTTTTAATGTTCATAGGGGCTATGAACTTAAGTTCACCTATAGGACTTTAAATAACCTGGTGATCACAAATCCAACATGGCGGTGACGCGAATTATTAATATTCTCATGGATGTTTCTCGCAATTTAACCATCCGCGTGCAGTGAAACTTGGTACAGTAAATCTTTATCCGAATGTAAAAACACTGGCATCTAATTTATTTCAATTGTTTCCATAACCTCAAGATGGCTGCTGTGAAAATTTTTTAAATCTCCTTGTTTTTTCTTGTGTCCTAATTATGCGATTGAAGTTTGAATACTACACGTTCACAATAATCTGCATGTAACAGTACATAACTCTAGGACCTACATATATAAAATCCAACATGGCGACCATCCGAAATATTTAGTCGGTTCTCAATATCTACGAATCTATTACAGCAATCAAACTGAAATTGTGTATGTTAAATAGTGGCAATTAACGTAAGTAGGATATATGAAAATAGGCTGTATAGTTCTTCACGGAACTACTTGTCCTATTTTTCATTGGCATGGGCAAATTAAATCTCTAGTTTCCGGTAGTATTCTCTGTACCACGGTGGGATTGACCAAGGATCATGTAATATAAGAGATTCGTCACTTTTGGTTATAAAATTGCCGAGAGATCGCACCGCCTGAGGCTATGTACTGCTCTAGCAAGTCTGGCAACATAAAAAGTAAAAAGCCATATGAATGTCGCCTTTATTGCGCGTAATTGAACAGTATGATCTGCGAAGAGTTATTGATTATTGATGAAAATAATACGAACATAACTGCACCTTTCGCTAGGCGCAGAAATATACGTCCAGATAGCAAAATAATGTTTTGATATATATCAATGTTGGCAATAGATTTGTCACGAAGGACACAGTTATGCTGTTCTAGAGCTTAATTCGCCTTTAGGCTGATTAAACATTGCTCTCCTACTCTACAGAATTGTTGGGATGTTCGATGAATATAAAAAAAACTGACCAAATGCACATATGCCTACTATACTGCCATAACCTCACTGTTCGCCTACCTTACCGCCTGCTACCTACCTCTCCCCCGTCACCCTAAACCACGAATTGTATCGCAATGTAAAGGAGAATGGGTAAGAAAACAAGCTAGAGATGAAATGCACACATTTATTCTATATATTTTTTTAAAAATCACAATGAACAAAACATTCATTCGAGAGTAGTCCATGCTGCCCACTATCTTTACACATGGTCAACACCGGGTCAAGGATAATTCACACAAAAATAAAGGAAATATTCCAATAACAGTGTACAGTAAATTAATGAATTCCTGTTTTATAGCATCACTTTCTCAAACATGCTGGTAAGTTAGTTCACATTGCATGTTATTTTGTCGCACGAATTTCAGCGTTGGCTACAACTCTTTCCGAGTATAATGTTCTTCCTAATGGTCCTTTCCATCAAATGTACGTACACAAATATAGAACACACACACAATTGTTCTTACTATCATTATAATTCTTACGTCCCTGTGCTTGGCATTTCTTTCTCCCGTGCTGTGGTATGATTGATTCTCAATTCAATTCAAATAAATAATCAAAATACCGGCGAACAAAATAGCCAACAACACGAGGAAAATGACTCAAAACAGACCAACTACCGAGTGCCAACTACGAAACCTTAGTACTAAAATGAATTCCTCATTGGTTGGCAGACCATCTGGAGCAGAGCTTTTTACCGTGACCCACACGCTCCCTATGATCTGTCATCCCCTACGCCAGCTCCTCACGCGGCACTGAGCAGCCAGTGAGTGTCTTTTGGAACAGGCTGAATTCTCTGTGGGTAGAGATGGCAATTGCGCATGCACCAAGCGGAAGGTCGATATCTGATCAACGCTTAATACGTCGGCAGAGAGCCTAGGCTCCAAGTAGTGCATTCGTCATGCGGGTGGTATTTCAGCGCGTACATGTTCGTTTGTGAGTTTTAAAATATGGATCAGTGTAGTGATTTAATGAAAATGAAAATCCACAGCCTGCTTCCAGTCTCGGACCGGGTCAGGAATGGAATGAATGAAGCCCCCATCTAGCGGCGAGGATATGAACTGTGCCGGCTGCCGAAGCCTGACGCACTCCTCTGGGGCAATGATTAAATGAATGACAGATGAAATGAAATGATAGTGGAGAGTGTTGCTGAAATGAAATATTGACAGGGAAAACCGGAGTACCCGGAGAAAAACCTGTCTGCCTCCGTTTTGTCCAGCACAGATCTCACATGGAGTGACCGGGATTTGAACCACGGACCCTGCGGTGAGAGGCCGGCGTGCTGCCGCCTAAGCCACGGAGGCTTCAGTGTAGTGATTTAATGATGTATTTAAAATCAAGACCATTTTCTTTGTCGTCCTATGAAGAGAAATGTGCAGTGAAATAGAGAAGACCAAAACCTCATCTATATACTGTACTGAGTGATAAACATCAGTCACGTAAATTCCAGAGTATGCTCTATCGCAATTTAACCATCCGAGTACAGTGAAACTTTGCACGTTAAATGTTAATCCATTGGCATCTAATTTATTTCAATTGTTTTCATAACCACAAGATGGCAGCTGCGCGAAATATTAAAATCTTGTTTTTACTTCTTGTGTCCTAATCATGCATATGAAGTTTGAATACCACACGTACACAATAATCTTCATGTAATAGTACATTAATAAAAATCCAACCTGGCGACCATCTGAAATAATTAGACGGTTCTCAATATCTACGATTCTATCACAACAATCAAACTGAAATTTTGTATGTCGATAGAGGCAATTAACATGAGAAGGATATATGAAAATAGGCTGTATAGTTCTTCACGGAACTACTTGTTTTTATTTTTTCTTCAATATTTCATTAAGATGTATTATGATGTACTGTAAGTGTGTACCATACCATACGATAAATAAAATAAATAACCCAAACCAACCAGGTGAGTTAGCCGTGGTTGTTACGGCGTGGCTGCAGGCAGTCGCTCACATCTGTGAGGCGAGGAGGTTCGAATCCCCCGCCGGCAACCTTGAAGATGGATTTCTGTGGTTCCCCATCTTCCTTCCAGGCAAATGCCGGGGTTGGTCCCTAACTATAGGCCACAGCCGCTACCTTCCAAATCCTAGTCCTTACATTCACACTTTACTCCCCAGACAACACTCCACACACACACACACGCGCGCGCGACGGTACTTGTAGCTCACCCCATGGGTGTCCCCATAGAAGTAGCTACAAACTCTAGCGAGCCGAACATGTCCTCGGACACTCCCGGCACTAAGGCCATACGCTAAAAAATAAAACAAAAAAACAAAAAAAAATAACCTCATGGAACAGTGGCTATCATTCTTGGCTGTCACCTCTGAGGACCAGGTTCGATCTCTGGCTCTGTCAAGAAATTTAATTCTGGTCGGAGAGCTGGAACGGGGTTATCTCAGCCTCGTGAGAAGGACCAGAAAGGAGGTGGGTGTGATTCCCTCCTCAGCCATCTTAGGAGTGGTTTTCCTTTATTTTCTCATATCTATTTAAGGCAAATCCGGGGATGATATCTACGCTATGTCTACGACAGCCTCCTATAGCTTCTTACAAAATCCTAGTCCCAATTACAAATACGCACATTAAGAGATGACGATGATGATGATGATGATGATGATGATAATTGTTGTTTTAAGGGGCCTAACATCTTTGTTATCGGCCCATAATGGTTCGGGTGATTGTAAAGATGTTAATGAAAAGTAAACTATAACTAATACTAACTACAAACTTACATCCAAGAAGAAGAAATGGGAAACAAATAAAGGATAAAGCAATTTTTTTTTGTCGTGTGGCCTCCTCAGTGGCCGAGTGCAGGTCTTTCTATTCGACGCCCGTGGGCGACCTGCGCGTCGGGATGAGAGATGGAATGGATGAAGATAAATGAAAGTGGGCGAGGATGTGGAAGGAATCGGCCGTGGCCTATCAGAAGGTACCGTCCCAGCATTTGCCTGGTGTTGAAAATGGGAAACCACGGAAAACCATTTCAAGGACGGCCGACGGTAGGGTTCGAACCCACGGCGCGGCGTCTACCGAGTCAGCAGAGAGCTTGTTCCCGTGACCTAAAGCTGCGCTTTAGCCAGCTGAGCCACTGCTGTCGGTATAAGGCAAATAAAAGACAGGAAGAAAAGAAATGCCCTCAACTCTCGAAGAATGAGGATTGAGGGACTTGGATGGAAGGAGAGCCATGAAAGTCAGATAGGAAAGTGAAAGAGGAGAGGGTAATGGAAAAAAAGGGGGAAAACCGGACCCAGCTCAGGAATCCCTCGGGGTCGCCAACTCCTGAACCAACCAGCCGTGAGCCCCTGAGGGTGTAGCAATATCCAGGGTGTACCGGAAGTGGTGGGGCTACATAAACCCGGCCTCCTTGATGGCCTTGAGCAGAAGGTAGGAGATAACATGAAATGAAAAAGAAGGCAGACCCCACGCAGAGGGAGGGTGTCAGAAAAGATGAGACAAGGGCCAATTAAGTTAGGAAAGGAAGAGACTCCCTAGGCCTTGGATAACATAATACCGTCGGAGTTGGAAGAGAACAAGAATTGACCAAGTGAGGTCGACAGGAAAGAAGACGGAGAGGAGCCCAGCAAAAGTAAGTGGAAGCAATGCCGGACTCAGCTGGGGCCAACCCACGTCCCACTAGATGTGAGCCCCTGGGGGGGGGGGGGGGCACATTAAGAGAGTCATCACAATAACACAGGTCATCAGATATACTCCATCCAAAATTGAAGCGGTAGAAGCCATATTTCAGTGTTGCCTAGTTCTATTAAAGCAAGCTTTCCAGTCGGTCAACACAAAGTAAGTCCTATTACATTTGGCGTGAAACAACTATTTAAGTTACAGACCTACACCCTAACCTGAAAATAACGAGATATTATTACAAACTAACACGCTTTTATGTACAAAATGCGTTACTTAATTAAGCCTAAGTGAACAAGATCTGAAGATGAACGCTTGTACGAAACATGTCATCCAATTAAACACCCCATTTTGTACATAAAAGCGTGTTAGTTTGTAATAATATCACGTTCCTTTCAGGTCTGGGCATATAAATACTTGTTTCCCGCCAAAGGTAATTTGGTACAATTTGTGTTGGACGAATGGAAAACTATCTCTAATATACTCCAGCTATACACACGTATATGTGGCTACATGACCACAAAATAGTAAACCCCATAAATGAATAATATGTTAATATGTTCAAGATCGAGTAAAATAGGAACGAAGGAGGCAAGGAAGGAAGGAAGGTACGAAGAAAGGATGAAAGGAAGAAAGGAAGAAGGAAGGTAAGAAGGGAGGATGGAATGTGAGAAGGAAGGATGGAAGGAAGGAAGGAAGGTAAGAAGGAGGATGGAATATGAGAAGGAAGGACGGAAGGAAGGAAGGAAGGAAGCTAAGAAGGAAGGATGGAAGGAAGGACGGAAGGTAGGAAGGTACGAAGAAAGGATGAAAGGAAGAAAGGAAGAAGGAAGGTAAGAAGGGAGGATGGAATGTGAGAAGGAAAGATGGAAGGAAGGAAGGATGGAAGGTAAGAAGGAAGGATGGAAGGAAGGTAAGAAGGAAGGATGAAAGGAAGAAAAGAAGATAAGAAAGAAGGAAGGAAGGTAGGAAGGTAAGAAGGAAGGACGGACGGAAGGTAGAACGGTAAGAAGGGAGGATGGAATGTGAGAAGGAAGGATGGAAGGAAGGAAGGTAAGCAGGAGGATGGAATGTGAGAAGGAAAGATGGAAGGAAGGAAGGAAGGTAAGAAGGAGGATGGAATATGAGAAGGAAGGAAGGAAGCTAAGAAGGAAGGATGGAAGGAAGGACGGAAGGAAGGAAGGTAAGAAAAGAGGATGGAATGTGAGAAGGAAGGAAGGATGAAAGGTAAGAAGGGAGGGTGGAATGTGAGAAGGAAGGATGGAAGGAAGGATGGAAGGTAAGAAGGGAGGATGGAATATGAGAAGGAAGGATGGAAGGAAGGAAGGATGGAAGGTAAGAAGGAAGGATGGAAGGAAGGTAAGAAGGAAGGATGAAAGGAAGAAAAGAAGATAAGAATGAAGGAAGGAAGGTAGGAAGATCAGAAGGAAGGAAGGAAGGTAGAACGCTAAGAAGGAAGGATGGAAGGTAAGAAGGGAGGATGTAAGAAAGGACGGAAGGAAGGAAGGAAGGTAAGAAGGGAGGATGGAATGTGAGAAGGAAGGATGGAAGGAAGGAAGGATGGATGTAATGTAAGAAGGTAGGATGGAAGGAAGGATGGAAGGTAAGAAGGGAGGATGGAAGAAAGGACGGAAGGAAGGAAGGTAAGAAGGGAGGATGGAATGTGAGAAGGAAGGATGGAAGGAAGGAAGGATGGATGGAAGGTAAGAAGGTAGGATAAGGATTGAAGGTAGGAAGGTGAGAAGGAAGGAAGGGAGGAAGGAAGATTATTTATTTATTTATTTATTTATTTATTTATTTATTTATTTATTTATTTATTTGTCGTATGGCTTTTAGTGCCGGGAGTGTCCGAGGACATGTTCGGCTCGCCAGAGTCTGTAGCTGCCTCCAGCGGACACCCAGAGGGTGAGCTAGACGTACCGTTCAATTTCAAGTAGTATCAACTTTCACTACCAGATGTCAATGTGCCTAGTGGTGAAGGTTGGAACTTTGATAGAGCGTTCCAACGAAATCTGGCTGAGTGTGTGTGTGTCCCCCTATCAACTCCTAAACGTCTGCAGCAATCGAAACAAAATTTGGTAGGAGTAAAGATCTATAACTGAATATCTCACGGCCATATTTGAAAATGATGTCAGTGCTACCAACTGCTGATAAATCGCAATTGAAATTTGAGCTCCATGTAGGATATCTTGGAAGGTATGAATGGGAGCTACTTCAAAATTGGCACACGTATAGACAATAATATTTCAGTTTAATTTCTAGGCGGCCATACATCGCAGTGTTACCAAAATGATTATAAGCCTGCTGATAGGGTCAAATTTTAAATGCATATAACTTCCACACTATCAATTGGATTTCAACCAAATTTCGTATGTGCTATGTGTACATAAACAGATATGACTGAACGTATTCTTAAGATCCGCCAGGACTGCCAACTGCAAGCCGACAGCTTTAAACTATGCACACGTATAGTACCTGACATTCTGTATTAATTTGGAGTAACTTATATACATCAGTGCTACCAACATGATTCTAAGGCTGCTGAGAGGTCCAACGTTAAATACGTGTAACTTCTATACTATCATTTGGATTTAAACCAAATTTCGTGTGTGCTATGTGTACCATAACAGATATGTCTATGCCGATTCCTAAGAGTAACCAGGGCTGCCAACTGTTAATAAATACTGTCTCTATTTTTGTTACCCTAATATCAATATATCAGAAAGTATGCAAGCCAATAGCTCTAAACTTCGCACACGTAAAGTACCTGGCATTCTAGATTAATTTTGGAGTAACCAATATACGTCAGTGCTGCCAACATGATTCTAAGCCTGCTGATAGGTCCAATTTTAAAATGCATGTAACTTCTATACTAACTAATGGATTTCATTCAAAATTGACACAACAATAGATCATATTATTTCAGATTATTTCTAACCAATACATGTATGTCATTGTTGCCAACACGAATTTACGCGCGCTGTTAGATCCAATGTTTAACTGCATGTAACGTCCATGTTATCCATTGGACTTCACCCAAATTTTGTATTCTGTACCTTAAGAGATGGAACTAAGAATATATTCAGTCACCAGGGCTGCCAACTGTAATTTTCTATTAGGCTACATTATGCCAGGTATACAGTATTTCGAACTAATTAGAAATTTCGATATTACCAGCTTTATTTCGTCATTATTCTTGATAGAACCGTATAGATTAATCATTGGCATGAATCTTTAATTTTAAGAAAAGTAGGCTCTTTAGTTCGTCACGAAACTTCTTGTTTAATGGTAGTAAATGGATAGGGAAACGGATTTATGATTCTTTCTCGGAAAACGTACTGTACGTTACGAGGGTCTGCAAACCTTCCTGCCACATGACATATCTTGAGAAAAATGATGTGTTAAACAGTTCAGAATGCTGGTTTCAGAAGCTTCCGTTATCTTGGTCATCAATCCCGTGCACTTAGGTGTGTGTTGAATTTGTCTGATAATAACGAGCGTTTGCTATTTTTTATTTTTTTTATGCGTATGGATTTTAGTGCCGGGAGTGTCCGAGGACATGCTCGGTTTGCCAGAGCTTTGTAGCTGCTTCTATGCGGACACCCATGGGGTGAGCTACAAGTACCGCCGCGTGTGGAGTGTTGTCTGGGGAGGAAAGTGTGAATGTAAGGACTAGGAATAGGAAGGTAGCGGCTGTGGCCTATAGTTAGGGACCAACCCCGGAATTTGCCTGGAAGGAAGATGGGAAACCACAGAAAACCATCTTCAAGATCGCCACTGGGGGGATTCGAACCTACTCGCCTCTCGGATTTGAGCGACTGCATTCAGCCACGCCGTAACGACCACGGCTAACTCACCCGGTTTATGTGATGAATCTAGAGGTGTGTGTAACTATTACTCGTATTAGGATCTTTGCCTCGGGACATGAAATAAAGCACTATTCTGGCATATTCCTAAAGAAAACGTGGAAAAACCAGGGGAGAGAAACTACACTGAGGATAGTCCCTGTCAGCGCTGGGATTCGAATCTCCGAACTCCCATTCACGGTCTTGGTTAGCGACTTAACACGGTCGGCTATGCCGCGGAGTAGTTCAGAAAGCAATCTCATGAAGTGATGTTCAATAGAAAAGTTTCTTTAAAGCCTTAAATTTAGAATTCCGAGTCTTTCTCCGATACCTTACAATTCTATTTACTTGATATGCAAAAATAAGCAGCTACGAGCGGAAACACTTCAAACGACATTTTCAAGGTATCGCTTTCCACGTTCACGCCGAGAAGATGGAGTTAAAATCTCTTTAAGTTGGCACCGAGCACGGAGATATGATCTGAAGACTACAGTGTGAAGTAAGGGGGAGGGGAAGCAGACTTCCTCGGCTTGCTCTCACTTCTCTTATCTTATGTTTCATTACCCAGACGGAAGGAACCTTTCTCTAAATTAAAGCAGACTCTTGTCTGTCTGTTTACATAAATACCTCAATATATCATTCAATTCTCTAGTCTCTTCTGTTTGCGTGGGTGCATTATGCATGCGAGTCTCTCACCAGCAAACAAAAGAAACATCCTTCTAAAAGAAAGCATCTGTCTTCATATGAAACTGCAAAAGGAAGGTTTGCTCAAAGAGAGGCAGAATAAATTAAATGGAGTTTGAAATGAAAAGTACGCTTCCCTCAAACTAACATTACTTTTCTAAATGATAAGTAAATATTCCGAGATCTCGAGGTACGTATGGAGATTCCGGTTCAAAAATGTTGCGGGTTCGATTTCCGCCTCTGGAAATGAATTTAATTCTGGTCTGAAAGGTTGGGACGGGATACACTCAACTTTGTGGGAGAAGAATGAGAGGAGATGGGGCCCAGAAGTAGTTTTCCGTAGTTCCGTGACCACGGCTGCTACCTTCCTAATCCAAGCCTCAATTAAGAATACACTACTACATACAGGACATTAATTTAGGTAATCAAATGAGTTCTATGCACACCAAAAATACATGGGGGTGACAACAACCGTATTCAAGCTACATAAAAAAATAACAACAACGAGAAGTAAGCATGTTGTTGGTAATTCTTTTAGGGGCTTTGCAACATAATGGTCATCTAACCGCGTGAATATGTATAACTTGTTTTATTCTATTTATTTTTCTAATTACCCAGTTACATATAGTGGGTAATTTGTAGTGGGAAATAATTTCGAATAAGAAAGTACGTTATATTGAAAGCTTCCACAACATAGAGGCTAGGTCATTGGCAACAGATTCCTACACATGCCCCTTTGCCAGAAATAAATTACCTTCTATTATAAAGAATACTATTTGGTTTATATGTCAGAACATATGTTGGCTGTAGTAGACTACCGCGATCAATATGTGGTGCTAAAATACATATAATATTGCCATTGCAAAATACACACTACATCCTTGCTTAATATTATAACGTCTGCGTAATTATAAAAAAAACAAGATGTTCAGTAAAGAACATATAGCCTACTTTCTCCTAAATGCATGGGTATTGTTATAACTCATTAAGTCCTTTTCAAGGAGTCTGATTGAATGTTGGTTGTAGTAGCTTGTTGAAATACAACGTGCTATAGGGATATTAAACATGAATATGAGGTGCCCTTTGCAAGTGCTACCTCTGTACCAAATTTCGTTCAATTCGGTTTCACCGTGTTTGAATTGATAGGGGAATCGATTTGCACACATACTTGGCTACCATCTGCAAACTATTGGGCTGATGTTCTTGCAGTTTGGCCTGAATATGTTTCCCACATAAAGATATGGTGTTGCAAAATTTAGTAGAGACTAGATTATTAGGTTGGTCGTAATTACATTTTAGCTTTTAACATTTGGGTGGCCGCGATTACGTTTCCGTCAAGATAGCGGTGATATAAGACATGACACTGAGGTGCCCATTGCTATTGCTACCTCTGTACCAAATTTCGTTCCATTCGGTTTCACCGTGTTCGAATTGATAAGGGGAATCGATTTTCACACAAAGATGGCCGCCATCCGCAAAATATTAGGCTGATGACCTATTAGTTTGGTCAAAGGATGCTCCCTCTATAAAGGTATGTTGTTGCAAAGTTTGTTAGAGATCGGTTGGTTATGTTAGTCGTAATTTGATTTCAGCTTTAAACATTTGTGTGGTCGCCATTACGTTTCTGTCAATATGGCGGCGATATAAATCATGACACTGAGGTGCCCTTTGCTTGTGCTACCTCTGCACTAAATTTCGTTCCATTAGGTTTCACCGTGTTCGAATTGATAAGGGGAATCGATTTTCACACAAAGATGGCCGCCATCCGCAAAATATTAGGCTGATGACCTATTAGTTTGGTCAGAGGATGCTCCCTCCATAAAGGTATGTTGTTGCTAAATTTGCTAGAGATCGGATGATTAGGCTAATCGTAATTTGATTTAAGCTTTGAACATTTGTGTGGCCGCCATTACGTTTCCGTCAAGATGGCGGCGATATAAAAAAAGACACTGAGGTGCCTTTTGTTAGTACTACCTCTGTACCAAATTTCGTTCCATTCGGTTTCACCGTGTTTGAATTAATAGGGGGAATTGATTTTCACACAAAGATGGCCGCCATCCGCAAACTATTAGGCTAATGACCTAGTCATTTGGTCAAAGGATGCTTCCTCTATAAATGTATGTTGTTGCAAAATTTGGTAGAGATCGGATGATTAGGTTAATCGTAATTTGATTTAAGCTTTGAACATTTGTGTGGCCGCCATTACGTTTCCGTCAAGATGGTGGCGATATAAAACTTGACACTGAGGTGCATTTTGTTAGTACTACCTCTGTACCAAATTTCGTTCCATTCGGTTGCACCGTGTTCGAATTAATAGGGGGAATCGATTTTCACACAAAGATGGCCGCCATCCGCAAACTATTAGGCTAATGACCTAGTCATTTGGTCAAAAGATGCTTCGTCTATAAATGTATGTTGTTGCAAAATTTGGTAGAGATCGGATGATTAGGTTAATCGTAATTTGATTTAAGCTTTGAACATTTGTGTGGCCGCCATTACGTTTCCGTCAAGATGGCGGCGATATAAAACATGACACTGAGGTGCATTTTGTTAGTACTACCTCTGTACCAAATTTCGTTCATTCGGTTCCACCGTGTTCGAATTAATAGGGGGAATCAATTTTGACATAAAGATGGCCGCCATCCGCAAACTATAAGGCTAATGGCCTATTAGATTGGTCAAAGGATGCTCCCTCTATAAAGGTATGTTGTTGCAAAGTTTGGTAGAGATCGGATGGTTATGTTAGTCGTAATTTGATTTAAGCTTTAAACATTTGTGTGGTCGCCATTACGTTTCTGTCAATATGGCGGCGATATAAATCATGACACTGAGGTGCCCTTTGCTTGTGCTACCTCTGTACCAAATTTCGTTCCATTCGGTTTCACCGTGTTCGAATTGATAAGGGGAATCGATTTTCACACAAAGATGGCCGCCATCCGCAAAATATTAGGCTGATGACCTATTAGTTTGGTCAGAGGATGCTCCCTCCATAAAGGTATGTTGTTGCAAAATTTGGTAGAGATCGGATGATTAGGTTAGTCGTAATTTGATTTAAGCTTTGAACATTTGTGTGGCCGCCATTACGTTTCCGTCAAGATGGCGGCGATATAAAACATGACACTGAGGTGTCCTTTGCTAGTGCTACCTTTGTACCAAATTTCGTTCAATTCGCATTCACCGTGTTCGAATTGATAGGGGGGGGACACACATTCAGAGTACACACACTCACACACACACACACACACACACACACAGACACACACACACACAGACTCACACACACACATACACACACACAGACAGGCACACTTTTTTTCGCCCTGTGTTGATCTCATAAGTCTACTTTCATTTTTTGCAAAAATCGAAAGTAGGCTAATATAAAAATGATCAAGCCTTAGTTTACTATAACTACCTAGCATATTACCTAGGTATAATGTCTTGAAATAGACGATTTCTTCAGATTATTATTCCTTTCTTATAAACCACTTCTTACCACATTATTTTATATTATTTCGTTCAGAGCATTCCATAAAATAATTTCAAGCTGAGGATTTTTCTTAATATCATCTGCTAATCAAAACATAATTTGTCTTCCTTCGTGGGAAATTTTCCGCTGCATTCAACTACAACTTATAAAAGCTACAACGCAATAAACTCTCTCAAGCTAAAGTTCAACTAGTGATCTACATAACTGCAATAACTTTTCTCTCTATAAACTTTCTGTGCTGCAATAGTCAACCATGCAGCAAACAATAGCCGCCATCTTGACGTGTGAGCTTTAAGTGCCCCGTGCACGCCACTTTCACGGAACGGTACGGCCGCTCGGCCTGAGCATTCTAGTCACTGTCATACAGAGTATTATTATGGTAAAAATTATAATATCCAACGGGTCACCTCCTTGAGGTGGGTGGGTGGTTATAGTGTCGGACTACCAACCTCAAGATTGCAGGTTCGCTCCTGGCCATGGTAAGTGATTTTTGAAAGGCGGCAAAAATCACGATACTCATGTCATACGTTGTTGGCATGTTAAAGAACCCATTTGAATTCATTAGGCCGAGTTCATAATGGCAAAATTAATCTCGGGATTTTACGCCAACACGAAGTTCCTCATTTCTATACTAGAAAGCGGTATAGCGCCAAGGAATTTAGATAGGCTATCTAACCTCCTTGACATTCATAGCGCTCAAAGGAGCATTAATTTCGACACGCAAGCTGCCCTCTGGGTGTCTATTAACAAAGCTTGCACCCGGCGCTCGAGGCCACACGATATTATTATTAATATAATACCTCCTTGAGGATGATTTAAATTACTCTCTGTTCAATAAGCGAAACTGGTGAAGTCGGGTCTTGTTGGTTCATAAGTTACGGATTAGCCAATAAGCTTGCATGATTCACAAGGCCGCCATCTTGAAATTAATTGGCTGATGACCCTGCAGTATAGGAAACAGACCTTGCATGAAAGTTGAATTATCAAAATTTGGTAGAAATCAGATGATTAATGTAGTAGTGATTTGATTTAAGCTTTGAACATATGGGTGGCCACCATTTAGGTTTCATTAAGATGGTGGCGTTATAAAATATGACACTGAGGTAGTGACCTCTGTATCAAAGTTGATTCATTTCGGTTTGGTCGTGTTTGAATTGATACGGGGGATTGCCATATTCCTACACACATACACGGCCGTCATATTGAAATTATTTGTCTGATGACCTTGTAGTTTTTGCAACAGACGCCTACCAAATAGAGGTATAGTTTTCCAAAATTTTGTAGCAATTGGATTGTTGGTTTAGTCGTAATTTGATTTAAGCTTTGAACATTTGGATAACCATCATTTTGATTTGGGTAAGATGGAGCAATATAAAACATGACACTGAGGTGTCCTTTGCTAGTGCTACCTCTGTACTAAATTTAGATCAAATCGGTTTCGTTATGTCCGAATTGATAGGTGGGAGGGAGGAGGTGGGGGGAGGCGGGGACATACACACGAATTTTTGGCCCGTGTAGATCTGATAAGTCTACTTTCATTTAATGCAAAAATCGACTGCAGGATAATATTGTACGTAAATGGTGTTCAACCGATTTTTCATAAATCCTATTTAAGGGCCCTATGGGGAGGGGATGAATGTTTGGAAATTACAATTTCCATTTTCTGTCTTAATAGGCCACCCACTCCGGCATTCACCATGGTGCATCACACTGCTTGAAGGGAAAATGGAAGGCAAGGCAGGAAGAGGACGACCAAGAGCAGAGTTCTTTGATGACATCGGAGGAAGATGTCCGTACCACCTGATCAAACAGCGGGCTCAGGATAGAAGACCTTTGGACGAAGACATCCCTGCTACCCACCAACCGCCAGGTTGAGGAGAGCAAGAAGAATATTATCACAAGATGCGTAATAAAATTATATATTTAGGACGTGAAATGTTCGCTATTGTTTTCTATGTTGGACTGAATTTATATAAAGTGAAGTGAACGGATTTTGAACTTTGGCCTTTGAGAAAAATATGGAGTTTCATGGACGAAAGCTGTAAAATTATTTATCTTAATTTTCATTCAGATTTTATACATTCTGTGCAGTGTTTTGATAGCGAGATTTGGATATTGAGATGCCATTTTGATGGTATAAAGCCTAAATATTCTATAACTTTATGTTTATTTATCACAAGGTTTTAATTCTTCATCAATTTTATCATTACTTATGTGAGTTTGAATATGATTTTTAATATTATTACTTTTTGGAAGTTATAATACTTTAGTGAGTAAGCAATGTGAACCTGTCGGGAGATTGGTAATGTCATTCACTACAGTTATCTAGGTCAAGTATAAGTTGGTTCCGTGAATAGCGTTCAAGTTACCGGTATACTGTACTACTGATAACTTGTATATTTTAAGGACAGGATGATTTATAAAATATTAGCAACCCGCTAGGTTTTCGCCCAGTATCTCTAACGGTTTACCCAGCGTAATCTTAAAAGGCGCACGGACGGCAGGATTTTCATCGACTCGATTCGTTAAATCTTTACTGCTCGGCTTCTTTTGGTCATAAATGAATGTTTTTCAACAGAAATCTTCCTCCATAAATCCTTCACAGAATGGTGAAAACCGCATCGAAATCCATCCAGTGGATCTCGAGATTACCCGTTACATCCATGAATCTACTCGTGCGCCACCTATTAAAAACAAGTAGTTCCGTGAAGAACTATACAGCCTATTTGCATATATCCTACTAATGTTAATTGCCTCTATCAACATACTAAATTTCAGTTTGATTGCTGTAATAGATTCGTAGATATAGAGAACCGTCTAAATATTTCGGATGGTCACCATGTTGGACTTTTATATATGTAGGGCTTAGAGTTATGTACTGTTCCATGAAGATTATTGGGCACGTATAGTACTCAAACTTCAATCACATGATTAGGACACTAGAAGTAAGAATGAGATTTTAAAATTTCGCACAGCTGCCATCTTGTGGTTATGGAAACAATTGACATAAATTAGATGTCAGTGGATAAACATTTGTATATGGATTTACCGTACCAAGTTTCACTGCACTTGGATTGTTAAATTGCGAGAAACGACCATGTGAATATGTATACTTCGCGTCGCCGCCATGTTGGATTTGTGATCACCAGGTTATTGAAAGTTCTATAGGTGAACTTATGTTCATATCCCCTATGGACATAAAAAAACAGTTTGATTGCTGTAGTGGATTCGTAGATATTGAGAACCGTCTAAATATTCCGGATGGTCGCCATGATGGATTGTTATATGTATAGGCCATAGAGTCATGTACCTTTAAAGGAAAATTATTGCAGGTTCATTATTCAAACTTTCACTTCGATCGCATGATTACGACACAAGAAACATAAACTTAATTTAAAAAAAATCACACAGCCGCCATCTTGAGGTTATGTAAACAATTGAACTAAATTACATACCAGTGCATTACAATGTGTATAAACATTTGCTGTACCAGGTTTTATTGCGTTTGGATAATTAAATCGCGAGAACAGTCTATTTAAAACTTTCAACTTCGCTTGGCTGCCATGTTCGTTTTGTAGTTAACCAGTTTTGTAAGGTCTCATAGATGAACTTCGAGTAGTGCCCTTTATCTTCGTGCAAAATTTCAGGGTGATACCGGTAATAGTTTCAGAGATATAGAATGCCGGTGAAATATTTCGCACAGCTGCCATATTGAGGTTATGTAAACAATTGAACGGAGTTAGATGTCGGTACATTACAATATATATAAACATATACTGTACCAAGTTTCATTGCGTTTGGTCGGTTAAATCGCGAGAAACGTCTATTTAAAAGTCGCAAATTCGCTTGGCCGCGATGTTGGTTTTGTAGTTACCATGTTTTCGAATGTCACATAAGGGAACTTCTAGTAGTTCTCTTAATCACCATACAAAATTCCATGGTGATATCGGTAATAGTTTCGGAGATATTGAATGCTGGTTAAATATTTCGCATAGCCGCCATGTTGGATTGGTGATACGTAACAAAATTTGAAGGACACGGTCGAGGTCGCCCGGCATAGTGCTTTGAACTCACCAAGTTTCATTGAAATCGCTCCAGCCGTTTAGATGTTATTAGGGGGACACACACACACGAATCACACACACACACGCACACACAAACAGACACACGGACAAAAGGTGATCTCATAAGCCTATTTTTTTTTCATAAATGAAAGGCTAATCAATAATAAAAATAATAACCCATGGCACTACAGTCCATGAAGGGTCTAGGCCTACCAAGCGACCGCTGCTCAGCCAATTGGCCTGCAGATATTGGGGTGACATTTGATCAGCGCATCGGGTCCCCTCAGCCGTTAATCTTGGTTTTCGTGATAGTGGCGCTGCCTCACTGTCAGACAGCTACTCAATTGTCCTCACGAGGTTGAGTTCACCCCGTTCCAGCCCACACGTCAGTTCCTAAAATCCCTGACGGAGCTGGGAATCGAATTCGGGCACCCGGTTGAGAGGCAGGCGCGCTACCCCAACACCACGGGGCCGGCACCTATTAAAAATGTATTTACTAATTCATAAACATTCGCAGGAGTGTACACAACTCACCAAAGTTTGTTTTATACTATGTCGAGATTAACACGAGACTTTCTTGTTTATAGTAACGCTATATCCACAGGTTCGACTCCAGGCTCCATCAGGGATTTTAGAAACTAACGTCAGGGCTGGAACTGGGTGCACTGAGCCTCGTGAAGACAATTGAGTAGCTGTCTGACAGTGAGGCAGTGCCCCGATCACGAAATCCAAGATTAATGGCTGAGGGGACCCGATGCGCTGATCGCGTGTCACCCCTATATCTGCAGGCCAAATGGCTGGGCAGCAGTCGCTGGGTAAGCCTAGGCCCTTCATGGGCTGTAGTGCTTGGACGGGGGCTATAATCACAGGGAATGGCTCTTCGAGTTTTCTTTCTGTATAGCCACAAAGTTTGTGGCTGATAGTCATTTCTTATTTGTGTAACCCCTATGCTGCCATGGAAGTCAGGTCAGGTGCGATGCTATCCTTACCTAATTGGTCACACAGATGTTTCTTGAGCTCTGGTTGGTGGGATAATCTGTCTCATTATGAAAACTTGTACTATAATGAGCCTCATTATAGTACAGTTTTCTGACAATCACACTCCGTCCACTACCGTAATCGACTTTAGTCCACGGCCACAGAATTTATAACCGCTTGATACAACGTTCTTCTGACGTCTTAGGTGAACTTCTAGTAGTGCCCTTTATCACCGTGCAAAATTTCAGGGTGATATTGGTAATAGTTTCGGAGATATAGAATACCGGTGAAATATTTCGCACAGACGCCATGTTGGATTGGTGGGACGAAATAAAATTTCAAGGGCATGGTTTGGGTCGGACAAAATAGTACTATGACTTTACCAAGTTTCATTGAAATCGATCCAGCCGTTTAGGATGGGCAGCAGTGCTCTAAACGATGCAAATTAACACGACATATGAGTAATCTTTTAATTAATATAATATGTAGCCTATTTGTTATTAAATACTTTGTGGTACCTTTCCTGGCCACTCAACACATTTTATGATCCATAGCCTTCACAATACTAATAGGCCATATGAGATTAAAATCTCGACAGCCCACTCGGGAATTGAACCCGGACTCTTCGGGCCACAGCTTACCTCGCAAGAGCTTTACCACAGGATCGGATTAACGATTAACTCGTGGATCACCCTGTACTCCAGGCTATCGAAAGACTGTGTTGTTTTCAACTCAACATCACTGTCACAGAATCTGTGGACTGGAAAGAAGACAGACTGAAGGTAGTCCCCACGCGAACTTCCAGTAAGGAGGAAGGGAAGAGAACTTGCGAAGAACACTTTACATTCTTCACCGCTTGTCGCAGACTTTTTTTCACGTGTAGGTTCTCTTGCAGAAGTGGGAAACGACAGTGTAATAGCCTGCTTCTAAAGGGAGTTGAGTATTGCCGGAAGTAACTTCTGGGCTGTTGAAGCTACTGGGGAATAGCTGATAAGGTGCAGGTAGTTATATCACTTCAACCAGTATCAGCTGTTAAAGGCAACTTTAAGTCCCACTGAAATGCATTTATTTACTTCTCAGGACACTTGTTAATATCAACGCCGCTTTGAACCTGGTTGGTTGGTTCCTTGATTAGTGAAATTAATCGAACAGTTGAAATATTTGAATTATTCTAAAATGATAAATAGCCTAGCAAAAAATTACAGCATTTTGTGTAAATAAAATTGTCCAGCTGACGAGTTGTTTGAAGCGAGGACGAATTAAAGGGGTCAGTTGGGGTTTAACCCTTTCCACATACAGCCTCACAGATGCTTATAAATAAACATAACTTTCAAAACAAGCAACACATGTTATATCTCTTTCATTATTTTAATTTCCCTTTACGCTTTCTTTTATAAATGTTTCTATGTTTATTCATTCATATCGTATAGGCCATCTATGGACCGCGTCATTCCAACTGTCTCTACAGGCTTTGATGTTTGCGCAGTACGCCCACATTCGTGCTTGGTGGACTTCCTTCCTTTTCTTGTTCCAAATCTTTCCTGTTTTCAGTTTCGGTTTTTCTTCGAAACCTTCCAAACTTCAAGTATTCTTTGGAGTGGGGCGCGTTCCTGAATGTCTGTTGGTGTAATCCCCACTTCTTTCAGATCTTTATCCAGTTCAATGAACCAGGCCCTGAAAGTAAGTTATGTTGCGGTTGGTCAGTTTTGCTGGGCTCATCCGTTTCACATGTCCAAAAAAAGTTATCATTCTCTTCCGGATGACGTCACATATATTCCCCACATGAGTATATAGTTCATGGTTATGCCATCTTCTGTATTCCCCATTGTCATTGATGGGACCCAATATCTTTCTCAAAATTTTCCTTTCTTTGGCCTCCAGTTTTTCGATCAAACCTTTTTTGTTCAGAAGCATACAAGACCTCCGAACGGATGACACTGCAGTAATGTTTTAGTTTTGCGTTGAAGGATATTGACCTTTTCTTATATATGTCCTTAGTTAAATGGTAGGCCATTTCCATTTTGCTCATGCGCGATGTGAATGCTTCTTTCTCTGATACATTAGGTGTTATAATTTCCCCCAGGTACTTAAACTTTAAAACTCGCTTAATTCTTCCTTGTTCCGCAGCAAGGTGTTTGGGCGCTGGTTCGATATTAGTTATGTTTATTATTATTATTATTAATCAACTATTTGAAATACTCGAGAACTTCTAACGTTTGAATAATTCGAAGTAGTCGGACATCCGCAATGTTACTCGATTTTTGAATTGATAAATATTCGAATAATACGTACAGCCTCGCTATGTGACTGCCTGAATACGATCTCAAAAATGACTTAATCAATTTTTCATAAATGGAAGCTTACAGCTACTGTTACGTCTTATACAGAAATTACAAATCAGGATTGGAAAGTAACGACATTACTATTATTGAATTAACTGTAACTACTTTTAACAGTGACAAAGTAACGAGGCCTTTTTAAAAATGGAGCAATATTACTTTCAATTAGTTTTATTTAGTTTCATAAGACAGTTACTGAATAGGGCCACAATTTGGCCGAAACTTGTATAATCTATATATATAACAAGAAGTTCCGTGACGAACTAAAGAGCCTACTTTTCTTAAAATTTAAAATTCATGCCATTGATTAATCTATATGGATCTATCTAGAATAATGACAATATTAAATTGGTAATATAGAAATTTCTAATTAGTTCGAAATACTGTATACTTGGCATAATGTAGCCTAATAGAGAATTACAGTTGTCAGCCCTGGTGACTGAATATATTCTTGTTTCCATCTCATAAGGTACAGAATACAAAATTTGGCTGAAGTCCAATGGATAGCATGGACGTTACATGCAGTTAAACATTGGATCTAACAGCACGCTTAAAATCATGTTGGCAACAATGACATACATGTATTGGTCAGACATAATCTACAATAATATGATCTCTTGTTGTGTTAATTTTGAATGAAATCCATTTGTTAGTATAGAAGTTACAGGCATTTTAAAATTGGACCCATCAGCAGGCTTAGAATCATGTTGGCAGCACTGACGTATATTAATTACTCCAAATTAATCTAGAATGTCAGGTACTATACGTGTGCAAATTTTAGAGCTATTGGCTTGCATATTTTATGATCTATTGATATAAGGGAAACAAAAATAGAGACACCATTTTTTAACAGTTGGCAACTCTGGTTGCTCGTAAGAATACGCATAGTCGTATCTGTTATGGTGCACATAGTACATACAAATTTTGGTTCAAATCCAAATGATAGTATAGAAGCTACATGTATTTAAAATTGGACCTCTCAGCAGGCTTAGAATCATGTTGGTAGCACTGACGTATATAAGTTACTCCAAATTAATACAGAATGTCAGGTACTATACGTGTGCATAGTTTAAAGTTGTCGGCTTGCATACTTTCTGATATATTGGTATTTGGAAAAAATAAATTGAGAGCATTTATTAACAGTTGGCAGCCCTGGTGGATCTTAGGAATACGCTCAGTTATATCTGTTTATGAACACATACCACATACGAAATTTGGTTGAATTCCAATTGATAGTGTAGAAGTTATATGCATTTAAATATTGGACCTATCAGCAGGCTTATAATCATTTTGGCAACACTGCCATGTATGGCCTCCTGGAAATTAAACTGCAATATTATTATCTATACGTGTGCCAATTTTCAAATAGCTCCCATTCATATCTTCCGAGATATCCAACATAGAGCTCAAATTTCAATTGCGATTTTTCAGCAGTTGGTAGCACTGACATCATTTTCAAATATGGCCGTGAGATATTCAGTTATAGATCTTTACTCCTACCAAATTTTGTTTCGATTGCTGCAGCCGTTTAGCAGTTGATAGGGGGGGGGGGGACACACACACAGCCAGACAGACAGAAGGACAGACAGACAGACAGAAGGACCGACAGACAGACACACATTTGCCCGATCTCATAAGTCTTCTTTTTCCTCATTTTTGCAAAATGTGAAAAGTTGGCTAAAAATCAATGTAACGTGATAGTTTGTCTGTGGGTATGTCTGTGGGTATGTCTCCTATGCGTTCATATACCATTCGTCCGATTGCGATGAAACTTGGGTGAGATGTTGAGTACACTCCAAGGAAGGTTTCTGACTTAGTAAATCCATTTTACAATAGGTAGCGCACGCGTAGATTCATCAAATGAGCGACGATGCGCGAGGCATTTCAACAAAGTCCCGTATGTGTTCATATACCATTCGTCCGATAGCGATGAAACTTGGGTGAGATGTTGTGTACACTTACGTGAAGGTTTCAAAATTAGTGAATACATTTCACAGTAGATAGCGCACAAGTATATTCAACAAATGAGCGACGACACGCAATGCGTTTCAACAAAGTCCCGTTTAAAGTCATATACCAGTCGTCTGATAGTGATACATGTTTGGTGAATTGTTGTGTACACTCCAGGAAAGGTTTCTGGCTAAGTAAATCCATTTTACAATACGAAGCGCACGTTGATATTCAACAAATGAGTGACTACGCGCGAAGCGTTTCGACAACGTCCCGTATACGTTCACATACCATTCATCCGATTGCGATGAAACTTGGGTGAGATGTTGTGTGCACTCCAGGGAAGGTTTCAGGCTGAGTACAACCATATTACAATATGTAGCGCAAGAGTAGAATCAACAAATGAGCGACGACACGCGAAGTGTTTCAACCAAGTCCCGTATACATTCATGTACCATTCGTCCGTAGCTATGAAACTTGGGTGAGATAATGTGTACACGTCATGGAAAATTTCTGGCTTAGTAAATCCACTATACAATATGCAGCGCACAAGTTGATTCAACAAATGAGGGACGACGCGCGAAGCGTTTCAACAAAGTCCCGTATAAGGTCATATACCATTCTGCCGTTAGCGGTGAAACTTGGGTGAAATATGGTGGACACTCCAAGGAAGGTTTCTGGCTTAGTAAATACATTTCACAGTAGGTAGCACACGAGTAGATTCGACAAATGAACCGCGACATGCGGAGCGTTTCAATACAGTCCCCTATGTCTTCATATCCCATTAGTCCGATAGCGAAGAAACTTGGGTGAGATGTTGTGGACACTTACGTGACGGTTTCTAACTTAGTAAATACATTTTACAGTAGGTAGCGCACGAGTAGATTCAACAAATGAGTGACGGAGCGCGAATCGTTTAAACAAAATCAGGTATGCGTTCATATACTATTTATCCGATTGCGAAGAAACATTGATCAGTTATTGTCTACCCGCCATTAGTAAATCTATTTCACAATAAGTAGCGCAAGAGTAGATGCAACAAATGGGTGACGACGCGTGAAGCGTTTCTACAAAATCCCCTATTGGGTTCATATAACATTCTTCGATTGCGACGAAACCTTGATGAGTTATTGTGTACACGCCAGGGAAGGGCTTCGACTTAGTAATACATTTCTCAATAGGTAGCGCACGAGTAGATTCAACAAATGAGTGACAGCGCACGAATCGTTTAAACAAAACCCCGTATACGTTCATATACAATTCATCCGATTGCGATGAATCATTGATGAGCTATTGTGTACACGCCAGGGAAGGGTTTCGACTTAGTAAATCCATTTCACAACAGGTAGCGTACGAGTAGATTCAACAAATGAGTGACAGCGATGAAACTTTTGAAAGTTGTTGTGCACGCTTCCACGAATGGTTCTAAATTAGAAAATCCATTTTACGATAGCTTAGAGGCAGTTAACATGTTGTGTATCCAAAAGCACTTCAAGAAACAGAATTTCAACGCCAACACTTTCTTTGATTGGCATTGCAACGCATGCCGGGTAAGCTTGTATATTATATTTTCACTATTTTTGACTAAGGTGGATTAAATTTAATAACTACTCATGGTATTTTACTGATGATTATAACGTAAATAAGGAATCCTTCTTCAGATGATTGATGTCATATCATTACATATTTACTTGTTGTTGTTGTTGTTTTCAATTTAATTTAATTTAATTTAATCGTGTCAGGTAACATAAAATATACGCATAAACAAATCCAGTAATTGATACTAAAAGCATAGATACATTTCTTCCCAAAGTGGCTACTTTCATAGGTTCTACAAATGTATACAAAGTTTAAATGCAATGTGAAATATATGGTCAATTTGTCAAGTTTTTAACTGTTTGCCTGCATGCATTCTTATATGTTGAAACTAGCGTATTAATTATGGAGAACAAGTATCAACAGTTGGTAGCCCTAGTGACTCCAATATGCCAAGTTGAGATATACAGTACATTACACATATGAAATTTGATTAAAATCCCTCTGTTAGAATGGAAGTTACATGCAGTTGAACAACGAACCTATACACTTGCATAGAATAATGTTGGTAGCACTTACTTTGAGGAAATACTCCAAATATGTCTAACACTTCTTGAACTTCCAGTATGCTTAATTTGAAGTGTTATCCGGACACCTTATTCTAAAATACTGAACCTAGGGTTCAAAAGTTATGAGATTATGAATACACAGTTGGTAGCCCTGCTGGCATTTATAAAAGCATGTAATGCATGAAAAGAACATCATCCCGCAGGCCCTTTTTGTAATCTAAAACAGGACACGTTCATGGGACAAGAGTAAATCTGTTTTCCTTATAAAATTCGGATACAAATTAGGCAATGAATATGATTTATTTTAATCGTGTCAGACAACATACAATATACACACAAACTATCCAGCAATTGATATCAAAAGCAAACACACACCTCCCCGTTCAGCGGCCACCCTCATAAGCTCTATAAACCCCCACAAAATTCAAATGGAATGTGACCAGTGTCCAGCCAGTTCACAGGCCTCTGGTGGCTTGCATAATGTCCTCGAGAGAGCAGGTTGTAGGGCACAGCTTGCAGATGAGGAGATGGTCCATGGTCTGCTCTTCACTGTATATGCATAATGTAGAGTCTCACGCAAATCCTCACTTTTTCAGGTTGCTTTTAGATCTGCCAATTCCTGAGCGCAGCCTGTCAAGCGTCTTCCATATTGGCCAAGTTTCCTCATGTCAGTAGGTAACATCCAACCTGTTGGACTGTTCAATCTAGAATTCAGCTGAAGGGGTCGGGCATCGTGATCATTTACCCCCGTGTACTTTAGTGTGGGTGTATAATTTGTCTGATAACCTGTGTTATTGTGATGGCTCTATTGAAAATCCACAGCCTGCTTCCAGTTGACCGACCGGGTCAGGGAATGGAATGAATGAAGCCCCCATCTAGCGGCGAGAATATGAACTTTGCCGGCTGCCGAAGCCTGTCGCACTCCCCTGGGGCAATTATCAAATGAATGACAGATGAAATGAAATGATAGTGGAGAGTGTTGCTGGAACTACATTTTGTGACAGGGAAAACTGGAGAACCTGGAGAAAAACCTGTCTGCCTCCGCTTTGTCCAGCACAAATCTCTCATGGAGTGACCGGGATTTGAACCACGGATCCAGCGGCGAGAGGCCGGCAAGCTGCCGCCTTGGCCACTGAGGCTCGTGATGGCTCTATTAGTGTGTGTATTTATAATTCAGGTGAGGATTGGGATGGTGATGGTCGTGGCCTTAAGTTAGAAACCATCCCGGCCTTTGCCTGGAGGAGTAATGGGAAACCACAGAAAACCACTTCTAGATGGTAATCAAACCCTCCATTTCTGAGTTTTGATTCATGAGAGTGAGTGTACCCCTCTTTCTGCCCTCAGACCAGAATTACATTTCTTGTCAGAGCTGAGAATCGAACCAGAAATACAAGGCGACAGCCAAGAAAGCTAACTGCTACACCACCAGGTGGTCCCAAAGAGAACTAAGACACCTGCTTCATTAACTCAGTGGCCAATGCTATCAGTTTTGAGACATCTTGGTCATCAGGTTCCTTTAACTCCATGTGTGTTGAATTTCGTCTAATGAGCTGTGTTCGGCAGTAACAGCCTCCATAGCTTAGGAGGCAGCACGCCGGCCTCTCACCGCTGGGTCCGTGGTTCCAATCCCGGTCACTCCATGTGAGATTTGTGCTGGACAAAGCAGAGGAAGACAGGCTTTTCTTCGAGTACTCCGATTTTCCCCGTCACAATTTTATTCCAGCAACACTCTTCACTATCACGTCATTTCATGTCATTATTGTCCCAGGAAGTACGACAGGCTTCGGCAGCTGGCACAGTTCATATCCTCGCCACTAGATGGGGGCTTCAGTCATTCCATTCCCTGACTCGGTCGGTCAACTGGCAGCAGGCTGTGAATTTTATCATTTTAAATGATCTTGTCGACTTCGTGGTTACGCTGGGTTCTGGCGTTACGTTACGGTGACGGGACGAAATGTACCCAGATGCACTTAGGTGTGTGACGTCATAGTACCGCTTGGTGCATGTGTTCCCCGACAATCTCTACTTCGTTGGTAGGCCTATAAGACAAAAATCCCCGATTCTTTGATGTCACGGGTAATCTCGAGAACCACTGGATGGAATTTGATGTGGTTTTCACCTTTCTGTAAAGGATATCTCGAGGAAAGATTATGTAGAAAATAATTTATGTATGATCAAAGGAAGCCAAGCAGTAACGATTTCAGCGAAAAAGTCGAAAACAAACTGGGCGTCCGTGCGCTTCTTAAGCTTACGCTGTGCAAACCGTTAAACATATCAATATACTATGAGCGTAAGAATTGGTCAGCATGAAAAGTTCTACAAAAAAAGTCCGGGAGAGCATATCTCTATCTTCAATACATCGCCCACTATAAGTGTTTTTTAGACTGGATGGAAGGGGCACGTCCCGGCGCACTCTGGTGAGCGTGACGGCATCCCGCGCGCTTGACCTTGCTTTGCCCTTGGTTTTCACTTGCCGTTCGCGAGTAATTTGAAACAAGGTAAAGTATTATAAAGCAAGATAAGTATTATGCAGATAATTTTCTAACATGTCAAGAGCCTTTCTAGCATTTTTCATCATTTGTAGCATTTAAAATGATACAAAGTCTAGTGTTTCAGACTGACAGACACTTTTTCACCAGTTTCCTGCAGTGATCTTTCTTCGCAGTGTGTGTAACTTAAGTGCCGTCGAGGATTACGGTAGGTACCAAAATACTCGGCATAAGGTGAGAGGAGAGGGTGGAAAGAAATATTGTAATGAAAAAAAGAAAAAGACAATATTTCATGAACATCCACCCCATTGTTTTTAGACTGAAGCTTATAGAATCGAGCTGTTTGTTCTTTAACGACTGCCTGTACGCTAACACCAACTCTCGTAAAGTAGATGGAGAGAGTGGGTGGACTTGGCTACACGTTATCTACCTGTCTTACAGCTGCCTGCACTTCGGCTCCCCAATCCTCTTAGCAAGAGCTCAACGTGCACGAAGTGTCGCAAGTGTTAAGTAACTTTTAACAAACAACAACCACGATGCTAAAAAATAAACAAGGTGGCTTCGGTGGCGTAGTCAGTAGAATGCTGAACTGCTATGCCCAAGATCATGAGTTTAAACCCAGCCGAAATCGTTGGATTTTTAAGAGCGTTAAAATCCTTCAGTATGCCTTCCTTTGGAGGGGAAGTAAAGCTGTCGGGCCCATGTCACTACAATTGGTAGTGTGTAGCTAAATGTGAAGGTTATTTGATTAGAAACGTTTTATCATGTTCCAACGTTTGCCGCAAGGTGTCCGTGACAGTGGCATCTCTGGTACCCCAAGTTGGAACTACTTGAAATTGAACTTGAAGTGGAACCTACGGGCGTTCAATTGAATTACCCCGCTATGGCCATTGGCTGAAATTCAAGTATAATACATTAATAATATACTTGTGCCAATTTTTGGTACCACCAACCAGCGTTCAATCAGAGATCCGATTTTCAAAGCCTGCTAACAGGAAGCTCATCTTTGTTTTTGTTTATTACACACGAGGGTCATTCCATACGCCATGGCAACTATGTTATATCTTTCGAACATAGGGCATCACGGTAATTCCAGTGTAGTCATTCGAAACCCCGCTGCAAACAGCACAGAATTCACCCTACAGAAGGTGACTGTAAGTGCAGGTGGCTAGGTGCCAGCGCCATATATGTTCATTCTGAGCTTGGCCGTGCTACAAGATGGAAGTAAGCAGATTGGAACAGCGATCATTCGTGAAAATTGCTTTTCTCGGTAGCAGAAATGCAACGCAGTGTGATGCAGCACTATGTGAAGCTGTTGGTGATCACCGAACAGTTGCACGTTGGGTGGAGACTTTCCGACATGGACGCGCAGCAACTGTAGACTCGCCGCGAAGTGGGCGCCCCTTGTCTGGCCGAACTGACATGTCCGTGTCTGTTATTGAACAGTGTTCAAAAGCATCGAAACGGTGCCCGGGATGTTAATTGATTGATTTGTGTTCTATTTGTACTAGTGCAAAACAAGTTCCATTGAGTGGTTTTCATTTATAGCCTATTTTCAATTTTGAAAAAAATAGGCTTATGAGATCACCTTTTGTTCGTGTGTCTGTGTGTGCGTGTGTGTGTGTGTGATATGGTGTGTGTGTCCCCCTAATAACTTCTAAACGGCAGGGGCGATTTCAATGAAATTCGGTAATTTCATAGCACTATTCCGGTCGACCCCGACCGTGCCCTTCAAATTTGTTTACGTCTTACCAATCCAACATGGCGGCTGTGCGAATTATTTCACCATCATCATCAGCTTCTAAAGGCTAAAAGCCTTGTCGTTGCAGCCATTTCTTACGGTCTTCAGCAGTTCTCTTCATATTGACATACGATTCACATTCCATTTCCTTGACAATGTTCTTGAGATACGATTTTCTTGGTCGTCCCCTTGGTTTCTTCCCCAAAATTTTTCCTTCAAAAATGACCTGGAGGAGAGTGTCATGTCTGAGTACGTGTCCCATGAATTTTGATTTCCTTTTCTTGATGGTGTTCAATAGGTATCGATTCTCCTGAATTTGGTTCAGAACAAGCTCATTTCTCTTTCTTTCCAGCCAGCTTGTTCGGGTCATTCGTCTCCAAAACCACATTTCAGCTGCCTCAAGTTTTGATTCTTCTCGTTTCCCCAGTGTCCATGTTTCACAACCATAGGTCAACACACTCCAAACAAAGGTCTTGAGAAATGACTTCCTTATCTTCAAGTTGAGGTGCTCATTGAGCAGCAAATTCTTCTTATTTTGAAAGGCTTTCTTCGCCAACACTATTCTTTCCTTAATTTCTGAGATGCATCTGTTGTCATAATTAATCACACTTCCCAAATAGCAAAATTCCGTTACTTGTTCAATGGCACTTTCATTTAACATTATATTAGCTAAAATTGGTTGTTTCTTTTTATCAACCACCATTAATTTTGTTTTCCGAGAATTAACTCTTAGCCCGAATTTTCCTAAGGATTTCTGAAAAATGTTTAACATTCTATTCATTTCACATGCAGAGTTTGCTAAAAGTGCAATATCATCTGCAAAGCGAATGCTATGAACCTGTACTCCATTAAATTTTAACCCTTTTGTTTTCTCTTTTAATGCATTTACTGCAGCTTCTATAAAAATATTAAAGAGATATGGTGATAGAGGACAACCCTGTCTTACACCTCTTCTTATTTTTGCTTCTCTTTTATTGCCATTAACTGTTATTTCTGTAGTTTGATTTTTATATAAGTTCAGAATAAGGCGCCTGTCTTTCTAGTCAATCCCGACTTTGGCCAATGTAAGAAATAAGGTTTTCCAATTAACATTATCAAATGCCTTTTCTATATCAATGAATACTATATAGGTTTTCCGATTAACTTCCAGTCTTCTTTCTAAAATCTGACGTAATGCTAGGATAGCCTCCCTAGTCCCTTTCCTTGTTCTAAAACCATACTGATCACTATCCAGATGTTGTTCAATTTTCTTGCTTAGTCTCTCTTTGATGATTATCAATAAAATCTTTGATGCATGTGAAAGAATGGCTAAAGTTCTATAATTAGAACATTCACAAGCATTTCCTTTCTTGGGTAGTGTGATTGTTCGACTTTTAATAAAATCAGGAGGTACAATTCCGTCCTCATAGCATTTAGTAATGATTTGAAAAAGGCATTCCTTAATGCTTAAATCACAACATTTTAAGAGCTCTGCAGGAATGTTATCTACACCAGTTGCTTTATTTCCTTTCAGTTTAGTGAGTGCTGCATAAAACTCTGCTTTAGTTATAGTTGGACCTTTATCATCTTCTTCAATTAGTTCTTCATCTTCTATATAACTACTATTGTCAGTAATATCTGGTCCATCATACAAATCTTCAAAGTATTCCTTCCATCGCTCACATACCTTATCATTTTCAAACAATAGCTTCCCTTTGGAATCCTTTACTACGTTGCTTGTAATGCGTTGCTGATAGCTCAAAGATTTCACTTTAAAACAAGCTTTGTCAGGTTTCCCATTCTTCAGGTCATCCTCAATATCCATGCATACCTGCTTCATCCAATTTTCTTTCTCCTTGCGACATTTCGTTGTTATTTGATTCTTTAGAGACTTATACGCTTGAGTGTCTATATTTATAAATTTGTTCCTTTCTTCAATAAGCTCCAGGATTTCCTGGGTCATCCATTTCTTCTTCGGTTCCAATTTTCATTTGCCTAGTACTTCCGTTGCGGCTGTTTCTAAGCCATTTCTTATATCATCCCATCCTAAAGTCTCATCCTTAACCAATTTGCTAACATCTTTAAATTTTTGAACTACATTAGGATCCTGAAGCTTATTTAAACACCATCTCTTTCGTCTAAATGTTTTATTCCTCTTGAACCTTATATCACATTTAGCTGCAACTAGAATAAGATCACTATCAATTTCCGCCCCAGGGTAACTATGGCTGGCTTTCACTTGGTTCCTATATCTTTGTTTAACTATGATGTAGTCAATTTGCAACCTTCTTCTATCTCCAGGTGCTATACAGGTGTAACGTCTTCTCTTGGGAACTTCGTAACAGGTATTAGTTATTACCATCTCATGTTGCTCACAGAATTCCAGTAATCTTTCTCCTTTCACATTGACATCACCCATGCCAATCTTACAAGCATATTTAACATCATTATGAGAGCCTACGGAAGCATTAAAATCACCCATTAAAATAATGTTTGAATTCTCCTTTACTATGTCAAACTATTCTTCTATTTGATCGTACATTTCTTCAATTCCTTCATCATCAGCATTTGAAGTGGGGAAATATGTTTGTATTATCACCAAATCAACTGGAATTGCTTTTACTTGTATCATTAGAATTCTGTCACTAATGTGATAAGTGTTGACTACGTTGTGAGTCCACTTTCCTCTTAATACAATCGCTACACCACTATTTCCGGCTTTGGTATTGCCTGCGTGGATTATCCTGAAGTCATCAGAAATGAAGTCTCCATTTCCTGCCCATCTAGTTTCACACATTCCCAGGACATCTAGATTCTTCTTAATCATAGAGTTTTTTACCTCCTCAAGCCGTCCAGGTTGTAAAAGAGTTCTTACGTTCCATGTACTGCCCCCGTAATTGAATTATGTAGAGACCACGGTGGCTATATTTGAAATTATAAGGAGAGTTATGGTTGTCATAGTTATGACGTGGGTAGTCATGACGTAAGCACGGATGACGCGAATGTTATGCCAGCAGGCTACTTGAGCTGAGATTCTCAGTGACGTCAGCATTTAGTCGAGAATGTTCCAAGATTTACGACGCAGTCGCAGGAAACGAGGAATTCCGCTGAGGAAGAAACTATGCTATTGGAGGAGAAGCATGAACCAATCAACGATAGTTTAAAGGAAGACGGAGATTGCTAAAACTATGGTATTTTTATTACTTTTGGAATGCAGAATTGTGGAAACCCATTTGCAGTAAAAGCATTGATTTGGAATTTTGGTGAAATTTATTTTCAGTTTTTGAATTTTGAAAATCCGTCATGTATTAACGAAGTTGGAACTTCTAGCGATGACGCAGTATCACGCTTTGGAAGGGATGGTAACGCCCCTCGTGAAGTTAATAAAAGGGCTTGCGCAGAAGAGAGGAGTCTCCTTTCGTTCTCTGATCATTCTGAGATCTCATTCTCAGATCATCGAAGTCTATTGTGAAAGTTCTTTTCTTATACATTCATTATAGTGAGACGTCGAAGTGAACAGCAGTGAAAAGAATCGTCTTTATAACGCGTGGCGAGGCCACTATATTAACGAGATCCAAGTCAAACTAGGTGAAGTTGAAACGGACCTTAGAAAGCTTCTACAAGTTTAGCTTCGAACAGTTAGCGTTCACCGATAAGCTAATTGTATTGTGCAGTGCTACATGCAGTTATAGAGAAAAGCTGAACAATTTCAACCGATTAGTTCGAAAGATATTAGCAGTTTTATACGACTGAGAAAAGTGATTATCTCGCCACAAGAGAAGCACTTTTGTATAAGCCAGAATCAACGCAACGGCTGACGCTGCGAGTGGAATAGAAAGACTTCAGATTGCTTGGTTACAGAACAATACGGTATAATGGAGCAAGTTAATACGGCAGTTTGTTCTTCTGACACTACAACCGAAGAGCAGATGGAAGGCTAAGGCGCTTATTCCAATTGGGACATACTTCAACGGAGTAAGATAGCGACATGGAACTTCGCTAATTGCTATTCCACACAAGCGAACATGCGGTGAATACCATCTACACCCATGTTTCGTAATTAACGGCTGAATACCATCGAACAGCCATAGAAACAATTTCATACTCTGAATATGAATAATTTCTTCGGAAATTTCTACAAAACTTCATGGCGATTGTCTACTGGAACTTCAGGGAATTTTTCAAGAGAGGTCAGGGATATCCCGACTCAAAAAGAAGATTATTGCCGGAAGGATGTCTATTCGTCTTCGAGGAGCAGAGCGATTCACGGAGAAGGAAGCAGTTCGATTCTCCGAAGGTGCTATTTCCTATTTCGAGGATGGAGCTCAACTTTAACGTGGTGAAATGGATCCATCAGCAGTCTTCTTTGGGGAATTTTCCTCTGGAACGTCAATCGGCAGATAAGGTAGTCGTGAACGTTTATTGTATTTGAGTTTACTAATGATGTTTGAGCAACCATTTTTCCCATATTTTTATCCTCATGTATTTTTGCCCTATTTTCTTGTTGAGATTCTTATTCTCAGTACACCTTGATGAGTTTTGCAATTTTCGACGATTTATTAAGACATTGTTATGTCATGGGCATAGTTAATGATTTTGAATCAGTGGAGACTGATATTTAGATTTTTCAGTAATTAATATTTTTGTAGTCACGATTTGACTGTAAGTTAATGATTTTTAATGGCATATTTAAATTCAGACAGCGTGTCATTTTATTAAAGTAATTCTACCCCAGTTTAATTACTTTGACCAATTTTCTGTCATCATCAAGAAGGAAGAACATTTAAATGATTTTAGAGCGTTAAAATCTCTTACGTTGTCGACGATCTTGGAAATACTAGTCGTTATTTGTATTGATTGCAACACAGACATTTATCGTCAGTTATGAATGAACATTGCATTATAGACACTTTTGTGAAAGAGTAACTTTAATAATGAATTATTGAATGCATTAAAGTCAAGTACTTTTGTTAGGAGTTTTTCTCAATTAGAGATTTATATAACGATGTTTGCATTCCCCAGTCTAAATGGATTCTATTCGACTACTTCGCATTTTAGTCGCACTTTATTTGAAGATAGTATTTTTATACTACACATTTCTTTTTAGGATGTTAATCTTAAATTTTGATAGACCAGACAGGCGTATATAAGCGTATTCACTATTAAATTTGTTTGTGATTGGCATGTTTTGACTTCATTTCGGTTCATGAATGAAATTCACGAAGGTTAAATAGAAAAACAGTTTTGAAACAATTAATGATTATTAGAATTTTTAAGTGGAACTATGAATGTATAATCGCTAGTGCAGCGCGTGTTGAAAGTCGCTGAGATATAATGCCCTTGAATATGAAGGAAGTTCCCACAGGAATAAATGTTAACGAATTATTTGTGGAAGTTTTGTAAGTTATGTGAAAGTTTAATGCCATATAGATTAATATATGATGATTTTGGGCATATTTTTAATGCAGTTTGTGCATTAACTTGTTAGCGAAGGATTTTCCGCTGGAGTAAGATTGTCATAGTTCGTTGAAAATAAATCAAGTGAATTACTGTTATAATTAACACGAGTTTTGAAAGAATTTGAGATAAGATTTTGAATGAAGGTTGCCGTCACAAATCATTATTAAAACCTTTATTAAACCTGATTGTGACATTAACATGTATAACTAACCTTCATTGGTCGATTATATTAAACACGATTATGGAAATTATCAACCGAATGAACATGTGGTTAATGTATTTATTAAATTAATAATTTAAACAATTTAAATGTTAATATTGTAAACAATTGCTGTAAATATTTTTGAAAATAATATGGAACGAGAGTGATGTTAAAGGCGTGTATATAATATTTTTATTGTCTTTGACAAATAGTATAAACAATTTCTAATTGTTATAAATAATTTATGTGATTTTGTTATAAACATTTAAGAGTTAATTAAACATTTGGATTGAACTTAACAAGTTTAAGGAATTAACATAATGATTCATTAGGATGTGAGCAAAGTACTTGAAAGATTTGCGTAAATATAATGTGAGTTGTCTTGTAGACAGTTAAAAGCTTGAGAGAGCAAGCTGTATGTTACGTAACATAGCAGGTGAGAAGAGAGTCCATTCAACCAGTATGCAACAGGTTCGAGGTTAGCTCGCAGCTGGGCCAACATCTGGTTCACAGAGAGTGAGGTCGTCCGCACTTCGGCCTTGCGACTATAAATACCATTCTCATGTTTATTAAAAGGAAACCAAATGCTCTCTATATGTCACACCCTGACGTCCTTCTCCAATCCAATAGTGTTATGAATATTACGTTATTTGGAGCTCTTGGGAGCTAAAATGTTTTATATCATGTTGTATGATAATTTTTGCAAGTCCTACTGAGGACGTAGTCAGATTGACTTGGGCTACTGATAGCCACGTTTATTTTGTTGTGTTAGTAAAATCATACCCTTTATTAGAAATAAAGATTTTGTACAGTTCAAAGTTCTCGTCTTCGTCTTGGCTCATTTTTAAATGTCATGGTGGAGGTTATTGTGTGAACAGACTTTTAGTGATCCTGTTGTCAACTCAAACCCCGAGATAATTAAGAGGTAAGTAACGGTAAGTATGAACCCCCGTCTATTTTGGTGTGTTCCACAATGATTTCTTGTGAACTTCTGTGCTCTTATCTCGATAGTATCTGTCAGTGCCATTTTCATTGATGTAGCTGTGCCGGTGCGATTAATAATTGGCAATCCGATTGAGGGGGCGGATATCTGACAGCCTACTATCCAGGTAAACGGGGACAGAAAGATTGGTGCCGTCAACGTGTGGGGCTTGTTCAACAACAATGGATCACCAGGTTGAACAATAGAAAGATTGGCGACCCAAGAGCGTGGGGCTGAGTCAACAGAAAGATTGGCGCACCTAAAACGTTGGGGCTCGATTCAACATAACTGGATTACCAGGTTGAACGCCAGAAAGAGTGGCAAACCTAAAACGTGAGGTTCGATTAGACTCAAATAAAGAGGTTGATTCTTTGTTAGATGTCTAGGCCAATTGTAGTATTTAAGAGTGTGATTATATAGGAATTAAATGTTGTATTGTGTTAGGAAAATTACACTCAGAAAAGATCAGATCTTATACAACTTGAGAAAGGTTAAATGGGCTGGAAACTTAGAAAAATCGCCTATAATCTGGAATCTTATTTTATTTGACCGGCTTATGACATTTTAGTCATATTAAAGATAAAATTAATTATTTGGATTGTAAATGTAAATTATTTGTATTAGGATATTTTAAAATGAGCCAGGGAAATTTGAACATGTGCTTGAGTTTGTTTCAACATGAAGTATCTTCGAAGATTAATTATAAGGTAGTTATAAGTTAGATTTAGGACAGAAAATTGATCAAAATTATATATGGTGAAAAGTGTTGCTCAAATGTTGTTATTTTGCTCTTTTGATGTATGTCCCTACAGCAATCCATTTTTGAATAATATTGTAATGGCAGATGAAAGTTTGAAGAAAATGTTAGAGGAGATGTCTGCTAACATGAAGCAGATGATGGAGGAAAATGCTAGTAATATGTCTGCTAATTTGAAAGCAAGCATGACTAGTAGTATGAAGGAGATGGAAGCTAGGAATACTAGTCGAATGGAGGAGAATGCTAGTAATTTGAAAGCTAGCATGGATGAAAGTTTGAAGGGTATCCAAACTAGTGCTGCTAATTTGGAGGATAATATGTCGCGTTTGCAGATTAATACCCTAGGAATTGAGAATACTGTAAGTGACATGCGCACAGAGGTGTCTAATGTCCATAAAGATGTGTCTATTGTGCATAAAAGTGTTGATGATGTTAAATTTGATGTGTCTAAGGTACAGAAAGACCTTACAATGTTAAATTTAGATGTAGCTAATGTCCGAGGGGATATTTCTTGTGCTAGAGCCGAAGTTGTTGTTGTCAAAAACGATGTAGCGACTGTCCAAGACAAGGTCGAGGAAGTCCAAAAAGAAATTCAAAAAGCTAGAACTGATGTATCCAATGTTCAGGTAGACATTAATAACATTCATGCGGATATAACTGAGGTGCAAAGTGACATAACTAAGATTCAGGTAGAGGTCAACACAGTTTTCGTAGATATTACTAAAGTCCAAACTGATGTAAATAAAGTCAGGGAAGAAATCGAAAACTCAAAAACTCTTTGTACGCGGAATATAACTGCATTAGCGACTAGATTAGTCGATGAATCTGTTAGAACAACAACGTCGTTAGCAGAGTTGAAGTATGATGTAGAGGTCATGAGAACACAGGTATTAGACCACAATAGAGTATTAAAAGAGGATATCGAAGTAGACATAGCCGAAATGTTAACAGCAAACGTAGCGGTATGGAAAGACGAGTGGAATAAGTCAAGTGGGGAACATGTAACCCAAATTCAGGAAAGGATTGAAAGAAAACTTGCCAGTACGCAGATAGAAATTAACAATGAAGTAGTACAGATTAGGAAAGATTTAAGCGTCAGGATAAATTCGTTATCCGAAAAACAAGTTGACGATAGAACACAACTAGATCAGGATATGCAAACTTTAAAATCTACATTAGAGGAACAGATGCATAAAGTTGTCTCGGATGTAAATGAAACGACGAGTAAACTGAAAAATTTAAAGTTAGGAGAGGCTAGTTTAATGGAAAACTACAAAGAAGAGATTATCAAGAAAGTCTTAACAGAAATCACCGACAAGGATACAGAAGGCTTAGCTTGCGAATTGAATAGGAATTATGCTAGAAGACATAACCTAGAGCCAGAAGAGAGAGACGTGACTCCTGAAGAACGTGTATCCAGATTCAGAGAGGAGGATGACGAGAGGAATATGGAACCTGAGTGGAATTATCGAGATAGTGGGAAAAACTATCCGGATTCATATCCGAGGAACGTGACGGTCATTAGGAATTTCGAGGACAAACCACAAAAATTCAGTAACACTGATAGTTTGACACCTATAGAGTATGTAAGGAATCTCAACGATTATTTCATCGAAGCTCACATTCCCAGAGAAAGAGAGATGAAGATAGTAGAGAGATATCTGATTGGAGGACCCCTTGAATGGTTTCGCGCATTTAGATACACATTCAGTAACTTTGACGAGTTTGCAGAGGCATTAATCAAGCGATTTTGGTCTATAGAAGCGCAGAATTCGTTAAGAGCGGAGGTGTATTCAAGAAAATACTCAGGTACTCTTCCAACGAGGTACGCTGATTTCTTTACGAGTCAGTTGTCCCGCTTGAGATTTTTGCAACCCCCATTGTCCACGGAGCAACTAATAGATGCGATTTCTCGTATGCTGCCAGTTGAGGTGAGGAGACTTATAATTTCGTCCAACATCAGGGATTTATCCAGCATGGATGAATTACTGAGAAGGTTAGACTACACAAGCCCAATGCCTAACGTAGTCCAGAAAGGTCAAAGGCAGGAGTTTAAGGAAATCAATACGGTATACATGGACCAAGTCCAACAAACTGACAAGCCAGAGCAGGAGAAAACTGACAATGTAGGTCCTCACAGGAATAATCAGTTTAGAAATTACAGATCACAAGGTTACCGACCGTATCAACAGAGAAGAGGTTGGAACTACAACCGAGGAAACTACAATGGAAGAGGCAGATATTACAACAATAATGGGTATAACCGTAACTATAATAGGAATAACCAAAACCAAAATAGAAACCAGAATACTCAAAGTCAGGTTATGACACCTGATCAGTATCAGCAAAGAGAAAAGGAAAGCCAGCAATACTTAAAAGAATTAAGGGATAAAGAAGCTGACAATCAAAAGAAAAGGCAGGATGTTGTAATCGATCCTGGGCCTTCTACGAGCCAACAGAATTTTGAGGTCGGTAACACAAAAAAAAACCGCCGATTTCTCAACGTCAGTAAGAACCTGTAAATACATTGCCACACCACACCTGATTACGATTAATGAGATATACGAAGTTACCGATGAAGATTTACTAGAAGAGAGGGGTATTGTTAAAGAGGAAAGACCATGTCCATTACCTATTATTGCTGTACGGATAGATGGACAGCAGTACAAAGCCCTGATGGATACTGGTGCTATTATTTCCATAATTTCAGAGGAATGTTATCAAAGTCTGCTAAGAGGAGAGAACATGACAGTTTTACCTGTTTCTACCGTCAAAGTGAGAGGGATATTCCAAGATAAGGCAGTGAAATGCAAGATTCAAGTGTTATTGAACTTTGAGATCAATGGAAGGAATTATGAACAGATCTTCATTGTGGTGAGCAAGATCAATTTTGATATGGTGCTTGGAATCGATTTTATATCGAAGGTCGGAGCTGTTATTGACATGAAGAACAGAAGTATTAGCTTTAATGATGGGTACATAATCACAGAAGAGATAGAAGAACAGGACGTGAAAAACAGTCTGGAAATAGACCTTAGGGAAGAAATTTTGAATACAATAATTAATGAAGTGGAAAATTTAGAAGAAATACCCAGTAGAAAAACTGAAGGATTTGAAGAAATTCAGGGGGAATTTGAGGATCTGATAAAGGAATTCCAAGATATTTTCGATGAAAAGCCTGGATTGATTAAGGATTATAAGTACAAGATAAGGCTGACAGATGAAACCCCTTACCAGAAGAGAATATACCCCATTCCTGAGAAATACTATCAAGAAGTACGAGGGTTAATCAGAAAAATGGAGGTAGACGGGATTATTAGAAAACAGGCGTCGTCTTATATAAACCCCATCACAGTAGTAAAGAAAAGTAATGGTCAGATACGTCTTTGTCTCGATGCCAGGACCATTAACTTGAAGATTCTTCCAGAAAATGACAGACCACCCAAGATTAGAGATCTGCTTCGGAAATTTAAAGGAAGAGCTTGTTTTAGCGTTCTTGACTTGACGTCTTCATTTTATCAAGTTCAATTAGAAGAGGATAGTATGCAGTACACTGGATTCCTATTTGACCAGACGTCATGGGTCTTTGCCAGAATGCCTTTTGGAATGGTTAACAGTGGACCAGCACTTATTCGAGCACTTGATAGTAAGCTCACTGACGAAGTGAAAGAAAATGTAATCTGCTACATTGACGATTTAATCGTATCTTCACCCAGCGCTGCAGAACATTTAGTGCACTTGAGAAAGTTGTTCGAGAATTTAAGGGAGGCCAACATCAAGGTGAACTATGGAAAATGTCAATTCTTGAAGAAGGAGATAAATTACTTGGGGCATACTATTGATAAAGACGGATATCATCCAAACATGAAAAAAGTAGATGCGATCACGAGATTTCCAAAGCCAACTAAGGTAAAACAAGTCAGAGAATTTGTAGGTGCATGCCAATTTATTAGCAGCCACTGTCCAAGATACTCGGAAATTATGGCTCCTCTGTATGACTTACTCAAGAAGAACAACAGATGGAAATGGAGTACCGCTGCAGATGAGGCTTTTGAGAAAGCAAAAGAGATGCTCAGAAATAATGTGAAACTGGAGTACCCAGACTTTGAGAAGGTGTTCTATATTGAGTCTGATGCATCAAGAATAGGCATTAGTGCAGTCTTATACCAGAAAGACGAGGCAGGCAACAAGCACTACATTGCGTTCACTAGTCGGAAGTTGAAAAAGCACGAGGAAAACTACTTCACGACAGAGCTTGAAGCGTTAGCTTTTGTGACAGCTTTACAAGCCTGGAAGAAAATCCTGCTGGGACATAAGGTCATCATTATTACTGACCATAAAGCACTACAGTTTATGTTGCAAACTGACATGTCAAGTGATAGACTGACACGTTGGGCTTTGTTCACCCAACAGTTTAACGCTACTATCGTCCACCAGCCTGGGAAAGATAACTTACTGGCTGATGCTCTATCACGTAACCCTATTAAAAATGTGCAGATACACCATGTACAATTGGAGCAAGAAGACGAAGAAACCGTTAGGAGGTTAGCCCGAATCGGTGTGTCACAGAAGAGACACGCTCCAATAAGGAAAATGTACAGGTTCCTCAAGGGTTACATGGACAATACAGATGTTGACTATGAAGCTACACGGAGAAATTCACGACACTTTGTCTTGAGTGGAGACATTGTATGCAAGTATGCTGACCCTGCGCATACAAAACTCCGAATAGTCGTGCCACCTAAACTTATTGTCAATTTAGTGTGGGTAGCTCATCATGCAACTGGACATGCCGGTTTAGATAAAACTCTTAATACACTTAAAGAGAGATTTATCTGGACTAACATGCGTTCCAGTATTGCCAAGGTCATTAGATCCTGTGACAAATGTCAAAGAGCAAAGTATGCTTCTGCTTTACTAAAGGGAAAACCGAAGGTGATGATTCCTTCAAAGCCAAACGAACTTATGGCGACGGATATATTTGGCCCCTGTCCGAAGGGATACCAGGGTAACCAGTACCTGTTGGTGACCGTGGATGTTTTCTCAAAATTTGTTACAATGAGTCCCATGCAGAAAGCTAACACGAGGAACGTAGTAAGCAGACTGGAAAATGCTGTATTTCCTAAAGCTGGTATACCGGAATATCTACTGTCAGATCATGGAACGCAGTTTACGTCCGTGGAATTTGCAGCGGATATGGAAAGGCTTGGCATTAAGCACTTATTTTCAAGCGTGCGTTACCCTGAATCGAATTCCTCAGAAAGGTATATGGCTGAATTTTCGAAATTCTGTCGAATTTTCTGTCCAAATGATCATTCTGGTTGGGTGAGATTTGTACCCCTTATAGAGGAATGTCTGAACTCTACAGTGCAGGAGAGCACAGGAGAAGTGCCAATGCGACTTCATCTAGGAAGAAACCCAGAAAGGCCGTGGGATAATCTTTTCAAACACATTCCGAGAGATCCCGACATAGGAAGACAGCAGCGGATTGACAAGGCAAAGGAACAACTCCAGAAAGCAGCAGAGAAACGATTGAAGAGAGTAGCTGGAAAACGTTTTGGTACACCCTTTCAAGTTGGAAATCTTGTATTATTACGCAGACCTGTCAAGGCTGATATGTCCAAGAAAATCTACCCCAAATTTGGATTAGTGTTCCTGGGGCCGTTTAGGATTACGAACGCTTATGGAAACAACTGTTATGAACTCTACGATGATGAGAATAATGTCGTTTACGGCAAGTTCAATGCTGGAAATTTAAAAAGATACTATCCTAGAGTAAGCCAGTAATAATTCAATTTCGTGTTCAAGAGAGTTGAGATACTTGTAACACTGAGTTTAAAAACAATTTGCAACTGTTTTTAAAACGTGGTGGGAGGAGAATGCCCCCGTAATTGAATTGTGTAGAGACCACGGTGGCTATATTTGAAATTATAAGGAGAGTTATGGTTGTCATGGTTATGACGTGGGTAGTCATGACGTAAGCACGGATGACGCGAATGTTATGCCAGCAGGCTACTTGAGCTGAGATTCTCAGTGACGTCAGCATTTAGTCGAGAATGTTCCAAGATTTACGACGCAGTCGCAGGAAACGAGGAATTCCGCTGAGGAAGAAACTATGCTATTGGAGGAGAAGCATGAACCAATCAACGATAGTTTAAAGGAAGACGGAGATTGCTAAAACTATGGTATTTTTATTACTTTTGGAATGCAGAATTGTGGAAACCCATTTGCAGTAAAAGCATTGATTTGGAATTTTGGTGAAATTTATTTTCAGTTTTTGAATTTTGAAAATCCGTCATGTATTAACGAAGTTGGAACTTCTAGCGATGACGCAGTATCACGCTTTGGAAGGGATGGTAACGCCCCTCGTGAAGTTAATAAAAGGGCTTGCGCAGAAGAGAGGAGTCTCCTTTCGTTCTCTGATCATTCTGAGATCTCATTCTCAGATCATCGAAGTCTATTGTGAAAGTTCTTTTCTTATACATTCATTATAGTGAGACGTCGAAGTGAACAGCAGTGAAAAGAATCGTCTTTATAACGCGTGGTGAGGCCACTATATTAACGAGATCCAAGTCAAACTAGGTGAAGTTGAAACGGACCTTAGAAAGCTTCTACAAGTTTAGCTTCGAACAGTTAGCGTTCACCGATAAGCTAATTGTATTGTGCAGTGCTACATGCAGTTATAGAGAAAAGCTGAACAATTTCAACCGATTAGTTCGAAAGATATTAGCAGTTTTATACGACTGAGAAAAGTGATTATCTCGCCACAAGAGAAGCACTTTTGTATAAGCCAGAATCAACGCAACGGCTGACGCTGCGAGTGGAATAGAAAGACTTCAGATTGCTTGGTTACAGAACAATACGGTATAATGGAGCAAGTTAATACGGCAGTTTGTTCTTCTGACACTACAACCGAAGAGCAGATGGAAGGCTAAGGCGCTTATTGCAATTGGGACATACTTCAACGGAGTAAGATAGCGACATGGAACTTCGCTAATTGCTATTCCACACAAGCGAACATGCGGTGAATACCATCTACACCCATGTTTCGTAATTAACGGCTGAATACCATCGAACAGCCATAGAAACAATTTCATACTCTGAATATGAATAATTTCTTCGGAAATTTCTACAAAACTTCATGTCGATTGTCTACTGGAACTTCAGGGAATTTTTCAAGAGAGGTCAGGGATATCCCGACTCAAAAAGAAGATTATTGCCGGAAGGATGTCTATTCGTCTTCGAGGAGCAGAGCGATTCACGGAGAAGGAAGCAGTTCGATTCTCCGAAGGTGCTATTTCCTATTTCGAGGATGGAGCTCAACTTTAACGTGGTGAAATGGATCCATCAGCAGTCTTCTTTGGGGAATTTTCCTCTGGAACGTCAATCGGCAGATAAGGTAGTCGTGAACGTTTATTGTATTTGAGTTTACTAATGATGTTTGAGCAACCATTTTTCCCATATTTTTATCCTCATGTATTTTTGCCCTATTTTCTTGTTGAGATTCTTATTCTCAGTACACCTTGATGAGTTTTGCAATTTTCGACGATTTATTAAGACATTGTTATGTCATGGGCATAGTTAATGATTTTGAATCAGTGGAGACTGATATTTAGATTTTTCAGTAATTAATATTTTTGTAGTCACGATTTGACTGTAAGTTAATGATTTTTAATGACATATTTAAATTCAGACAGCGTGTCATTTTATTAAAGTAATTCTACCCCAGTTTAATTACTTTGACCAATTTTCTGTCATCATCAAGAAGGAAGAACATTTAAATGATTTTAGAGCGTTAAAATCTCTTACGTTGTCGACGATCTTGGAAATACTAGTCGTTATTTGTATTGATTGCAACACAGACATTTATCGTCAGTTATGAATGAACATTGCATTATAGACACTTTTGTGAAAGAGTAACTTTAATAATGAATTATTGAATGCATTAAAGTCAAGTACTTTTGTTAGGAGATTTTCTCAATTAGAGATTTATATAACGATGTTTGCATTCCCCAGTCTAAATGGATTCTATTCGACTACTTCGCATTTTAGTCGCACTTTATTTGAAGATAGTATTTTTATACTACACATTTCTTTTTAGGATGTTAATCTTAAATTTTGATAGACCAGACAGGCGTATATAAGCGTATTCACTATTAAATTTGTTTGTGATTGGCAAGTTTTGACTTCATTTCGGTTCATGAATGAAATTCACGAAGGTTAAATAGAAAAACAGTTTTGAAACAATTAATGATTATTAGAATTTTTAAGTGGAACTATGAATGTATAATCGCTAGTGCAGCGCGTGTTGAAAGTCGCTGAGATATAATGCCCTTGAATATGAAGGAAGTTCCCACAGGAATAAATGTTAAAGAATTATTTGTGGAAGTTTTGTAAGTTATGTGAAAGTTTAATGCCATATAGATTAATATATGATGATTTTGGGCATATTTTTAATGCAGTTTGTGCATTAACTTGTTAGCGAAGGATTTTCCGCTGGAGTAAGATTGTCCTAGTTCGTTGAAAATAAATCAAGTGAATTACTGTTATAATTAACACGAGTTTTGAAAGAATTTGAGATAAGATTTTGAATGAAGGTTGCCGTCACAAATCATTATTAAAACCTTTATTAAACCTGATTGTGACATTAACATGTATAACTAACCTTCATTGGTCGATTATATTAAACACGATTATGGAAATTATCAACCGAATGAACATGTGGTTAATGTATTTATTAAATTAATAATTTAAACAATTTAAATGTTAATATTGTAAACAATTGCTGTAAATATTTTTGAAAATAATATGGAACGAGAGTGATGTTAAAGGCGTGTATATAATATTTTTATTGTCTTTGACAAATAGTATAAACAATTTCTAATTGTTATAAATAATTTATGTGATTTTGTTATAAACATTTAAGAGTTAATTAAACATTTGGATTGAACTTAACAAGTTTAAGGAATTAACATAATGATTCATTAGGATGTGAGCAAAGTACTTGAAAGATTTGCGTAAATATAATGTGAGTTGTCTTGTAGACAGTTAAAAGCTTGAGAGAGCAAGCTGTATGTTACGTAACATAGCAGGTGAGAAGAGAGTCCATTCAACCAGTATGCAACAGGTTCGAGGTTAGCTCGCAGCTGGGCCAACATCTGGTTCACAGAGAGTGAGGTCGTCCGCACTTCGGCCTTGCGACTATAAATACCATTCTCATGTTTATTAAAAGGAAACCAAATGCTCTCTATATGTCACACCCTGACGTCCTTCTACAATCCAATAGTGTTATGAATATTACGTTATTTGGAGCTCTTGGGAGCTAAAATGTTTTATATCATGTTGTATGATAATTTTTGCAAGTCCTACTGAGGACGTAGTCAGATTGACTTGGGCTACTGATAGCCACGTTTATTTTGTTGTGTTAGTAAAATCATACCCTTTATTAGAAATAAAGATTTTGTACAGTTCAAAGTTCTCGTCTTCGTCTTGGCTCATTTTTAAATGTCATGGTGGAGGTTATTGTGTGAACAGACTTTTAGTGATCCTGTTGTCAACTCAAACCCCGAGATAATTAAGAGGTAAGTAACGGTAAGTATGAACCCCGTCTATTTTGGTGTGTTCCACAATGATTTCTTGTGAACTTCTGTGCTCTTATCTCGATAGTATCTGTCAGTGCCATTTTCATTGATGTAGCTGTGCCGGTGCGATTAATAATTGGCAATCCGATTGAGGGGGCGGATATCTGACAGCCTACTATCCAGGTAAACGGGGACAGTACCAACAGTGAATTTGCAATTGTCATTGCGAGGGTTTCGTTGAATGACGACCGAAGAGGCCTCGCTACTGTTTCCTCTCTTGCCGGATCTTGGTTTCCAATTCCCATGATCAGTAGAATCACAATCAATAGAGAAACTCATCATGGCTGCTATACTTGGGATATCCTAGGATCTTGAATGGAGTGGTTTCCCGTTGTCTTCTCCATTCTATGCCGTTGGCCACCTAGTAGCTCTTCCGCCTTTAGCAGCAGCTTCCCCCTCCAAGGACAAGAGAGTGCCCTTCTTCTACCCGCTAATCCGCCCTCCGAAGAAACCGTTGGCACTTGATAAAAGTGGTCGCCTTATCCCGGGCGACGTTCGGTGCCTGATATATGTCCAATATACGGACATATACCTTTTGCTCTATTAACCCGAGCACTGGGTTGCCTCCTCCACCATCTGCACTGTACCAAAGGACTCCTTCTCCACCGCAGGTGCTGTTGAGGTCTTCACTCATATCCCAGAGCAGGGCCCTCCATATTTATAGCCCCTGGAGAGAGGGTGTCTCAGTATTCTAAAGCCCCCAAGAATTGGGCTACCTGTTGGTCCGCGGGTTCTATTGGAGGGTATTCGAACAAACCCTACCGTTACTGTAGGGGCCCCCTATCCGCCACCTGGGGACGCGCCCTCAAGGGTTGCAGGTTCCCCCGAGCAGTCAATATCTCCAAAACTATTACCGATATCAACCTGAAATTCTTTACGGTGATAAAGGAAACTACTAGAAGTTCACCTATGTGACTCTGGAAAAACTGGTAACTACAAAACCAACATGGCGGCCAAGCGAAGTTGCGACTTTTAAATAGATGTTTCTCGCGATTTAACAAACCAAACGCAATACAACTTGGTACAGTATATGTTTATACACATTGTAATGCACCGACATCTAACTTCGTTCAATTGTTTACATAACCACAAGATGGCGGCTGTGCGAAATATTTCACCGGCATTTTATATCTCTGAAACTATTAGCGGTATCACCCTGAAATTCTATACGGAGATAAAGGGCACTACTAGAAGTTCATCTCTAAGACTTTCAAAAACCGGTTAACGACAAAACGAACATGGCAGCCAAGCGAATTTGAAAGTTTTAAATGGACCTTTCTTGCGATGTAATATTCAAAACGCAATGAAACTTGGTACAGGGAATTTTTATACACATTGTAATGCACTGGTATCAAATTTGGTTCAATTGTTTACATAACCTCAATATGGCGGCTGTGTGAATTTTAAAATTAAGTCTTGATTTCTTGTGTCGTAATCATGCGATCGAAGTGAAAGTTTGAATAATGAACCTACGCAATAATTTTCCTTTAATGGCACATGACTCTATGGCCTATGCTTTTAACAATCCAACATGGCGACCATCCGAAGTATTTAGACGGCTCTGAATATCTACGAATCTATTATAGCAATCAAACTGATTTTTTTATGTTCATAGGGGCTATGAACATAAGTTCACCTATAGGACTTTCAATAACCTGGTGATCACAAATCCAACATGGCGGCGACGCAAAGTATAAATATTCACATGGACGTTTCTCGCAAATCAACCATCCGAGTGCAGTGAAACTTGGTACAGTAAATCCTTATACAAATGTTAATCCACTGGCATCTAATTTATTTCAATTGTTTCCATAACCACAAGATGGCAGCTGTGCGAAATTTTTAAATCTCCTTGTTACTTTTTGTGTCCTAATCATGCGATTAAAGTTTGAATGCTACACGTACACAATAATCTTCATGTAACAGTAGTCTACATAATTCTAAGACCTACATATATAAAAATCAAACATGGCGACCATCCGAAATATTTAGTCGGTTCTCAATATCTACGAATCTATTGCAGCAATCAAACTGAAATTTTATAGGTTGATAGTGGAAATTAACATAAGTATTAAGTTGGATATATGCTGTATAGTTCTTCACGGAACTACTTGTTACCTTTTCCATTAACTCCTGTACTTGAACTCAATTTCCTGTTGGCATTGATATATCACACGGCCATAACGGTTCAATGCACATCGTGGATTCCCCATGCTGTAGCATTATCGAAATATATAACATAGTTAGCATGACTTATCGAATGATCCTCGTATTTGCAAAGATCGCTTACCCTCCCAGTTCGGCTTCGCCCATGGATTCTGCTTCAAAATCAAAACTTTTCTTAACATATCAAACAAAAATTTACAAAGAATAAGTTTTTGAAGAACTAGAACCATGCTTCTAAGGTGGACTGTAAACCATGAAATATCCTTGGCGGCTTCGGTGGCGTAGTCGGTAGCATGCTGAGCTTCTGTGCCCAAGATCGCGGGTTCAAATCCGGCCGAAGTCATCGGATTTTTAAGAGCGTTAAAATCCCTCAGAATGCCTTCCTTCGGAGAGGAAGTAAATCCTGCGGTCCAATGTCGAAGATTTATGGCATGTTAAAGAACCTTCCACTAATTACACCTGTGTGAAGCTAATTTGTATAGGTTAGGAATGTAAACAACGCTCTTAGGTTCCTATGTTCGTTGCCAAGAGCCGACTGCGGTGACGTCTGGTAGCTAATTTCTGAACTAGTAGTCGTTGACGGTGGCGTTTGGTGGCAAAAGTAGGGACTACTTGGAAATTGATCGTCTGCAGTCCTTACTTGAATTAAAACAGATACACGCACTAATACTGTCATCACAAATAACACCGATTATCAGACAGATTCTATACACACCCAAAGTACACGGGGATACATAACCGCGTTGTCGCAGCCCCTAAACTTAGGAACCAACCAACCAACCAACGAAATATCCTTCAAGTGCATTTAGATTGAAATCTTCACGTTTAATAGTTAGGTCTTAAATGTACCATTTGCTTAATATTTTGCTGTTTAAGAATTCATTAATTGTATTGTTGGTAATAGTGTATGATATTGCCCTTTCAGTAACTTAACTATTTTACCTCATACAGGTAAATATTATTAAATTTTCATAACAATTGATTCAGTGGTTTGCTTGGTAGGGTCATATTTAGAGTCGAAACTGTTTTGTTCACTATTCAGTTAGCGCCACCCCAAGAGCCCGAGTTTTGTGAAGCATACACCATAGCGTTTAAAATATATGACCCCCCCCAGGGGCTCACATCTAGAGTGACGCGGGTTGGCGACCACGGGACCACAGCTGAGGCCGGCATTGCTTCCACTTACTTGTGCCAGGCTCCTCTCCGTCTTCTTTCCTATCGACCTCTCTTGGACAACCCTTGTTCTCTTCCAAACCCGACGGTATTAGGGTATCCGCGGCCCAGGGAGTATTTTCCTTTCCCGCCTTAATTGGTCATTGTCTCATCTTTCCTGATCCCTTATTCTTCGAGGGATCAGCCGTCTTTTCTTTTCATTATATCTCCTGCCTTCTGCTCAAGGCCCTAAAGGAGGCAGGGTGTTTGTAGCCCCACCACTTTTGGTGCACCCTGGATAGTGCTACACCCTCAAAGGCTCACAGCTGGGGAGTTCGGGAATTGGCGACCCCGAGGGATTCCAGCCCTGGGTCCCGAGTTCACTTATTTCCATTGCATTTGGGGCGGGCAGTCTCATCTTTCCCCCTCCTATCCGCCTTTCATGGCTTCTATGTCCCTCAATCCCCATTATTCGAGGGTTGTCGGAATTTATCTCCCCTTTCTTTTATTTCCCTTACTTATCTTTACCTTTTCTATTCTTCTTCTTCTTCTTCTAGTTTGTATGATCTAGTTAGTTTGAATTATAGGTTCACTTTCATTTTTCATGATCATCTAAACCAGTAGGGGCCGGTATCCTAGATGTTAGGCCCCTTAAAACAAAAATTATCATCATCATCAAATACACTGACCGGCAAAAAAAAAAAAAGATAACTTGAAAAATTCAACATTTCTTTCATTCAAATCATAAATATGAATGGTATAGGCCTAGTACAGTACATACTGTTTATAGCATAGAAGTAAGGTTAATTGGTTTCCTGGATGCATTACCATTCTTCATGCCATTGTTTCACTTAACAATAGCGATTCTTTGACATGATGCTGTTTTCCGTGGAAAGATATGCGCGCCATTGCTATCGTCAACAATGCAATATTATATTCTTTTGTTTCTTTTGCCACTTGTTGGCGTAGGAGAAGATCAATCCAGCCATGTCCTCAGTTGTTCTTGAGCAATTCAGAAACGAATATGCGCTCGAGGCCTGAAGATGTTGCCAGGGCAGTGGCACTGATCGAAAATGGTGGCGGGCACATCTTTCCGAGGGAAGCAGCATCGTGTCAATGAATCGCTATTGTTAATTGAAACAATGACATGAACAATGATAATACATCCAGGAAAACAATTAACCTTACTTCCATGCTGTAAACAGTAACTTATGAACTAGGCCTAGAGCGTTCAAATTTAAATGAAAGTAATGTTGAATATTTCAAGTGATCGGTTTACTTTGCCGGTCAGTGTATATATGATGATATCTTATTTAAGTAATGATGTTTATTAAGGTTCTTCAGTTCTGATTAGGGAGTTTCATTGAGTTATTTTGTAATGGGGAGGACCAAATGGACTGTAAATACTGTATGAACATTTTAACGTCATTTTCATCATCAAACATTTCCAGGGGTCCTTAAAAAAGGGAGTTTTTTTGTAGCGTATGGCTTTTAGTGCCGGGAGTGTCCGAGGACATGTTCGGCTCGCCAGTTTTGTAGCTGCTTCAAGACGAACACCCAATGGGTGAGCTACAAGTACCGTTGGGGAGGAAAGTTGGAAGGGAGGGTCGAGGAGTTGGAAGGTAGCGGCTGTGGCCTATAGTTAGGGACCAACCCCGGCATTTGCCTGGAAGGAAGATGGGAAACCACAGAAGACCATCTTCAAGGTTGCAGGCGGGGGGATTCGAACATCCTCGCCTCCCGGATGTGAGCGACTGCCAACAGTCATGCCGCAACGACCTCGGCTAACTCACAAAGGGAGTAATGAGTGGTAGTCATACATACTGTATAATAAAGTAATTTCAATTTGTCCCCTGGAACGGAATAGATTATACATTACGTGTACTTTATTTAAATCTGTCTTCATCAAGCAAATTAATCCCTTCTCTAAATCTGAATATATTATTATTTACGGTTTTCTTGGTGCTCGTCATCAGGATAACCAACTAAAGCATATGGCGTACTACAGGTTATAACTGGCCGCTCACGAGGGCTGATGGAGAGTCCGTCTTTACGGATCATGTGTGATGAATGCTCTGGGAATCGAACACCTGCCATAACAGGTGATTAATTATTAATGGTGATCTCTACTTGGTGCTTCCAACTCACGTTCGGCAATCAGGGGGCAGCTCATTTGTAACTTAGAGCCGATAGAAACTCGGCTAATTTGCACTGTCAAGCTATAGTGGCGTCACTATTTGAATACTAAACACCTGAGTTGTCCAAATAGTGGTTTTCCGTGGTTCTCTACTTCTACTCCAGACAAATGTTAGGACGGATCCTACCTTAAGGCCACGGTCACCTCCTTCCAAAATCTAGCATTAGTATTTATTTAATCGTATGGTATTTTATACAATATACAATTATAAATAACAAGGTATAATCAAACATTAAAGTCTATCCTTCTCAACCATTCGGTTAAATCGGGTGTGAGAGCGAACAAATCGTCAGCAATGCCAGGGTACGAATAAAGAGGACAGCGTTGGACCAGATGTTCGATCGTCTGTTCTTCCAGGTTACACTCACACATCGGTGAGCTGATCCAGCCCCACTTGTACCTGAAATAATTGCAGCAACCAAGTCCAGTCCTCAGCCTGTTGATGCGGCACCAGAAGTTCCTCGTTAAGTCAAAGACGTTTGGTTTCTTCGTGGGATCAAGATGATGGGCACTTGCTCCCAATGTGTTAGTTGACCACTCATATAACAAATAGGCCTACACACAGCTCTGCAGCCATCGCAATGACACAGATTGTCAGAAAAATTCCACACATACCCAAGTACACGGGACATCACCACCATGTCGCAGAGCCACGAAATTGACCGTCGATATCATCGGTTTCTTGAAATTATCTCTGTTGAACTAAATAGTTGTATGAAACAATGCGCGGTCGTAGCTATTCCTGGGTGTCACTCTCCTTCTATATACCCACATGTTATAAAGCCTTGGACTGGCTGCGTGGTGCCGCGGTTACGTTATAACGTTATTGTCTCCCACAAATCCAACCCCTCGTCCTCGTCGTGGGAGATGGGCAACGTAATTAAGTAGGGGATTGCCTGTAGGGGTGAAGTACAGTGGGGACTTTGTGTGCCTCAAAACCGCTACGGTAGCTGTGATGGCCCTACAGGAACCCTGAAGAAATTACGGCTAACGGGGCTCTGGTGAAACAACTGCTGCCTTGTAGTTTGGAGTTGGTTCTTCAAAGGCTAAGGGAAGAAACCCTGACAGAAAATCAGCCTGGTGCCTCAGGCTTAAGGTGGCAGCCCCTCCAAGGCACTCGGAGGCAGTGGGTTAATCACTCGCTCCTCTTAAATAAACTGATTACGGAAACTGAAGCGAAATTACAAAACCGGACGGATAACCTGATGACGACTTTTGGCATGAAGAAGACTACGAAAATCGGTTTCTGGAATGTGAGGACCTTGATGGAGAAAACCAGACTGAAACAAGTGACACGGGAGATGAAGAACTATGGGATGGATATACTAGGATTGAGTGAAGTGAGGTGGCCAGGATTTGGTAAAATACAGACAACAGATGGAATTACATTTCTTTATTCTGGGGGCAATGATGAAGAACACAGGGATGGAGTGGGGTTGCTGCTCAACAGAAATGCAAAGAGAAGCCTTATGGAGTGGAAAACAATTTCTAGTAGGCTCATGTTTGCTAGGTTCAAGACAAAGATCAGGAATGTGATCATCATCCAATGCTATGCGCCTACAGAACAATCGGAGCCAGAGAAGAAGGAAGAATTCTACCAAATGCTGCGAGATGTCACAAGACAAACAAGTTAGAAGGACATTCTCATTGTTATGGGAGACTTCAACGCGAAGGTGGGCTCAAACAATGAGGGGTTGGAGCAGATCATGGGTAAACATGGCCTTGGTGAGATGAATGACAATGGGGAAAAATTTACGGAATATTGCGCCAGTCAGGATTTGGTGATGGGTGGCACGGTATTTCCTCATAGGCGGTGCCACAAGGTCACCTGGGTGTCTCCTGATCAAGTCACAGAAAATCAAATTGATCACATCGCGGTGAGCAGGAGGTTCAGAAGAAGCTTGGAAGATGTTAGGAACAAGAGAGGAGCGGACGTTGGTAGTAACCATCATCTTGTGGTTGCCAACTTCCGCATGAAGATCGTCGCAGTCCACCGAAAGTTTAACACTCGGCACAACAAGTTTGATGTGGGCAAGCTTAAGAACCAGCAGAGATTGGACCAATTTAAACTGGAGCTCAGAAATAAATTCCAGGTGTTGGACTCCGAGACAGAGAAGGACGCGGAGACTGTGTGGAGCGAGGTAAAGAATATCTTCGTGGAAACCAGTGAGATGCAGCTCGGGTACAAGAACTACCTGCGGAAAGAATGGATATCCGATAAGACTGGGACAAGATAAATTATAGGAAGGAGATTAAGGCCAAGCTCAACACCTGCAAGACTAGGCAGCAGAAGGCTCTCACACAAGCAAAGTATTCAACAGCAAACAGGGAGGTAAAGAGATGATGATGATAATTGTTGTTTTAAGGGGCCTAACATCGAGGTTATCGGCCCCTCGGGAGGTAAAGAGGAGTGTACGGAAGGATCATAGGATGTGGATTGATGAGCGGGCGGAGAAAGCAGAAGAAGCGGCAAGAAGGGGGGACGTTAAGGAGCTCTATGGCATCACAAAGATGCTTTCGAAGAAAGGTTTTAATAAAACTATGCCTGTGAAGAGCAAGACGGGCGAGATCCTCACGACGTGTGAACAGCAGCTGACAAGATGGAGAGAACACTTTGCGGAGGTTCTTAATAGAGATAGAGGACCAGAAAGTAAGCAGCGAGGAGAAGATGAAGAGGAAGCAGAAAGTGACCCAAGCATCAGCCTCGACTCCCCAACTCGGGGCGAAATACGGACAGCGTTGAAGCAGATGAAATGCGGGAAGGCACCAGGTCTGGATAATATCCCAGCGGAAGTACTGAAAGCAGACCTGGATATTACAATCGATCTGCTGCACCCGCTGTTGGGGAAGATCTGGAAGGAGGAGAAAATACCAACCGACTGGAAGAAGGGTTTGATAGTCATGTTGCCGAAGAAAGGGGACACCACAAACTGTAACAACTGGAGGGGTATCACCTTGCTGTCCATTCCAAGCTAAGTGCTGGCGAGAGTCATCCTGAATCGTATAAAAGACTGCGTAGAAAAAAGGCTTCGGAAGGAACAGGCTGGATTTCGACAACATCGCAGCTGTGTGGATCTCATCAACACCCTCCGAATCATCCTGGAGCAGAGTGTGGAGTGGCGGAATACCCTTTAGCTCACATTTGTTGACTTCGAGAAAGCCTTCGACTCCGTAAATCAAAGAATCATGTGGAAGACCCTCGAGGAATATAAAATTCCAACAAAGATCATCAGAATCATGGAAGAGATGTACGAAGGGTATGAGTGCCAGGTTCTTCACGAAGGCAAATTAACAGACAAGAAAAAGGTCAGTTCCGGAGTGAGACAGGGGTGTGTCCTTTCCCCCACTCTGTTCCTCTTGGTCCTGGATAGTGTGATGAAGAAGGTAATGGGAGGACGGAAGAGGGGTATTCAATGGGGTATAAATGACAGGCTTGAAGATCTGGATTTCGCAGGCGACATTTGTCTTATGGCACAACGGTACCGAGACATAGAAGATAAGCTGGGGAGGTTGGAGAGAGAAGCAGAACGTGCAGGACTGTTGATCAACACCAACAAGACCAAAGAGATGAGGATAAATTCTGACATCACGACTAGTTTGACAGTCAACGGAAAGGACATTGAGCGAGTTGAGTCCTTCCTCTACCTTGGAAGTATAGTCACAAATGATGGGGGAGCAGAGGAAGATGTTCGAAGCCGTATCAGGAAGGCAAATGGTGCCTTTGTCCAGCTCTACCCCATCTGGAGAAATAGAAACATTTCCAGGAAGACCAAGCTCCGCCTTGTCAATAGCAACGTAAAGTCGAATTTTCTCTACGGCTGTGAAACATGGAAAGTCACAAAACCAATCAACAACCAGCTACAGGTGTTCATTAACAGATGTCTGCGTCGCATCATGAATGTGAGGTGGCCAGACATAATCTCAAATGAAGATCTTTGGACCATCACCAATCAACAACCGATTAGCATCCAGATCAAGGAGAGGAAATGGCGCTGGATTGGTCACACACTAAGGAAGCCGGACGGAGCTATTGAGAGGGCGGCGCTAGACTGGAATCCTCAAGGCGCCAGGAAGCGAGGTCGACCTAAGAAGACCTGGAAGAGGACGATCGAAAATGAAATTGCAGAGGTGGACAAGAACTGGAGTCAAGTGAAGAGAATGGCCAGGAACCGTACTGCGTGGAGAAATTTCGCCAAGGCCCTATGCTCCGGAAGGAGCGGCAGGAATTAATTAAGTAAGTAAGTAAGTACCCAAGTACACGGCACATGACCACCATGTCGCAGAGCCACGAAATTGACCATCAATATCATCGTTTTCTTGAAATTATCTGTGTTGAACTAAATAGTTGTATGAAACAATGCGCGGTCGTAGCTATTCCGGGGTGTCTCTATCCTTCTATATACCCACATATTATAAAAGCCTTAGACTGGCTGCGTACTGCCGCGGTAACGTTATTGCCTGATGTTCCAAAGGTTGCAGTATCGAATCCTGGTGCAGTCAGTTGCCATTTGAGGGTGCGCAAATGCGTAGGAGCCGTGTCAGTAGATTTACTGGCTAGTTAAAGAGTCCTTTCGGGGCCACATTTGTGCACCCAGGCGTCTATAAAAGTCGCAGTTGTTAAAGGGGACGTAAAACCAGTATCATTATTATTACAAGCTGTACCCGGCATGCGTTGCAATGCCAATCAATGAATCGAGGGCGTGCACACGACAACTAACCAAAGTTCATTTGTATAAACGATTCGCACGCTAAATTTCATTTATTGAAACGACACGCGTGCCAACTATTGTAAAATGAATTTTCTAATTCAGAAAAATTCGTGAGAACATGCCCAACAACTAACCAAAGTTTCATCGCAATTGGATAATTGCTATAAGAACGCATACGGAACTTCGTTGAAACGATACGCACGCCGTCACTCATTTGTTGAATCTACTCAAGCACTATCTATGGTAAAATAGATTTATTAAGTCAGAAACCTTCGCAGGAGTGTACACAACAACTCACCAAAGTTTCATCGTAATCGGACGAATTGTATATGAAAGCATAAAGGACACACACACATACATACATACACACATACATGCCTACATACACACATACAAATAATCACGTAACATTCATTTTTAGCCTACTTTTCACATTTTGTAAAAATGAGGAAAAAGTAGACTTATGAGATCGGGCAAATGTGTGTCTGTCTGTCTGTCCTTCTGTCTGTCTGTCCTTCTGTCTGTCTGTCTGTCTGTCTGTCTGTGTGTGTGTCCCCCCACCCTATCATCTCCTAAACGGCTGCAGCAATCGAAACAAAATTTGGTAGGAGTAAAGATCTATACCTGAGTATCTCACGGCCATGTTTGAAAATGATGGCAGCGCTACCAACTGCTGAAAAATCGTAATTGAAATTTGAGCTCCATGTTGAATATCTTGGAATGTATGAATGGGAGCTATTTAAAAATTGGCACACGTATAGATAATAATAATGCAGTTTAAATTCCAGGAGACCATACATGGCAGTGTTGCCAAAATGATTATAAGCCTGCTGATAGGTCCAAATGTTAAATGCATATAACTTCTACACTATCAATTGGATTTCATCCAAACTTCGTATGAGCTATGTGTACATAAACAGATATGACTGAGCGTATTCTTAAGACCCTCCAGGGCTGCCAACTGTTAATAAATGCTCTCATTTTTTTTCCAAATACCCATATATCCGAAAGTATGCAATCCGACAGTTTTAAACTATGCACACGTATAGTACCTGATATTCTATATTAATTTGCACTAACGTATATACGTCAGTGCTACCAACATGATTATAAGCCTGCTGAGAGGTCCAACTTTAAATACATGTAACTTCTTTACTATCATTTCGATTTCAACAAAAATTTCGTGTGTGCTATGTGTACTATAACAGATATGACTATGCCGATTCTTAAGAGTAACCAGGGCTGCCAACTGTTAATAAAAACTGTCTCTATTTTTGTTACCCTGATATCAAAATATGATAAAGTATGCGAGCCAATAGCTCAAAACTTTGCAATGTGTAGTACCTGGTATTCTAGATTAATTTGGAGTAACTAATATAGGCCTACGCCAGTGCTGCCAACATGATTCTAAGCCTGCTGATAGGTCCAATTTTAAAATGCATGTAACTTCTATACTAATTAAAGGATTTTATTCAAAATTGACACAACAATTGATCATATTTTTTCAGATTATTTCTGACCAATACATGTATATCATTGTTGCCAACATGATTTTACGCACGCTGTTAGATCCCATGTTTAACTGCATGTACGTCCATGCTATCCATCGGACTTCAACCAAATTTTGTATTCTGTACCTTAAGAGATGGAACTATGAATATATTCAGTCACCAGGGCTGCCAACTGTAGTTCTCTATTAGGCTACATTATGCCAGGTATACAGTATTTCGAACTAATTAGAAATTTCGATATTACCAACTTAATTTCGTCATTATTATAGATAGATCCATATAGATTAATCATTGGCATGAATCTTACATTTTAAGAAAAGTAGGCTCTTTAGTTCGTCACGGAACTTCTTGTTATATGGAGAGATAATTATTATTCATATTTTTTTTTTATTTTTATTTTTATAATAGTTTCGGTCGTCTATGGACCACGCTATTTTAACTGCCTTTTCCCTCTTTCTTTCACATTGGCCCAGTATTCGCGCATTCTTTTTCGGTGAGCTTCCTTCCGTTCTTCGGTCCACTTCTTGCCGGTTTTCAATATAGGTTTTGGCTGAAAACTCTCTATCTCTCCAAGTTTCTTCTTCAAAGAGTCACGTTGCAAGATGTCCTCTCGTAATATCCCCAGTTCTTGAAGGTCTTTTTCCACCTCTGTAAACCAGATCCCTTTGGTTTTCTTCCCCACAAAGTAGGCACAGATTCGATTGGACAATCTCCCGGAGTTCATTCGTGTTAAATGGCCATAAAAGGAGAGTCTTCTTTTGCGAATGGTGTCCGTTATTTTCTCCACATGTAGATAAAGTCCATCGTCGTGTCGTCTTCTATACTCTCCTCGTTCCTTGACCGGGCCCAAGATCTTTCTCAGAATCTTCCTCTCTTTGGTTTCGAGTTGTTCTGCCAGGCCTTTCATATTCATCGCCAGGCATTCTGATGCATATAACGCCTCCGGGCGAATAACGGTAACGTAGTGCCTCAGTTTGGTCTTGAAGGACAATGATCATGTTTTGTAAATGTCTTTGGTTATATGGTAAGCCATTTCCATTTTGTTAATCCGTGCCACGAAAGCTTCCTTTTCACGAATGTTGGCCTCAATCCATTCACCCAGGTATTTGAATTTCTCTACCTGTGTTATTTGTCCTCCATTCACCATAAGTTCTCTGGGTTCTGACTTGATGTTCGTTATAAAATGCGTTTTTTGAAACGAAATCTGAAGACCAGCCTTTGCTGCTTGCACCTGTAATTGATTTATTTGTTGTGTGGGCGTGTCAAGAGAATTAGATAAAATTGCAACATCATCTGCGAAAGCTAAACAGTCGATTGTCAGGTGTTTATTCTTACAACCTAGTCTGACCCCATTCTCTACACCATCCTTACACAATTCTTTACGCCATTCTCGAATAACTTTCTCAAGAACACAGTTGAATAACAGAGGCGAGAGCCCATCTCCCGGTCTCACCCCTGTCCGTATTGCGAAGGATTCAGAAATCACTCCCCTGAATTTCACTTTGGAAGCTGTATCAAACAGGGATTGGTGAATGATTGCTCTTGTCTTATTATGCTATCTAAACCAAATTCTCTTAAAACCTAAATCAGGGTACTTCGATCCAGCGAGTCGTAAGCCTTCTTGAAATCAACAAAGGTCACATCAATTTTCTCTTCGCGAGAATCTTGTATGTTATCGAGAGGAGTGATATGCCACGATAGTTGTTTAAGTCCGCTTTATCACCTTGTGAAGGGGGTGAATCAGGGCCGATGTCCAATCACTGGGCAGTTTCTCTGTTTCCCAAATCTCCCGGGTGATATCCGTTAGCTTGTCGATTGGTTTCTCACCTGCGTATTTCCAGAGGTCGGCAACTATTGAATCGTCGCCTGGTGTTTTACTGTTCTTAAGTGAGTGAATGATCTGCTTGATTTCTTCCCTAGTTGGTGGACTTGAGTCTGGATTGAGAAGCATATTTTTGTGAAAGGAAAATCTCGAAGTAGGAGCCTCACAATTGAGAAGGGACTCAAAGAATTTCGCCAGGATCTAACAGTTGTCTTTGTCATTGTAAGCAAATTTCCCATTGGGATTCGTAAAGTGAAGACTGAGTGGTGTGTATTTACTGAGATTTTGCTTGAAGGTTTTATAGAAATCACGGGTGTTGTTCTTTTTGAAATCTTGGTCTATCTGTGCCAACTGATTTTTGGGGAATGCTCGTTTTATCCCGCGTATGGTTTTATCAGTCTGCTTTCTCACGACCAGGAATCTCTCCCTGTTTTCTTAATTCTTCTGTTTGTACCATCGCAGCCAAGCAAACCGCCTTTGGTGAATGGCATCGTCACATTCATCAGTCCACCAAGAATGCCTCCTCGACTTTGTCAGTGGGATGGTTTCCTGTGCCGTTTCAAGCATTGCTTCTTTTAGTTGTTCCCGATTCTGTGGCTCAAGTGCTTCAAGGTTCTGACTGAATTCGCTTTGTGTTCTCATTTTTAGCCTACTTTCGATTTTTGCAAAAAATGAAAGTAGACTTATGAGATCAACACAGGGCGAAAAAAGTGTGTGTGTCTGTGTGTGTGTATGTGTGTGTGTGAGTCTGTGTGTGTGTGTGTGTGTGTATGTGTGTGTGAGTCTGTGTGTGTGTGTGTGTGTGTGTGTCTGTGTGTGTGTGAGTGTGTGTACTCTGAATGTCTGTCCCCCCCCTATCAATTCGAACACGGTGAAACCGAATTGAACGAAATTTGGTACAGAGGTAGAACAAGCAAAGGGAACCTCAGTGTCATGTTTTAAATCGCCGCCATCTTTACTAAGACTGAATGGCGGCCACTCAAACGTTCAAAACGTAAAATCAAATAACGACTAACCAAATCATCCGATCTCTACCAAATTTGGTAACAACATACCTTCGTATAGGATGCGTCTTGTGACCAAACTACAAGGCCATCCGCCATACCATTTCAGGATGGCGGCCGTGCGAATTATGCAAACTTTATAATCCATATCATGGGACCCAACAGTTCCGATTATCGAGCCGAGAATCGTTTTAACTGTTCTGAAGGAAGAGGCACGTTCGAAATTAAAAGTTTATTTTGTAATACTATAGTGCAGACGTGATTTTAAAAAGCTGAGCCGATTCAGTAATAAGACAAGATGGCAGCGGATATCTTGTGCCTGACTTATATTTCACTAATTTGAGTATTGCATGCAATATAGCGTACTGATACAAAATAAATAAACTTTGTATGAAATGATTTATATATAAATAATATACTCCAGTGATGAAATCGTTTAGTATAAATCATTATTTGCTAAACAAGTTCTATGTAAGTCATTTTATATAGAACGATATTCGTTGACACAATTAGCTCAGTGGTAGAGCGTTAGCCTATCGGTCAAATGCCTATGGTTCAAACCCGGTCAGAACTAGGTTTTTTGCTTGAAATGTTATATGTTTATTGTTTTGTAATGACTCAGACGTTTCAAAATTAAGCGTTATATTGTGCATATTATGGTGTAAAATATATATTTAATTAAAACATAATTCGCCAGCAGATTTACTCGAGACATCTAGCTGCCAAAAAGGTAACTGCACGCCGACCTACTTATTAACTTCCAGATTTTATTGAAAAGTTTCTTCTTCTGGCCGCTAGAATGCACTCGCTCTGTTAGGATTATATTGTTCGATATTTCACCACTAGATGTCACGACTAGTCTACGTGGGGCTCCATTGATTACTATACCATTGGCATTCTATGCGCATCGAATTTGAAGAATGACAAGATGATACTACGATACATTTTTACTTTTTATTTTAAAGGGTTTGTAACAGCCTATTTTGCGTTACTTGAAATTGTTATTTGAAGTAAAGAACAAAACGATTTCACATAGTAACTGAATTCAAGCCGTTGGTGTTAGTTCAGGTTATTAATTACTACTTTTATTTCAGGCAAATAGCAATCGAAAATATCCACATAGTTTGTATACACACGTCTCTGTAGGGTCATGGAAAGATTTGTTAATTCAATTAGGGTTGTGAAAGCCATGCACAACCAGACGTGTAAAGACATGCCTCAACTCAAAGTTGGATGTTGCCCACGGCAGGTCGTATATGTAATAATAATAATAATAATAATAATAATAATAATGTTATTGGTTTTACATCCCTTTTAACTACTGCTGCTTTTAGAGACACCGGGGTGCCGGAATTTCGGCCCGAAGGGGATCTTTAACGTGCCAGTAAATGTACTGACACGGCTCCCTCGCATTTGTGCACCCTCAAATGCCAGCTGACTGCGCCAGGATACGAACCTGCAACCTAGGACCCAGCAAGCGAGAACGTTACCGCTGAGCCACGCAGCCAGTCCGGTCGATTATGTCTCCAGATCCATAACATTCTTGATATACTTCTTATCTTTCTTTCTTCAATGATGGTAGCAGTTTTTATCTAGGTTGTGGCGTTTGGTAGAGGTAAATCGTTTCTAAGGTCTTCAACAAAGAATAGTTATATTATACTCTTTGATAACAACAACGAGTTATAACTATACTCATACATTTAGGAGAAAGTAGGCTATATGTTCTTTACTGAACATCTTGTTTCCACATCAAACCTGTTGATCTTTCTTCCCTGAAATCTCTTGGTGGATCTTGGAAGAAGTTTTAATTTTATGTTTGAAAGATAGTGATCAGAGTCAAGATTCGCGCTTCTTAAGACTTTAACATTCTGGATTTCTCTATGAGATTTACGAGAAATAGCAACGTGGTCAATTTGGAATTCGCTGAGATGGGGATTTGGGGATGTCCATGTTTTCTGTTTTGCAGGAAGTCGTTTGAAAGCGGTTGACTTAATCACTAGGTTGAATGCCTTGCACAACTCCACTAATCTTTCTTCATTACGGTTTGTTCTTCTGTGGGCCGGGTATCCTCCGATAATATTCTTGAATTTATTTTCCTTACCGAGCTGAGCATTGAAGTCCCCGAGAAGGACGATGATGTGTTCCTTGGGAATCTTGGACAGAATATCTTCAAGCTCTTCCCAGAAGATTTCCGTCCCTTGTGGATCAATTCTATTAGCTTCATTATTATTATTATTATTATTATTATTATTATTATTATTATTATTATATAAAAGCCCTGCCCTTGTTATAGTTGCTGACCTTGCAAGTCCATTCATAAGTCATCACCTGGCTCATGTCTTGATCCCTCTTTTAGACAAGCAATGAATGAGTTTGCCTGTTTTACATCCTATAAAATTCAAATGCTATAATGATGATGAAGACCGGACAAAGAAATCGTTTGTTACTGCTTCAACTACTCTGTTCGTATTACATTTTCTTAACACTTCAGTGGAGTTGAAAAGAATCTCGATTTCTTTTTCTATATTTAGACGTGCTGCTACCATTATGATAGTGATCCACAGAGAACAGAAAGTGGTGGGAAATAAAGAAGAAGAGAAAGAAAGGGTGGAAGAAAAATGAATTAATATAGAGAGAAAGAAAGAGAGTAGTGGCCCAGCGCAGTTTCTGCTTCGCCGAGCACAGCAAACAGAGAAATTCTGATTTTCCGCTCCAAGTCTCTCTTAACTTGGTTTTAACAGCAGTCGGACTCTTTCTACACCAGCTCGTGCAAAAGAGGTGTATTACGCGCTGAAATAAAAATATTCTGTTGAGAAAATAGCTGGAATGCCGACTCTCGTCGAATAGCAGACTATCTCCTTTAAAGAGAATGTTTTATCTTGTTAAAGAAGGTAAGTTATATTTCTGCATTCTTGCACAGTAGACATTAATGATAATTTGTGAGGTTGTAATTTTCAAGGGTTTACGAGATTGTTAGCTGTAGCCCTATGCTCATTATTACGGAGGTAATTAATGAGTGATGTATACAATTAAAGTAAATATGGACTTGATGAATACCGTATAATGCTAAGGACGAACGTAAGAACAGGGATTAATTACAATATTTACTTGGCGTCCAATCTAATAAAATAGACTCCTTTGCCTTCCAGAGGGAATATCTGCGATAGATTGCTGCCCTTGTATAAGGAAAATGCTTAATCATTTTCATTTTAAGTTAATATGTTTATGTTAAAAATACCAATTCAGGATTAGTGAAATTAGAAGTTGTTGATAAAAACCCTCTTCTATGAATACTTTTAAGAATAGAAGGTTGATATTTTATTAATACGAGGGCGGATAGAAAAGTCTTTGTCCCTATTTGCTTCAGGCAAACAAACATATATACAGGTAATTAATTACCTTTGTGGACCTAAAGAAAGCATATGATTCTGTGGACAGGCAGACCCTGTTTGAGACGCTAGAAGAACTTCAAGTGGACAGGAAGACCAGAGAACTGATTCGTCAGACTCTCACCAATACAACATCGAAGGTGAAGTTTCTTGGGGAAATTTCTGACTCTTTTGAAGTACGAACAGGTGTTCGCCAAGGAGACGGACTTTCACCCCTTCTATTTAACCTGGTTCTAGATAAAGTCATCAGAGAGTGGGAAAAGAACATCAAAGGCGTTAGCATAGGAACTGCTGGAAACAAAATCAATGTGAAATGCTTGGCTTTCGCAGATGACCTAGCGATTATCACTAGGAACAGAGAAGAAACTAAGCATGCTATTGAGACATTATACAGAATAGCATCACAAGCAGGCCTTCAAATATCATTTGAGAAAACCAAGTACATGCAGAATTTTCAGCAAAAGAACAAGAAAGAAAAAATAGAAACAGCGTATGGAGCAATATCCCAAGTAGAATTTTTTAAATACCATGGAGAAATAATTCTTCCTTCAGGATTGGACAGTTTGGCTAACACAGAAAGAGCCTCAAAACTTCATAGAGCATTCAGACTAACATGGGATCACTATAATAAAAGAGTAATGTCACATAATGCAAAAACACTACAAAACAGTTGTACTACCGGAAGCTCTATATGCTTCAGAAACCATAGCATTAGGAGGTCATTCTAAAATTGCAAATATAGAAAAGCAAGAACGTAAAATTCTTAGAAAAATATTCGGCCCCATACAAGAAAACGGAATTTGGATTAAAAGACGAAATTCAGATCTATACCGTCACACAGATAGTTTCAGCTACACTGTACGAAGAAGACGTTTAACATTTTATGGACACCTCTTCAGGATGGACGATTATAGACTTACAAAAAGGTTATTCAATGTAATGAATTCTCAGAAGTCAAGGATAGCCTGGCTGGATGAATCAAGAGAGGACCTGCAAGAGTTGAACATCGGGGAAAATATTCTGAGAAACCGCAAAGTCTTCAGGACCGCAGTAACAAAGCACAAGTTTAGGGTGAAAACTAGAGGCAGGACTGGAACCAAGTGGGCATAAGAACGGAAGAAGCAGCTCAGTGGCTTCATGAAGAGATTTTGGGAAGATAGGAAGGCGAATATCATCAAGCCGAAAAACAAGTTCAAGCGCGCTCTATAATGGGCAAAACGCAAAAAGAAGAAGAAAACATCGTACATGATACTAATACCAGGAAAAAAGAATACAGAAATTAAAAAAAACGAAGTAGGATTCAAACTCCTTCCAGCTCTCCATAATGAACTGAAGAGTCTAAAACTCAACCACTTACGCTACGAAGACAACAGGGGGAGCGTGTCCTATTTAGTTAAATGAACAATGTATGCACAGAACATATAATTTCATGCGTTGGCCAGGAATTAGATCATCTGTATCTCCCATCCTTTATAATTATGTTCCAGAAAATCTCAAGGAAGCATCGCAAACAACGGATCAGTGCTGCACGCCTCTTTTTCTGTCCACCAATATTCTCCAGGGTGAAACCGAGTCTACTCATGCGCGAGCGCCGGAAAGGGTATTTAAGTAATTACGGACCCGAATGGCCTCGTGAAATGCATCGACGGTAACTATACTTTAACTCTCCTATTTAAGTTAGTGGTGTAGTGGTCAGTGTGCTTAGCTGCCACCCCGGAGGTCCAAGGTTCGATTCCCGGCTCTGCCACGAAATTTGAAAAGTGGTATGAGGACTGGAACGGAGTCTGCTCAGCCTCGGGTGGTCCAAATGAGTAGAGGGGGTTCGATTCCCACCTCAGCCAACCTTGAAGTGGTTTTCCACTTCGTCTCCAGGCAAATGACAGGACGTTACCTAACGTAAGGACACGGCCACTTCCTTCCATCTTCCTTGTCTCTCCCTCCCAATCTTCCCATCCCGTCCCATCCCTCATAGTAAGGCCTCTGTTCGCTTTGCAGGTGAGGCCGCCTGGGCGAGGTACTAGTCCCACCTCCCCAGTTGTATGCCACGACCCGAAGTCTCAAGCTCCAGGACACTACCCGTAGAGGCAGTAGAGGAGGAATCCCCCACTGAGTCCGAGGGAAAAGCCAACTCTGGAGGGTAAAACGACTAAGAAGAAGGAAAAACAATTAACTAACTATTATTTAATAAAGAGTTGTTGAAAATGGACTTAAGGTGTGCAATGCGTATGCGTCCACTCCACTGTTTGAAAGGCAGCATACTAGAAGAGCCGCCCATAAACTAGTTTATTGTGATTATAACAATATTGCAAGTATAATACAACAAGTATTAAACCCTCCAGGAGGTCCAGAAGAACATGTGGCAGTGACACGGTGTACGGCTGGCTGTCCAGGAATAAAAAAAACAAAAAACGGCAGTGAAGGCCTCTAATCGAAACATAAATAAAACCGTACAAACGCTGCAGTAAGTGGCCCATGTTTGGCCGTTTTCCATCTCTCTCTGCGGAGGTGGTCCAAGAACCCCACCAGGGTGTGGTCCCGAGACATGTGGCGGGAGAGGTTATACTGAATCGCACCCGCTGTGAACCAGACTGTTAGACTACCGGGTGAGTTAACCGTGGTCGATACGGCGTGGCTTCAGGCAGTCGCTCACATCCGGGAGGCGAGGCGGTTCGAATCCCCCCGCTGCACAGAGGGTCAAAATCGAAATCTAGGGGGACAACATTATTTTTAAGTTTTAATCATGAATTTAGAGTGAAAGCAACGTATATACACTGAAGAAAATTGAAATTGCAACACCCAGAAGGAGTGGCGCTACATTGCTGAAATTGAACACGCAGGACGAGTATTCGATTGTGATTCGATGATTACACTTTCATGTCCCTCTGACCGCAAGTTTGGACGACAATCAATACAGGATGTGCCCACCACGAGCTGCAATACATTAATGAATTTGGCGAGGCATGGAGTCAATAAGGCCCTGGATCGCTTCCTGAGGGATTTTGGCCCATGCTTGCTGCACTGCATGGGTCAGTTGTTCCAGAGTTGTGGGTGGCTGAGGACGGTTCGCCAGTTGTCGACCCATCATGTCTCACACATGCTCAATAGGACTGAGGTACGGGGATCTGGCGGGCCATTCTAAGGTTGTGATGTAGTGGAGAGCTTCTCTGGAGATGCGTGCAGTGTGAACCCGGGCATTGTCCTGCTGAAACATCCCATTAGCAATATTCGCCATCATAGGGACAACCACTGGATTGAGTACCCTATCAACGTACTGTCGAGCAGTCATAGTGCCCTCAACAAGCACTAATTGTGATTTCACATTAAAGCCAAGAGCTCCCCAGGCCATAATGCTTGGTGTTGGCCCTGTGTGCCTCTCGACAATAAGGTCTGGGTGGCCCCTCTCCCCAGTACGTTGGCGCACACGATTCCGGTGATCACTGCGGGCAAAACAGAAGCGCGATTCATCACTAAAGACGACCCTATGCCATTCGTTGACCCACGTCGATCGTTATCGACACCATGCCAGCCTTACACGTCGCTGCTGTGGGGTCAATGGAACACCTTCTGCAGGGACACGGGATCGTAAGCCAGCTGCACGCAGGCGATTATCAACTGTTTGTTGTGTAACGTGGGGTGCTACAGCTGCTCGAATTTACGCTGCTGTTGCATGGGGTTCCATCCGGGCCATCCGAATGATGCGGCGATCCTCTCTCACAATTGTCTGTCGCGCTGGGCCTTTGCCAGGTCTACGAGTGTGGGTACCTTCATTTGACCACTGCTGCCATACACGTTGTACCGTAGATGCCTGTCGGCCAATACGTGCAGCGACAGTCCTTAGCGATAATCTAGCCTTACACAGCCCAATTATCTGAGGCCTCTCAAACGGCGACAGTTGTTGATAGCGTGCTCTTCTCTGTCGTTGAGGCATGTTTGACGGGGAACGCTTCACTGCACAGACTGCAAGTCAACTACGCTACACCAGAGTCCGTATACTGGAGTTGATTCATACGCGACCAATCACGTGGGGAAACCTGTAGCAACACTCCATACCTACATGGCATCGTTCCATATCTTGAAAATCAACACAAACGACCGATGCCTTCATGGTGTTGCAATTTCCATTTCCTTCAGTGTAATTTGTTTTCTTTTCTTTTCTAAGTCGTTTACCCTCCAGGTTGGTGGAACCCAGGGACTCAGCGAGGGAACTCACCACTACCGCCTCTACGGGCAGTGTCCTAGAGCTGGGAACATCTAATCGGATGTGGATACAACTGGTGAGGTGTGATAGGCACCTCGCCCAGGTGGCCTCACCTGCAAAGCGAACAGGGGCCTCATGAGGGAAGGTAATGGATGGTCAGGATGGATAGGCAAGGAAGAGGGAAGGAGGCGGCCGTGGCCTTGAAGAAGGTACCATCCCGGCATTTTCCCGAAGACGAAGTGGGAAACCACGGAAAACCACTTCGAGGATGGCTGAGATGGGACTCGAACCCCCTCTACTCATTTGGAACACCCGAGGCTGAGTAGACCCCGTTCCAGTCCTCATACCACTTTTCAAATTTCGTGGCAGAGCCGGGAATCGAACCCTGGACCTTCGGAGAGGCAGCTAACCATGCTGACCGCTACGCTACGGAGGCGACGTGTAATTTGTTTATTTCATAATAAACATCACATAAGACCTTTTTTAAGCTACGTCTACACATGCAAGAAATTGTCTATGACTAGGAGTTGAATAGAGCATTCAGTTATCTCTTCAGAACAATTTTCTACCCCTAATTTACTTTTAACAAAATCATAAAGTTCCACCTTTGACATAATCGTCGAACCCAGTGCTTCAAACAGTTGTAAACGTGAGAGAACTGGTTGCGCGGCATCTTCTAAATCGTAAAATAACTAAGTAAGTTACCGGGTGAGTTAGCCGTGGTCGTTACGGCATGACTGCTAGCAGTCGTTCACATCCGGGAGGCGAGGAGGTTCGAATCTCCCCGCCGGCAACCTTCAAGATGGTCTTCTGTGGTTTCCCATCTTCCTTCCAGGCAAATGCTGGGGTTGGTCCCTAACTATAGGCCATAGCCGCTACCTTCCAACTCCTGCTCCTTACATTCAAACTTTCCTCCCCAGACAACACTCCACACACGACGGTACGTGTAGCTCACCCATTGGGTGTCCGCATCGAAGCAGTTACAAAACTGGCGAGCCGAACATGTCCTCGGACACTCCCGGCACTAAAAGCCATACGCTAAAAAAATAAGTAAGTTGCAAAAAATCTTAAAACAGGCGTAAACTACAAGACTTTATCTACATTTTAACATTAAGTAGAAAGTGACGCAGAGTGACGCGACATACTAAAAATCTAAGTGAATATATAATTTTAAAAATAATAGTAAAATATTATATATTGCAAATATAGCTAAAATTACGTACCAATTACGCCCATTAATAAATGAAACACGTTACAAAGATCATACCTTCAGCTGCATGTTCCATCTTAAAGCATCACACTAACCACAAAGTCTACCAAACCACAGCCACTTACATTCACCCTCCAATTCAGACCGCTCGAACAGTAGTGACAGATTTACACTAAAATGCGATTATATCCCAAAATAGTGAGCGGCAAAGATATGAGAATGCTGTAGAAGTAATAATTTTGATTTTTTAATTATGAAATTAAATAATTTTGTCCTCCTAGATTTCGATTTTGACCCACTGTGCGCTGGCAACCTTGAAGATGGTTTTCTGTAGTTTCCCATCTTCCTTCCAGGCAAATGCCGGGATTTGTCCCTAACTATAGGCCACAGCCGCTACCTTCCAATTCCTCGTCCTTACAATCACACTTTCTTCCCCAGACAACACTCCGCACGCGACGGTACTTGTAGGTCACCCCATGGGTGTCCGCATAGAAGCAGCTACAAACTCTGGCGAGCCGAACATGTCCTCGGACACTCCTGGCACTAAAAGCCATACGCTAAAAAGAAAAAGAAAAAAACTATCAGACTGCGCGATTCATAGAAGGCAATTTTCAAGTCAAGTTAATTTCCTGTTCTTTCAACAGATGGCGCATTCGTACCTCTTCGGTTCTGAATAATATTCTCGATGCATTATTTTGTCTTTGTGAGGTTGGTACACACTATGCAGCTTGTGTTGCGCTGTGCTTGCAGTTAACGATTTTTAAGATGGTTTTAAGCAAGCATGGTTCGTCAAAGAGAAAAGGTAAAAGTGAAGTGAGTGTCCGAGCGTTTAGAGAAGAATGGAAAGAACAATTCTGTTTACAATGGGAGCTGCTCCGAAACAGATTTTCTTGATCTGTTCCCTTTTGTACACTCATTTCGCCAGTGGGCATACATTTCAGTGGCTGGGCCAACTATGGTCACCGTCCTGTCTTTTTATATACCGAGGTATACAGTATATACTTGTGGAGTACCCGCAGGAAGAGCTTGCCTAAATCAATGCGCAGATAGAGCAGACGCAAGAAAAGCTTGCCGAAAAATGCTGCGCAGATCTCCGGCCATGTTCGGGTGTTCGTGAGTGTTCGGTAGTGGCATACAACGCCCCTCCCACTTCCCGGCAGTAGCTGGCTAGCAGCAGTTCTGAACGGATCGTCTGCCCAGGCTTGGCAGGCTGACTGTGACTGGGGTTCAAGTGAGATCTCAGCGCGTGTATGTAATGTTTTACACGGTAATAGCCTAAAGATACTGTTGAAGATGCAGGAAACAACAAAGAGGTAAGGATTAATCTAATCGTAAAATAGCGCATATGTTTCCAGCGACACGTGTTTCGTTTTTCATGAATGTATACACATTATAAATAACTTCCCTAGTTTGACTAGAGCGAAACGGTGGCATTGCTAATACACTGAATATTATACACAATTTTCAAGGCTTTAGGTATTCAACTAACGCACTTTCAGCTACGAAATATACATAAAATAGTAATAATACACACACACGTGTGATGCCTCCTGCTCTCTACGTTTGGTTTACAGCTGTAGACCGTCTCGGAGCGAGCTGCGTTCTTGAAGAGTTGAGTGAGCAGTGAGCCCGGTAATCAGCATTACAGGAGCCCCGCAATGAGCATTAAAATACGCCGATTGATATTGGTATCTGCGCATCGTTGAGTTTCGGCAAGCTTTTCTTGCGTCTGCTCTACCAATATCAATCGGCGTAGTTTAATGCTCGTTGCGTGGCTCGATTTTCTCTCGAATGCTGATTACCGGGCTCACTGCTCATTGCATTCTTCATCCCTGCGGGCTCACTGCGAGACGCGGTTGACAGCTGTAATTCAAGCGTAGAATGCAGGGAAACAGCAAACAATATAGGCTAATTAGGTTACTGTGTCCTGGCTCAGGTAATAACTACTGTGTAAGGCATTACATACAAGCGCTGAGATCTCACTTGAACCCCAGTCACAGGTTAGCATGCCAAGCCTCCGGCTGGGCAGACAGTGCGTTCAGAACTGCTGCCAGCGAGCAACTGAAGCGAAGTGGGAGGGGCGTGTTCTGCCACTACCGAGCTCACCCGAACATTGCCGAAAATCTGCTAAGGATTCTGTGGCAAGCTCTTCTTGCGCGTATTCTGCCCCTTGCCCCACTACTTTTTACTTCCGATCCTCCCTCTTTCCTAATAATCTCCTCGTTCCCTTTCTTTTCACCTTTGCTACACACCTCATTACGTACACCGTTATACCCCATAACTTTCGTTCTCATCGTGCCACAATGTTATTTCTTTGTCTATTGTTATTCATTGCCTCTGTCTTTTATTTTCTTTAGCCCACATGTATGTCTGTATGTATTCAACTTTGTAATTGTGTCTTATTGTTTAATAAACCGGGCTGATGAAGATGGGCATTAGATCGGTGTGGTGGTGGGGTCTCCCTTTGGGTCCGCCTTGGGCCAGGGTTTCTCCTCCGCCAGTTTCACCCTCATTACTCTATCACACGTATGTACGAACATACTTTCTCCTCCACTTTTCCCTTCTATTAACATTATTCCACCCATATGGCTGAAGGGATGCCAGTTCAGCCGACTGTGGGCAGGTGGTAGGAATGAAGTAACACACATTATTGTTGTTGTTGCTTGCTCTGTTGAACGACAGTAGCAGTTCCTAAAGAATACAACTTAGAAGGGCATTCCAAACACATGACACATTCAACAAATCATATCTTCCTGGCTACATCTTAAAGAGAAGGAAAAGAAAACGAATAAAAATAGTTCAATGGCCCTTCAAACTTTTTTAATGTAAATTTGCTGGCCCAAGCTTAAAATACTGTAGCTTGGCAACCCCTGCTTCAGAATAATAAACCTAGTATCCTGGAAGGCCTATATGATTTTAAAATAATATATTCATACTTTCAAGATGACATCGGTCTATTGATTTTATTTTCTGGATTGAATCAAATTATGAATAAATGAATGACCCATGTTAAATGTAATATTTTTTAATGAAAGTATGAGTGCATTTCGCTAAGGTTGGGGTTGTTGATACAGTATTTTATGGTGTTTCCCATAGCCTATTAGTGTTCATGATTTTTAATTTTTATTTGGTTTATATTTTGAAATTCTACAATTAATTTTATGTATTATATTGTCAATTCTGGCAAAAAAGAATCTCTTATATAAAACAAGTGTCCTGACTGACTGACTGACTGACTGACTGACTGACTCATCATCGCCCAGCCAAAACTATTAAAGTTAGAAACATGAAATTTTGGGGATATATTCGTGGTAAGTCGAAAATGCGCACTAAGAAAGGATTGTTGGATATTCAGGTTCTAAAGGTGTCTTAAGGGGGTACACATGCATTTCATTGAATAGCAATATCTCCGGCTTGGTTTCATTGAGGGACGTGATACTCGGCATATAAACGTATCATTAAAAATAAGAAGACACGTGTCTGAGGGTTTTTCGATGTGGTGTATATTATGAGGTGAAAGGGGTGAAAAGTGGGGGTTGAAGGGTTCCTAACGGAGCGTGTATCTCTTAAACGACATAGGCGAGGAGTTTGAAACTCAGCGGAAAAAAATCAGCTTAAAAAATAAGTAAATAGGTGTTTGACCGTTTTTTCATAAATCGAATTTAAGGGGCCCATGGGGAGGGGTGAAATTCTGAAAAAAGAAAATTGAAAGATACAAAGTCCTGACACACTCATCATCGCCCAGCCTAAATTATTGAAGTTAGAAACAAGACATTTTGGTGATATGATCATTATATGTCCAAACCGTCCACTAAGGGAGGTTTTTCGGATATTCAGGTTCTAAAGGGGTGTTAAGGGGGTAAAACCTGCATTTCATTGAATAACAATAACTCCGGATGGGTTTCATTTGTGGATGTGATACTCGGCATATAAACTGATCATTAAAAATAAGAAGACACGTGTCTGAGGGTTTTTCGATGTGGTGTATATTATGAGGTGAAAGGGGTGAAAAGTGGGGGTTGAAGAATTCCTAACGGAGCGTGTATCTCCTAAACGACATAGGCGAGGAGTTTGAACTCAGCGGAAAAACATCAGCCTAAAAGATAAGTAAATAGGTGTTGACCGTTATTTTTTTCATAAATCCAATTTAAGGGGCCCATGGGAAGGGGTGAAATTCGGGGGGGGGGGGGGCGGGGGACAGGAAAGAAAGTGTCCTAACTGATTGACTGACTCACTCACTCTTCAATCTCAGGAAGTGAAAACTGCTTAAAAATAAGTAAATAAGTGTTCGACAGTTTCTTTTTCATAAATGAAATTTAAGGGGTTCATGGGGAGGGGTGAAATTCTGGAGAAAAAATGAAAGAAAATGTCCTGACTTACTCACTCACTCACTCACTCATCATCGCCCAGCCAAAATTAATGAAGTTAGAAACATGACATTTTGGGGATATGTTCGTTGTATGTCAAAACCGTACACTAAGGGAGGATTTTCTAATATTCAGGTTCTAGAGGCGTCTTAAGGGGGTTGAACCTGCATGGGAAGGGGTGAAATTCTGGGGGGGGGGGGGGCAGGAAAGAAAGTGTCCTAACTGATTGACTGACTCACTCACTCTTCAATCTCAGGGAGTGAAAGCTGCTTAAAAATAAGTAAATAAGTGTTCGACAGTTTCTTTTTCATAAATCAAATTTAAGGGGTTCATGGGGAGGGGTGAAATTCTGGAGAAAATGAAATGAAAGAAAATGTCCTGACTCACTCACTCACTCATCATCGACCAGCCAAAATTAATGAAGTTAGAAACATGACATTTTGGGGATATGTTCGTTGTATGTCAAAACCGTACACTAAGGGAGGATTTACGGATATTCAGGTTCTAGAGGGGTCTTAAGGGGGTTGAACCTGCATTTTATTGAATAACAATATATCACGAGTGGTTTCATTTGTGGATGTGATACTCGGCACATAAACTAATCATTAAAAATAAGCAGACATGTGTCTAAGGGTTTTTCGATGTGGTGTATATTATAAGGTGAAAGGGGTGAAAAGTGGGGGTTGAAGGTTTCCTAACGGAGCGTGTATCTCTTAAAAGACATAGGTGAGAAGTTTGAAACTCAGCGGAAAAAATCAGCTTAAAAATTAAGTAAATCGGTGTTCGAACGTTTTTTCATAAATTCAACTTAAGGGGCCGATGGTGTGGGGTGAAATTCTGCGAAAAAAGGAGAGAAAGTGTCCTAACTGACTGACTAACTCACTCACTCATCAAACTCAGGGGAAAAAGACAGCTTAAAAAATAAGTTAATAGGTGTTCGAGCGTTTCTTCGTAAATTCAATTTAAGGGGCCCATGGGGAGGGGTAAAATTCTGGTAAAAATAATTGAAAGAAAATGACCTGATTGACTCACTCACTCATCATCGCCCAGCCAAAATTATAGAAGTTAGAAACATGAAATTTTGGGGATATGTTCATTGTATGTCGAAAACGTCCACTAAGGAAAGATTTTTGGATATTCAGCTTCTAAATGGGTGTTAAGGGGGTAAACCTGCATTTAATTGAATAAAAATATCTCACGAGTGGTTTCATTTGGGGATGTGATACTTGGCATATAAACCAATCATTAAAAATAAGCTGACACATGTCTAATGATTTTTCGATGTAATGTATATTAAGAGTAAAGGGGTGAAAAGTGGGGGTTGAAGGATTCCTAACGGAGCATGCATCTCCTAAACGACATAGGCGAGGAGTTTGAAACTCAGAGGAAAACAATCAGCTTAATAATAATAAATAAATAAATAAATAAATACATAAATAAATAATTTAATAAATAGGTGTTCGACCGTATTTTCATAAATCCAATTTAAGGGGCTCATGGGGAGGGGTGAAATTCTGGAAGAAAAACGTCCACTAAGGAAGGAATTTTGGATATTCACTCTCATCGACCAACCAAAACTATTAAAGTTAGAAGAATGATATTTTGGGATTATGTTTGTTGTGCGTCGAAAACGTCTACTAAGGAGGGATTTTTGGATATTCAAGTTCTAAAGGGGTGTGAACGGGGTTAAACCTGCATTTCATTGAAGAACAATATGACACGACTATGACGCGAGCGAAGCCGCGGGTACCTGCTAGTAATTATATAATATGCGACATCTCTCTCTGAATTACCATATTATACTGAACCTAATGGAGATATTTAAGGTCGTCAGATAGAGCAGTACTCATCGCGAGTAATCCTTACAGTAGCAAATGTGTGTATTTCATGGTGCGGAAATACAGCGAGACTAGTGAACCTCTGCCAATTGCGTTATGCATGAGAGAGCCCTGGGAATTGCTGACGGCCAGTTTATAAACCTGCATCGTAAATCTGAGTGTAGAGATAATATGGCATGTTGATTCTCATGGGCAGTGATGATTGTTATTTGAAGGGGCGATACATCTAGGCAGTGGCGGTTCTCCAAGGAAGAGAAGGGAGGAACGTCCTTCTCTCATATTTCGGTAATTGACATACAAAATAGTAGCAACCCTCCCAGGCTTCGCCCGGTATCATTTTAATGGTTTACCCAGCGTAAGCAAAAAAGGCACACGGACGGCAGATCCCAACGCAATTCAGAAAAGCCGAGGTGAACGGCGAAACTCAAAACATATATACTCTTCTCTGAAATCTTAACTTGACACGACTCGACAGTTAGATGCTGACCGAAACTGGGGTGATTGGCTCGCTCGCTTGCTCGTAAATTCACTCCGAATTTAGTAATTTAGATTCCCACTGAATGGAGATTTTTGGAAGAAATGAAAACTTAAAAACACTTATAGTGGGCGATGTATTAAAAAAGAGATACGTTCTCGCGTACTTTTTGTTGAACTTTTCATGCTGAACAATTCTTACTCTCACAGTTTACAGTATAAATATGTTTAACGGTTTGCTCTGCGTAAGCTTAAAAGACACTCAGACAGCAGGTTTTCTTCGACTCGATTCACTGAAATCGTTACTGCTTGGCTTCCTTTGGTCATAAATGGATGTTTTTCTACATAAACCTTCCTCGAGAAATTCTTTACAGAATGGTGAAAACTGCATCAAAATCCATTCAGGTTCTCGAGATTACCCGTTACATCCAAGAGTCGGGGACTTTGTTTTATACTATGTAGAGATTTACCTTGGAATTCCTGGTAGATGGGAATATTTTTAATTCACAACTGTAAACCGAACATGATTTTTCAGGTTTTAAACTACGCTCGCTCTTGCAGTACTTAAACGTTTGGTTGGTTGTACGGACGATATACTGCATTTAATACACATAGACACAGGAGCACGAGCGACCAGATAAATAACTACAGTTTTAACGCAGTCAAATGAACGGCAGAGGAGGATATCCTCCCCATATTCTGCGCATGCTTGTAGTGTGGCGAACTTGCTACAGCTGCCATCTAGCGGCGTTGCATTCAATTAGTTACCGGTACCAGACCATTACGCTCGGAGCTGTGAAAATACTGTATTGACTTAATATTGTAGTTGGTTGGTTGGTTCCTCAGTTTAGGGGCTGCGACTACGCGGTTATGGAGCCCCGTGTACCTGGGGTGTGTGTAGAATCTGTCTGGTAACCGGTGTTAATTGTGATGCCTGCATTAGTGTGTGTTATCTATTTTTAATTCAAGTAACACCTGCAGACATTCGCTTTTCAAGTAGTTACAACTTTCGCTACCAAACGCCACTGTCATCAACTAACTAGTTCCTAACTTGGTTACTAGATGCCACTGCAGTTGGCTCCTGGCGACGAACGTTGGAACTTAAGAGCGTTTGTCAAATCTAACTTATAATTTAGCTTCTCACAAGTGTAATTAGTATAAGGATTATTATCATGCCATAAATCTATGACATGGGTCCGCCGGCTTTACTTCCCCTCTGAAGGAAGGCATACTGAGGGTTTTTAACGCTCTTAAAAATCCGACGACTTCGGCTGGGTTTAAACCCGCTACCTTGGGCATAGACGCTTAGCATGTTACCAACTACGCCCCCGAAGCCGCCTTATTTTCATTGTAAAATCAATATTATTCATTGTGTTTTTTATATACTCTCCATGTATTCGTACTTTAAATATAATTTGAATGCTGTAGTCAGGTTGTCTATTTCATAGAGGTATGTTTGTAATCATACATCTGGATGTAGCCTAATTCATTGCATGTTTTAATTAAGATGGTGTCATTTTATGTAGTTAAATTCTCCACTCCTCGTAAAAGCATTCACGAGCCGCCACTGCATCTAAGCCATCTGCCCCTAATGATGTGGATTGATAGCGAAAATTAAATGTTATGAAATTAATTATACAACTACTGGCTTATAACGAACACACTAGGAGAAGGAACGCTCAAACAAGTAGTTCATATTCCTTAAAACCTCTCCCGCCTATTTAAAGGATTTTCCATGTGATGTACTAAATAGCTCTTGGTATACGACCTATGTTGTGATAAAGCATAGACCAACAATTTCAAACTCTAAACACTATACTGTATCTATAAGTTGTTGTCATTTCCGAGGAGAAACATAAAAGTTATATTTTAAGAAAAAAAAAGTCTTACCTGTCTTAAATTAAATCTTCCATTGCTCCTCAAGATAACTCACGTCAACACAACCTCAGCACTGGAAAAGATGTTACACGATGAGGATTATCTACAATACATGAATACACCACTAAGGAATTGTGTCCTGGTTTATCAACTTACCGAGAGACAGCTTCAATAGAACTCAGTAAAACATGTTCCTTTGCAGACATGACCATGCTTATAATCCATATTTACGATGTCTGCAATAGAAAATTGGGGTAGATGACCTTAGTGGTTTACCACTTGAAGCCGTCTCGAGCAACACCATTACATTGAGAAATTATGTGCTAGCTAGATTATATAACTTTCAGTATCGGTGATTAAGACTCGTCATAGAGATGGCATCTACTGTATCTGTAACGAGTCACGGGAGATTATTTTAAGAGAAGTCTAAAGCACGGGTTTTAAGACTTACGAAAAGTAATCTACAGTGTCATTAGAAAATAATTATTATAATAAATGCAAAGCCAACTCCATACAGGCCATGGAGGCCCTGGGAGTGGTGGAGGGTAGAGGCTTCCACCCTTTATGACATCGGCACTAGATGGGATGGAGTTGTCAACTCCACGCCCGACCGTCTCTGCTACCAGGAATTACCCTGGTACTAATTTCTGTTGTAGGCTGAGTGAACTTCAGGGCTATTTGTGTTATTTGCGATTCCGAAAGTGGTGTTTTGTTTCTAAGAACCACTACCTGGGTGGGGATCGAACCCACTCGCTTTCAGTTAGAAGCTCATTGCCTCTACCGACTGCACCACGCAGCACCCTATTTATTTTAATCTTCTCTTCAATCGCTCTAATAAGATTTAATTTTAATATCGTATGGCCTTGGGTGCCGGGTGCAAGCTTTGTTATTTTCACCCAGAGGGTAGCTTGCATGTCGAATTTCGTTGTTCCTTGTCGCACTATGAAAGTCAAGGCGGTTAGATATCTCTGCTCTTTTAACACTACTGTATAGCGCTTTCTAGTAGCGAAATGAGGAACTTTGTGTTGGCGGAAACTCCCGAGATTAATTTTTCCACTATGAAAACGGCCCACTGAATGCAAATGGGTTCCTTGACATGCCAACATCGTATGACATGCGAGTCGTAATTTTTGCCGCCTTTCAAAAAATCTCTTACTATGGCCAGGAGCGAACCTGAAAGCTTGGGGTTAGTAGACCGACACGTTAACCACTCACCCACCGTGGCGAGCTGCTCTAATAAGACACGGGAATACAGAAATAAGGTTTCAAAATTATGCACTGACGGCATCATAAAGTTTTGAAAACAATTGAACATGAGATGTCTCTTTACTACGCTGTGAATAAAAATTCACTGTGCTAAGTTCCATTGCTCTCGGGTGATTAGATCACCTAAAAAATAATTTGAAATATTTGAAAATCACGTGACCGCCATATTGTTTTTGTGTTTCTTGAAATTTTTGAAGGGAAACCTGTTCATTGCAAACACAGACGCGGCTTGACACGGGATTGTTAAAAGTTTGGATATCATGGTCATCAGCCTCGAGTACTTGTGTGTGTGTAGAATTAGTTGGTTGGTTGGTTCTTAAGTTTAGGGGCTGCGACAACGCGGTCATGTAGCCCCATGTACTTTTGGTGTGGGTAGGATCGGTCTGATAACCGGTGTTAATTGTCATGACTGTATCTGTTTTTTAATTTAATTCAAGTAAGGACTGAAGACTTTTGAATTTTTCAAACCGCCAAACGCCACCGTTAACGACTACTAGTTCAGAACTCAGCTACAAGACGCCACCGCACTCAGTTCTTGGCAACGAACCTAGGAACCTAAGAGCGATGTTCACATTCTTAACCTATACAATTTAGCTTTACACAGGTGTAATTAGTGGAAGGTTCTTTAAAATGCCATAAATTTATGACATGGGACCGCCGGCTTTACTTCCCCTCTGAAGGAAGGCATGCTGAGGAATTTTTAACGCTCTTAAAAATCCTACAATTTCGGCCAGATTTGAACCCGCGATGTTGGGCATAGAAGCTCAGCATGCTACCTACTACGCCACCGAAGCCGCCTGTATAATTTGTATAATGGCCTATGTTAGGTGACGACTGAGGTATTGTTTGTATTTTTCAATTGAGACTAGGATATGGAAGGAGACGACCAAGGCCATACCTTAGGTGCAATCCCAACTTCTGAAGTGGAAGTAGGGGAACAATGGAAAACCACATTTAGGATTTCTGAGGTGAAAATCGAACCCATCTCTTACCATTCTTATCTCATGAGGCCTAGCGAACACCATCCTACCCTAAGATCAGAATTCCACATTTTAGAATGGTCATAAATCGATCCTGAACCTCAGTAGTTACCGGTATATCCGTGAATGAGATGAGGTGGTCTGATTGATGAAAGGGCGTATAACTTGATTGACATTTGTATCAGTTCATTTTACTTAATGGGGTTTTTAGCCCCACATCCGAGATTTTGAAAGAAGTCAGCGTGGTCCGTTGATGGCTTGCTTTAAGCTAAGCATCAGTGTGGGGATTAACTGGCTATACGGTCAGTTCAGAGCGCTTTCACACCGGACGATGGATCGCAGCCATCAATCAGTGCAGCTTTAGTAAAGCCTATATCAGTGTAGGCTAGCTTCGTCGCTTTCACATGAGGATACGATAGATCGTGAGCCACCTACGATGCATATTACCTGCGTTAGATCATGATACTTAAGGGTTGGGTTATTTTTCAATGCACCCGGGAGATTCAAGAAATAAGGTAATTTAGAACTCGTACGGAGAAATGTTGGTTGGTTGGTTCCTCAGTTTAGGGGCTGTGACAACGCGGTCATGTAGCTCCGTGTACATTGTGAGTGTATAGAATCTATCTGATAACCGGTGTTAATTATGATAGCTGTATTAGTGTGTGTTATAATATGTAATTCAGGTAAGGACTGAAGGCGATCAATTTCAAGTAGTTCCTACTTTTGCTACCAAATGCTACCGTCAACGACACCCAGGTGTGAACTTGGCTACTATATGCCACCGCAACTGGCACCTGGCGATGAACGTTGGAACTAATAGAGCGTTAACTCAAATCTAATCTACAAATTTAGCTTCACACGATTGTAGTTAGTGGAAGGTTCTTTCACATGCCCAAAGTCTATGACATGGGACCAAGAATACCCTGTTGAGTTGAGATTTTAGTTTTCACTAAGAATAGCGGTTTCCATGATGACAGTTTTTGTTTTGTTGACTTTATCTTGTGTTTCTAGAATTGTGTTCATCCTACATTTTGGTCGCTATGCCACCGTCTTATTTCTCCTCCGAAGAAAGGCATACTGAGGGATTTTTAACGTTCTTAAAAATTCCGAAGATTTCGGCCGGGTTTGAACCCGCAATCTTGGGCATAATAGTTCAGCATGCTACCAAATACGCCACTGAAGTCGCAAAGCTCCTAAATGGACGATATTATCAACAATGTTATTATTGTTTTACCTTACTGAATATATTAACTGGATTAGATATGTGTTGAATTATGAACTTTTAATAGCTTACAGTAGATTGACATTTGTAGCTCTTCAGTCGCTTGAAGGTCGAAACCCGTAATCCTAAAACTGCTCCATTATAATAGTGATCATAACCAAGACATGTCATTTTCCAGGAGTGTTATTTACTTATAACTCATATATTATATGCAAGTACATTGTGCCCCGCCCAGTCATTGCGAAAATTCATGTTGACCGACTGAAGAGTTACAACTGACAGTTTTTATAGGAAACACTGGAAGAATGGCTTCAAAACTTTCAATCCTAATACGAACAACATCCTATTTAGGATAAACAAAATTTGGTGCTTTTCAGTCGGTCAACAAGAATGTACCCAAAAAGTTGTGTTATACCCTAAACCTAAAAATTTTAAAAAAAATGAGATTAATTAATACACTAGGATGTCCAGTTTCGATCGTCAAGTGATCATTATCATATCCATTACACATTGGCTATAAAATCTATGTTTAAAAATACGGGTGAAAATATTTACAATATGTACACTTATTTCGTCGCAGTATTGGTAATACTACTCGTCGGTATTTGTTAGTGGTAATCTATGTGATGTTTTGGTGAAATGCTAAAAGTGATGATAGAACTCCGGAATTTGTCTGTATGGAGTGACTATGTGGTTGTTGTTAATGGTCAATTCCGATTTTACTGTATTGTACAGGATACTTATCTGGTTAAGTGTCTTCCGCACTACAGCAGCGAGCAGTTTCACTTCACTCGGGCACATTTAGCATTTCACCAAAACATCACATCGATTACAACTAACAAATACCGACGAGTAGTATTACCAATACTGCAACTAAATAAGTGTACATATTGTAAATATTTTCACCCGTATTTATAAATATAGATTTTGTAGCCTAAGTGTAATGGATCTGATGATGATCGCTTGACGATCGAAACTGGTCATCCTAGTGCATTTATTAATCTCATGTAATTTTTTTCTGGATTAGGGTATTACCCAACTCTTAAGGGTACATTCGTGTTGACCGACTGAAACGCACCAAACTTTTGTTTACTAAGGAAACACTGAAAATGGCTTCAAACCCCATAATATTCTATGATAGGTAAGAACCTATGATTTTAAGCTAATTAGTGTAGTCAGTTAAACGTCGCCCTACAAAATCTTAGAGGACAGGTGCGATCCGGAGAAACTAAGGGAATTGTAGAATGTTTAAACACTACAACTTCGTGTCAATGGATTTACTAGGCCATTGAAGAACCCCTCTAGAACAAAATTTTGACAATCCAGAGTCTTTGAAGTCAAAACACGTAAAAATCGACATTAAAACCACAACATTTAGAACTTATAGGCCTACTTAGAGCCCTGCGACGCATCCGCAAGGCCTTTTTCCGCATTCCCACGTGTGTCATCCGAATCTACTGGCATTATAATAATAGTATTTATTAGATAAACCTCTTTGGTTTAAGGAAACGGAGAAAGACCTCGTGGAACTCCAAATTACAGACACCATGCTCATGGACAAAACAGCCAAAACCGTCACCAAGGATAAGAAACAACGGTTCCGAGTTAAAATCAAACAAAAGCGTACGATCCACATCTCTGCCGAAGAAAGGGAAGCAAGATGAGGCAATACAGGGCAAAAAAGGAAAGCTCAAAACAATAAAAAGTGATTGATTTCATGTACCCTAAAGTTGGGTGAAACAAATAAAGAATAATAATATTGTAATTATTATTAATTGGATAAGTCATAAATACATAAATATTAAAGCAACACATTTGAGGAGAAAGTCATTACCCTAGTCTATGTATGCAATGTGCTATGTTTAAAATGAATGTTACACAGCCAGAATTGCAACGCTTTTCAGTTCGGAATGTTAATTATGCTTCATGACACAATTTGAATGAGATTAGCTTAAATCATCATCTTACATTTGTCATGGATAAAACATAATGGAAAAATATGATATGTCATAAATAGGGCTAGGGTTTTTAGGCAAATAAATATTTTTTTAATGTAAATACATATTTTAAGCATTTTTTCTATAAATACATTAATTCCTGCTTTTCACTTATTAGCACCTAAAATACATAATATTTACATTTAAAAAAATCAGTATGCTAGTTCTTTCAGTTTATTGCATTTTTATTGTGCGTTACTTCAACGGGGAAGAACCTGTGAACTATCTTATCTTCATACAACTGTGTTATTCTTAACTTGCCACTCACTGTGGAAGCCGGGGATTTCCTCGTCCATAGCCATATTGCACCACGTGCTAGATCTTCCCCTCCCCCAGCTACCTGGAACCAGTGTCACTCACTTCACATGCAGTTCATTTCTAGCACTGTGAAGTGTAAGGCAGTTCTACTATACCTAAAGTAAAAACTACAAGTTAAGGTCTGTTGCAGAATTTAAAGATAATTTTGCTTCTGATAGGGGCGCTCTGTTCTGCCAAACATGTGGGAAAGCTATCGTGGCTAAACAGCGATCTTAAGTTACACTACATCTCAAGGGTAAGAAACGTACTGCCGCAGTTTCACGCCTTCGGAAGAAGTGTTTCGTGATAATTCTCGGTCATTTGTGATGGACAACGTGAAGTAGTATCTCGTTTTGTACTATAATTCTTCAGTAGTCAGTGAGGTATAGCGTAAGTTGCATTCGTGAGTACTGCATATTGTTTATATTCACATTATTAAACTAAATTATAATTAATTATTTTTACTTTTTGTCACATAGCCTATTTCAGGTATTTTGAATACATAAAAAATAAATAGTTTCCAGATTTTTTGTACCTAAAAATCCGAGCCCTAGTCATAAACATCCGGGTTCTAATAATGACATGGGGCGTGGTGGCTCAGCGGTCTAGCTGTAGCCTATGTCTTTCACCAAGGCGGTCCGGGTTCGATTCCCGGTCAATGCATGTGAGATTTTCGAAGTGAAATGCCATGTCCTGTGGTTCCGATTCCACGTAAAAAGGAGGTCCCGTGGCTCATAATCACAAGATTCACGGTCACGTGAATTTTTTTTCTAATAATGATATGAAACAAGTTCGGATTGTTTTCTAAAACTATCCGTAACATTTCTCCAAACATTATCCGCAGCTTATCTGCTATCCGCATGGTGCAAAATTTTGCCGCTATCCGCGGGTTTATCCATTGACATCCGCATCCACGCAGGGCTTTACACTGCAAACCAAAGCACGTAAATCTATCGCAATGTGCCGTTTCAATCGATTGTACTAGCATAGTTGTCATGAAGATGTGCTCACCCAATCACCAGTCTTGAGGGAGTGTTAAAGGTCAATGTGCTATTGAGCGTCTATTAACAGATGTGGTTCCGTTGGGAGACTAGTTACCGATATGACCTGCCCTCCTGCCACTTGCGGCAATTAGACATACTGCGGCTGTCAGTTATGTCGTGCTGCTAGCCAAATAAATAACCAACATACCCAATAGGGCTCTGTTATGTTATTCCACTATAACCTATCAATCCTGTGCATAGAGAGACTTAACACCGAGACACGAAATGTATCCAACAGTGAATGTGTATACAAACTACACAATTTTAAAAATTGAGTCGTAAAGTTACAAAACTCGTTTAATCCACTTGTGAATAAGAATCATTTTCTTTTGTGTTTGTTGTTTTATACTTTTTGCTTTGTGTTTTTTTGTTTTTTGTTTGCTTTGTGCTTTTGCCTTTGAATTTTACTTTTTGTTTTTCTTTCTTGGTTTTGTGTTTGTTTTCTGCTCTTGCTTTTTTTGAATTTTGCTTTGTGTTTCTCTTTTTGTTGACTGCTTTTGCTTTTGTTTTTGAATTTTGCTTTTTGCTTCGACTTTTTTGTTTTGGTTTTGTGTTTGTTTTCTGCTTTTTCTGTTTTTGGATATTGCTTTTTGCTTTGTGTTTCTTTCTTTTGTTTTCTGCTTTTGCTTTTGTGTTTGAATTTTGCTTTTTGCTTCGTGTTTTTGTTTTTAATTTTGTGTTTGCTTTCTGGAAAATCAAAATAAAACAAAACAAAATAAAAAATGTAAGAAATAATCAAAACAAAATAAAAACAAAAACAAAACAAAAAAATATCAAAATAAAGTAAAATAAAATAATTAAATACATAATTTTACGACATGTTCCTTATTCAAAAGTGGATTAAACGAGTTTTGCAACTGGACGACTCAATTATTCTTTCACTACTATTTCCTATGAGGCTTCTCTTCCAGTCGGTCGACACAAGTATTATGAAAACGCCGAGTTTTGTTCCCCAAGCGATCAATTTCATATCTGCTCTCTTGGGAAACTCTTTGAGTGCCGAGGATTGATTTATCATCCCTCCATAGACATGCCGAAAGAGCCAGGAATTATATTGCATTCCTCTTGCAAAGACATTTTGAAACCTAAGTAATTCATCTTCTCCCCGGTAAATAGTAGCACTAATCGGTGCGTTCTTATCAAGAAAAGTGTCTAGGTTCCGAATTTTCCATTGGAAGCCACATACAATATTTTTTATCCTGTTAGGAATTTTTAAAATACGTGAATCTCGTGTCCAGTCATCTTGAGCCCATGTCAACAACGATGGCACACTTGCGAAACGAAATTATGATGCTTTAGCTGATTAAGTAAATAGTTTAGGGAACGACGACGACTATGCAGATTCAGAAAGTGAATTGAAACTTTGTGAGAAGCGGAAGTCACTTGCGGCGATAATCTAGCCAGTGAAAGTGGTTCTGGAAAAGATTATTGGGAACGCCGCCAAGAGTTTTGATTAGTGATAGTTCAGAAAGTGACGAATCTCAAAGTAATATCTCTACTATGAATAATACCATTATATCGTTAACATTTAGTGAAGTTACTCCTGATAGTGATTTACCGTTCTGTACCCGAAACCACTTACCAATACATGGTGAAATCCCTCGATGGTCACTGGATCGTAGAACCTGAAAATGCCCGGCGAAATACCTTCCCAGGTCCTACCACCAAGTAAAGGAGTGAATGGGGAACTAGTCATCCTAACAGGTTGTCTTAAGAATGACCATGGCTTCGAAGGAGACATAAATAAAAAACTAGCTCAAGAACACGAAAAACAACTCTAAAGATAACTATCTCAAGGGTGGAATACCCTGAAAATTCCAAGCGATGGCCATCTTAACACGACCTCCCATCTCTTCGTTAAAATATCACGCCATGATTTAAAATTGGGAAAAAAACTGTATTCCAAAAAGGACAAGACGATAGAACAAGAAAAGAAATCAAACACCCTGTCGTCAAACGACCAAAGTCACAATTACCAAAACTGTGTCAAGAACACATAAAGAATAAATCCAAGAATGGATTATAATAATCACCTACCCACTGGGGTGATCCTAAATATTATATCTAGCATTATATTACAATAATGTTACGTGTCAATCTCACAATGATATTTAGTAGATTGAATAATAGACTGAACGTTGAATATAAATGAATTAGCATGAATAGATTAGGCCCTATATATGTATCGTCTTAAACGATTTTCTAATGCTGTAGCATTTATCAAAATTATATACAATGAATTTACAAGGATTTATACAGAAATGTGTCTTTGGACACTCAAATGTTTCAGATTAACAGCTGATCTGGGTCATAGCATTCGCATCATTACAAATTATAGAAAGAAATACTCATTAAACTGGGTTACATTTCACCAAGCGATTGAGCTAAGTAGAATATCAATGGTCTACGATCATGTTTCATGTATAAAATAGACTTGTGTAAGATTGTAGAGGTTTTGATTATCAGCTGTGGAAATGCCTTAAGTCACATAAACAGATTATCCAAGCATTGCTCATGATTAGGTGAAGAAAAGCATGTAGGCTTGATCTAGCAAAGATCAACAACACCAATGTCTCAAAGAGACATGACAATACAAGAAAACCTCACCTAGGTTTATATAACACCAAACACGGGTGTTAGACTACTCGAAGTCAAAAACAGATTGGCACTCACTGGCTTAAAATCTCTTACCGGCTCAATCCAAAAATGGCCTAATGCTTCAACAAGCATAAAATCACAAAATTACACCCTTATCCCGGATATGCATTCGAATCACAAAATTAAGGTTATAAGAACCTTCAAAACACCATTATTAAATCTCAATACTATCACAAAAACCAACAATACAAGCTTACACTACACACTAACCTAAAGCACGTTGTTCAAAATCATGAGACTAAAGCATTTCACTAGCAAAACTAAACTATCTTGCCTCACAAAAATGTACAACGTGTATACTGCTCAATTCTCTTGACTCAAAGTCAAGCTTTCCTGGAATAATTTAAACAAAATTCAGGATGGTGTTCAAAAATGCTGTACTTATATCTCACCCACACAATTGCACTGAATGCAATTATTTACGTTGGTGTTATAGAAAATAAATGTCTCGGAATGACATCAAATGTTAAGTTACCCTCAAATTAATACCTAATAGAAGGTGAAACTGATCCTTCCCTAAATTAGGATAGCCTCCAAATTCGGTGGGCTTCGAAATATCAGTGGATAAGAACTACACCATGAAAGCAAGTTAACTTCACCGGTTAATCAAATGACAACCATTAAGAAAATCCACTAATAAATCTTCACGCACAAAAGCGAAGTGCTCTTCATGAAAATAATTCAAAGAGTGGATTAAAACTATAAAGGCATTGAACACTAAGAAAAACTTTCCAAAGTTCAAGTCGCTGCGAGAAAACAGAGTTCCTAACTCATCAGTAGTACATGAAAATATGTACTGGCCATAATGAAGAAGTAGTTCCGTGAAGAACTATACAGCCTATTTTCATATATCCTACTTATGTTAATTGCCACTATCAACATACACAATTTCTGTTTGATTACTGTAATAGATTCGTAGATATTAAGAACCGACTAAATATTTCGGATGGTCGCCATGTTGGATTTTATATATGTAGGTCCTAGAGTTATGTACTGTTACATGCAGATTATTGTGAACGTGTAGTATTCAAACTTCAATCGCATAATTAGGACACAAGTAAAAACAAGGAGATTTTAAAAATTTTCACTGCTGCCATCGTGAGGTTATGGAAACAATTGAAATAAATTAGATGCCAGTGGATTAACATTCGTATAAGGATTTACTCTACCAAGATTCACTGCACTCGGATGGTTAAATTGCGAGAAACGTCCATGTAAATATTTATAATTCGCGTCGCCGCCATGTTGGATTTGTGATCACCAGGTTATTTAAAGACCTATAGGTGAACTTAAGTTCATAGCCCCTATGAACATTAAACAAGTAGTTCCGTGAAGAACTATACAGCCTATTTTCCTATATCCTACTTATGTTAATTGCCACTATCAACATACACAATTTCTGTTTGATTGCTGTAATAGATTCGTAGATATTGAGAACCGACTAAATATTTCGGATGGTCGCCATGTTGGATTTTATATATGTAGGTCCTAGAGTTATGTACTGTTACATGCAGATTATTGTGAACGTGTAGTATTCAAAATTCAATCACATTATTTGGACACAAGAAAAAACAAGGAGATTTTAAAATTTTGCACAGCTGCCATCTTGAGGTTATGGAAACAATTGAAATAAATTAGATGCCAGTGGATTAACATTCGTATAAGGATTTACTGTACCAAGTTTCACTGCACGCCGATGGTTAAATTGCGAGAAACGTCCATGTGGAAATTTATAATTCGCGTCACCGCCATGTTGGATTTGTGATCACCAGGTTATTTAAAGTCCTATAGGTGAACTTAAGTTCATAGCCCCTATGAACATTAAAAAATGCAGTTTGATTGCTAAAATAGATTCGTAGATATTCAGTATCGTCTAAATATTTCGGATGGTCGCCATGTTGGATTGTTAAATGTATAGGCCATAGAGTCATGTACCATTAAAGGAAAATTATTGCGTAGGTTCATTATCCAAACTTTCACTTCGATCGCATGACTACATCACAAGAAATAAAAACTTAATTTTAAAATTTGCACTGCCGCCATCTTGAGGTTATGTAAACAATTGAACTAAATTATATACCAGTGGATTACAATGTATATAAATATTTCCTGTACCAGGTTTCAGTGCGCTTGGAACATTAAATCGCGAGAAAGATCTATTAAAAATTTTTAAATTCGCTTGGCCTCCATGTTTGTTTTGTAGTTAACCGGTTTTTGAAAGTCTTATAGATGGACTTCCAGTAGTGCCCTTTATCTCCGTACAAAATTTTAGGGAGATACCGCTAATAGTTTCAGAGATATAGAATGCCAGTGAAATATTTCGCACATCCGCCATCTTGTGATTATGTGAAGTTAGATGTCGGTGCATTACAATGTATATAAACATATACTGTACCAAGTTTCATTGCGTTTGGTTGGTCAAATCGCGAGAAACGTCTATTTAAAAGTCGCAAATTCGCTTGGCCTCCATGTTGGTTTTGTAGTTACCAGGTTTTCAAAAGTCAAATAAGTGAACTTATAGTAGTTCCCTCTATCACATTACAAAATGTCAGGGTAATATCGGTAATAGTTTCGGAGATATTGAATGCTGGTGAAATATTTCGCACAGCCGCCATGTTGGATTGGTGAGTCGTAACAAAATTTGAAGGGCACGGTCGAGGTCGCCGGGAATAGTGCTATGAACTTTCCGAGTTTCATTGAAATCGCTCCTGCCGTTTAGATTTTATTAGGGGGGGACCCACACACGAATCACACACACACATACACACACACACACGCACACACACACGGACAAAAGATGATCTCATAAGCCTATTTTTTCAAAATTGAAAATAGGCTAAAAATGCAGTTTGATTGCTAGAATAGATTCGTAGATATTCAGTTTCGTCTAAATATTTCGTATGGTTGCCATGTTGGATTGTTAAATGTACAGGCCATAGAGTCATGTACCATTAAAGGAAAATTATTGCGTAGGTTCATTATTCAAACTTTCACTTCGATCGCATGACTACATCACAAGAAATAAAAACTTAATTTTAAAATTCTCACTGCCGCCATCTTGAGGTTATGTAAACAATTGAACTAAATTAGATACCAGTGGATTACAATGTGTATAAATATTTCCTGTACCAGGTTTCAGTGCGCTTGGAACATTAAATCGCGAGAAAGATCTATTTAAAATTTTCAAATTCGCTTGGCTGCCATGTTCGTTTTGTAGTTAACCGGTTTTTGAAAGTCTTATAGATGGACTTCCAGTAGTGCCCTTTATCTATGTACAAAATTTTAGGGAGATACCGCTAATAGTTTCAGAGATATAGAATGCCGGTGAAATATTTCGCACATCCGCCATCTTGTGATTATGTAAACAATTGAACGAAGTTAGATGTCGGTGCATTACAATGTATATAAACATATACTGTACCTAGTTTCATTGCGTTTGGTTGGTCAAATCGCGAGAAACGTCTATTTAAAAGTCGCAAATTCGCTTGGCCTCCATGTTGGTTTTGTAGTTACCAGGTTTTCAAAAGTCACATAGGTGAACTTATAGTAGTTCCCTCTATCACCATATAAAATGTCAGGGTAATATCGGTAATAGTTTCGGAGATATTGAATGCTGGTGAAATATTTCGCACAGCCGCCATGTTGGATTGGTGAGTCGTAACAAAATTTAAAGGGCACGGTCGAGGTCGTCCGGAATAGTGCTATGAACTTTCCGAGTTTCATTGAAATCGCTCCTGCCGTTTAGATTTTATTAGGGGGGGGGGGCACACACACGAATCACACACACACACACGCTCACACACACGGACAAAAGGTGATCTCATAAGCCAATTTTTTCAAAATTGAAAATAGGCTAAAAATAGTGTTCCATACACTATTAAACCAAACGCGATTAAAACTATACTTATACAAAAATCTGGAGTTCTTCTCCTAATCCTGCTTCTCGGCAATAAAAATACGCACAACTAAATAAAAGACGTTACTGAATTTACTGATTAAATATCAAAACTATTAATACGCAAGGGATGAATTCATTAAGTGAATACAAAATCCTGGGTATGCAACAAATCAGTTTCGACAGGAACATCGAACCTTAACTCGTGCATGCCCATTTAATCTACAAAAGAAAAAGGTATGACAATTGCAATTGCTAACAAATGCCCTCACTTAACTACGATAAAGAAGTTGCTGGTCCAGTACCTTTCGTTGCATCTTGTAGCATTGTAAAAAGGATATAAGCATCTGATGAACCTCCACGTTATCATCAGATAATACATTCTTCTTCCTTGGAGCTGGGATTCAAACCCGGGTACACGACGCACACGAACAATGGTCGGGTGGCAATCCGTGCCCTCGTCGTTCATGCCAGAAAAGTTATAATTCGCCCGTGAAATTGTACTGTCCTGCATGTCGTTGCCTGCGAAAACATCAGCTAGCAACCACTGGAGAACTGAGAAAGTAGGCTCCTTTCCTGAAAGGAAAATGCAGTTTGTGGGTTGCAAGCATCCCTCTTATGCATTCCACACGTAGCAACCCCATATCATTTAACCAGCCATTCTGGATGTTATAACATGAACGTTAATCTTCCCCACCAAAATCTCAAATAATAATATGCCTTCTATTATCCGCATGATGCACTGTGTAACAAGTCTTGATTACGGCATATACTGGCTCGAGAATACACGTTGCTATAACATGTGAAAGAATCCACACAGGATTTCGTAATGGCTGTCTTAACACGGACACCGCTGGACAGAGAAATAAATCAGTCCGCGCCCCGTTTAGAAACTAGTCTTTCTTTCTCGATACGACAATCTGCATTTGAACTGTACTACAAGTGTCTCAATTCCATTATGATATGGTAGCTGCGGTAAATACTCGCACACGGTACACGGTCGCTTGTCGAGACATAATATTGTATCCGGAGACAACACACTTTGAAGAAAACGTTCGGCCTAGCCAAGTAAAAATGCTAGCCGTCTCAACACGTAGGAACATCAACTCGCCTTGAACTAGCAAATAGCTCACCGGCCGAGTTATGTAACAGCACATCTGACAACTGGAAAACGAGTAAGACTCTCTCGCTGGCTGCGACACGCCACGGGAAGCTACCCCTACTCCTCTCCTTTAAAGATATATCGATATGTCAATATCTCGCTTGTAGCTTTGATCATTACAGATGTTATTCCTGCGTTTCACTTGTTAAATTCTATTCCTCATATAAAATAGCTTTCTGCTATGGTAATCCACGCTCTACAGTCTTCGAAAGGTCTTTTATAATTCTGATTAGCTTCAAAACAGAAAAGATAATCCTCTAGCTGTGGTCGATGTATGACATGACGTCACATATGGATTCACTGATCGGCCGGGCTACGGGTCAGTCCAATCGGAAATGCTTGTAACTCCCGATCTGTAACCGAATGATACTTCTTATAATCTCTGCGCTGCATAGCATGGCTTGTCTCGCGAGCTCAACTGCTTCGCGCCTCCTGACGTCTCTATTACCGTATCTGGACAAAAACCTTATGAAAAAAACGGTACAGTACCAGCCATCACATTCATTCCTCGAGTACAAGTGTAGTGCTCCGAAAGGACATAAATTTCTATTTAATTCTTTATTTGCAATAATGTTTATAATTTTGTTTATGGTAATGGTGACACCAAAAAGAATGTATGTTTTTTGTTGTTGTAAAATTACTACTAAGATGTTGTGCTACACGAAATATCAACAAATGGTGAGTCAAACTCATATTTAGTACTACATATCTGCCTTAGAATTTTATTTTCATATTTTCAAATAAAAATTTTTTAATTCATTATTTTTTATATATTAGTATGGAATATTCGGGACGAGGCGATTTTTTAAAATTTCAACTACAAAAGTTTTAATATTCAGATGGAAATAGATATAAGTGCAAAAGTTTACCTTTCATGCACAAGACAAAAAAAAAAATCTTTGAAAATGGATATAAATATTAAGAGAGTTATAATTGTTTATCTAAAGGGTGGCAAATCGGGCAAATTTTCAGTTGCACTCTTTGCTTTCACCTGAGTGATATCGCGGCACTGAGAGGTTTTAGGTTACATACAACATTATGTTCAGTACTATTTACAATCATTAATCTACAGATGTTTATTATTATCGTGTTGGAAGTGTATACATTGTATTAATCATCACCACATACATGTCTTCTTCTTAAGTATTCAATCCATGGATTGGTCTGCGGCAGTTGTCCAGTCGGCTCTATTTATAGCTTTCCTCTTCATCTCTTCATAGTTTCTGCATCCTACATCAGACATGATTTGCTGTACATATTGTAGGCGTGGTCTTCCTTTTGCCTTCTTTTGCCTTCAACCATTCCCTCCAATACCGTTTTCAGCAGGCTATCGTGTCTGAAAATATGTCTTATCAGTCTAGTCCTCCTCCTCTTCATGCTTTTCCATAAGGTATAATTTTCCTCCACCTTTTTAAATACTTCAGCATTCGTTATTTTTTCTGTCCAGCTAATGTTTAGCATTCTTCTATAACACCATTGTTCAAAAGAATTTATCCTCCTTTTTTCTTCTTTTCCAATTGTCCACGTTTCGCAACCTTAAAGGGCAATAATCCAAACATACGCTTTTAATAATCGTTTTCTGGTTTTAAGATTAATGGAATTTCTAGTGAATAAACGTTTCTTTTTGTGAAATGCTAATTTGGCTTGTAAAATTCTACATTTGATTTCTTTCTTGCTTCTTCCATCTTTGGTAATTTTGCTTCCGAGATATTTAAATTCTTGAACATTTTCTAGTGTTTGTTGCCCACCACTAATTTCATACTTGAGTCTGCCTTTTTATCGCAGACCATAACTTTTGTCTTTGACTTATTTATTTTCATCTTGTATTCATTATCCATGATTTCCTCCATTTTTAGCCTATTTTCAATTTTGAAAAAAATAGGCTTATGAGATCACCTTTTGTCCGTGTGAGTGTGCGTGTGTGTGTGTGTGAGGTGTGTGTGCGTGTGTCCCTAATAAATTCTAAACGGCTGGAGCGATTTCGATAAAACTCGGTAAGTTCATAGCACTATTCTGGGCGACCTCGACCGTGCCCTTCAAATTTTGTTACGTCTCACCAATACAACATGGCGGCTGTGCGAAATATATCACCAGCATTCAATTTCTCGGAAACTATTACCGATATCACCCTGGAATTTATTACGGCGATGAAGGGAACAAATAGAAGTTCACCTATGTGACTTTAAAAAAATGGTAACTACAAAATCAACATGGTGGCCACGCGAATTTGCCACGTTTAAATAGACGTTTCTCGCGATTTAACCAACCAAACGTAATGAAACTTGGTACATTATCTGTTCATACACATTGTAATGCACCGACATCTAACTTCGTTCAATTGTTTACATAACCACAAGATGGCGGATGAGCGAAATATTTCACCGGCATTCTATATCTCTGAAACTATTACCGGTATCACCATGAAATTTTGTACGTAGATAAAGGGCACTACTGGAAGTTCATCTATAAGACCTTCAAAAACGGTTTAACTACAAAATGAACATGGCAGCCAAGCTAATTTGAAAATTTTTAAATAGACCTTTCTCGCGATGTAATGTTTCAAACGCAATGAAATCTGGTACAGGAAATGTTTATACACATTGTAATGTACTGGTATCTAATTTAGTTCAATTGTTTACATAACCTCAACATGGCGGCTGTGCTCAATTTTAAAATTATGTTTTTATTTCTTGTGTCGTAACAATGCGATCGAAGTGAAAGTTTGAATAATGAACCTACGTAATAATTTTCTTTAATGGTACATGACTCTATGGCCTATACAATTAACAATCCAACATGGCGACCATCCGAAATATTTAGACGTCTCTGAATATCTAGGAATCTGTTATAGCAATCAAACTGCATTTTTTTATGTTCATATGGGCTATGAACTTAAGTTCACCTATAAGACTTTAAATAACCTGGTGGTCACAAATCCAACATGGCGGCGACGCGAAGTATAAATATTCACATGGACGTTTCTCGCAATTTAACCATCCGAGTGCAGTGAAACTTGGTACAGTAAATCCTTATACGAATGTTAATCCACTGGCATCTAATTTATTTCAATAGTTTCCATAACCACAAGATGGCAGCTGTGCGAAATTTTAAAATCTCCTTGTTACTTCTTGTGTCCTAATCATGCGATTGAAGTTTGAATGCTACAGGTACACAATAATCTTCATGTAACAGTACATAACTCTAGGACCTAAATATATATAAAATCCAACATGGCGACCATCCGAAATATTTAGTCGGTAATCAATATCTACGAATCTATTGCAGCAATCAAACTGAAGTTTTGTATGTTGATAGTGTCAGTTAATATAAGTAGGATATATGAAAATAGGCTGTATATTTCTTCACGGAACTAGTTGTTACTATTATTTGTTTAAGATGTTGTTCACTCTCTTCAACTATGGCAATATCATCTGCACTCTAATCATATTTATTTGTTCACCTTGTATCCTTATTCCTAAATTCAAATCCTCTGGAACCTTATTCAATGCATCCTGGATGTAGGCATTAAAAAGCGTGGGAGACAAAGCACAGCCTTGTCTAACTCCTTTCCCTATTGATGCTTCCTCTTGTTCATTTCCAATTTTAATTACTGCAATTTCATTTATGTACAAATTCCAGATTATTCTTCTATCTCTATATGAGACTCCTATTTTTAGCCTACTTTCGAGTTTTGCAAAAAATGAAAGTAGACTTATGAGATCACTACAGGGCGAAAAAAGTGTGTCTGTCTGTGTGTGTGTATGTGTGTGTGTGAGTCTGTGTGTGTGTGTGTGTGTGTGAGTGTGTATACTCTGAATGTCTGTCCCCCCCCCCTATCAATTCGAACACGGTGAGCGCAAATTGAACGAAATTTGGTACAAAGGTAGCACTAGCAAAGGACACCTCAGTGTCATGTTTTATATCGCCGCCATCTTCAGGGAAACGTAATGGCGGCCACACAAATGTTCAAAGCTTAAATCAAATTACGACTAATTTAATCATCCGATCTCTACCAAATTTTGCAACAACATACCTTTATGGGGGCAGCATTTTTTTGACCAAACTAATAGGTCATCAACCTAATAGTTTGCGGATGGCGGCCATCTTTGTGTGAAAATCGATTCCCCCTATTAATTCGAACACGGTGAAACCGAATGGAACGAAATTTGGTACAGAGGTAGCACTAGCAAAGGCCACCTGAGCGTCATGTTTTATATCACCGCCATCTTGACGGAAACGTATTCGCGGCCACCCAAATGTTAAAGGCTAAAATGTAATTACGACCAACCTAATAATCTAGTCTCTACCAAATTTTGCAACAACAAATCTTTATGTGGGAAGCATATTCTGACCAAACTGCTAGATCATCAGCCCAATAGTTTGAAGATGGTGGCCAAGTATGTGTGCTAATCGATTCCCCCTATCAATTCAAACACGGTGAAACCGAATTGAACGAAATTTGGAACAGAGGTAGCACTAGCAAAAAGCACCTCAGTGTCATGTTTTATATCGCCGCCATCTTGACGGAAACGGAATGACGGCCACCCAAATGTTAAAAGCTTAAATCAAATTTCGACCATCCTAATAATTTCATCTCTACCGGATTTTGCAACAACATGCCTTTTTGTGGAAAGCATCTTATGACTGACTACAAGGTCATCAGCCCAATAGTTTGCAAATAGCGGCCATGTATGTGTGCAAATCCATTCCCCGGATCAATTCAAACACTGTGAAACCGAATTGAATGATTTTTTTTACAGAGGTAGCACTAGCAAAGGGCACCTCATATTCATGTTTAATATCCCTATAGCACGTTGTATTTCAACAAGCTACTACAACCAACATTCAATTATACTCCTTGAAAAGGACAAAGAGTTATAACAATACCCATGCATTTAGGAGAAAGTAGGCTATATGTTCTTTACTGAACATCTTGTTTTTTTTAGAATTTCAAACATTTTTATCCAAGGTACATTATCAAAATCCTTATCAATATCCACAAAGCATAAATAAGTTCTTTGGTCTTTTTACAATCTTTTTTCAAGTAAATGTCTCAATGCAAATATAGCTTCTCTAGTACCCTTACCTTTAACAAACCCAAATTGGTCTTCAGTCAGAAATTCTTCATGCATGTACGACTAAACTGATAGTGCGATATTGTTCACAATGCTTTGCTGCCATTTTGGTATAGGGATCATTATACTTTTTTCAAAATCAGCCAGTATTTTTCCGTCCATGTAGATGTTTTGTACAAGTTGGAGCAATCTCTCCTTCATACGAGGTCCGCTTTTCTTGAGGAGTTCAGCTTTGAGATTATCAATGCCTGGCGTCTTATTATCCTTCAGTCTTCGTAGAGCTAATTCAAATTTCTCTCTCAGTACTTGGAAGCCTAAATTATCTTCTGTTACTTCATCTTCTTCCTCAAGAACTTCAATTTTCTGTAAATGTGCACCTTCGTATAGGGTTTCAATGTAATTTTTCTACCTTTTTGCAATATCGCTATGATCATCGAGAATTACTCCCTCTGCATTACTTATGGCATTACTCTTGTTACATCTCTTACCAAAGAAAATCTTTACCATCTGATATGCAGAATCTACATGTCCTTTAGTAGTTTTTTCTTCTATGACTGTGCATATACCCTCGTAATAATTTTCTCTTGCTATTTTTGCTTTTCTGTTTATAGCATTTCGCAATCTTCTATATTCTTCTTTGTCTTCCAATCTTGTTGAGCTCTTGAGTAACCGTCTTTTATCTATCATATCTAGAATTTCTTTAGTGATCCATTCCTTTCTAGGAGGTATTTCTCTTCTCCCCAAAATTTCATCAGCTGCCTCCGTCAGATCTTTTTTAATTTGAGTCCATGAATATTCTATAGTATTCCCTATTTCTGTGTTAGTTAACTCATCAGTTTTCTGCTGGTATGCCTCAGCAATATTCTCATCTTTCAATTTACTTATTAGTCAAGATTTGTTATTTCTTTTCTGTATTCTTTTAAATTTCAGCCTGCTCTTCATCATAAAGAGATTATGATCTGTTTCCACATCAGCACCCGGATAGCTTCTGCTATCTTTGACTTGATTCATAAATCTTTTCTTAACTATTATATAATCAATTTGATATCTATTGATATCACCTGGTGCTTTCCAAGTGTACCGTCTTCTTTTATGATGATTAAACCATGTATTGGTGATTACAAGTTCATATTTAGCACAAAATTCTAATAGCCTTTCGCCTCTTCCATTCCTCATCCCCAATCCATATTTTCCTACTATGTTATCTTCCGCTACTTCTCCGACTACAGAATTCATGTCACCTAGTATGATAAGGTTTTCCTCACCCTTTACTCTACTAATAGCTTTTTCTATTTCTTCAAACATGTGATCTATTTCCTGGTCGTCATGACCAGTTGTTGGCATGTAAACTTGTACTATTATTGTGTCACTTGGTTCTGTATCTAGTCTAACCTTTATTAATGTTTCACTGAATTGGACATATCCTTTCACTCTTATGCCCATTTCTTTATTTAGGACTATTCCTACTCCAGCTTGACCTGGTTTGTCAGATGATGTTCCTGAATGAATTATTCTGATATCGCCACTCCAAATGTCTCCTGCGTCTGGCCACCTCACCTCTGATACTCCAAAAATGTCAATCTTCATTCTTTTCATTTCTTGTTTCAAATCTTCCAATTTTCCACATTTCATCATCGATTGCACATTCCATGTTGCTATTCTTTTCTCTCTTCCACTATATTTCCCACGTTTCATCTCTTCAGTTGTCCTCGCCCGGAGATCCGAATGGAGGACTATTCCGGAATAATTTACTAAAGAGCCTTCCATCTTACTGCCGATTCTTGGGAAATCATAATAGATCATTAATGGAGTAGTTTCCCGTTGCTTTCTCCATTCTATGCCGTTGACCAGCACTTTAGTGGTTCATCCGCCTTCAGAGGTAGTTTCCTACCTCTAGGGCAAAAGAGTGCCCTGTTTCATTACTCGCTCATCCGCTCTTCTTATCCCGGGAGAAACTCGGTCCCTGTATTCGTCAGCCGCTTGAATATGACAAATGTATATTCAAACGTTGCCCCCTCGCTACCGCGGGGAGGTGAATATCAGGAATTTCCTATATGCAGTAAAATAACTATCAAAAAATATAATATATACAAAAATTGGCAGAATATAAAATGTAGGGATCAACAACTACTACATAGGTGCATTTAATATGCTATGCGTGCGTTGTTTCCTTTGGAAAGATCTTAAGGTAATGTAACATTTTATAGCTGGAACTACATGTACACAGATTTAATAGCCAAAGAGTAAAAGATCTAATGATCACTTGACGATCGAAAATGACCATCCAAATATGCAGTATTTATTAATATCATCCAATTTTTTATGTAAAACATCTTTCCACTTGGTTGCTGGATATTTTTGTGGGAGTGATTTTGAAAAATGGGATGGAAGTGGTTTGGACGGGAGTGTGTAAGACGCACTGCTAGCTGGATGGCATCTCTCCTGGCTGCTAAAACAGTGGCAGTGGTAAGAGGAATCAATGAGCGCGCGGTGTTGGAGATTGGTACCATGACGCACTGCCGGCCATGTGGAATGTATATCACATATGGGCTGTGTTTCTATCTCCCAAAATTTTAATAATGGCACCCCGTCGTGTTCGTTAAAACGCCATTTTGTTCGCTGCCACGGCCTAGGTTGGGGGCTTAACGAAGAGGAGTGAATCAAAACTATCTAAAATTTTTCCGAGCATGGTCTCCAAATCAATACGTCCCTGATTGGCTGAGCACTTATTTGGGTCCTTCCCGCCACACATCCGCAATCAATTCCGCCATTAACCTCATTTTAACATAACCTAATTTACTTAAATTACAAATATTAATGTTGGTGAAGGGTGGGTGACTTGTGGATTAGATAAGCCATTTTTAGTGTTGCGTTCTATAGATTTGTGGGTGGCATTGTGGTTTTTTGGCAATCTCGTTATCTCGTAGACATTAAGATAAATAGTTATATTTCGGGGGCATATCGCTCAGTAGCGGTTTATCACAACTATTACGAATAGCTGTACTTTATTAAGATTTTCCTGCACCTTCGCGAAATAGTGGCGGGGGGTTGAGATTATTTTTGACTACCATTATGGGGTTTTAATAGTTTTTCATAGAGCAATTTTGTTGTCTTGTAGGCATGATTGATTTGACATGTTAAGTCTGCATGTAGCCTACTGTTTTTTCTGGTTTTTGGAATAATGCTCATTACCATTAAGTGCAACCGTGTTGACCAACTGAAAGACATTGAATATTTCGTTTACTAAGGCAGCACTGAAATATGGGTTCCAACACGATATGGACTTGGAACTTATGTTCGCTTAACAAAATAATGATACATCAACAAGTCATCCTTGTAATCTCTGCAAATAATAAAAACATTTCCCATCCAATATAGGCTTATTCATGTTGAACGGTAGAAAGTTATCAAACTTCATTAAGGCAACACTGAAAAATGTTGATTTTGATCTAGCCTATTTACTTGGAGTCATCTGCATCAATGTCCCCAGAGGTTCAGTTTTTTTAATTCTCCCTTTCCTATGGTCAAATAACACATGGATGTTCCCTATTTTTCTTAAGGGGATTCAATGATCTTATGCTGAACTAATTAAGAATAGGGCATGTATCCCAACCTCTTAAAATATGAAGTTATCAGGATAAAAAATAATGTCCATAGTCATCAGAAACTTGAGAACACAGATCAGGAGAATGTTGATCGACCATGGATGCAAGACCAGAAAGTCTTAAAGAGGAGTGTTTCATTTAGAGGCTTGGAACATCATGGTCAAGACCCCTGTACTTGGGTGTGTGCTCAATTTGTTTGAAAACCAGTTGACAGATCATAAGTTAATCTGTGGCTGGAATCCACTCCGTCCTATGCTAAGCTGTGAGTACTGGGCACCATTAGTGTTCTGTGACTACTGTATCAATTTCTGAAAGTTGTGTCATAGGCCTATGCATAGACAAGTCGCTGAGAATGTTCTCTGAATGGTGAATACCAGTAGGCTACCCTACTTAGCTGCCTTCTTCACTAGCATTTCCAAGCACCTGGTTAGTTGGTAAAATGAAATAGAAAAATCACTTGAATGATTCAAGTTGTCCTTGATTGCCCTCGTGGGACAGTGTACCCCAATCCAGATCTTAGTTCAGAATTAGTTTCCTCGACGGAGTTGGAGAAAGTCACAATACCTATGGTACTACTAGACCTAGTACGGTATATGTAGATGGAAGCAATTTGAGACCAACCACTAGGTAGCTTATGTCCCATTAGTTGGGAGTGTTAGGGAATGGGAGATTGGTTCAACATGTCAGCCTATGTTGTTGTATATTTCATTAATATATGGGATCTAAAAGTGTATCATAGGAATATTAAAGCAAGCCATAATATATTATCAGTTGGTCAATTGGATACAACAATTCAAAGAAACATTCTGTTAATAATTAGGAAGTGTCGTAGGCAACCAGAGAAGCGACACAAGAAAAACACCTGAGTCTTCCAGGCAGTTGTCATCAACTGTCTTTCACATAGAGAAGAATGACTAAAATAGTTCCTCATGAAAAAATAATTGGTCAATGGCTTGAAAGACAGTAGTAAGGACTTACATGCTGTCAGTAAAAGTGGAGTTAAGAAAGATGTCTGGAATATTTAAATCAGTAGTTGATAGCCAGGATTTTAAAATTACCGTGGTTAATTGCACCATAATATGATTAGTAGCCTATGTGCAAGATTTTAAATGGTAGGTTTTTCTGTGAACCAAAAATCAGCTCTTAACATGGATTATGTTCAGGTTAGGCCTACAAGTTATTGGGAGGGAGGTTAATTCTACATCCCTGTTGCACATAAAATGAGCTTCTGATTAGAGCTCTGTGGGAATGTTTAAATGGATTGATGATACAGGGTTTATCAAGCCACTTTCTAAGCATCTTTTAAAAACATTTTAGCAATTCATAAATTACTGTCATCATTGCTAATGCTGTAATCTGTCATGTTTATGCAGCATGAGGAATTAGGAAACATTGGTAGGATTGGTATATTGAGTGGAGATATAGTAGGATAAAATGCAACTGTGTCATGGAAACCTAAGATATATTTTTATTTCTCAACTTTTTTTTCTGTAGACTCCAACACAGCCCACCACCAGGGAAAAAAAAGTGTTGATGATGTTTAATGAGAGCAAATCTTGAAACACTGTGATTTAAGTGGTTGGTATCAAAAGCTGTATAGGAAAAATGAAAAAGTGAAGTCACGCCCAAGTTTATGAAGCCTTGCCAGACTCAGCTGAAATTATCTTCGATGCAAATCAAGTCTCAATAGTTAAAACTTTAGGACGACCTTTGACATGAGCACTATAATAGGCCTACATTTAGGATCGACATAGCCTGCAGTAGGTCTTATGCTACTGTATGCACCTGGGCTTGTAAAAAAAACTCAGCCTGCAGGCTAATAAGGTAGTATATTACTATAAATCTATCTCAAGCAAATCCAAGAAGTTACCAGACTGAGATACTACATATCGATATTTTAAAAAAAAGGTGGCGGTGCAAACGGCACTTTTAATCCTTGCTTCATTAGTTAAACCATAATATTTGTACATAAATACAGTAAGGACTTCACATTACAAACGGCCCCTTAAATTATATGCCTTATTAGGCATAACCTACAAATTACATGTCATGAAATTGGTAAATATAAGCAGACAGCAACATCAATATGCAATCTATCTATCTATATATATAAAGCACAAAGTTTGTCTGTCTGTCTGTCTGTCTGTCTGTCTGTTATGTATACAAATCTACACCGTTTCACCGATCTGAACCAAAATTTGTATACTTACCCTTTGGAACCCTGCGGGTAACCCTGTCAACATTAAATTTCGGACAGACCACCCCATGCCCTGCATTTAGGCCCTTTTGCACAAATCTACACCGTTTCACCGATCTAAACCAAAAGTTGTATATTTAACCTTTGGAACCCTGCGAGTAACACTGTCCACTTGAAATTTCGGACAGACCACCCCATTCCCTGCATTTAGGCCCTTTGGTCCAAATCCACACCGTTACACCGATCTCAACCAAAATATGTATATTTACCCTTTGGAACACTGCGAGTAACACTGACCACTTAAAATTTCGGACAGACCACCCCATTCCCTGCATTTAGGCCCTTTGGTCCAAATCTACACCGTTTCACCGATCAGAACCAAAATTCGTATTCTTACCCTTTGGTGCCCTGCGAGTAACACTGTCTGCTTGAAATTGCGGACAGACCACTCCATTCCCTGCATTTAGGCCCTTTGGCCCAAATCTACACCGTTTCACCGATCTCAACCAAAATTTGTATATTTACCCTATGGAACACTGCGACTAACACTGTCTGCTTGAAATTTCGGACAGACCACGCCATTCCCTGCATTTAGGCCCTTTTTGCACAAATCTACACCGTTTCACCGATCTGAACCAAAATGTGTATACTTACACTTTGGAACCCTGCGAGTAACACTGTCTGCTTGAAATTGCGGACAGACCACTCCATTCCTTGCATTTAGGCCCTTTGGCCCAAATCTACACCGTTCCACCGATCTCAACCAAAATTTGTATATTTACCCTTTGGAACACTGCGACTAACACTGTCTGCTTGAAATTGCGGAGAGGCTACTCCATCCCCTGCATTTAGGCCCTTTGGCACAAATCTACACCGTTTCACCGATCTCAACCAAAATTTGTATATTTACCCTATGGAACACTGCGACTAACACTGTCTGCTTGAAATTTCGGACAGACCACGCCATTCCCTGCATTTAGGCCCTTTTTTCACAAATCTACACCGTTTCACCGATCTGAACCAAAATGTGTATACTTACACTTTGGAACCCTGCGAGTAACACTGTCTGCTTGAAATTGCGGACAGACCACTCCATTCCCTGCATTTAGGCCCTTTGGCCCAAATCTACACCGTTCCACCGATCTCAACCAAAATTTTTATATTTACCCTTTGGAACACAGCGACTAACACTGTCTGCTTGAAATTGCGGAGAGGCTACTCCATCCCCTGCATTTAGGCCCTTTGGCACAAATCTACACCGTTTCACCGATCTCAACCAAACTTTGTATACTTACCCTTTGGAACCCTGCGAGTAACACTGTCCACTTAAAATTTCGGACAGACCACCCCATTCCCTGCATTTAGGCACTTTGGCACAAATCTACACCGTTTCACCGATCAGAACCAATATTCGGAAACTTACCCTTTGGTACCCAGCGAGTAACACTGTCTGCTTGAAATTGCGGACAGACCACTCCATTCCCTGCATTTAGGCCCTTTGTCCCAAATCTACACCGTTTCACCGATCTCAACCAAAATTTGTATATTCAACCTTTGGAACACTGCGACTAACACTGTCTGCTTGAAATTGCGGCGAGGCCACTCCATCCCTTGCATTTAGGCTGTTTGGCTCAAATCTACACCGTTTCACCGATCTGACCCCAATTGTATATACTTACCCGTAGAACCCGACAAGTAACACTGTTCACTTTAAATTTCGGACAGACCACACTATTCTCTGCTTTTTGGCCCTTTGACAGAAAACTACACCGTTTCACCGATCTCAACCAGATTTTACATAATTACCCTATGGAACTCGACGAGTAACACTGTCCACTCGAAATTTCGGACAGGCCACTCCATTTCCCGCATTAAGGCCCTTTGGTACAAATCTACATCGTTCACCGATCGAAAACAAAGTGAGTATACTTACCCTTTGGAACCCGATGCGTAACACTGTCCACTTGAAATTTCTGACATACCACTCCATTCCCTGCATGTAGCTCAGGAATTCCTCGGGGTTGCCAGCTTCCTAACTCACCAGTCATGAGCCCTTGAGGGTGTACCAGAAGTACCCTCTTTGAGGGCCTTGAGCAGAAGACAGGAGATATTATGAAAAGGAAGAGAAGGCAGACCCCTCGAAGAATGAGGGTATCAGGAAAGATGAGACAAAGCCAGTTAAGGCGGGAAATTGAAAGACTCCCTAGCCCTCGGATACCCTAATACAGTCCGGGTCGGAAGAGAACAAGAGTTGACCAAGGGAGGCCGACAGGAAAGAGAACTGAAATGAGCCCGGCACCAGGAAGTAGAAGCGATGCCAGACTCAGCTGGTGTTCCGTGGTCGCCAACCCACGTACCACAAGTTGAGAGACCCTGGGGGGGGGGTCAGTTGTGAGAATAGCTTGCTGATTCATCGCGAGGTGACTTGAGAGTACTTTCCAGAGCCCGCCGTGTTATCTCCTGCTGTCTATGCTGATGCCAGCACAGGGCCGTTGCGAAACAGTGAGTGATTCCCGGTCAATCTGTATAGGACGGGGAACCCCGAACGTGTGTCATCATATTTCGTCATCATCTGCGATCATCTCAGGTTCGTGCAGCTTGGACCTATATTCTTTGTCTTTGCCGAGCAGTACGCTCTTTCACTAGACCCATCCAGTACAGACCTAAGCCAGAAAATAAGGTTGAGACTTTGGAAGACATCGAAGCTAGACACCTGAATTACCTGTATCAGTTTTAAAATAACACCATGTTCGTTTAGTAGTCATTTTTTCATTACCTTATTATTATCATCATAAGTGCAAATGACGTAGATGTTACGCGCATCACACCAATAATCACCGCCGCATAAAGTCTTTCTCGACTCTGATTTTTAAAATATTTATTTTTGGTTGGTTGGTTGGTTCTTAAGTTTAGGGGCTGCAACAACGCGGTCATGTAGCCCCGTGTACTTTGGGTGTGTGTAGAATCTGTCTGATAACCGGTGTTAATTGTGATGACTGTATTAGTGTGTGTTATCTGTTTTTTAATTTAAGTACAAACTGCAACTTAGAATTCTTCAAATAGTTCGTACTTTTGCCGCCAAGCGCCACCGTTAACGACTACTAGGCCAAGTTCGGAACTTAGCTACTAGACGCCACTGCAGTCGGCTCTTGGCAACGGACGTAGACATCTATGAGCGTTGTTTACCTATCCAATTTTGCTTCACACAGGTGTAATTAGTGGAAGGTTCTTTAACATGCCATAAATCTGACATGGGACCGCCGGCTTTACTTCCCCTCCGAAGAAAGGCATACTGAGGGATTTTTAACGCTCTTAAAAAATCCGACGGCTTCGGCCTGGTTTGAATCCGCTATCTTGGGCATAGAAGCTCAGCATGCTACCAAATACGCCACCGAAGCCGCCATATAGTTATTTTTATTACTGTACATTGTGTACATTATACGTTGAAGTGTCAATTCAATACAGGTAGTAGTTTCCCTTATCATCCTCATCATAAGAGCAAATGACCTACAGTAGATGTTACGCCCATTACACCATTAATCACCACACACAATAAGTCTTCCTCCCTGTGAATTTTGAAATATGTATTTCTATTACGGTAGTTTGTAAGTTTGACGTGTCAATTCAACAGTAGTTTTTATTATCATCCTTATCAAAAGGGCAAATGACCTAGATATTACTCCCTCATTGTCTTTGGGGGCAAATGACTTAGATTTTAAGTCCATTATACACACATCAAAAAAAGTTTTGCATCACCTCGGTTCCAAGAGTTCCGGAACCGTTAAATACAAAGGGAATAGAGATCAACACAAACAACATTTCAGCTCGTTTTATTGCTCATGAGACCCACACATTGCATGTTGTACCATCATACAGCTAGACTTTCAGCATTTGTGGTCCAGATTGCAGTACACACCACTACCTCTAATACCCAGTAGCACGTCCTCTTGCATTGATGCATGCCTGTATTCGCCGTGGCATACTATCCGCAAGTTCATCAAGACACTGTTGGTCCAAATTGTCCCACTCCTCAACGACAATTCGGCGTAAATCTCTCAGAGTGGTTGGTGGGTCAAGACGTCCATAAACAGCCCTTTTCAACATATCCCAGGCATGTTCGATAGGGTTCATGTCTGGTGAACATGCTGGCCACTGTAGTCGAGCGATGTCGTTATCTTGAAGGAACGCATTCACAAGATGTGCACGATGAGGTCGAGAATTGTCGTCCATGAAGACAAATGCCTCTCCAATATTCTGCCGATATGGTTGCACTATGGGTCGGAGGATGTCATTCAGGTATCGTAAAGCCGTTTCGGAGCCTTCCATGACCACCAGTGGCGTACGTCGGCCCCACATAATGCCACCCCAAAACATCAGGGAACCACCACCTTGCTGCACTCGCTGGACAGTGTGTCTAAGACGTTCAGCCTGACCAGGGTGCCTCCAAACACGTCTCCGACGATTGTCTGGTTGAAGGCATATGCGACACTCATCGGTGAAGAGAACGTGATGCCAATTCCGTGGGGTCCATTCAGCATGTTGTTGGGCCCATCTGTACCGCGCTGCATGGTGTCGGGGTTGCAAAGCTGGACCTCGCCATGGACGTCGGGAGTGAAGTTGCGCATCATGCAGCCTATTGCGCACAGTTTGAGTTGAAACACGACGTCCTGTGGCTGAACGAAACGCATTATTCAACATGGTGGCATTGCTGTCAGGGTTCCTCCGAGCGGCAATCCGTAAGTAGTGGTCATCCACTACAGTAGTAGCCCTTGGGCGGCCTGAGCGAGGCCTGTCATCGACAGTTCCTGTATCTCTGTACCTCCTCCATGTCCGAACAACATCGCTTTGGTTCACTCTGAGACGCCTGGAAACTTCCCTTGTTGAGAGCCCTTCTTGACACAAAGTAACAATGCGGACGCGATCGAACTGCGGTATTGACCTTCTAGGCATGGTAGAACTACAGACAACATGAGCAGCGTACCTTCGTCCTGGTGGAATGACTGGAACTGATCGGCTGTCGTACCCCCTCCGTCTAATAGGCCCTGCTCATGCATGGTTGTTTACATCTTTGAGCAGTTTTAGTGACATCTATGAACAGTCAAAGGGACTGTATCTTGGATACAATATACACAGTCAACGTCTATATGCCGGAGATCTGGGAACCGAGGTGATGCAAAACTTTTTTTGATGTGTGTATTTCTAAGGAGACCTTAAAACATTATCATCATTCCACCGGGCGAAGCCGGGTACTACTGCTAGTGGTCTATAATGTAGTTTTATAGTGCACAAAAGGTTATTGTACTGAATGTATTTCGAAGTGATGAATAAAACTGGTGGAAACGGCAGACAATTGATTTACATCCAAAGTAGTAGAAACATTCAATTGATTGGCAAGAGTGTTGATTTGTACTTTTATTTTCACAAATTTTGATGAACAGTGTCACGCTTCAATTTAAATATAAACGTACATACAATTCCTCATCAATAAGTGATTTGCACTTCATACTGTCATGAACTGGAATAGATTTCTGGCAATTTAATTGATGTAGAAATCTATTCCTCTCGCCGCCATGTAGGTGATAATTGTAAACAAACCCGCGGGCAGCCAATGTCTGGTAATAATTGCCAGCCAATAACAAGCCAGGATGACGCGGATCATAATCGCGTTTCACTCTCATTGCGTTTTAACTTGAGGTGAGGAATCAGCTGTTCGTTAACGCCACGGGGTGCCATTATAAAAATTTTGGGAGATAGAAACACACCCATGGATTACTTCAAGGTTTGGAGGCGCCATTAAGAATATTCCTACAGTAAATCATCTTCAAGTTGTCGTTCTTTGGTGTAAAAATATTCATTATAACATATTTGCTGAAAACAATTATAATTTATTAAGAATCTCTTTTCCAATCTCTGGATAAAAGTGATGGTTACTCCGTGAGTAACCTTGAACAACACTTTCATACTGAACAGTAAACGCTCATGAGAACTCAGGTGTCAACTGATTGAAACTAAAACCACATTTTCAAAATCTTCGTATCAGTATTTAAATGATGATATGCTTTAATAATGAAACATTGTAACTAGTCGGCAAAGCGGGTATTTTTTTATACGGGAACTGGGCTGGCCTTTCATAGGAATTCCCTTTACTGTTAAGTAGGTGTGTTCATAACTAATTTAAAACTCAATTCCACGCAGGAACATTATAGAAAAAAAAAGCAAAATATTAATGAAGCATAAAAAATTACTTCCATATTATTACCGGCACGTGAAAATAAGTAAATTTCTTGTACTCTAAATATATGTGGTTGTAATGGCTGCGCGGCTAGCCCATTGGTCTGCGTGTCATGAGGTCTCGGGTTCGAGCCCCCAGTTCCGGGAAATGTTTTTGCTACCGGATTATCGATTTAAACGATATCTATCATAACATTATGCGTTATTTTAACAGGATCTACATGAGATTACGATTTATCTAATTTTAATTACAATAGTTTGCACCAAGCAGGAGTTGGGAAATTTGATTGTATTGAACATTATTTCTAGTAGTCTATAGATAGGCTAGAGGCTATGGTTTCATTCCTCCCCTTAATTTACAATATAATATGTGATGTTTGTTCAAACAAGTGTGACAGTAGCATATCTCCAATTCAATCTATACATTCATCATAGTACGAGTATGAAAACGGAACGTAAATTAACATTTTAAGGATGTCCAAGCTGTGTTGTATACGAGGAGGATAACATGTCAGATGACTTCACATACATTTCATCACAATTGCATAGTAGGATAACATGTTACACATTATATGCGACTACTGTAAGGCTCGTATCTTTTTTTTTTTTTTTTTTTTTTTTCAGGATTAGCAAAACACCCTTTATAATTGGGTACTATTATGTTGACAGACTGAAAAATATTAAATTTTGACTACCATACAGAACATTTTAAAACGAGTAGGATTTATCAACCAATTATTAGTCTATTTTCATTTATGAAAAAATAGGCTTATGAGATCATCTTTTGTCCGTGGTCTGTCTGTGTGTATGTGCGTATGTGTGTGATTCGTGTGTGTGTCCCACCGTAATAAAATCTAAACGGCCAGAGAGATTTCAACGAAACTCGGTAAGTTCATAGCACTATACGGAACGACTCCGACCGTGCCCTTCAAATTTTGTTACGTCTCACCAATCCAACATGGCGGCTGTCCGAAATAGTTCACCATCATTCAATATCACTGAAACTATTGCCGATATCACTCTGGAATTGTGTACGGTTATAAAGGGAACTACTAGAAGTTCACCTTTGTGACCTTTGAAAACCTGGTTACTACAAAACCAACATGGCGGCAAAGCGAATTTGAAAGTTTTAAATAGACTTTTCTCGTGATTTAATGATCCAAACGCAATTAAACTTGGCACATCAAGTGTTAATACCCATTGTAATGCATTGGTAACTAATTTAGTTCAATTGTTTACATAACCTGTGCTGTGCGAATTTCAAAATTTAGTTTTTATTTCTTGTGTCGTATTCATGCGATCGAATTGAAAGTTTGAATAATGAACCTACGCAATAAGTTTCCTTTATTGGTATATGCCTCTACGGCCTATACATATAACAATCCAACATGGCGACCATCCGAAATATTTAGACATTTCTCAATATCTACGAATCTATTACAGCAATCAAACTGAATTTTGTAATGTTCATAAGGGGTATGAACGTAAGTTCACCTATAGGAGTTTCAATAACCTGGTGATCACAAATCCAACATGATGGCGACGCGAAGTATAAATATTCGCATGGACGTTTCTCGCAATTTAACCATCCGAGTGCAGTGGAACTTGGTACAGTAAATCCTTATACAAATGTTAATCCAGTGGCATCTAATGTATTTCAATTGTTTCCATAACCACAAGATGGCAGCTGTGCGTAATTTTAAATTGTCGTTTTTACTTCTTGTGTCCCAATCCTGCGATTGAAGTTTGAATACTACACGTACACAATAATCATCATATAACAGTACATAACTCTAAGACCTACATATACACACATCAAAAAAAGTTTTGCATCACCTCGGTTCCCAGATCTCCGGCATATAGACGTCGACTGTGTATATTGTATCCAAGATACAGTCCCTTTGACTGTTCATAGATGTCACTAAAACTGCTCAAAGATGTAAACAACCATGCATGAGCAGGGCCTATTAGACGGAGGGGGTACGGCAGCCGATCAGTTCCAGTCATTCCACCAGGACGAAGGTACGCTGCTCATGTTGTCTGTAGTTCTACCATGCCTAGAAGGTCAATACCGCAGTTCGATCGCGTCCGCATTGTTACTTTGTGTCAAGAAGGGCTCTCAACAAGGGAAGTTTCCAGGCGTCTCAGAGTGAACCAAAGCGATGTTGTTCGGACATGGAGGAGGTACAGAGATACAGGAACTGTCGATGACAGGCCTCGCTCAGGCCGCCCAAGGGCTACTACTGTAGTGGATGACCGCTACTTACGGATTGCCGCTCGGAGGAACCCTGACAGCAATGCCACCATGTTGAATAATGCGTTTCGTTCAGCCACAGGACGTCGTGTTTCAACTCAAACTGTGCGCAATAGGCTGCATGATGCGCAACTTCACTCCCGACGTCCATGGCGAGGTCCAGCTTTGCAACCCCGACACCATGCAGCGCGGTACAGATGGGCCCAACAACATGCTGAATGGACCCCACGGAATTGGCATCACGTTCTCTTCACCGATGAGTGTCGCATATGCCTTCAACCAGACAATCGTCGGAGACGTGTTTGGAGGCACCCTGGTCAGGCTGAACGTCTTAGACACACTGTCCAGCGAGTGCAGCAAGGTGGTGGTTCCCTGATGTTTTGGGGTGACATTATGTGGGGCCGACGTACGCCACTGGTGGTCATGGAAGACTCCGAAACGGCTTTACGGTACCTGAATGACATCCTCCGACCCATAGTGCAACCATATCGGCAGAATATTGGAGAGGCATTTGTCTTCATGGACGACAATTCTCGACCTCATCGTGCACATCTTGTGAATGCGTTCCTTCAAGATAACGACATCGCTCGACTACAGTGGCCAGCATGTTCGCCAGACATGAACCCTATCGAACATGCCTGGGATATGTTGAAAAGGGCTGTTTATGGACGTCTTGACCCACCAACCACTCTGAGAGATTTACGCCGAATTGTCGTTGAGGAGTGGGACAATTTGGACCAACAGTGTCTTGATGAACTTGTGGATAGTATGCCACGGCGAATACAGGCATGCATCAATGCAAGAGGACGTGCTACTGGGTATTAGAGGTAGTGGTGTGTACTGCAATCTGGACCACAAATGCTGAAAGTCTAGCTGTATGATGGTACAACATGCAATGTGTGGGTCTCATGAGCAATAAAACGAGCTGAAATGTTGTTTGTGTTGATCTCTATTCCCTTTGTATTTAACGGTTCCGGAACTCTTGGAACTGAGGTGATGCAAAACTTTTTTTGATGTGTGTATAAAAATCCAACAAGGCGACCATCCGCAATATTTAGTCGGTTCTCAATATCTACGAATTTATTACAGCAATCAAACTGAACTTTTGTATGTTGATAGTGGCAATTAACATAAGTAGGATATTTGAAAATAGGCTTTAGTTCTTCACGGAACTACTTGTTTTTAAATTCCGTTAGTTTATTCCAGTACTGAAAGTGTGTTAATCGTTAGTACTTTCCTTGTGTATAAGTCTGAAAATCCTTTGAATCGCTAACTTCTACTATAGTAAGCTATTGAAGTGATTGCGTTATAAAGTATTTCCAGTGTAACCTATACAAACTGTTTGGTGCAACTCTTCCGTCGGTCTACACACATTTGTCCAATGACTGGAAGGAGGTACAATATACATAATATAACTTCATAAGTATTAATAAATTCACCTGAAAAAAAAAATGTTCACTATTCTCCCGTTTTTAGCCTATTTTCATTTATGACAAATTAGGCTTATGAGATCACCTTTTGTCCCCGTGTGTGTGCATATGTGTGTGTGAGCCCCCCTAATAAAATATAAACGGCTGGGGGTATTTCAATGAAACTCGGTGAGGTCATAGCACCATTTTGGCCGACCCCGACTCTGCACTTCAAATTTTATTACGTCTCACCAATCCATCATGGCGGCTGTGCGAAACATTTCACTGGCATTCCGTATCTCCGACACTATTACTCATATCCCCCTGAAATGTCGTACGGTGATAAACGACGCTACTAGACGTTCACCAATGTGACTTTCAAACACCTGTTAACTACAAAATGAACACGGCTGCCATACGAAGATAAAACTTTCAAATACACTTTTCTCGCGATTTAACCTTTCGAACGCAATGAAACGTGGTTCAGCAAGTTTTTACACATTGTAATGCATTGGCATCTAATTTAGTTCAATTGTTTACTTAACCTTAAGTCGGTGACTGTGCAAAATATTTCACCGGCATTCTATATCTCCAACACTATTAGTGATATCACCCTGAAATTGTGTACGGTCATACAGGGCACTACTACACGTTCATCGATGTAGTATCTTCATAACCTGAACAAATATTTCAGCACATGGCGGCTTAAACCTAATTTGAACACAACTGAAGTAAGCTGCTTCCATTTAGATAACGAAAAAGCCAACTACGTGCCTCAGGTCCAATTCAAAGGCCAACAATTCAAGTATAACCCCTATTCAATGTATCTGGGCGTCACAACGGTTCGAACGCTTTCATACAAGCAACAACTCTCTAACACTGCAGCCAAGATAAAAACAAGGAACAACATACTACACAAGCTCAGTGGAACAGGCTGGGGAGCAAACTCGACAGTACGGTGGACATCAGCTCTTGCCTTGGTCTCCCCAGTTGCGGAATAGTGCTGTCCTGTGTGGCTTAACAGTGCACAAACTACAAACGTTGATACCCAACTGAATTACACCATGACGACAATATCTGGCACCATCAAATCAACACCTCTAAAATGGCTAACCGTTTTATCCAACATCCATCTCCCTCACATACGAAGAAAACTGGCTCTTGTAGAGAATGGCAGAAGTGTCGTAGCAACCCTCAGCTGCCCTTATATCAGGACTGCAACCCTCAGAAACCGAAGAGATTAATGTCCAGAAACGCATTATGGAAGCTAGGTGAGAAGCTCCTGGAAACACACTTTGATGCTGATAAGATCTGGCATGAAGAATGGACCTCTTCAAATCCAGATCGTCTGGGTTTAATCCATCATCCATGTAGAGCTCCTCCTGGTTTCAATTTACCGAGAAGGGAATGGACATCTCTAAACAGAATCAGGACAAATCATGGCAGATGTAAATTCTGTCTTCACAAGTGGGGAAGAACTGTAGATCCATTCTGCGACTGTGATAATGTGCCCCAGACCATCCAGCACGTTGTTATGGACTGCCCGAAAAGAAGATACAATGGATCTGTTCAAGAACTACATAGTGCCTCTACAGAGGCAGTTTACTGGCTGAAACTTCTGGATATTAAATTTTGAAAGTTGACCAGTAAATAATTGGATGTATAAATGAATGGGTGAAAATCATACTGAAATTTTGTATGTTGATAGAGGCTATAAACATAAGTTTACTTAGGGGACTTTCAATAACCTGGTGAGCCCAAATACAACATGGCGGCGACGTGAATTATAAATATGGACAAGGACGTTTCTCGCGATTTAACCATCCGAGCGCAGTGAAATTTCGTACGGTAAATGCTTATACAAATTGTAATCCACTGACATCTAATTTATGTTTTTCAATTGGTTTAATAAACACAAGATGGCAGCTGTGCGAAATTAGAATTTCGTTTTTATTTCTTCTGTCCTAATCAAGCGATTGAAGTTTGAATACTACTCCTAAACAATAATCTTCATGTAATAGTACATAACTCTAAGACGTACATATATAAAAATGCAACATGGTGATCATCCGAAATATTTAGACGGTTCCCAATATCTACGAGTCTAGTTAGTTATTGTTGTTTTAAGGGGCGTAACTACTAGGTCATCTGCCCCTATATTTACGAGTCTATTACAGCAATCAAAGTGAAATTTTGTATGTTGATAGAGGCAATTAACATAAGTAGGATATATGAAAATAGGCTGTATACATTTTACCAGTGTTTATATATTTATCAAGTCATGTTATGACTAGCATTATGCCCCGGCTTCGCCCGGTGTCTTTGGTGGTTTACCCAGCGTAGGCTTAAAAGGCGCACGGATGGCATGTACCCCCATGCAATTCAGAACAGCCGAGGTGAACAGCAAAACTCCAAACACTTAACTTATACTCTTCACTGAAGTCTTAACTCGATACGTCTCGACAGATTGATGCTGGCCGAAGCTAGCGTGATAGGCTCGCTCTGAAGGTAGTAATTTAAATTTCCACTGAATGGAGATTTTTGAAAGAAATGAAGACGTAAAACATTTATAGTAGGCGATATATTAAAGATCGAGATATGCTGTCCTGGACATGTTTGTAGAACTTTCCATGCTGAACAATTCTTATACTCATAGTAGATATTTTAATGGTTTATCGAGCGTAAGCGTAAAAGACGCACGGACGGCAGGTTTTTCTTCGACTCGATTCACTGAAATTTTTACTGCTCGGCTTCCTTTGGTAATAAATGAATGTTTTTCTTCAGAAACCTTCCTCAAGAAATCCTTTAAAGAATGGTGAAAACCACATCAAAATCCATCCAGTTGTTCTCGAAATTATCCGTTACATCCAGGATGATAATGATGATGATAATTGTTGTTTTAAGGGGCCAAACATCTGGGTTATCGGCCCCTTTACATCCAAGAATGGGGAACTTTGTATTATACTATGTATAAATACGGCTGTATTATACAGAGTAAAAGGAAATGAGCGTAAAATTCAACATTTAAATTTTGTATCCAGTTAACATCAGGAGCAACGTTTTAAATGTAATTAGGGCTTGCAGGGTAAGAATGCGCAGTCCCTCCATCGCCAATTATTACGAAGGTAGTTCCATCTGCCGTGCTTTGTTTTGATAACACCACTATTTCATTGGGAAGTCACTATCCATCACATTGATGGTTGGATTCAAGGTAGGCGCCAACGTTCCAGAAGTCTTCATTGACCACTTATCCTTCCACGATCGGTTTATGTCAAAGCGGTTAATTATGAGTCTGCCGGCAGTAACATAGGCTGTTCATCAAGATCCAAGCCGCAGGTAGGCCTATGTTGGATGATAAAATTCTTGACGAAGAGGAAGTGAGGTTGTTGACAATATAAACTTAGCTTTTTTCATTAGGACCTTTTTGTACTTTTGTCCTCCAAGTAAAACATTTGGTTCTTAGCATGCCAATAAATTATTGATGTGGATTCAGGAGTCTAAATATATTCATCCTACAGAAGAGAGAAATCCATATTATGTTTGGTTACACCCGCTGACATCTTCTAGAGAGAATTTTAAAAAAATCCGACATTACCATCATTGTAATACTCAATAGTTCTATGTATATTAAGGGATACATTCTAACTGGAAATGCTAACATTGAAAGCAATTCTGATCTACATTCGAATAACAGAAGAAACAAAATGGATGTATACTATCAATATTATAGAGGGGCCTTCAGAAAAAGAAATCCTTTGTACAGTGTCCCCAGCTCTTAGGAATGTCAGAACGATTTCCACATTTAAATCAAAATTCATGCAAGTACTTCCGTGAAGAACTATACAGCCTATTTCCATGTATCCTACTTATGCAAATTGCCTCTATCAACATACAAAATTTCAGTTTGATACCTGTAATAGATTCGTGGATATTGAGAACCGTCTAAATATTTTGGATGGTCGCCATGTTGGATTTATATATGGGTAGGCCTTAGAGTTATGTACCATTATATGAATATTATTTTGTGGGTGTATTATTCAAATTCAATCGCATGATTAGGACACAAGAAATAAAAAATAGATTTTAACATTTCATACAGCCGCCATCTTGTGTTTAAACAATTGAAATAAATTATATGCCAATAGATTACATTTTGTATAAGCATATACCGTATCAAGTTTCACTGCACTCGGATGGTTAAATCGCGAGAAACGTCAATTTACATATTTAAATTTCGCGTCGCCACCATGTTGGATTTGTGTTCACCAGGTTATTGAAAATCCCACAGTTGAACTTACGTTCATAGTCTCTATCAAAATAAAGAATTTCAGTTTGATTGATGTTATAGATTAATGGATATTGAGACCTGCCTAAATATTTCGGATGGTTGCAATTTTGGATATTAAAATGTGTAGGGCATAGGGCATGAGAATTATTACGTAGAATTATTATTCAAACGTTGATTCAAGCGCATGATTAGGACACAAGAAATTAAAACCGAATTTTAAAATTTTGCACAACTGCCATCTTGAGGTTATGTAAACCATCGAACTGATATTTGATGGCAGTGCATTAAAATGTGTATAAACATTTCCTTTAAAAAGTTGCACTGAGTTCGGATGGTTGAATTACGAGAAAAGTCTATTTAAATGTATCAAATTCGCTTGGCCGCCATGTTCGTTTTGAAGTTAACAGGTGTTTGTAAATTGCATAGGTTACCTTCTAGAAGTGCTCTATATCACCGTACAAAATTTCAGAGTGTTATCAGTTATAGTTTCGGAGATATAGAATGTTGGGGAAATATTTTGCATTGCCGCCATGTTGGATTGGTGAGGCGTTGTCAAATTTGAAGGGCACGGTCGTGGTCGGACAAAATATTACTATGACCTTACCGAGTTTGATTGAAATTGCTCCAGCCGTTTAGTTTTTATTAGCGGGGACACACACACGGAAGCACACACACACGCATACAAACACACACGGATAAAAGGTGATCCCATAAGCCTATTCTTTTCATAAATAAAACAAGTAGTTCCGTGAAGAACTATACAGCCTATTTTCATATATCCTACTTATGTTAATTGCCACTATCAACATACAAAATTTCAGTTTAATTGCTGTAATAGATTCGTAGATATTGAGAAACGACCAAATATTTCGGATGGTCGCCATGTTGGATTTTATATATGTAGGTCCTAGAGTATATGTACTGTTACATTAAGATTATTGTGTACGTGTAGCATTCAAACTTAAATTGCATGATTAGGACACAAGAAGTAACAAAGAGATTTTAAAATTTCGCACAGCTGCCATCTTGTGGTTATGGAAACAATATTGAAATAAATTAGATGCCAGTGGATTAACATGCGTATAAGGATTTAATGTACCAAGTTCTACTGCACTCGGATGGTTAATTGCGAGAAACGTCCATGTGAATATTTATACTTCGCGTCGCCGCCATGTTGGATTTGTGATCACCAGGTTATTTAAGGTCATATAGGTGTACTTAAGTTCACAGCCCCTATTAACATTAAAAAATCCAGTTTGATTGCTATAACAGTTTCGAAGGTATTCATAGCCGTCTAAATAATTCGGATGGTCGCCATGTTGGATTGTTAAATGTATAGGCCATAGAGTCATGTACCATTAAAGGTAAATTATTGCGTAGGTTCATTATTCAAACTTTCACTTCGATCACATGATCACGACACAAGAAATCAAAACTTAATTTTAAAATTCGCACAGCCACCATCTTGAGGTTATGTAAACAATTGAACTAAATTAGATACCAGTGCATTACAATGTACATAAACATTTCCTGTACCAAGTTTCATTGCGTTTGGATCATTAAATCTCGAGAAAGGTCTATTTAAAATTTTCAAATTCGCTTCGCCGCCATGTTCGTTTTGTAGTTAAACGGGTTTTGAAAGTCTTATAGATGAACTTCCAGTAGTATCCTTTATCTTTGTACAATATTTCAGGGTGATACCGCTAATAGTTTCAGAGATATAGAATGCCGGTGAAATATTTCGCACATCCGCCATCTTGTGGTTATGTAAACGATTGAACTAAGTTAGATGTTGGTGCATTACAATGTGTATGAACATATACTTTACCAAGTTTCGTTGCGTTTGGTTGGTTAAATCGCGAGAAACGTCTATTTGAAAGTCGCAAATTGGCGTGGCCGCCATGTTGGTTTTGTAGTTACCAGTTTTTCAAAAGTCACATAGGTAAAATTCTAGTACTTCTCTTTATCACCGTGAAAAATCCAGGCTGATATCGGGAATAGTTTCGGAGATATTGAATGCTGGTGAAATATATCGCACAGCCGCCATGATGGATTGGTGAGACGTAACAAAATTTGAAGGGCACGGTTGGGGTCGTCCGTAATTGTGCTATGAACTTACCGAGTTTCATTGACATCGCTCCAGCCGTTTAGAATTTATTAGGGGGACACACACACACACACCTCTCTCACACACACACACACACGCACACACACACGGACAAAAGGTGATCTCATAAGCCTTTTTTTTTAATAAAAAATAGGCTAAAATAGGATAAGAATGGTTTACAAACAAGGCAATATATTCCGTAGAAGAATTCGAGACAATGTGCACAAGGATATCATGAATGTTTGTTTTTATACGTATATTGAACAATGTTTTTACCTGTATTTCTGTAATTCTCTGTGACTCCCATATGTATATAACATATTGCCATGGAGACATAAATAAATAAATAAATAAATAAATTAATTAATTAATTAATGAACTCTACTAGTAATTTAGTTAAATGATTGAAAGTATGTTGTATCTAGGTGGAAATGCATTCAATAATATGAAAATAGAATATTTAAGTGATCACCAAGTGAAGCTGGAATAAGTGATGACATGAATCAGTTTAAGAACAGTGCTTTTGAAACATTTTTAAAGTGGGTGTGAGTCCGTTAAGAGATATGTGAGTTACGTGAATTTTAGTTCACATTATTTTAGAGCAATGGATCACAGTTGATCAGTTCGTTTGTTCATTGGTATTACCAACTATAGATGGTGCGGCGTAGGCATCGCACATTCGGCTTCACAATATAACTTGCAGGTCAATGTCTGTGATGATATACCTTCATGAAATGCTCTCATTTCTAAATTGTAACATAATTATTACATAAGTGGTGATAGACCCTATGATAGAATACAACAAAGTACCATCGATTACGAAGAATCCAGTAACTCTCAAGCTGATTTTAGACTCAGATAGATCTTCAGCAAAAAGACGTAGTTTATTAACACTTCTGTCTTCCAATGTCCGCAGAAGAAATAATTTGCGTACCAAGGTCACCGACATATCTACTTGATTGTTCATCATTTGGCCAGTGAAGGTCATAAGGACCACACGAGAAATTTGAATAATCAACCAGTACACGCTAATAAACAATGAAAATAAATTTGTATCGTTCTCGTGGTGAATACAATTCAAAAGTGATAAGAATACAATATAGCTAAAGGCGACAATTGTAACGAAGAGACTACAGAAAATCAACAATATGGGAAATCCAAAAGCAGAATTAGTGATATCTACGCTTGAACACAGGATAGAATATGCTTCCCTTAGAATATGAACTCTTTCATGTTGAGACCACAGGCTAGTTCTTCGGTTTTCAAGTCCTTTCAATGACATCACACTATTGAAGTGAAAATGGACATAGTCCCATGCAACATCATTATTCGTATGTAAGCTTCCAGCGGAGAAAAGTTTTCGAGGATTATTGACAGGTCCACAGATATGGTGAGATTGTATCCAATGAATGCCAATGGTTGTATTTGAATGACAATGATTACCATCTTGCGAGAGAAGTATTTCTTGATGGAGACATTTGTTTATTACCATTAAGCGGTATCTTACATGTAATGCTATTTCTGTGAACTGTATAACCTTAATTGTTATAATTACATTTAGAATGTAAAATGAAACACACTGTAACCAAGTTAAGTGCCACTGAGTTGCACCAAACCACATCCCAACTGCTTCGCAAGTGGAAAAAATAAGCAACAAACTGATAGTAATAATCAGTATTCTTCTATTCACTTTATTCATATCCTCAGGTAGAGTTTGATCTGCCAAATGTAGTAATATAAATATATCTCCTTGAAATTGGCGACCATAAGCTATGTACCAAGTTAAAGATACAAAGCTTGCCATACAATTTCCAATTGGCTGGATCACTTCGCAAACGACATCCGTTATAGTCATCGGAAACTTGCGAATGGCAGTGGTAATAAAATATACGAAATAAAATAGTTGAAAGGACAACAAAATCAATGAGTAGGCGACTTCTGATTTTGTTCGGGTGTACACACTGTGACCATTAAAGAGGGGAGCCAACCCAACTGTTTTCGATATGAACATCAAAGGAGCAACTGCTTGAAACACATCACACGGCCCTTTCATGTTCTTTTTTTTATTATTGCTTTTAATTCACTGGGTGAAGCCTATTTAAATCCCTTGGAACCTTACTGAACGAATGACGGTTTGTGATAAACTGGCCTAAAATGACATTATATAGAAGGGAACGCTTGAAATTAATGAAAATATGAAACTTCTAATTAGCTTCTTCTGAATACTGACATCGGTCATGCTTCGCCTACGTTGGCTACAAATTATGTTTAACGGATGACATTCTATTTTGACGTCTGATTTGCTTGAATTATTCATGTATTTATTAGCTCCGGGTTAGTGGGCTCTCAAGTGACAAGTGTACCTTATTAATGTTGTTCTACCGTACGTACAAATCAGTTAAAGAAACTAATGAGTTATAAAATATACTGAAAACTAAACGTGTGTAAACAAGACATAATATGACTAATATAATTCTCCCCATGCTTCAAGATGAATTACACAAATGTTTCCTCAATAACTGAATCCATCCCACTAAAGCCAAAACTCAAAAGTCTGAAAATAATCCTTGAATCCCAAAATTCTTAAGATATCCGAACAAATTTTCGGAATATTCCTCCATCTGCAGTTAATGAAAATCCACAGCCTGCTTCCAGTCTCCGACCGGGTCAGGAATGGAATGAATGAAGCCCCCCCCCCAACTAGCGGCGAGGATATGAACTGTACCGGCTGCCGAAGCCTGTCGCACTCCTCTGGGGCAATGATGAAATGAATGACAGTTGAAATGAAATGATAGTGGAGAGTGTTGCTGGAATGAAAGTTTGACATGGAAAACTGGAGTACCCGGAGAAAAAACTGTCTGCCTCCGTTTTGTGCAGCACAGATCTCACATGGAGTGTCCGGGATTTGAACCACGGACCCAGCGGTGAGAGGCCGGCGTGCTGCCGCCTAAGCCACGGAGGCTCACCATCTGCAGTTAATAAATAAGTAAATAAATAAGTAAATAAATAAATAAATAAATAAATAAATAAATAAATAAATAAATAAATAAATAAATAAATAAATAAATAAATAAATAAATAAAATATATGCTGCAGAGTGCCTAACGATGCAAAGAAAAGGTCTTACGGAGAAACTTGAAACCAATGAAAGGAAGATCTTGAGGAAAATCTTGGGCCCAGTTAAGGAAAACGGTGATTACAGACGGAGACATAACCATGAACTCTACACACACGTTACCAAAATCACTAACGTGATGAGGAAGAGGAGGATTGTGTCGTATGGTCATTCAACAAGACTGAGCTCAATGAGATTGTCAAACAAAATCTTTACTTACTTTCTGGTTAAGAAACCCAAGAGAGCGTGGTTCACAGAGATAGTTTCAGGGAAGAGCCTAGATTAACAACAGGAAAGACGTGGACTGAAGCCAGGATACAGCAGCATTGAGAACACTTCGTCAATTCCCGTATAATGCATTTGGGACTTTCAATGTGAAATGCCACGTTCGGTGGTTTCGATTCCACGTAAATATGATGTCGCGTGGCTCATGTACGCAAGATTAACGGTACAACTACAAGTTGTAATTTCTTCTGCTTCATTGTGGGGGTTGAAGACATTTTTAGCCTATTTTCAATTTTGAAAAAATAGACTTATGAGATCACCTTTTGTCCGTGTGTGTGAGCGTGTGTGTGTGTGTGTGTGTGTGTGTGAGGTGTGTGTGTCCCCCCCCCCCTAATAAAATCTAAACGGCTGGAGCGATTTCAGTGAAACTCGGTAAGTTCATAGCACTATTCCCGGCGACCTCGACCGGGCCCTTCGAATTTTGTTACGTCTCACCAATCCAACATGGCGGCTGTGCGAAATATTTAACTAGCATTCAATATCTCCGAAACTATTACCGATATCGCCCTGAAATTGTGTACGGTGATAAAGTGCACTACTAGAAGTTCACCTAAGAGACTTTCAAAAATCTGGTGACTACAAATCCAACATGGTGGCCAAGCGAAGTTGAGACTTTTAAATAGACTTTTCTCGCGATTTAACTATTCAAACGTAATGAAACATGGTACAGCGAATGTTTATACACATTGCAATGCACTGGAGTCTAATTTAGTTCAACGGTTTACATAACCTCAAAATGGCGGCTGTGTGAAATATTTCACTGACATTCTATATCACCGAAAATATTACAGATATCACCCTGCAATTTTGTACGGTGATAAAGGGTACTGATACAAGTTTATCTATGTATAATTCATATACCTGTAAAGTACAAAACGAACATGGCGACCAAGCGAATTTGAAATATTTTAATAGACTTTTCTCGTGAGTTAACTCTCTGAGCGCAGTGAAATGTGGTACAGTAAATGATTTTGCAGATTGTAATGTACTGCCATCTAATCTAATTCAATTGTTTACATAACCTCAAGATGGCGGCTGTGCGAAATTTTAAAATTAAGTTTTTATTTCTTGTGTCGTAATCATGCGATCGATGTGAAAGATTGAATAATGAACCTAGGCAATAAGTGTCCTTGAATGGTACATAACTCTATGGCCTATACATCTAACAATCCTAAATGGCGAGCTACCGAAATATTTAGACGGTTCTCAATATCTATGAATCTTTTACAGCAAATAAACTGAAATTTTTTTGTTCATAGAGACTATGAACATATGTTCACCTATAGTACTTTCAGTAACCTGGTGAGCACGAATCCAACATGGCGGTGGCGCGAAGTATAAATATTTAAATGGACGTTTCTCGCGAATTAACTACCCAAGTGCCGTGAAACGTTGCACGTTAAATGCTTACCCAAATGTTGATCCACTCGCATCTAATTTATTTCAATTGTTTGCATAATCACAAGATGGCTGCTGTGCGTAATTTTAAAATCTCGTTTTTACTTATTGTGTTCTAATCATGCGATTGAAGTTTGAATACCACACGTACACAATAATCTTAATATAATAGTACAAAAATAAAAATCCAAACTGGCGACCATCTGAAATATTTAGACGGTTCTCAATATCTACGAATCTGTTACAGCAATTAAACTGAAATTTTGTATGTTGATAGAGGCAATTAACATAAGTAGGATGTATGAAAATAGGCTGTATAGTTCTTCACGGAACTACTTGTTCAGTGTTGCCTTAGTGAACGAAAGTTGGTGATTTTCAGTCGGTCAACACAAATGCACCCAAAAGAGTTGGATTGTAACCTAATCCTAAAAAAAAGAAAAAAAGACGGCTTCGGTGGCGTAGTCGGTAGCATGCTGAGCTTCTATGCCCAAGATAGCGGGTTCAAACCTGGCCGAAGCCGTCGGATTTTTTAAGAGCGTTAAAATCCCTCAGTATGCCTTCCTTCTGAGGGGAAGTAAAGCCGGCGGTCCCATGTCATAGATTTATGGCATGTTAAAGAACCTTCCACTAATTACACCTGTGTGAAGCTAAATTGGATAGGTTAAGAATGTAAACAACGCTCTTAGGTTTCTACGTTCGTTGCCAAGAGCCGACTGTGGTGGCGTCTAGTAGCTAAGTTCTGAACTTGGCCTAGTAGTCGTTGATAGTGGAGCTTGGCGGCAAAAGTAGGAACTATCTGAAAAATTCTAAGTTGCAGTCTGTACTTAAATTAGAAAACAGATACACACACTAATACAGCCATCACAATTAACACCGGTTATCAGACAGATTCTACACACACCCAAAGTACACGGGGCTACATGACCGCGTTGTTGCAGCCCCTAAACTTAAGAACCAACCAACCAATCCTGAAAAAAATACATAAGATTTATAAATACACTAGGATGACCTGTTTCGATCGTCAAGCGATCATCAGATCCATTACAATTAGGCCATAACGAGTAGAATAAGAAGTGTGATCTCTTCTCCCTCAATAGCACGTAATGAATACGGATCGGGTTGCCACTCGCCGCTACGCAGCGCTTCAGTCGATTTGTGATGGTTGATTTCCACGTATGTTTATGTGTTTATGTGCGATATATTAAGTATTTAATCGGTCGGAGTGTTTTGGTGGTGTTCTGTACAAACTTTTATTGATATACAAGTGCTTACACAATTATCTCATAGTATTAATACCTGAAATGCTCTTGTAGGAAGCATTAACTGAAAGGGAATTTAATTTCTTGTCGTGTGTTGAGGTTATCTTCGTGTGTTACTTTAATTGTTATTTAATGCAAGTAAACAGCAGTTTAGCCCTTACATTTTCATGAGTGCTTAATGTGAGTAGTGAAGATGCCTTGTTGTTTTGTACCAGGATGCAGATCTGGCTATGGGGACTGTAAAGAGGTAAGACGGTTTTTCAAACCCCCTAAAGATAAGGAACGTTTTATCAAGTGGAAAGGGGCCATACCAAGGAAGGATAGGGAACTTACTGAAAAGTCCTACATATGTGATGCTCACTTTTCAGATGATTTAATTGTTAAATTTGACAAATTTGAGATAGAAGGGAAGGAAGTACTTCTCCCAAGAACCAACTGGCGATTGAAAGACTATTCTGTTCCACATATATTTCCTAATTTGCCTAAGTATTTATCCAGTACTCTAACTCGAAAGAAATCTCCCCAAAAAAAGAAAATCGTCAGATAATCTTCTGGCAAAGACACCCCCCAAATGTTCTAAATTTGATTCTGAATCCGCTTGTGACAACAGCAATATCCAGTTTTCCAACATGCCTAAATCCGACGATTCTCAATCTGAAGTGTTAGAATTAAAACAACAATTAAGGAACTTAAAACGGAAGTTGGCTAGGGCAAACAAAACGATTAAGTTAGAGAGGGCTAAAGTTTCTGTTCTGCAAAGTGAACTTGGTAGGATGAAACACAGACTTTCAGGACAAGGTGCCTGTCAGTGTAAAGAAGGGCTATCTAGGAAACAAAAAGTTATTGTGGACACTATGTTGCAAAAGTGTCAGAAAAAGAACCCCAAAGGTATGAGGTATGACAGTGAGTTTCTTTTAGATAGTTCTTTGCTACACATAAAATCACCCAAGGGTTATAGACATTGCCTGAAACATAGTTTGCTGCCCCTTCCATCTGAGGTGCATTTAAGGAGGTTGTTAAAGGGTTTAAAATGCTCATATGGTGTAAATAACAAGATGTTCAGTAATGAACATATAGCCTACTTTCTCCTAAATGCATTGGTATTGTTATAACTCTTTGTCCTTTTCAAGGAGTATGATTCAATGTTGGTTGTAGTAGCTTGTTGAAATACAACGTGCTATAGGGATATTAAACATGAATATGAGGTGCCCTTTGCTAGTGCTACCTCTCTACCAAATTTCGTTCAATTCGGTTTCACCGTGTTTGAATTGATAGGGGGAATCGATTTGCACACATACTTGGCCACCATCTGCAAACTATTGGGCTGATGTCCTTGCAGTTTGGTCAGAATATGTTTCCCACATAAAGATATGGTGTAGCAAAATCTGGTAGAGACTAGATTAATAGGTTCGTCGTAATTACATTTTAGCTTATAACATTTGGGTTGCCGCGATTACGTTTCCGTCAAGATAGCGGTGATATAAAACATGACACTGAGGTGCCCTTTGCTAGTGCTACCTCTGTACCAAATTTCGTACCATTCGGTTTCACCGTGTTCGAATTGATAAGGGGAATCGATTGTCACACAAAGATGGCCGCCATCCGCAAATTATTAGGCTAATGACCTATTAGTTTGGTCAAAGGATGCTCCCTCCATAAAGGTATGTTGTTGCTAAATTTGCTAGAAATCGGATGATTAGGCTAATCGTAATTTGATTTAAGCTTTGAACATTTGTGTGGCCGCCATTACGTTTCGGTCAAGATGGCGGCGATATAAAGCATGACAGTGAGGTGCCCTTTGCTAGTGCTACCTCTGTACCAAATTTCGTTCATTCGGTTCCACCGTGTTTGAATTAATAGGGGGAATCAATTTTGACTTAAAGATGGCCGCCATCCGCAAACTATTAGGCGAATGACCTATTAGATTGGTCAAAGGATGCTCCCTCCATAAAGGTATGTAGTTACAGAATTTGGTAGAGATCGGATGATTAAGTTAATCGTAATTTGATTTAAGCTTTGAACTTTCGTGTGGCCGCCATTACGTTTCAGTCAAGATGGCGGCGATATAAAACATGACACTGAGGTGCCCTTTGCTAGTGCTACCTCTGTACCAAATTTCGTTCCATTCGGTTCCACCGTGTTAGAATTAATAGGGGGAATCAATTTTGACATAAAGATGGCCGCCATCCGCAAACTATTAGGCTAATAACCTATTAGATTGGTCAAAAGATGCTCCCTCCATAAGGTATGTTGTTGCAAAGTTTGGTAGAGATCGGATGGATATGTTAGTCGTAATTTAACTTAAGCTTTGATCATTTGTGTGGCCGCCATTACGTTTCGTTCAATATGGCGGCGATACACATCATGACACTGAGATGCCCTTTGCTAGTGCTACCCCTGTACCAAATTTCGTTCCATTCGGTTTCACCGTGTTTGAATTAATAGGGAGAATTGATTTTCACACAAAGATGGCCGCCATCCACAAACTGTTAAGCTAATGACCTATTCGTTTGGTCAAAGGATGCTTCCTCTATAACGGTATGTTGTTGCAAAATTTGGTAGAGATCGGATGATTAGGTTAATCGTAATTTGATTTAAGCTTTGAACATTTGTGTGGCCGCCATTACGTTTCCGTCAAGATTGCGGCGATATAAAACATGACACTGAGGTACCCTTTGTTAGTACTACCTCTGTACTAAATTTCGTACCATTCGGTTTCACCGTGTTCGAATTGATAAGGGGAATCGATTGTCACACAAAGATGGCCGCCATCCGCAAATTATTAGGCTAATGACCTATTAGTTTGGTCAAAGGATGCTCCCTCCATAAAGGTATGTAGTTGCAGAATTTGGTAGAGATCGGATGATTAGGTTAATCGTAATTTGATTTAAGCTTTGAACTTTCGTGTGGCCGCCATTACGTTTCCGTCAAGATGGTGGTGATATAAAACATGACACTGAGGTGTCCTTTGCTAGTGCTACCTTTGTACCAAATTTCGTTCAATTCGCATTCACCGTGTTCGAATTGATAGGGGGGACAGACATTCAGAGTACACACACTCTCACACACACACACACACACACACACACAGACTCACACACACACATACACACACAGAGACAGACACACTTTTTTCGCCCTGTGTTGATCTCATAAGTCTACTTTCATTTTTTGCAAAAATCGAAAGTAGGCAAAAAATGCTCTTGATGCTATTAAAGACTACTTCAGTGAAGAAAGGGATGAGAATAAAAAGACAGGGATTGCCATTTTTGATGAGGTGAAACTAAGGGAAGATGTACAATTTAATGGGTCCGCTTTGTTCATAGATGGATTTGTGGACTTTGGTAATGTAACACCTGAAGACCAGTGTAATGTGTTGGCTGACCATGCCCTTGTTTTTATGTTTGTACCTCACTTACACAGTTGGGTGCAACCAGTTGCTGTCTTTGCTAGTAAAATGCTACTCCTGGAGAGCTTTTGGCTAAAATATTAGTACGAATTATAATCCAACTTGAACAGGCAGGGTGTAAAGTGGTAGGGTTCACATGTGATGGCAGCCAATCAAACAAACAGGCCTGGAGGCATTTACAAATATCAGGAAAGAAAGGATATGTTAAGTGTTGTTTCTCTAACCCTGTTGATGGAAGTAGGAAAGTATGGGCTTTTTCAGACGCAGTACATATTTTAAAATGTATATGCAACCACTTCCATGACAAGCGTGCTGTCGTGTTTGATACAGACACAGTGGACTATCGCTTTTATGAACTTGTGTATAATACTGACAATTCATCAGAACTCGCTGGTGTAAAGGCATGCAGTAAATTGACTTTATCACATAATCATCCAACCTCCTTCCAGCGGATGAATGCCCGTCTTGCCTTTCAGTTATTTAGCACTAGCATGGCAAAGGCCTTACATTTTTTTAGAGAAAAGGACATTCCAGGTTTTGAAGAGAGTGAAGCGACTGAAAGATTCATGCAGGTGTTGAATGATATGGCCGATGCTTTAAATTCCACCACACCATCATTTGCATTGAGAAAAGATTCTAAACATCACAAAATTTTACTAGACATGTCTGTAATTCTAGATAATTCAGATAGTACTTTTGCTTCCAACAAAACATTAGAATCATTGAGAGTAACTATTCAGGGCACACTGGAAATTGCTGTTTATTTGTGGAGTCGAGGTTTAAACTATGTATTGACAGGCAAATTTAATCAGGATCCACTAGAGAGACATTTTGGCATCATGCGATCATTGACATGTGATGACCATCCTTCAACAGTTGATTTCTTACACTTACACATGTTGCAATCTATTTATGTTCCAGTAAAAAATGTTTTATCAAAAGGAGGGAATTGTGAACTAAAGTCAGAATGCTCCTTAACATCATATGTCAACCAGATCAGAATTCTAGCAAAGAAGACTGAGAAGGAAAATAGGGACTTAAAAGCATCAGTGTTGGGCAGTTTAGAGGAAAAGATTGTTTTTGAAAGTGGTTGTGAAAGTCTTTCAGTGCAGGGAGAAAATCCATCCGTCAGTTCCCTTGGTAGTGTTAAAAGATGTTTGGTTTACAATTTAGCTGGTTATATTGTACATCGGGCCCCCAGAATTCTGAAGTGTGTTTCCTGTGTTGATGTTATCAAGACATCAGCAGTAACAACTAATTCTTTTGCCCTCTTTACAAACTTACGGGACTATGGCTCTCAAGTGGGGCAAAACTATTTATGCCACCCTTCAGAGGCATTATTTAATGTCTTGCTTCAGGCAGAAGAGACAATAAGTGCCCACCTCTCATCTCCCTCTGGTTTCTGGAGTGACTTGTTTTATGATTGCTTGGAGAACATGGAGAACATTACAATTCAACCTTCAGGCTTGGGGTGTAATGAGCAACATGCAATTGAGACTGTAGCAAAACTGATCTTTCACTACATGAAGTGTCGTTTCTACTTCAAGATGAAGGAACTCCGGAAGGAACTGAGTTCAGGGAAAATGTCAAAATCTACCAGGAAATTTTCTAAGGTATCGAACTGAAGGTAAGAATTAAAAGAAAGAATATGACTCCTCAGTTTTGTTATTATTGTGTTATTATTATTATTATTATTATTATTATTATTATTATTATTATTATTAATAGTATTACAAATTCGAAATATGTGTTTCACTTTCCGCTGCGAATTATATTCTCTCTTATTGTTCCTGTTTATTTCAGGTAATATTCCTTTTGAATGTCAATGCCCTACGCGAGTTGCGTTCGTACTGTTTTTATTTTATTTTTATTTTTGGTTGTGTTGCAAGTCTGTTAAGGGAATGTAAAATGTGTAACAATGTGAAGAAATCCTTTCTGATAGCGAGGTTCATTTTTCCGTTCTTTTTTTTTTTTTTTTACGGTACCGATAGCTGGCAAAACTAATTGCATTTTGAACTTGCTCTCTGTCTTCGCTTATTGTCGAAACTGGGCTATTACAGGATACGACTTTATCAAAATTATAATTGGGCACAGTAAAGTAAGTGTAGATGTCGAACTTATTAGCGCCTATGAGGATATCTTGCGGTGTTTTAACATGTAAAACAGGTCGCAAGGTTTTAAGTCTCGTAAGAGCCAATGCTAACTTACATCACATATTGGAGCCAGCGCTGCGCTGCGGCGGACCAGGCGTACTAGGCCAGTGACATCACTTCTTATTCTACTCGTTATGCTTAGGCTATAAAATCTATTCTTGAAAATACGGGTGAAACTATTTACAATGTGTACACTTATTTCACAACACTTAAGAATGCGGGTCGGGGGGGGGGGGGGGGGGGGGGGGAGCAGGCCAGCAAGATAGCATACCAGTCAGTAGCGTGCATATTGTTCTGTGGTAGCGTGTTACCAATGCCAGAGTGAAGTGAACTGCTCTCTGCTGTACTGCACAAGATCCCTACCCAGATTTTTTTTTTGCGTGTGGCTTTTAGTGCCGGGAGTGTCCGAGGACATGTTCGGCTCGCCAGTTTTGTAGCTGCTTCGAGACGGACACCCAATGGGTGAGCTACAAGTACCGTTGGGGAGGAATGTTGGATGGGAGGGTCGAGGAGTTGGAAGGTAGCGGCTGTGGCCTATAGCCTAACCAGATAAGTAGCCTGTACAATACAGTGCAATCATAGATAAGTAGCCTGTACAATACAGTGCAATCATAGATAAGTAGCCTGTACAATACAGTGCAATCATAGATAAGTAGCCTGTACAATACAGTGCAATCATAGATAAGTAGCCTGTACAATACAGTGCAATCATAGATAAGTAGCCTGTACAATACAGTGCAATCATAGATAAGTAGCCTGTACAATACAGTGCAATCATAGATAAGTAGCCTGTACAATACAGTGCAATCACAGATAAGTAGCCTGTACAATACAGTGCAATCATAATTGACCATTCACAACAACCACATATTCACTCCAAACAGACAAATTCCGGAGTTCTATCACCCCTTTTAGCATTTCACCGAAACATCATATACGAGGCACGTCCAGAAAGTAAGTTACGTTTGGTAATAAAATTAAATTGTGTACAGATACAGAAAAATTATTTATTGCACAACATTCTACACCTCTTAAATTACTTTTCCACATAACTGCCGAACTTTTTCAGGCATTTGTCATAGCGTGGCACAAGTTTTTGGATACCTTCTGCATAGAAGTTTGCGGCCGATCGGAAACGAGAGCGAAGACTCCCCTGTAAGATATCCTGCAGTTTGGCCTCCACTGTTAGACAAATTGCGTGCTTACCAGGAGAACTGCGTATGTTTAGGAGTTCTCCTGACCACATACGCATTTTTTCTAACAGTGGTGGCCTAACGGTAGGATATCTTACAGGGATGTCTTCACTGTCGTTTACGGTCGGCGGCAAACTTCTATGAAGAAGGTATCCAAAAACGTGTGCCACGTTATGGCAAATACCTGCAAAAGTTCGGCAGTTATGTGGAAAAGTAGTTTAAGAGGTGTAGAATATTGTGCAATAAATAATATTTCTGTATCTGTACACAATTTAATTTTATTACCAAACGGAACTTACTTTCTGGACGTGCCTCGTAGATTACAACTAACAAATACCGACGAGTTGCATTACCAATACTGCAACTAAATAACCTAAGTGTACATATTGTAAATAGTTTTATCCGTATTTTAAACTTAAATGTTATAGCCTAAGTGTAATGGATCTGATGATGATCGCTTGACGATCGAAACTGGTCATCCTAGTATATTTATTAATCGCATGAAATATTTTTCAGGATTAGGGTATAGTCCAACTCTTTTGGGTGCATTTGTGTTGACCAACTGAAAAGCACCAAACTTTTGTCTTCTGCTTCATTTATGAACTTGCATTATAACCCTGTATCATCGGGCAACAGGGGTTTCAGAAACGGTTTACGAGAGTCAGAACATCGGTGACGAATTTTGCATTGCCGCAATGTTGCGTAGGGAAGGGCCATGGAAATTTTAATATTTTCTAGAACCGTTTCTATTGGTGGATGCCTAAACACTTGCTCTACACCCGCAATGTCTAACGTTCTTGGCCCTCACCCCTAATGTGCGGGTTCGATTCGCAGTTGTCACAAAGGCATTTAATTATGGTCTGAGGGCTCCAACGGGATTCATTCATCCTCGTGAGGCAAAACTGAGTAGACGTGGGTTCGATTCTTACCTCAGCAATCCTAAAATGATTTTCCATGGTTTCCTACTTCTACTTCAGGCAAAGGCCGGGTTGGTTACAAACTTAAGGCGAAGTCCACCTGTTTTCCAATCCTAGTCACTAGTACAGACACCATAATAACACAAATTATCGTACAAATTCTACACTCATCCAAGTACCCAGGGATAAATTACCACGATGTCTGGGCCCATTCCCCTAAATGAACCATCAATAACAACAACTTGCTCTACATACAATACGTGTATATATAACTCGAGTGACCATTTCATCGGGTACCGGCTAGCATTCTTGGCTCTTGCCCCAGAGGTCTGGCTCTGCAAAGAAGTTTAATTTTGATCTGATGGCTGGAACGGGGTGCACTCAGCCTCGTAAGGCAAAACGGTATAGACGTGGGTTCGATTATTACTTCAGCCATCCTGAAAGTGGCTTTCCGTGGTATCCATCTCCTACTCCAGGCAAATGTCGGGTTGGTTCCTACTTAAGACCACGTTCACCTCTTTTCCAATCCTAATCACTACTACTGACACAATAATAACACAAGTTATCGGACAAATTCTACACTCACCCAAGTACACGGGGATAAATGACCACCATGTCCAAGCCAACTCCCTTAAATTAACCATCATCATCAACAACTACTTGCACTAAATACAATAAGTGTATTTATAACTCAAGTGACCACTTCATGGGGTAGCGGCTAGCATTCTTGGCTGTTGCCCCAGCGGTCCGGGTTCGATTCCTGGCTCTGCAAAGAACTTTAATATTAGTCTGATGGCTGGAATGGGGTGCACTCAACCTCGTAAGGCAAAACTGGGTATACCTGGGTTCGATTCTTACCCCAGCCATCCTTAAAGTGGCTTTCCGTGGTTTCCCATTTTTAATCCAGGCAAATGCGGGGATAGTTCCTGATTTAAGATCACGACCGCCTCCTCTCCTTTCCCCACCTGAATTACAAATCCACGTAGACTACTAATACAGCCATCACAAGTAGTTCCGTGACGAAATGAAGAACCTACTTTTCTTCAAATTTTAAATTCATGCCAATGATTATTCTATAGAGACCAATCTAGAATAATAACGGAATTAAGTTGGTAATACTGACATTTCTACTTACTTCGAAATATATCTGAACCAGTGTAGCCTAATAGTGCACCACAGTTGGCAGCTCTGGTGGCTCTTAAGAATAAGCATTGTAATATATGTTGTAGTATACATAGCACGTACGAAATTTGGTTAAAATCCAAATGATAGTTTAGAAGTTACATGCATTTAAAATTGGACCTATCAGCAGGCTTAGAATCATGTTGACAACATTGACATGAATTGGCTCCTGAAAATAATCTGGAATATAATTATCTATGTACGTGCCAATTTTGGTACTGTTCGCATGCATAACTTCTGAGATATCCAACATAGAGATCAAATTTCTGTTTCAATTTTTTATCAGTTGGTAGCACTGATGTCATTTTCAAATATGGCCATGAAATATTCAGGAATAGATATTTAGTCATACCAAATTTGGTTTCCATATCTGCAGCCGTTTAGGAGTTGATTGGGGGGACACACACTCAGACAGACAGACAGAAGAACAGACAGAAAGTCAGACAGACACACATTTGTCAAGATAGATCTCATAAGAATACATTTTCCTAATTTTTACAAAATGTGAAAAGTAGGATAATAACACAGTTAATCAGACGAAAAGTTTATACACACCTAAGGACATCAGGCAAAATGAGTACGGTGTCCTAGCCCTGCAAATGAAATAAAAACACTACGTATCAACGGCATTGTCCCTGATACCCTGTGAATGCTTATCCTTCCATGTCAATGAACCTCATGTTATGGAAAGTTCGTACAGTATAATGATACTGCCGAACATAATACGCACCCAGTATACGAGAATAATAACACTATCGAATTTAGTATACCACAACATTTTTAATTAATGTTTGGACTTTTCATTCTCCTTTTGCACAAAATTCTGATAGGGGGTTAACTTGATTCGTTGGAATTGAAACAAAACTTTGTGCAGAAACAATGTGCTCAGTGGATATTCGCAAGGAAAAGTTTTGAAAACATGTTGTTGTAATGCGCTTACCGGAGAAACACGAAGCCAACTTCTAAGCACTTCTGATAAGAGTGATTTCCATCAGGGTAAGACGAGCTCATCTCGACAAATAGCATGTCATTAATTTAAGTGACATTTCATATATTTAAATTAATGCCTATTTGTAAGGATATCGATTTTGATTTTGGATTTTGTTAGATAGATAACTTGGTTATAGCAAGAGAAAGTTGCAGCACTTTATGAAGGAAACAGAATAAATCTGATGCATTTATGGATTACCAGAAGCAACAAAATATTTCTATAATGGTAGTAAATTATCTACATACATGTGTGGCGGAATTGAGGGTTTATTCTTACAGTGTAAAGATGTTATGGAAGATAGCCAACATTTGTGCATCACATAACGCTCCATTGCATCAACTTACACCATATTATTATTATGATGATGATGATGATAATTGTTTTAAGGGGCCTAACACCGCCATTTTTATTACCGTACTTCAGAGAAGTAAAATACGAAAAGAAACCAAAAGAATTGTCTTTATTTTGCTTAACATGTTTATGATCAAAAATTATTTCCGTGTCATTCACGGCTAATATCAGCTGTTTGGCTCTTATAACAACTTTTCACGATCATATGCACGTTATTCATTTATTTCCGATTGTAACACTGATCATGTGTAAATAAAAACAAGTAGATCCACGAAGAACTATACGGCCTATTTTCGTATATACTATTTATGTTAATTGCCTGTATTAACAAAGGCTTCAACATTTCTGTTTCATTGCTGTAATAGATTCGTAGATATTGAGAACCGTCTTCATATGACTACGACACAAGAAATCAAAACAAGATTTTAACGCACAGCCGCCATCTTGTGGATATGAAAGCAATTGAAATATATTAGATGCCAGTAGATTGAAATTTGTATAAGCATATACCGTACAAAGTTTCATTGCGCTTGGATGGTTTAATCGCGAGAAACGTTCATTTAAATTTTAAATTTCGCGTCACCGCCATGTTCGATTTGTGCTCACCAGGTCATAGCAGTCCCATAGGTGAACTTATGTTTATAACCTCTATCAACATACAACATTTCAGTTTGATTGCTGTCACTGATTAATAGATATTGAGAACCGTCCAAATATTTCGAATGGTCACCATGTTGGATTTTAATATATGCAGGCCATAGAGTTATGTACTATTAGATGAGTATTATTGCGTGGGATCATTATTCACACATTGACTTTGAGAACTCATGTGTAGGACACAAGAAATGAAAACTTAATTTTAAAATTTCGCACAGCCGACATCTGCCGGTTATGTAAACAAATGAACTATATAAGATGTCAGTGCATTACAATTTTTATAAGCATTTACTCTACCAAGTTTCACGGCATTCGGATGGTTAAATCGCGAGAAAAGTCCATATGTTTCAACTTCGCTTGGCCGCTATGTTCGTTTTGTAGTTAAGAGGTTTGTGAAAGTCACATAGTCACTTATAGTAGTACACTTTATTACCGTACAAAATTTCAGGGTGATATCAGTAGTATTTTCGGAGATATACGGTAGAATGCCAGTGCAACATTTCGCACAGTTGCCATTTTGGATTGGTAAGACGTAATGAAATAGTGCTATGATGTTACAGAGTTTCATTGAAATCATTCCAGCCGTTTAGATTTTATTAGGGAGGGGGCAAGGCGGGGGGGGGGGGGGGGGAAGCACACGCACACACAAACACACGGACAAAGGGTGATCTCATAAGGCTATTTTTTTTCATAAATGAAAATAGACTAATAAACAGATGTTTTGCTAAACATGTCATGTACATTATATTTGTCCAATATTGATTCCGTAATTTTTCACCTCCCTTGATAGCAAACAAATGTTCAGGCGCTCGCGACGAAGTATGAAAGCAAGGAAGGAAGTTTGTAGTTTAGTGTGACCGTTAATCTCGAGATCATGAGCCATGTCCGAACCGGACATGGCATTTCACTTCGAAAATCTCACATGCATTGACCGGGAGACGACGAAGTATGACTGACGATAGCTACAGTGTTGTCAGGTAGAACCTTCCGACCTGTCTAGAGTCAACCGTGGTTGTGCTAGAATAACGAACGTTTGTATGCTTCTTTATACATCTGAAAGATGACGTTGATTCAAATTTCCCGCAATTCGCATTAGCGTGGCGCCAGAAGAGACCCCATGACGTTGCACATCAGGTTTGTTTAAATACGGGCTGTACTCTGCGAGAGCGTTAGTTACCTGTGAGATTGGACGGAGTGACTGCGAGTGGGTCAAGAATGCCTTCACGACGATGAAGGGGCCAGTATCAACAGCTCACTGCGTTTCAACGAGGCCATGCATTAGGGCTACGGGAAGGTGGATTTTCCTTCCCCGCTATTGCAGAACGACTTGGCAGGAATGTCTCCACTGTGCATGCGTGCTGGCAGCAGTCGTCACGAGAAGGTATGGTCTCAAGAAGAGCGGTCTCCAGACGTTCCCGTGGCACCACCTAGAGGGAAGACCGTCGTATTCGGCGTATGGTTTTGGCAAATCGGACAGCATCTGCAACAACAATTTGAGGGGCAGTTGGCACCACAGTGACGCAACGAATTGTTCGAAATCGGTTACTTGAAGGACAGCTCCGAGCCAGACATCCTGCACCGTGCATTCCACTTACCCCCAAACCACCGCCGTCTGCGACTTCAGGAGTGTCAATCGAGAGCTTATTGGAGGATGGAGTGGAGGTCCTTTGTGTTTTCCGATGAAAGCCGATTATGCCTTGGTGCCAGTGATGACCGTGTGTTGGTTATAAGGACGCCAGGTGAGCACCTGCATTCCACCGGTCTGCAGAGTCGACACACTGGGCCTACACAGGGCGTTCTGGTCTGGGGAGGAATTTCCTATGACCGCAGGAGCACTCTCGTGGTCATCCCACACACCCAGACTGCAGATGAGTACGTCTGTCTGGTGATTTTACCTGTTGTGCTGCCATTCATGAACAGCATCCCCGGGTTTTTTTCTAACAGGATAATGCACGCCCCCTTGTCGCTGTTGTAACCCAACGTGCTCTACAGAGTGTCGACAGGCTGCCATGGCCAGCTCGATCCCCGATGGGACATCATTGGACGACAACGTCACGGTCATCCACAACCAGCATTAACCGTCCCTGTATTGACCAACCAAGTGCAACAGGCATGGAACTCCATCCCACAAGCTGACATCTGGCACCTGTACGACACAATGCATTCAACAGTCTGGCGATTTTACCAGTTATTAATGGACAAGCATGGTGCATTTGCGATGGCCTTCGCAGATATCAACCTGTAGTCTTGTACCTTTAATGAATTAAGTATGTTACCTCGCCAAGTACGTACGGGGAGTTCACGAATCTGTTCAACAACAGCTTCAGAAGTTCTCGGCCTACCTGGTGATTTTGCTTTTAAAACACTACCGGGTTCCTTAAAAGACTTTAGCCAATGGCGATAGTTTTTGCTGTAGGTGGTTCACCGACATAGCCTACTGACGTCTAAAATGACGTGACTCAGTTTGCACAAGCCAAATAACACACTGCGCTTTCTGTTGCGGAGTACACATTGCTACTGAGATGCTCTGCACTACACGCACGCCTGGACTGAACTGAGGGAGCATAGGAAACAAACAGCACTGGGGCCGTCTCAAGGTCAAGCAGACCTGCCAACTGCAGGGGAGCCAAACTTGGAAAGTTGATGAATCATACACCACAAACTACAGTTGTATTATCCAGAGTTGGAATCTGACAGTTCGGCGCCACTGGGAAAAAACAGTTGACGACTAGATCGCACGCAAGGCTTGTTGCCGTGGAAACCATACAGCGCTGCCAATTTGAATGACGCTATTTGGCCACGTGCCTGTCGCTCGACCAGTCGCTTGTTTGGTTGCCTCCAGAGTGCACACTAACCTTGCTGCGTTATTATTGTTTTGAATTAATTAGTTAATTACTTTTTCGTGTAGGATTTATACGTATTTATACTTTATACTTATATTTATAATTCATTAGTATCCGTTATTTATTCATATAGTGTTAGTGTAAGTTTAAGCTTAGGTTCGTGTGAATTAGATCAAGGTTACCGGTAGCTTTTTTTTTTGTTTGCGAGTGATGACGCGAGGGGTTGGACAACTTTTTCCATGGTACAGGTCTTGGCAGCATAGGTTGCGATTAGGATGAGGGTGTTGCCAGCTGAAAACTGGGCGAAGAGTACTAAGCGAAGCGCGGGAACGTGAATGTGTTAATGACACAGCTGTTGACAACCTCATAATTTCCTTCGGCGATTTCTCATCCACCAGTGCGGGATCCAGTCACGGAGAGGACCGGAATGATGATGATGATGATGATATGGATGGGATAGAGCCTCTTCCCAGTGATTAGCATCTGTCTTCTAAAGGGTGAGTTAATAGCCTATACAGCGAGCGTATATTTTGTAATACATTTAAGTGTTTCTTGTGCCTTGAAACTTTTTCTACAAGAGATATAAATTGCTAAATAATACGGAAACAAGCACGTTCTGTCGTTTCGCTAGGCCTCTCCTCAATTTGACGGGCTATTATTTCATTTTACAGTGTGCACCGAACAGTTTTAAGCATTACTTTGTTGAAGATTTTTGAAATCCATCTGAGTAAAAATGTAATAAATATAATAACGGTGCTAATGATGTTATGAGCATGATGAATAGAACGGGAGGGTGGAAGTACGCACGTGGTGGCTAGTAGCATACGAAGCAACACTGCAGTTAATTCAACGGTTCTCCGCCGAAATGTCAGATTCGAATTCTGGAAAATACACCTATAGAATAGTGTATGTTACTTTGTTCAGATTCTAGGACACATTAAAACTAGGGTATTCTTTTTCAAACACCACGTATATTGCCAAAATTTCTGAACTCTACATTCCTTATTGCATGGTGTTGGGATATTTTTATCCGACAGTTTATATTGTCTTAGAAGAAGCCATTAGACATACAAAAGCAATAACCTCCTCAGCCTTTCTGGGAATCATATCTAGCACTGGCCAAGAAAAATAATCACAAGTCTGTATACATTTAACAATGAAATAACTAAAGAGAACTTATTTTCTCAAAACAGTGTTCGGTGGACGTGTGCTGTTTTGCATATGACTTCTCCATTTGTATACCAGAATATTTAGTTCATGGTACTGTATTATTTTCTGAAGCCATGTGGGTTGAGATGGCTGTGATACTTGTGTCTGTAATGTGAAATATGTTCTTTGGAAGTGGTGTGAAGTTGAACCAGAGTTACTATGGAACTCTTGTGTTGAGGAAATTTGAACTTGTCGTGAAGGAGTGTTTACTCTAGTTATTACAGAGAGGAGAGAAACAATGTTGTTGTTGTTGTTGTTGGAGTCCTCAGTCTTTTGACTGGTTTGATGCAGGCCTCCATGCCTCCCTGTCCTGAGCTAATCGTTTCATCTCTATATAGCTACCACACCCTACATCCGAGGCAATCTGTTTAACATATTCTAACCTTGGTCTACCCCTACAGTTCTTGTCCTCAACCCTTCCTTCCATAACTAAGCTTGCTATTCCTGGGTGTCTTAGTATGTGTCCTACCAACCTATCTCTTCTCATCAGCAGTCGCCAGAAACATCTCTCCTCTCCCACTTTTCTCAATACCTCTTCGTTTGTAACTCTATCTACCCATCTGATCTTCATAATTTTCCTGTAACACCACATTTCAAACGCTTCAATTCTCCTCTTTTCTGCTGCACCAATAGTCCAAGTTTCACTTCCGTAGAGTGCCACGCTCCTGACAAAGACCTTCAAAAATGAATCCCTAATACCTAACTCTTTATTCGATGTCAACAGATTCCTTTTCTGTAGAAATGCTTTCCTTGCCTGAGCTAATCTACGTTTTATAGAGGGTGATTATTGGTTATGAAAAAAATATTGTATTAGACTTGATATTGAAAGAGAATATAGTTTGAGATCTTCTTCCTTCTATTACTAGGTGGCATTGCTTGTAAATAATTGTATATAGCATCTTCATGCCATACGATATATATATAAATATATATTGCTTGTACGATATTACGGCTCATTATATAGCTCCTTCTCCAAAGACAAAGTAAAGCTTGAATAAAAGTAAAAACCTGATGCTACAAATCGGAATACATATTTCAGTGCGACATTGTTACTGTTACGTCTTATATTACATCTTTTTATTCTTTTATTCTTTTTATTCTTATAGTCCAAAGAATTATATTTATACTAGCTGACCCGGCAGACGTTGTCCTGCCAATCAAAGAAAGTGTTGTAACTTTGCTTCTTGAAGTGCTTTAGGATACACAATATGTTTTTCAATTTCTGTTAGCTGACTCTAAACTATCGCGAAATGTATTAACTAATCTAGAAACATTCGTGGCAGCGTGCACAACAACTCTCCAAAGTTTCATCGCAGTCGGATAAATGGCATATAACACATACGGGATTTTGTTTAAATGATTCGTGCGCTGTCACTCATTTGTTGAATCCACTCGTGCTCTACCAACTGTGAAATGGATTTACTAAGTTAGAAAGCTTCACGTAAGTGTACACAACAACTCATCATGGTTTCATCGCAATCGATGAATAGTATATGAACGCATACGGGATTTGGTTGGAAAGCTTCGCGCGTCGTCACTCTTTTGTTACATCTACTCGTGCGCTACCAATATTGTAAAATAGATTTACCAAGTTGAACACCTTCCCTTGTGTGTACACAACAACTCATCAAAGTTTCATCGGAATCGGATGAATGACATATGAACGCACACAGGATTTTCTTAAAAAAGGATTCGCGTGCCGTCACACATTTGTTGAATCTACTCATGCGCTACCTATTGTAAAATAGTTTTACTAAGCCTGAAACCTTCTCTGGAGTGTACTCAATGATTCACCAAGGATTCATCGCAATCGGATGAACGATATATGACCACATACGGGACATTGTGGAAACGATTCGCGCGCCGTCGCTCATTTGTTGAATCTACTCGTGCACTACTTATTAAAAACTGGATTTACTAAGCCAGAAACCTTCCCTGGAGTGTACACAACAATTCACCAAAGTTTCATCGCAATCGGATAAGTGGTATGTGAACGCATACAGGACTTTGTTGAAACGATTCGCGTGCTATCGCACATTTGTTGAATCTACTCGTGCGCTACCTATTCTAAAATGAATTTACTAAGCCAGAAACCTTTACTGAAGTGTACACAACAATTCACCAAAGTTTCATCGGAATCGGATAAATGGTATATGGACGCATAAGGTACTTTGTTGAAATGATTCGCGTGCCGTCACACATTTTTTGAATCTACTCGTGCGCTACCTATTGTAAAATGGATTTATTAAGCCAGAAACCTTCCGTAGGGTGTACACAACATCTCACCCAAGTTTCATCGTAATCGGACGAATGGTATTTGAAGGCATACAGGACCTTATTGAAACGCTTCGAGTGTCGTCGCTCATTTGTTGAATCTACTCGTGCGATACCTCCTGTAAAATGTATTTATTAAGTTAGAAACCCCCACGTAAGTGTACACAACATCTCACCCAAGTTTAATTGCAATCGGATGAATGTTATATGAACGCATACGGGACTTTGTTGAAACGCTTCGCACGTCGCCGCTCATTTGTTGAATCTACTCGTGCGCAACCTCCTGTGAAATGGATTACTAAGTTAGAAGCCTTCACTTAAGTGTACACTACAACTCATCAAAGTTTCATCTCAATCTATGAATGGAATATAAACTTATACGGGATTTTGTTGAAACGCTTCGCGCGTCGTCACTCATTTGTTGAATCTAGTCGTGCGCTACCTAATGTAAAATTGATTTAGCAAGCCAGAAGCTTTCCCTGGAGTGTACACAACATCTCACCCAAGTTTCATCGCTATCGGACGAATGTTATTTAAACGCATAAGGGACCTTTTTGAAACGCTTCGTGCGTCGTCGCTCATTTGTTGAATCTATTCGTGCGCTATCTATTGTAAAATGGATTTGCTAAGCCAAACACCTTCCCTGGAGCTCACTCAACCTATCACCCAAGTTTCATGGTAATCGAATGAATGGTATATGAACGCATACGGGACTTTGAAACGCTCTAACGTGCAGAGACAAACAGTAGAATTCGACATCACTGACCCCTTTGGTATAAAACACAACTTTTCGCCACGGGCGGAGTGTATGTAGTGGCGGTAGTTGCACAGGTTGCGACCAGGTGGCTCTGCGTGCTAAGTCCAAAAGCATCACTTTTCACTAAGGCTAGCGGTTTCCATGACGACTGTTTATGACTGTATATTGTGGTTCTAAAATTGTGTGAAATTTGTGTTTCTAAAATTGTGTTCATTCCACCTACCGGGTCAGATTGTGAATCTAAACCATACATGGACCCACCCTAATATACATACCAAATTCCATCAAAATCGGTTCAGTCGTTTAGGAGGAGTTCAGTCACATACACACGTGTCGAAGAATTATATATATAAAGATTACGGTATACATGAACTTACCTTGTTTACTGAAGTATTCTGGTTGGTGTTCAAAACACACCATCCCTTGAGACAGGAGAGTTCTGTAGTGATCTACGCCATAATATATGTTATTTGTTCATAAGCTATCGGCTTATGAGTTGGCGCCCTCCGGGTAATATTCGTATTTATAAAACCCATTACACTACTAGCTTGCCAACTTTACGAGATACCGGATCAATGGAACATCAGTAAAATATGTTCTTGGTCAGAAAAGGACATACGTATAATCTATAAATTACGGTACCTTCAATCGAAAATTGTGGTAGACGATCTCGGTGTACCGCCCCTTAACAATCCCCATCACCACCATTTCAATGGAAAATTACGTGCTAGAAAATATAATATACGAGGGTTATTCCCAAACTAAGGTCCGATTCACCGTAAGTATTTGAAAGCGGCGCCAAGGGCAAAACACGCATGCGCGCCGACTCCTGGCATGCCTTGGGCGGCAAAAGCCGCCAGTAGCGTTGTTACTGTTGCTGTGTGCTGTTGATAGTGTCAGTTCACAATGTTTAAGACAATTAATCCGCCCGCCGATTGTGATGTAAGGGCAGTGATAAGGTTTCTGTCTGCAAGAAACATTTCTGCGGCAGAAATTCATCGGCAGATTACTGAAGTGTACGGTCCTAACATAATGTTGTTGTTTGAGTCTTCAGTCTTTTGACTGGTTTGATGCAGCTCTCCATGCCTCCCTGTCCTGAGCTAATCGTTTCATCTCTACATAGCTACCACACCCTACATCCGAGGCAATCTGTTTAACATATTCTAACCTTGGTCTACCCCTACAGTTCTTGTCCTCGACCCTTCCTTCCATAACTAAGCTTGCTATTCCTGGGTGTCTTAGTATGTGTCCTACCAACCTATCTCTTCTCTTCATTAGCAGTCGCCAGAAACATCTCACCTCTCCCACTCGTCTTAATACCTCTTTGTTTGTAACCCTATCTACCCATCTGATCTTCATCATTCTCCTGTAGCACCACATTTCAAATGCTTCAATTCTCCTCTTTTCTGCTGCACCAATAGTCCAAGTTTCACTTCCATAGAGCGCCACGCTCCAGACAAAGGCTTTCAAAAATGACTTCCTAATACCTAAATCTATATTCGATGTCAGCAGATTCCTTTTTTGTAGAAATGCTTTTCTTGCCTGAGCCAACCTACTTTTTATATCCTCTTTGCTTCGTCCATCACTGGTTATTCTGCTTCCTAAGTAACAGAAATCTACTACTTCCTTCAGCTTTTCACCTGCCAATTTGATCTCCATAGAGGTTTGTGATTTATTTCGGCTGCATTCCAGTATTTTTGTTTTACATTTATTAATTTTCATCATGAATTCTTTCCGTAAGACGGAGTCCATACCATTCAAAAACTCATTCAAATCCTCAGGCTCCTAACATAATGAGTGACAGTAAAGTGCGCAAGTGGGTGCGAGCCTTTATTGATGGACGGGAAAATGTGCACGATGAACCCCGCTCTGGCAGACCATCAGTGATTTCAGACGAGTTGGTTCATGCGGTTGAAGACAAAATTCATGAAGATCGACGATTCAGTATTTCAGATGATGAAGTGAAAGAAGCTGTTAAAGACTGGTTAGCTTCGCAGGCGGCCGAGTGCTACGACTTAGGCATTCAAAAGCTTGTGGAACGATGTGACAAATGTGTAAATAAGTATGGAAATTATGTAGACAAATAGAGAAAGACGTAAGGAATGTTAATAAAACAATTGTTTTGGAAACAATTTTTATTTTGGGTGTTTTTTTTAACTGGACCTTAGTTTTGGAATAGCCCTCGTAGCTTTCAGTATTAGTTATTATACTCCTCCCACGAGATGATATCTTAACAGTAGTCATTTTTAAGAAAAGTCATATGCTTGACTTCAATGATAATTTTCGAAAACTAAACTGCAGAATTCAGTGCCACTAGGTAATGATTATTATAAGAGTTCATTATACAAAGCTTGACTTCAGTCACTTGAATAGGAAACGAGAAATAAAATTAAGTTAAAAAATCGAAATGACGCAATATTGTTTTATTAAAACAATTGAAAAACATTACATGCATATGCACTAAGCTTGATTAAAGATTTTCTGTGCCAAGATTCACTGCTCGCAGGTAATTTGATCGGCAGAAATATCATTTTAAATACAGCATATAAATGTCATTTGACTGGCATGCAGTTTCTGCGTTTATCGTGTCTATGAAAGTCACACATGTGTAGTCTATGTATTAACATAGTCCTCTAATATTATACAAAATTACAAAGCATATGTTTTCAATTAACACAAACATGACTTTACATTCATGATGATTCAGCATTGATTCCCAATAAACAGAATGACTCTACCATGATGGGAAACATTACCATGATGAAGTGGGACGTTCTGCCAACAAACACTTCTATGAAATAGAGCGTCTTTGCAATTTACGTTTGCTACGTAAAGCACAGTCTCCCGTATAAAGGATCTTGGGAATGTAATAGGAGTGACATCATCACTTACCTGCAACCTCACCCAGTAATTTAATATCCTTAAATTGTACAGGTAGAAATATAGCAATGTGCTATGCAGATATGCCTTTGAACAACAGATGAAAGTTAGGTAACATTTAGCTCAGTAGCAAACGAACTATACCACCAACAATGTGGGGGCAGTACCTCCAGTTTCTCCTGCTATTTCCATCAGTAGCTTTTCCGATAAACGGAACATCTAACTTTAACATTAGTTTGATGTAACATTTATCTTGAAGTTGGTGTAATCAACACATAAGCAACAGCGGTAGTACAAAAGGATAACAGGAAAGGTCTGTCAATAGAACAAAACCCTGCGACAGAGAAGTGATCTCGGGAACTCCATACTTGTTGAGAGAATAGTCTCACTTGTGTGACTACATCACTTTTTGTAGAGGGTGTCAAGAACACTGTGTTTATAATCGACACTGGTCGGTTGACAGCGTTAAGGGCACTGTCGCACACAACACATATCAGAATCACAACTAACATGAATATCGTGAGATGTATAAGGCTGAAAATAATATTCAGAACACTAACATCATTTATAATGTTTTCCATGCAGTATAATATATTCAATGTAATAGTTATTTGGATGAATGCGTATTTAAACATTAGTATGAGTACAAATCCAAAGGCTTCATTCGTGTCAACGATTAGAGATAGTAAAACGCAGTGGGATTTTCTCAGTTTCTCTATCATCCCAGCTACCGTGGGACTCTCTATGTTTCGATCAATTCCATCCATCCACGTTGCGTGGCCTGACAATTCACTTGCAGGTAGCAATAATGAATTGATAGAAACAATATTTTCCCTCCTGAGATTTGAATCTATGAACAATGCATTTTCTTTAAAATCTCTGCCATGCTCTTCAATAATTTTAATTAATTTGTTGTTGATTTCATTGGAAAAATATCTGATAAATAATACTAAATCCATATAGATTGCTGATATTAATGTGAATGTTAGATTACTGTACAAGTACATTATACACCACATCAGGTTACTTGTTATGTAATATTGCCAAATTGCACACCCGGTAATGAAGATTAAAATAGCTGATAATGTTATGAGTTGTATCATAAGGAATTGCCTAATCTTGTAAGCCATTTTGGTTGCGTTTAAATTGAGTATAGCCACAATGGAAGCAAATTTCTCAACAATATTTCTGCACACCCTGTCTCCCCTGGTTGTGCAGGCTGCCAGTGTGTACAAAGACAAGATATATTTGCAGATTTTTGACAATTTTCCAGTGATCTGATGAAATCGCGCTAGTGAACCTGAATAATCAACGTCATGAGTATTCAAGAAAATTGCTGTACAAATCACTGCTACGAAAATTGTAACACTGTAAACGGTGCCAACACGGGAACGGTTAATTATTCCCTCAGCGTCTATCCGGAGACAGGAATAACCAAGAACTCTACACACCAAATGTAGAGGTATTAGAGCCTTGTAGATATTCAGAACACCATCAGTATGACGGACACCAACAGCCATCATAACAGATTCAGGGGGTTTTGAAACAAACTGACGTTCTGTTCCCATATCGGCTTAACAGCTGTTACTTTGACCTGCATCCAATTTTCTTAATTGAAACTTTCAATCCAATTAATATACAATACACTTCGATCTTCGCTGTCATCGGTGTTCAGACATCTGCTGTTCATGTCATTCATAATCGATAAACGCTCTTTTGGTCGAGCGAAATGGTAAGCATTAATTTACTAAGAAGTGTAGAGAATAAATATATAAGACAACTTGATGAAAGCTGCCCTCGGACGTTTGGCAGTGCGTTTTAGAATAGATGTGTTGCGTTTCCAGGGAATCACTCTGCCATAACAACCACGCTATGGTATCTGTGTAAATACAATTGGTTACATCCCTTATCACCCATTCTAGAATTGGCGATCCCGAATGATTCTTGCGAGTTTGCTGGAAAACTCAACACTGAAATCTGCCCTCTACAAATGAGGGTTTAGTTTCGCACTAAGCTCGGCTCAGGTTCGACTGCAAATCACCGATCATTGAAGACGTTTATTGAATTTCAGCGACCTTTCAGGTTACTTGGTGGAAGCTGTCCCTGGGCTCTTGGCAATGCGTTTTAGAACGGACGTGTTGCGTTTTTCAAGAAGCACTCTATATAATGCCTTTACATCCATGCTGTGAACCCTGTATGGATAGAGTTGGTTGCATCCCTTATCACCCATTATAGAATTGGCGATCACAAAGGACAATAGAGTTATTTATTTGATAAGTGTCCCAGATATACTCTAGCATTTTAGATAGGATATCTTGATCATGGGGGGGGGGGGGCGTATTGGCTCAGCGGTCTACCTGTATGCTTCTCACCAAGGCGGTCCGGGTTCGATTCCCTGTCAATGCATGTGAGATTTTTGAAGTGAAATGCCATGTCCTGTGGTTCGGATTCCACGTAAAAAGGAGGTCCTGTGGCTCATGATCTCAAGATTAACGGTCACGTTAAACTACAAGCTTCCTTCCTTCCTTTTCTTGATCATGGGCCGAGAGTAAGGTAGTTGAAAACCAGTGTGACTTCAGGCAGCGGGGATATCATGATCATGTTTTCAATATGCATTAAGTTACTGAGAATTAATAAGTTCTGAAGATTAAACCCTTAAGTCAATATTAATTTGTACTTTTATTGTACCGGTTTCCGCCACATTGTGGCCAAATTCAGCGCAAATAATAATATGAATAGGAATGCAGGATTTACATGATGATGATGATAATTGGTGTTGTAAGGGGCCCAACATCGAGGTTATCGGCCCAACAGGATTTACAGTACCGTACATTAAATAACTTACCATAAAAGAAGGCTGTTTTCAAAACTAGGCCTATTTCTCAAAAATTAATCGTCTAAAAGCTAAAAAGCACATACACTAAAATAAAAATAAAACAGATCTGTTACAAAAACAAGAAGTTCCGTGACGAACTAAAGAGCCTACTTTTCTTAAAATTTAAGATCATGCCAATGATTAATCTACTGTATATGGATCTATCTAGAATAATGACGAAATTAAGTTGGTAATATAGAAATTTCTAATTAGTTCGAAATACTATATACCTGGCATAATGTAGCCTAATAGAGAACTACAGTTGCCAGCCCTGGTGACTGAATATATTCTTAGTTCCATCTCTTAAGGTACAGAATACAAAATTTGGTTGAAGTCCAATGGATAGCATGGACGTTACATACAGTTATACATTGGATCTAACAGCGCGCGTGAACACTTGTTGGCAACAATGACATACATGTATTGGTCAGAAATAATCTGAAATAATATGAACTATTGTTGTGTCAATTTTCAATTAAACCCATTAGTTAGTATAGAAGTTACATGCATTTTTAAAATTAGACCTATCAGCAGGCATAGATTCATGTTGGCAGCACTGACATAGGTCTATATGAGTTACTCCAAATTAATCTAGAATGACAGGTAGTATACGTGTGCAAAGTTTAGAGGTATTGGCTTGCATACTTTCTCATATATTGATATTAGGGTAACAAAAATAAGACCATAATTATTAACAGTTGGTAGCCCTGGTTACTATTAAGAATCGGCATAGTCATATCTGTTATGGTACACATAGCACACACGAAATTTGGTTGAAATCTAAATGATAGTATAGAAGTTACGTGTATTTAAAGTTGGACTTCTCAGCAGGCTTAGAATCATGTTGGTAGCACTGACGTATTTAAGTTTATCCAAATTAATATAGAATGTCAGTTACTATACCTGTGCAAAATTTAGGGCTGTTGGCTTGCATACTTTCTGATATATGGGTATTTGGATTTAAAAAATTGAGAGCATTTATTAACAGTTGGCAGCCCTGGTGGCCCTTAAGAATATGCTCAGTCATATCTGTTTATGTACACATAGCACTTACGAAATTTGGTTGAAATCCAATTGATAGTGTAAAAGTTATATGCATTTGAAATTTGGACCTTCCAGCAGGCTTATATTCATTTTGGCAACATTGCCATGTATGGCCTCCTGGAAATTAAACTGCAATATTATTATCTATACGTGTGCCAATTTTGAAATAGATCCCATTCATACCTTCCAAGATATCTAACATGGAGCTCAAATTTCAATTGCGATTTTTCAGCAGTTGGTAGCACTGACATCAGTTTCAAATATGGCCGTGAGATATTCCGGTATAGATCTTGACTCCTACCAAATTCTGTTTTGATTGGTGCAGCCGTTTAGGAGTTGATAGGGGGGGCCACACACACAGCCAGACAGACAGACAGACAGACAGAAGGACAGACAGACAGAAGGACAGACAGACAGACAGACACACATTTGCCCGATCTCATCAGTCTACTTTTTCCTCATTTTTGCAAAATGTGAAAAGTAGGCTAAAAATACGTTAAATACAAAAGAAATAAATCTATACTATCTATACTAATATAATAAAGCTGAAGAGTTTGTCTGTGTGTTTGTGTCTTTAAACGGGCTAATCTCTGTAACTACCAGTCCGATTCGAAAAATTCTTTTTTAGCCTACTTTTCACATTTTTCAAAAATGAGGAAAAAGTAGACTTATGAGATCGGGCAAATGTGTGTCTGTCTGTCTGTCTGTCTGTCCTTCTGTCTGTCTGGCTGTGTGTGTGTCCCCCCTATCAACTCCTAAACGGCTGCAGCAATCGAAACAAAATTTGGTAGGAGTAAAGATCTATACCTGAATATCTAACGCCCATATTTGAAAATGATGTCAGTGCTACCAACTGCTGAAAAATCGCAATTGAAATTTGAGCTCCATGTTGGATATCTTGGAAGGTATGAATAGCAGCTATTTCAAAATCGGCACACGTATAGATAATAATATTGCAGTTTAATTTCCAGGAGGCCATACATCGCAGTGTTGCCAAAATGAATATACGCCTTCTGATATGTCCAAATTTTAAATGCATATAACTTCTACACTATCAATTGGATTTCAACCAAATTTCGTATGTGCTATGTGTTCATAAACGGACATGACTGAACGTATTATTAAGATCCACCAGGGCTGCCAACTGTTAATAAATGCTCTCAATTTATTTTATCCATATACCAATATATCAGAAAGTATGCCAGCCGACAGCTTTAAACTATGCACACGTATAGTACCTGACATTCTATATTAATTTGGAGTAACTTATATACGTCAGTGCTACCAACATGAATCTAAGCCTGCTGAGAGGTCCAACTTTAAATACATGTAACTTCTATACTATCATTTGGATTTCAACAAAATTTCGTGTGTGCTATGTGTACCATAACAGATATGTATATGCCGATTCTTAAGACTAACCAGGGCTGCCAACTGTTAGTAAATACTGTCTCTATTTTTGTTACCCTAATATCAATATATCAGAAAATATGCAAGCCAATAGCTCTAAACTTTGCACACGTATAGTACCTGGCATTCTAGATTAATTTGGAGTAACTATTATAGGTCTACGCCAGTGCTGCCAACATGATTCTATGCCTGCTGATAGTTCCAATTTTAAAATGCAAGTAACTTCTATACTAACTAATGGATTGTATTCAAAATTGACACAACAATAGATCATATCATTTCAGATTATTTCTGACCAATACATGTATGTCATTGTTGCCAACATGATTTTACGCGCGCTGTTAGATCCAATGTTTAACTGCATGTAACGTCCATGCTATCCATTGCACTTCAACCAAATTTTGTATTCTGTACCTTAGGAGATGGAACTAAGAATATATTCAGTCACCAGTGCTGCCAACTGTAGTTCTCTATTAGGCTACAGTATGCCAGGTATACAGTATTTTGAACTAATTAGAAATTTCGATATTACCAACTTAATTTCGTCATTATTCTAGATAGATCCATATAGATTAATCATCGCATAGATTTTAAATTTTAAGAAAAGTAGGCTCTTTAGTTCGTTACGGAACTTCTTGTTTCATATATGATAGCCAGATTCAAGAGGAATAGTTTAGGCTAAGTAGTATTAGGATACACCTCTCAGGTAACCTTAAAGATTGATTTTTGTTCAATAAGTCGATAGAACAAGCGCCTCCGAACTGCTCTATCCGCATGCGCTAGCGTTATGGTTAGTGATACGTACACCGTTCCACCGATCTGAACCAAAATTTGTATACTTACACATTGGAATCCTGCAAGTAACACTGCCTACGTGAAATTTAGGACAGACCAGTCCATTCCCTGCATTTAGGCCCTTTGGCACAAATCTACACCTTTTCACCGATCTGAACCAAAATTTGAATACTTACCCTTTGGAACCCTGCGAGTAACACTGTTTACATAAAATTCCGGACAGACCACTCCATTCCCTAAATTTAGGCCCTTTGGCACAAATATACACCGTTTCACCGATCTGAACAATTTTTTTTATACTTACCCTTTGGAGCCCTGCGAGTAACACAGTCTGCATGCAATTTCGAACAGACCACACCATTCCCTGCATTTAGGCCCTTTGGCACAAATCTACACCTTTTCACCAATCTGAACCAAAATGTGTATACTTACTCTTTGGAACTCTGCGAGTAACACTGTCTGCATGAAATTTTGGACAGATCACTCCATTCCTTTCATTTAAGTCATTTGGCACAAATTTACACCGTTTCACCGATCTGAACCACATTTTGTATACTCACCCTATGGAACCCTGCGGGTGACACAGTCCACTTTAAATTTTGGACAGATCACTCCAATCCCTGCATTTAGGCCCTTTATCACAAATCTACACCGTTTCTCGCAATTGCACCAAATTTTACATACACTTTGAAACCCTGCTGGTAACACTGTCCACTTGATACTTTGGACGACGCTCTCCATTCTCTACATTCAGAATAACAGACAAAATAAACTTGAAAACCACGTATTAAGGCCCTAGAACCAATCATGTCCGTAGTTGTGTAACTGTAAGAGTATTTTAATAAGTCTACTGTTGACGGGCAGTTCGGGCTACATCACGTCACCTCTACCAGTGTGCTGGTGCAGATTGCGAAAATAGTTGCATCTTGCACTGTTTGTAAATTGAAGTCACTGGGAGTAATTAGTGCAAAAGGATCTCTTAGGCCCCTTAAAACAGTTATCATCATGAAAATATTATGCCTTTGTATTGTGCCCAAATCCAGTTGCCTAGATTTGAGAGCACAGGCCACAATGCTAAGTCCAGAATTAAAAGTTTGAATAGAGCGCGCTGAACCTTCTAAGAATAAAATGGCAGCTTTGTGCAGCCAATAAATGGTTAAATGACTTAGGCGAGAGCATCATAGTCGAGGCTATATTGAAATTAAATATTTCCCGATGGAGTAGAATCTTGAGACTAACATCAGATTACTGGCACGGACAAGGGAGTAAGACTGTGCTTAATTTCGAGGAAACAGATTGAGCGGAAGCTGAGATATGAGATGTTTTAGTTTCAGCATATTTCACGCATTGACCTCGAGGAGTCCGCTTGCGGGGTATATAAAGCCTGCGTGCCAGAGCTAAGTACAGTCATTCCTTCGTAAGCGCTCAGCCACTAAACACTCTACGTCGCTCCGAGCACTGTTATACTGTATAAATAATCTTCGTGCACATGGTTGCAAAATCTACGTTATTACTAGCACCCAGTTGCTGGGACTTAGTGATTTCGACGACAGTACATGGTTACTGGTCTTATAAAGTGTTTAACATTATAGTGATCTTCGACCTTTTCAAAAGTTATCACCAAGGTGATAGACTTTGTGGCAATGGTAATAATTTACTGCTACAACCGACATATGAATAGACTTAGTCTATATTTTGCTTTCCACTGTCCACTAAAAGTTTACTTGGATTACTTCATCCAAACAACCAGAATAAGTCTTGGACTTAATAACTTTAGACCAACCAAAATAAGTCAGTACTGTTCACCTACCAGTCTTGCACAGTTCAGTTCACTACCCGACATAGGGAAACCAGCATGCATAGCATTGTCTGGAGAGTGCGAAACTCTGCCCAGGGAACAGATCTTCTGAGCTCGAACATGTGTTGCATAAGATTGTAAGAGTAGTGACAGTATTGAAGGCATTAGAGTTGGGTCGAGTTAAAACTGGTAATTTTTCATCATGGATCTTTTCGATCTAACCCCAGTCAAGATTACTTCAGCTGTTGAAGCAGCACATTTTACGAACTATTTTCATCAAGATATTCAGGCTACAAGTATGCATACCGCTATGTCTGACTAAGACCATTGCGGGTATAAAATGGAGGCCGATACAAGATTATAAATACGTGTCCTAATGGGGACCAGAAGACTGAAACAATCTGGTTCAGACCAGATTACCAGCATCAAGACCTACAGGAATGTAAGCTACAACTTGCATTATATTTATGCGTAGTTAGCTGGAATATCTCAATTTTTCTACAGTCTTACCAACACATATTTTCTTTTCATCGATGTTTTTGCTGTTGCAGATATTTTTTTGCAATAGAAGCTTTGATCTGAGCAGTTTTTACACTCAGAAGTCAATGATTCGAAATTTATGGACGAGCAGAACGAGCATCATTTAATTTTGATATTTTTCTAATCACGGTCATCAGCCGTCGTAACTGAAAATTTAATAATACATTTTTGTTGAGGAATGGATATTTATCCATTATTAAGAAGTCGAGGTTGATATTCCCCGAATAGTTTAACAACTTTAAATCCATTTGTTGTAGAAATAAAAATAATAATAATAATAATAATGTTGATTTAACAATAATTATTATTTTCAATTTTCTGAGATAATAATAATATTTGTGATTTCTAATAATCATTATCATGTAGTGTGATTTATACATTTGACATTTAAAACAATTTTCTAAGATCGGATACTTGTTGTGTCCGAAGGTTAGTGGTTAACGCATGCCCACAAACAAATAACATATTAATTCAGTGGAAGTATTTTGTTGTTGTTTGAGCCTTCAGTCTTTTGACTGGTTTGATGCAGCAGTCCATGGCTCCAGGTCCTGAGCTAATCGTTTCATCTCTACATAGCTACCACACCCTACATCCGAGGCAATCTGTTTAACATATTCTAACCTTTGTCTACCCCTACAGTTCTTGTCCTCAACCCTTCCTTCCATAACTAAGCTTGCTATTCCTGGGTGTCTTAGTATGTGTCCTACTAACCTACCTCTTCTCTTCATTAAAAGTCGCCAGAAACATATCTCCCCTCCCACTCGCCTTAACACCTCTTCGTTTGTAACCCTATCTGCCCATCTGATCTTCATCATTCTCCTGTAACACCACATTTCATATGCTTCAATTCTCCTCTTTTCTGCTGCACCAATAGTCCAAGTTTCACTTTCATACAGAGCCACGCTCCAGACAAAGGCTTTCAGAAACGACTTCCTAATACCTAAATCTATATTCGATGTCAACAGATTCCTTTTTTGCAGAAATGCTTTCCTTGCCTGAGTCAACCTAATTTTTATATCCACTTTGTTTCGTCCATCACTGGTTATTTTGCTTCCTAAGTGACAGAAGTCTCCTACTTCCTTCAGCTTTTCACCTGCCAATTTGATGTCCATAGAAGTTTCTGATTTATTTCGGCTGCATTCCAGTATTTTTGTTTTACATTTATTAATTTTCATCATGTATTCTTTCCGTAAGACGGAGTCCATACCATTCAAATACTCATTCAAATCCTCAGGCGTGTCGTCCAAGATGACGATGTCATCAGAAAATCTCAGAGTTGATATTATTTCTCCTTTAATCTTCACTCCCACTTTAAATGTTTCTCCAATTTCCTTCAATGCTTGCTCAATGTAAAGATTGAAAAGTATGGGTGAGAAGTTGCAGCCTTGCCTTACAACTTTCTGAATACCAGCTTCTTTCTCATGTCCTTCAGCTCGAATGACTGCTGTCTGGTTTCTGTATAGATTGTATATCACCCTCCTATCCCTGTACTTTATTCCAATAGATTTTAAAATGTCAAACAATTTAGTCCAATCAACGATATCAAAAGCCTTTTCTAAGTCTACAAATGCCACGAACGTTCTCTTATCTTTCCTTATTCTACCTTCCAAAATCAGCCTAAGACTTAGTACAGCTTTCCTTGTTCCTACATTTCTCCTGAAACCAAACTGGTCTTCACCCAACTCCGTTTATATCTGGCTTTCCATCCTCTTGTAAATTATTCTAGACAGGATCTTTGAAGCGTGAGTAATCAAGCTGATTGTACGGTAAACTTCACATCTGTCAGCTCCCACTTTCTTTGGTATAGGGAGGATAACATTCTTCTTGAAATCAGGGGGTACCTCGCCTTTCTCATAAATCCTACACACCAAGTGAAATAACCTGATCAGACCTTCATCTCCTATGCAGCGTAGCAACTCAATTGGTATATCATCTATGCCTGGTGATTTGTTCCTGCGTAAGTCCTCCAATGCTCTGTCAAATTCTGATCTCAATATTAAATCTCCCTTTGCATCCTCATCAATTTCCTCCTCTCTTTCCATTACATGATTCTCTATCTCCTTTCCCTTATACAAACACTCTATGTAAGCTTTCCATATCTCAACCTTTTCTTCCCTATCTGTTAGAGGCTTTCCATTTGTGTCCTTAATATTACAGCACTTAGTCTTCTTTTCCCCAAAAGTATTCTTAATCCTTCGATAAGCTGTGTCTACTTTTCCTAATTTCAGACAATTTTCTATACCTGCACATTTCTCTTTCAAACATTCCTCTTTCGCTTCCTTGCACTTCTTGTTAACCTCATTTCTCAGACGTCTGTATTCTGCTTCCCCCTTTTCATCTCTTTCATTCTTGTGTTTCTGCCTTTCATCCATCAATTTTAGTATATCTTGAGTGATCCACGGTTTTCTACCTATTGTTTCTTTCCTACCAATGTTTTCTTCTGCGGATTTTGTTATTTCATTCTTCAAAAGTGCCCATTCGTCTGCAATTGAAGTTTGTTTAGGGTTTTACGCTTGCATTATGCATTTAAATCTTTGAGAAGACATGGAATGTAATGATACGGGAAGCCAAAAGCATGTATAAAACAGGGGGTTTACTAGAGTTTGTATAAATATAAAATCATTATTGAGCAACGTCTTATGACAAAACGTTTGGCTAAAAATAGACACGGTGTGGAGTCATTCATGTTATAAACTGTTGGTAAAAATATTATTTTAAACTCATTGGGGCAGTTTACTAATTTTTAAATCTTCCAGTTGTCGTAACAAGCAAAGGATTGATTATTCTGTATAATTTGGGAAGAAATAATTGTTGTGTGTGCAAAGAGTTAAATATGCCATTCTGATTGTGCAATCAAGTCGCAGGAATGAGGTTGTTGAAATGAAGCATCAACCATATTGAAGGTTGGATGTCTTTGAAATTAGTGGTGGAGTTGATTTTAGCCACACTTTCGTCGAGATATAACCAAATGTTATTTTGTTGAGCCATCATTGTCAATTCACATTTTACCAACGAGTTCTAGAAATATTCCTAGTAATTGCCAGCCCGAAAATTTTATTGTACCTTTCATTATGAAAAGACTTTACCGTTGTCTAAATGGTAATTATGATTATGTGATTTTTGACGAATTTAAATCGAATGAGCCGATGCTGTTACTTCTTAACAACCACCACAAACTGAGAGGATTTTTGTGATCCTGTAAAAATATAAACATTTTGCAAATAAATTTAATGATTAACATATTTGACATTTTGTCAAATAATTGTAATTTTTGATAATAACAAATGATATTGTTTTATGATAAATTTTCTAAATAATATTCCCAGTGATAGTTAATTGATTGAATGGTAAAATCCATATTGAATTGAATTTATATTTTGTGGATAATAATATTTTGACTATTATATTGGCAATTGAGTCAAAAGCTGTCAATAGATTTTGGATCGAGAACAGATGATTCAATAAATATTTTCTGTTTATCGAAGTTCTTCGAACCCAAATGCTCGAATGTCCATGTAAATGATATTGTGTTGTATTCCTTTTTAATAACTTTGTATTTGAACAAATCTTGAGATAACTGATACCTGAAGTGTTAGTTAATTTGCTACTATAATTTTGAAAAACTGAAACAGTGATATATTTTTCATCGAGTGATAAATTCTTTTTCATTTCAATATGTGAATACAGAAATAAGATAGGAATCAGGAAGGACAATTAAATTTGCACTGAAAAAACCCTACTACTGTAAATAATTCTTTTGAGCGAAGTCAACAGGACTATTAATTTGACCTTCGTCTCAATTGCCAAGTGTTCATTTGTTGGTGGAATTGTAAATTCTGTATATAACGTATGATTCGTCATGCATCTATTATGCTATTTTTGGCATGCCTTCAGTAATTTTTAACGTTTCAAATAAAATGAGATAATTTTACAGGTTGTGTTATTTTCAGAAAATCTCCTTCTATCCTAATTGTTGGATCGAGTCGAAAATCAGTAAAGCAATTTTTTTAAGTTATTGTAGTCACTTGGACCCATCTGGCGCCCCGGGATAATTTGATTCTAGTGCTGACTGATTTTTTGTGAAATGCATATGTGGTCGTCCGGACTTCGGTCTAAACGGGCAAATAAAATAAGATAGAAGAGAGAAATGGCTTCGAACGTGGGGCCCGATTTCTATATGGTTGTTTGCATACCGATTTAATTGTGATTTTTCAAATAGTTATTTTGGGGAATTGGAAGATGTGTGGTATGGATAGATAAATTCATAGGAAACCCAGTTAGTGGGAAACTTAATTCAAATTAAATTTTTAAATAGTTAGTGTGGTTTTGATTGTTGTATAAAGGCTTATCCTTTAGGGTGTCAAGTAAAAATTTGTAGTATACGTTCGATAGTCTGGAAATACACAATTTATTAGAATCCAGGTGGAGGATATTGACCTTGCAGATTTTTTGATATTGTTGTTTAAATCTAATTGATAGTAGATTTTTTTTCATCACGTCGGCATTAGGGCATATCTCATTTTATTCCGAGAATTCCAAGTAGCTACACATAATTCTTGTTCTAGTTTAAGTCTTTGTGTTTGCCTACATTTATACCCCTAACATTGAATTATATTTTGATAATTATGGATGAGGTCATGAGGATCTTAACTCGCATGGAGGAGAGCTCCAAAAGTTCAGAAATGCAGGTGGCAGAAATTATAGAGAAAACGAATAAAATGGATGCTAATCTTAAAGAAAAATCTGAAACTTTAAGGGAAAAATTAAGAGAAATCTCAGGTGCCCTAGAAAATAGATTGACTGCGTCTTTAAAAGTAAATCTTGAAAACTCAATGGAAAATAAATTAAAAGAGAATTCGATTTATTTAGATAATAATTTTAAGGGAAATTCTAATTCTTTGGAGACTAAATTAACTTCTACTTTAGAAAATATATTAAAAGAAAACTCCACTTCTTTAGAAAACAAATTAAAAGACAACTCCTATTCTTTAGAAAACAGGCTAAAAGAAAATTCTGATTCTTTGGAAGCTAGATTAGCCGAATCATTTGAAACTAAATTAGAGGAAAGTTCAATAAACTTAAAAGCTAAGATGAGAGAGAATTCAGATTCATTAGGAGCTTCGTTAGAAAATAAAATCAAAGAAAATTCTACTTCTTTAGAAAATAAATTCAAAGAAAATTCTACTTCGTTAGAAAGTAAAATCAAAGAACAATCCACTTCTTTAGAAAATAAAATGTCTAAACCGTTTAGAAAACTCATGAACTCGAAACTTCATTAGCTTTGAACACGAGTAAAATGGAGGATAAATTTCGCGATGCCGACCAAAATTCTCAGTCATTAGCTGATAGGATCGAGCGAGATCTCAGAAAAGTAGGAGAAATTCGTGACCAAAAGAGAATTGTGATATGGCAAATAACGTCATACAACGTTTGACCGAGCAATTCCAGGAACTTGTTGTGGGAGAAATTCAGGAAGGTATAGTCAAAGAGTTGACAACTGAGATAAAGTTGACATTCATCAGTGAAGTCAAAGATGCACTTAAACTGGAGACTCAAGACGGAATCAAAGAGATCAGAGAAACTTTGACGTCACATGTTCAAGTTATTACCGAGGATATCCAGACAGCTCAGAAAGACATTGTGGATATGAAAAGTTCATTAAAGAATCACGAAGAGATTATGAACAAAATATCTACAGATATAAAAAAGAATTGTAAGGAAACAGAAGGGATCAATAGAGATACTGAAGAAATCAGGAGAAGATCTGGGGAGAATCAGAGGGAAATTGAGGATATCAAGAGTCAGGTTAAAGACAAAAACCACGGTGATTATTCGCATAATAAAAGCAGTACCGAAGAGTTAAAAAAAATAGTAGGTGAAGAAAATGCTGAACTCAAAGAAACTATCAAATCACTTAGTAACAAATTCTTGGATTACCAAAGGCAAGCAAAGAGTGTTGTTGAACCTCATGGTAAAGCTACAATTATGAGTAAGGATATGGATATTTAGAGAGTAAAAAAGTAGGAAATCCCCATAAACAGGAAGAGGTTAGAACGTTTATGCAATTCACTCCTATAACCTTTTAAAAGAACGTTGAAGATAAACCTTCAAAATTCTCAGGAACTGGGATTATTACACCCGTAGAATCCTGAGGGAAGTGGGAGATTACCTCAAGGATTCCAAGATTGGCAAAGAAAGGGAAATAAGAGTGATAGGGGAATTTTCGGATAGTCCCGCACTTACGTGGTTTAGGGCATTTAGATCTACTCTAAAAAACTTTGAGGAATTCGCTAGAGGATTATTGAAGAAATTCTGGTCCCAGAAACTCGACAACATGTGAGTGTGGAGCTATACTCCAAAATATACTCCACTTCTCAACCCACACGTTATTCGACTTATTTCGCAGGGCAACTATCTAAACTTCAACATTTAGATCCGCCTATGCCCGACAACGAATTAATTACTGCATTGTTCAGGCAATTTCCTGCGAATGTCCAAAGAATATTTATAGTAGCGGACATTTAAAACATGGAACAATTTGATAAAGTTCTACAGAAGTTGGATCACACGAACGCTCAATTCTTTCATCAGAAAGCTGGAAAGAATGACAACGTGGTATTTGCAGTGATGGCTGATAGATATTCTCAGACACCTCGAGACGGTAAAGAAGAGAAAACGCCAAGGGATGATCCAGGACAAAGAATATGGAACCAAAACAACTATCGGTCATATGAGATTAAATCATATACGAGACCTGAAGGTACGAACAATTATAGAGGTCGATTTGGAAGACCAAGAAGAAACCTAGGACGATGCCAATAGAGAAGGTATTTTGGGAGGAATAATGGCTATTACCCAAGAAACGAAAATCCAAGACAATCCAATGAGGAATTCAAACACGAGACGAGGAAAAACTTGGAGGAACGACAACAAGAGAACGAACAGCTCATGGAATAGCTGAAACAGGTTGAACCTGGTACATCAGGTACACTGCAATCCAAGAACAAAGATGAAAAAATTCAAATATTCAGTAGCGGATAGCCTAATTAAGACTTTCACTTCCAGAATTATTAAGTGGCGAGTAGAGGATGATGACTTGATACAAAATAATCATGAACGTTAAGAAATGGAAACGAGGATTAAATTGCCGATTATATTGTGCGAAGTATTCGGCATGCCTGTCGATACTTTAATCGATACTGGTGCAATGTTATGTCTTGTAAGTGAGAAATTATGTACTCTACTAGCAGCAGTGCCCGGCTTCGTCCGATGGATTTATTTGATTTATGGATGATGATGAATACTACTACAGAACTGGCACATGATACTTAAACTAACAGAAACATATTTAAAAAGGATAACATTTTGTGGCGGTGGTGGTGGTGGTAGTGGTGGTCGTAGTGGGGGTGATAAGTAGTACAGTATAATGGACGTAACATTCAGGTCATTTTCCCGTAATGATAATAATGATAATAATGAAAAGGGAAACGGCTATTTTCTAACTACAGCACTGACACATGTTATTTACAAACAAATTAAAAAAATTATTAGAAAGAGGAATACGTGTAATAAAAGACACTGCCTAGGGCCTATATCTCATTGGCTGTTAGAAATGTAGAGACCAATAGTGTCGTCTTTTGTCACATGGCGCCGTAGGAAAATAATCAGAACACTTTGGAAAACTTCGGTTGTCCCGAGCTACTTAGGTAGCAATAGTATCATTTATCGCCACATAGCGCTCAACGTTAAGTTCCGGAATGATATAAGGTAAATTTGAAAGTACCAACACTTAATGCAGCTGGTAATCTCAATTTACTGCACCATCTCTATTGCACTTATACCGAGGCATAATATTTTCAAGATGATAACTGTTTTAAGGTGCCTAAGAGATGATTTTGCACTAATCGCACCACGTGACTGCAATTTATGAACAGCGCAAGATGCAACTATGTTCGAAATTCTGCACCAGAATGCTGGTAGGGGAGACGTGATGTAGCCCGAATTACCCGTCAACAATAGACTTAATAAAACACTCTTAGAGTTACACTACTACGGACATGAATGGTTCTAGGGCCTTAATACGTGGTTTTCAAGTTTATTTTGTTTGTTATTCTAAATGTAGGGAATGGAGAGCATTGTCAAAAATATCAAGTGGACAGTGTTACCAGCATGGTTTCAAAGTGTATGTAACATTTGGTTCAATTGGGAGAAACGGTGAAGATTTGTAATAAAGGGCCTAAATGCAGGGAATGGAGTAGTCTGTCCTAAATTTAAAGTGGGCAGTGTCACCCGCAGGGTTCCGAAGGGTAAGTATACAAAATGTGTTTCAGATCGGTGAAACGGTGTATATTTTTGCCAAACGGTGTATATTTATGCCAAAGGGCGTAAATACAAGGAATGGAGTGGTCTGTCCAAAATTTCAAGCAGACAGTGTTACTGTCAGGGTTCCAAAGGGTAAGTATGCAAATGTTGGTTCAGATTGGTGAAAAGGTGTAGATTTGTGACAAAGTGCCTATTGCAGAGAATGGACTGGTCTGTCATAAATTTCACGTAGACAGTGTTACTCGCAGGGTTCCAAAGGGCAAGTATACAAATTTTAGTTCAGATCGGTGAAATGGTGTAGATTTGTGCCAAAGGGCCTAAATGCAGGGTATGGAGTGGTCTGTCCGAAATTTCATGCGGACTGTGTTACTCGCAGGGTTCCAAAGGGTAAGTATACAAATTTTGGTTCAGATCGGTGAAAAGGTGTAGATTTGTGCCCAATTGCTTAATGCAGGGAATGGACTGGTCTGTGATAAATTTCACGTCGACAGTGTTACTCCAAGGGTTCCAAAGGGTAAGTATACAAATTTTGGTCCAGATCGGTGAAACAGTGTACGTATCACTAACCATAACGCCAGCGCATGCGGATAGAGCAGTTCGGAAGCGCTTGTTCTACCGACTTACTGAACAAAAATAAATCTTTTAGGTTATCTGAGAGGTGTAGCCTAATACTACTCAGCCTAAACTATTCCTCTTGAATCTGGCTATCATATAAAAAAGAATTTTTCGAATCGTACTGGTACTTCCAGGGATTAGCGCGTTTAAGCACATAAACACACAAACACACAAACTCTTCAGCTTTATTATATTAGTATAGATGGCAACTCACTGAGGATCTCGAAAAAATTCCTGTGTCCGGAATTAAGATTCAAGGAATTATTCCAAACAAGACATCCCTATGAAAGACTCAGCTATATTTATGCATTACAATAGGAGGACATGATTTTCGGCATGTGTTTTGGTAATGAAGGACATGATACTTGATATGATCCTAGGAGCGGATTTCATCCTGAAGTATCAAGCTGTAATTGATATGAGCACTGAGACGGTAAGATTTCAGCATACCGAAGAAATAAACTTCGAGGGAAAAGGCGAAGAAGACATCGAGGGAGATGCTCAATGGTCTTTGATATTTCACGAGTCTACTGAACAGGAAGATAGCAAATCAAAGAGATCACCAGATTTGGAAAATGTTCTTGAAGAGTTCAAGGACATATTTGTTATTCGACCAGGGGAAATTAAGGATTTCGAATACCAAATTCGAGTTACTGATGATGCACCCAACCATGCAAAATTATATCTTGTAGCTGAAAAACATAGAGACAAGGTGAAGATACTTATCAAAGATATTGAAAATAACAATGTTATTAAGAGATTTACTACCTCTTATGTAAATCCTTTGACAGTTGTATCTAAACCAGATGGCAGTCTAAGGTTATGACTAGACGCGCGAAATTTGAATTCAAGATTGTTACCAGAATATGATAGACCACCCATTATTAGGGAATTACTTAGGAAATTCCAAGTCAAGATTTGGTTCTCAAATATTGATCTCACTTCGTCCTACCACCATATTAGGCTCAGTGAAGATTCAAAGAAATTTACAGGGTTTATGATTGACGAACAAACCTACGTATTTCGACGTCTACCATTTTGAGTCAAAACATCTGGATCTGTTATGATTAGAGCACTTGAACAGAATTTGAGTCCTGAAGTAAAATATATAGTGATCCAATATATAGATGATATTCTCATCGCATCTGAGAGCAAAGAAGAACATCTATTACATCTCCGAATGTTGTTCGAAGATTTAAGGAAGGCAAATTTTAAGGTCAAACCTTCGAAAGTGTCAGTTCTTTCAAAAAGAAATTCAATTTTTGGGACACATATTGGCTGGCGAAGGCTTCCGTCCAAATGAGACGAAAGTTCCAGCGATTTCAATTTTTCCCAGACCAACTAGAGTAAAACATGTTCGAAGTTTTCTAGGTACATGCCTCTTTGCAGGGCATTGTCCGAGTTATATGGAGACAGTTGCGCCTCTGCAGGAATTACTGAGAAAAGATAACAAATGGAAATGGAATGAAACTTGTGAACAGTCGTTCCAAGATGCCAAGAGACTGTTGGTCAATAGCATAAAATTAGAATATCCTGACTTCACTAAGAATTGTATAATATAATCCGATACGTCCACCGTAGGGATTGAAGCTATTCTTTTTCAAGAAGACGACGATCATAGGAGACATTACCTGGCTTTTATAAGCAGGAAACTTCGTCCATCGGAGAGGAAATATTACACTACCGAGCTAGAGGCACTTGCGGTTATATTTGCTCTGGAACGTGGAAAAAGCTTCTAATAGGACATGCGGTTATAGTAAGAACCGATCACCATGCTCTAGAATTCATTCTTAGAACGAACTTTGCTAGCGAAAGAATAACGAGATGGCCACTTTTCATACAGCAATTCAACTTGATCATTGAACACACTACAGGGAAGTTGAACATTGGTGCTGATTTATTAAGTAGAGCAGTGGAATTTACACCTAAGGTTTTGCAAGCAACTTTAACTCTTGAAGATGAAGAAACCTTAAGGAAGTTAAGATTTCTATCATCATTATCACAGAGGAGAAATAGACGACTCAGGAACATTTATCGTTTTCTTCAAGGTGACATGGATACGGCAGATGTTGAATTCGCTGAAACGGATAGAATTTCAAGGGACTTTTTAATGCTAGATGGCCTGATCTATAAGTTGATCGATCCAGACCTAACCAAGCTAAGAGTAGTTGTACCACCACGGATGCAAGTCCCCATCATTTGGATGGCGCATCGCATGTCAGGTCATGCTGGAGTAGACAAAACCATTAAAGTAATTCAAGAGAAATTTTCGTGGGAGCTGATGAGACATACTATCAGGAACACCATCCGAGAATGCGATTTATGCCAGAGGAGTAAGCATAATTCTAAATTATTAAAGGAAGCCCCAAGGCCTATTATTCCAACAAAGCCTTGTGAAATCTTTGCTACCTATATTTATGGTCCTATTCCAAAATCTAAGAGAGGAAACCGGTACATCCTTGTAACAATTGATGTTTTCAGCAAGTACACCATGTTGCATCCTATCCAGAAGGCGAATGCAAAACATTGTGCAAATAGAATCGGGAATAGTGTAATCCCGGAAGCAGACAAACCGGAATTCATTTGTCAGACCATGGATCCCAATTTACATCATTGGAATTCAGGATCGCAATGGATAATTTGGGCATAAAACAGCTACTCTGTTCGATACGGCATCCAGAGAGCAATCCTGCTGAACGTGTAATGGCTGAAATTTCCAAATTTTGTCGCTTGTATTGTCCAAACGAGCATTGGAAATGGATGGATGTAATTCCTTTAGCAGCCGAATCCATAAATTCTACAGTGCATGAGAGTACTGAACAGATTCCCATCTTGCTTCACCGTGGAATCAAGCCGACGAGACTATGGGATCGGATAATCTCAATTCTGCCTGAGATCGAACCCAGTCGTCAAAGGAGGGAGATTCTAGCCTTGGACAGTTTGAGAAGCAGAGCTTTGAAGAGAGAGCGCAGAATCAGAGGGAAACGCTTTCTCAGACCCTTGCGCGTAGGAACCCTCGTGTTGGTGAGAAGACCAATAACCTCTGATGTTCAAAACCGCATATATTCCAAATTTGCGAGTTTATATTCTGGACCCTACCGAATTGAAGAATGTAATAATAACGGTAGTTATAAGATAGCCAACACACGAACTAGTAACATCGTGGGAATTTACAATTCTTCGAGTTTCATGATTTATTATTCAAGAACCAGCTAGCTTGAAGTGTGAATGGGAAAAATAAAAATCTTTAATTTTTTATTTTTGGCTATGTGTGGGGTGGATGTGCCAAAATCCAGTTGCCTGGATTTGAGAGCACAGGCCACAATGCTAAGTCCAGAATTAAAAGTTTGAATAGAGCGCACCGAACCTTCTAAGGAGGAAATGGAAGCTTTGTGCAGCCAAGAAATGGTTAATTGACGTAGGCGAGAGCATCATAGTCGAGGCTATATTGAAATTAAATATTTCCCGATGGAGTAGAATCTTGAGACTAACATCAGATTACTGGCACGGACAAGGGAGGAAGAATGTGCTTTATTTCGAGGAAATTGATTGAACGGAAGCTGAGATATGAGATGTTTTAGTTTCAGCATATTTCACGCATCGTCCTCGAAGAGTCCGCTTGCGGGGTATATAAAGCCTGCGTGTCAGAGCTAAGTACAGCCGCTAAACACTCTACGTCGCTCCGAGCACTGTTATTCTATGTAAATAATCTTCGTTCACATGGTTGCAAAATCTACGTTATTACTAGCACCCAGTTGCTGGGACTTAGTGATTTCAACGACAGTACATGGTTACTGGTCTTATAAAAGTGTTTAACATTATAGTGATCTTCGACCTTTTCAAAAGTTATCACCGAGGTGATGGACTTTGTGGCATTGGTAATAATTTACTGCTACAACGGACATATGAATAGACTTAGCCTATATTTTGCTTTCCACTATCCACTAAAATGTTACTTGGATTATTTCATTCAAACAACCAGAATAAGTCTTGGACTTAATAACTTTCGACCAACTAAAATAAGTCAGTACTGTTCACCTACCAGTCTTGCACAGTTCAGTTCACTACCCGACATAGGGAAACCAGCATGCATAGCATTGTCTGGAGAGTGAGAAACTCAGCACAGGGAACAGATCTTCAGAACTCGAACATGTGTTGCATAAGATTGTGAGAGTAGTGACAGTATTTAAGGCATTACAGTTGGGTCGAGTTAAAACTGGTAATTTTTCATCATGGATCTTTTCGATCTAACCCCAGTCATGATTACTTCAGCTGTTGAGGCAGCACATCCAACGAAATATTTTCATGAAGATATTCAGGCTACAAGTATGAATACCGCTATGTCTGACTAAGACCATTGCAGGTATAAAATGGAGGCCGTGGCAAGATTATAAATACGTGTCCTAATGGGGACCAGAAGACTGAAATAATCTGGTTCAGACCAGATTACCAGCATCAAGATCTACAGGAATGTAAGCTATAATTTGCATTATTTTTATGCGTAGTTAGCTGGAATGTCTCAATTTTTCTACAGTCTTACCAACACATATTTTCTTTTCATCGATGTTTTTGCTGTTGCAGATATTTTTTTGCAATAGAAGCTTTGATCTGAGCAGTTTTTACACTCAGAAGTCAATGATTCGAAATTTATGGACGAGCAGAACGAGCATTTATATAATTTTGATATTTTTCTAATCACTGTCATCAGCCGTCGTAACTGAAAATTTAATAATAAATTTAAGTAGAGTGATGGATATTTATCCATTATTAACAAGTCGAGGATGATATTCCCCGAACAGTTTAACAAATTTAAATCCATTTTTGAGGAAATAATAATAATGTTGATTTAATAATAATTATTATTTTCAATTTTCTGAGATAATAATAATATATGTGATTTCTAATAATCATTATCTTGTAGTGTGATTTATGTATTTGACATTTAAAACAATTTTCTAAGATCGGATATTTGTTGATTCCGAAGGTTAGTGGTTAACGCATGCCCACAAACAAATAACATATTAATTCAGTGGAAGTATTTTACGCTTGCATTATGCATTTAAATCTTTGAGAAGACACATGATACGGGAAGCCAAAAGCATGTATAAAACAGGGTTTTTGCTAGAGTTTGTATAAATATAAAATCATTATTGAGTATCGTCGTTTGACAAAACGTTTGGCTAAAAATAGACACGGTGTGGAGTCATTCATGTTTTAAACTGATGGTAAAATTATTATTTTAAACTCATTGGGGCAGTTTACTAACTTATAAATTTTCCAGTTGTCGTAACAAGCAAAGCATTGATTATTCTGTATAATTTGGGAAGAAATAATTGTCGTGTGTGCAAAGAGTTAAATATGCCATTCTGATTGTGCAATTAAGTCGCAGGAATGGGGTTGTTGAAATGAATCATCAACCGTATTGTAGGTTGGATGTCTTTGAAATTAGTGGAGGAGTTGATTTTAGCCACACCTTCGTCGAGATATAACCAAATGTTATTTTGTTGAGCCATCATTGTCAATTCACATTTTACCAACGAGTTCTAGAAATATTCCTAGTAATTGCCAGCCCGAAAATCTTATTGTTAAACTTGTACCTTTCATTATGAAAAGACTTTACCACTGTCTAAATGCTAATTATGATTATGTGATTTTTGACGCATTTAAATCGAATGGGCCGATGCCGTAAATTATTTAAAACTGTTACTTCTTAACAACCACTACAAACTGAGAGGATTTTTGTGATCCTGTAAAAATATAAACATTTTGCAAATAAATTTAATGATTAACATATTTGACATTTTGTCAAATAATTGTCATTTTGATAATAACAAATTATATTATTTTATGATAAATTTTCTAAATAATATTTCCAAGTGATAGTTAATTGATTGAATGTTTAAATCCATATTGTGTTGAATTAATATTTTGTGGTTAATAATATTTTGACTATTTTATTGATAATTGTGTCAAGAGCTCTGAATAGATTTTGGATCGAAAACAGATTCAATAAATATTTTCTGTTTATCGAAGTTCTTCGAACCCAAATGCTCGAATGTCCATGTAAATGATATTGTGTTGTATTCCTTGCTAATAACTTCGTATTTGAACAAATCTTGAGATAACTGAATCCTGAATTGTTAGTTAATTTGCTACTATAATTTTGAAAAACTGAAACAGTGATATATTTTTCATCGAGTTAAAATTCTTTTTCATTTCAATATGTGATGACAGAAATAAGATAGGAATGAGGAAAGACAATTAAATTTGCACCGACAAAACCCTACTACTGTAAATAATTATTGTGAGCGACGTCAACAGGACTATTAATTTGACCTTCGTCTCAATTGCCAAGTGTTCATGTGTTGGTGGAATTGTAAATTCTGTATATAAAGTATGATTCGTCATGCATCTATTATGCTATTTTTGGCATACCTTCAGTAATTTTTAACGTTTTAAATAAAGTGAGATAATTTTACAGGTTGTGTTATTTTCAGAAAATCTCCTTCTATCCTTAGTGTTGCATCGAGTCGAAAGTCAGTAAAGCAATTTTTTTGTTGAGTTATTGTAGTCACTTTAACCCATCTGGTGCCCCGGGATATTTTGATTCTCGTTCTGACTGATTATTGGTGAAATGCATATGTGGTCGTCCGGACTTCGGTCTAAACGGGCAAAGTATAAGTGCAATGGTGTTGGTGCAGTACACTGCAATAAGCGTTGGGGCTTTCCAATTTACCTTCATTTACTCCGAAACTTATAGTTGAGCGCTATGTGGCAATAAATTATATTATTGCTAGCTCAGTAGCTTGGGACAGCCGAAGTTTTCCAAAGTGTTCTGCTTATTTTCCTACGGCCCGATGCGACTTAAGACGACACTATTGGTCTCTACATTTCTAACAGCTGATGAGATATAGGCCCTAGGCAGTGTCATTTATTTCACTTACTCCTCTTTCTAATCATTTTTAAAAAATGTGTTTGTAAATTACACGTGTCGGTGCTGTAGTTACATGATAGCCGTTTCACTATTCATTATTATCATTACGGGAAAATGAACTGAATGTTAGTGTACGTCCATTATACAGGGTCATCGCAAAATAATGCCAACATTTAAAACAAGTAGTTCCGTGAAGAACTATACAGCCTATTTTCATATATCCTGCTAAAGTTAATTGCCTCTATCAACATACAAAATTTCAGTTTAATTGCTGTAACAGATTCGTAGATATTGAGAACCGTCTAAATATTTCAGATGGTCGCCAGGTTGGATTTTTATTTTTTTACTATTACATTATGATTATTGTGTACGTGTGGTATTCAAAATTCAATCGCATGATTAGAACACAAGAAGTAAAAACGAGATTTTAAAATTACGCACAGCAGCCATCTTGTGATTATGCAAACAATTGAAATAAATTAGATGCCAGTGGATCAACATTTGTATAAGCATTTAACGCGCAAAGTTTCACGGCACTCGGATAATTAATTCGCGAGAAACGTCCATTTAAATATTTATACTTCTCGTCGCCGCCATGTTGGATTTGTGCTCACCAGGTTACTGAAAGTCCTTTAGGTGAACATATGTTCATAGTCTCTATGAACATAAAAAATCAGTTAGGTTGCTGTAAAAGATTCATAGATATCGAGAATTGTCTAAATATTTCGGAAGCTCGCCATTTAGGATTGTTATATGTATAGGCCATAGAGTTATGTACCAATCAAGGACAATTATTGCCTAGGTTCATTATTCAAAGTTTCACCTTGATCGAATGATTACGACACAAGAAATAAAAACTTAATTTTAAAATTTCGCACAGCCGCCATCTTGAGGTTATGTAAACAATTGAATTAAATTAGATGGCAGTGCATTAGAATCTGCAAAATCATTTACTGTACCTCATTTCACTGCGCTCAGAGAGTTAAATCACGAGAAAAGTCTATTAAAACATTTCAAATTCGCTTGGTCGCCATGTTCGTTTTTTACTTTGCAGGTTTTTGAAATATACATAGGTAAACTTGTATCAGTACCCTTTATCACCGTACAAAATTTCAGGGTGATATCTGTTATAGTTTCAAAGATATAGAATATCAGTCAAATATTTCGCACAGCCGCCATTTTGAGGTTATGTAAACAATTGAACTAAATTAGACTCCAGTGCATTACAATGTGTATAAACATTTGCTGTACCAAATTTCATTACGTTTGGATAGTTAAATCGCGAGAATAGTCTATTTAAATGTCTCAAATTCGCTTGGCCGCCATGTTGGTTTTGTAGTCACCAGGTTTTTGAAAGTTCCATAGGTGAACTTCTAGTAGTGTCCTTTATCACCGTACACAATTTCAGGGCGATATCGGTGATAGCTTCGGAGATATTGAATGCTAATGAAATATTTCGCACAGCCGCCATGTTGGATTGGTGAGACGTAACAAAATTTGAAGGGCACGGTCGAGGTCACCGGTAATAGTGCTATGAACTTACCGAGTTTCATTGAAATCGCTCCAGCCGTTTAGATTTTATTAGGGACACACACACACACACACACACCTTACACAAACACACACACACACACACACACACGCGCACGCACGCACACACACACACGGACAAAAGGTGATCTCATAAGCCTATTTTTTCAAAATTGAAATTAGGCTAAAAATGATAGCACCGAAACCCTTTATGTTAAACGTGTAATTCTTTCACTGAACGCCAGCTGGTTAAAGTAAGTTTTGTTTTGGAGGGGACGTGACCTTGCTATGCGCACACTAGATGCGCAGTAGCGAAGGTTGGCCTGGGTCGCGCGCGCCAATGACTGCACCGCCCGACAAACTGCACCTGATTACAAAGCCGCCATTCAATGATTTAATCAGTTTAAGGAAACAGGGACTGTAGAGAAAATCTGGGCCAGGCCGACTACCAACATCCGCATTGAACGCACGCTTTCCCAATGGCTGGATTGGTACATGCAATCATTTCAGGAGTAAATGTCAAGTTTGCGGCAGAAATTCGCTCCCGCAGGTGCTCCAAATCCCGAATTGTTTCTGCATAGACAATGTTTTTAATGTATCCCCAGAAAAAATCCAAAGGGGTGAGGTCAGGACTTCATTGGCGCGCGCGCGCCCCCGGCCGACCTTGGCTACTGCGCATCTAGTGTGCGCATAGCAAGGTCACGTCCCTTCCAAAACAAAACTTACTTTAACTAGCTGGCGTTCACTGAAAGAATTACACGTTTAACATAAAGGGTTTCGGTGCTATCATTTCTTTAAATGTTGGCATTATTTTTCGATGACCCTGTACTGTACTTCTTATCACCCCCACTACAATCACCACCACCACCACCACCACCACCACAAAAAGTTATATTTTTTAAATATTTTTTTTCTGTTAGTTTAAGTGTCATGTGCCAGTTCTGTAGTAGTATTCATTATCATCCATAAAACAAATAAATCCACCGGGCGAAGAGCAGTGATGTGGATGTTATACAGAGTGGTTCATCAGCCCCTTATCTTTTTTGAAGGAAGGCAACCCAACTAACGCGTATATCATAGTCATCCTAATAACATTACTACCTGCTACCTTATGGCCTTAGTACAACTTGACCGTTCAGTTCAAGCGGCGAATATAGTAGAAATCATTAGCGGTAGTGTCATATCAATGGCCTCAACTATAATAATGCATGGTTAAAACGATTACAGCTCCCAATAACACCACGTTACGTTTGGACAGGTGTCTATGGGGGCTACGAATATATTCAATACGTGCCAGCAATTGGCTATGGCTATCGGTAGCTAAATCATGCATTCCTGCTGTTGCGTCAGGCGAGCTGCTTGGCAACAGGTTCGATCCCCTGGTTGGTACATGCTTTTTCGCTTAATGCCGTTTACAGTGGATGTACTATGGCCTCTTATGTACTGCTCGAGTCTAAGCGGCGTGAACCTGAGAGAAATGTGCTTCGCGGACTATGAGAAATGGTGGTGACGAGTGATGAGGTTTCTCGGTCCGTGCATAGTACCGAACCAAATACATTGGTCGGTGACTCACTGACTTATACGTAACACCACACTGGTTTCAGAAAATACCCTATGTTAGCAGTATTGGAATAGATGAGAATGTCAGGTAACACGGCGGGCTGTCGACAGGCTTCTCAATTCTCGTCTGCTCCTACCCTGCCTCTGCCCTTCATCCCGCAAGTTCACAGAGCTTGGAATCGAGCAGTACCTGTTCCAACGAGTGATTTTTTGATGTGTAACATCTTTCTGCTCGGTTGCTGGATAAGTTTGTGGGAGTGATTTTTAAAATCGGGGTCGGAAGTGAATCGGGCGGAAGTGGATCGAACGGAAGTGGATCGGACGGAAGTGAAGACGCACTGCCAGAAAAATGGGACGGAAGTGAATCGGGAGGAAGTGGATCGAACGGAAGTGGATCGGACGGAAGTGAAGACGCACTGCCAGCTGGATGTACAATTGAAAATGTGGAAACAAGGCAGTGTATGCTCTGTAGCGCGAGAATGTTATGGCAATACAGTAGGCAGTGCATTTAGCAGGCACTGGTTTGACGAGCACAGTGGCAAATGTTTCACCGACTTTCATTTGTCGTTGAGCAGTTTATGAAGCTTTACGTTCAAGGTTGAATATCATATGGGGTAGGACAAAGACGACAAATGACATTTAAGTAAGCGGCATTATTGTCAAGCTGTGGGTGAGTAGTCAAATATTAAATGCATAACAGAATGTTGTTATATGAGTGGAATAAATTTTTCATCATATGTAGGAAGCCATGTTTTGATTGTTTACGACGAACTGTATGAGAGCCTTGAGAATAATGAATGTTATAGTAACTGAGGAATGTGCTCACAGTATTTGAGAGTACTGTCGACGTTGTGTGTCACTTTGTTATTATGAATTATCAATGTAAAAGGAAGGAAGGAAGCTTCTAGTTTTGCCTGTCCGTTAATCTCAGGATCATGATCCACTGTACGTCCCTCTTTCGTGGAATGCGAACCACATGACATGGCATTTCAATTCAAAAATCTCACATGTATTGACAGGGAATCAAAACCGGTCTACCTTGGTGAGAGACTAACAGCTTGACCGCTGCGCCACAAATGTGACAGTAGCATATATCCAATTCAATCTATACATTCATCATAGTACCAGTATGAAAATGGAGTGTAAATTAACATTTTAAGAATGTCCAAGCTGTGTAGTATACGAGTAGTATAACATGTCAGATGTTACACATCATATACGACTACTGTAAGGCTCGTATCTTTTTTGTGTCCTGAAAGCCAGGTTGGACGACGACATAATGATCTGTGAAACGAAAGCAAGGTACCCTGCATATTCAGGGTAGCAAGTGTTCAAAATGTTGACCACCTTGGTTTAAAGGGAAAAGCTGACTCACTCAGGCCACCACACGTGTCGCGTCAAAACACTCAGTAACCTCGGGATGTAAATCATTCCTCATTCTTACGTTCGACAAATATAAAACAATATTAATTCACCCACTAATGAGGAAACCTGTATAGTATTGACTTTTCTTTCTTAAATCAAATTTCGACCAACCTAATCATCTGATCTCTACCAAATTTGTGAACAACATAGCTTTGTATGGGAAGCATCTTTTGATCAAACTACCAGGTCATAAGGCCAATAGTATATGAGCAAATCGATTCCCCCTATCAATTCTAATACAGTGAAACCGAATTAAACGAAATTTGGTACAGAGGTAGCACTAGCAAATAGCATCTGAGTGTCATGTTTAATATCGCAGCCATCTTGACGGAAACGTAACGGCGGCCACCCAAATGTTGAAAGCTTGAATCAAATTACGATCAACTTAATCATCTTATCCCTACCAAATTTTGCAACAACATACCTTAATATGGGTAGCATGTTTTGACGAAACTACAAGATCTTCAGCCCAATAGTTTGCAGATAGCGGCCATGTATGTGTAAAAATGAATTCCCTATATCAATTAAAACACGGTGAAACCAAATTGAACGAAATTTGGTACAAAGGTAGCACTAGCAAAGGGCACCTCAGTATCATGTTTTATATTGCCGCCGTCTTGACGGAAACGTAATGGCGGCTACACAAATATCAAAAGATTAAATCAAACTATGACCAACCTAATCATTAGAACTCTACCAAATTTTGCAGCAACATACCTTCGTAGGGCATCCGTGGCGTTATGGTAGCGACTTAGGCTCTTAGTCTGGGGGTTCGTGGATCAAATCACTGCAGGTTCAAATTTCTCTACTTCGTTCGTTTTGGTATTTATTGACTTATAACTACTCACACGTTTTAATGTTAAGCATATATATTTCAGTGTGTATTTGCAATCGAAATTATTATATATATACTTATAACACCACATATTTCAACACTCGAATACAGCGATTAATATTCGTGGTACTTGATCCAAGGTAGAGACTATTGTTGTTGTTATTTTTTTTTGTTGCTTCTTTGCTTCATCATGGTCTTGTAGCCCCGTTTACTTGGGTGTGTGTAAAAGTTGTCTGATAACCAGTGTCACTGTGATGTCTGTAGGATTACCTGTGTGTGTACTATTATACGAGGAAGGATTTGGTTAGGAAGCTGTTGTTTCATTTGAGATGCATGGACATCATGGTCATTTAGCCCCGTGTACTTGGGTGAGTGTTGAATTTTGTCTGATAACCTGTGTTATTGTGATGGTGGTATTAGTGTGGGTATATATAATTCAGGTGAGGATTCAATCAATCAACGTTTAATATGCGTATAGAGCGTTGTATTTCAACAAGCTACTACTACCAACATTCAATTTTACTCCTTGAAAAGGACAAAGAGTTATAACTATACCCATGCATTTAGTACAAAGTAGGCTATATGTTCTTTACTGAACATCTTGTTTATCTAGGCATTCACCCAAATAACTAATAAGTTTAATTTAGCCTATTTTTAGCCTATTTTCAATTTTGAAAAAATAGGCTTATGAGATCACCTTTTGTCCGTGTGTGTGTGCGTGTGTGTGTGTGATTCGTGTGTGTGTGTCCCCCTAATAAAATCTAAACGGCAGGAGCGATTTCAATGATACTCGGAAAGTTCATAGCACTATTCTCGGCGACCTCGACCGTGCCCTTCAAATTTTGTTACGACTCACCAATCCAACATGGCGGCTGTGCGAAATATTTCACCAGCATTCAATATCATCGAAACAATTACCGATATTACCCTGACATTTTCTATGGTGATAGAGGGAACTACTATAAGTTCACTTATGTGACTTTTGAAAACCTGGTAACTACAAAACCAACATAGCGGCCAAGCGAATTTGCGACTTTTAAATAGAGGTTTCTCGCGATTTGACCAACCAAACGCAATGAAACTTGGTACAGAATATGTTTATATACATTGTAATGCACCGACATCTAACTTCGTTCAATTGTTTACATAATCACAAGATGGCGGATGTGCGAAATATTTCATCGGCATTCTATATCTCTGAAACTATTAGCGGTATCTCCCTAAAATTTTGTACGGAGATAAAGGGCACTACTGGAAGTCCATCTATAAGATTTTCAACAAGTAGTTCCGTGAAGAACTATACAGCCTATTTTCATATATCCTGCTCAACATACAAAATTTCAGTTTAATTGCTGCAACAGATTCGTAGATATTGAGAACCGTCTAAATATTTCAGATGGTCGCCATGTTGGATTTTTATTTTTGTACTATTACATTAAGATTATTGTGTACGTGTGGTATACAAACTTCAATCGCATGATTAGAACACAAGAAGTAAAAATGAGATTTTAAAATTACGCACAGCAGCCATCTTGTGATTATGCAAACAATTGAAATAAATTAGATGCCAGTGGATCAACATTTGTATAAGCATTTAACGTGCAACGTTTCACGGCACTCGGATAGTTAATTCGCGAGAAACGTCCATTTAAATATTTATACTTCGCGTTGCCGCCATGTTGGATTTGTGCTCACCAGGTTACTGAAAGTCCTACAGGTGAGCATATGTTCATAGTCTCTATGAACATTAAAAAATTCAGTTTGGTTGCTGTAAAAGATTCATATATATTGAGAACCGTCTAAATATTTTGGAAGCTCGCCATTTAGGATTGTTATATGTATAGGCCATAGAGTTATGTACCATTCAAGGACAATTATTGCCTAGGTTCATTATTCAAACTTTCACTTCGATCGCATGATTACGACACAAGAAATAAAAACTTAATTTTAAAATTTCGCACTGCCGCCATCTTGAGGTTATGTAAACAATTGAATTAAATTAGATGGCAGTGCATTACAAACTGCAAAATCATGTACTGTACCACATTTCACGGCGCTCAGAGAGTAAAATCACGAGAAAAGTCTATTAAAATATTTCAAATTCACTTGGTCGCCATGTTCGTTTTGTACTTTACAGGTTTATGAAATATACATAGGTAAACTTTTATCAGTACCCTTTATCGCCAGTCTGGCTGCGTGGCTCAGGGGTAACGTTCTCGCTTGCTGAGCCCAAAGTTGCAGGTTCGAAACCTGGCGCAGTCAGCTGGCATTTGAGGGTGCGCAAATGCGAGGGAGCCGTGTCAGTACATTTACTGGCACGTTAAAGATCCCCTTCGGGGCAAAATTCCGGCACCCCGGCGTCTCTAAAAGCCAGGGTAGTTAAAAGGGACGTAAAACTAATAACATTATTATTATTATTTCCTTTATCGCCATACAAAATTGCAGGGTGATATCTGATATAGTTTCGGAGATATAGAATGTCAGTGAAATATTTCGCTCAGCCGCCATTTTGAGGTTATGTAAACAATTGAACTAAATTAGACTCTAGTGCATTACAATGTGTATAAACAATTGCTCTACCAAGTTTCATTTCGTTTGGATAGTTAAATCGCGAGAAAAGTCTATTTAAAAGCCTCAAATTCGCTTGGCCGCCATGTTGGTTTTGTAGTCACCAGGTTTTTGAAAGTCTCATAGGTGAACTTCTAGTAGTGCCGTTTATCACAGTACACAATTTCAGGGCGATATCGGTAATAGTTTCGGAGATATTGAATGCTAGTGAAATATTTCGCACAGCCGCCATGTTGGGTTGGTGAGACGTAACAAAATTTGAAGGGCACGGTCGAGGTCGCCGGGAATAGCGTTATGAACTTACCGAGTTTCATTGAAATCGCTCCAGCCATTTAGATTTTATTAGGGGGGGGGGGACACACACACACACCTCACGCACACACACGCACGGACAAAAGGTGATCTCATAAGCCTATTTTTTCAAAATTGAAAATAGGCTCAAAACCGGTTAACTACAAAACGAACATGGCGGCCAAGCGAATTTGAACATTTTAAATAGACCTTTCTCGCGATTTAATGTTCCAAGCGCACTGAAACCTGGTACAGGAAATATTTATACACATTGTAATCCACTGGTATCTAATTTAGTTCAATTGTTTTCATAACCTCCAGATGGCGGCAGTGCGAATTTTAAAATTAAGTTTTTATTTCTTGTGATATAGTCATGCGATCGAAGTGAAAGTTTGAATAATGAACCTACGCAATAATTTTCCATTAATGGTACATGACTCTATGGCCTATACATTTAACAATCCAACATGGTGACCATCCGAAATATTTAGACGATACTGAATATCTACGAATCTATTTTAGCAATCAAACTGCATTTTTTAATGTTCATAGGGGCTATGAACTTAAGTTCACCTATAGGACTTTAAATAACCTGGTGATCACAAATCCAACATGGCGGTGACGCGAATTATAAATATTCACATGGACGTTTCTCGCAATTTAACCATCCGCGTGCAGTGAAACTTGGTACAGTAAATCTTTATCCGAATGTTAATCCACTGGCATCTAATTTATTTCAATTGTTTCCATAACCTCAAGATGGCAGCTGTGAACAATTTTTAAATCTCCTTGTTTTTTCTTGTGTCCTAATTATGCGATTGAAGTTTGAATACTACACGTTCACAATAATCTGCATGTAACAGTACATAACTCTAGGACCTACATATATATAAAATCCAACATGGCGACCATCCGAAATATTTAGTCGGTTCTCAATATCTACGAATCTATTACAGCAATCAAACTGAAATTGTGTATGTTGATAGTGGCAATTAACATAAGTAGGATATATGAAAATAGGCTGTATAGTTCTTCACGGAACTACTTGTTTAATAGTGCAAAATATCGAAATTAAAAGTATCGTATATGTAACCATGGAAAATCAGCTACATCCATGCAAAATTTCATTTAAATCGGACCAGTGGTTCTTGCGTTATTGAGAAACACACAGACAGAGAGACAGACAGACCGATATAAAGACAGACACACACCATCTCATTTTTAGCCTATTTTCAATTTTGAAAAAATAGGCTTATGAGATCACCTTTTGTCCGTGTGTGTGTGTGTGTGTGTGTGTGAGGTGTGTGTGTGTGTCCCCCCTAATAAAATCTAAACGGCTGGAGCGATTTCAATGAAACTCGGTAAGTTCATAGCACAATTCCCTGCGACCTCGACCGTGCCCTTCAAATTTTGTTACGTCTCAACAATCCAACATGGCGGCTGTGCGAAATATTTCACTAGCATTCAATATCTCCGAAACTATTACCGATATCACCCAGAAATTGTGTACGGCGATAAAGGGTACTACTAGAAGTTCACCTATGAGACTTTCAAAAACCTGGTGACTACAAAACTAACATGGCGGTCAAGCGTGTTGAGACTTTTAAATAGACTTTTCTCGCGATTTAACTATCCAAACGTAATGAAACTTGGTACAGCAAATGTTTATACACATTGTAATGCACTGGAGTCTAATTTAGTTCAATTGTTTACAATACCTCAAAATGGCGGCTGTGCGAAATATTTCACTGACATTCTATATCTCCGAAACTATTACAGATATCACCCTGCAATTTTGTACGGTGATAAAGGGTACTGATACAAGTTTACCTATGTATATTTCATAAACCTGTAAAGTATAAAACGAACATGGCGACCAAGCGAATTTGAAATATTTTAATAGACATTTCTCGTGATTTAACTCTTTGAGCGCAGTGAAATGTGGTACAGTAAATGATTTTGCAGATTGTGATGCACTGCCATCTAATTTAATTCAATTGTTTACATAACCTCAATATGGCGGCTGTGCGAAATTTTAAAATTAAGTTTTTATTTCTTGTGTCGTAATCATGCGATTGAAGTGAAAGTTTGAATAAAGAAGCTAGGCAATAATTGTCCTTGAATGGTATGTAACTCTATGGTCTATACATATAACAATCCTAAATGGCGAGTTTCCGAAATATTTAGATGGTTCTCAATATCTATGAATCTTTTACAGCAATCAAACTGTTTTTTTAATGTTCATAGAGACTATGAACATATGTTCACCTATAGGACTTTCAGTAACCTGGTAGCACAAATCCAACATGGCGGCGACGCGAAGTATAAATATTTAAATGGACGTTTCTCGCGAATTAACTATCTAAGTGCCGTGAAACGTTTCACGTAAAATGCTTATACAAATGTTGATCCACTGGCATCTAATTTATTTCAATTGTTTGCATAATCACAAGGTGGCTGCTGTGCGTAATTTTAAAATCTCGTTTTTACTTCTTGTGTTCTAATCATGCGATTGAAGTTTGAATACCACACGTACACAATAATCTTAATGTAATAGTACAAAAATAAAAATCCAAGCTGGCGACCATCTGAAATATTTAGACGGTTCTCAATATCTACGAATCTGTTACAGCAATTAAACTGAAATTTTGTATGTTGATAGAGGCAATTAACATGAGCAGGATATATGAAAATAGGCTGTATAGTTCTTCACGGAACTACTTGTTTATTTTATTTTCTTAGTCGTTTACCCTCCAGGTTGGTGGAACCCACGGTCTCAGCGAGGGAACTCACCACTACCGCCTCTACGGGCATTGTCCTAGAGCTGCAAACATCTAATAGGAGTGGATACAACTGTGGAGGTGTGATTGGCCCCTCGCCCAGGCGGCCTCACCTGCAAAGCGAACAGGGGACTCATGAGGGAAGGTTATGGATGGTCAGGAAGGATAGGCAAGTAAGATGGAAGGAGGCGACCGTGGCCTTGAAGAAGGTACCATCCCGGCATTTGCCCGAAGACGAAGTGGAAAACCACGGAAAACCACTTTGGCTGAGGTGGGAATCGAACCCCCTCTACTCATTTGGAACACCCGAGGCTGAGTAGACCCCGTTCCAGTCCTCATACCACTTTTCAAATTTCATGGCAGAGCCGGGAATCGAACCCAGGACCTCCGGGGCAGCAGCTAACCATGCTGACCGTTACGCTACGGAGGTGACTAGCCTATGTTACTACTTGAAAATTGATACGTGCAAGGGCACGTCTCTACCATTTCAAACATGTATTTAATCAGGGACGCTGTTGTTGAAGTTTTGAATCGTCCGCTTGGTCGCTCAGTACCGTCTGTCACCACAAGATGGTAGCTGCAGTCGGACTTTGAAAAGATACAAATAGTTCCTGTTTCTCCCCAATAGGTGGTGTGGGCTTCGCCTTATAAACTCTATATACGCATGACATAATTGAAAGACAATCACATTCTTCGTCTTCAAACAAAAGCTGGTGTAGTCATGATACCGCCAAATTATGAACTTATTAATGACATTGTTGTTTTGATGTGTCACTTCGTGATTGGACAATATTTATTTACATGAAGACAGTTCGATAAATGACGAGCGATTCTCCGCCATGTTTGTGGAGTCCATTTGCTGTCGAGTGAAAAACATCAAGCCGACGACTGGTCGAAGAGTGTCTGTCCGTTGCGCTGGGGGCGTTGCCCCTAGCTTTTTCAAAATGTAAATACTCATTCAAGAAAAAGGAATTGCCTGTTTTCTTCAGGCTGTAAATTTTCATCGTTCCGCCGTGAAGAGGAAATGTGCAAGGATAATCGCAACTGGATGCGATCAAGTGCTTGTATCTACACGACGCATCGGCGTGTTAGCCATTTTTGTGAAGTACATGTAATAACGTAAAATTATGTGTTAATTATTTTATTGTTATTGTGTCTCCACTGAGAAGGATGTAAGGTACGTTTTTTTTAAATTTAATTTATTTAATTATTTTATGTTATGGAGCTCCGATATCTTCTTATAGTAATGTTTTATTTCTGTTCCTCATTTGTTTAATGGCCTACATTTTTTTTTGCTGTTTTAATTTCGTGACCTGATTTATTTGAACCTTGTTATCTTTTCGTCGTACCTCCTGGAGACACATTTCTAGTTTATTTCACGTTTAAATTATTATTTATTTTCCTTTGGCAAGCTTGGGTTTGTCCCTTTTTTTTAATCCATGTAAGATCCGTCCAGTTTTAAAACGACTTGCATTAATAGTTTTTAGATGTAATTGGTTTTTTTTCACCGTTCATTTCCTTCTACTAATGTTTAAATTTAATCTTATTAATTGTTTGCCGTAATTTTGACCTGGCATGGTTTTGGTGTGGCCATATCTTTTGTTTACCGTGATGCATTGTGGTCTCGTTGTCAGTCCATTTGGCGCGGGTCTCCAAAGCATACGTGTTTTCTGTTAGCTCAATATTTTTTTTTTAAATTGTAATCTTGTTGTTGTTAGTTTTGTGTTTTCGGATGTAAAATGTCCTTGTGTGTTTCGCCGACGAGCATATCATTTATTTTTTTATTTTCTATCCCATTTATTTTTTTTTTTAAAGTTTAATTTAATTTTCAATTCCTTTTGTTTTGGCATGGCCTGAACTTCTGCATGCCGGATCGATATTGCATTTCCTTGCAATTCATCAAGCCCGTTCTCAGTATGTTATGCATGTAATATTTATTTTAACCTTTGGGCTGTTTTACCTTTTTTTTAAATTTTAATTAAGTCTTTTTTTCTTCTTGGCTTTTCAAGCAAGCATGTTAGGCGCTATCTGGCCTTCTTGTAAAATATTGGTGGTTGATGCATGTTCTTTCTCTGGTGAAGTTCTTATTTTAAATTTTCAATATTAAACCTTTTATTCTTAATTATATTTTTTTAAATCTTTGGTTGTGGCATTATTTCACCGACGGCAGTTCCGTTGGTTTTTTGGGGGATGTTTGTACGATAGCCTGTGTGTGTTGTCCCCTTCTTCATCTTCCTTCCACTCCTTTGGAGCTCTTCTGTTGGGACATGTCATCTGGAGGTGATGTTGCTGCGGAAGTGACCCGGACCCCTGAATACAGGTAAGTTGGCCCATCCACGTTTCCCGTACTCGTCCCATTCTGGTAAGCAAAGCGTTGGTTATCGAGAAGCCGACGTGCTGCTGGCCAGTGCCGTCCAATGCTAGGGGTAGCATTTTGGTAGCAGATCCCGCTCATGTTCACTTCCGTAACTACCCCCTCCCCAGTACCCACAGGCTGTTTTATGGACCCCTCTAATGCTGATGGGTCAGTTGTTGGTGGGATTTTGTCAGGAAAGTGCACTTAATGTTATGTTTTGCTAATCCTTATCGTTTATTGTGTTTCATGTTGCCTCTGGATATCCATGTGGTATGCTGGATGCAAGGTGTCCTGTTTTTAAACGAGGCGTTTACCCCTGTATTTTACCCTGTTTGTGTGCAACATCCCCACTGAAGATGAAGCCCGGTGAGTGACCGACATGTGTTCTTGGCATGGGAAATGGGATTTCTTGATGTTCTAATAGCCTATATGCTGCGTGTGAAGGCATCCTGGAGCCCCGTCGGAAGCTGGTAGCCTGATGTTTTGTGCCTATTTTTGTGATTTAGCTCTCTGTTCTCGAGCCAAGCAGGTGGTGACGTGTGCAGTTCTGGACAGCATGGTGCATGATTTGGTGTAGTAGGGTGGCTGTGTTTGAGTGTCAGCCTAATCTTTGGTGATGGTAATTGCTGGTTATGGTACTGTTGTGAAAGTGTAAACTGTCCTTGTAATTCCTGAAATTTTGTTTCTTTCTATATTGGTTGTCTGCATTCTGTGTTTTCCAAAATGGCCGACAACAATAGTGTTTTCAATTTAATTGACTTAAGCGATAACCTTGTGAATTTGGAGAGTTCTTCTGGGGTTGAACGTGAATCACCTCTCTTTACTAGGTCTGAGGTTTTGGGATCCATTACCAGTAGTAGTTTGCCTGCCCCTCTGTTGCCTGGCGCTGGCTCGTCCATGCCACTTAATCCTGCATACGGTCATTCTTCTCATGTTAGGTCACGTAGTGATTTCCTGGGTCCTGCCGACCCATTGCATCCCAGTTCTTTCACTAGTAATATTAATGTTTTGTCGCCTGTAGAGGGTGTGCGAGCGGGCTACCCTGGTAACAAGGTCTCTATTCCTAATGCTACGTTCTCACCTACCGTTAATTATGGGTCGATTCCTCATCCTATTTCTGGTTTCTTAACTAAGTTAAAGCATTTCAACCTTGATGACGTTACCCAAGTGGTACAATTTTTAAAACAAGTGGTCGAGTTGGGTAACCATGCCTCGATTTTTGGGATGTCGGAAGTTCAGATTTTCCAACTTTTGTATCCAGTTGCATCCGGTATGCTGCGCGATAAGCTTGTTGAAGCTATCCACCTCCGCATGTCCTTAGCCATGTTTATTAGGGAAGTGTTGTGGTTTTTTGTCCCTGCGAGCGCCCTAAGTGCTCTCGAGCATAAGTTCCTTTATCGTGTCCAAAGGCTGGACGAGTCCCTTAGCGACTATGTCAGCGACATTAAGGTGTATGCCCAGGTTTTTGCATCCCCTTTAACCGAGCAACAGTTGGTGTCATCAATTGTGAATGGGTTTTCGCCTCAATATAGGTCATACATGACTATGTGTACCAGGCCTTCGTCATTCGTCGAGCTGAAACAGGTCGTTATAGAGGCTATGGCTGTGAAGCATGCAGATTCCCTTCGTGTAGCTAATGTTCCTCCTCCTTCCTTGATGGCTTGTCCCCCTCCTTCCTTGATGTCTCGTCCCCCACCTAAGGTTATGTTTCTTCCTCGACCCAACATTAAGTGCCACTCGTGCGGTGGAGTGGGACATGTCAAGAAGGTGTGTCCGAGTAACCAGGCTGTGTATCGCCAATGACGGAACGTTGAGGAGACCAATTCGGGTGTTACTTCCAAGGATATTTCTGTGTGTAAGAATTTGGGAAAACCCTGTGAAGTTTCTGGTCGCCCTACCAATGATAGTCTTGATAACTCTATGAAAGCTAATTCATCATGTGCTAATTCTGCTTATGTCGCTGGCCTACCTAACCTGTCGGTGAGCTATGTCGTGGCAAGTCAGCCTAATTCTAAACGTTGTGTGAAACCGGTGGTGCGGGTGTCCTCGTCACCTGCTTGTAATCGTGTTAGAATGTGTAATGATTTTGGAATTTCTCCTGTGGCTAAAGGAATATCCCCGTTTATTGAAATTTGTGTTAATGACGAGCCCGTTTCTGCGTTGCTTGATTCTGGTAGTGTCGCATCCTTTATAACCGAGGACTGGTTTTTATCTATGAAGAGTGTTTGCAAATTTCCTGAGTTAGAGCCTAACAATGAATCTTTTATTTCGGCAAATTGTTCAAACTTAAATATTTTGGGTAGTATGTCAGTCAAAATTCATATTCTAAATTTTTCTTGGAAATTTAAATTTTTGGTTGCCAGAAATCTTTCTTGTGCTCTGGTCATTGGAGCTAATTTCATGTCACACGTTGGTATGCTTCTTAATTTTGGTGCTCGCAACTTATGGTTTAAGTTTAATCCACAGAGTAAATTATCGTTTAACCCGCTTTTATCTTTTCCTGCTGTCAATTCTGTTAGTGAACCTATGACTATTGAGGATCTCGATCTGGAAAATTTAACGAGTCTTCAAAGGGAGGCCATTAAGAGGTTATGTCAGGAGTATGGCGATGTATTTACTGACAAGCTGGGTGTAACCCATTTTATGGAGTACAAGATTGAGCTAACCGATTCTGTGCCGGTGCGTTCCAGCCCGTATCGCCTTGCCCCGCCCAAGATGGCTGAACTTCGTAAGATTATCGATAAGATGTTAGAAGAAGGTGTAATCCAACCCTCTATCTCTGCCTACTCATCCCCTGTATTTCTTGTGCCAAAACCTGACGGTGGTTTTCGGCCGGTGGTCGACTATAGGGCTCTTAATCAAAAAGTTGTTTTGCAGTCCATTCCTTTGCCGGACCTTCACACATGTTTTAGTTGGTTTCGCAACGCGAAGGTGTTCACGATCCTCGATTTAAATTCTTCCTACTTCCAAATTCCCCTCTCTCCTGAATCCAGGCATGTTACTGCTTTTTCCACTGACTGGAACCTCTTTGAATATGCCCGTGTCCCGTTTGGCCTATCCACCGGAGCCGCTGTGTTGAGCAGACTTCTGGACAAGGTATTTTCAGAAATTAAATTCAAGTTTGTGTACCACTACCTTGACGATGTGGTGATCTATTCCGAGTCCTTCGAGGAACACGTTGATCATCTGAAAATTGTACTTGATCGGTTGCGTGACGCTGGACTTACCGTCAAATTGTCCAAGGTTTCCTTTGCCAAGCCCAAAATTTCCTTCTTGGGACATATTGTTTCTGAATCTGGTATCTCAGTGGACCAGTCTCGCACGCAGGCCATCAGAGATTTTAAACCACCCAAGAACGCCAAGGGTGTTGCTCGTTACATTGGAATGGTCAACTTCTTCCGTAAGTTTATCAGTAACTTTGCCGACCGTGCTGCTCCTCTAAATCAATTACGCAAAAAGGCTGTGAAGTTTGAGTGGGGTCCCTCTCAGCAAGCAGCCTTCGAAGATCTTAAGCTTGCGCTCTCTAACGCCCCTGTGTTAGCTATTCCGGATTTTGGGAAGCAGTTCATTGTGCAGACTGATGCGTCTGGTCGTGGTGTTGGTTGTGTCCTACTGCAGGAATCTGATCTGGGTAGGCAACCCATTGCATACACTTCTCGTACCTAAACCACGCAGAGAGGAAGTATTCTATTTACGAACTTGAGGGTTTAGCTGTGTTGTTCGCTCTAGAAAAATTCCGTATGTATCTTGAGCACACTAAGTTTCTCCTTGAGACCGATAACCAAGCCTTGAGCTGGGTCTTAGGGAAACCCCGCAAAACTGGTAGAATTGCTAGGTGGGCAACTAGGATTCTGTCGTTCCAGTTCACTGTTCAACATATTCGTGGGTCCGAAAATGCGGTAGCTGATTCTTTAAGCCGCATGTACGAGGAAACAGCTGAAGAAGATGTTCAGGAATGTGAACCTGTAAACCTTGTATCTGCTGTAAATTGTGTCAATGCCGTTCTTAGCAATTCCCCTGTGCTGTTTGAGGATGTAAGACGATTCCAGAAAGAAGACCCCTCCTTGTCTAGCCTTATTGACCGAATCAATTCTGGTGAAGTGATCAAGCCCTACTCTCTGAAGGACGGTGTGTTGTGTTGTTCGTCTCGTCATGACCGCCTACCTAAAATTGTGCTCCCGTCAATCCTCATTCCGGAAATCTTTCGTTACTATCATGAATCTCCTGTTGGTGGCCACCTAGGAGTATTCAAGACCCGAGCTAAAATCAGACAGTTTTTCATTTGGCAAGGTATGGATGGCGACATCAGGAGGCTCATTAGGAATTGTGCTGCATGCAATATTAGCAAACCTCCTGTTTCTACTAAGGTTGGCCTGTTGTCATCTGAACCAGCATCTAGACCCATGGAGAGGCTTTTTATCACCATGTTGGACCGTTCCCTCGCTCTGGTCGGGGAAACTAATTTGCGCTTGTTTGCACTGACGGTTTCTCCCGGTTTAGTTGGATTTTCCCCACCAGACAGGCTACGACCAGTTCCGTCATAAAGTGTCTTAATTCCATCTTCTCGTCTTTTGGGCCGTGTCAGTATCTGGTGTCAGATAATGCCAAGTGCTTTGTATCTCATCAGTTCCGTCAATTCTTGTTTGAGTATGCTATTTCGCACGTAACCACCACTCCCTATTTTCCTAACCCGTCTCTTGCTGAGCGAGTCAATCGTAATCTCCGTTCTGCTCTGATTGCTTTCCACCACGACGACCATTCCAAGTGGGATTCTAATTTGCATTGGCTCAATTTTGCTTTCAACACCGCCGTGCATGAGAGCACGCAAGCTACCCCTTTTTCGCTAATGTTTTCCTTTATGGCCAATTGTCCGTTGTCCAACCTGTGGAACCTGCACGATCTCCTTCCTGACAGTTTCACGCCCGAGGATATGAGGGCGAAATTCGACAAGGCTAGAGAGAATATTAAGGTATCCCATGACCAACTTGCCAGGCGACACAATGCCTGTCGCAAGCCAGCTGATTTGGAAATTGGTGATGTTGTGTACGTCCGCAATTTCGAGCCCAAGGGCGTCAGTAATCTTGTCTCAAGCAAGTTAACCCCTCGTTTTAAAGGCCCATGCTATGTAGAGGCATTCTTGACTCCTGTTACTCTTCTTGTTCGAAACCCTAAGGCCAACAAAATTTCTAGAGTGCATCTATCACACATTAAACGAGGTGGAGACGTTTCTAATGAGGAAATGCTACCGTGAATTTTGTAAAACAGATTTTGTATAATGTAGAGTATCCCTAACCTTCATTGAAGCCTTCAAGCCTCTGTTCCTTGTGGAATTTTGAATTTAATTGGATTTGAAAACTCTGGTGGGATACAAAATGTAAATGTTGGGGAGTTCCCATTGTAATGGTAAATTGTAAAAGTGTACCTAATTTTGATGTTTCATAGGAAATGCTAACATGTAAGTTGGGCTCGGTGGGAGACCTAACTCATGGTAACCTTGTATTCCTGTTTCCTTTGGGAATTGTAGTGGTCATTCCTCTACCGTAGTCCCTTCGAAATGTATAGTCGTCTAACTCATGTAATCTTGTAATGTACTCCGAATCTGTAAAAAGTGTAAACTTGTTAATGAAACCTTGTAAGCACGGATCTAGGGCTTGGTCAAAAATTTTCTTCATTTAAATTCAAACTTGTTTCTCTTTGTAAAATGTAGTAAGAAATTGTAAATTCTGTAAACCTTTTTTGAAACTAGATTAACTTCTATTTTTGTAAATGGCTGCCCACGCGTCGAATCATATCCTGCACATTGCTTCATCCTACTTCGTCTAAAACGACCTACATTGGACTTGTTGAAAATTTTCCTAACGTGTCTCGGACTCTGAAAGCACTGCTGGTGCTGGTGTACTGCGTTTCTGAAGGTTTTTGGACACATTGAAGCTGTTAACTAAGTGGTTTGCGAGGTGATCAATTATCCCTTCACTGATAATCTGACCCTGCATTCTTCCTAACCAAAACGATGCGGTTTCATCCATCAATTGGAGTTAACTGGTGAACATTATCTTCGGGAAGCATCTCTGGTGAATCGACAAGTTAAGGAGGACTGTCTATGCCTTGGCATATTCGTGTACGGTGTTCACGCTTAAGGGAGGGAGACTGATACGTGCAAGGGCACGTCTCTACCATTTCAAACATGTATTTAATCAGGGACGCTGTTGTTGAAGTTTTGAATCGTCCGCTTGGTCGCTCAGTACCGTCTGTCACCACAAGATGGTAGCTGCAGTCGGACTTTGAAAAGATACAAATAGTTCCTGTTTCTCCCCAATAGGTGGTGTGGGCTTCGCCTTATAAACTCTATATACGCATGACATAATTGAAAGACAATCACATTCTTCGTCTTCAAACAAAAGCTGGTGTAGTCATGATACCGCCAAATTATGAACTTATTAATGACATTGTTGTTTTGATGTGTCACTTCGTGATTGGACAATATTTATTTACATGAAGACAGTTAGATAAATGACGAGCGATTCTCCGCCATTTTTGTGGAGTCCATTTGCTGTCGAGTGAAAAACATCAAGCCGACGACTGGTCGAAGAGTGTCTATCCGTTGCGCTGGGGGCGTTGCCCCTAGCTTTTTCAAAATGTAAATACTCATTCAAGAAAAAGGAATTGCCTGTTTTCTTCAGGCTGTAAATTTTCATCGTTCCGCCGTGAAGAGGAAATGTGCAAGGATAATCGCAACTGGATGCGATCAAGTGCTTGTATCTACACGACGCATCGGCGTGTTAGCCATTTTTGTGAAGTACATGTAATAACGTAAAATTATGTGTTAATTATTTTATTGTTATTGGTCTCCACTGAGAAGGATGTAAGGTACGTTTTTTTAAAATTTAATTTATTTCATTATTTTATGTTATGGAGCTCCGATATCTTCTTATAGTAATGTTTTATTTCTGTTCCTCATTTGTTTAATGGCCTACATTTTTTTTTTGCTGTTTTAATTTCGTGTCCTGATTTATTTGAACCTTGTTATCTTTTCGTCGTACCTCCTGGAGACACATTTCTAGTTTATTTCACGTTTAAATTATTATTTATTTTCCTTTGGCAAGCTTGGGTTTGTCCCTTTTTTTAATCCATGTAAGATCCGTCCAGTTTTAAAACGACTTGCATTAATAGTTTTTAGATGTAATTGGTTTTTTTTCACCGTTCATTTCCTTCTACTAATGTTTAAATTTAATCTTATTAATTGTTTGCCGTAATTTTGACCATGGCATGGTTTTGGTGTGGCCATATCTTTTGTTTACCGTGATGCATTGTGGTCTCGTTGTCAGTCCATTTGGCGCGGGTCTCCAAAGCATACGTGTTTTCTGTTAGCTCAATATTTTTTTTTTAAATTGTAATCTTGTTGTTGTTAGTTTTGTGTTTTCGGATGTAAAATGTCCTTGTGTGTTTCGCCGACGAGCATATCATTTATTTTTTTATTTTCTATCCCATTTAATTTTTTTTTTAAAGTTTAATTTAATTTTCAATTCCTTTTGTTTTGGCATGGCCTGAACTTCTGCATGCCGGATCGATATTGCATTTCCTTGCAATTCATCAAGCCCGTTCTCAGTATGTTATGCATGTAATATTTATTTTAACCTTTGGGCTGTTTTACCTTTTTTTTAAATTTTAATTAAGTCTTTTTTTCTTCTTGGCTTTTCAAGCAAGCATGTTAGGCGCTATCTGGCCTTCTTGTAAAATATTGGTGGTTGATGCATGTTCTTTCTCTGGTGAAGTTCTTATTTTAAATTTTCAATATTAAACCTTTTATTCTTAATTATATTTTTTTAAATCTTTGGTTGTGGCATTATTTCACCGACGGCAGTTCCGTTGGTTTTTTGGGGGATGTTTGTACGATAGCCTGTGTGTGTTGTCCCCTTCTCCATCTTCCTTCCACTCCTTTGGAGCTCTTCTGTTGGGACATGTCATCTGGAGGTGATGTTGCTGCGGAAGTGACCCGGACCCCTGAATACAGGTAAGTTGGCCCATCCACGTTTCCCGTACTCGTCCCATTCTGGTAAGCAAAGCGTTGGTTATCGAGAAGCCGACGTGCTGCTGGCCAGTGCCGTCCAATGCTAGGGGTAGCATTTTGGTAGCAGATCCCGCTCATGTTCACTTCCGTAACTACCCCCTCCCCAGTACCCACAGGCTGTTTTATGGACCCCTCTAATGCTGATGGGTCAGTTGTTGGTGGGATTTTGTCAGGAAAGTGCACTTAATGTTATGTTTTGCTAATCCTTATCGTTTATTGTGTTTCATGTTGCCTCTGGATATCCATGTGGTATGCTGGATGTAAGGTGTCCTGTTTTTAAACGAGGCGTTTACCCCTGTATTTTACCCTGTTTGTGTGCAACATCCCCACTGAAGATGAAGCCCGGTGAGTGACCGACATGTGTTCTTGGCATGGGAAATGGGATTTCTTGATGTTCTAATAGCCTATATGCTGCGTGTGAAGGCATCCTGGAGCCCCGTCGGAAGCTGGTAGCCTGATGTTTTGTGCCTATTTTTGTGATTTAGCTCTCTGTTCTCGAGCCAAGCAGGTGGTGACGTGTGCAGTTCTGGACAGCATGGTGCATGATTTGGTGTAGTAGGGTGGCTGTGTTTGAGTGTCAGCCTAATCTTTGGTGATGGTAATTGCTGGTTATGGTACTGTTGTGAAAGTGTAAACTGTCCTTGTAATTCCTGAAATTTTGTTTCTTTCTATATTGGTTGTCTGCATTCTGTGTTTTCCAAAATGGCCGACAACAATAGTGTTTTCAATTTAATTGACTTAAGCGATAACCTTGTGAATTTGGAGAGTTCTTCTGGGGTTGAACGTGAATCACCTCTCTTTACTAGGTCTGAGGTTTTGGGATCCATTACCAGTAGTAGTTTGCCGGCCCCTCTGTTGCCTGGCGCTGGCTCGTCCATGCCACTTAATCCTGCATACGGTCATTCTTCTCATGTTAGGTCACGTAGTGATTTCCTGGGTCCTGCCGACCCATTGCATCCCAGTTCTTTCACTAGTAATATTAATGTTTTGTCGCCTGTAGAGGGTGTGCGAGCGGGCTACCCTGGTAACAAGGTCTCTATTCCTAATGCTACGTTCTCACCTACCGTTAATTATGGGTCGATTCCTCATCCTATTTCTGGTTTCTTAACTAAGTTAAAGCATTTCAACCTTGATGACGTTACCCAAGTGGTACAATTTTTAAAACAAGTGGTCGAGTTGGGTAACCATGCCTCGATTTTTGGGATGTCGGAAGTTCAGATTTTCCAACTTTTGTATCCAGTTGCATCCGGTATGCTGCGCGATAAGCTTGTTGAAGCTATCCACCTCCGCATGTCCTTAGCCATGTTTATTAGGGAAGTGTTGTGGTTTTTTGTCCCTGCGAGCGCCCTAAGTGCTCTCGAGCATAAGTTCCTTTATCGTGTCCAAAGGCTGGACGAGTCCCTTAGCGACTATGTCAGCGACATTAAGGTGTATGCCCAGGTTTTTGCATCCCCTTTAACCGAGCAACAGTTGGTGTCATCAATTGTGAATGGGTTTTCGCCTCAATATAGGTCATACATGACTATGTGTACCAGGCCTTCGTCATTCGTCGAGCTGAAACAGGTCGTTATAGAGGCTATGGCTGTGAAGCATGCAGATTCCCTTCGTGTAGCTAATGTTCCTCCTCCTTCCTTGATGGCTTGTCCCCCTCCTTCCTTGATGTCTCGTCCCCCACCTAAGGTTATGTTTCTTCCTCGACCCAACATTAAGTGCCACTCGTGCGGTGGAGTGGGACATGTCAAGAAGGTGTGTCCGAGTAACCAGGCTGTGTATCGCCAATGACGGAACGTTGAGGAGACCAATTCGGGTGTTACTTCCAAGGATATTTCTGTGTGTAAGAATTTGGGAAAACCCTGTGAAGTTTCTGGTCGCCCTACCAATGATAGTCTTGATAACTCTATGAAAGCTAATTCATCATGTGCTAATTCTGCTTATGTCGCTGGCCTACCTAACCTGTCGGTGAGCTATGTCGTGGCAAGTCAGCCTAATTCTAAACGTTGTGTGAAACCGGTGGTGCGGGTGTCCTCGTCACCTGCTTGTAATCGTGTTAGAGTGTGTAATGATTTTGGAATTTCTCCTGTGGCTAAAGGAATATCCCCGTTTATTGAAATTTGTGTTAATGACGAGCCCGTTTCTGCGTTGCTTGATTCTGGTAGTGTCGCATCCTTTATAACCGAGGACTGGTTTTTATCTATGAAGAGTGTTTGCAAATTTCCTGAGTTAGAGCCTAACAATGAATCTTTTATTTCGGCAAATTGTTCAAACTTAAATATTTTGGGTAGTATGTCAGTCAAAATTCATATTCTAAATTTTTCTTGGAAATTTAAATTTTTGGTTGCCAGAAATCTTTCTTGTGCTCTGGTCATTGGAGCTAATTTCATGTCACACGTTGGTATGCTTCTTGATTTTGGTGCTCGCAACTTATGGTTTAAGTTTAATCCACAGAGTAAATTATCGTTTAACCCGCTTTTATCTTTTCCTGCTGTCAATTCTGTTAGTGAACCTATGACTATTGAGGATCTCGATCTGGAAAATTTAACGAGTCTTCAAAGGGAGGCCATTAAGAGGTTATGTCAGGAGTATGGCGATGTATTTACTGACAAGCTGGGTGTAACCCATTTTATGGAGTACAAGATTGAGCTAACCGATTCTGTGCCGGTGCGTTCCAGCCCGTATCGCCTTGCCCCGCCCAAGATGGCTGAACTTCGTAAGATTATCGATAAGATGTTAGAAGAAGGTGTAATCCAACCCTCTATCTCTGCCTACTCATCCCCTGTATTTCTTGTGCCAAAACCTAACGGTGGTTTTCGGCCGGTGGTCGACTATAGGGCTCTTAATCAAAAAGTTGTTTTGCAGTCTATTCCTTTGCCGGACCTTCACACATGTTTTAGTTGGTTTCGCAACGCGAAGGTGTTCACGATCCTCGATTTAAATTCTTCCTACTTCCAAATTCCCCTCTCTCCTGAATCCAGGCATGTTACTGCTTTTTCCACTGACTGGAACCTCTTTGAATATGCCCGTGTCCCGTTTGGCCTATCCACCGGAGCCGCTGTGTTGAGCAGACTTCTGGACAAGGTATTTTCAGAAATTAAATTCAAGTTTGTGTACCACTACCTTGACGATGTGGTGATCTATTCCGAGTCCTTCGAGGAACACGTTGATCATCTGAAAATTGTACTTAATCGGTTGCGTGACGCTGGACTTACCGTCAAATTGTCCAAGGTTTCCTTTGCCAAGCCCAAAATTTCCTTCTTGGGACATATTGTTTCTGAATCTGGTATCTCAGTGGACCAGTCTCGCACGCAGGCCATCAGAGATTTTAAACCACCCAAGAACGCCAAGGGTGTTGCTCGTTACATTGGAATGGTCAACTTCTTCCGTAAGTTTATCAGTAACTTTGCCGACCGTGCTGCTCCTCTAAATCAATTACGCAAAAAGGCTGTGAAGTTTGAGTGGGGTCCCTCTCAGCAAGCAGCCTTCGAAGATCTTAAGCTTGCGCTCTCTAACGCCCCTGTGTTAGCTATTCCGGATTTTGGGAAGCAGTTCATTGTGCAGACTGATGCGTCTGGTCGTGGTGTTGGTTGTGTCCTACTGCAGGAATCTGATCTGGGTAGGCAACCCATTGCATACACTTCTCGTACCTAAACCACGCAGAGAGGAAGTATTCTATTTACGAACTTGAGGGTTTAGCTGTGTTGTTCGCTCTAGAAAAATTCCGTATGTATCTTGAGCACACTAAGTTTCTCCTTGAGACCGATAACCAAGCCTTGAGCTGGGTCTTAGGGAAACCCCGCAAAACTGGTAGAATTGCTAGGTGGGCAACTAGGATTCTGTCGTTCCAGTTCACTGTTCAACATATGCGTGGGTCCGAAAATGCGGTAGCTGATTCTTTAAGCCGCATGTACGAGGAAACAGCTGAAGAAGATGTTCAGGAATGTGAACCTGTAAACCTTGTATCTGCTGTAAATTGTGTCAATGCCGTTCTTAGCAATTCCCCTGTGCTGTTTGAGGATGTAAGACGATTCCAGAAAGAAGACCCCTCCTTGTCTAGCCTTATTGACCGAATCAATTCTGGTGAAGTGATCAAGCCCTACTCTCTGAAGGACGGTGTGTTGTGTTGTTCGTCTCGTCATGACCGCCTACCTAAAATTGTGCTCCCGTCAATCCTCATTCCGGAAATCTTTCGTTACTATCATGAATCTCCTGTTGGTGGCCACCTAGGAGTATTCAAGACCCGAGCTAAAATCAGACAGTTTTTCATTTGGCAAGGTATGGATGGCGACATCAGGAGGCTCATTAGGAATTGTGCTGCATGCAATATTAGCAAACCTCCTGTTTCTACTAAGGTTGGCCTGTTGTCATCTGAACCAGCATCTAGACCCATGGAGAGGCTTTTTATCGACCATGTTGGACCGTTCCCTCGCTCTGGTCGGGGAAACCAATTTGCGCTTGTTTGCACTGACGGTTTCCCCCGGTTTAGTTGGATTTTCCCCACCAGACAGGCTACGACCAGTTCCGTCATAAAGTGTCTTAATTCCATCTTCTCGTCTTTTGGGCCGTGTCAGTATCTGGTGTCAGATAATGCCAAGTGCTTTGTATCTCATCAGTTCCGTCAATTCTTGTTTGATTATGCTATTTCGCACGTAACCACCACTCCCTATTTTCCTAACCCGTCTCTTGCTGAGCGAGTCAATCGTAATCTCCGTTCTGCTCTGATTGCTTTCCACCACGACGACCATTCCAAGTGGGATTCTAATTTGCATTGGCTCAATTTTGCTTTCAACACCGCCGTGCATGAGAGCACGCAAGCTACCCCTTTTTCGCTAATGTTTTCCTTTATGGCCAATTGTCCGTTGTCCAACCTGTGGAACCTGCACGATCTCCTTCCTGACAGTTTCACGCCCGAGGATATGAGGGCGAAATTCGACAAGGCTAGAGAGAATATTAAGGTATCCCATGACCAACTTGCCAGGCGACACAATGCCTGTCGCAAGCCAGCTGATTTGGAAATTGGTGATGTTGTGTACGTCCGCAATTTCGAGCCCAAGGGCGTCAGTAATCTTGTCTCAAGCAAGTTAACCCCTCGTTTTAAAGGCCCATGCTATGTAGAGGCATTCTTGACTCCTGTTACTCTTCTTGTTCGAAACCCTAAGGCCAACAAAATTTCTAGAGTGCATCTATCACACATTAAACGAGGTGGAGACGTTTCTAATGAGGAAATGCTACCGTGAATTTTGTAAAACAGATTTTGTATAATGTAGAGTATCCCTAACCTTCATTGAAGCCTTCAAGCCTCTGTTCCTTGTGGAATTTTGAATTTAATTGGATTTGAAAACTCTGGTGGGATACAAAATGTAAATGTTGGGGAGTTCCCATTGTAATGGTAAATTGTAAAAGTGTACCTAATTTTGATGTTTCATAGGAAATGCTAACATGTAAGTTGGGCTCGGTGGGAGACCTAACTCATGGTAACCTTGTATTCCTGTTCCCTTTGGGAATTGTAGTGGTCATTCCTCTACCGTAGTCCCTTCGAAATGTATAGTCGTCTAACTCATGTAATCTTGTAATGTACTCCGAATCTGTAAAAAGTGTAAACTTGTTAATGAAACCTTGTAAGCACGGATCTAGGGCTTGGTCAAAAATTTTCTTCATTTAAATTCAAACTTGTTTCTCTTTGTAAAATGTAGTAAGAAATTGTAAATTCTATAAACCTTTTTTGAAACTAGATTAACTTCTATTTTTGTAAATGGCTGCCCACGCGTCGAATCATATCCTGCACATTGCTTCATCCTACTTCGTCTAAAACGACCTACATTGGACTTGTTGAAAATTTTCCTAACGTGTCTCGGACTCTGAAAGCACTGCTGGTGCTGGTGTACTGCGTTTCTGAAGGTTTTTGGACACATTGAAGCTGTTAACTAAGTGGTTTGCGAGGTGATCAATTATCCCTTCACTGATAATCTGACCCTGCATTCTTCCTAACCAAAACGATGCGGTTTCATCCATCAATTGGAGTTAACTGGTGAACATTATCTTCGGGAAGCATCTCTGGTGAATCGACAAGTTAAGGAGGACTGTCTATGCCTTGGCATATTCGTGAACGGTGTTCACGCTTAAGGGAGGGAGACTGATACGTGCAAGGGCACGTCTCTACCATTTCAAACATGTATTTAATCAGGGACGCTGTTGTTGAAGTTTTGAATCGTCCGCTTGGTCGCTCAGTACCGTCTGTCACCACAAGATGGTAGCTGCAGTCGGACTTTGAAAAGATACAAATAGTTCCTGTTTCTCCCCAATAGGTGGTGTGGGCTTCGCCTTATAAACTCTATATACGCATGACATAATTGAAAGACAATCACATTCTTCGTCTTCAAACAAAAGCTGGTGTAGTCATGATACCGCCAAATTATGAACTTATTAATGACATTGTTGTTTTGATGTGTCACTTCGTGATTGGACAATATTTATTTACATGAAGACAGTTAGATAAATGACGAGCGATTCTCCGCCATTTTTGTGGAGTCCATTTGCTGTCGAGTGAAAAACATCAAGCCGACGACTGGTCGAAGAGTGTCTATCCGTTGCGCTGGGGGCGTTGCCCCTAGCTTTTTCAAAATGTAAATACTCATTCAAGAAAAAGGAATTGCCTGTTTTCTTCAGGCTGTAAATTTTCATCGTTCCGCCGTGAAGAGGAAATGTGCAAGGATAATCGCAACTGGATGCGATCAAGTGCTTGTATCTACACGACGCATCGGCGTGTTAGCCATTTTTGTGAAGTACATGTAATAACGTAAAATTATGTGTTAATTATTTTATTGTTATTGTGTCTCCACTGAGAAGGATGTAAGGTACGTTTTTTTAATTTAATTTATTTAATTATTTTGTGTTATGGAGCTCCGATATCTTCTTATAGTAATGTTTTATTTCTGTTCCTCATTTGTTTAATGGCCTAATTTTTTTTTTGCTGTTTTAATTTCGTGTCCTGAGTTATTTGAACCTTGTTATCTTTTCGTCGTACCTCCTGGAGACACATTTCTAGTTTATTTCACGTTTAAATTATTATTTATTTTCCTTTGGCAAGCTTGGGTTTGTCCCTTTTTTTTTAATCCATGTAAGATCCGTCCAGTTTTAAAACGACTTGCATTAATAGTTTTTAGATGTAATTGTTTTTTTTTCACCGTTCATTTCCTTCTACTAATGTTTAAATTTAATCTTATTAATTGTTTGCCGTAATTTCGACCTGGCATGGTTTTGGTGTGGCCATATCTTTTGTTTACCGTGATGCATTGTGGTCTCGTTGTCAGTCCATTTGGCGCGGGTCTCCAAAGCATACGTGTTTTCTGTTAGCTCAATATTTTTTTTTTAAATTGTAATCTTGTTGTTGTTAGTTTTGTGTTTTCGGATGTAAAATGTCCTTGTGTGTTTCGCCGACGAGCATATCATTTATTTTTTTTATTTTCTATCCCATTTAATTTTTTTTAAAAGTTTAATTTAATTTTCAATTCCTTTTGTTTTGGCATGGCCTGAACTTATGCATGCCGGATCGATATTGCATTTCCTTGCAATTCATCAAGCCCGTTCTCAGTATGTTATGCATGTAATATTTATTTTAACCTTTGGGCTGTTTTACCTTTTTTTTAAATTTTAATTAAGTCTTTTTTTCTTCTTGGCTTTTCAAGCAAGCATGTTAGGCGCTATCTGGCCTTCTTGTAAAATATTGGTGGTTGATGCATGTTCTTTCTCTGGTGAAGTTCTTATTTTAAATTTTCAATATTATACCTTTTATTCTTAATTATATTTTTTTAAATCTTTGGTTGTGGTATTATTTCACCGACGGCAGTTCCGTTGGTTTTTTGGGGGATGTTTGTACGATAGCCTGTGTGTGTTGTCCCCTTCTCCATCTTCCTTCCACTCCTTTGGAGCTCTTCTGTTGGGACATGTCATCTGGAGGTGATGTTGCTGCGGAAGTGACCCGGACCCCTGAATACAGGTAAGTTGGCCCATCCACGTTTCCCGTACTCGTCCCATTCTGGTAAGCAAAGCGTTGGTTATCGAGAAGCCGACGTGCTGCTGGCCAGTGCCGTCCAATGCTAGGGGTAGCAAAAATAATAAATTATAAATGAAATTAGTGTTCTGAATATTATTTTCAGCCTTATACATCTCACGATATTCATGTTAGTTGTGATTCTGATATGTATTGTGTGCGACAGTGCTCTTAACGCTGTCAACCGACCAGTGTCCATTATAAACACAGTGTTCTTGGCATCCTCTACAAAAAGTGATGTAGTCACACAAGTGAGACAATTTTCTCAACAAGTATGGAGTTCCCGAGACCATTTCTCTGTCGCATGGTTTTGATCCATAGACAGACCTTTCATGTTATCTGTTTTTACTACCGCTGTTGCTTATCTGTTGATTACACCAACTTCAAATTAACTGGTACATGAAAATAATGTTAAAATCCGCTTCACTGTTGATTGAAAGGTCAATGATGGAATTAGCTGGAGAATCTTAGAACACTGCCAGCACATGAATCCAAGCCAAGACCTTTTTGATTGGCGGTACAGTACTTTTATTACTGAGCTACACGATATGAAACTCCAAAGTGATTTAAACTCAGCAATTTTTCTTGATTTATGCCGAGCCTTGTGCGGGGTTTCGCCTAGGAACACCAAGATAGGCTCATCAGCGGGCTCCTGGTGTCCGTGCCCAGACCCCACAGGAGTAGCGAACTGTACACTACCTCCCTTCTTATGAAGCGCACCTGCGCTTATTTACTGCAACAGCTAAAAGTTCAAGCAGCCTTTCACCTCCCAATACCAAAGTGTTTGCTGGCAAAGCGTTCTAGGTTGTCATGAAATCATGGTAATGTTTAGCACCTATTAGGAGATGTTCTGTTTTATTGAATGCCGTGCTCAATCATCATGAAAGCAAAGTTGTGTTTTCACTTATTGACACAATATTGTTTGAAGCAATGAAATCGTAGAGTAGTAGTGAAATCGTAGTAATGTTTAATGTCTACGAATCGTCATGAAATGAACTAATGTTTAGTGTTTATTGGTAACTAGAAACCCACCCCGGCTTCTCCCGGTATTTTAAAAGGTTTGCCCAGCGTAAGCTTAACCCGCCATCGGTAGCGTTGTCCTCACTTACGCGAGAGGTAGCGTGTATAGGCGCTCCCTAACATCAGCTTGGTATATGATTTAGTGCTTATACGGGCTCTTCTTGGCATTTAGAATAAATGATACTAGTCTTTGGTTATTTATTAATATATCTAGGTAATTATATACTTACATATTTGTATATATCCACAATAGTTTATTACCTAAAAATTAACTATGGTACTAAAATTTCGACTCCTACATTATTTTCGTTCTTTTGGAAGGTAATTATAATTTTGTTTTATTAGACTCGTTTTATGTTCCTCATTAAATACATATAAATCTACATAAACATTACTAAGTATTATAAAAATGAACAAAAAACCTTGGCATTACAGTGCTAAACAACAAATTTGATCATGATTTGTAAACCACATTATTTTCTATTATTGTCCTGGTCACTCATTTCACTATTTGCATCCCGGGTGAGTTAGCCGTGTTTGTTACGGCTTGGCTGCAGGCAGTCGCTCACAACCCGGAGGCTAGAAGGTTCGAATCCCCCCACTGGTAACCTTGAAGATAGTTTTCTGTGGTTTCCCATCTTCCTTCCAGGCAAATGCCGGGGTTGGTCCCTGACATTAGGCCACTGCCGATGCCTTCCAATTCTTAGTCCTTACATTCACACTTTCCATCCCCAGACAACACTCCACACGCGAAGGTACTTGTAGCTCACCGCATGGGTGTCCACTAGAAGAAGCTACTAACTCTGGCGAGCCGAACACTCCCGGCACTAAAAACCACATGCTAAAAAAAACCTATCTGAATCGTTGGATTGCTCAGTATTAGTTTGATGCATGAAATGTTCACTAGGAGCATCACTTAGACAGTCAGAAGCACAGCCTTGGTCAACATCTGTAAATACATAGTCCGCTTCATCAATCCAGCTCAAAAGAACAGATTCACTAGGCCTATTAGACTTTAAAACTTCACTCATATACTCATTTGAGAATACCTGGAGTTTGAAAAGGTTGAGTCTTAAAACAAAAAACTTTTCTTAATAAGGAATGTTTTTGTTAGGAGCAACCTACAACGATACCGATGGCGAGTTAAAAGGCGCACGGACAACAGGTCAGGGACGCAAATCAGAAAAGCCGAGGTGAACAGTGAAAATCCAAACACATATACTCTTCTCTACTTTACTCGATAAGACTCGACAGTTTGATGCTGCCTGAAGCTGGGGTGATAGACTCCCTCACTAGCTCGTAAACTCGCTCTGAGGCTAGTAGGTTAAATTTCTACCGAATGGAGATTGATGGAAGAAATGGAAACGTGAAATCACTTATAGTGGCTGATGTTTGTAGAACTTCTCTAGCTGAACAATTAGTACACGTATTGAATATAGATATCTTTAACAGTCTACCCAGCGTAAGATTAAAAGGTGCACAGTCGGCAGGGTTTAAGCATCGTGACCAGCTACAAGGAAGAGAAATGCTTACGAGGTTTTCCACTCCCTATTCAGTAAAGGGTTTTCTTATGTGAAACTTTTCCGTCAGATGTCATGATTGTTCTATTTGGTACTCCAATGATTTGCCTTCCGTTGATATTCTATACGCATCGAATTTACAATAATAACTAGGTGATAATACGATACATTTTAATTCTAAAGCGTTTGTAACATCCTATTGGAGTTATTTGACCAAAATAACAAAATGATCCCACATAGTACCTGTGCACTATCTGTTGGTGCTAGTTCAGGATAAACAAAGTTTCAAAAGTTTCGAATGTGTTATTGGGTTGAGAGCAAATGCTGAGCCCACACAATTCCCAAAGAAAAGAAAGCTTTGGGAGGTCTTAGATCCTTAGTGGGAACCCAGTAGCGCATGCTGTTCACTAAACTCAACTGACAGAATCTCGACTGATATTTATGAATATTTATATTAGAACATATAATAAAGTTATAATTAACGTCGAACATAAACAGTCAAGTGCAACGGTGGCGTAGTTGGTAGCATGATGAACTGCTATTCCCAAGATAGCGGCTTCAAACCCGGCCGAAGTCGTCGGATTGTTTTTAAGAGCGTTAAAAATCCTTCAGTATGCATTCCTTCGGAGGGGGAATTAAAGCCGGCAGTCCCATGTCATAGATTTATGGCATGTCCAAGATCCTTTCACAGACTAAACTTGTGTAAAGCTAAATTGTTAGGTTAGATTTCGTCGCAACGCTCTATCAAAGTTCCAACGATCACCACTAGGTATCATTGATATCTGGTGGTGAAAGTTGGAACTACTTGAAATTGAACGGAATTTCTAGCTCACCCTAAGGGTGTCCGCTGGAAGCAGCTACAAACTTAGGCGAGCCGAACATGTCCTCGGACACTCCCGGCACAAAAGCCATACAATAGTTAGATAGAATGGTAATTAAGACACTCGCTTCGCTCGTTTTATAAGCATAGGCCTACTCGTGTCTTATTTTTGCCATTATAGGCTCGTTGCATAATGTATCGGTACTATTTTCAATTACAATTTGTAAAAAGTAGTGATAAATACTTGGAACAGATATAATAAAAAAACAATATCCAGAAATGCAAAATTACGCATTACAACACTGTAATCATGCCTGAAACACTATATGCTCCTGAACGCTGATTATTGGGGGAAGATCATTAATTAAAGATGTGGAAAAGCAAGAAAGGGAAATCCTAAGAATTTTTTTGACCAGTCTGTACAGGGGGAATCTGGATGAAAAGAAAATCCCAAGACTTATACCAGCAATCGGAGAAAATCTCAGGCACATTTAGGAAAAAACGATTGAAAATTTACGGGCATATCCTCAGGATGGGTAATCAGAGACTGACCAAATCGACCATGCCCTGTCAATGAAAGTTAAAAACACCTGGCTGCTTGAAGTTGGAAAAGATCTTCAGAAAATGACATTGTACTAGACAGAGCTAAGTTCAGAGAATGAGTCGATAATCACCGCTTTGCAGACCATCCAAGCACTATCACCAACAAAACCTGGTCATAAGATCGCAAGGGAAGCCACAGCGAGAAGATGAAGAGATTTTGGGAAAAGAGAAAGGCAATGCCATCAGCTAAATAAGTTCAATCGCGCTCCTCAGTCGGGCATAATGAAGAAAGAAAGAAAGAAAGAAAGAAAGAAAGAATTAGAAGTGATAAATACCGTATGGTGGAAGGTTTGTTTTCTCTACTCAGTAGGAGGACCGCAGTGTAGTAGATGCCGCTGTTAAATGAAGAGTGTGGGTTACCACAGCGCTAGTGCAGCTCAAGCCTGAGTTTTGCATAATCTGATTCCTCTCCGTGTACTGTATAAGCGTCCCGCACGTTATTTATGGAGGTTCTGCTGTATACTCATGAAGAATAGGGCACACGCTAAGCCTCGCATGGCTCAGGGAGAATAACTCAAATCCACACATGTTGACACGTTTAAAAAGCAAACTTAAGATAACTACTTAACTTAATGCAGAACAGCCGGGAGTTATACTTCTTCAACTTTAAATCTCGTAACTAAAATCGTGGAAGTACTGAATGTTTAAGTTGCATTATCTTTTACACTATCAAAGTTGCTACATTCGAGATTGTTTACGATAGATGTGATATTATACTACCAGAGTGTATTCGCTTTGATAATACTAATAATACCAGCAACCGACGGTTCTATGTGAAACTGTAAAATAAAAAAAGAAACGAGACTTACAGTAGTCGCATTTGAAGTGTAACATCTGACATGTTATCCTAGTATGAAATTGAGATGAAATATAATATGTGAAGTCATCTGACATGTTATCCTACTCGTATACTACACAGCTTGGACATTCTTAAAATGTTAATATACGCTCCGTTTTCATACTTGTACTATGATGAATGTATAGATTAAATTGGAGATATGCTACTGTCACACTTGTTTCAACAAACATCACATCATATTATACTGTAAATTAAGAGGAGGAAACCATAGTCTCTAGCCTATCTATAGACTACTAGAAATAATGGTCAATACAATCAAATTTCCCGACTCCTACTTGGTGCAAAATATTGTAATAAAAATTAGATAAATCGTAACTTCATGTAGATTATGTTAAAATGACGTATAATTTTATGATAAATATCTTTTAAATCGATAATCTGGTAGAAAAAAATGCCGGGACCAGGGTTCGAATCTGATACCTCATGGCTCGCAGACCAGCACGCTACCCTCGCAGCAATTATAATCACAGATATTTAGAGTACAAGGCGGGTACTTGTTTTCACGTACCGCCATGAAAGGCTAGCCCAGTTCCCGTATAAACAAACAATATGGGTTAATATCTGAATAGCCATTGTGCAGAAACATAATTCCGGCATTACCGACTAGTTACAATGTTTCATATTAAAGCAAATCATCATTTAATTACTGATACGAAGATTTTCACCACGTGGTTTGTGTTTCAATCAGTTGACACCAAAGCTCGCATACATTTGCATAAAAAAAGCGTTACTCGGGGAGTGGATGCCCATCACCTTTATCCAGAGATTGAAAAACAGACCCTTAATAAATCATAATTGTTTTCAGCAAATATGATATAATGAATATTTTCACACCAAAGAACGATAACTTGAAGATGATTTTTGTAGGAATAGCTGTAATTGGGCCTCCAAACATAGGAGTAAACCGTATTCGATAGTACGTCGAGGTACCAATTTCCCCCACCGCGCGCACTCGTTCTTTCCTGTTACAATTTTCCGTCAATCCCACTTCCGTCCCTTTCTTTCAAAATCACTCACACAGAAATATCCACTCCCGGCACTAAGAGCCATGCGCTAAATAAATAAATCCAGCAACAGAGCGGGAAGATGTTACACATCAATAAATAAGTAATTAAAAATAAATGAATAAATAAATAAATTAACGAGTGAATTAATGAATGAAAGAACGAATGAATTAAATAATATTTCTTTGATACACTTTAAGGAATAAGCTCTAAACTAGAAATTTTAACTGATATGCAGAATTCGGTAGTGGGGAGTGCCATCTAGAACTATGATAATAACATTTTGTGCAAATGGTAGCTTTGATGCTACAGCTTTTCGTAAGACCTTGGTTGCTCACCCTTTGTGTGTTTTATTCCCGAGATCAGTACCTCCAAATCCAACCATTTCCGTAGTGTAGCGAACCGTATTCTACTTTGCCCTGCCCTCCTTCTCTGATAGACGTTATTAATTCGGCTAGTAACTGCATAATGTACAGACCGATATGATATGTATAGCACAGCGTATAAATCGCAGAATAAACGCTGAAGGAAATTTGTAAACTCTCTGCCACGATGCAAGTACTAGATGTTCCAGAAATAAGCTAATTATGCGAACTGATAAAGCATTAAGAAGGTTGTAACGGAGGATTATCTTCAGCCAACAATGCAGCCGGGAGACACAATACCCTCAATGCGAGTAGTACAAAGGCAGAATATGAACAATGGTCTTGTTATCCTCAACAAAAGATAGGGTTCCGACTTGCTGCCTAGAGGCAAATTTCTTCTTGTTTACAATAAGGTTTTGAACTACTTTACCTCGTGTTATATGTGTAATATTTCTAACGATAGAGCGTTTTTTTCTGACCATACTGGCTATTACTATCAGACCCTGCACTCTGATCTATTGAGCCGTGCTGAATTGAACCATGATATTACCAAACAAGCTCATGTTTCTCATTAATAGAATAAAAAACGTAAAAGTTTAATACAATGTGAGTGTATTCTTCTTTAATAACCAATATATAGAGTCTTTCACTCAAAGTGGGGCCGGCCTCACGGCTGGCGCAGCGCTGCAGGTAGAAGGTCGAGCCGACGGTCAGACGAGCACATGGCAACACGGAGCTGAGACAGTTGCGACGAAGAATTTGACGAGTAAAGTTTACTTCGTTATTTCGTTCATAGCCTATTTTAATTACATGAGTTATAATTTTATAACGAGTGTACGTGGTTATTGTTTAATTGTTATTGTGCTTGAACATTTTATATCGTGTTAAAGTGTTAAAGCCTATTGCTTCATTTTTTAGCCTACTTTTCAAATTTTGCAAAATTTAGGAAAAAGTAGACTTATGAGATCGATCCGGGCAATTGTGTGTCTGTCTGTCTGGCTGTATGAGTGACCACCCGTATCAACTCCTAAACGACTGCAGCAATCGAAGATCTATACCTGAATATCTCAATGCGGTATTTGAAAATGATATCAGTGCTACCAACTGCTGAAAAATCGCAATTGAAATTTGAGCTTCAAGTTGGATATCATGGAAGGTATGAATGGGAGCAATTTCAAAATTGGCACACGTACAGATAATAATATTTCAGTTTAATTTCCAGGAGGCCATGCATGGCAGTGTTGCCAAAATGATTATAAGCCTGCTGATAAGTCCAATTTTTAAATGCATGTAACTTCTACACTATCAATTGGAATTCAACCAAATTTCGTGTGTGCTGTGTGTACCATAACAGACATGACTCTGCGTATTCTGAAGAGCAACCAGGGCTGCCAAATGTTAATAAATGCTGTCTCGATTTACGTTACCCTAATATCAATATATCAGAAAGTATGCAAGCCAATAGCTCTAAACTTTGCACACGTATAGTACCTGACATTCTAGATTAATTTGGAGTAACTAATATACGTCAGTGCTGCCAACATGATTCTAAGCCTGCTGATAGGTCCAATTTTAAAATACATGTAACTTCTATACTAACTAATGGATTTCATTCAAAATGGGCACAACAATAGATCATATTATTTCAGATTATTTCTGACCATTACATCCATGACATTGTTGCCAACATGACTTTACGCGCGCTGTTAGATCCAATGCTTAACTGCATGTAACGTCCATGTTATCCATTGGACTTCAACCGAATTTTGTATTCTGTACCTTAAGAGATGGAACTAAGAATATATTCAGTCACCAGGGCTGCCAAATATAATGTTCTATTAGTCTACATTATGCCAGGTATACAGTATTTCGAACTAATTAGAAATTTCGATATTACCGACTTAATTTCGTCATTATTCTAGATAGATCCATGTAGATTAATAATTGGCATGAATCTCACATTTTAAGAAAAGTAGGTTCTTTAGTTCGTCACGGAACTTCTTGTTATTTATAGGGGAAATTGAAACAGAAGGTTTATGCAACAAGCCCTCCATCTCTAGATGAACTCAGACTAATTATCAAGGGATAATTTTCTTCTTTCTTTCTCTCTCTGTTTCTTTCTTTTCTTTCTTTCTTTCTTTCTTTCCTTCTTTCTTTCTTTCTTTCTTTGTCGTGTGGCCGATTGCAGGCCATTCTTGTCGACGCCCGTGGGCGACTTGCACACAGGAATGAGAGATGAAATGAATGACTGAAACTGGGCAAGGTTGTTGAAGGGAGCGGCCGTGGCCTGTCATATGGTACCGTCCCAGCATTTGGCTGGTGTTGAGAATGGGAAATCACGGAAAGCCATTTCAAGGACGGCCGACGGTGGTGCTCGAACCCACGTGTCTGCCAAGTCAGCAGAGAGCTTGTCCCCATGACTAAACGCTGCGAGTTAGCAATCGTGGCCACCGCTGTCGGTAGTCATGCACTGAAACACACCAAAAGAAACATTGATTCGTCTAGCATTGCATTATTAGTTTACGACCCTGATGATCAAAATGTCCCGAACCCCACAAAATGAATTAACAAAAAACAAAAATAATTATTCAATCAATCATCCAACATAAAGCTACTACAGAGAGTTTAGTTTGTATGTAACGGAGACCCCGTCTTGCCCGCTCGCCCGCGTTGCGCGCCTGTCTCCCGCCAGGCACTTTGCCGTTATGCGGCGCTCGAGCTGCACTGAGTCATTGAGTATAGGAATTTGTACTTAAATTTGTACTTCAATGTGATCCATGGCCAATTTTTTTGACGAACTGACTTACGGAGAGCGATTGTCAAATTACTTTCAACATGATTCTGCCACTGCTCACACTGCCGAAGCATCCATGATAGAATTGCGTCGCATTTTCGGTACGAGGATTATAAGTCGGAACGTGTGGCCCCCGCGAAGCCCAGACTTATCACCATGTGACTTTTATTTGTGGGGGACGCTTAATAGAGTGTATGCGAGAAACCCTCACACTATAAATGAGCTTAAAGACTATATTACAGTTGAAATACAGTCAATCGGTTGTGAGGAACATCAGAGAGTAAATACCAGTTTAATAAAAAGGTGCCAGCGATGTGTAGCAGTGAATGGCGAACATTTTCAGCACCAGCTGTGAACTAGGTAAGTACAAATTCCTATCCTCAATGACTCAGTGCCGCGAATGCGCCGCATAACGGCAAAGTGCGTGGCTGGAGACAGGCTCACGCCACGGGTGAGCGGGCAAGCGAGGGTCTCCGTTACATACAAACTAAACTCTCTGTACAATCATATTAATAATACTGAAGGACGAATTAAAATTACTTCGCCAATTGAAAAAAAAAAACTATTTACAAAATACAAACTACACAGATTCTACAATAAGACTCAACTAAATTTAACTTCGTGAATCAAGAACTATAAGATAAATGAAGTAACAATCAACAGCTTCAAATCAAATCTACTATATAAAGCTCAAATACCACTGACTGACTGACTCATTCATTCATCACAAAATCTCAGAAACCACCGAACGGATTGTAATGAAATTTGGTATGCAGCTTCCTCAAAGGCCGCAAACGCCCACTAAGAAAGGTTGTTTGGATATTCAGGTTCTAAAGGGGTGTTAAGGGGGTAGACCTGCATTTCATTGAATAGCAATATCTCCCGATTGGTTTCATTGGGGGATGTGATACTCGGCATATAAACTCGTCACTAAAAATAAGAAGACACGTGTCTGAGGGTGTTTCGATGTGGTGTATATTATGAGGTGAAAGGGGTGAAAAGTGGGAGTTGAAGGATTCCTAACGGAGCGTGTATGTCTTAAACGACATAGGCGAGGAGTTTGGAACTCAGCGGAAAAAATCAGCATAAAAATAAGTAAATAGGTCTTTGACCGTTTTTTCATAAATCCAAATTAAGGGGCCCTTGGGGAGGGGCGAAATTATGGGGGAGGGGGGAAACGTAATATGTCTGAGTGTAAAATTATACATGGCCTATGTTGTAGACAATAACACATTACATCTTTTTTGCCTCTTGCTATTTCATCATACGACGAATACTTAGGGAGTTATTAATGATTTTGTAATTTTTGCCGGAATTTCTAAGTCCCAGGAATGACATTAAAATTGATTCGAATGAAATTTCGAAAAATAGTTTTTTTAATACTTTTATTATATTTTTCACGTCTTTTAGGGTCGGAAACCAACATGATATTTTGATGTTTTTTTTCGTCCCATGCTTTTTTGGTTTCAGGTGATAGATTTATTTTCCACTAGGACCGATGCTTATCTACTACTAGCAAGGGGTGCAAGGGGTAGAGATTCCCTCTATCCAAACGTCATCCTCACCTGCACGTGGTACACCCTGCTCCATACTGACGAGGCTCTGACGACCGAATAACTCCCGGGATAAGGAGTTCCCCTCTCTCCTGCCAACGGCTTATGTAAGGCGGATGAGCAGATTGAGGTTAGGGCACTCTCTTGCCCTTGAGATGGGAAACTATCTCTTAAGGCGGATGAACCAATACTGGTCAACGGCAAAGAAGACCTCAACGGTGGACCAAGCGCATGAGCAACTAGTATTGCCCGAACGGTTGGGAAGGAGGATGAAGGCTGCAACAGTCCAGGACCACCAGTCGTCATAGCTTCTATGCCACTGGATAAAGGCCCTGTATCTGTCAAGTACTGTGTGTCTGTTGATGTGCAACAACATGCCCACATTAAAAGATGTCACGCACAGGCGTCTTCTAAACAACGAAGGAGGGATACAAAATCTATTCGCCAATTAATCACAAGTCCTGCGGCGATCGGGGAGTAGTGACGGGAGCAGGATTGTGTTGTCTGGGAGCTCCTAGTGACGAACCGGCACGTAGGCGACGAATGTGTGATCTTCGCTTTGCTTGAGGATGGGCTGTAGAGCAATTCGTATGCTGCATTCGTGACTAAGCAGGCCTGTTTAGGATCCACTCTCCTTACCCTGAATGGGGAGGGGGCTGAAAAAGGTGCCCTAAAAATAGTCAGCCTAATATCACCCGACTGGATAACCGCGTTCAGAGGGTACACCACAAGCGGTCGAACCACAATGAAAATTAATTTTGCTACATGGAATGTCCGTACTTTGATGGACAATGACACACATAATCGACTACAAAGTCGAACGGCAATTGTTGCCCGAGAGCTGAAAAGATTAAACATTCATATTGCCGCACTTAGCGAAACAAGGTTAGCCAATGAAGGACAACTGAAGGAACATGAGAGGTTGTTACACTTTCTTCTGGAAAGGGAAAGACACTGAAGATCAACGTATTCATGGAGTCGGCTTTGCCATTAAGAACGAGCTTGTCAACCTTCTCGATGAACTTCCACATGGTATAAATGAAAGGCTTATGACACTACGACTAAAGTTAAAAAACAGCCGATTAGCGACTGTAATTAGTGCATATGCTCCAACTCTCACCTCTGATGATGAACAGAAGGAAGTATTTTACTCTCAACTTGATGTGATCTTGAAGCATATACCGCAATCTGATAAAATCATCCTCCTAGGAGACTTCAATGCTCGCGTTGGAAGAGACGCAGCATTATGGGCTGATGTTATTGGAAAAGATGGTGTTGGGAAATGCAATTCTAATGGGACACTCCTTTTATCCAAGTGTTCTGAACATAGACTCGTAATCACAAACACACTATTCCGACAGAAGGACAAATTTAAGACTTCTTGGCAGCATCCTAGATCAAAACACTGGCACCTACTTGATTACGTGATTGTGCGAGCAAGAGACAAGCGTAACGTACTACTCACAAGGGCTCTGACAAGTGCTGATGACTGCTGGACGGATCATCGATTAATAAGATCTGTAATGACTCTACAAATTCTCCAAAAGCGCAGAAAACAGAGAAAGCACATCAGACGTAGGGTGAACACCGAACGTTTACAAAACGTTACTGCTAAAAGGAAGTTTCATGAACTTCTGAATGAAAAGTTACCAGATAATTACCCTGAAAAGGTTGAGGAACATTGGCAAACAGTCAAGTCTGCTATACTCTCAGCGTGTGAAGAATCGATTGGTTTCGTCAAGATGAGGCATGCTGACTGGTTTGATGAGAATGATGCAGAAATCCAGAATCTTATTGATAAGAAGAGGAAAGCATTCCATGCATGGCAAGCCAATCCAATCCAAACAGCAACTGTATAAAGATGCAAAGGCTGAAGTGCAAAAGAAAACTCGGGTCATGAAAAATCAATGGTGGATCTCCAAATCCCGTGAAATGCAGCATCTAGCCGAAACAAATAATACTCTTGCTTTCTTCAAAGCAACAAGAACTATATATGGGCCACATTATCATGGTTTGAATCATCTGCAGTCTAAAGATAGCACGAAACTTCTTAGAGACACAAACTCCATTAATTCCCGTTGGAAAGAACATTTTGAAGAACTACTCAACAGAGACACACAGGTTGATAATAACATTTTCACCCGCCTTCATCAGAGACCTCCTAAAGACCACCTTGATGATCCTCCACCTCTATCAGAAATTGAATCTGCCATCAATCAGCTCAAAAACAATAAAGCATCAGGCATGGATGGGATTCCTGCTGAGCTCTTTAAAGTAGGGAATACTACTCTAGTTCATCACATACACCAACTCATAGTTAAAATATAGACTACCATTACCATACCTAATGACCTAAGGGATGCCTTGATAATAACCATCTTTAAGAAAGGCGATAGGGCACAATTTGGTAATTATCGAGTATATCGTTGCTTTCTGTTGCTGGTAAAATCCTGGCCAACGTCTTAGCCAACCGTTTGAAGCCGTTGGCCGAAGAAATACTGCCTGAAACTCAGTGCGGCTTTTGACCTAATCGAAGCACAACTGATATGATCTTCTGTGCTAGGCAGATACAGGAGAAATCCAGAGAGCAAGGACGCCCTCTATATATGGCTTTCATAGATAATGTTAAAGCACTTGATTCTGTCAATCGAGAAATGCTATGGAGGATTCTTGCCACACTTGGCTGCCCCCCAAAATTCATTCAGATTCTTCGATAACTAGATGATGATATGAATGGCACGGTCCTTAACAGCAATGGCCCTGGAGAGCCATTTAATATTACAACGGGTGTCAAACAGGGATGTGTGATTGCCCCCACACTCTTTTCAATATATGTTGGTGTTGTACTAAATTTGGTCCAAGAAAAGATTCCAAAGAGTGTAGAAATTATATCCAGGACAGATGGAGGTTTATTCAATCTCAACAGATTACGTGCAAAAACTAAAGTGTCAGCTACATCCGTTCTTAATCTCCAGTATGCTCATGACAATGCCATCTTAGCAAATTCAGATGAAGATCTTCAAACCAACCTGAATGTGTTCAATGAGGCATACGGAAGCATTGGTCTGGACATAAACACCAATAAAACACAGGTTCTTCATCAGACAACATCACATGACAGGGCTACTGCTCCTGCTATCATGATTGATGGACATAAACTAAAGAATATAGATCATTTTCCCAATTTGGGTAGTCACCTATCAACAAATGCGAACATTGACGCTGAGATTCAACACCGCCTCCAATGTGGCAGTGCAGCCTTTGGTCGTTTGCTCGTTCGCGTGTTAGACAACTACGACATTAGCATTTTAACAAAATTATACGTTTATCAAGCTGTTGTAGTTCCCACTCTGCTTTATGGCTGCGAAACCTGGGTTACTTACAGAAGGCACCTCTTATCTTTAGAAAAATACGATCAACGATGCCTTAGGAGAATTCTTGGTATTAAATGGCAAGACCGGCGCACTAACACAAGTGTTTTAGAGGAAGCTAGCACTATTAGTATAGAGGCTCTCATTATAAAACACCAACTTCGATGGACAGGACATGTAGTTCGTATGCCTGAGTCCCGCCTCCCAAAACAAATCTTATATTGCCAGCTGAATGTCGGTCAGAGAAAGCAGGGTGGGCAACAAAAACGCTACAAAGATGTTCTGAAGACCAACTTGAAGAAAAGTCAAATTGATACAGGTAACTGGGAGGCTGTCGCATCCGACCGATCAGAGTGGCGCCGCAACGTCCATCAAGGCCACTTGTACTTCGAACAAGAGAGAAGAAGGCTTCAGGCTGAAAAAAGAAATGCCAGAAAAGAGCGCATGATTCGCAGAATGATCAACCCCCAAGATCCATTGGCTGCTCAAGACCTTGTGTGCCAATATTGTGGAAGAGTCTGTGGTTCTCGGATCGGACTGTACAGTCACCAAAGAACTCACGCAATATGATTAGGCCTAATGTTGGTTTACAGCGAAGATTTACATAAATGTACCTTGGAAGACAATCATACTCGTATCACGAGTGATAGCCTAAATAATAAAATTACTTGCAGAAGTACCCGTTCTTCGAACGGTGTTATATATTAACACCAGACATTATCAATTGAGCTACTGTTGCAATGGTTAGCGGTTTGTCATTCCTTCATAAGTTTATCAGAACGAAGTTAGTTTTCTGGGAATATCACACACACTGTTAATTTAAGGGCCTTAAAATGTGATTTTCGGAGACACCTTATAGACTCGCGAATTTTGTGTCTCACAATGAGAAGCGCAACATATGCTTTGATCGTCCTTCTAGGATAATTTTTATACTCGTATTTCGCCTATTTTAGCATGTGTTTTAAGAAGTTTTTCCCTACATCCACCCTTCCACTGTATGAAAAGTACGGTGAGGAGTTTTATAAATGATTGGTGTATTGACTCATGTTTACCATACCTACTTTTAGGATGCACCAAGCATCCGATCACGATTTATAGGCGTACATAAAGATACACAGAAAGACAGACAGACAATTCTATTGTCTACAACAGGGTGGTCCAACCTTTTGTTACCCGAGGGCCAATCAAACTTTAGTATAGTAATGTGAGGGCCAGAGACAATCCAGAAAGAAAACGTATTACATATTTTACTCAAAACCATTTATTAAAATTTATATTGAAAGAAGTATAATATTACTAGTTTAATATACCACTTCATTTTACAGTGGAGAAATCAATGTGATGATTGGCACTGCTTTCATGATACAAGCGTATCAATGTCCACTGTAAGTTCAGTAAGGCAAAGTCTCAGGCTCGATTCCAGTGAAGCACTTTCAATTCGATTTCTCGTTTTTTATTTAATTTGTTTGAGAGCAGAGAAAACACTTTTGCACACATACGTACTGCCAGACAGCGATAACACTTGCAGAGAGAATTTAAGCAGTCTAGGAAAACGTTCTTTAGAAATCAGTTTCCAAACACTTTCAGGGACATCACACTTTTTATTCTGGTAGAATGGATCTGACTGAAGATCACAAATTTCCATTTGAAGGTCGCAGGGCACCTCACTCACTTCAATATCCATGGGGTTATTGAACAGTGCAAGTTTTGGTTTTAGGGAGTCAAAATCCTGGAACCTGTTCTGGAAAACTTTCTTGATATCTATTATTATTTCATGAAACATACTAAAATTTATTTCACTTGTTTTCTCTTTCAACTGCTGACAAGATGGGAAGTGTGCCATATTATTTGCCTTCAATGCAATTTGCATTACATCAAGTTTTTTGCCCAATCCCTCAATATGTCCATAAAGCTGGGAGATATTTTGTTTTCTGCCTTGTAGTTTCAGGTTTGAAGCATTTAGATTGGATGTTAAATCTGTCAGAATAGCGAATTTATTTAAAAACTGGATTTCTTCCAGTTTTTCTTGATACTCATGCCCAATGTTTTCATCTTTGAGAAAAGCAAGAATTCCATTCCTCAACCCAAAAAACTGTTGCAAGCAATTTCCAGCACATAGCCAACCATTCTCAGCTTCCAAGTTGTCCAGGAATGCAATAAATGCCCTGTGTCTACAGGCTTTATTGCCCCCTCTTATTAAATGTACAGTATTTACAACAGTTTTCATTGGCGCACTGAGCCTTGTAATTTTTTCACAGAGAGCCTCCTGGTGGATAATGTAGTGGAAAAACAAACAATTCAATCCTTTTTCTTTACACAGTTCTACTAAACCAATATTAGGACCAACCATTGCTTTAGCTCCATCTGTTGTAATGCCATAGTACTTCACAAAACCTCCATATTTAGTAACGACGTCATCCAGTGCGTTGGATATGTCAATACCTTTTTTTGCTGGTTTCTAATGATCTTAATTCCAACAGTTCTTCATGAATTTCAAATTCTTCGTTTATTGTTCTGACAAAGATAAGGAGCTGGTCGATGTCAGCAATATCTGTGCTCTTATCTAGAGCTAGAGAGTAAAATTCATATTTTTCCAAAATGCTCTTGAGAGAACCTGAAACTTCACCAGCCGTATCATTAATTCCTGTACTAACTGTCTGATGAGACAAGGAAACTGTTTCAAAATTTTTAGCCATCCTATTATCTCCGAATAAAGATGCCATTTTTACAGCACATATCTCTTAATGATCTCACCATCCCTAAGAGACGTTTTACCTTTATCTTCGGTGGCTCTAAACATACCTCATAAGATGTCTTTAAACCGGCAGTGTTTGATGGTTGCTGAAATATATTCTTCTGTCTTGTTAGTTTCAGCTTCAAATCATTAAACACACAACATCTGGCACTTCATTGGTATTGATCGTATTTTGATTTATGCAAGCTGGTATAGTGTGTATTCACGTTATACTCCTTCGAAACACCTAAGACTAGAGAACAGATAACGCACTGTGGTTTTCCATTATGTTCAACAATAAAGGAACTTCCCTGCCACTTTGACTGAAATTGTTGTTTCTCAACTTCAACACGCCGTTTATTAAGTCCCGCCATATTAGGTACCGCTCTCGCATCAACGATGACAACAAACTCTCGTCGTACTATAATATCTCTCGAACAACCTCTCTCGTCAAAAACAACCTCTTCGAACAGCCCTGCGCTCCTTTTTATAGGGAAATCCGCCGCAGCACACGAACGATCGCGAACTAATATGCAGCCTATCACTGGCAGTCAACTAGTTGTCACTTGGAGGCGAGGCCGCTTCTTGTGCCGTACGTATTCGTGGAAAGACAATTCTGATTACTGGCGTATTTTTCGGGATCTTTCATTTCCCACCTGGCTCCTTGGTAACATTACTGAATGAAAGTGTAAATTAAAGTAGGCACGCCACGGATTTTAACTGTCGAAGAGTGAAGGGCAGTAAGATGGGCAAGGGCCAACAAAAATGAACAGGCGGGCCGCATGCGGCCCGCGGGCCGCGGGTTGGACCACCCTGGTATAGAAAATATCACCCAGATATCCAAATATGGGTATATCTACCATACAGTATCAAACAAAATCATCCTTACGATGAACCCGTATGTCGACAAAAAAAAACGATTAGTTAAAATGTGCTCTCAAACTAAATTCACCTAACGTGTACTTCCTGACGTGAAATAGATTTGAAAGCCTTGTAGACGAAACGCATTACACCTCACATAAAAAACAAGATGTTCAGTAAATAACATATAGCCTACTTTCTCCTAAATGTATGAGTATAGTTATAACTCGTTGTTATTATCAAAGAGTATAATAGAACTATTCTTTGTTGAAGACCTTAGAAACGATTTACCTCTACCAAACGCCACAACCTAGATAAAAACTGCTACCATCATTGAAGAAAGAAAGAAAGATAAGAAGTATCTAAAGAATGTTATGGATCTGGAGACATAATCGACCGGACTGGCGGCGTGGCTCAGCGGTAACGTTCTCGCTTGCTGGACCGTATGTTTCAGGTTCGTATCCTGGCGCAGTCAGCTGGCATTTGAGGGTGCACAAATGCGAGGGAGCCGTGTTAGTAGATTTACTGGCTCGTTAAAGATCCCCTTCGGGACAAAATTCTGGCACCCCGGCGTCTCTAAAAGCAACAGTAGTTAAAAGGGACGTAAAATCAATAACATTATTATTATTATTATTATTATTATTATTATTATTATTATTATTATTATTATTATTATTATTATTATTATTATTATTACATAATCGGCCTGACGCGGGCAACATCCAACTTTGAGTTGAGGCATGTCTTTACACGTCTGGCTGCGTATGACTTTCACAACCCTAATTGAATTAACAAATCTTTCCATGACCCTACAGAGACGTGTGTATACCAACTATGTGGATATTTTCGATTGCTATTTGGCTGAAATAGAAGTATTAATTAATATCCTGAACTAGCACCAACGGTAGAGTTCATATACTATGTGAAATCGTTTTGTTCTTTACTTCAATTAACATTTTCAAATAACGCACAATAGGCTGTTACAAACCCTTTAAAATAGAAAGTAAAAATGTATCGTAGTATCATCTTGTCATTCTTCAAATTCGATGCGGATAGAATGCAAATGGTATAGTAATCAATGGCGCCCCACGTAGACTAGTCGTGATATCTAGTGGTGAAATATCTAACAATATAATCCTAACAGAGCGAGTGCATTCTAGCGGCCAGAAGAAGAAACTTTTCAATAAAATCTGGTCGGCGTGCAGTTACCTTTTTGGCAGCTAGATGTCTCGAGCGAATCTGCTGGCGAAATATGTTTTAATTAAATATATATTTTACACCATAATATGCACAATATAACGCTTAATTTTAAAACATCTGAGTCATTACAAAACAATAAACATATAAAATTTCAAGCAAAAAAACTAGCTCTGATCGGGTTTGAACCATAGGCATTTGAGCGATAGGCTAACGCTCTACCACTTTTTTTTTCACTTTTTTTTATTAGCTCTTTACAGAATTACAGAATTTTCAGATATGATAAATACCATACTAATACATCACAAGAAATCCAGATAGTGTCCATATTTATCGTACAATTGTCCACTTTCACTAAGCTTCCAACGCTCTTTTTGCAGGTGATACCTGAGATCCAGGAAAGAGAAATGTTGATCATTGTCCATCACGAAGTGTACATATTGGCCCATTATCCACACAATGGCAGTCTGTTTAATTTGGGGGAAGGCGGTCACCGACAAACGAACCAACTTCCTGTCATCAAGGTCATCCGAGGGCACATTTAATAGTTGACATACTTTTCCCTTACACCACAGCCACGTGGAGGCAACTCGCGTGCATGATGTGAAGCGGTGTATCGCCGTATCAGTTTGACCACATATAGTACACCATGGGTCAGCTTCAAGATGGATGGTATATCGCCGTAGAGCGGTTGGGATGAGATCGTTGAGGAAGATAAAAACTTGGGAGTGTACAGCAGAAGAAATGGTCATAGCCCCAAAATTTTTCCAAACAGTGGGCCAATGGACGTAGAGGGTGGTGGCCTCTATTCGCGGTTTGGAGTGTACCACTTGCCGCAACATGTTATAGATACTTTTCGTCGTTGGAACAATCCCTGAAGGCATTTGGCGAACAGTTTCCAGAAGGTGCTGTTGATGGTCCCTAAATATCTTCGGCAAAGCTCTATCACAACCACGGGCTGTGTTTCGAATATCTTTGTATAGCGCTTTCGTAAAAGTGTCATGTTGGGAAAGAATGGTGATATCGTTCTTGCAGAGGAGTGCACGGCATTTCATGCCATGAGCTGTTAGCCCTAGCCCGCCTTGCCGGGATGGGAGATACAACTGTTCCCGTTGTACTCGGAACAAAAATCCTTGCCATATAAACCAACCTGTATATTTTGCCAATTGGCTCTCAAACATTTTGGGAAGTGGGAAAAGTTGTGCGACATACCATATTTTAGAGAGCGCAAACACGTTGAGGACCATGACCCGTTGCACTATATTGAGGTTTCTTTGACCAAATTGGATCAGGACTCCCCTAACTTTGGCAATGACCTTAGTCCAGTTAACTTGCACTGTGTCCAGAAGCGATTGCTTCCAGGTAATGCCAAGAATTTTCACCTCATTTACTATCCGGAACCAGGGCTGTGGGGTAATCACTGAGTTAGTATTGAGCGGAAGCAAAGCAGTTTTCTGGGGGTTCGATTGTGCTCCAGAGGCGATATGGTAGAGCTGAAGGACGCTATCGATGTGGGAGATGTCTTCTTCATTGCGGATCAATATTGATACGTCATCAGCATAGGCGCACATTCCAAAAACATGTGTGGACAGTTTGTAACCCTGTAGCTTCACCTGGGTAGTCCGAATGAACGGTTCAAGGCCAATGACAAAAAGTAGCATAGAAAGGGGACATCCTTGCCTAACTGATCGTTGTATTGGAATCAGAGGGGAAAGAAAACCGTTGACGAGCACTCTAGACGTAGCATTACAATTTATCATACGAATGTAGTCAATAAGGATTTCAGGAAATTCGAAGTGTTGCAAGACCATGTACAAGTATTCATGACTGATGCGGTCGAAAGCTTTATCAAGATCTAAGGTGAGAAAACTCATTGGCTCAGTGGGGAGCATTTCGGCTTTTAGGTGTAGGTCCCGTAGTATCGCTAAGTTTGTTAACTGAGTTCTTCCAGGAATACTGCAACATTGTTCATCACCAATGATATCAGGTAGAACAGTCTTCAATCGGCATGCAAGTACTTTGGTAAGGACTTTATAGTCACTGCAGAGCAGAGTAACTGGTCGGAAGTCACCAACTGCCATGGGAGAGGATGTTTTTGGTATGAGGACTATGGTACCCTCGTGATGTGATTGACAAAGAGCACGACGTTGGAGAATGGTACGCAGGACATGACAAAATTCTTTGCCAATGAGAGGCCAGAAGTGTTTATACATTTCATATGGCAGTCCATCAATGCCAGGTGAGCGGTTGTTTGGGAGTTGTTTAACCACAGAGTGAATTTCTTCATCCGTAATATCCGCGCTGAGCAGAGTTTTGTTGTCCGGAGATAGTTTGGTACTGCAAGATGACAGCAATAGGGTCACCTGCTGTGGATCAATGGGAGCCTTAGCGTAGAACCGTTGATAAAATAATGATATTTCACTACGTATAGCGTCAGGGGAGGTGACGACACTTCCTGTACTGGTGCGGAGGCGGTGGATATATTTACGTTGCCGCTCACGTTGTCCTTTGCCGATATGGTATACACTTGCACTTTCGTCCGGGAGCACTGTACGATCTTTTAAAGCCACGTTGATATGAGCGAGCGTTCGTTGCTGTAGAGACAGGAGCTTGGTTTTAACTTCCCGGATCTGGTCATATATACGCTCCCCAGCATCAGATCTTTGCTGGAGCTGGCGAAGAACTCGATAGTAAAATTCAACTGTATCCCGTCTTTCCCGACCTCGTTGGTAAGATATGTTCTTAAAGACGCGGCGGATCCCTGGTTTAACTAAAATATCCCACCAGTCTGTGCAGTCGCGAAATTTGCATTTTTGTTGGACCCATCGAGTCCAGTGTAGTCTGAAAATATTTTGGCATTCCTCCTCCAGTAACAGCGAGCAATTCAGCTTCCAATAACCTCTTCCTATGTGAAATATGGGATGGGGGTAAGAGATTGTACATACGACAGCATGATGGTTAGTGAAACTGGCAGGTATCACTTCATATCGTCTAGGCTGGATAAGTTCCTGTGAAAAGTAGATGCGGTCAAGTCGTGATGAGGAGTTGTGACTTATACAGGTGTAATGGGGCAGGGGCACCCTTAAACTATCCACAGCATCAATGAGGTGTAGGGAGGTAAGAAGTGTCCTGAGAGCCGGGTTGACACCTTGGTATGAGCTAGTGGAATCTTCTGGGCGTTGAATACAATTGAAATCCCCTGCAAGAATAAGTTTTTCCTTAACTTCGTGCAGATGAGGCAGTATACTCTGTTGAAAGAACATTTTCCGTTCCACACGTTTATTGGACGCGGATGGGGCATATACATTTATCAGGGTGGTATTGTTTATGTGTCCAGATATTATGCGTCCTGATGGATGACATAGCACACCTTCGAGTGGGATATCATGTCTTATGAGGAATCCGGTCCCTCTATTCGTATTGTTGTTGTTTGAGTCTTCAGTCTTTTGACTGGTTTGATGCAATTCTCCATGCCTCCCTGTCCTGAGCTAATCGTTTCATCTCTACATAGCTCCGACACACTACATCCGAGGCAATCTGTTTAACATATTCTAACCTTGGTCTACCCCTACAGTTTTTGTCCTCGACCCTTCCTTCCATAACTAAGCTTGCTATTCCTGGGTGTCTTAGTATGTGTCCTACCAACCTATCTCTTCTCTTCATTAGCAGTCGCCAGAAACATCTCTCCTCTCCCACTCGTCTTAATACCTCTTTGTTTGTAACCCTATCTACCCATCTGATCTTCATCATTCTCCTGTAACACCACATTTCAAATGCTTCAATTCTCCTCTTTTCTGCTGCTCCAATAGTCCAAGTTTCACTTCCATAGAGCGCCACGCTCCAGACAAAGGCTTTCAAAAATGACTTCCGAATACCTAAATCTATATTCGATGTCAGCAGATTCCTTTTTTGTAGAAATGCTTTCTTTGCCTGAGCCAACCTACTTTTAATATCCTCTTTGCTTCGTCCATCACTGGTTATTCTGCTTCCTAAGTAACAGAAGTTTCCTACTTCCTTCAGCTTTTCACCTGCCAATTTGATCTCCATAGAGGTTTCTGATTTATCTCGGCTGCATTCCAGTATTTTTGTTTTACATTTATTTATTTTCATCATGAATTCTTTCCGTAAGACGGAGTCCATACCATTCAAAAACTCATTCAAATCCTCAGGCTTGTCGGCCAAGATGACGATGTCATCAGCAAATCTCAGAGTTGAAATTATTTCTCCTTGAATCTTCACTCCCACTTGAAATTTTTCTCTAATTTCCTTCATTGCTTGTTCAATGTAAAGATTGAAAAGTATGGGTGATAAGTTGCAGCCTTGCCTTACACCTTTCTGAATACCAGCTTCTCTCTCATGTCCTTCAACTCGAATGACTGCTGTCTGGTTTCTGTACAGATTGTATATCACCCTCCTATCCCTGTACTTTATTCCAATAGATTTCAAAATGTCAAACAATTTAGTCCAATCAACTTTATCAAAAGCCTTTTCTAAGTCTACAAAAGCCATGAACGTTCTCTTATCTTTCCTTATTCCACCTTCCAAAATCAGCCTAAGACTTAGTACAGCTTCCCTTGTTCCTACATTTCTCCTGAAACCAAACTGGTCTTCACCCAACTCCGTTTCTATCTGGCTTTCAATCCTCTTGTAAATTATTCTAGACAGGATCTTTGAAGCATGAGTAATCAAGCTGATTGTACGGTAATCTTCACATCTGTCAGCTCCCACTTTCTTTGGTATAGAGATGATTACATTCTTCTTGAAATCAGGGGGTACCACTCCTGTCTCATAAATCCTACACACCAAGTGAAATAACCTGATCAGACCTTCATCTCCTATGCAGCGTAGCAACTCAATCGGTATATCATCTATGCCTGGTGCTTTGTTCCTGCTTAAGTCTTCCAAAGCTCTATCAAATTCTGTTCTCAATATTAAATCTCCTTTCGCATCCTCATCAATTTCCTCCTCCCTTTCCATTACATGATTCTCAATCTCCTTTCCCTTATACAAACTCTCTATGTAAGCTTTCCATCTCTCAACCTTTTCTTCCCTATCTGTTAGAGGCTTTCCATTTGTGTCCTTAATATTACAGCACTTAGTCTTCTTTTCCCCAAAAGTATTCTTAATCCTTCGATAAGCTGTGTCTACTTTTCCTAATTTCAGACAATTTTCTATACCTGCACATTTCTCTTTCAACCATTCTTCTTTCGCTTCCTTGCACTTCTTGTTAACCTCATTTCTCAGACGTCTGTATTCTGCTTTCCCCTTTTCATCTCTTAGATTCTTGTGTTTCCGCCTTTCATCCATCAATTCTAGTATATCCTGAGTGATCCACGGTTTTCTACCTATTCTTTCTTTCCTACCAATGTTTTCTTCTGCGGATTTTGTTATTTCATTCTTCAAAAGTGCCCATTCGTCTGCAATTGAAGTTTGTTTAGGGTTTTTCATTAGTCCTTCCTTTATACTCTTCTTGAATCTTTCGTTTACATCCTTCTCTTTCAGTCTGTCTATTGCCCACCTTTTTGGCTTTTGACTTTTCTTCAGTTTCTTCAACTTTAATCTGCATTTCATTACAACCAGATTGTGATCAGAGTTTATGTCAGCACCAGGATATGTTTTACAATCCAAAATCTGGTTTCGAAACCTCTGCTTGACCATAATGAAGTCGATTTGGTAACGCCCTGTATCTCCTGGTCTCATCCATGTGTATATTCTTCTATTGTGGTTATTGAATAAGGTGTTAGCTATGACCAATTCATGCTCGGTGCAGAATTCTACCAGCCTGCTTCCTCGATCATTCCTTTCACCTAATCCGAAATCTCCTACTATCTTCCCTTCTCTCCCTTTTCCTACCACTGCATTCCAATCTCCCATTACTATAACATTTTCATCACCCTTGATATACCTCAGAATTTCGTCTATTTCTTCATAGACCTTTTCAACATCCTCATCATCAGCTTGACTGGTAGGCATATAGACTTGTACCACTGTGGTGCAGGTAGGATTAGTATTGATTTTTGCTACAATAATCCTTTCACTATATTGCTCATAATATTCCACCCGCTGTCCAAGTTTCCTACTCAATATGAGGCCAACCCCTGCTTGGCCATTGTTTGATTTAGTGCTAATGACCCTATAGTCTCCTGACCAAAAATCCTGTTCATCCTGCCAGCGCATTTCACTAATCCCAACCAAATCCAACCTCAACCTATCCATTTCCCTTTCTAAGTTTTCTAACCTTCCACTTCCTAGCAGACTTCTAACATTCCACGCTCCGATCCGTAGAATGTCAGATTTCCTCTTTGTCACTTCTGTGATGTTAACCCCCTCTCGAGTAGTCCCCACCCGGAGATCCGAACGGGGGACTGGTTTACCTCCGGATTGAAATTTTACAAGGGAGGAGGCCATCATCACATGTAATTATGCATAGAGAGGTGCATATCCTCGGGAATAGCATACGGCTGTAGTTTCCCGTTGCTTTCAGCCGTGCAGCAGGACGCAGTGTAGCCATTTTTTGGCTTATATTATCAATATCTTAACCGTCTATAAGACTAGTAAAGAATTGATTTATTCTGAAAGGCTGCTACTCCCTTTCAGAATAAGTAAAGAGCAATTCTACTAACAAAAATACTAACCTTCTACCGTACTAACAATTAAATACCAAAATTCTACTAACAAAAAACTTAAGTTCCACCAACAACAAATACTACCACTAAAACAGTCTGTCACCAGGCACACTCACATGCACCCTCACACATCACAGTCTACTGAAACAATGAACTATAACTAATAAACAATGCAACTGCTACCAGACACACTCACACACCCCAGTCTAATAGAACTATGACATATATCTAATAGACAAACTAACTACCTACCTACTTACAACTAAAACTAAATTCATACTTACTGTACTGTGGTCATTACAAGCGGGAATTTCAGCGTAGACTGATTTCTGTCAGCTTGGTGCCAGGTCCATATTGTAACCTTGCGAGGGCAATTGTGGATATTTTGATTAATGTCTGACCATTTGTTGAGGTGGTTGAGATTTTGTTGCTGTTGATTCTTTGAGATAACTGCACAGCTGGTCAGTTATTTTTACACACTGGAGTTGGGACGATGACAGGTATTGAGGAAAGGGGGAGATGTTTCACAAGACGGACTGAAGGTTGCTAGCGAGGTCATTAGTGGAGAGTGCTTGTGGCTCCGTAATTACTTGAAATACAGAATTAAGAACTGATCAATGATAAAAATTTGTTTAAATAAATGGGAGTTGCCTACGAATCACGATAATCTCCGAAGCGTTAGCTTAACATGCAGTTTTGTTCATATAAAGTAATATCAGCTGGTCAGGCTTTTGTTGTTGTTGGTTTAGTCCATGTTTATATTCGTATTACCGGTATTGATGTATTGTTTGTAGAAGGCAGATATGGGCAAACAGGGTAGAGCAACTTCTTGAATGAAGGCAATGTCAATGTCTGCATCTCGAAGGAATCTCTCCAACAGTTGAAATTTCAGAGGGCATTCTATTACATTGATATTCACAGTGGCCACAGTGAGAAATTGCGCCATTAAGAGAAGTATAAAAGTTGTGCTAGACATACTGGAAGTTGGACTCGAGAAAAAAGAAAAAAGAAAAAAAGACACAGGTGAGAAATATACTGGTGCACTATGTCAAATTAGGTTGAGATAGTTCCTTTTGACTGCCATTCATAGGCCGGCTGTCAGCGGTTGAGAGCGTTCGTGGGTCCCTAGATGACGTAGAATGAATATTTTGTTTCTTTTTCACAGCTGCGGGAACGTTTGTAGAGCCAGTTTGATTCTTCGGGGCTGGTACGGCAATCGAGGCATTTGTTTTAATCTTCTTAGAGACGTTCTCGGATCCCCGATCAACATTCTTAAGTGAGTCGGTAGGGACCAGCGAAGTCGGGGGCAGTGAAGACAAAATTTCTGTGGCAGCCTGTAGTGACGGCAGAGTTGGTTCTAAGGCTGCGATACAGGTTGCCGATAGCACAGGGGTACTCTGTGTCTCGCAGCTCTGGTCAGGGCAAGGTACCAGTTCTGCGTCAGATGTATCCGAGGTCACTCCTGGTGTTGTCCCAGCTGACTGATCAATAAGCATGTTTTCATATGACGTTTGCTGCGTCACAACTTCCGAGTATTGTACACGTCGTTGTTGTGTAGGAGTTATACCGAGGGGAATCATTTTCTTTGGGCAGTTAATACGTAGATGTGTGGTAGCATTGCAAATTAAACAGGTCTGTTTCTGTGCATTATACGTTATATAGCCAGAATGGCCACCAAAAGTCTCAGTGGAGGGGATATCTTGCTTGATTTCCATAGTGACGGCACGTATTCCATTATACACCGGGAACTGATAAGCAGAAGACCATTGTTCTTTCCTGACGTCACTCACAGTGCCATATTTCGACAGGACGGATTTGAAAATTTCAGGGGGTACTTCGAGTGGGACATTACATATACGCACTGTGGTAAAATTGGAATCCGCTGTGGAGAGCTTAACATTGGTCATTTCGCCTGAGTCATACTGAAATTTAATAGGATCTGCAAAAGTATTTAACAATTTCTGATAAATAGATATGCTGATTACCTTGATGTACATGGTTTTTTCGTGCGCATTTAACTGGATGGCTTCTACTTGGTCGACAGTCAACCGGAGGGTACCGCCAATCCAGCGGTGAATTTCTCCTGGTGAGGGGCGAGAACTCTGCCTGTCCCATTGGCAGCGTACGGTGTTTTTTCTCTGGTATCCGGACATGATTTTCAGCGGGGTTTTCTGGGTTTCTGGTTTTGTTGTCCTATCTGGAACACTACTTAAAAAAGTATTGTCCGAATGACACACGGAAGGTCAGTACATACGTGGAACTAAGGAAGCACCGGTATTAGGAACCGTAAACTCTTCCAATGCGGTCACACAGCGCGCACACTTGTACCGCACTCGGCCACGAATAGTGACCAACTGCCACTGAGCTAATTGTGTCAACGAATATCGTTCTATATAAAATGACTTACGTAGAACTTGTTAGCAAATAGTGATTTATACTAAACGATTTCATCACTGGAGTATATTATTTATATATAAAGCATTTCATACAAAGTTTATTTATTTTATATCAGTACGCTATATTGCATGCAATACTCAAATTAGTGAAATATAAGTCAGGCACAAGATATCCGCTGCCATCTTGTCTTATTACTAAATCAGCTCAGCTTTTTAAAATCACGTCTGCACTATAGTATTACAAAATAAACTTTTAATTTCGAACGTGCCTCTTCCTTTAGAACAGTTAAAACGATTCTCGGCTCGATAATCGGAACTGGTGGGTCCCATGATATGGATTATAAAGTTTGCATAATTCGCACGGCCGCCATCCTGAAATGGTATGGCGGACGACCTTGTAGTTTGGTCACAAGACGCATCCTATACGAAGGTATGTTGTTACCAAATTTGGTAGAGATCGGATGATTTGGTTAGTCGTTATTTGATTTTACGTTTTGAACGTTTGAGTGGCCGCCATTCAGTTTTAGTAAAGATGGCGGCGATATAAAACATGACACTGAGGTGTCCTTTGCTAGTGCTACCTTTGTACCAAATTTCGTTCAATTCGCATTCACCGTGTTCGAATTGATAGGGGGGGACAGACATTCAGAGTACACACACTCACACACACACACACAGACACACAGACACACACACACACAGACTCACACACACACACACACATACACACACACAGACAGACACACATTTTTTCGCCCTGTGTTGATCTCATAAGTCTACTTTCATTTTTTGCAAAAATCGAAAGTAGGCTAATGACCCTCTACGTTGTGTTAGGTCCCCATACACAGGAAGACCTCTTTCATAAATTATAAAGGCTTGTGGTGCATGAAAATTCAGGTTCTTTAGCCTCAAATGGCCCAAATTCCTAAAAGCCGCAAAAAATGCTGATTCAATTCAGGAATTTTTGAAAATAATGTTGTTGTTTGGAGATATAATAGACTTTCTGTACTATATGGCGCACGTGAAATTGCTTGAAAAAATTCTAGGTTACCCCTTGACCCCCTTAATTGCATTGACGAATTATACAGTCTACGTTGGTTCCGTGATAACCTTATAGCCAGTTGCAAACTTTCACAGAAATGTAATAAATGGAGTAGCCGAATAATAATATCGTATGGCCTCGGATGCCGGGTGCAAGCTTCGTAATTTGACACCCAGAGGGTAGCTTGCATGTCGAAATTTCGTTGTTTCTTGAATCACTATGAAAGTCAAGGAGGGTAGATATATAAGCTCCTTTAACACTATAGCACTTTCTAGTAGAGAAATGAGGAACTTTGTGTTGGCGGAAACTGTTGAGATTAATTTTGCCATTATGAACACGGCCTACTGAATTCAAATGGGTTCTTTGACATGCCAACATCGTATGACCTGCGAGTCGTATTTTTGCCGTCTTTCAAAAATCACGTACCACGGCCAGGAGTGAACCTGCAATCTTGGGGTTAGTAGACCGACACGCTATCCACTCACCCACCGTGGCAAGGTATAAATGGAGTGACATTGCTTCTTACAGAAATAGATGGAAAGTTGGATGCCACCACTTGAGATAATGTTATCATGGTTACCGATTTCCATTCCTTCATTAGTTTGTTAAATTAAATTAAATTAGTTTTCTGGGAATATTTCAGATACTGTTGGTTTTAGAGCCTTATAATGTAGTTTTCGAGGCCCCCAAGTTTTGTTTCTGGCACCGAGGGTCTCTGTCTCCTCGTTGTACGCCATAATATAATACTAATAATAATAATATAATATAGGGATAGGAATATAATAGACCTGCCGTACCACACCCGCAGGTGTAAATCGCGTGAAAAAATTCTAGTGCACCCCTTGACCCCCTTGCGCATTATACGTATTGATGAATTTTTCAGCTTAATTTCTTTCCGTGATAACTTTCTAGCCGTTTGCAAACTTTCACACCATTGTAATTAATGGAATTGCATTGCGTCTTACAGCAATAGATGGACCTCTGAAAATCTGTTGCCATGGTTACTGGCTTGAATTCGTTCATTAGTTTATTAAATGAAATTAGTTTTCTGGGAATATCTCAAAAACGGTTGGTTTTAGGGCCTTAAAATGTGGATTTCGAGGACCCTATAGCGCCCCCGAGTTTTGTCTTTCACATTGAGGGGCTGAAAATGATCTATGTCTCGTCCTTCTACTCCTATTTCAGCGTGTAATTTAAGGGGGTAGGCCCTCTTTTATGAGAGGTACGGAGAAGGGTTACATCAATGATTAGTGTCGTGCCTCTGATGGATATCTGTGCCAAATTTTCGTTGATACACCCAGCCGTTCTCGAGTTATAAGGGAACAAAGTTGTCCTCAGACAAACAAACAAACAAACAGACAGACCAAAAAATTATTTTCGCGCACATCCATAATAAAACAGTCTGAAACGCGTAAATAACTCAAATTTCCGTAGAAATTGCGAAAAAAACTTACAAACTTTAATTTTTATATATGTAGAGATATACTGCACCGCTCGGTGTTGTCCGTGTTTTATTGCACACATTTAGGTTTTACTCGCTAACCGTTGGAGATACACGAAAAGTGATAAGGACTTTTCGGATAAGAAATTAGATGTTCAATCTTGTGTATGCATCAATAGTTTGCTATTTCTTAGTGTTCTCTTTTTATTTGATATGGAAATATGAAATTTTGAAACCAAAGGGTGTAGTGACGTCACTAAAATGGTCGACATTTTTTAATAGTGCAAAATATCGAAATTAAAAATATCCTATATGTAAACATGGTAAATCAGCTACATCCATGCAAAATTTCATTTAAATCGGACCAGTGGTTCTTGCGTTATTGAGTAACACACAGACAGACAGACAGAAAGACAGACACACACCATCTCATTTTTAGCCTACTTTCGATTTTTGCAAAAAATGAAAGTAGACTTATGAGATAACTACAGGGCCAAACATTGTGTGTATGTGTGTGTGTGTGTGTGTGTGTGTGTGTGTGTGTGTGTGTGTGTATGTATGTGTGTGTGTGGACTCTGAAAGTCTGTCCCCCCTATCAATTCGAACACGGTGAATCCGAATTGAACGAAATTTGGTACAGAGGTAGCACTAGCAAAGGGCACCTCAGTGTCATGATTTATATCGCCGCCATCGTGACGTACACGTAATGGCGGCCACCCAAATGTTCAAAGTTTAATTCAAATTACGACCAACCTATTCATCTGATCTCTACCAAATTGTGTTACCTTATACCTTTGTGTACGAAGAATCTTTTGACCAAACTATGAGGTAATTTGCCCGATAATTTGCGGATGGCGGCCATGATTGTCAGCAGATCGATTCCCCCTATCTTTTCAAACACGGTGACTCCAAATTGAACGAAATTTAGTACAGAGGTAGCACTAGTAAAGGGCACCTCAATGTCATGTTTTATATCGCCGCTATCTTGACGAAAATGTAATGGCCGCCACCCAAATGTTCAAAACTTAAATCAAATTACGACCAACCTATTCATCTGATCTCTACCAAATACAAAACTACGAGGTCATCAGCCAAATAGTTTGCAGATAGCGGCCATGTTTGTGTGCAAATCGATTCGTCATACCAATTCTAACACGGTGAAACCGAATTGAATGAAATATTGTACAGATGTAGCACTAGCAATGGGCACCTCATATTCACGTTTAATATCCGTATAGCACGTTGTATTTCAGCAAGCTACTACAACCAACATTCTGTTATACTCCTTGAAAAGGACAAAGAGTTATAACAATACCCATGCATTTAGGAGAAAGTAGGCTGTATGTTCTTTACTGAACATCTTGTTATATATTAGTACAAGCTGTGCCCGGCATGCGTTGCAATGCCAATCAAAGAAAGTGTTGGCGTTGAAATTCTGTTTTTTGAAGTGCTTTTGGATACACAACATGTTTTTCAATTTCCGTTAACTGCCCCTATGCTATCGTAAAATGGATTTTCTAATTTAGAATCAATCGTGGGAGCGTGCACAACAACTTTCAAAAGTTTCATCGCAATCGGATGAATGGTACATGAAGGTATACGGGATTTTGTTTGAACGATTCGTGCGCTGTCACTCATTTGTTGATTCTACTCGTACGCTACCTATTGAGAAATGAATTTGCTAAGTCGAAACCCTACCCTGGCGTGTACACAATAACTCATCAAGGTTTCATCACAATCGAAGAAGGTTATATGAACCCAATATGGGATTTTGTTGAAACGCTTCGCGCGTCGGCACCCATTTGTTGCATCTACTCTTGCGCTACTTATTGTGAAATGGATTTACTAAGTCGAAACCCTTCCCTGGCGTGTACACAATAACTGATCAATGTTTCATCGCAATCGGATGAATAGTATATGAACGCATACCGGATTTTGTTTAAACGATTCACGCTCCGTCACTCATGTGTTGAATCTACTCGTGCGCTACCTGCTGTAAAATGTATTTACCAAGTTAGAAACCGTCACGTAAGTGTCCACAACATCTCACCCAAGTTTCATCGCTATCGGACTAATGGGATATGAAGACATAGGGGAGTGTATTGAAACGCTCCGCGTGTCGTCGTTCATTTGTCGAATCTACTCGTGTGCTACCTACTGTGAAATATATTTTAAGCCAGAAACCTTCCTTGGAGAGTCCACCATATTTCACCCAAGTATCACCGCTAACGGCAGAATGGTATATGACCTTATACGGGACTTTGTTGAAACGCTTCGCGCGTCGTCCCTCATTTGTTGAATCTACTTGTGCGCTGCCTGTTGTATAGTGGATTTACTAAGCCAGAAACCTTCCATGAAGTGTACACAACATCTCACCCAAGTTTCATAGCTATCGGACGAATGGTATATGAATGCAGACGGGACATGGTTGAAACGCTTCGCGTGTCGTCGCTCATTTGTTGATTCTACTTGCGCTACTTATTGTAATATTGATGTACTCAGCCAGAAACCTTCCCTGGAGTGTACACAACATCTCACCCAAGTTTCATCGCAATCGGATGAATGGTATGTGAACGTATACGGGACGTTGTCGAAACGCTTCGCGCGTAGTCACTCATTTGTTGAATCTAAACGTGCGCTTCGTATTGTAAAATGGATTAACTAAGCCAGAAACCTTTCCTGTAGTGTACACAACAATTCACCAAACATTTATCACTGTCAGACGAATAGTATATGACCTTATACGGGACTTTGTTGAAACGCTTCGCGTGTCATCGCTCATTTGTTGAATCTACTGCTGCGCTACCTATTGTAAAATGGATGTACTAAGCCAGAAACCTTCCCTGGAGTGTACACAACAGCTCACCCAAGTTTCATCGCTATCGGATGAATGGTATGTGACCTTATATGGGACTTTGATGAAAAACTTCGCGCGTCGTCGCTCATTTGTTGATTCTGCTCCTGCTCTTCCTATTTTTAAAGGGATTTACTAAGCCAGAAACCTTCCCTGGAGTGCACACATCTCGGCCTAGTTTCATCGCTATCGGACGAATGGTATATGAACGCATACGTGACTTTGTTGAAATGCTTCACGCGTCGTAGCTCATTTGTTGAATCTACTCGTGCGCTGCCTATTGTAAAGTGGATTTAATAAGCCAGAAAATTTCCCTGAAGTGTACACAACATTTTACGCAAGTTTCATAGCTATCGGACGAATGGTATATGAATGCATACGGGACTTTTTTGAAACTGACTTTGTTGAAATGCTTCGCGCGTCGTAGCTCATTTGTTGAATCTACTCGTGCGCTGCCTATTGTAAAGTGGATTTACTAAGCCAGAAAATTTCCCTGAAGTGTACACAACATTTTACGCAAGTTTCATAGCTATCGGACGAATGGTATATGAATGCATACGGGACATTTTTGAAACACTTTGCGTGTCGTCGCTCATTTGTTGAATCTACTCGTGCGCTATCTACTGTGAAATGTACTCACTAATTTGGAAACCTTCACGTAAGTGTATACAACTTCTCACCCAAGTTTCATCGCTATCGGACGAATGGTATATGAACACATACGGGACTTGTTTGAAACGCTTCGCGCATCGTCATTCATTTGTTGAGTCTACGCGTGCGCTACCTATTGTAAAATGGATTTACTAAGTCAGAAACCTTCCTTAGAGTGTACTCAACATCTCTCCCAAGTTTCATCGCAATCGGTTGAGTGGTATATGAATGCATAGGAGACATACACACACCCACAGACAAACTATCACGTAAGATTGATTTTTATATATATAGACAAGCTGTACCCGGCATGCGTTGCAATGCCAATCAAAGAAAGTGTTGGCGTTGAAATTCTGTTTCTTGAAGTGCTTTTGGATACACAACCTGTTAACTGCCTCTAAGCTATCGTAAAATGGATTTTCTAATTTAGAACCATTCGTGGAAGCGTGCACAACAACTTTCAAAAGTTTCATCGCTGTCACTCATTTGTTGAATCTACTCGTACGCTACCTGTTGTGAAATGGATTTACTAAGTCGAAACCCTTCCCTGGCGTGTACACAATAACTCATCAATGATTCATCGCAATCGGATGAATTGTATATGCACGTATACGGGCTTTTGTTTAAACGATTCGTGCGCTGTCACTCATTTGTTGAATCTACTCGTGCGCTACCTATTGAGAAATGTATTACTACGTCGAAGCCCATCCCTGGCGTGTACACAATAACTCATCAAGGTTTCATCGCAATCGAAGAATGTTATATGAACGCAATAGGGGATTTTGTTGAAACGCTTCGCGCGTCGTCACCCATTTGTTGCATCTACTCTTGCGCTACTTATTGTGAAATGGATTTACTAAGTCCCCTTCCCTGGCGGGTAAACAATAACTGATCAATGTTTCATCGCAATTGGATGAATAGTATATGAACGCATACCTGATTTTGTTTAAACGATTCGCGCTCCGTCACTCATTTGTTGAATCTACTCGTGCGCTACCTACTGTAAAATGTATTTACTAAGTTAGAAACCGTCACGTAAGTGTCCACAACATCTCACCCAAGTTTCATCGCTATCGGACTAATGGGATATGAAGACATAGGGGACTGTATTGAAACGCTCCGCATGTCGTCGTTCATTTGTCGAATCTACTCGTGTGCTACCTACTGTGAAATGTATTTACTAAGCCAGAAACCTTCTTTGGAGTGTCCACCATATTTCACCCAAGTTTCACCGCTAACGGCAGAATGGTATATGACCTTATACGGGACTTTGTTGAAACGGTTCGCGCGTCGTCCCTCATTTGTTGAATCAACTTGTGCGCTGCATATTTTATAGTGGATTTACTAAGCCAGAAATTTTCCATGACGTGTACACAACATCTCACCCAAGTTTCATAGCTACGGACGAATGGTACATGAATGCATACGGGACTTTGTTGAAATGCTTCGCGCATCGTCGCTCATTTGTTGAATCTACGCGTGCGCTACCTATTATAAAATGGATTTACTAAGTCAGAGACCTTCCTTGGAGTGTACTCAACATCTCACCCAAGTTTCATCGCAATCGGACGAATAGTATATGAACGCATAGGAGACATACATACCCACCCACAGATAAACTATCACGTTACATTGATTTTTATCTAATACAAGCTGTACCCGGCATGCGTTGCAATGCCAATCAAAGAAAGTGTTGGCGTTGAAATTCTGTTTCTTGAAGTGCTTTTGGATACACAACATGTTAACTGCCTCTAAGCTATCATAAAATGGATTTTCTAATTTAGAACCATTCGAGGGAGCGGCACAACAACTTTCAAAATATTTCATCGCTGTCACTCATTTGTTGAATCTAATCGTACGCTACCTATTGTGAAATGGATTTACTAAGTCGAAACCCTTCCCTGGCGTGTACACAATGACTCATCAATGATTCATCGCAATCGAATGAATGGTATATGCACGTATAGGGGTTTTTGTTTAAACGATTCGTGCGCTGTCACTCATTTGTTGTATCTACTCGTGCGCTACCTATTGAGAAATGTATTACTAAGTCGAAGCCCTTCCCTGGCGGGTACACAATAACTCATCAAGGTTTCATCGCAATCGAAGAATGTTATATGAACGCAATACGGTAGGGAATTTTGTTGAAACGCTTCGCGCGTCGTCACCCATTTGTTGCATCTACTCTTGCGCTACTTATTGTGAAATGGATTTACTAAGTCCCCTTCCCTGGCGGGTACAAAATAACTGATCAATGTTTTATCGCAATCGGATGAATAGTATATGAACGCATACCTGATTTTGTTTAAACGATTCGCACTCCGTCACTCATTTGTTGAATCTACTCGTGCGCTACCTACTGTAAAATGTATTTACTAAGTTAGAAACCGTCACGTAAGTGTCCACAACATCTCACCCAAGTTTCATCGCTATCGTCGTTCATTTGTCGAATCTACTCGTGTGCTACCTACTGTGAAATGTATTTACTAAGCCAGAACCCTTCCTTGGAGTGTCAACCATATTTCACCCAAGTTTCACCGCTAACGGCAGAATGGTATATGACCTTATACGGGACTTTGTTGAAACGCTTCGCGCGTCGTCCCTCATTTGTTGAATCAACTTGTGCGCTGCATATTGTATAGGGGATTTACTAAGCCAGAAATTTTCCATGACGTGTACACAACATCTCACCCAAGTTTCATAGGTACGGACGAATGGTACATGTATGCATACGGGACTTGGTTGAAACGCTTCGCGTGTCGTCGCTAATTTCTTGATTCTACTCTTGCGCTACATATTGTAATATGGATGTACTCAGCCAGAAACCTTCCCTGGAGTGTACACAACATCTCACCCAAGTTTCATCGCAATCGGATGAATGGTATGTGAACGTATACGGGACGTTGTCGAAACGCTTCGCGCGTAGTCACTCATTTGTTGAACATAAACGTGCGCTTCGTATTGTAAAATGGATTTACTTAGCCAGAAACCTTTCCTGGAGTGTACACAACAATTCACCAAACATTTATCACTATCAGACGAATGGTATATGACTTTATACGGGACTTTGTTGAAACGCTTCGCGTGTCATCGCTCATTTGTTGAATCTACTGGTGCGCTACCTATTGTAAAATGTATGTACTAAGCCAGAAACCTTCCCTGGAGTGTACACAGCATCTCACCCAAGTTTCATCGCAATCGGATGAATGGTATATGAAATTAAATGGGACTTTGTTGAAACGCTTCGCGCGCCGTTGCTAATTTGTTGATTCTACTCGTGCTCTACCTATTTTTAAAGGGATTTACTAAGCTAGAAACCTTCCCTGGAGAGCACACAAAATCTCAGCCTAGTTTCATCGCTATCGGACGAATGGTATATGAACGCAAACGTGACTTTGTTGAAATGCTTCGCGCGTCGTAGCTCATTTGTTGAATCTAATCGTGCGCTGCCTATTGTAAAGTGGATGTACTAAGCCAGAAAATTTCCCTGCAGTGTACACAACATTTTACGCAAGTTTCATAGCTATCGGACGAATGGTATATGAATGCATTCGGGACTTTGTTGAAATGCTTCACGCATCGTCGCTCATTTGTTGAATCTACGCGTGCGCTACCTATTGTAAAATGGATTTACTAAGTCAGAAACCTTCCTTGGAGTGTACTCAACATCTCACCCAAGTTTCATCGCTATCGGACGAATGGTATATGAATGCATACGGGACTTTGTTGAAATGCTTCGCGCATCGTCGCTCATTTGTTGAATCTACGCGTGCGCTACCTATTGTAAAATGGATTTACAAAGTCAGAAACCTTCCTTGGAGTGTACTCAACATCTCACCCATGTTTCATCGCAATCGGACGAATGGTATATGAACACATACGGGACTTTGTTGAAATGCTTCGCGCATCGTCGCTCATTTGTTGAATCTACGCGTGCGCTACCTATTGTAAAATGGATTTACTAAGTCAGAAACCTTCCTTGGAGTGTACTCAACATCTCACCCAAGTTTCATCGCTATCGGACGAATGGTATATGAACACATACGGGACTTTGTTGAAATGCTTCGCGCATCGTCGCTCATTTGTTGAATCTACGCGTGCGCTACCTATTGTAAAATGGATTTACTAAGTCAGAAACCTTCCTTGGAATGTACTCAACATCTCACCCAAGTTTCATCGCTATCGGACGAATGGTATATGAACACATACGGGACTTTGTTGAAATGCTTCGCGCATCGTCGCTCATTTGTTGAATCTACGCGTGCGCTACCTATTGTAAAATGGATTTACTAATTCAGAAACCATCCTTGGAGTGTACTCAACATCTCACCCAAGTTTCATCGCAATCGGACGAATGGTATATGAACACATACGGGACTTGTTTGAAACGCTTCGCGCATCGTCACTCATTTGTTGAATCTACGCGTGCGCTACCTATTGTAAAATGGATTTACTAAGTCAGAAACCTTCTTTAGAGTGTACTCAACATCTCACCCAAGTTTCATCGCAATCGGTTGAGTGGTATATGAATGCATAGGAGACATACACACCCACAGACAAACTATCACGTAAGATTGATTTTTATATATGTAGATATAAAAGTGAAAGTCTGTATGTATGTATGTATGTATGTATATATGTTGGTTCCGTATACAAATCTACACCGTTCCACCAATCTCAACCATATTTTGCATACACATAGTTTAGGACCCAGAAGGAACCGCTGGCTACATGAATTTTCGATAGTCTTTCTCATTCTTCTGATTTCGGCCCTTTTTCACTCAAAAACAGGCTAATCAAATCATAAAATATACTCATGAAGGAATGGCAAGGCAGATAGTTTCCATGGCAACATAGCTCAAGTCCAGACACGGCCGACTTGATGCCAATTGCGCTCAGCACTACCGGTATAGAAAATGAGGATCTTTACTTGAAATCCCGTTAGTTACTCAACTGCTCACACAGCACTGTCAACCGAGTTTAGCATAACAAAGACTTGACACTATCTTCTTTCTACTATATATTTTTCAAATACCACTCACTCACTCACTCATTCATTTATTCATCACGAAATCTCAGAAACCACCGAACGGATTGGAATGAAATCTGGTATGCAGCTTCCTCAAGGGCCGCAAATGCCCACTAAGAGAGAAATTTTGGCTATTCAGGTTCTAAAGGGGTGTTAAGGGGGTAGACCTGCATTTAATTGAATAGCAATATCTCCCGATTGGTTTCATGGGGGGGATGTGATACTCGGTATATAAACTCATCATTAAAAACAAGATGTTCAGTAAAGAACATATAGCCTACTTTCTCCTAAATGCATGGGTATTATTATAACTCTTTGTCCTTTTCAACGAGTATGATTGAATGTTGGTTGTAGTAGCTTGTTGAAATACAACGTGCTATAGGGATATTAAACATGAATATGAGGTGCCCTTTGCTAGTGCTACCTCTGTACCAAATTTCGTTCAATTCGGTTTCACCGTGTTTGAATTGATAGGGGGAATCGATTTGCACACATACTTGGCCACCATCTGCAAACTATTTGGCTGATGTTCTTGCAGTTTGGTATGAATATGTTTCCCACATAAAGATATGGTGTTGCAAAATTTGGTAGAGACTAGATTATTAGGTTGGTCGTAATTACATTTTAGCTTTTAACATTTGGGTGGCCGCGATTACGTTTCCGTCAACATAGCGGTGATATAAAACATGACACTGAGGTGCCCTTTGCTAGTGCTACCTCTGTACCAAATTTCGTTCCATTCGGTTTTACCGTGTTCGAATTGATAAGGGGAATCGATTTTCACACAAAGATGGCCGCCATCCGCAAAATATTAGGCTGATGACCTATTAGTTTGGACAAAGGATGCTCCCTCCATAAAGGTATGTTGTTGCTAAATTTAGTAGAGATCGGATGATTAGGCTAATCGTAATTTGATTTAAGCTTTGAACATTTGTGTGGCCGCCATTACGTTTCCTTCAAGATGGCGGCGATATAAAACATGACACTGAGGTGCCCTTTGCTAGTGCTACCTCTGTACCAAATTTCGTTCATTCGGTTCCACCGTTTTCGAATTAATAGGGGGAATCAATTTTGACATAAAGATGGCCGCCATCCACAAACTATTAGGCTAATGGCCTATTAGATTGGTCAAAGGATGCTCCCTCCATAAAGGTATGTTGTTGCAAAGTTTGGAAGAGATCGGATGGTTATGTTAGTCGTAATTTGATTTAAGCTTTAAACATTTGTGTGGCCGCCATTACGTTTCTGTCAATATGGTGGCGATATAAATCATGACACTGAGATGCCCTTTGCTAGTGCTATCTCTGTACCAAATTTCGTTCCATTCGGGTTCACAGTGTTTGAATTAATAGGGGGAATCCATTTTGACACAAAGATGGCCGCCATCCGCAAACTATTAGGCGAATGACCTATTAGATTGGTCAAAGGATGCTCCCTCTACAAAGAAATGTTGTTGCAAAGTTTGGTATAGAAAGGATGGTTATGTTAGTCGTAATTTAACTTAAGCTTTGAACATTTGTGTGGCCGCCATTACGTTTTTGTCTAGATGGCGGCGATATAAAACATGACACTGAGATGCCTTTGCTAGTGCTACCTTTGTACCAAATTTCGTTCCATTCGGTTCCACCGTGTTCGAATTAATAGGGGGAATCAATTTTGACATAAAGATGGCCGCCACCCGCAAACTATCAGGCTAATAACCTATTAGATTGGTCAAAGGATGCTCCCTCTAAAACGAAATGTTGTTGCAAAGTTTGGTATAGAAAGGATGGTCATGTTAGTCGTAATTTAACTTAAGCTTTGAACATTTGTGTGGCCGCCATTACGTTTTTGTCAAGATGGCGGCGATATAAAACATGACACTGAGATGCCCTTTGCTAGTGCTACCTCTGTACCAAATTTCGTTCCATTCGGTTCCACCGTGTTTGAATTAATAGGGGGAATTGATTTTCACACAAAGATGGCCGCCATCCGCAAACTATTAGGCTAATGACCTAGTCATTTGGTCAAAGGATGCTCCCCCCATAAGGGTATGTTGTTGCAAAATTTGGTACAGATCGGATGACTATTTTAGTCGTAATTTGATTTAAGCTTTGAACATTTGTGTGGCCGCCATTACGTTTCCGTCAAGATGGCGGCGATATAAAACATGACACTGAGGTGACTTTTGTTAGTACTACCTCTGTACCAAATTTCGTTCCATTCGGTTGCACCGTGTTCGAATTAATATGGGGAATCGATTTTCACACAAAGATGGCCGCCATCCACAAACTATTACGCTGATGGCCTATTGGTTTGGTCAAAGGATGCTCCCCCCATAAAGGTATGTTGTTGCAAAATTTGGTAGAGATCGGATGATTAAGTTAGTCGTAATTTGATTTAAGCTTTGAACATTTGTGTGGCCGCCATTACGTTTTCGTCAAGATGGCGGCGATATAAAACATGACACTGAGGTGTCCATTGCTAGTGCTACCTTTGTACCAAATTTCGTTCAATTCGCATTCACCGTGTTCGAATTGATAGGGGGGGACAGACATTCAGAGTACACACACTCACACACACACAGACACACACACACACACACAGACTCACACACACACATACACACACACACACAGACTCACACACACACATACACACACACAGACAGACACACTTTTTTCGCCCTGTGTTGATCTCATAAGTCTACTTTCATTTTTTGCAAAAATCGAAAGTAGGCTAATAAGAAGACACGTGTCTGAGGGTTTTTCGATGTGGTGTATATTATGAGGTGAAATGGGTGAAAAGTGGGGATTAAAAGATTCTTAACGGAGCGTGTGTCTCTTAAACGACATAGGCGAGGAGTTTGAAACACAGCGAAAAAAGTCAACATAAAAAAGAAGTAAATATGTGTTTGGCAGTTTTTTCATAAATCCAATTTAAGGGGCCCATGGGGAGAGATGAAATTCTGGGGGGGGGGGGGGGGGAACAGTAAAGAAAGTGTCCTAACTGATTGACTGACTGGCTCACTCATCAAACTCAGGGGGAAAAAACTGCTTTAAAGTAAGTAAATAGCTGTTCGACAGTTTTTTTTTCATAAATCAAATTTAAGGGGTTCATGGGGAGGGGTGAAATTCTGAAAAAAGAAAATTGAAAGAAAATGTCCAGACTCACTCACTTACTCACTCACTCATCATCGCCTAGCCAAAAATATTGAAGTTGGAAACATGACATTTCGGGGATATGTTCGTTGTATGTCAAAACCGTACACTAAGGGAGGTTTTTTGGATATTCGGGTTCTAAAGGGGTCTTAAGGGGGTTAAACCTGCATTTCATTGAATATCAATATCTCACGAGTGGTTTCATTTGTGGATGTTATACTCGGCATATAAACTAATCATTAAAATTACGCAGACATGTGTCTAAGCGTTTTTCGATGTGGTGTATTATTATGAGGTGAAAGGGCTGAAAAGTGGGGGTTGAAGGATTCCTAATGGAGCGTGTAGGCCTATCTCTTAAACGACATAGGCGAGAAATTTGAAACTCAGCGAAAAAAAATCAGCTTAAAAAGTAAGTAAATCGGTTTTCGACTGTTTTTTTCATAAATTAATTTAAGGGGCCAATGGGGTGGGGTGAAATTCTGGGGGAAAAAATGAAAGTGTCCTAACCGACTGACTCAGGGGAAAAAGACAGCTTAAGAAATAAGTTAATAGGTGTTCCAGCGTTTTTTAATCAATCCAATTTAAAGGGGCCCATGGGGAGGGGTGAAATTCTGGTAAAATAAATGAAAGAAAATGACCTGTCTGACTCACTCACTCATCACGCCCAGCGAAAACTATTAAAGTTGGAAACATGAAATTTTGGGAATATGTTCGCTGTATGTAGAAAACGTTAACTAAGGAATGATTTTTGTTTATTCGGGTTTTAGAGACGTGTCAAGGGGGTAAACGTGCATTTCATTGAATAACGATATCTCATGAGTTGTTTGTTTGGGGATGTGATATTCGGTATATAAACTAATCATTAAAATAATCAGACATACGTCTAAGGGTTTATCGATGTGGTGTATATTATGAGGTGAAAGGGGTGAAAATTGGGGGTTGAGGGATTCTTGACGGAGCGTGTATCTCTGAAACGACATAGGCGTGAAGTTTGAAATTCGGTGAAAAAAAACAGCTTAAAATACAAGTAAATAGGTGTTCGAACGTTTTATCATAAATTCAATTTAAGGGGCCCTCGGAGAGGGGTGAAATTATGGGAAAAAAACAGGAAAGAAAGTGTCCTAACTGATTGACTCACTCACTCATCAAACTCAGGGGGAAAACAGCTTTAAATAAGTAAATAGGTGTTTGACCGTTTGTTTCATAAATCCAATTTAAGGGGTTCATGGGGACGGGTGAAATTATCAAAAATAAATGAAAGAAAATATCCTGACTGACTCACTCACTCATCATCGCCCAGCCAAACTTATTGAAGTTAGAAACATGAAATTTTGGGGATATGTTCGTTGTATGTCGAAAACGTCCGCTAAGGAAAGAGTTTTGGATATTCAGGTTCTAAAGAGGTGTTAAGGGGGTAAACGTGCTTTCCATTGAATAACAATATCTCACGAGTGATTTCATTTGGGGATGTGATACTTGGCACATATACTAATCATTAAAAATAAGCTGACACATGTCTAATGGTTTTTCGATGTAGTGTATATTATGAGGTGAAAGGGATGAAAAGTGGGGGTTGAAAGATTCCTAACTGAGCGTGTATCTCTTAAACGACATAGGGAGGAGTCTGAAACTCGGAGGAAATCTATCAGCTTAAAAATAAATAAATAAATGAATAAATAAATAAAATAAATAGGTGTTCGACCGTGTTTTCATAAATGCAATTTAAGGGGCATATGGGGAGGGGTGAACTTCTGAAAGAAAAACGTCCACTAAGGAAGGATTTTTGTATGTTTGCTCTCATCGACCAACCAAAACTATTAAAGTTAGAAGAATGATATTTTGGGGATATGTTTGTTTGTTGTGTGTCGAAAACGTCTACTAAGGAGGGATTTTTGGGTATTCAGGTTCTAAAGGGGTGTTAACGGGGTTAAACCTGCATTTCATTAAAAAACAATATGATACGACTATGACGCGAGCGAAGCGAGGCTAAAATTGAGATGGTGTGTGTCTGTGTATTACTCAATCTCGCAAGTACCACTGGTCCGATTTACGTGAATTTTACATGGAAGTAGCTGATTTACCTGGTTAACATATAGGTTACTTTTGATTTCAATACTTTTCACTATTTAAAATGGCGACCATTTTAGTGACGTCACTACACCCTTTGGTTTCAAACTTTCATATTTCCATTTCAAATAAAAAGAGAACGCTAAGAAATAGCAAACTTTTGATGGCATATGCGAGGTTTAAAATTACATTTTCTATCCGAAAGGTATCTGCAACTGTTAGGGAGTAAAACCTAAATTTGTGCTATAAAACACGGTCAACGCCGAGCGGTGTAGTTGGACAAAATGTTCCATCCTTAATCTCCCTCTGCGCAGCACCTCGCCTATCCCCTGTTTTAACTGTCACCTTCACATTTTAATTTATTTATGACGCGTAGCGAAGCACGGGTACTTCAGCTAGTTATATATATAGATGATGATATAAAGCTCAAATACCACTGACTGACTGACTGACTCATTCATTCATCACAAAATATCAGAAACCACCGAACGGATTGGAATGAAATTTGGTATGCAGCTTCCCCAAGGGCCACAGGCGCCCACTAAGAAAGGAGTTTTGGATATTCAGGTTCTAAAGTGGTCATAAGGGGGTAGACCTGCTTTTCATTGAATAGCAATATCTCCCGATTGGTTTCATTGGGAGATGTGATACTCGGCATATAAACTCATCATTAAAAATAAGAAGACACGTGTCTGAGGGTTTTTCGATGTGGTGTATATTATGAGGTGAAAGGGGTGAAAAGTGGGGGTTGAAGGATTCCTAACCGAGCGTGTATCTCTTAAACAACATAGGCGAGGAGTTTGGAACTCAGCCGAAAAAAGCAGCATAAAAAACAACTAAACATGTGTTTGACCATTTTTTCATAAATCCAATTTAAGGGGCCCATGGGGAGGGGTGAAATTAAGGGGGAGGGGGGAAACGTAATATGTCTGAGTGTAAAATTATACATGGCCTATGTTGTAGACAATAACACATTACATCTTTTTTGTCTCTTGCTATTCCATCATACGACGAATACTTAGGGAGTTATTAATGATTTTGTACTTTTTGGCCGGATTTTTTTAAGTCCCAGGAATGACATGAAAATTGATTCGTATGAAATTTCAAAAAATAGTTTTTTTAATACTTTTATTATATTTTTCACGTCCTTTATGGTCCGAATCGAACATGATATTTTGATGTTATTTTTCGTTCCATGCATTTTTGGTTTCAGGTGATAGAATTATTTTCCACTAGGACCGATGCTTATCTTTATATATATAATTCTTCGACACGTGTGTATGTGACTGAACTCCTCCTAAACGACTGAACCGATTTTGATGGAATTTGGTATGTATATTAGGGTGGGCCCATGTATGGTTTAGATTCACAATCTGACCCGGTAGGTGGAATGAACTCAATTTTAGAACCACAATTTACACACAATTTTAGAACCACAATATACAGTCAAAAACAGTCGTCATGGAAACCACTAGCCTTGGCCTTCGTGAAAGCTGATGTCTTTGGACGGTTTGTCTCTGCACGTTAGAGCCACCTGGTCGCAACCTGTGCAACTACCGATATTACATACACTCCGCCCGTGGCGAAAAGTTGTGTTTTATACCAAAGGTGGCAGTGATGTCGAATTCTAATGTTTGTCTCTCCACGTTAGAGCGTTTCAAAGTCCCGTATGCGTTCATATACCATTCATCCGATTGCCATGAAACGTGGGTGATATGTAGAGTGAGCTCCAGGGAAGGTGTTTGGCTTAGTAAATCCATTTTACAATAGATAACGCACGAATAGATTCAACAAATGAGCGACGACGCGCGAAGCGTTTCAAAAAGGTCCCGTATGCGTTCAAATACCATTCGTCCGATAGCGATGAAACTTGGGTGAGATGTTGAGTAAACTCCAGGGAAGGCTTCTGGCTTAGTAAATCAATTTCACATTAGGTAGCGCACGACTAGATTCAACAAATGAGTGACGACACGCGAAGCGTTTCAACAAAATCCCGTATAAGTTTATATTCCATTCATAGATTGAGATGAAACTTTGATGAGTTGTTGTGTACACTTAAGTGAAGGCTTCTACCTCAGTAATCCATTTCACAGGAGGTTGTGCACGAGTAGATTCAACAAATGAGCGGCGACGTGCGAAGCGTTTCAACAAAGTCCCGTATGTGTTCAAATACCATTCGTCCGATAGCGATGAAACTTGGGTGAGATGTTGTGTACACCTACGTGAGGGTTTCTAACTTAGTAAATCCATTTTACAATAGGTAGCTCAGAAGTAGATTCAACAAATGAGCTATGACGCGCGAACTTTTAAATTAAGTCCCGTATGCGTTCATATACCATTCATCCGATTGCAATGAAACTTTGGTGAGATGTTGTGTACACTTACGTGAGGGTTTCTAACTTACTAAATCCATTTCACAGGAGGTTTCGCACGAGTAGATTCAACAAATGAGCGACGACGCGCGAAGCGTTTCAATGAGGTCCCGTATGCGTTCAAATACCATTCGTCCGATTACGATGAAACTTAGGTGAGATGTTGTGTACACCCTACGGAAAGTTTCTGGCTTAATAAATCCATTTTACAATTGGTAGCTCTCAAGTAGATTCAACAAATGTGTGACGGCACGCGAATCATTTCAAAAAAGTACCGTATGCGTACATATACCATTTATGCGATTGCGTGGAAACATTGTTGAATTGTTGTGTACACTCCAGGAAATGTTTCTGACTTATTCAATCCAGTTTTAAATAAGTAGCGCACGAGCAGATTCAACAAATGAGCGACGCCGCGCGTATCGTTTCCACAATGCCCCGTATGCGGTCATATATCATTCATCCGATTGCGATCAAACCTTGGTGAATCATTGAGTACACGCCAGAGATGGTTTCAGGCTTAGTAAATCTATTTTACAATAGGTTGCGCATGAGTAGATTCAACAAATGAGTGACGGCACGCAAATCGTTTAAAGAAAATCTCTTATGTGTTCATATGTCATTCATCTGATTCCGATGAAACTTTGATGAGTTGTTGTGTACACGCCAGGGAAGGTGTTCAACTTGGTAAATCCATTTTACAATATTGGTAGCGCTCGAGTAGACGTAACAAATGAGTGACGACGCGCGAAGCGTTCCAACAAAATCCTGTATGCGTTCATATACTATTCATCGATTGCGATGAAACTTTGATGAGTTGTTGTGTACCCTTACGTGAAGCTTTCTAACTTAGTAAATCCATTTCACAGTGGTAGAGCACGAGTAGATTCAACAAATGAGTGACAGCGCACGAATAATTTAAACCAAATCCCGTATGCGTTAAATGCCATTTATCCGTTTGCGATGAAACTTTGGAGAGTTGTTGCGCACGCTCCAACGAATGTTTCTAAATTAGTTTATTCAATTCACGATAGTTTAGAGGCAGTTAACAGAAATTGAAAAAAATATTGTGTATCCAAAAGCACTTCAAGAAACAAAGTTACAACACTTTCTTTGATTGGCAGGACAACGGCTGCCGAGTCAGCTTGTCTTTATATATATAATTCTTCGACACGTGTGTATGTGACTGAACTCCTCCTAAACGCCTGGGCCGATTTTGATGAAATTTTGTATGAATATTAGGGTCGGCCCATGTATGGTTGAGATTCACAATTTGACCAGATAGGTGGAATTTTAGAATTTTAGAACCACAATTTATACACAAATTTAGAACCACAATATACAGTCATAATCAGTCGTCATGGAAACCGCTAGCCTTAGTGAAAAGTGATCCTTTTGGACTGTGTGTCTCTGCACGTAGAGCCACCTGGTCGCAACCTGTGCAACTTCCGCCGTAACATACACTCCGCCCATGGCGGAAAGTTGTGTTTTATACCAAAGGTGGCAGTGATGTCGAATTTTGTTTGTCTCTGCACGTTAGAGCGTTTCAAAGTCCCGTATGCGTTCATATACCATTCATCCGATTGCGATGAAACTTGGGTGAGATGTTGAGTGCACTCCATGGAAGGTGTTTGGCTTAGTAAATTCATTTTACAATAGATAGCGCACGACTAGATTCAACAAATGAGCGACGACGCGCGAAGCGTTTCAAAATGGTCCCGTATGCGTTCAAATACCATTCGTCCGATACCGATGAAACTTGGGTGAGATGTTGTGTTCACTCCAGGGAAGGCTTCTGGCTTAGTAAATTCATTTTACTATAGGTAGCGCACGAGTAGATTCAACAAATGAGCGACGACGCGCGAAATGTCTCAACAAAATCCCGTATAAGTTTATATACCATTCATCGATTGCGATGAAACTTATATGAGTTGTTGTGTACACTTAAGTGAAGGTTTCTAACTTAGTAAATCCATTACATAGGAGGTTAAGCACAAGTAGATTAAACAAATGAGCGCCGACGCACGAAGCGTTCCAACAAAGTCCCGTATGCGTTCAAATACCATTCGTCCGATAGCAATGAAACTTGGGTGAGATGTTATGTACCCTCCAGGGGAGGCTTCCGGATTAGTAAATCCAGTTTACAATAGGTAGCGCACGAGTAGAGTCTACAAATGAGCGACGATGTACGAACGTTTAAACTAAGTCCCGTTTGCGTTCATATACCATTCATCATTCTGATTGCAATGAAACTTGGGTGAGATGTTGTGTACACTTACGTGAGGGTTTCTAACTTAGTATATCCATTTCACAGGAGGTTGCACACGAGTAGATTCAACAAATGGGCAAAGACGCGCGAAGCGTTTAAATAATGTCCCGTATGCGTCCAAATACCATTCGTCCGATTACGATGAAACTTAGGTGAGATGTTGTGTACACCCTACGGAAGGTTTCTGGCTTAATAAATCCATTTTACAATTGGTAGCGCACGAGTAGATTCAACAAATGAGTGACGGCACGCGAATCATTTCAACAAAGTACCATATGCGTCCATATACCATTTATCCGATTGCGATGAAACTTTGGTAAATTGTTGTGTGCACTTCAGTAAAGGTTTCTGGCTCAGTACATTCATTTTACAATAGGTAGCGCACGAGTAGATTCAACAAATGTGCAATGGCGCGCGAATCGTTTCACATAGTCCTGTATGCGTTCATATACCATTTATCCGATTACGATGAAACTTTGGTGAATTGTTGTGTACACTCCAGGAAAGGTTTCTGGATTAGTAAATCCAGTTTTTAATAAGTAGCGCACGAGTAGATTCAACAAATGAGCGACGGCGTGTGAATCGTTTCCACAATGTTGCGTATGCCGTCATATATCATTCATCCAATTGCGATGAAACCTTGGTGAATGATTGAGTACACTCCAGAAAGGGTTTCAGGCATAGTAAATCTATTTTACAATAGGTAGCGCATGAGTAGATTCAACAAATGAGTGGCGGCACGCGAATCGTTTAAAAATATCCCGTATACGTTCATATGTCATTCATCCGATTCCGATGAAACGTTGATGAGTTGTTGTGTATACTTACGTGAAGCTTTCTAGCTTAGTAAATCAATTTCACAGTTGGTAGAGCACGAGTAGATTCAACAAATTAGTGACAGCGCACGAATCATTTAAACAAAATCCTGTATGCGTTTTATGCCATTTATCCAATTGCGATGAAACGTTGGAGAGTTGTTGTGCACGCTCCCACGAATGTTTCTAGATTAGTTAATTCATTTCACGATAGTTGAGAGGCAGCTAACAGAAATTGAAAAAATATTGTGTGTCCAAAAGCACTTCAAGAAACAAAGTTACAACACTTTTTTTGATTGGCAGGACAACGTCTGCCGGGTCAGCTAGTCTTTATATATATATATATATATATATGTATATCTTTATATATATAATTCTTCGACACGTGTGTATGTGACTGAACTCCTCCTAAACGACTGAACCGATTTTGTTGGAATTTGGTATGTATATTAGGGTGGGTCCATGTATGGTTTAGATTCACAATCTGACCCGGTAGGTGGAATGAACACAATTTTAGAACCACAATTTACACACAATTTTAGAACCACAATATACAGTCAAAAACAGTCGTCATGGAAACCGCTAGCCTTGGCCTTCGTGAAAGCTGATGTCTTGGAACGGTTTGTCTCTGCACGTTAGTGCCACCTGGTCGCAACCTGTGCAACTACCGCCATTACTTACACTCCGCCCTTGGCGAAAAGTTGTGTTTTATACTAAAGGTGGCAGTGATGTCGAATTCTACTGTTTGTCTCTGCACGTTAGAGCGTTTCAAAGTCCCGTATGCGTTCATAAACCATTCATCCGATTGCCATGAAACTTGGGTGATATGTTGGGTGAGCTCCAGGGAAGGAGTTTGGCTTAGTAAATCCATTTTACAATAGATAGCGCACGAATAGATTCAACAAATGAGCGACGACGCGCGAAGCGTTTCAAAAAGGTCCCGTATGCGTTCAAATTCAATTCGTCCGATAGCGATGAAACTTGGGTGAGATGTTATGTACACTCCAGGGAAGGCTTCTGGCTTAGTAAATAAATTTCACAATAGGTAGCGCACGACTAGATTCAACAAATGAGTGACGATGCGCGAAGCGATTCAACAAAATCCTGTCCTAAGTTTATATTCCATTCATAGATGGAGATGAAACTTTGAAGAGTTGTTGTGTAGACTTAAGGGAAGGCTTCTAACTTAGTAATCCATTTCACAGGAGGTTGCGCACGAGTAGATTCAACAAATGAGCGTCGACATGCGAAGCGTTTCAACAAAGTCCCGTATGCGATCAAATACCATTCGTCCGATAGCGATGAAACTTGGGTGAGATGTTGTGTACACTCCAGGGAAGGCTTCTGGCTTAGTAAATAAATTTCACAATAGGTAGCGCACGACTAGATTCAACAAATGAGTGACAATGCGCGAAGCGTTTCAACAAAATCCCGTATAAGTTTATATTCCATTCATCGATGGAGATGAAACTTTGAAGAGTTGTTGTGTACCCTTAAGTGAAGGCTTCTAACTTGGTAATCCATTTCACAGGAGGTTGCACACGAGTAGATTCAACAAATGAGCGTCGACATGCGAAGCGTTTCAACAAAGTCCCGTATGCGATCAAATACCATTGTTCCGATAGCTATGAAACTTGGGTGAGATGTTGTGTACCCTCCAGGGGAGGCTTCTGGATTAGTAAATCCATTTTACAGTAGATAGCGCACGAATAGATTCAACAAATGAGCGACGACGCGCGAACGTTTAAACAAAGTTCCGTATGTCGTTCATATACCATTCATCCGATTGCAATGAAACTTGGGTGAGATGTTGTGTACACTTACATGAGGGTTTCTAACTTAGTATATCCATTTCACAGGAGGTTGCGCACGAGTAGATTCAACAAATGAGCGACGACGCGCGAAGCGTTTCAATAAGGTCCCGTATGCGTTCAAATACCATTCGTCCGATTACGATGGAACTTGGGTAAGATGTTGTGTACACCCTACGGAAGGTTTCTGGCTTAATAAATCCATATTACAATAGGTAGCGCACGAGTAGTTTCAACAAATGAGTGACGGCACGCGAATCATTTCAACAAAGTACCGTATGTGTCCATATACTATTTATCCGATTGCGATGAAACTTTGATGAATTGTTGTGTACACTTCAGTAAAGGTTTCTGGCTTAGCAAATTAATTTTACAATATGTAGCGCACGAGTACATTCAACAAATGTGCGATGGCGCGTGAATCGTTTCAACCAAGTCCTGTATGCGTTCATATACCATTTATCCGATTGCGATGAAACTTTGGTGAATTGTTGTGTACACTCCAGGAAAGGTTTCTGTCTTAGTAAATCCAGTTTTTAATAAGTAGCGCACGAGTAGATTCAACAAATGAGCGACGGCGCGCGAATCGTTTCCACAATGTCCCGTATGCGGTCATATATCATTCATCCGATTGCGATGAAACCTTGGTGAGTCATTGAGTACACTCCAGAGAAGGTTTCATGCTTAGTAAATCTATTTTACAATAGGTAGCGCATGTGTAGATTCAACAAATGAGTGACGGCACGCGAATCATTTAAAGAAAATCCCTTATGCGTCCATATGTCATTCATCCGATTCCGATGAAACTTTGATGAGTTGTTGTGTACACGCCAGGGAAGGTGTTCAACTAGGTAAGTCCATTTTACAATATTGGTAGCGCACGAGTAGATGTAACAAATGAGTGACGACGCGCGAAGTGTTCCAACAAAATCCTGTATGCGTTCATATACTATCGATTGCGATGAGATTTTGTTGAGTTGTTGTGTACACTTACGTGAAGCTTTCTAAGTTTAAAATATTCATTTCAAAGTTGGTAGAGCAGGAGTAGATTCAACAAATGAGTGACAGCGCACGAATCATTTAAACAAAATCCCGTATTTGTTATATGCCATTTATCCGATTGCGATGAAACTTTGGAGAATTGTTGTGCACGCTCCCACGAATGTTTCTAGATTAGTTAATTAAATGCACGATAGTTTAGAGGCAGATAACAGAAATTGAAAAAATATTGTGTATCTGGAAGCACTTCAAGAAACAAAGTTACAACACTTTCTTTGATTGGCAGAACAACGTCTGCCGGGTCAGCTTGTATATATATATATATATATATATATATATAATTCTTCGACACGTGTGTATGTGACTGAACTCCTCCTAAACGACTGAACCGATTTTGATGGAATTTGGTATGAATATTAGGATTGGTCCATGTATGGTCAAGATTCACAATCTGACCCGGTAGGTGGAATGAACACAATTTTAGAACCACAATTTACACACAATTTTAGAACCACAATATACAGTCAAAACAGTCGTCATGGAAACCACTAGCCTTGGCCTTCGTGAAAGCTGAGGTCTTTGGACGGTTTGTCTCGGCACGTTAGAGCCACCTGGTAGCAACCTGTGCAACTACCGCCATTACATACACTCCGCCCGTGGCGAAAAGTTGTGTTTTATACCAAAGGTCTCTGCACGTTAGAGCGTATCAAAGTCCCGTATGCGTTCATATACCATTCATCCGATTGCCATGAAACTTGGATGATATGTTGAGTGAGCTCCATGAGAAGGTGTTTGGCTTAGTAAATCCATTTTACAATAGATAGCGCACGAATAGATTCAACAAATGAGCGACGACGCGCGATCGTTTCAAAAAGGTCACGTATTCGTTCAAATACTATTCGTCCAATAGCGATGAAACTTGGGTGAGATGTTGAGTAAACTCCAGGGAAGGCTTCTGGCTTAGTAAATCAATTTCACATTAGGTAGCGCACGACTAGATTCAACAAATGAGTGACGACGCGCGAAGCGTTTCAACAAAATCCCGTGTAAGTTTATATTTCATTCATAGATTGAGATGAAACTTTGATGAGTTGTTGTGTACACTTAAGTGAAGGCTTCTAACTTAGTAATTCATTTCACAGGAGGTTGCGCACGAGTAGATTCAACAAATAAGTGGCGACGTGCGAAGCGTTTCAAAAAAGTCCCGTATGCGTTCAAATACCATTCGTCCGATAGCGATGAAACTTGGGTGAGATGTTGTGTACACTTACGTGAGGGTTTCCAACTTAGTAAATCCATTTTATAATAGGTAGCTCACGAGAAGATTCAACAAATGAGCAACGACGCGCGAACTTTTCATCAAAGTCCCGTATGCGATTATACCATTCATCTGATTGCAATGAAACTTGGGTGAGATGTTGTGTACACTTACGTGAGGGTTTCTAACTTAGTAAATACATTTCACAGGAGGTTTCGCACGTGTAGATTCAACAAATGAGCGACGACGCACGAAGCGTTTCAATAAGGTCCAGTATGCGATCAGATACCATTCGTCCGATTACGATGAAACTTGGGTGAGATGTTGTGTACACCCTACGGAAGGTTTCTGGCTTAATAAATCCATTTTACAGTAGGTAGCGCACGAGTAGATTCAACAAATGTGTGATGGCACGCGAATCATTTCAACAAAGTACCGTATGCAGCCATATACCATTTATCAGATTGCGATGAAACTTTGGTGAATTGTTGTGTACACTCCAGGAAATGTTTCTGTCTTAGTAAATCCAGTTTTTAATAAGTAGCGCACGAGTAGATTCAACAAATGAGCGACGGCGTGCGAATCGTTTCCACAATGTCCCGTATGCGGTCCTATATCATCCATCCGATTGCGTTCAAACCTTGGTGAATCATTGAGTACACGCCAGAGAAGGTTTCAGGCTAAGTAAATCTATTTTACAATAGGTAGCGCATCAGTAGATTCAACAAATGAGTGACGGCACGCGAATCGTGCTTGCACGAACGGGGAAGGGGCCGGGCAAAGTCATGTGCTCTGAGGGAAGGGGTGCAGATTAGCAAACGTTGGTAACAATGGCAGAGTCCAACGCCGTTGCAACATTTCGCATCAGCATGATTGCCGAAACTAAAAAAAAAAACAATCCTTGTATGAGGGGCTTACTATATTGTTTTTCACTTTATTCATTTTCTGCCCAAATGAAGTACATTAGACATCAGTTGTTACGTCCACCTTCTCAACATAATCTCCTTGTAACTACATGCACTTTTGCCATCGATGTGACAGTCTCTCCAGACCTTCGTGAAACTATTCTTTCGGAGTGCTGCGTACCCATGCCTTGACAGTGGTGTCCAGAGGTTTGTTCATGTTCCCGAACAGGTGATGATCACTTGGTGCCAAGTCGGGAGAGTATGGTGGGTGTGGTAGCACCGTGAATCCCATTTGTTCAATGGTAGCGGTGGTCTCTCGGCTAGTGTGGGGGCGGGCATTGTCATGTTGCAGAAGCACACTTTTAGCCCTTTCTCTTGGCCGTTTAGTTTGAATGGCACGACATAGGCGCTTAAGGGTTGCAACATATGCTGCACTGTTAATCGTGTCCCCCAATTCCAGCCAGTCAATGAGGATGATGCCCTTTGTGTCCCAGAACACTGTCGCCATTCGCTTGCCAACTATTGGCACTGTTTGACATTTCCTTGGCGGTGGACTGCCACTATGCTTCCATTGCATGCTCGCCGTTTTGCGGGTTTTGCAGAAATGGACACAGCAGTCATGGCATGGGTACGCAGCACTCCGAAAGAATGGTTTTAGGAAGGTCTGGAGAGACTGAAACATCGATGGCAAGAGAGCATAAAGTTGTTGTTGATTGAGTCTTCAGTCTTTTGACTGGTTTGATGCAGTTCTTCATAGATAATCGTTTCATCTCTACATAGCTACAATACCCTACATCCGAGGCAATCTGTTTAACATATTCTAACCTTCGTCTACCTCTACAGTTCTTGTCCTCGACCCTTCCTTCCATAACTAAGCTTGCTATTCCTGGGTGTCTTACTATGTGTCCTACCAACCTCTCTCTTCTCTTCATTAGCAGTCGCCAAAAATAATCTCTCCTCTCAAACTAGTCGTAATACCTCTTCGTCTGTAACCCTATCCACCCATCTGATCTTCATCATTCTCCTGAAACACCACATTTCAAACGCTTCAATTCTCCTCTTCTCCGCTGCACCAATAGTCCAAGTTTCACTTCCATAGAGTGCCACGCTCCAGACAAAGGCCTTAAAAATAACTTCCTAATACCTAAATCTATATTCGATGTCAACAGATTCCTTTTCTGTAGAAATGCTTTCCTTGCCTGAGCTAACCTACTTTTTATATCCTCTTTGCTTCGCCCATCACTGGTTATAACGTTACAAGGAGATTATTTTGAGAAGGTGGACGTAACAACTGATGTGTAGTGTACTTCATTTGGGTTGAAAAAAATAAGTGTAAAATAATATCGTACGCCTCTCGTACAATGACCAGTCAATAGGAACTACTGTATATTCAGGAATAGAACTCTTGCCTACTCCTGAGATCACTGGCCATGAGACCTAAATTTGCTACATTTACAGTTCTGTATTGGACTATTGTGTTTGAAGCCATTTTCAATGTTGCCTTAGTAAAGGAAGATTTATGTTTTATTTATGTATGTATGTATGTATTGTGCCCAACTGGTCACGGCAGTCTGGTATCGAACTCAGGGCCTTATCAGAAAAGACCAGGCAAATGGTTATGCCTAAGGTCGAACCAGTGGTCTCTAAGGGGGAGCCATTATATGGAACCCACAGAGCAATGAGAGGTCTACTGACACATAATAGTCTAGCGTGATTTCACGATTATTTAGGTGCAAATCATAGCAATTTAAAGGAAAAATTATAAGCAAAATGCAAGGGAATGTACGTTTTCAGTGCATACGAAGTCGAGAGAAGGCTAGTATTGAAGTCTGACAAATGACTTTAACAAGTAGGCGGGGTAGGCCTGGCGCCTACGGAACTATTTCCGTCTAGGGCGGTCAGACAGCTCAAAATTAATGACCCGGGAATCCACCGGTCGACAACGAGCAAAGCTTTGGCGGGACCAAGCCCACAAGAAATTAATTAATTACAGATAAATGGAGTATTGTAATACAATGAAACATACACACAGATGAATGTATTCACGGAGGAGTAATTTAGGAGTGGTTTTTCACCTAAAATTACGCCTATTTCTCAAAATGACCGCATTACAACCTAACTCACGCTCGAGAGCATGAATACTTTAACCAACCAGTGGGAAATCCCCACCGTAGCATCCCACGCGCTGAACTAAGGCAATTAATTGTAATTAATTGGCCGAAGCGATCGCCGGCACGCGAGTGTTTTTAAAACCTCCACGCCTAGATAAACAAGATGCAGTTGTTATTTCGGCTGAAGACGGAGTATTTCAAGAAGGGAGTCGCTCTCACGTGTCCCGTGAACTATTTTGTGCAAGGAACCAATATAAGGGAGAGCAGCATACGCTAAGGGTCAGTTATGGTTCAGTGGAAAGCAGTTGAAGACGTCAGACGGTCGCTCGAGTTGGAAGTTAGTCCTTTGTCTACAAGCGCTCTGCAGTAAGCACGCCAATTATTAAAAGATCAGCGTACCGCCGTTGAAGACAATGGAGGCAAATTGTAAGCTTCATCAGTAATAATGAAGTGCATAAAAAGTAACAAAGTGCAGATATTGCTTTATTATCTGACACAGATATAAATTCGCTACAGCGAATAGGAACTGATAATGTTTGGAACAGTTCGTATACCGGAAGGTATTGTCAATTATATGACATCAGCATTAGGAGCACTCCAGTGATGGGAGAGTGGAAGTTATTGCCACCTATCCAGGACAGTGAGGTGAACGGGAGTGCAGGGAACTAGGATCGAACATCTATAAAAACGCTACTAGATTTCACGGAGACCAGCGGTTATCATAAGTCATCGCATCTCTGAGGTCAAGCGTAGGTGAAATCCAGATTAAGGATCAACATGTGAAATGATAGATGAAGTGTATAAATTGTGAAATAATAATTTAAAGTGTTAATGTGTTTAATGATTAATATTCAGTGTTTATCAGTGGTAAAGGCCACTTGTGGTAATATGTGTATCATGTGTAAAAAGTGTGAGTGTTGTGTATTGGATATCATGATGGATTAAGTCAAATCGTCATGGTAGAGCTCAGGCGGAGATACTGGTACTTTCCAGCCAGAAGGAAACGTGAGTAAACATGCAAATAATAACATTATAATGGCATAGTTCACCATGTAACGATTAATCACTTTGAAATTAAAGAAGTAATAGTCACTTACTGAACGAGTTTTCACCACTCGTCTTGAATAAAGTATGACTTGGAAGGTGATTTGCTTAGGATCATGTAGGTCAAAAATAGTGATGGATCTAAACGTTAAAATAATAATAATAATAATAACTGGGGTCGGCAACCATAAAGTAAGGGCAAAGTTGGCCTAAGTAATGTTCAAATAGTGTCATGTCTAATTTAAGATACTGTCATTTGGTAAACAGTAAAGAATGTAGTGTGGAATATCGCGAATACGAGAGCTCTTCTCAGTGTCAGTGAAATTTTAAATGAATATGTGAAATTAAAGTAAGCCAGTATATTTATACATTTGTGTTAGGAGCTATGTAAAGCTTTGGCTTAAATAGTATAACAGGAAGAACGCAGGTACCTTGATAATGGAGTCATATATGTGAAATATTGTTTAGCCGCATATAGCGTGCAGATTAACGTAGAATCCAGTGATTTACCTAAGAGAAGCACGGGAAAGACTAGTATAGCTTGCGCGTGAGGTGAAAATTGGCTTAATCTTCGAGAAGTATCGCCTTTGTGCATACTGTATGTGTTACGCAGCGATTTGGATAGATTCTGTCTATTGCCAACGCTTGCATTGAATTATAGCCACTATGGACGCCCAGCGAGGCGCGGTGAGCATTTTTACTTATGGTCTGCCCGAGAGGTAGAATCATATTCGTCGACGAGGAACGTGGTTCCCAAATATATGTAAATGACAGCTGCTGATGATAACCATGGGGTTTCATTATGATGCGCGTCTTTAAAGCCAAAGTAATCACCTTAGAACGGCAATGCTATCATTAGAATTCCACCCCTGCCATGAATGTTTAATAGGAGCCATTTGAGCCCAAATACACTGTAAAGTTAGGTGTTAATTAATTAAATGACTCAATTACTTAGGACTATGCCTAGCGGATCTTTATTGTTATATAATTGTAAACAAGTGTGGCCTTGACGGTAGAGAGAGACAGGAAATGTAGACCATTTCCGTGGCAGCCATCTTGGAGAGCTGTCTGGAACTAATTTTATGACCTGCTGAGGGGAGGGAGGTCGCTCGACCGATCCCTTGTCAATTACAGTCACAATAGGACACTGAGAGATCTCGGTATTCAATAATGCAATTAAAAAATGAGTATTTTAGTGATGCAAATGGAATTAATTGGTGTATGGCAACTCACATATGTGGTTGAACCATAGAAATCAGATGATATTTGGCGAAGTTATCCTCTGAGGGGGAAAGCTGAACCAAAATAATGTAGGCATCTTCTTTAAAGTGCATTTTTGCCAGTTTATGTTAATTTAGGAAAAACGGGTATGTGTTTTTCCCAGAACATGACACAGTTGTATCTATGATAAGTCCGACAAGACCCAGATAATCGTTTTATGGTGAAACTATAAATATTCTATCCATGTTTATGTTTATTTTATGATTAAGAAGCATGACTCATTTTCCTAGAGCGTTCATAGGGATGGAAAGAAGGAAGATGATTCGCACGACACAACAAAATATTTGCTAATAAATGTAGGGAACATTGAAGTAATGCTAATTAAAGTAAATGTCGTAGGAGACGGAATAATGTCTTAGTAATTCATGTTTATGTGACATGTGGTTTTTGTGTTAAGATACTTCCATTAAATAAAATTGTGTCACATGTCGAACACTATGAAAACCTTGTAATCTGAACTATTATTGACAGGATATTAGAAGTAGGTTTGAGTGCATTGTAGCGCTATTTTTAAGGAGAAAGCTCACAGAATAACCCTATTTATTTGTGGGAATTAATTGTAATTTGTCCTTTGTTGTGTATTTGTTGTACAGCCATGATTTTAGACCAGTAAATATTTTATTCATAGGAATGTTGTGTATTTCCTGTAGAGTAGTTGCCTGGTAGACTCAAATCCTGAACATGTGGTCGTATTGTGGGCAGGAACTTCCCATACCTCGAAAGACCGTGAGCTAGTTGGGATACGAACACATGGTCCACATGGTGACAATCGGGTACATGGGGGAGTTGTCTCTGTACTTGGATTGAGTCACAGGTAATTACTTAAGTCGGTCAAGGTATTAATGGTAGAAGCAAATATAGCATAGAATTTAGGACAGAATAGGAAGACCGCATCCCATTTGTTAATAAGCCACCACATTAAAAATAATTGTTAATCCTCCATAAGACATGCTTATATAATTGTAACTTTCATAAACCATAGCCATAGATAACACATATAAAATAACATGACGCTGATATGTGGGGCCAGTTCAAAATACAGGTAACCTCCACTTAAGCATCATGAGCATGGCATAAATAAGCATGTTGACTACCCTAATTTAACATGTCACCCACCTGTGGGCCATGACAGATTAGATTAACATGGCACCCGCATGTAGTGAGTAAGCAATAAGATTAACATGGCATGGCCCAATGTGGGGCATTCGGCAGTAAAAAAACCACTCCTTGGACAGTTTTAATAATAAATTAGAATATGGCCGATGTCTTACAATAGCTAACATGACTATAAGATTAACATGGCGCCCGTACGTGGATGGCTTATGGGATTCAGAAAAAACCCATAATAATAGCATGGTTTTCATGGGGAAAACCATAGAAATAACTTTTTTTCCTCAAACTTGGTTTGAGCGATTGTGAGTCTTTCTAGATGATGTTCAGACGTCAGACAAATGTTGTCAGACGGGTACGAGGGTCTATACCCATTCCATAGTTAGTTTTGACATTTTATAATATGTTGTTGTTGTTGTCGCGGGATCGGAATCCTTTCTTTCCAATAGAACGCGCCAGTGTCTTCAGCTAGGGCCTACCTGAATCTCAAATTAAGTAGTACAGGATGGCCGGAACGGAAGAGGTACTCAGGTGTATCGCCGAGTTAAGGGAACATTTCGATGTTATAAATGCTAAAAGTAAGGAAGAATCCAAAACATTTAAAGATGAAATAGCGGATAGGCTAGAGGCCAGTCAAACTGAGGTAAGCCAGATGTTGGCTACAGTCAATACTAGACTAGAGGCTAATCAAGCCGAAATAAATACTAGACTAGAGGCTAATCAAGCCGAAATAAATACTAGACTAGAGGCTAGTCAAACTAATGTAAACACGCAGTTAGAATTAAACCTAGGAGAGGTTAATAAGAAAATGGACGACGTTAAAGAGTCTGTCCAGAGACAGGTAACTAAGAATATTGTTAGCGTGATCTCAGAAATGCAAAATGATAACGAAAAACGCTTTGAGTCTATTGAATTAAAATTAGAAAGCAATTTGCAAATGTGCAGAGAGTCACAGCGTGAAATTAACGATAATTTAAACAGTATGTCCCGGGAGCTTAAAGACATTCAAAGTCAGAATGAAGCTAACACGAAACGTCAGTTAGAACAATTTAACACGTTTACTCAGACCGTGGATCATAGGTTCGAGGATAATGAACTAAAATGGAATACGTGAATGGCAGGGTATGCCAAGGCTGTAGACGAAGCTTTAAAAAAGCAGGACCAGAATATCCTTGACCAATGCAAGGAAATGCAGGAAATAAAGACGTCTGATCGAGATAATAAGGAAATAATGTCTAATATGAAGATACAAGTTGGAAAAGTGCAGAAAGAGTTGGAACAAACTCAGAACGACTTAGCAGTTATCCATAAAAGACAGGACGAAGACCAAGGAGAAATCACAAAAATAAGGACTGAAATATCTCATATACAAGGTCACATTCAACGGGAAGTTACAGGCTTACGCGAAGAGTTAGAGCTTCGAGAAGGCTTAAAGACTGAAGCCAGTGATAAGACTCTTGCCGAAGTAAGAGAAAGTCTAGCAGGAGAAATTATCCACCTGAAGGAAAACCTTAAGGATAATAAAGAAAAGGTATTTTCTATGGCAGAAAGAAACCGAGATCGCCTCGAGAAAATAGAACGAGAGGTATTAGCTCGTTTGGAAAGGACTGAAAACAGGCACAGCCAATTAGAAACGAGAATGATAGCGCAGGAAGAATCCATGTTGCGGAATCCTAGGCCTAGCGAAGGAAGTATAGACGAGAATAGGAGGAATAAATGGGCAGAGATAGAAATACAGCCCACTCCAAAGAATGCAGCAATGCCAAGTGACAGCCCGTATGCCACACCGGGTATGCCAATGGCTATGTCAACACCGCAGGAAAATGCTGTACAGAACCAAATAGTCACAGTTATAAGGGCTAGTGATGAAAAACCAAAGAAATACTCTGGGAGTAATTCTAATATGACACCCAAGTACTGGCTTAAAGAAGTTTCCGAGTACTTGAATGATGCGAAAGTACCGCCAGAGCGCAGGTTGAGAGCGATTGAAAAACTCACCGAAGGAGAGTGTGCTCTATGGTTTAGAAGTTTTAGGTACACGTTCGACACCGTTGAGGAATTTCGCCAAGCATTTTTAAGCAGGTATTGGAACGCGAGCGTACAACAAAACCTCAGACTGGACTTGTATTCCAGGCGTTACAGTACTAGTAACCCGACCAAGTACGGAGAGTTTTTTGTGAACCAATTATGCCGTTTTCGCGAGCTCGACGAAGGACTCAGAGAGTCAGACTTATGCATAGCAATAGCTAAGCAGCTGCCGTATGAAGTGCAGCGCCTGCTAATCTCAGCAAACGCCAAAACTGCAATCGATATGGAAGAGGTGCTGAGACAACTTGATTTAACCACAGTGCAGCACGCAAGACAAAGTCGACATGTGGAACAAGTTAATATGACGAATACGCCGATCGAGCCAACGAAGGTGCAGACGAAATGCAAGTCTACAAGCACCGAAACAGAAAAATCCGACTGGCAGCGCGAAGGACGCGAAAACCAAAATTGGAGGCCAGCGTATCGAGGAGGTTCGAACCGTGGTAACCGAGGAAGGAAAAACTGGAATCAGCGTGGTACCAGAGACCAGCAGCTGGATAACAGAAGAAATTACGGCCGAAATGGGAATAACCAAGGATGGAGATCCCAAGAGCAGAGTCGTGGGTTCGATGAAGAGGCGGAAGAACGCTATCATGCATCTTTAAGATACATGGAAGAGCGCGGAGATGATCCAAGACAATCGCGAGTTCACTGGGATGAAGCGATTCGAAATAGAAGGTCACCCGACATATATCAAAATGATGATGGTGCCAAAAGTCTGGAACTTCAACAGCATGAAGACAGGCAGAAGAACTCCACAAAGAATGGAGCAATTGAAAAAAAAAAAACACCAATTTTAAATGACCAGAGAGAGATAGGTTCAGGATGGAATACAGTAAATGTTATTAACTGGATTGCCAAACCTGAGGAGCTTATCGAAGACCTCGATGAAAGAACGGTCAATGTAAGAAGGGAACTACCTATTATTATTGTAAACATTGCGGGAACGAAAGTAAGAAGTCTCATCGATACAGGATCAACAGTGAGTTTGATAACCCAGGCATTATATAATGAAATCCAGAGTAAAATCCACGTATTGAAAATACCCATTTCAAGCGTGAAAATAAAAGGTGTCATACCAGACAAGGTTATGATATGCAGATACCAAGTATTTTTAGATCTGCAGATAGGGAACTCTACATTCTCACAGAGCTTCCTACTTGTAAATAAGCTGCCATATAACCTTATTGTTGGGATGGATTTCATAAGAGAGTATAAAGTTATTATAGATCTCTCGCAAGACATTGTAATGTTTCGCGCAAGTGAGGGAAAGGAAGACTTAGAACTCTCATTAAGGCATAATGAAGCGAGACAAGAAGAATACGTATGGCATACATACGGAGATATGACTGGGGAGGCAGTGTCGACAATAGAAGATATTGAGGAAGAGTTGGCAACACTGGCCGCAGACATTGAAAAAGATCTCGAACCAAAATTTGAAGAATGCCTGGAAGAGAAGATTGAGGAAGCTAAATTTGGTCCAGAATATAAGAAAATGCTAAGGGAACTGCTATTCGAGTATAAAGGAGTCTTCGATTCGAGACCTGGCCGGATCAAGAATTTCCAGTATGCGTTTCAAGTCAGCGATTGGACGCCATTCAAACAGAAGCCGTATCCTGTAGCTGAGAAACATTATTTAAAGGTCAAAGAAGCGATACAGGAAATGCTAGAAGCAGGCGTCATTGTAAAGACAGCCACACCTTATGTCAGCCCACTGGTGGTTGTACCGAAACAGGATGGAAGTGTGAGGATATGCCTGGACCTACGAAATTTGAATTCCAAGGTTATACCGGAATTTGATACAGTTCCACCCATTAAGGAGGTACTCAGAAGGTTCAAAGGAAAGACTGTATTCTCAAATCTTGATCTAACGGCAAGTTTTCACCATCTTGCTCTGGAAGAGAAAACAAGTCTGTTAACCGGATTTTTATTTGACCAGCACACGTACTCCTACGTCCGTCTTCCATTTGGATTAAAAACAGCAGGTTCAGCGTTGATACGAGCGCTAGATAGGAACCTATCCGATGAAGTAAAAGCTACAACCATATGCTACGTAGATGATATACTACTGACCTCTGAAACAGTTGAAGAACATGTCAGAGATCTACGCAAGTTGTTATATGACCTAAGTCAGGCTAACTTCAAGGTCAATATAAAGAAGTCTAACTTTGCTCAGAGAGAAGTTAAATTTCTAGGTCATGTAATCGATGCACAAGGAGTCAGGCCTAATCCGGGAAAACTGGAAGTCATAAAACGTTTCCCGAGACCAACGAAGGTGAAGAACGTCAGGCAATATCTGGGCGTTATTGGATTCTTTTCGAACCATTGTCCGAAGTACACCGAGACTGTAGCACCACTCCAAGACTTACTTAAAAAGGGAGGAAGATGGCGATGGACGGAGCAATGCGAGGAAGCCTTCGTGAAATCTAAACAGATGCTGTTAGATTATGTGAAATTGGGATATCCTGACTACACTCAAAAATTTATCATCCAGACTGACGCATCCTTCGTAGGCATTGGAGCTATGTTGTATCAGGAAAATAAGGACAGGCCAGAGGAGAGAACTTATATCGCATTCATCAGTAGAAGGTTGAGGCCTAATGAAAAGAATTATACGGTCACGGAGATCGAATTACTTGCGATACTGTATGCATTACAGTATTGGCACAAGCTGATTTATGGTTTTAGAATTATTTTGAGAACAGACCATAAAGCCCTAACGTTCCTGCTGAAAACTGACTTGTCGAGTCAAAGACTGACAAGGTGGTCCCTGTACATACAACAATTCCAAGTGGAAATAGAACATTGCCCGGGGAAGGACAATATCATACCTGATTTGCTAAGCAGATACCCTACAGCAGAGGAAGAAGAAACTCTAGCTATTGAAATAGAAGATAGAGATCAGAAGACCTTAGATGATCTAAGGAACATCACCGTTTTTCAACGTGAAGATCCCTGGATACGGTTGATGATAAATTACTTCGAGGGAAAGCTGAATAGAGGAACCCCGATGTATATGGAAGCTGAAGCACTTTCAACGGAATATCTATGGTTTAACCAGATGCTACATAAATGGAGCGACTCTGACCACACAAAACCTAGGATTGTTGTACCACCAGCATTGCAGAGAAGGCTAGTTTGGCTAGCACACCGAGCTTTTGGACATTCAGGTGTAGATAAGACTGTTGCCCTGCTTAAAGAGGCGTTTATTTGGCCTAAACTTAGAGAAACAGTCAGAAATACTATCAGGACATGTGATATGTGCCAACGAGTAAAGCCTAACTCGTACTTAATGAGGCAGAAACCTATACCACTCTTACCAGAGAAGCCATGTCAGCTCCTGGCGCTGGACAACTTTGGGCCCCTGCCTAGAGCTAGAAGAGGAAATAAACACATCCTAGTTGCACTAGACGTGTTTTCCAAAATGGTAGTCCTGTGTCCAATTCAGAAAACCAGTACAAAACAAGTACTTAAGAGGCTGAAGGAAAGAATCATTCCTATATTAGGACAGCCAGAAAACATCTTATCGGATCACGGAAGCTGTTTTACCAGCGTAGAATTTCGCAGGGAGTTGGAAAATCTGGGCATAAGACAGATTTTGTCCACGGTTAGGCACCCGGAGTCGAACTCAGCTGAGAGAGTTATGAGGGAGGTGCAAAAATACATGAAGATATACTGCTCTACTGAGAATTGGAAATGGATTGACGTGCTTGAGATTATTGAATATTGTATCAACAATACTGTGCACGAAGCTACAGGAGAGGTGCCAGTGAGCCTACATCTCGACAGAAGACCCGAGAGGCCATGGAATAATGTCATCCAGACACCCGTCGATGCACAACTTGGACGTGAGTTGAGAATCCAGAGGACGTTCGAGTATCTCAAGAAACAAGCAGATAAACGACAGCGGAGAAACAGGAGGAAACGCTATCATAGACCGCTACTCGTGGGAGAATACGTCTTATTGAAAAAACCCGCCAGTTCAGATCCAGAGAGCAGGAAATATAAGAAATTTCAGCACGCTTATCTCGGACCCTACCTGATTATAAGGGATCTGCAGAATAACGCATATCGGATTAAAGATGAGGCAACAGGTAGAGAAGTTGTGGTAAATGCAGCAAATCTGAAGTTATATAGTCCACCAGAAGACTATGAAGCGAGAGAAGAGCAAGCTACACACATCCAAGTGAACGAGGAATCATTACGTATGCACGGAAAGGTTCTGGAGAAAAGCTTGCAGGCTCGAGAAGGGTCGAAGAAAAGGAAACAGCTCGCCAGCCCAGCGGACACGAGGGGAGAGTGCAGCTGTCGACTGCAGGAGTTTTACGACCAGTTAAAGGGAGCCGCTGTGGAGTTAGAGGAGATGAATGAACAATTGAGACAGGAAAACGAAAGTCTACGAGACAGCAGACAAGAGTGGAGTGGGAAAACGTGAAAGCCCATTGCCAAGAGCAATGACCGCTTAAAGTAAATACTGCAAGGAGTTGATACCAGCTGATAGGCCCGAAAAATTCACTTATGAAATGAATTTTTCGAACTTAGCAGGAGAAAGATGTGCCCAACTGGTCACGGCAGTCTGGTATCGAACTCAGGGCCTTATCAGAAAAGACCAGGCAAATGGTTATGCCTAAGGTCGAACCAGTGGTCTCTAAGGGGGAGCCATTATATGGAACCCACAGAGCAATGAGAGGTCTACTGACACATAATAGTCTAGCGTGATTTCACGATTATTTAGGTGCAAATCATAGCAATTTAAAGGAAAAATTATAAGCAAAATGCAAGGGAATGTACGTTTTCAGTGCATACGAAGTCGAGAGAAGGCTAGTATTGAAGTCTGACAAATAACTTTAACAAGTAGGCGGGGTAGGCCTGGCGCCTACGGAACTATTTCCGTCTAGGGCGGTCAGACAGCTCAAAATTAATGACCCGGGAATCCACCGGTCGACAACGAGCAAAGCTTTGGCGGGACCAAGCCCACAAGAAATTAATTAATTACAGATAAATGGAGTATTGTAATACAATGAAACATACACACAGATGAATGTATTCACGGAGGAGTAATTTAGGAGTGGTTTTTCACCTAAAATTACGCCTATTTCTCAAAATGACCGCATTACAACCTAACTCACGCTCGAGAGCATGAATACTTTAACCAACCAGTGGGAAATCCCCACCGTAGCATCCCACGCGCTGAACTAAGGCAATTAATTGTAATTAATTGGCCGAAGCGATCGCCGGCACGCGAGTGTTTTTAAAACCTCCACGCCTAGATAAACAAGATGCAGTTGTTATTTCGGCTGAAGACGGAGTATTTCAAGAAGGGAGTCGCTCTCACGTGTCCCGTGAACTATTTTGTGCAAGGAACCAATATAAGGGAGAGCAGCATACGCTAAGGGTCAGTTATGGTTCAGTGGAAAGCAGTTGAAGACGTCAGACGGTCGCTCGAGTTGGAAGTTAGTCCTTTGTCTACAAGCGCTCTGCAGTAAGCACGCCAATTATTAAAAGATCAGCGTACCGCCGTTGAAGACAATGGAGGCAAATTGTAAGCTTCATCAGTAATAATGAAGTGCATAAAAAGTAACAAAGTGCAGATATTGCTTTATTATCTGACACAGATATAAATTCGCTACAGCGAATAGGAACTGATAATGTTTGGAACAGTTCGTATACCGGAAGGTATTGTCAATTATATGACATCAGCATTAGGAGCACTCCAGTGATGGGAGAGTGGAAGTTATTGCCACCTATCCAGGACAGTGAGGTGAACGGGAGTGCAGGGAACTAGGATCGAACATCTATAAAAACGCTACTAGATTTCACGGAGACCAGCGGTTATCATAAGTCATCGCATCTCTGAGGTCAAGCGTAGGTGAAATCCAGATTAAGGATCAACATGTGAAATGATAGATGAAGTGTATAAATTGTGAAATAATAATTTAAAGTGTTAATGTGTTTAATGATTAATATTCAGTGTTTATCAGTGGTAAAGGCCACTTGTGGTAATATGTGTATCATGTGTAAAAAGTGTGAGTGTTGTGTATTGGATATCATGATGGATTAAGTCAAATCGTCATGGTAGAGCTCAGGCGGAGATACTGGTACTTTCCAGCCAGAAGGAAACGTGAGTAAACATGCAAATAATAACATTATAATGGCATAGTTCACCATGTAACGATTAATCACTTCGAAATTAAAGAAGTAATAGTCACTTACTGAACGAGTTTTCACCACTCGTCTTGAATAAAGTATGACTTGGAAGGTGATTTGCTTAGGATCATGTAGGTCAAAAATAGTGATGGATCTAAACGTTAAAATAATAATAATAATAATAACTGGGGTCGGCAACCATAAAGTAAGGGCAAAGTTGGCCTAAGTAATGTTCAAATAGTGTCATGTCTAATTTAAGATACTGTCATTTGGTAAACAGTAAAGAATGTAGTGTGGAATATCGCGAATACGAGAGCTCTTCTCAGTGTCAGTGAAATTTTAAATGAATATGTGAAATTAAAGTAAGCCAGTATATTTATACATTTGTGTTAGGAGCTATGTAAAGCTTTGGCTTAAATAGTATAACAGGAAGAACGCAGGTACCTTGATAATGGAGTCATATATGTGAAATATTGTTTAGCCGCATATAGCGTGCAGATTAACGTAGAATCCAGTGATTTACCTAAGAGAAGCACGGGAAAGACTAGTATAGCTTGCGCGTGAGGTGAAAATTGGCTTAATCTTCGAGAAGTATCGCCTTTGTGCATACTGTATGTGTTACGCAGCGATTTGGATAGATTCTGTCTATTGCCAACGCTTGCATTGAATTATAGCCACTATGGACGCCCAGCGAGGCGCGGTGAGCATTTTTACTTATGGTCTGCCCGAGAGGTAGAATCATATTCGTCGACGAGGAACGTGGTTCCCAAATATATGTAAATGACAGCTGCTGATGATAACCATGGGGTTTCATTATGATGCGCGTCTTTAAAGCCAAAGTAATCACCTTAGAACGGCAATGCTATCATTAGAATTCCACCCCTGCCATGAATGTTTAATAGGAGCCATTTGAGCCCAAATACACTGTAAAGTTAGGTGTTAATTAATTAAATGACTCAATTACTTAGGACTATGCCTAGCGGATCTTTATTGTTATATAATTGTAAACAAGTGTGGCCTTGACGGTAGAGAGAGACAGGAAATGTAGACCATTTCCGTGGCAGCCATCTTGGAGAGCTGTCTGGAACTAATTTTATGACCTGCTGAGGGGAGGGAGGTCGCTCGACCGATCCCTTGTCAATTACAGTCACAATAGGACACTGAGAGATCTCGGTATTCAATAATGCAATTAAAAAATGAGTATTTTAGTGATGCAAATGGAATTAATTGGTGTATGGCAACTCACATATGTGGTTGAACCATAGAAATCAGATGATATTTGGCGAAGTTATCCTCTGAGGGGGAAAGCTGAACCAAAATAATGTAGGCATCTTCTTTAAAGTGCATTTTTGCCAGTTTATGTTAATTTAGGAAAAACGGGTATGTGTTTTTCCCAGAACATGACACAGTTGTATCTATGATAAGTCCGACAAGACCCAGATAATCGTTTTATGGTGAAACTATAAATATTCTATCCATGTTTATGTTTATTTTATGATTAAGAAGCATGACTCATTTTCCTAGAGCGTTCATAGGGATGGAAAGAAGGAAGATGATTCGCACGACACAACAAAATATTTGCTAATAAATGTAGGGAACATTGAAGTAATGCTAATTAAAGTAAATGTCGTAGGAGACGGAATAATGTCTTAGTAATTCATGTTTATGTGACATGTGGTTTTTGTGTTAAGATACTTCCATTAAATAAAATTGTGTCACATGTCGAACACTATGAAAACCTTGTAATCTGAACTATTATTGACAGGATATTAGAAGTAGGTTTGAGTGCATTGTAGCGCTATTTTTAAGGAGAAAGCTCACAGAATAACCCTATTTATTTGTGGGAATTAATTGTAATTTGTCCTTTGTTGTGTATTTGTTGTACAGCCATGATTTTAGACCAGTAAATATTTTATTCATAGGAATGTTGTGTATTTCCTGTAGAGTAGTTGTCTGGTAGACTCAAATCCTGAACATGTGGTCGTATTGTGGGCAGGAACGTCCCATACCTCGAAAGACCGTGAGCTAGTTGGGATACGAACACATGGTCCACATGGTGACAATCGGGTACAGTATGTATGTATGTATTTATTAATGTAATGGATGAAATAATGAAGATACTGTAGTTAAGAGACTCAATAAGACCTCTGAGATTAAAGCTTCAGCGTTTGCAGATGATGTAGTAATATGGGGTGAAAATGAGGCTGAAATACAACAGAAGCTGAATGATTGGAATGCTATATTCAGCAATTTGGTCTGAATATAAGCCAGTCCAAAACGGTAGTGATGCCCGTTAGTCGACAAAACATCTGTAAACATCACTCTGAATGGTACAAAGTTAGAACAAGTACAACAGTTCTGTCACCTTGACAGTGTAGTGTCCACAGCTAACGAACCATCTGCAGAAATCACTAGTAGAGTTCAACATGGGGCACAATTTGATCATCTCGTGAGAGGGCTTCTTTGGGATAAGCAAGTTCCTTTAAGATCAAAACTAATACTCTAAAAGAGCTTCTTTGTACCTGTTACTACATATAGCTTAGAAACCTGTACCCAATCCAAGAGAAATACCAGTAAACTACAGGCGGTGGAGATGAACTTTTTAAGAACTATGATTCAGAAGACAAGGAGGGACAAAATAAGAAATGATGAGATACGCCATCTTGTTCAAGTAGAACAATCTCTTAATGAGATCTGTGTTGAAGCCAGGCTGAAATGGTTCGGTCATCTCAAAAGAATGGTCACACAAAGAACAGCTAGAGTGTGGCTTGAGAAAGAACTGAAAGGCAAGAGACCAAGAGGTCGACCATGGAAGAGATGGATCGACCAGGTTAGAAATGATCTTGCAGGGAGAGGCCTGGATTTGCAGCTGGTCGTGGAGGGGGAGACATTCTTGGAGAGAACTATATGGAGAGCGCTCATTCACCGCACCCGGGAAACTGGAGCCGGTTCATGATGATGATGTATTTATTAATCTCATGTAATTTTTTTCAGGTTTAGAGAATATCCCATCACAATTGGGTACAATCGTGTTGACCAACCGAAAACCATCAAACTTCGTTTACAATTCTCACGAAAACTCTCAGGATGGAAATGAAGACTGTCAACTACAGAGTGATGAGAAGGTACCCATTAGCTTCTTCTCTTATAAAATTCTCTGAAAATAGATTTCAACCACTTCTTTTGCAGAGAATTGTCCGACAGTATCTCTTGAAACTAACTCTCCCACAAGTTGATATATCCTCTTCTGATTTACAAAGCACACCCAGAAGTACAGTACACCATTATAAGATCATTCACGAATACATATACCGACAGCAGTGGCTACGCTGGCTAAAGCGCAGCGTTAGGTCAAGGGGCCAAGCTCTCTGCTGACCCGGTAGACGCGTGGGTTCGAGCCCCACCGTCGGCCATCCATGAAATGGTTTTCCATGGTTTCCCATTTTCAACACCAGCCAAATGCTGGGACCGTACCTTTTGATAGGCCACGGCCGCTTCCTTCCACACACTTTTCCAATTTCATTCATCTTCAACCATTCCATCTCTTATCTCGACGCGCTGGTCGCCCACGGGCGTCGACTAGAAAGACCTGTACTCGGTCTCTCAGGAGGCCACACGACAAAAATATCAAAACAGAACGAATACATATGAAACCATAAGTTTACGATCTATACGAAGTTGATGACTTAAACAGTAACTTGGTCCTGATTCCTAGCGCCTTCATTTCGAAACGAGATTGTATGTGTAAACCAATCTTGTGTTGTTTGAATTGGCAGGCAGTCTAAAGCAGCCAGACGGGATACGATCCAGCTGTCAGTTCAAAAAGAAAAAAGAAAAAAAAACGGTTGCCCTGAATAAATGGACGTGGCAGATATACAATACATCTACAAAAATTTTACTTTATTTTTGTCGGTTTACCCTCCAGGGTTGGTTTTACTCTCAGACTCAGCGAGGGATCACACCATTATCTACTCCAGGGCAGTGTCCTGGAGCTTGGAACTTCGGGTCGGGATACAACTGGTGAGGTGGGACGAGCACCTCGCCCAGGCGGTCTCACCTGCAAAGCGAACAGGGGCCTCATGAGGGATGGGAAGGGAGGGGAAGATTGGGAGGGATAGGCAAGGAAGAGGGAAGGAGACGGCCATGGCCGTACGTTAGGTACAATCCCGGCATTTGCCTGCAGACGAAGTGAGAAATCACGGAAAACCACCCGAGGATGAGCAGACCCCGTTCCAGTTTTCAGACCACTTTTCAAATTTTGTGGCAGAGCCGGGAATCGAACCTCGGACCTCCGGGGTGGCAGTTAAGCACGCTGTCTTCTACACCTTCCGAAATACAGTAGTTTAGTATATGGTCAAGAGATGCCGCAAGAACACTGAATATTATGTAAATTTATTATAGATGTCCCGACCCATCACCAGTCGTTCGCTGGCTAAATTCGAGATTATTTCGAGGCTTGTCATCCATATGTTAAGGATTACCTGTCCGAATCTCCACTTCTAAAATCCAAAACTGTCACGTAAGATATATTTCCCTTGTCACCTGGTAAAAAGCAGTTAAAATATACTGTATATATTAAGGAAACTAACGAAAGTTCTCTAATAGAATTATAATAAAATCTGTCATACGTGTAAGTGGTTGGTTTCCCAAAGCGCTGGCCCTTCCATTTGTCCCTTGTGGGGATCGATCTGCACATCCTAATGAGGTTAAGGGATGATGAAGACTTCACATACACCCGTCCTTGGGTCAGTGGAATTGACCCTAAGATATTAAAATCCACGATGCTCCGGACTAGAATCGAACCCGGGACCTTTCTGGCCATAGCCCAGTGCACTAACCATCACGCCATGGGGCCGAAAATTTGTTTTTTGTGAAAAAACTCCCTTCTTTTCCTGATGTTTGCAATCGTCCCTGCCTGTATAGTTCCATTGTCAGTCTATTTATCCCTATTCTCTCTTACTGAACTGGCCCGTTGATCTTTCTCAGAATGTTTCTCTTTTGTTTTTCTAGTTCCTTGATTTTTGTTCTTCCCTTGCTATTATTATTATTACTATTATTATTATTATTATTATTATTATTATTATTATTATTATTATTATTATAGTATTGTCCTCTGAGTGGCGAAGTGCATGCCACGGTGGGTGAGAGGTTATCGTGTGGTACTACCAACCCTAATATTGCTGGTTCGTTCCTGGCCGTGGTAAGTGGTTTTCGAAAGGCGACAAAACACATGTCATACGTGGTTGGAATGTTAAAGAACCCATTTGAATTCAGAAGGCCGTGTTCATAATGAACTAAATTTATGTCAGGATTTTCCTCCGACACAAAGTTCCTCCTTTCCTACTAGAAAGCGCTATATTGTCAAGGAGGTTGGATATCTAACCTCCTTGACAATTATAGCACTCCAAGGAACGACAAAATTCGGCATTCAAGCTGCCCCTTGGGCGTTAAATAACAAAGCTTGCACCCGGCACCCGAGGCCATACGATATTAATATTAATTTAGAGGCGAAGTTAGGGATCACGGCCCTCTCTTACACTTATCCTATCGACTGGTCTACATGTATTTTTTCCAGGAGTGTTGGTTGGTTGGTTCCTCAGTTTAGGGGCTGCTTTAACACTGTCATGTCGCCCCGTGTACTTTGGGTGAGCGTCGAATCTGTCTGATAACCGGTGTTAATTGTGATGATTGTATTAGTGTGTGTTATCTGTTTTTAATTCAAGTAAGGACTGCAGACGATAATTTCAAATATTTCCTACTTTCCGTTCCAAATGCTACCATCCACGACCCCTAGCTGTGAACTCGGCTACTACTAAATGCCATCGCAACCAGCGCCTGGAGATGAACGTTGGAACTTTAGAGCATTAATCAAACCTAACCAACAAATTTTGCTTCCCACAAGTTTAGTTAGTGGAAGGTTCTATTACAAACAATAAATCTATGACATGGGCCCGCTGCCTATACTTCCCGGCGAAGTTTTTTCAGCATACTTTTGATTTTGGCAAAAAATGAAAGTAGACTTATGAGATCTAGACAGGGCCAAAAATTGTGTGTCTGTGTGTCTGTGTGTGTGTGTCTGTGTGTCTGTGTGTCTATGTGTGAGTGTACCCTGAATGTATGTCTCCCCCCCCCCCCTGTCAATTCGAACAGGGTGAAACCGAATTGAACGAAATTTGGTATAGAGGTTTATATCACCACCATCTTGACGGAAACGTAATGGCGGCTACCCAAATGTTAAAAGCTTAAATCAAATTACGACCAACCTAATCATCTCATCTCTACTAAATTTTTCAACAGCATACCTTTATGTGGTAAGCATCTATTGATGAAACTACAAGGTCATCAGCCCAATAGTTTGCAGATGTCGGCCAAGTATTTGTGTACATCTATTCCCCCTATCAATTCAAACACGGTGAAATCGAATTGAATGAAATTTGGTACAGAGGTAGCTGTAGTAAAGGCCACCTCAGTGTCATGTTTTATATTGCCGCCTTCTTGACGGAAACAGAATTGCGGCCACCCAAATGTGAAAAGCTTAAATCACATTAAGACTAACCTAATCATTTGATCTCTACCAAAATTTGCAATAAAATACCTTTTGTGGGAGTCATCTTTTGACTGAACTACAAGGTCATCAACCCAATAGTACCCATGTATGAGTACAAATCGATTCACCATATCAATTCAAACACGGTGAAACCGAATTCAATGAAATTTTGTACAGAGGAAGCAGAAGCAAAGGGCACCTCAGTGTCATGTTTAAAATCGCCGCCGTGTTGACGGAAACGTAAAAGCGACCACCCTAATATTCAAAGCTTAAATCAAATTACGACTAACCTAATTATCTGATCTACAAAATTTTGCAACAACATACCATTATGTGAGAAGCGTTCTTTGACCAAGCTACCAGGTCATCAGTCCAATAGTTTGCATATGGTGGCCATGTATGTGTGGAAATAGATTTCCCTTATCAATTCAATCACGGTTAAACCAAATTGAACGAAATTTGGTTCAGAGGTAGCACTAGCAAAGGCCACCTCAGTGTCATGTTTTATATTGCAGCCATCTTGACGGAAACGTAATGGCGGCCACACAAATGTTAAAAGCTTAAATCAAATTACGACCAACGAATTCGTTCGATCTCCACCAAATTTTGTAACAACATACCTTTTTGTGGGAAGCATCTTTTGCCTGAACTACAAGTTCATCAGCCCAATAGTTTGCAGATAGCGGCCATGTATGTGTGCAAATCGATTCACCATATCAAATCATACACAGTGAAACCGAATTGAATGAAAATTTGTACAGAGGTAGCACTAGCAAAGGGCACCTCGTATTCATGTTTAATATCCGTGTAGCACGTTGTATTTCAACAAGCTACTACAACCAGCATTCAATTATACTCTTTGAAAAGGACAAAGAGTTATATCAATACCCATGCAATTAGGAGAAAGTAGGTTATATGTGCTTTACTGAACATCTTGTTTTTTCTTCAAATAGCGCTCTTAAGTCGGATTTTAGTCACGTGCAGAATGGGCAACATCACGCCGCGAAGCCCACATCGCCCACATTGTCCACCTCCTAGTGTAGCTTCTAGCGTTCTTGGCTGACGCCCTAGAGGTCCAGATTCGATCCTCGGCTCCGCCAAGGAATTTAAATCTAGACTAGAACGGGGTCCACTCAGCCTCGTGAGGCGAAACGGAGAAGAGGTGCATTCGATTCCCATCTCAGCCATCCTGGAAGTGGTTTTTCATGGTTTCCCACTTCCACTCCAGGCATATGCCAGGATAGTTCCTAACTTAAGGTCACGGTCGCCACCTTCCCAAGCCTCGCCGGAATTACAAAAGCAATCACTACTATAGAAACCACAATAACACAGGTTATAACACAAATTCTATTGTTGCGTCCCGTACGTGCGTCTCTTCTGAAAGGCTTAACTCGCTTGGCTTGGGTTAGAGGGGGGGGGGGATTCTAAGAGTCGTAGGGAATGCAACTGCGGGGGCCTAAACAGGGAGGTAGGTACAGGCGTCGGGCAGGTGCGGATGAGTCGCTGACCGACCTAGTGCCGGCGCGGTGCTCATGACCTTGCGGGAAGCGGGGAGCATCAATTGGAGGCTGGGTGTTGCGCAAGGCGGAATGACGGCTGTGCTTAAACAATGAAATCGTGAGTGAGGTATTGTACGTGGGCCACCAGTTGAGCTCGAAGGCACGTGTACGTGACCCGGTAGCAGTCGCCAGATAGTTGCTGAGCCGGTGCGATAGACACCGGCTGTGCTCTTCATGACGTTAGGGCAGTCAGTTTACGCGAGGATGAAATGACAAGAGACATAAATTACTTACGCATAACTAGGATTTAATAACCAGAGTCGGGGTGACAATGCATTTAGAGGTACGGAATAGGAAAAAGGAAAAGCTGACACACTTACCCTTGGAGTTGTTGCTGTGATGTGTCTGGAAGTCGAATACCGACCAGAGGCGAGAACCACCGGTGGCCGGCCACCCTCCTTCCGTCGTCACACTGTCGTCTCTCTGTGTCGGAACTGGCCCCGGGTGCGTGGGTACTTTGCTTATTTGAAGGCTCAATTAGGTGAGTGTTCAGCGGAATTTTCTCCTTGTTGCGTCGTGTAGTCGCAAGCGTTGTGTTCTGGTGCCATACTTGGTGAAGTAATTATTGCTTCATGTGTGTGTCTTGGCTGGGTGGAGGAATTCAGTATATTTGTAGTAATTATTAGTTTTTGGGCGTTAAGGCCATAACACTATACACACTTCCAAGTAAACGAATTCGACAGCAAGGCAATCTCATTGCCGATCTTCAGCAGCTGATGAAATGACACCAGAGTGAGATATCGACTTATTATTTTAAAATAATTTATCAACATAATCAATCCTATAACGCCCATATACTGGGTTGTTTCCGACCATCCTCTACATATTCGCCAGAAGATCTTAAGTGAACAGAACCTGATGATGCTTGCCTGTTGAACGAATCATGTCATCCAATTAAATCCAATTAAATGTCCCCCCCCCCCTCCCTACTTTTTCTAGAACTGTATAGACAGTATATGATTAATCCACGTAAGAGGCTTGGGGGCGTGGGGCGCAGCGGTCAAGCTGTTAGATACCCGATAAATGAATGTGCGATTTTCGAAGTGAAATGCCGTGTCTTGTGATTCAGATTCCACGTAAAACGGAGGTCCCGTGACTCCTGATCACAAGATTAACGGTCACATGAAACTACAGTACAAGCATCCTTCCTTCCTTCCCATGTAATATTTTCCAGGTTAGAGGGTGTGGGTAGACAACTTTTATTCCCCACGCAATTTAATTGAACACATTAACGTGTTGACTAGCGGCGTGACTCAGCGGTAACGTTCTCGCCTACTGTGCACAAGGTTGCAGGATCAAATCCTGACGCAGTCAATTAGCATTTGAGGGTTCACAAATGCGAGGGAGCCGTGTCAGCAGATTTACTGACACGTTAAAGATCCCCTTCGAGGCAAAAATCTGGCATCCCGGCGTCTCTAAAAGCCGCAGTAGTTGAAAGGGACTTAAAACCAATAACAAGTTACAAATTCACATTAAAACAGACACCACAATAACACAGGTTATCATACAATTACCAATATTATTATGTTATTATATATAGTCTATATATATACAGTATACACGTACCCAAGTACATGGGGCTAAATGAGCACGATGTTCAAGCCCCTCAAATGAAACAACAATTAATTCCCCTATTTCAGTGCCTGATTTCAGCAGCTGATAAAATGACACAGGCGAGATACATCTACTTACTTTTTTCAATTCTCTTTTCAATATAACCAATACTCTAACGCTACCGAGTTCACGTTGTTTCCTGCCACCCAGTAAATATCCGCCATAAGGTGTTAAGTGAACAAGATCTGATGATGTCTGCCTGTTGAACGAATCATGCCATTCAATTAGATCCCCCCTGCCCCCACTTTTTCTAGAAGTGTATAATAAGTATATGATTAATCCATGTACCATTTTCAAGATGCGCAGGTGTCAATAGATAAGTTTTATTCTACACCCAATTAAATTCAACACATTAACGTGATGACCGATTAAAAATCTATTATTTTACTATATTGTAAACTGGGGCTACTATTATTTTGCAACATTTGTAAAGACAATAACGTCGCTTAGCAGAAATGTGAAGCTACTAAGAAATCGTTAGTTGCTATATCCGCCGAACAGAATAAGTGCGAGTGAAATGGCTCTCTATATCGTGCGCTGAGCAGGTTGATAAATACTTGTTTCCCACTTTCAGTGCCTTCACGTAGCGACGTTTTAGAAGCCGTGCTGCAGACAGTAAATATCCTGATCACAGCGCCAACCCTGATGTGATATTTATCTAACAATCTCGCAGTTAAGCCCTGGCGCCATCTTTACTCGGACAGTATAGTTAATGGACCCTGGCTATTGGTGGGTACGGATCCCGGGAGAGTACACGTGCAGTAGGCTATGGTCCATGCCGCTAGCCTATCGCAAACTTAAAGCGAGGACACACAGCCCACGGGAATATAAAATATTACACAGCCCATCCCTACCTGCACACGACTGGGAGAACATAAAACTCCATCCTGGACCCACACCTTGTGTACAACAAGTCTGTAAACCTCTCATCCGAGTCTACTGACCGAAATGGATAGCTCATTCCATCCTTGTTGAAACAAGAAACCTACGTGATACTGCTTTAATGTTTTTTATGTTCGACCCTGACTATTATATGTCAGAAAACTGTAACATAATGATGGTCATTATAACACTATTTTTCATTATGAAACAGTTTCTCCCACCAATCAGAGCTCAAGAAACAGTTGTTTGACCAATTAGATAATGATAGCATCGCACCTGCACTGAGTTCCAAGGCCTTCTAATTTAAATTTCACTGCCTGGCCTAGTGTCATGGTAGGCTAATCGAGGAGGCCAAGGTCAAATACAAGGCATTGTCTGTGTCCCATGTGCTCTGTTCAGTACATAAAACTGGCGAAATCTCGACATATATTTATGAATATTTATGTTCGAAATAAAATAGTTATAATAATTATCGTCGAACATAAACAGTCGTATACAACTCGCCTATAATGGTAATTAAGACACTCGTATGGAAATTATAAAACTCGCATACGCTCGTTTTATAAACATACTCGTGTCTTAATTATTGCCATTATAGGCTCGTTGCATAATGTACTATTGTGTTCGACTATTCGAAATGTAAATATTATATGTCAGAAAACCGTACTATAATGAGGCTCATTATAGTAAAAGTTTTCATTATGATACAGTGTCTCCCACCAAACAGAGCTCAAGAAACAGCTGTGTAACCAATTAGGTGAGGATAGCATCGCACTTGCGCTGACTTCCACGGCCTCCTATTTTAAATTTCACTGGGTGGCCTAGTGTCATAATGGGGTATTTGAGGAGGCCATGGTCGAATACAAGGTATTCTCTGCATCCCATGCGCTCTGTTCGGTAAGGTACATAAAACTGGCGGAAACTCGACATATATTTATGAATATTTATGTTGGAACATAAACTAATTATAGTTATCGCCGAATGTAAACAGTCGTATGCAACTCGCCCATAATGGTAATTAAGGCACTCGTATGGAAATTATAAACATAGACATGCTCGTGTCTTAATTATTGCCATTATAGACTCGTTGCATAATGTACTATTTTACATGGGTAAGGCTTTTGGATGAGGATCTTTCTGGAATTAATGTCATCAGTTTCCTGGTACCATGGTAGCCATGACAGCCAGTGAGCTTCATCTATGCATACTATGTCCGTAGTGTCATCTATACGTTGTTCTAAGAACGCAAGCTTCTAGTGACGTTTTATTTGTGACGACATTCCCTTACAAGACCATAAGAGCAAGATTATACAGCGACTAAACATTAAAATTGTAGACAAAATTGTGTACTTGTTTGCCCCGTGGAGTAGTGGTTAGCGTTCTTGGCTGTCACCCTGGAGGTCCGGGTACGATTCCCGTCTCTGCCAAGACATTTAATTCTGGTCTGAGGGCTGAAACGGGGTACACTCAGCCTCGTGTGGCAAAACTGAGAAGAGGAGCCAACTTGTAAGTGGTTTTCCGTGGTTTCCTCACTTCCACTTCAGGCAAATACTGGGATAGTTCCTAAGGTAAGGCCACGATCACCTCCTTCCCAATGATATCACCAATTTACAAATACACACACTGGTACAGCCATCACAATAACACAGGTTATCACACAAATTCCACCAGACAAAAATACACGAAGCTATATGACTGCGATATCGCATCCCCTAAAATAAGCAACAACAACAACAATCCTTTTTCTACGTTCACTCCTAGAGACAGAGAGAAGACAGGAAAAGAAATCAACGTCTCAGTAATGATACAGATCCCTCTTAATTTTTAAATAATTTACGAAAGTTCTCCCTGAGGCGACGTGGCAAGGAAGTTTAATTCCTCTCCACCCCATCTCCACCCTCCTCAGCACCAACCCCCCTTACCCTCTTCTTCCCACCGGGTCAACGTGAAGGATTACCCACAATTCCTCAACTGCTGGAAATTTATTACCAAGTTCGTTAATTCGGAAGTTGCAACCTCCCGGCCGTTTTAATATTCGAACAAGTTGAAGTGAACTTCCTCATCAGTCGCCTGTCTTCCCACAGGACCACAGTCATGGCTTAATTACACATGAGTGACGTGACTCGTGTCATTCCCAGATGCACTGTTTATTCTTCAAGCAAACTGGTAGTCTCCTCGCTAAACTTAGAACTGGAATTTGAGTCGTCCATTTGCAAAACTCGTTTAATCCACTTGTGAATAAGGATCATGTCGTAAAATTATTTATTTAATTATTTTATTTTATTTTACTTTATTTTATTTTATTATCTTTTGTTTTGTTTTGTTTTATTTTATTTCGTTTTATTTTGTTTTAAATTGCTTTATTAATTTTTATTTTTTATTTTGTTTATTTTGTTTTTTTATTTTGATTTTCCAGAAAACAATCATAAAACCAAAAAAAAAAAAACACGAAGAAGAAAGAAAAATTTTAAAATCGAAAACAAAAGCAGAAAACAAAAAACAAGAAACACAACGCAAAAAGCAAAATTCAAAAAAGTAAAAGCAGGAAACAAACACAACACCAAAACCAAGAATGAAAAGCAAAAATTAAAATTCATAAGCAAAAGCACAAAGCAAATACAAAACCAAAAACCAAAAACACAAAGCAAAATGAAAAAAAGTAGAAAACAATAAACACAAAAGATACGCGAGGAAAAGTCCAGAGAAACGTTTTTTATGAAAATGATTCTTATTCACAAGTGGATTAAACGAGTTTTGCATATGGATGACTCATATCATGTTAGAAGCAACAGCGAGCACACCTTTCACACATTATTCCACATCTCGCAACTATTTGAGGGATTTAAAAAAAATATTTGCCCACGTGAACGTATTCTATTTCCATGGCGTTTTGTATCACATGAAAAAGATAATGATGATTATGATGATGATAATTGTTGTTTAAAGGAGCCTAACATCTACGTTATCGGCCCCTAATGGTTTGGGTGAGAGTGAAAAGGAAAGATGATTAAATGAAACTTACAACTAAAACTAACTACTGACTTACACACTAGAAACAATAAGGAGAAGAATGAGGATTGAGGGACTTGGAAGGAAGGAGAGCCATGAAAGGCCGATAGGCTTCGGAGGCGTAGTTGGTAGAATGCTGAACTGCTGTGCCCAAGTTAGCGTTAAAAAAGTCCTCTCGGCACGCCGGAAGGCGGAGGTATATTTCACCTGGCAAACTTGGGGATAGGCGAAAATAGGCAGAATATGCAGGTTTTCGTAGAAGGATCAGACCTCATTGATTGCCAGAAAGTTTCTTATAATTGGAGCTTAATTAACTTTGTTTTTCGTCATTTTATGCATATTTTAAACATTTTATTGTCCTATGGGGACGGTAACCTTCTTGTCACTTGGGGTTCATTTTTAGCCTATTTTAAATTTTGAAAAAATAGGCTTATGAGATCACCTTTTGTCCGTGTGTGTGCGTGTGTGTGTGCGTGTGTGTGTGTGTGTGTCCCTAATACATTCTAAATGGCTGGAGCGATTTCAATGAAACTCGGTAAGTTAATAGCACAATTCTGGGCGACCCCGACCGTACCCTTAAAATTTTGTTGCGTCTCACCAATCCAACATGGCGGCTGTGCGAAATATTTCACCAGCATTCAATATCTCCGAAACTATTACAGATATCACCTTGGAATGTATTACGGTGATAGGGAAACTACTAGAATTTCACCTATGTGCCTTTTGAAAAACTGTTAACTACAAAACCAACATGGTGGCCACGCGAATTTGCGACATTTAAATAGACGCTTCTCGCGATTTAACCAACCAAACGCAATGAAACTTGGTACAGTATATGTTTATACACATTGTAATGCACCGACATCTAACGTCGTTCAATTGTTTACATAAACACAAGATGGCGGATGTGCGAAATATTTCACCGGCATTCTTTATCTCTAAAACTATTAGCGGTATCACCCTGAAATTTGGTACGAAGATAAAGGGCACTAACGAAAGTTCTTCTATAAGACTTTCAAAAACCGGTTAACTACAAAACGAACATGGCGGCTAAGCGGTTTGAAAATTTCAAATAGACCTTTCTCGCGATTTAACGTTCCAAACGCAATGAAATCAGGTACAGGAAATGTTTATACACATTGTAATGCAGTGGTATCTAATTTAGTTCAATTGTTTACATAACCTCAAGATGGCGGCTGTGCGAATATTAAAATTAAGTTTTTATTTCTGGTGTCGTAATCATGCGATCGAAGTGAAAGTTTGAATAATGAACCTACGCAATAATTTTACTTTAATGGTACATGACTCTATGGCCTATACATTTAACAATCCAACATGGCGACCATCTGAAATATTTAGACGGCTCTGATTACCTACGAACCTATTATAGCAATCAAACTGATTTTTTATGTTCATTGGGGCTATGAACATAAGTTCACCTACAGGACTTTAAATAACCTGGTGATCACAAATCAAACATAGCGGCGACGTGAAATATAAATATTCATATGGACGTTTCTCGCAATTTAACCATCCGAGTGTAGTGAACTTGGCACAGTAAATCCTTATACTAATGTTAATCCACTGGCATTTAATTTATTTCAATTGTTTCCATAACCACAAGATGGCAGCTGTGCGGAATTTTAAAAACTCCTTGTTAAAGTTTGAATGCTACACGTACACAATAATCTTCATATAACAGTAGGCCTTCATAACTCTAAGACCTACATATATAAAATACAACATGGCGACCATCCGAAATATTTAGTCGGTTCTCAATATCTACGAATCTATTACAGGAATCAAACTGAAATTGTGTATGTTGATAGTGGCAGTTAACATAAGTAGGATATATGAAAATAGGCTGTATAGTTCCTCACGGAACTACTTGTTATACTTGTGGTCACACAGTCCTTATGCAAGATTTCGACACTGATGTGTAACTATGAAACGGTCTGTTACGTCTTCACGCAAAATTTTATCCCCCGCAGATATTTTGGTTGGTTCCTTAGTTTAGGGGCTACGACAACGCGGTCATGTAACCCCGTGTACTTCGGGTGAGTGTAGAATCTGTCTGATGAACGGTTTGAATTGTGATGGCTGTATTAGTCTGTAATTCAGGTAAGAACTTCAGACGGTCAATTTCAAGCAGTAGTTCCTAATGTTGCTACCAGATACTACCGTCAACGACACCTAGCTGTGAACATGGCTACTAGATGCCACCGCAACCAGCAACTCCCAACGAACGTTGGAACTTCCCCTCCAAAGGAAAGCATACTGAGGGATATTTAGCGCTCTTAGAAAATCCGATGACTTCGGCCAGCTTTGAACCCGCTACCTTGGGCACAGAAGATCAGAATGCTACCAGTTACGTCACCGAAGCCGCTTCACACTTAGTCAGATGGAAATCTGAATCTGATCTCGTGCAAGTGCGTTGTAATGGCAACGTCTGATGGCTCATCCCTCATCAATTTAGTAGTGTTGCCATGGCAACCTCTGATAGCTCATGGCGTTTTCTTATAATTCCGAAATAATTTTTCATATCCCTTGGCGTAATGGTGGGTCATATCAAAAATTCTTTCAGACAAAAGTTTCAGGTAATTACTTGGGGAATATTGTCCATTTCGTACGGTTTTGATATTGTGCCTATTTAGAGAGATATGATTATTTTTTCCCGAAAAAAATTTTTCCCCACCCCTTTGGTCAATGGTTGGTGCTATAAAAAACTCTTTAACATAAATATTTGGGATTTATCCGACACATCGTATGAACTTTGAACGGATTCGATATTGCACATATTAAGAGAGTTATAGCAATATTCCACTTTTTCGACAAAAGTCCCCCATATTCACCCCCTTCAATCGATTTAGTCCAGTAACGAACTCGACCGAGATTTTATAGGTATACATATTCGGTAAAAAATTCAAAGTGATTGGTGCAAAATTACGGCAGTTACCGTGTCCACAAGAAACTGATATACATATATACGTATATACGAGGCACGTCCAGAAAGTAAGCTCCGTTTGGTAATTAAATTAAATTGTGTACAGATACAGAAAAAATATTTATTGCACAACATTCTACACCTCTTAAACTACTTTTCCACATAACTGCCGAACTTTTGCAGGCATTTGTCATAGCGTGGCACAAGTTTTTGGATACCATCTTCATAGAAGTTTGCCGCCGACCCGTAAACGAGAGTGAAGACTCCCCTTATGATATCCTACTGTTTGGCCATCACTGTTAGGCAAATTGCGTATGTGGTCAGGAGAACTCCTAAATATACGCAGTTCTCCTGGTAAGCACGCAATTTGCCTAACAGTAGTGATCAAACAGTAGGATATCTTAAGGGGAGTCTTCACTCTCGTTTACGGGTCGGCGGCAAACTTCTATGAAGAGGTATCCAAAAACTTGTGCCACGCTATGACAAATGCCTGCAAAAGTTCGGCAGTTATGTGGAAAAGTAGTTTAAGAGGTGTAGAATGTTGTGCAATAAATATTTTTTCTGTATCTGTACACAATTTAATTTAATTACCAAACGGAGCTTACTTTCTGGACGTGCCTCGTATATATATATATATATATATACATACATAAATCTAATATATAAAAGTGAAAGTCTGTATGTATGTATGTATGTATGTATGTATGTATGTATGTATGTATGTATGTATGTGGGTTGGTACCGTATACAAATCTACACCGTTCCACCAATCTCAACCATATTTTGCATACACATAGTTTAGGACACAGAAGGGACCGCAGGCTACATGAATTTTCGATAGTCTTTCTCATTCTTCTGATTTCGGCCCTTTTTCACTCAAGCACAGGCTAATCTTATATATAAAAGTGAAAGTCTGTATGTATGTATTGTACCCTTTAAGCAAGAAATATGCCAATCACAGTATACCAGCGTAGCTCAATTCGGAATTTTCGGGGCAGCGGTAAGTTCCCCCACTCTGTGATCCACATATTTTGGATTAATTAGAGGATACACTTGCAAAAATAACAACAAAATCAACTCCTATTTAAACACATTTAATTAATAAAATTAATGGCGCTACAAACACTTCAACAATTTAATTACTGACCCATAATCATCTACTTGTTCCAAATGAACAAGGAATCACAAAATATAATAAAACAAATATAGTATTTAAACATATGGTTTCCACATAAACCAACAATTCCTACCTAGTCTTACTTCCATAAAGCATCACTGTAAGTTTTATATAACTCCGAGCTCTTTTGGCTCCATGCTTTACATAATAATGGTGTCATTCTTGTACACCTCAAATACTACCCTTTATATTTTCTTAATTCTCAAAAACAAATTTATAATTACATTTAAAATTTATGTTAATTATCTAACTCAATATTTTGGGCATGTCCACACATTCAGTTGTTATCATCTCTCTTTATTTTCACAAATATATTAAGGTAATCAGGAAATCAATTGTGTACTCCAGAGCATGAAGATACTTGACACAGTCAAAAAAACTATAGTTACTCCCGAAACTTAGTTGCCTTCAATTAACTCGTGGAATCCTACGTCCATACATCATTACAATAGGGATTGTTATTTATCTCTTATATTTTATAAGACCATTATCATATAAGAAACTACGATCTGAACAGGCAAACGAAAATATCAATCTACAAGGACCTCGGTTCAACGCCCGGGTCGTTAACAACTTTAAACACTCCTGGTGTATTCATTTCTCTTTACAACATCTTACGAGACGGTTTCCTGCCCACTCTCGCTCTAAGAGAGCTAGACCCTTCTACTCGGGCGCGATTTATGACACGGAGGGTGACGGCGACTCCCTGTCTAACCCACGTTAGTAGCTTATTTCCAAGGCTTTCAAAACAAACCTTCACATTATATTCAGTTCTGGGGAGAGACCGGGCTTTTACTGTACCGTACTCATTCAAACAACTATTCTTTGGTTCAAAGACCACTTTCGTAACCTTGGCATTTATTAATTATGAGAGGGTCCTCATTGATTGGGAAGATTAATACACATCCGACGACGAAGAATTAAGGGGCTTTTATCATAAGAAGATTCTGCGTTCGAATCTCTTCACGTGCCTCGGGAACCATTCCCTTACAGAGGACTTATACAAAATGCGATTTAAAGTCGGCCGTGGCCCATATGACATACGCTCAATAATACCATATATTAGCTCCCTTTCAAATACATACACAATGCCTAGTGATACTACGTCACAAATAGAGGACTTATACAATTATCAATTCACTGCAATCAACTACCCTCCATAAGTAATTTACCAAGTATTTTAACCACTACGCGTTCCTAGCGTGACATTTTAATATTATTTGCGCTCTTTCGCGCTATGCATTATTTTAAGTCGAATTGTCTTCCCAAGAACTGATAAATCTCATTAGTAACAATTCATATTATTTTAATTCTTATATTAATCTTTTCCGTTGCCGATAAATCGCTCCCTTTTAAGATATTCCCTTGAACATCATATCTTACCCATAAGTTAAGGCTTTAACGCTCTTATGTTCACATCAATTTATTTGATCTTTCTATAATATTTCCATACTTAGTTATTATTATTATCTTTATTCTTTACACAAGCTCAAAAGCTATTTCTTTCATATTTCAACTTTACTTTATTTGAATATCTTTCATGATAATTACTGATATTTCGCTTGCTCTTATGACATTCGTTAAATACATTAACATTTTATTCACTTATTTCCTCTACGGGATTTATTCTTTACATAATCATTTATAATTTCTCAAATTTTTTATTATTGTTCAGACCGCGTTCTTGCTTATTCAGTATTTATTTATTAAAACACATCCCTTTTACTCAAAAACTCCGGTGGATTTGTACACAACCAATTTCTGACACCAAAATAGAATGAAATTCAGTACTCACATGTTTTTAAGATCGTCCCATGATCATTATTCTTGTGCGGTGCTTCATTTTGGGCCCACTTTGAACTTTTTACTCCATATTAAAGGAATTCATCTTATGTATAAACACTTTTTGACATATCTTTAAAACACTTAACATTAACGACATTTTTATACACTGATGTGTCCCTTTTGAACACATAATAAACACTAAAAATATTAATTTAACACACAATCTTGATAAATTTACACTTCACAATTCTTGATCACTAGGCCGTATTTCTGAGCCTATCACACGTGACCTTCTTAATTTCCCGTTTCCAAGGGTGAAATTTATTCGATGTCGGCTTCCTATCCTGGATGACCGGCTAATTATCTAGCTTGGGCGGCTTCTTTGTAGATCTGTTTATCGATCCTAGCGAAAGTCTAGTCGGATCGAGGTCTCCTCAATGACCTATAGATTTAGTTTATAGCAGCTAGTACTTCTCGAGTCTAGTACTTTTAGAATAGTTCGCCTGCTTTCTGGAGATAATGTTTATAGTCTCCTATCTTCTTTATTTGATCGGTTCTAGCACTCCTACGTTTCTGATGTACGTTCCGAACCTTATTCTGTTCTTCCCTTTTTGGGTTCTTTAATTTAAATAACAGTTTATCTTTCTGGTACGGTACTTCCGTACGTTATGATCTATTCGTTCGTCTATTTAACGACCTATCGCCTTTAAGTCCGACGTTCGCAGCCTGATCTGACTATATCTTACGAACTTTCACTATAACTTGTATACAGTCGGGCCTAAATCCTGTAACTAGGATTTTCCTACTCTTTCAATACGGCGATACTTTAAATTTCTTCTTGACCACTCCTTATGGAGGCAAGCAAGTCATTAATACTGCGACGCCTATGGCTATCGGATATTACTTCTGCGGTGTAACACAGCGTTTCTCCCCTCAAGGAGTACTGGTAACTGTCTTCGATGTGACGCAGAGTTACGCCCCTCACGGACTGTCGAACTGCATTCGGTGTTTGATGTAGCCTAGTGACGTGCCCTCAGGCCGTTTGAAACTGCATGTGCTGATGATCCAGCGTCACGTCCCCCTGGACGGATTTGTACTGCGTGATGCGTGATTAAACCCCTCACGGGCTGTTCGAGACTGCATTCAATGATGATCGTGACACAGTGTCATGCCCGCAGGCTGACAATAACTGCATGTTTGGCTTGGTGAAGCCCGAAGCTTTATACTATTTCACTACAAAAAAATAAGACTCTAGCCTTTTCTGTGGCCAACTTCTAAAATAATGGTGCCACAAATATAAAAATTATACCTTCCGAAAGCTCGTCTTCTCAATGTCAAATAATCTTATTGCACCTAAGAATCGATCGTGCAATTCGGAGATATTAATTAATTTCTCGTCCTCAGATGTGTGGGTGTTGCATTTATTTTGCTTTCTCCCCTCCACACAGGCTTTGGTACTTCCCCAATGACGTCGTCTTGCGTTGGCAGTTTTTTTCTGCGCAATTATTAAATGGTTTCTCTTTACTGAAAAATCTCTCATTCAAAATGATTCACTGTACTGTACTTGTTTACTCATTATTATACTTGTAAACGGGTTAAATTTAATTATTCCTCTTCTGGCGCATAAGCGGCGTTGTCATTTTCCAGCAACGTCAGCTCGAATTCCGATTCAGGCCTCCTTGTCTAATCCTGGGAAATTTCCACTCGGTTATTAATACTCGTGACTCGCTCCCTTCTGATTGTCAAGAGGGATGATATCATCCTCTCGATCACCTGGTCCTCGTTGGTTGCACAACCTTATACTGGCCTCCTAGCTTGATCTTTCTTTAAGTTACATTAGAAACTGTACGTTTCTTTGATGTCTTCCTCAAATGCATGGATTCGCACTCCTTGGACCCTATAGCATATGGGTTCATCTCACCCTTCCTTTGGATAAATAAATTTTCGAAAAATGTTTGAGGAAATTTATTTTAATTAATTTTGTATTCTTATTTCATCGAATCCATCATAACGTCATCCGTATTTACTGTTGTTTTATTTCCTTAAAGTTCCTTCCACTAATAGTGTAGGTTGGGTATGCCCTATCTTTACCCTTTCTTTCTCCTTTATTTCATTAAAATTTTCTTTTTCAAAAAAATCAATTTCTTCTTTAAAGTTCCTTTCCTCTCTGGTCTGTGTTTAGGTTGGGTCTTCAAAAGTTCCCATTCATTCATTTATTCCCCTAGCGGTCGACTACACTCAGGGCCATAAATTTCCTGTCACGTTCGGTGTTTACAACTCTCCCCTCGTCTGGCGCATGCTTCTCCAAACTCGAGTCAACATTTGGTTCCTTTCTTCTTTTCTCAAGACAGACTTCAAGTCGGTCTGTTCTCTATTCATCACATATTGTCAACCTAATGACCATATGTTAATTATCTTGCGGGTGCAATTAGCTTTACCCGTAACTTAATTCATTACAGTTCTCAGACTTCAAGTCTGTTACACTTCATTCGATTTTTAAGAGCTCAGTCTGACCTCACCTGACTCTTTCTGGTTTTCTTCCCCCTTCCTTATCTCTCTTTGAGATGGTATTTCAACAAATATTATACTTATTTCTCTTATTCTTTGACGGTTGCAAATGGCTTTACCCGTTTGTTCCAATGGGATAATTCTCTTCTTATCCTTTATGTCTCCATCTTACGTCTCCCGTTATTATCATTTCTCCTTGTTCTTCTTCTTCATTCTCTTCTTCTTCTTCTTTTTCAGGGTCTTCCTCGAGCATATCTTCCATTTCCATAACTTCTTCTCCTCCTGCTCTTAAATCTTCTATCATTTCATTTTCCCATTTTATAAGCAATTCTTGCGCTCGTATATTCACATCCCCTCCTTGTTCGTGAATACTTTCAACCGTCTCTACCACATTTGTTTCTATTAACTGTCGAACAGTTATGGGTAAATGTTTTAATATGCTTAAACAATGCAACAAAACATTTTCATTTCCCATACACCTTTCAATGGCTTTCTGATAATAAATGATGGAGTTTGTCAATTCCATACTTTCGTATCCTATCATCTCTTGTTCTTCTTCTTCTTCTTCACTCTCATTCTCATCTATTTCTATTTCATCGACTTCTTTCTCTTCACCTTCGAATTCTTCGTCAATTTCATTCTCTTCTATTTCCATAGTATCTCTTTCCGTTTCTTCACTTTCGCCTTCTTCTTCATCACTTTGGTCTTCCATTACCATTTCCTTCCAAAGTTTTATCAAGGCTCGGGATACATCTCCTACCAAACCGTTTCTTTTTCTCATACCATTTACAACCTTGCCAATTCCAGTCTTCTCCAGATGTTGAACGTTTATTGGTAAGTTATACAATTGTTTTAAACAATGCATCGTTCTTTCTTCATTCCCTTCACATCTTTCTATAGCTCTAATATAATGCTCTAATTTCTTTATGACCTCAGCATCTTCCTGACTCTCTTCATCCTTTACTCTTCTTTTCTCATATTCCATATTCTCTCGTTTTCTTATTTCTATATAAGTTTTATTCCTTCTCTTCCACACTCTGTATCTCTTTTGCTTTATGAACCATCTCCGTCTTCCTTTCATCCTTGTCCATAAACGTGCTCTTCTTCTATCTCCCCTCTTCCATTTTTTCTTTCTTTCATTCCTTTTCTTTTTACGGAGCTTCCAGCTGAAGTATGCCTGGGCATCCTCTTTCTCCAAGGCTTCGTATGTTATTCCTCCTCCTTTCATTGTTTCCATGGGGTATCCATTTCCTGGTACACCAACTATCAATGGCGGTTTTCCTCTGTCTTGATTTTCTTCAGAGACGTCTCCTCTCATTTTTTCATTGTTTCCAACAATCTCATCCTTTTCCTTTAGGTTTTCTTGGCTCTTGTTTGGACCTCTTTCCAGTCCTCTTTTCTGTCGTTGGCATTCCTGACATTTTATCATTAATTCGAGGATCTGGGCTTTCAATTTTTCCTCTTCTTCCTTTAATGCCCTTTTATTTTCCTGGTCCTGCATTTCTTCGAAGTTTTCCTTTTCCCTTTCTGTGAAATCTTGAACCTCTGTTTCCATCGGTGCTTCGTTGATATTTTCTATTATTGTTTCATCTAATTTCTCTGTTTCTTCAGGAATTATCATTTCCGTTTCTTCGACTATCAATTCCTTTGTTATCTCCTGTTCTGAGATTATATCTTGCTCTTCCAGCTCGACCTTTTCATCAAAATGAGTCTCTTCAGTTTGCAGCTCGATCTCATTTCGGCTGTCCTCCTGTTCTGGAGTTACTATTTCCTCTTGAGTCTCCCTATGTTCTTCAGGAAGGATCTCCAAAATTTCCTCAGTTTCCACTGGAATCATTACGATTTCTATTTCTTGTTCGACTTCTCTAATCTCAATTTTGGGCTGTTCTGGCACCGTGACTTCTTTTTCTTCTTCAATTTCGGCTTGTTTTTCAACTTCCTTCTGGACAACTGTTTCATTTATGACTGGGACAGCCATTTCTTTTGCTTTGTGGTCCTCTGCTAATATGTATTCATCATATTTCTTTCGGACGGTCTCTAATATCTCTTCGTATTCCGAAATCTTAACCTTTCTCAATTCAACTAACTCCTGAACAGTTATTATATCCTGGTCTTCATATATGCTCATTATAAACTGATGCATCTTACTCTTTTCCTTTCCTATCCAATCCTTCTGTTCTTGCACATAATACGCTGCCGAAGTCGACGTCACTTCCGCTCCGTTGCTAAGCAACTGGAGCAATACATCATGGCTCCCTTGTAGCTTGCTTCAGTCTTCGAGCCGTCATTATTTCCTATTTGTATGGTATAAAACTGTACATGCATGGATGTCCAGAGGCAAGAAAGCATAGAAAAGTATATTTTTCACAGTAATTTAACATAGTTGTCCAATAAAGTTGTAAAATATTGCGTACGAGATGCTCATTAAGTCTTAGATCATAAGTCGTAGGGATGTTGCCCACGATTAATTAAGTGAAAACATGAAAATAGAACATTTCTGGATATTGTGAATCACGTCCCGTATGAATGATCAATACTACGGAAAATAAAGTACCGTAGGCCCTACCAGTAAGTGACGAATAAAATGACATCAATGCATAAGGGAACAGTTTAAAATATTTGGATGAGAGTTTAGGCCAAATCTCATCAACGGCTATAGAAGAAACAAAGACTGCATTTCAATACAATTTGTGTGTTTACCACAACGCCGCGTTTGATTGAAAACGAATCAAATTGACAAAGCCTAACCTGTGTGCTCAATAACAGGTTAGAGAAGTCTACAATTAAGGTCTATCGTCCTACCTAGTTCTAAATAATGGGGCACTTTTCCTATCCTAGCTCTAAATATTAGGTCACTAAAACTGACATGAAAATATCCGAGGCTCTCACCCAATAAGTAGGCTTACACCAAGCTGATGGCCACATTATCACACTGATTAATGTTACCGGTACACATTAGCTGGAGTGCCACATAAGAGCTAAATAGAATTAGCTGGTATATAGAGATTTAGAACAACAACAACAACAACAAAGCCACCCTGCATCTTCACGAGCAATCCTAGCAAACATTCACACAATATGTGCTGGACAGTCAAAGTGGTACAAGTAGCCTACTTGGTATGAAGTGGGCCAAAGAATTGATGTAGGGAAATGCTAGTCCCGGTACCATAACGATGATCCATGTGCTATGGTACTTGATGGCTCACTCAGTTTCCAGTTACCAAATTCGAATAGGACTTTCTACTAGCAACTTCAAACCTTTCCACAGACCACATATTATGCTCAGTTTGCAAAAAATAATATACAGTATTTAGGCAGAAATTTTCAGTCTAGGATAGGCCTAATTGTTATTTGGAAACAATTCACTGCTTAAATAAATTAAGTGAAAAATCACTACTCCGAAAAGTTGTAGGAGAAAATGTATTGCTGTTAGTGAATCAGATGTAAGGTTATGTAGGTTGTCGATTATCTTACTTATAGTACAAACCATATTTAATTACAACTACACTGCCCACATGAACCAAAAACCCCTTTATGTGACATATATGGTCCTAAATATCTCTCTATATTAGATATACTGTATCCACTAAATGATGTTATAAATAAAATTGTATAATTTGTAGAACCCGTCATGCAATTCTTGCCTCAGGAGTGAGGTCGACTTTATTCATATTATCTCGCAGAATTCTCGTACTTTATCCATAAAATTTCACTTCTATTTTGTAGCTCCAACATTGTGGATAATCTTCACGGGAGGCGTTTGCCTTATTTCACGCTTATTACACCTTTTTATCAACAAAATTCAAGACACTGCGCAGCGTTAATGCAGTTTCCTATTTATAAAAAACCTAGCAACCAGTTGTTTGGGTCCAATGTGGCTGCGCCCATACGGTTGCTAGGCGCGTCACTTCGGCAGCGTATTACTTTCATTTGGGTCTGGATAAAAGGTATTCCACCAAATATGCTTCCATTTATCATGTATCTCCGACCATTGTTCCCTTATTTCCACAATTTCATCCCTGAAACTTTTTATCTGTTCCCATGAAACTAATTCGATTTTTCCTTCTTTCACCATACGTTCTACAAATTCCTTCTCCGTTTCTCTTAATGACTCTTTAACCTTAGGGATTTCTTTGTGTAATTCCTCAAATTCTTGTTTGGGTATAGTATACCAATTTTTACTTGCCCTCTTACGAAGTTTGTCTATCTCCTCCATTTTTTCAGAGATCCTATCTCTTTGTTCCTCAATTCCTTCTTTTATTCTTAATTCACGACCTTTTAAGTTCCAAAGTTCATTCTTCATCCTATAATGCTCGTCTCGTATTTCTACAATTATATCCAAGAATTCTTTTATTTCATCCCATTTCGCCATTTCTACCTTTTCCTGATCCTGAACGTCAGTACTATCGCTCTTTTCCCCTTCGTTTTCTGAGCCTACCTGAACCGGCATTACTACGTGAGACTTTGAATTACCTTCCTCATTATCATTATCTGTATTAATTACATTTTCCCTTGGAATCGGTGTACAATTTTCTTTTTCCTTTTCGAGCTCTGAAAGCTCAACATTTACCCTTTTGTCTGCAGACATGTTACCCTCTCTTCGTGTAACTATGTCTCCAGGTGCACGCATGCTTTCTACAGAAACATTTATAATTTCTTTACTTGGGTACTCTTTCTCACCTGTAGTTTTACCTTTATCTGGGCTCTCGGCCCTTACATTCTCAGAGAACCTCCGCCTCTCTTCATTTAACAACATCTTTGCCGTTTCCTCCATCTCTTTACTCAAATGCTCCCCTAGGCATTCCTTAAAATCCCTTATGGTCAACATCTTATTAGAATACAGTGGGCCACTAATGCCACCACACTAGTACATGTTTGAGAGATGATACTCCGAATCAGTGTGTCCCAATTTCTTTAAAAACTTTACTTTGGTACGGGTATTCACTTACAACGTACCCTTTTGATACTTTTATTCAATTTCATAAACCTTTATGGAAGTATTTAAAATTCAAAATTTCGAAAAACCATTTTTTTCAAAAAATGAAAATTTTTGATTTTTCGAGAAAACTCGGGTTTTTCCTAGGAAAACTCAGCCATGCGTACTGGGCGCCATGAAATGTTTGCTAGGGGGGGGTTGATAATATAATACAATTCAGGGCTGCTCGGTATGAGTTTCTAGGGACCCATTCGGTCAGTTAATATTTTACGTTGTAGCTACACCTATCCTTACTTTACTTTACATGAAATGACCGTCTTAAGTGTTCCTCTAGTTATTAATCCAGCACATTACTTATATGACCCCCATGTACCCTTTAGCAAGAAATATGCCAATCACAGTATACCAGCGTAGCTCAATTCGGAATTTTCTGGGCAGCGGTAAGTTCCCCCACTCTGTGATCCACATATTTTGGATTAATTAGAGGATACACTTGCAAAAATAACAACAAAATCAACTCCTATTTAAACACATTTAATTAATAAAATTAATGGCGCTACAAACACTTTAACAATTTAATTACTGACCCATAATCATCTACTTGTTCCAAATGAACAAGGAATCACAAAATATAATAAAACAAATATAGTATTTAAACATATGGTTTCCACATAAACCAACAATTCCTACCTAGTCTTACTTCCATAAAGCATCACTGTAAGTTTTATATAACTCCGAGCTCTTTTGGCTCCATGCTTTACATAATAATGGTGTCATTCTTGTACACCTCAAATACTACCCTTTATATTTTCTTAATTCTCAAAAACAAATTTATAATTACATTTAAAATTTATGTTAATTATCTAACTCAATATTTTGGGCATGTCCACACATTCAGTTGTTATCATCTCTCTTTATTTTCACAAATATATTAAGGTAATCAGGAAATCAATTGTGTACTCCAGAGCATGAAGATACTTGACACAGTCAAAAAAACTATAGTTACTCCCGAAACTTAGTTGCCTTCAATTAACTCGTGGAATCCTACGTCCATACATCATTACAATAGGGATTGTTATTTATCTCTTATATTTTATAAGACCATTATCATATAAGAAACTACGATCTGAACAGGCAAACGAAAATATCAATCTACAAGGACCTCGGTTCAACGCCCGGGTCGTTAACAACTTTAAACACTCCTGGTGTATTCATTTCTCTTTACAACATCTTACGAGACGGTTTCCTGCCCACTCTCGCTCTAAGAGAGCTAGACCCTTCTACTCGGGCGCGATTTATGACACGGAGGGTGACGGCGACTCCCTGTCTAACCCACGTTAGTAGCTTATTTCCAAGGCTTTCAAAACAAACCTTCACATTATATTCAGTTCTGGGGAGAGACCGGGCTTTTACTGTACCGTACTCATTCAAACAACTATTCTTTGGTTCAAAGACCACTTTCGTAACCTTGGCATTTATTAATTATGAGAGGGTCCTCATTGATTGGGAAGATTAATACACATCCGACGACGAAGAATTAAGGGGCTTTTATCATAAGAAGATTCTGCGTTCGAATCTCTTCACGTGCCTCGGGAACCATTCCCTTACAGAGGACTTATACAAAATGCGATTTAAAGTCGGCCGTGGCCCATATGACATACGCTCAATAATACCATATATTAGCTCCCTTTCAAATACATACACAATGCCTCGTGATACTACGTCACAAATAGAGGACTTATACAATTATCAATTCACTGCAATCAACTACCCTCCATAAGTAATTTACCAAGTATTTTAACCACTACGCGTTCCTAGCGTGACATTTTAATATTATTTGCGCTCTTTCGCGCTATGCATTATTTTAAGCCGAATTGTCTTCCCAAGAACTGATAAATCTCATTAGTAACAATTCATATTATTTTAATTCTTATATTAATCTTTTCCGTTGCCGATAAATCGCTCCCTTTTAAGATATTCCCTTGAACATCATATCTTACCCATAAGTTAAGGCTTTAACGCTCTTATGTTCACATCAATTTATTTGATCTTTCTATAATATTTCCATACTTAGTTATTATTATTATCTTTATTCTTTACACAAGCTCAAAAGCTATTTCTTTCATATTTCAACTTTACTTTATTTGAATATCTTTCATGATAATTACTGATATTTCGCTTGCTCTTATGACATTCGTTAAATACATTAACATTTTATTCACTTATTTCCTCTACGGGATTTATTCTTTACATAATCATTTATAATTTCTCAAATTTTTTATTATTGTTCAGACCGCGTTCTTGCTTATTCAGTATTTATTTATTAAAACACATCCCTTTTACTCAAAAACTCCGGTGGATTTGTACACAACCAATTTCTGACACCAAAATAGAATGAAATTCAGTACTCACATGTTTTTAAGATCGTCCCATGATCTTTATTCTTGTGCGGTGCTTCATTTTGGGCCCACTTTGAACTTTTTACTCCATATTAAAGGAATTCATCTTATGTATAAACACTTTTTGACATATCTTTAAAACACTTAACATTAACGACATTTTTATACACTGATGTGTCCCTTTTGAACACATAATAAACACTAAAAATATTAATTTAACACACAATCTTGATAAATTTACACTTCACAATTCTTGATCACTAGGCCGTATTTCTGAGCCTATCACACGTGACCTTCTTAATTTCCCGTTTCCAAGGGTGAAATTTATTCGATGTCGGCTTCCTATCCTGGATGACCGGCTAATTATCTAGCTTGGACGGCTTCTTTGTAGATCTGTTTATCGATCCTAGCGAAAGTCTAGTCGGATCGAGGTCTCCTCAATGACCTATAGATTTAGTTTATAGCAGCTAGTACTTCTCGAGTCTAGTACTTTTAGAATAGTTCGCCTGCTTTCTGGAGATAATGTTTATAGTCTCCTATCTTCTTTATTTGATCGGTTCTAGCACTCCTACGTTTCTGATGTACGTTCCGAACCTTATTCTGTTCTTCCCTTTTTGGGTTCTTTAATTTAAATAACAGTTTATCTTTCTGGTACGGTACTTCCGTACGTTATGATCTATTCGTTCGTCTATTTAACGACCTATCGCTTTTAAGTCCGACGTTCGCAGCCTGATCTGACTATATCTTACGAACTTTCACTATAACTTGTATACAGTCGGGCCTAAATCCTGTAACTAGGATTTTCCTACTCTTTCAATACGGCGATACTTTAAATTTCTTCTTGACCACTCCTTATGGAGGCAAGCAAGTCATTAATACTGCGACGCCTATGGCTATCGGATATTACTTCTGCGGTGTAACACAGCGTTTCTCCCCTCAAGGAGTACTGGTAACTGTCTTCGATGTGACGCAGAGTTACGCCCCTCACGGACTGTCGAACTGCATTCGGTGTTTGATGTAGCCTAGTGACGTGCCCTCAGGCCGTTTGAAACTGCATGTGCTGATGATCCAGCGTCACGTCCCCCTGGACGGATTTGTACTGCGTGATGCGTGATTAAACCCCTCACGGGCTGTTCGAGACTGCATTCAATGATGATCGTGACACAGTGTCATGCCCGCAGGCTGACAATAACTGCATGTTTGGCTTGGTGAAGCCCGAAGCTTTATACTATTTCACTACAAAAAATAAGACTCTAGCCTTTTCTGTGGCCAACTTCTAAAATAATGGTGCCACAAATATAAAAATTATACCTTCCGAAAGCTCGTCTTCTCAATGTCAAATAATCTTATTGCACCTAAGAATCGATCGTGCAATTCGGAGATATTAATTAATTTCTCGTCCTCAGATGTGTGGGTGTTGCATTTCTTTTGCTTTCTCCCCTCCACACAGGCTTTGGTACTTCCCCAATGACGTCGTCTTGCGTTGGCAGTTTTTTTCTGCGCAATTATTAAATGGTTTCTCTTTACTGAAAAATCTCTCATTCAAAATGATTTACTGTACTGTACTTGTTTACTCATTATTATACTTGTAAACGGGTTAAATTTAATTATTCCTCTTCTGGCGCATAAGCGGCGTTGTCATTTTCCAGCAACGTTAGCTCGAATTCCGATTCAGGCCTCCTTGTCTAATCCTGGGAAATTTCCACTCGGTTATTAATACTCGTGACTCGCTCCCTTCTGAATGTCAAGAGGGATGATATCATCCTCTCGATCACCTGGTCCTCGTTGGTTGCACAACCTTATACTGGCCTCCTAGCTTGATCTTTCTTTAAGTTACATTAGAAACTGTACGTTTCTTTGATGTCTTCCTCAAATGCATGGTTTCGCACTCCTTGGACCCTATAGCATATGGGTTCAGTATGTGGGTGGGTTGGTTCCGTATACAAATCCACACCGTTCCACCAATCTCAACCAAATTTTGCATACACATAGTTTAGGACCCAGAAGGAACCGCTGGCTACATGAATTTTCGATACTCTTTCTCATTCTTCTGATTTCGGCCCTTTTGCACTCAAGCACAGGCTAATCAAATCATAAAATATACTCATGAAGGAATGGCAAGGCAGATAGTTTCCATGGCAACATAGCTCAAGTCGAGACACGGCCGTCTGGATGCCAGTTGCGCTCTGCACTACCGGTATAGAAAATGAGCATCTTTACTTGAAATCCCGTTAGTTACTCACCTACTCACACAGCACTGTCAACCGAGTTTAGCATAACAAAGACTTGACACTATCTTCTACTATATATTTGTCACATACCACTCACTCACTCACTCACTCACTCATTCATTCATCACGAAATCTCAGAAACCACCGAACGGATTGGAATGAAATTTGGTATGCTGCTTCCCCAAGGGCAGCACATGCCCACTAAGGGAGGAATTTTGTATATTCATGTTCTAAAGGGGTGTTAAGGGGGTAGACCTGCATTTCATTGAATAACAATATCTCCCGATTGGTTTCATTGGGGGATGTGATACTCGGCACATAAACTAATCATTAAAAATAAGAAGACACGAGTCTGAGGGTTTTTCGATGCGGCGTATATTATGAGGTGAAAGGGGTGAAAAGTGGGAATTGAAAGATTCCTAACGGAGCGTGTATCTCTTAAACGACATAGGCGCGGAGTTTGAAACTCAGCGGAAAAAATCAGCATAAAAAATAAGTAAATATATGTTTGACCGTTTATTCATAAATCCAATTTAAGGGGCCCATGGGGAGGGGTCACATTCTGGGGTGGAACAGGAAAGAAAGTATCCTAACTGATTATCTGACTGACTCACACATCAAACTCAGGGGGAAAAACTGCTTTTAAGTAAGTAAATAGCTGTTCGACATTTTTTTTTTCATAAATCAAATTTAAGGGGTTCATGGGGAGGGGTGAAATTCTGAAAAAAGAAAATTGAAAGAAAATGTCCTGTCTGACTCACTCACTCATCACGCCCAGCGAAAACTATTAAAGTTGGAAAAATTAAATTTTGGGAATATGTTCGCTGTATGTCGAAAACGTCAACTAAGGAATGATTTTGTTTATTCGGGTTTTAAAGAGATGTTAAGGGGGTAAACGTGCATTTCATTGAATAACGATATTTCATGAGTTGTTTCTTTGGGGATGTGATATTCGGTATATAAACTAATCATTAAAAATAATCAGACATATATCTAAGGGTTTATCATGTGGTGTATATTATGAGGTGAAAGGGGTGAAAATTGGGGGTTGAGGGATACTTAACGGAGCGTGTATCTCTTAAACGACATAGGCGAGAAGTTTGAAATTCGGCGGGAAAAACAGCTTAAAATACAAGTAAATAGGTGTTCGACCGTTTTTTCATAAATCCAATTTAAGGGGCCCTTGGAGAGGGGTGAAAGTATGGGGAAAAAAAAACAGGAAAGAAAGTGTCCTAACTGATTGACTCACTTACTCACTCATCAAACTCAGGGCGAAAACAGCTTTAAATAAGTAAATAGGTGTTCGACCTTTTGTTTCATAAATCCAATTTAAGGGGTTCATGGGGAGGGGTGAAATTATCAAAAATAAATGAAAGAAAATGTCCTGACTCACTCACTCACTCACTCATCATCGCCAAGCCAAAATTATTGAAGTTAGAAACATGAAATTTTGGGGATATGTTCGTTGTATGTCGAAAACGTCCACTAAGGAGAAAGTTTTGAATATTCAGGTTCTAAATAGGTGTTAAGGGGGTAAACGTGCATTTCATTGAATAACAATATCTCACGAGTGGTTTCATTTGGGGATGTGATACTTGGCATATATACTAATCATTAAAAATTAGCTGACACATGTCTAATGTTTTTTCGATGTAGTGTATATTATGAGGTGAAAGGGATGAAAAGTAGGGGTTGAAAGATTCTTAACGGAGCGTGTATCTCTTAAACGACATAGGCGAGGAGTTTGAAACTCGGAGGAAATCAATCAGCTTAAAAATAAATAATAAATAAAATAAATAGGTGTTCGGCCGTTTTTTCATAAATCCAATTTAAGGGGCCTATGGAGAGGGGTGAAATTCTGGAAGAAAAACGTCCACTAAGGAAGGATTTTTGTATGTTCACTCTCATCGACCAACCCAAACTATTAATGTTAGCAGAATGATATTTTGGGGATATGTTTGTTGTGTGTCGAAAACGTCTACTAAGGAGGGATTTTTGGATATTCAGGTTCTAAAGGGTTGTTAACGCGGTTAAACCTGCATTTCACTGAATACCAATATGATACGAATATGACCCGAGCGAATCGAAGCTAAAAATGAGATGGTGTGTGTCTGTGTATTACTCAATCACGCAAGTACCACTGGTCCGATTTACATGAATTTTACACGGAAGTAGCTGATTTACCTGGTTAACATATAGGTTACTTTTGTTTTCAATACTTTGCACTATTTAAAGATGGCGACCATTTTAGTGACGTCACTACACCCTTTGGTTTCAAACTTTCACATTTCCATTTCAAATAAAAAGAGAACGCTAAGAAAGAGCAAACTTTTGATGGCATATACGAGGTTTAAACTTACATTTCCTGTCCGAAAGGTATCTCCAACCGTTAGCGAGTAAAACCTAAATTTGTGCTATAAAACACGGTCAACGCCGAGCGGTGTAGTTGGACAAAATATTCCATCCTTAATCTCCCTCTGCGCAGCACCTCGCCTATCCCCTGTTTTAACTGTCACCTTCACATTTTATTTTATTTTTGACGCGTAGCGAAGCACGGGTACTTCAGCTAGTCAAATCATAAAATATACTCATGAAGGAATGGCAAGGCAGATAGTTTCCATGGCAACATAGCTCAAGTCGAGACACGGCCGACTGGATGCCAATTGCGCTCTGCACTACCGGTATAGAAAATGAGGATCTTTACTTGAAATCCCGTTAGTTACTCAAGTGCTCACACAGCATTGTCAAACGAGTTTAGCATAACAAAGACTTGACACTATCCTCTTTCTACTATTATATTTGTCAAATACCACTCACTCACTCACTCATTCATTTATTCATCACGAAATCTCAGAAACCACCGAGCAGATTGGAATTAAATCTGGTATACAGCTTCCTCAAGGGCCGCAAATGCCCACTAAGAGAGGATTTTTGGATATTCAGGTTCTAAAGGGGTGTTAAGGGGGTAGACCTGCATTTCATTGAATAGCAATATCTCCCGATTGGTTTCATTGGGGGATGTGATACTCGGCATATAAACTCATCATTAAAAACAAGAAGTTCCGTGAAGAACTATACAGCCTAATTTTCATGCCAATGATTATTCTACAGTATATGAACCTATCAAGAATAATGACGAAATTAAGTTGGTAATATCGAAATATCTAATTAGTTCAAAATATACCTGGTATAATGTAGCCTCATAGAGCACTACAGTTGGCAGCCATGGTGACTGAATATATTCTTAGTTCCATCTCTTAAGGTACAGAATACAAAATTTGGTTGAAGTCCAATGGACGTTACATGCAGTTAGACACTGGATCTATCAGCACGCGTAAAAGCATGTTGCCAACAATACCATGCGTGTGCTGGTCAAAAATTATCTGAAATATTATGACATCTTGTTGTGCCAATTTTGGATGAAATCCATTTGTTAGTATAGAAGTTACATGTATTTTAAAATTGGACATATCAGCAGGCATAGAATCATGTTGCAGCACTGCCTTATATTAATTACTCCAAATTAATCTACAGTAGAATGTCAGGTGCTATACGTGTGCAAATTATAGAGCTGTTGGCTTGCATAATTTCTGATATATTGTTATTAGGGTAAAAAAATATAGACAGAATTTATTAACAGTTGGCAGCCCTGATTGCTCTTAACAATACTTATAGTCATATCTGTTATGGTACACATAGCTCATACGAAATTTGGTTGAAATCCAACTGATAGTATAGAAGTTAGATATATTTAAAAATTGGTATTATCAGCTGGCTTATAATCATGTTGGTAGAACTGACGTATATAAGTTACTCCAAATTAATCTAAAATGTCAGAATATACGTGTGCATAGTTTAAAGCTGTTGGCTTGCATACTTTCTGATATATTGGTATTTGGATAAAAAAAATAGAGAGAGCAATTATTAACAGTTTGCAGCCCTGGTGGCTCTTAAGAATACGCTGAGTCATATCTGTTTACGTACAGATATTACATACAAAATTTGGTTGAAATCCAATTGATAGTGTAGAAGTTATATGCATTTAAACATTGGACCTATCAGAAGGCTAAAAATTATTTTGGCAACACTGTCATGGTTGGCCTCCTGGAAATTAAACGGAAATAATATTATCTATATGTGTGCCAATTTTGGAATAGCTCCCATGCATACCTTGCATGATATCCAACATTGAACTCAAATTTCTAGTGCGTTTTTTCAGCAGTTGGTAGCACTGACATCATTTTCAAATATGGACGTGAGATATTCCGGTGCACATCTTTACTCATACTAAATTTGGTTTTGATTGCTGCAGCCGTTTAGGAGTTGATAGGGGGGGGGACACACACACAGCCAGACAGACAGAAGGACAGACAGACAGAAGGACATACAGACAGACAGACAGACACACATTTTCCCGGATCGATCTCATAAGTCTACTTTTTCCTCATTTTTGCAAAATGAGAAAATTAGGCTAATAAGAAGACACGTGTCTGAGGGTTTTTCGATGTGGTGTATATTATGAGGTGAAAGGGGTGAAAAGTGGGGATTGAAAGATTCCTAACGGAGCGTGTATCTCTTAAACGACATAGGCGAGGAGTTTGAAACTTAGCGGAAAAGATATCAACGTAAAAAAGAAGTAAATATGTGTTTGACTGTTTTTTCTTAAATCCAATTTAAGGGGCCCATGGGGAGGGGTGAAATGCTGGGGGGGAGGGAACAGGAAAGAAATTGTCCTAACTGATTGACTGACTGACTCACTCATCAAACTCAGGGGGAAAAACTGCTTTAAAGTAAGTAAATAGCTTTTCGACAGTTTTTTTAAATCTAATTGAAGGGGTTCATCAGGAGGGGTGAAATTCTGAAGAAAAAAAATTGAAAGAAAATGTCCTGACTCATTCACTCACTCATCATCGCCCAGCCAAAAATATTGAAGTTGGAAACGTGACATTTCGGGGATATGTTCGTTGTATGTCAAAACCGTACACTAAGGGAGGTTTTTTGGATATTCAGGTTGTAAAGGGGTCTTAAGGGGGTTAAACCTGCATTTCATTGAATAACAATATCTCACAAGTGGTTTCATTTGTGGATGTGATACTCGGTATATAAACTAATCATTAAAAATAAGCAGACATGTGTCTAAGGTTTTTTCGATGTGGTGTATTATTATGAGGTGAAAGGGGTGAAAGGTGGAGGTTGAAGAAATCCTAACGGAGCGTGTAGGCCTATCTCTTAAACGACATAGGCGAGAAATTTGAAACTCAGCGAAAAAAAAAACAGCTTAAAAAGTAAGTAAATCGGTATTCGACTGTTTTTTCATAAATTAATTTAAGGGGCCAATGGGGTGGGGTGAAATTCAGGGGGGGAAAAGGAGAGAAAGTGTCCTAACTGACTGACTAACTCACTCACTCATCAAACTCAGGGGAAAAAGACAGCTTAAAAAATAAGTTAATAGGAGTTCAAGCGTTTTTTCATCAATCCAATTTAAGGGGCCCATGGGGAGGGGTGAAATTCTGGTAAAAATAATTTAAAGAAAATGTCCTGTCTGACTCACTCACTCATCACGCCCAGCGAAAACTATTAAAGTTGGAAACATGAAATTTTGGGGATATGTTCGTTGTATGTCGAAAACGTCCACTAAGGAAAGAGTTTTCGATATTCAGGTTCTAATGAGGTGTTAAGGGGGTAAACGTGCATTTCATTGGATAACAATATCTCACGAGTGGTTTCATTTGGGGATGTGATACTTGGCACATATACTAATCATTAAAAATAAGCTGACATTTGTCTAATGGTTTTTCGATGTAGTGTATATTATGAGGTGAAAGGGATGAAAAGTGGGGTTGAAAGATTCCTAACGGAGCGTGTATCTCTTAAACGACATAGGCGAGGAGTTTGAAACTCGGAGGAAAACAATCAGCTTAAAAATAAGTAAAATAAATAGGTGTTCGACGGTTTTTTCATAAATGCGATTTAAGGCGCCTATGGGGAGGGGTGAAATTCTGGAAGTAAAACGTCCACTAAGGAAGGGTTTTTGGATGTTCACTCTCATCGACCAACCGAAACTATTAAAGTTAGAAGAATGATATTTTGGGGATATGTTTGTTGTGTGTCGAAAACGTCTACTAAGGAGGGATTTTTGGGTATTCAGGTTCTAAAGGGGTGTTAACGGGGTTAAACATGCATTTCATTGAATAACAATATGACACGACTATGACGCGAGCGAAGCGAGGCTAAAAATGAGATGGTATGTGTCTGTGTATTACTCAATCACGCAAGTACCACTGGTCCGATTTACATGAATTTTACATGGAAGTAGCTGATTTACCTGGTTAACATATAGGTTACTTTTGATTTCAATACTTTGCATTATTTAAAGATGGCGACCATTTTAGTGACGTCACTACACCCTTTGGTTTCAAACTTTCATATTTCCATTTCAAATAAAAAGAGAACGCTAAGAAATAGCAAACTTTTGATGGCATATACGTGGTTTAAAATTACATTTTCTATCCGAAAGGTATCTCCAACGGTTATTGAGTAAAACCTAAATTTGTGCTATACAACACGGTCAACGCCGAGCGGTGTAGTTGGACAAAATGTTCCATCCTTAATCTCCTTCTGCGCAGCACCTCGCCTATCCCCTGTTTTAACTGTCACCTTCACATTTTAATTTATGTATGACGCGTAGCGAAGCACGGGTACTTCAGCTAGTTATATATAAACTTTTGAACTGACGGTGGTTTTGTGGTCTGGGGGATTTGAACCGCGAAGATAAGTCGAAATTTTCCGGAAGTCGAAACATGGTACCCATTGCAATAGTTAGCTTTCTAATGAAATCTACCTAAAATCTTTCAGTATGCCGGCGGTCATATATTTATGGCATGTAAAAGATCCTCCCACAGACTAAACTTGTGTGGAGCTAAATTTCTAGGTTAGATTTCGTTGGAACACTCTATCAAAGTTCCAACCTTCACCGCTAGGTATCATTGACATCTGGTAGCGAAAGTTGGAACGTGTAGCTTACCCGCTGGAAGCAGCTACAGACTCTGGCGAGCCGAACATGTCCTCGGAAACTCCTGGCACTAAAAGCCATACGATAAATAAATAAATAAATAAATAAATAGGAAAGGGAAAGAGGAAAGGTCAACCCCGAAGGCAATAAAAAAAGTCCTCTCGGCACGCCGGAAGGCGGAGGTAGATTTCACCGGACAAACTTGGGGATAGGCGAAAATAGGCAGAATATGCAGGTTTTCGTAGAAGGATCAGACTTCATTTATTGCGAGAAAGTATTTTATAATTGGAGATTAATTAACTTTGTTTTTCGTCATTTTATGCATATTTTAAACATTTTATTGTCTTATGATGACGGTAACCTTCTTGTCATTTGGAGTCAATTTTTAGACTATTTTCAATTTAAAAACAAGATGTTCAGGAAAGAACATATAGCCTACTTTCTCCTAAATGTATGGGTATAGTTATAACTCTTTGTCTTTATCATCTCCTAATTTCTTCCAATTCGAAGTGCAAATTGGCACACTGGATTTGAGAAGTGGCGTTCAAATAATTTACCCCAGCATTTTGCAATTTCATCAGTAAACACTCCAAACAACGTAGGTATTCAGTTTATTAACACCGACTACTTACAATAATTTAAACTTCGTTGCTCTAAACGTATCACTGGGAGAAACATATTTAATATAACTATTACACAGCTAATTTGTAATCGCGCACGGCTAACGAGAAATACAGACCATGGCGCGTAAACCAAACCCTTCTGTGACGTAGGCAATGTACCAGTACTGCTTGATGATGCTTGTACGTTTAATTCGAGAGCAATTCATAAGCAGCAGAAATGCAATATTTTATATCAATCTTCATAAAATGGACGCAGTTAAGATGTTCCGTGTGTTTTCAAACACGATAAATTATACTGTATAGGTTTGCAAAACTACGCCTATTGAAGTTACTCCTTACATAAATCCACGCGAACTAGGATTCAAGGGTTCGTTGTGTCTTTAATAGCTGCAACGAACAGGCTACAGTAAGTCGAGCTGTAGATTCTGTGACCTTCGTTGTGAGTTAAATTATGTGCACATTAGTATAATTAGATCAAAGAATCTTGCAGCACAGTATAGATATCATTAACTTATTGTTGTTTCAAGGGGAGGAACATAAATTAATTCGTTTATAGAAGATATCTGCGGAATACACTACCCACCGACTAACGACTTGTATCAATACCTTCTATGAAGACAAGTGATAAATGAATACCAACGTTTATACAGGTTCAATGATGTAGACAAGATGACTAGGTACCACACCGGCAGTAAAACGATGACCAGGCAGTGGTGCAACAGAACTACATTGCTGACGTCACGAAAACTCACCAGAGCCAGTCATTCTCGTTGGCCGTGATAATCGCGCCTTATCTTGGGGATGTGTACCCTCTATCGGCAAAAATAATAACCTTCACAATTATACTGTAGACATGGGTTCACTAACTGGCCGGTAGAGAGCATAGCTCGGACCTAGACGGCTGTGGTTACCAATAACATAGTTCAAGTAATTACTCTTAGATGTCACTCCGGTGGTGAATGTTGTTTTAATTAAATATATATCTTCCATTTCAAAATGCACCATATAATGCTTTATTTTATAACGTCTCAGTACTCAAGAAATAATAAATATAAAAAAAATCAAGAAAAAAAGTCCAAGTCTAATAGGATTTGAACCACGGCCAGCCTGGTGAAAGACTAAAGCGCTGACCACGCAGCCAATCGTGCAGACTCTAATAGATCGTTAGGAACCAATACATATACCACGTTATAGCAAATCATGACTTGGACTAAATGATTTCTTTACTGGAGTATATTTTAAACCGAGTTCAATTCATAGAATGTTCATATATTTGTTACCACTAGCCTATATTGCATGCAAACATACTGAAATTAATAAAATATAGGTCAGAACGAGAGATCAGCTGCCATCTTGTCAAATAACCGAGACGACTCAGCTTTTTAAAATCACTTCTAGACTATAATATTAAAATATAAACTTTTAATTTCAAACGGGCCACGTCGTTTCAAACAGATTAAACGATTCTTGGTTCGATAGTCGGAACTGGTGGGTCCCATGTTAAGGATTATAAAGTTTGCATAATTCATACGGGGGCCATTCTGAAATGGTACGGTTGATGACCTCGTAGTTTGGGCACAAGACGCGCCTCATATGAAGGAACGTTGTTACCAAATTTGGTAAAGAACCGATTATTAGTTTGGTTGTAATGCATTATTACGTTTTTACCATTTGAGTGGCCGCCATTAAGTTCTGGTAAAGATGGCGGCGATATAAAACATGACACTGAGGTGCCCTTTGCCAGTGCTACCTCTGTACCAAATTTCGTTCAATTCGGTTTCACCGTGTTCGAATTGATAGGGGGGGACAGACATTCAGAGTACACACACTCACACACACACACACACACACACACACAGACTCACACACACACATACACACACACAGACAGACACACTTTTTTCTCCCTGTAGTGATCCCATAAGTTTACTTTCATTTTTTGCAAAAATCGAAAGTAGGCTAAAAAATAGGCTTAAGAGATCACCTTTTGTCCGTGTGTGTGTGCGTGTGTGTGTGATTCGTGTGTGTGTACCCCCTAATAAAATCTAAACAGCTGGAGAGATTTCAATGAAACTCGGTAAGTTCGTAGCTCTATTCCGGGCGACCCTGACCGTGCCCTTAAAATTTTGTTACGTCTCACCAATCCAACATGGCGGCTGTGCGAAATATTTCACCAGCATTCAATATCTCCGAAACTATTACCGATATCACCCCGAAATTTTGTATGGTGATAAAGGGAACTACTAGAAATTCACTTATGTGACCTTTGAAAACCTGGTAACTACAAAACCAACATGGTGGCCAAGCGAATTTGCGACATTTAAATGGACGTTTCTCGCGATTTAACTATCCAAACGCAATGAAACTTGGCACAGTATATGTTTATATGCATTGTAATGCACCGACATCTAACTTCATTCAATTGTTTGCATAATCCCAAAATGGCGTTTGTGCGAAATATTTCACAGGCATTCAATATCTCCGAAACTATTTATGATATCAACCTGAAATTTTGTACGGTGATAAAGAGCATTGCTAAACGTTTATCTATGTAACTTTGAAAAACCTGTAAACTACGAAACGAACATGGCGGCCAAGCGAATTTGACACATTCTAATACATTTTTCTCGGGATTTAATCATATGAACGCATTGAAATGTGGTCTACAGTAAATGATTATACATATTGTCATTCACAGGCATCTAATTTAGTTCAATTGTTTACATAAACTGAAGATGGCGGCTGTGCGAAATTTTAAAATTAAGTTTTTATTCTCGTGTCGTAATCATGCGATCGAAGTGAAAGTTTGAATAATGAAGCTACGCAATAATTTTCCTTTAATGGTACATAACTCTATGGCCTATACACATAACAATCCAAAATGGCGAGCATCCCAAATATTTCGACGGTTCTCAATATCTAAGAATCTTTTCCAGCAATCAAACTGATTTTTTTTATGTTCATAGAGGCTATGAACATAAGTTCACCTATATGACTTTCTGTAACATGGTGAGCACAAATCCAAGATGGCGGCGACGCGAAGTATAAATATTTAAATGGACGTTTCTCGCGATTTAACCATCTGAGTGCAGTGAAATTGGTACAGTAAATCTTTATACGCATGTTAATCCACTGGCATTTAATTTAATTCAGTTGTTTTCATAACCACAAGATGGCAGCTGTGCGAAATTTTAAAATCTCGTTTTTACTTCTTGTGTCCTAATCATGTGATTGAAGTCTGAAAATCACACGTACACAATAATCTTCATGTAATAGTACATAAATAAAAATCCAACCTGGCTACCATCTGCAATTTTTAGTCGGTTCTCAGTATCTACGAATCTAACATAGCAATCAAACTGAAATGTTGTTTGTTGATAGAGGCAATTAACATGAGTAGAATATATGAAAATAGGCTGTATAGTTCTTCACGGAACTACTTGTTATACTTCTGGTCACACTGTCCTTATGCAAGGTTTCGACACTGATGTGTAACTATGTAACGGTCTGTTACTTCTTCACGCAAAATTATATCTCCCGCAGAGATTTTGGTTGGTTCCTCAGTTTAGGGGCTTTGACAACGCGGTCATGTAACCCCGTGTACTTTGGGTGAGTGTAGAAACTGTCTGATAAACGGTGTGAATTGTGATGGCTGTATTAGTCTGTAATTCAGGTAAGGACTGCAGACGGTCAATTTCAAGCAGTAGTTCCTAATCTTGCTACCAGATACCACCGTCAACGACTCCTAGCTGTGAACTTGGCTACTAGATGCCACCGCAACCAGCAACTCCCAACGAACTTTGGAACTTCCCCTCCAAAGGAAAGTATACTGAGGGATTTTTAGCGCTCTTAGAAAATTCCGTAGGCCTGTTTGCCATCTCTTGATGAATGCAGTACATTTGCAGTTGTCTGTTGGCACAGGCTAGAGTAAAATGTGGCTTTTCACCGATGTCTCAGTCTCACTCATGGCTGTGATTATATGGAAGATACTGAGGTATGGGTGGTGCTTAGTAATGACATTCAGGGCACAGTCAGTGTCTGTGGATGCTGTGAAAGGTTCTACTCATAGGGTTAGTACCGCTGTTTTGACTCAGTGAGGAAAGCAATGGCAAAATACCTCACTCCTCATCTTGCCTAGTACGCCTCAATATAGCGCTGCCTGGGGTTTTTGTGGTTATCTACCCACATGACCTAATGGCGGTACTATTTGAGGATCCAACCAGCCTTCGGGCTGACTACCTAACAGACAGACAGAAAATTCCGACGACTTTGGCCGGCTTTGAACCCGCGACCTTGGGCATAGAAGTTCAGCATGCTACCAGTTACGTCACCGAAGTCGCTTCACACTTAGTCAGATGGAAATCTGAATCTGATCTCGTGCAAGTGCGTTGTAATGGCAACGTCAGGTGGCTCGTCCCTCATCAATATAGTAGTGTTGCCATGGCAACCACTGATAGCTCTTGGCATTTTCTTATAATTCCGAAATCATTTTTCTCATCCCTTGGCGTAATGGTGGGTAATATCAAAAATTCTTCCAGACAAAAGTTTTAGGTAATAATTAGGGGAATATTGTTAATTTTGTACGGTTTTGATATTGTGCCTATTTAGAGAGATATGATTAATGTTTCCCGAGAAACCCACTTTTTCCCACCCCTTTGGTCAATGGTTGGTGCTGTAAAAAAACTCTTCAAACATAAATATTTGGGCTTTATCCGACACATAGTATGAACTTTGAACGGATTCGATATTTCACATATTAAGAGAGTTATAGCAATATTTCACTTTTTCGAAACAAGGCCCCCATTTTCACCCCCTTCGACCGATTTAGCCCAGTTACGAACTCGACCGATATTTTATAGGTATACATATTCGATAAAAAGTTCAAAGTGATTGGTACAATTACGGCAGTTATCGTGTCCACAAGAAACAGATATACATATATACAGGGTGTATTTGATATGTTGAAAGTCCGTTACACTGGTGATAGAAGAGACTATTCTAAGCTTCCTAGGTAAAAAAAAATGTCACCTATCTTGAAATTTGATAATTAATCATTAAAAAGTCAATGTTTTTAGTTATTTCAGAAACTAATCAGGCAGGGAGTGGTGCGGCAGGCTGGGAGAAACGAGGCGGAGCAGGGTTTGACGACTCGCGAAGGGGAAGTTGTTACGTAATCGGAGCATTGACCTTACCGGTTGACTTGATGGGTGGTAGGCTATCAGCTGTTATGAGGATAAGCGCTACCGTCTCGTAAGAAAATGTGCATTGCCGTTATTCTTGTTGTTGTTGTTGACAACGCACGCAATGGCTTGGGACGTTAGGACCGGTAGTATTGTGTAGCCTACTTTGTAAGTGTGGAATTCATTGATTGATGTTCATGTATAAAATAATTTCGATACTCAGCCCTGGTGAATCATTGGCGTCCGTGTCGGACCTTCTGTTGACTAGTTTCTGAAAATACTAAAACATTCACTTAATGAAATGCAGTGTGACAAAATTCCGACATCCCGTAGTCTGTTCAGAACTAGGCATTTAAGACGGAAGTAAAATACTTGATGTTTTGTTTGAAAGGCTTGGCGATTTTGATCATATAGCCCCATGTAGCTGGGTGTGGGTAGAATTTGTGTGATAACCTGTGTTTTTGGGTTTCTGTAGTAATGTGGGTATTTGTAATTTAGGTGAGGATTCGGAAGAAGGCGCTGGCCCTGTGGTGTTGGGGCAGTGCAACTGCCTCTCACCCGGAGGCCCTGGGTTCGATTCTTGGCTCCATCAGGGATATGAGAAACTGACGTGAGGGCTGGAACGCGGTGCACTAAGCCTCGTGAGGGCAATTGAGTAGCTGTCTGACAGTGAGGCAGTGCCCAAGTCAGGAAAATCAAGATTAATGACCGAGGGGACCCGAAGCACTGACCACGCGTCACCCTAATATCAGCAGGCCAAATGGCTGGACAGCGGTCGCATGGTAGGCCTAGGCCCTTCATGGACTGCACTGCCAGCGGTTACGGTTATTGAGAAGAAGGCGGCCGTGGCCTTAAGTTAGGAACAATCCCGGCATTTGCCTGGGGTAGAAGTGGGAACCCATGGAAAACTACTTCCAAGATATAATACTAGTACGGTACCACATGTTCATATTGTGAATTGTTTCATCCCATCTCCAGCCCTGGGGTGGCCATAAACTGGAGGGAGGGGGGGGGGGGGAGGGAGGTGTTGATTTATTGGTCAATCAACAACGTACATACATATGAAAATACACGAATATGTAAATAAAATACAAATACATGGTTATAATACAGTGTTATTAAATATAATAATAATAATAATAATAATAATAATAATTCATTCATTCAATTTCGCTAATCGGCCAACTAGGGAACACGATAAGCCTCATTTTACATTCTGGCATTTGCTCATTTTTTTCTTGATCCACATTGCCTTCATGAGCTCACTGTGTTTAGCACGACGTTCATCTGTCCATTTCGCACCAGTTGTCCGTTTTTCGTCCCGGAAAGTCCCAAACGTCTTGATGGCTGCTCTATAAAGATTTCGGTCTTGTGCATCTTCTGCTCGTATCCCCATTTCTTTCAGATCTTTCTGGACGTTAACATACCATGGCATTGTCGTTTTTGGTTTTGAGTCGAATATACTAAAGATACGTTTCGTCCATCGGGAATCGATCATCCGTCGCATATGACCGTAGAAGCAAACTCTGCGTTTTCGCATTGTGTCTGTGATCTTCTCTATCCTCGAGTAAACTTCTTGCCTGGATTTTCTGATGTAGATGCCATTTTTGTAGTCTGGGCCAAGTATGATGTGTAGGATCTTTCTTTCTTTTCTCTCTAACTTCGCGAGCAAACATTTCTCGGATAGGATAAGGCATTCAGATGCATATAGCGGTACTGGTTTGATGACAGTGTTGTAGTGACGAATTTTTGTGTTCATAGAAAAGCACTTTTTGGTATATATGTTGCGGGTGGTTTGAAAAGCGACTTCCATTTTCTTGATTCTTGCTTCTATGGCTTCCTTGTCAAGGCCATTTTGCTGGATCCATTCCCCAAGATATTTAAATTTATTAACACGGTTTATCGTTCCATATTTGGTGTTTAGTTGTGCTGTATCATCCTTGATGTTCGACATTACTTCTGTCTTTTGAAAGGAAATTTGTAATCCTGTTTGTTCTGCTACTTCCTTCAATATATTGACCTGTTCTGTTGCACTTTCGAAATCTTCTGTCATCAGGGCTATATCATCAGCGAATGCTAAGCAATCTATTTCCACTCCGTTTTTCTTCGTCCCGATCCTTAAAGGTTTGTAACGGCCTCCTTCTTTTAACTTCTGTCGCCAATTCTGTATTATCTTTTCAAGCACGCAGTTGAACAACAGAGGTGACAGGCTATCTCCCTGTCGAACACCTGTCTTGATTTCAAAGGGTTCAGAGATACATCCTTGGAATTTGACTTTGGATGTGGTATTAATTAGGGTTGCCATTATTATCGCCAGTAGTTTCATATCGACTCCCATTTCTGCAAGTATGTTAATCAACACATCACGGTCGATGCAGTCGTACGCTTTCTTAAAGTCTACAAATGTCGATACATACGTTCGACCTCTCAACACATAGTACCTAATTATGGTTTTTAGGTTAAAGATTTGTTCTGCAGTCGATCGGCCTTTCCTAAAACCCCCTTGGTATTCTCCGAGTTTGTGTTCAACTTGCTGTTCCAGTCTTTCAAGGATGGAAAGTGACAGGATCTTGTAAGCTACTGACAGAAGAGAAATACCACGGTAGTTGTTCACATCTCTTATATTTCCTTTCTTGTGTAAAGGATGGATCAAAGCTATCTTCCAGTCCTCTGGGAGTTGTTCTGTCTCCCATATATCTTCAATGGTTTGGTGTAGGATGTCAATAGGCTAATAATAATAATATTGATAATAGTCATATAATAATAATAATAATAGTCAGCATGTGTAGTTCTGGTGGTAGAGTGCTAATCTTCCCGAGGGTGCGAGCTACGTTCAGTCATGTAGTAAATGAATGGGATCTAATACGATCATATCCATGGATTCCATGGCACATACAAGAAATCCTACGTACATTAAAGTCTGGCAACTCGACATACCAAAAAGAAACATAAAAGAAGTTAGTGTGCCTAAAAGCCTATTATTTCTATTATTAGTATTATTAATATTTTATTACAGTTGTTGCACTAACTTCACACAAAGATAGACCAACAGTTCCTTAAATTAATTACCCAAATCTTTAGGATTTCTATTTTCTATGCATAGTCCATGAGGCTGGAAAAATCCTAAACAGATCCACCATCACTAGTCATGTAGCCACTCCCCATGAAGGTGTGAATCAGCTGTTCATAGGCTCGGTTTGAGTATTTCAATGTCATTGGCAGACAAGGCGAGTAGGTCACTCGACTTCAGACTCTTGTCAACATTCCTCATCGTAGGAGGGGAGGGCGACGGGGAGAAGCCTGCTGTGCTGCTGAGGGGAAGGCAGCCTAAGACCTTTTCCAAGACATTGACTGACGATTTTTGTGATTTAATTCCAACTCTACTAATTAAGATACGACTAAATTTCATGAAGATATGTGCTTAGAATAGTCGCTTCTATCACCAGTGTAATGGACTTGCATCATATCAAATACACCCTGTATATATATATATACATACATAAATTATACAGGGTGTATTTGATATGATGGAAGTCCTTTACACTGGTGATAGAAGATGGTATTCTAAGCAAATATCTTCATGAAATTAAGTCGGATCTTAATTAGTGTAGGTGGAATTAAATCACAAAAATCGTCGGTCAATATCTTGGAAACGGGCTTTCACTTCGTTCCCCTCAGCAGCAGAGCTGACTTCTCCCCGTCTCCCTCCCCTCCTACGCTGAGGAATGTTGACCAGAGTCTGCAGTTGAGTGACCTCCTCGCCTTGTCTGCCAATGACATTGAAATACACAAACCGAGCCTATGAACAGCTGATTCACACCTTCATGGGGAGTGGCTACATGACTAGTGATGGTGGATCTGTCTAGGATTTTTCCAGCTTCATGAACTATGCATAGAAAATAGAAATCCTAAAGATTTAGTAAATTAATTTAAGGAACTGTTGGTCTATCTTTGTGTGAAGATAGTGCAACAACTGTAATAAACTTATTAATAATACTAATAATAGTAATAGTAGGCTTTTAGACACACTAACTTCTTTTATGTTTCTTTTTGGTATGTCGAGTTGCCAGACTTTAATGTACGTAGGATTTCTTGTATGTGCCATGAAATCCATGGAGATGATCTTATTAGATCCCATTCATTTACTACATGACTGAACGTAGATCGCTCCCTCGGGATGGTTAGCACTCTACCACCAGAACTACACATGCTGACTCTTATTATTATTATTATTATTAATAGACTATTATTATTATTATTATTATTATTATTATTATTATTATTATTATTATTATTATTATAACACTGTATTATAACAATGAATTTGTATTTTATTTTCATTTTCGTGTATTTTCATATGTATTTACATTGTTGATGGACCAATAAATCAATCCTCCCTCCCCCCCCCCCCCCTCTCCAGTTAATGGCCACCCAAGGGCTGGAGATGGGATGGGACAATTCACAATATGAACATGTGGTACCATACTAGTATTAAATCTTGGAAGTAGGTTTCCATGGGTTCCCACTTCTACCCCAGGCAAATGTCGGGATTGTTCCTAACTTAAGGCCACGGCCGCCTTCTTCTCAATAATCATAACCGCTGGCAGTGCAGCCCATGAAGGGCCTAGGCCTACCAAGCGACCGCTGTCCAGCCATTTGGCCTGCAGTTATTAGGGTGACGCGTGGTCAGTGCATCGGGTCCCCTCGGCCATTAATCTTGATTTTCCTGACTCGGGCACTGCCTCACTGTCAGACAGCTACTTAATTGCCCTCACGAGGCTTAGTGCACTGCGTTACAGCCCTCACGTCAGTTTCTAATATCCCTGATGGAGCCAGGAATCGAACCCAGGGCCTCCAGGTGAGAGGCAGTTGCACTGCCCCAACACCACAGGGCCGGCGCCTTCTTCCGAATCCTCACCTGAATTACAAATACCCACATTACTACAGAAACCACAAAACACAGGTTATCACACAAATTCTACCCACACCCAGCTACATGGGGCTAAATGACCAAAATCGCCAAGCCTCTCAAACAAAACATCAAGTTTTTTACTTCCGTCCTAAATGCCTAGTTCTGAACAGACTGCGGGATGTCGGAATTTTGTCACACTGCATTTCATTAAGAGAATGTTTTTAGTATTTTCAGAAACTAGTCAACAGAAGGTCCGACACGGACGCCAATGATACATCAGGGCTGAGTATCGAAATTATTTTATACATGAACATCAATCAATGAATTCCACACTTACAAAGTAGGCTACACAATACTACCGGTCCTGACGTCCCAAGCCATTGCGTGCGTCGTCAACAACAACAACAAGAACAACGGCAATGCACATTTTCTTACGAGACGGTAGAGCTCATCCTCATAACAGCTGATAGCCTACCACCCCTCAAGTCAACCGGTAAGGTCAATGCTCCGATTACGTAACAACTTCCCCTTCGCGCGTCGTCACATCTGGCTCCACCTCGTTTCCCCAGCCAGCCGCACGACTTTCTGCCTGATTAGTTTCTGAAATAACTAAAAACATTGACTTTTTAATGATTAATTATCAATTTAAGATAGGTGACAAATTTTTTACCTAGGAAGCTTAGAATAGTCTCTTCTATCACCAGTGTAACAGACTTCCATCATATCAAATACACCCTGTATATAAACTTTTGAACTGACGGTGGTTTTGGGATCTGGGGGATGTGAAACGCGAAGATATGTCGAAATATTCCGGAAGTCGAAACATGGTACCCATTGAAATAGTTAGCTTTCTAATGAAATCTACCTAAAAGGGGGGAACTTGACTTTTCTCAGGAATCCCTCAGGGTCGCCAACTCCCGAACTCACCAGCCGTCAGCCCTTGTGGGTGTAGCAATATATAGGGTGCACCAGAAGTGGTGGGGCTACACATACCCTGCCTCCTTGAGGGCCTTGGGCAGAAGGCAGGAGATAACATGAAAAGAAAAAGAAGGCTGACCCCTGGCAGAAGGAGGGTTTCAGAAAAGATGAGACAAGGGCCAATTAAGTCGAGAAAGTGAAAGACTCCCTAGGCCTCGGATACCCTAATACCGTCGGGATCGGAGAAGAACAAGAGTTGACCAAGGGAGGTCGATTGGAAAGATGACAGAGAGGAGCCTGGTACAAGTAAGTGGAAGCAATGCCAAACTTGGCTGGGGCCCCATGGTCGCCAACCCACGTCTCACTAGTCGTGAGCCCCTGGGGGGACTTGAAAAAGAGGATTTGGTACTATGTGCTTGGTTTTTGTTGTCAAATTTTGTTTCTTTAATTTTAAAAATAATCTCCTCAAACGTATAGCAGAAAGGGAATCTTTCAGACCTCATGAAAGCATAGATGGCTGTTATTCCGGAGGATAAACTAACAATTATGTTAGATGTAACAGAAACAAAGATTTTAAATTAGTGAAATTATACATTTTTTTAAATGTGACACTATTTTGCCCTTTCAGCGTCCAGTCTAGTCTGCATGTCTCTGCGAACAAGTCGCCTCCATAATCCCCTACTAGAAATTAGCCTCCTCTGCTTCTACACTTCTCACTTTGAAATCGTTCAACACTGAATCCAGCCATCGCCACCTACTGTCGACCAAAATATTATGTGCACTCGAGTTTAAAGGTTGTTTGTGAAGTAACCAATAGACCTACATAAAATCCAATAACATCATCATTTTTGTCGTTCTATTTTACGTTAGGGCATGTAGGTTTAGAATTTTAAATTCATATATTAATATTTTTTATCGCAGTTGGAACACAAAAAGTGCCCGTTGTTAAGCGTGTTTCAATCATGCGTCACATTTAAGAATTATTATCTCAAAAACCCGTCATCAGATCAAATCGAACTTTTAACACAATATACATTGGAATGTAGTATAAATGGTTTATTAATTTCAATTATTTTTTTGTGTCCAGGAAACAAAGTTGTTATCATTTTTGAAAGGTATTTTTTTTATCTCGGCTCGTGATGGTTGGAAAATGTAGTTCTTGGTCGCGTTGTAATCCTTATACATCAAAACGTTTTTTCTGTTTGACTGTGAAGTACGTAAATTAATCCACCTATTTTATATCGGTTTGTATTTGTACGGGGAAATAAGCCATGGTTCACCAGCTAGCCGCTCCGGGAGAAGCCGTAAAGCGTTGCCGAAATGGAACCCATCACGCGTCATGGCGCGTCTCGCTCGGAAGTGAGAACCGTATAAATATTTCCGATGGTCGCCATGTTGGATTTTTATTTATGTACTGTTAAATGAAGATTATTGTGTACGTGTGGTATTCAAACGTCAATCGCATGATTAAAAAAGAGATTTTAAAATTTCGCACAGCTGCCATCTTGTGGTTATGAAAACAATTGAAATAAAATAGATGTCAGTGGATTAACGATTGTATAAGCATTTACTGTAGAAAGTTCCACTGCACTCGGATGGTTAAATCGCCAGAAACGTCCACTTAAATATTTATATTTCGCGTCGCCGCCATGTTGGATTTGTGCTCACCAGATTACTGAAAGTCCTATAGATGAACTTATGTTTATAGCCTCTATGAACATTAAAAAAAACAGTTTGATTGCTGTAAATGATTCGTAGATACTGAGAACCATCGAAATAATTCGGATGGTCGCCATTTGGATTGTTGTATGTATGGGCCATATAGTTATGTACCATAAAGAAAAAATATTGCGTAGCCTCATTATTCAAACTTTTATTTCGATGGCATGATTACGACACAAGAAACAAAAAAAATAATTTTAAAATTTCGCACAGCCGCCATCTTGAGGTTATGTAAACAATTGAACTATACTAGTTGCCAGTGCATTACAATGAGGATAAACTTTTGCTGTACCAAATTTAATTGCATTTAGATGATTACATCGCGAGAAAAGTCGATTTAAACTTTCAAATTCGCTTGGCCGCCATGTTCGTTTTGTTGTTAACAGGTTTTTGAAAGTCTCACATATGAACGTCAACTAGTGCAATTTATCTCCGCACAAAATTTCAGGATGATATCAGTAATAGTTTCGGAGATATAGAATGCCGGTGAAATACTTCGCATACATCTTGAGGTTATGTAAACAATTGAACGAAATTTGATGTCGGTGCATTACGATGTGTATAGACATATACTGTACCAAGTTTCATTGCCTTTGGTTGGTTAGATCGCGAGAAACGTCTATTTTAAAGTCGTAACTTCGCTTGGCCGCCATGTTGGTTTTGTAGTTACCAGGTTTTCAGAAATCAAATAGACCGATCTATAGTAGTTCCCTTGATCATCGTAAAAAAATTCAGGGTGATATCGGTAATAGTTTCGGAGATATTTAATGCTGGTGAAATAATTCGCACAGCCGCCATGTTGGATTGGTGAGACGTAATACAATTTGAAGGGCACGGTCGCGGTCGGCTGAAATGGTGCTATGACCTTACAAAGTTTCATTGAAATAGCTCCAGCCGTTTAGATTTTATTAGGGGGGACACACGCACGAATCACGCACACACGCACACACAGACAGACACACGGACAAAAGGTGATTTCATAAGCCTATTTTTTCATAAAATAAAAATAGGCTAATATTTTCAAACCTATATGAGCTGACGTAATAATAATACAGTAGAACGTCGTTTATCCGGAATAATTGGGACCGAAAGTGTTTCAGATAACGATGTTTCCGGATAATCGAACATGCTTTCATTTCTTAGGGAAAACCACCAAGCTTCTCATTCAGTTACAACGTTTTCTCACATAACAAAGGTCCAGAAATGGGATATCCCTACTTCTTGTCTGAATAAACCATAAGTTCGCCACTTCTTCCAATTTTTCATCCGTAGCTGATCTCATGGTTTTTCTCTTTTTAGACCCTTCTTCACTATCTAACTTCGATGCATAATTCCAAATTTTACTTTTTCATTTCTTCAAATCATCAATTGTGGATTTTCCAACACTGTAAGTTTTCATTAAACACTGCACCCTCTCACCTTTATACAGTTCATTAATGAACTCCTTTCAATCGATAAAACATTGCGATTTCGTTTTTCCTTTTTGCCTCTCGTAGAAGCAATTAGGTAGATTTCTTTAGAAAGCTAACTATTGCAATGGGTCCCATGTTTCGACTTCCGGAAAATTTCGACATATCTTCGCGTTTCACATCCCCCAGACCCCAAAACCACCGTCAGTTCAAAAGTTTATATATAATTTATGTATATATATATATCAGTTTCTTGTGGACACGATAACAGCCGTAATTTTGCACCAATCACTTTGAATTTTTTACATAATATGTATCCCTATAAAATCTCGGTCGAGTTCGTTAATGGGCGAAATAGGTTAAAGGGGGTAAAAATGGGGGGCTTTTTTCGAAAAATTGAAATATCGCTATAACTCTCTTAATACATGAAATATCGAATCCCTTCAAAGTTCATAATATGTGTCGGATAAGTGCCAAAAATTTATGTCAAATAAGTTTTTTGATAGCACCAACCATTGACCAAAGGGGTGGGAAAAAGTAGGTTTTTCGGGAAACATTAATCATATCTCTGTTAATAGGCACAATATCAAAACCGCACAAAATGGACAATATTACGCCAATAATTACCTAAAACTTTTGTCTGAAAGAATTTTTGATATGACCCACCATTACGCCACGGGGTGAACAAAATGATTTAAATTATAAGAAAATGCCAAGTGCCAAGAGAGGTTGCCATGACAACTTTACTTTTAATTGATAAGGGATGACCATCAGCAGTTGCTATGACAACGCCACTGCACGAGATCACATTCAGTTTTCATATGTCAGTGGGAAGCGACTTCGGTATCGGAACTGGTAGCATGCTGAACTTCTATGTCCAAGGTCGCGGGTTCAAACCCGGCTGAAGTCGTCGGGTTTACTAAGAGCGCTAAAAAACCTGAGTTTGCTTTCCTTCGGAGAGGAAGTTCCAACGTTCGTTGCGAGTTGCTGATTGAGGTGGCATCTAGTAGCCAAGTTCACAGCTAGGTGTCGTTGACGGCAGTATTTTAGGTTCATTTCATTAGAAAGCTAACTATTGCAATGGGTACCATGTTTCGATTTCCGGAAAATTTCGACATATCTTCGCGTTTCACATCCCCCAGACCCCAAAACCACCGTCAGTTCAAAAGTTTATATATAATTTATGTAATATATGTATATATATGTATATCAGTTTCTTGTGGACACGATAACTGCCGTAATTTTGTACCAATCACTTTGAATTTTTTACCGAATATGTATACCCATAAAATCTCGGACGAGTTCGTTACTGGGCTAAATCGGTCGAAGGGGATGAAAACGGGGGACTTTTTTTTTTCGAAAAAATGAAATATTGCTATAACTCTCTTAATATGTGAAATATCGAATCCGTTCAAAGTTCATACTATGTGTCGGATAAAGCTAAGAAATTTATGTTTGAAACGTTTTTTTGATAGCACCAACCATTGACCAAAGGGGTGGGAAAAAGTGTTTTTTTCGGGAAACATTAATCATATCTCTGTTAATAGGCACAATATCAAAACCGTACAAAATGGACAATATTCCCCTAATAATTACCTAAAACGTTTGTCTGAAAGAATTTTTGATATGAGCCACCATTGCGCCAAGGGATGAGAAAAATGATTTCGGAATTATAAGAAAATGCCAAGAGCCATCAGAGGTTGACATGGCAACACTACTAAATTGATGAGGGATGAGCCATCAGACGTTGCCATGACAACGCACTTGCGCGAGATCAGATTCAGATTTCCATCTGACTAAGTGTGAAGCGGCTTCGGTGACGTAACTGGTAGCATGCTGAACTTCTATGCCCAAGGTCGCGGGTTCAAAGCCGGCCAAAGTCGGCTGATTTTCTAAGAGCGCTAAAAATCCCTCAGTAAGCTTTCCTTTGGAGGGGAAGTTCCAACGTTCGTTACGAGTTGCTGATTGAGGTGGCATCTAGTAGCCAAGTTCACAGCTGGGTGGCGTTGACGTTAGTATCTGATAGCAACATTAGGAACTACTGCTTGAAATTTAGCGTCTGCATTCCTTACCTGAATTACAGACTAATACCACCATCACAATTCACACCGTTTATCAGACAGATTCTACACTCACCCAAAGTACACGGGGTTATATGACCGCGTTGTCGCAGCCCCTAAACTGAGGAACCAACCAACATCTCTGCGGGAGATATAATTTTGCGAGAAGAAGTAACAGACCGTTACATAGTTACACATCAGTGTCGAAACCTTGCATAAGGACAGTGTGACCACAAGTATAACAAGTAGTTCCGTGAAGAACTGTACAGCCTATTTTCATATATCCTGCTCATGTTAATTGCCTCTATCAACATACAAAATTTCAGTTTAATTGCTGTATCAGATTCGTAGATATTGAGAACCGTCTAAATATTTCAGATGGTCGCCAGGTTGGATTTTTATTTTTGTAGTATTATATTAAGATTATTGTGTAAGTGTGGTATTCAAACTTCAATCGCATGATTAGAACACAAGAAGTAAAAACGAGATTTTAAAATTACGCACAGCAGCCATCTTGTGATTATGCAAACAATTGAAATAAATTAGATGCCAGTGGATCAACATTTGTGTAAGCATTTAAAACGTGCAACGTTTCACGGCACTCGGATAGTTAATTCGCGAGAAACGTCCATTTAAATATTTATACTTCGCGTCGCCGCCATGTTGGATTCGTGCTCACCAGGTTACTGAAAGTCCTATAGGTGAACATATGTTCATAGTCTCTATGAACATAAAAATTTCAGTTTGGTTGCTGTAAAAGATTCATATATATTGAGAACCGTCTAAATATTACGGGAGCTTGCCATTTAGGATTGTTATATGTATAGGCCATAGAGTTATGTACCATTCAAGGTCACTTATTGCCTAGGTTCATTATTCAAACTTTCACTTCGATCGCATGATTACGACACAAGAAATAAAAACTTAATTTTAAAATTTCGCACAGCCGCCATTTTGAGGTTATGTAAACAATTGAATTAAATTAGATGGCAGTACATTACAATCTGCAAAATCATTTACTGTACCACATTTCACTGCGCTCAGAGAGTTAACTCACGAGAAAAGTCTATTAAAATATTTCAAATTCGCTTGGTCGCCATGTTCGTTTTGTACTTTACAGGTTTATGAATTATACATAGGTAAACTTGTATCAGTACCCTTTATCACCGTACAAAATTGCAGGGTGATATCTGTAATAGTTTCGGGGATATAGAATGTCAGTGAAATATTTCGCACAGCCGCCATTTTGAGGTTATGTAAACAATTGAACTAAATTCGACTCCAGTGCATTGCAATGTGTATAAATATTTGCTGTACCAAGTTTCATTACGTTTGGATAGTTAAATCGCGAGAAAAGTCTATTTAAAAGTCTCCACTTCGCTTGGCCGCCATGTTGGTTATGTAGTAACCAGGTTTTTGAAAGTTTCATAGGTGAACTTCTAGTAGTACCCTTTATCACCGTACACAATTTCAGGGCGATATCCGTTATAGTTTCGGAGATACTGAATGCTAGTGAAATATTTCGCACAGCCGCCATGTTGGATTGGTGAGACGTAACAAAATTCGATGGGCACGGTCGACGTCGCCGGGAATAGTGCTATGAACTTACCGAGTTTCACTGAAATCGCTCCAGCCGTTTAGATTTTGTTAGGGGGGGGACACACACACACCTCACACACACACACACGGGCAAAAGGTGATCTCATAAGCCTATTTTTTCAAAATTGAAAATAGGCTAAAAATGGACTCCAAATGACAAGAAGGTTACCGTCCCCGTAAGACAATAAAATGTTTAAAATATGTTTAAAATGAAGAAAAACAAAGTTAATTAATCTCCAATTATAAAATACTTTCACGCGATAAATGAGGTCTGATCCTTCTACGAAAACCTGCATATTCTGCCTATTTTCGCCTATCTCCAAGTTTGTCCGGTGAAATCTACCTCCGCCTTCCGGCGTGCCGAGAGGACTTTTTTCACAATGTAATAGAGCATAGTTTTACGCATACTCACACATACTGTAAAACGTCGAAACAATGTAGAGTAAGCAAACTGTAGGGGACAACAGAGACTACATTTGAAAACCAGAACCGACTCACTAGACTACTGTAGGCAGCGCGCACTTTCGCATATAACAACAGTACGCGCATGCTGTTCCATCTTTTATTTTTGTTCGTCCGGATAATTGACGTTCCGGTTCTTCAACGTCCGGATAAATGACGATCTACTCTAATAATATCGTATGGCCTCGGCTGCCGGGTGCAAGCTTTGTAATTTGAAACCCAGAGGGTAGCTTGCATGTCGAATTTCGTTGTTCCTTGAATCACTAAGAAAGTCAAGGAGGTTAGATATCTAAGCTCCTTGAACACTATAGCGCTTTCTAGTAGAGAAATGAGGAACTTTGTGTTAGCGGAAACTCCCGAGATTAATTTTGCCATTATGAACTCGGCCTACTGAATTCAAATGGGTTCTTTGACATTCCAATGGCGTATGACATGCGTGTCGTATTTTTGCCGCCTTTCAAAAATCACATACTACGGCCAGGAGCGAACCTGCAATCTTGGGGGTTAGTAGACCGACACGCTATCCACTCACCCACCGTGGCAAGTTAGCTGACGTAAAATAGAACGACAAAAAACGATGATGTTATTGAATTTTATGTAGGTCTATTGGTTACTTCACAAACAACTTTCAAACTCGAGTGCACATAATATTTTGGTCGACAGTAGGTCTACCCTTGTTCTCTTAGGCTACGTCCGCACCAGAGGTGGCTTGCATGGGTAGGTGCCTGGGTAGGTGCCTAGATAGGCGCTTAGGTAGGATACTTAATGGTCACACTGGCGGGACCTATGTTAGTTGCTCTTATTATTATAAGACAAGGAGACGACTCAAAAATGTCTCTGTCAAAGTTAGGAAAAAATTACTTCTTATTGAGAAGTACGAAGTACGAACTATTGCACGTGCGTTCTTCTTGTTGGGTACACGAAATAAGTGAGTGTAGGTCTGTGAAAGGAGCGTTTAGTGTTCTCTACAAACAGTTACGGAATCATCTGGCCAAATTTTATGAATATTTACGAATGACTACAGAAACGTTCGATATTCTGCTGACTAAAATTCAAGAAACACTGCAGAAGCAGGACACCAACTACAGAAAATGCATAGCCTACCGCCCGAGGAAAGACTCGTCGTCACTTTGAGGTAAGTAATATACCAAGGTATTCTGTTGTTTTTATTGCAAACTTCACATTACATACTCTAATTATAATTTAAAGAAAAGAGGCACACAAGTCTATGATCAAGTTACTTACAGGAAGGTTTGTGTGTAAGTTGCTATAGCACTTGATAACTCGTTTTCATCATTTTCCTGATCATTCACATTCGCATTCACATACGGAGGTTCAAGCCTTGTAAATGTTGGAAAACCCTGTGAGTTGTGGTTCAGAATCCTATGCTCGGCTGAGTTGTGTGGAGATACCATTGGTCGAATAGGCTGAGAACGATTACTTTCCTGGGATTCAAGTTGTTCCAGAACTATCTCTTGAATCTTGTGTCGAAGTCTGAGTTTAGGAAGTGGGGGAATTGTAGCCATATACGGCAATAGACTTTCAAAGAAGAGCCGGTCATCATTATCGTCCTTCGCACTTTCTCTTTCAAGTAGCTCCATTTTTTTCCTTTCAATTTCTAACATCTGCTCACTCCTCTCGGCGTTATTATATTTCGCGGTTCGATGTTTCTTCCTCGCTGGTACATTGACACCTGAATTCGAGCCCGAGGTTAGTGGTGGGGATTGAAATTGTTGTAATACGCTCGGCTCACTTGAAATCGAAACGTTCTCGTCGGCGTTGTCGTCGTCGTCAAGTGTCAAACTCGAGCCAGTGTCGGAGGTAGGGATGGTGTTCTTCAGAAATAGCAACGGGCCATATAGGTGCCTTGTGCTCTGAACATAACTTGATGCCCCTTCACCTGTCTTAGGTTTCGGTATTTTTCGGTGCTCTTTAAAAAAATAAGCTCGCACATTCTTCCACCTCCCTTTCAGATACTTGACTGAAATAAAATAAAACAAAATAACAATAAATAGCAGATACATTGTGAGGACCATAGAAATTTTCAAAAATAGTCTAGGAACTTACTCAAATGTACTTCTTACTAAGTCAGTAAAAATTTTGAAATCCAGATTTAAAAAATTATAATATTATTTATATTTTTAATTCCTTACAATATACTGTATGAATGGTTTTTTTTCAGGTTTCTGGCCACTGGGGAATCATTTCGATCTCTTGCTCTACATTTTCGTCTGGGCCGGACGACAGTTTCTGAGATTGTCGGACAAACTTGCCACGTAATTTGGAGCTCGTTAAAAGATGAATATCTACCATTTCCAACGCCTGATACATGGTACCGCACTGCTGACTCGTTCTTCACAAAGTGGAACTTCCCGAACTGCATTGGAGCGATAGACGGAAAACACTTTAGAATATTTTGTCCGTTTAAAAGTGGGAGCACATATTACAATTACAAGCAATACTTTTCAGTTCTCCTACAAGTAGTAGTTGATGCGGACTGCAGAATCATTGCATTGGATTACACTGAAGGGCGCCAGAGTGATTCCGGACACTTTAGAAGCAGTTCCTTATTTCAAATGTTAGAGAACGGTGAACTCCCATGTCCCTCCAGAGAGAGAAATTCCTAACACGAATATTAAAATACCATTTGTACTCGTCGGTGATGCTGGTTATCCACTCCTACATTATTTGATGCGACCGTTTGGTCAGAAAGATATTCATGAAAGAAAAAGTATTTACAACTATCGCCTCTCCAGAGCTCGCAAAAGTGTTGAATGTTGCTTCGGTATAATGGCATCGAAATGGATAATTTTGCATAAATCTATCGAAACGAAGAAGAATACTGCTATAGAAATTGTAAAATCAATCTGCATTCTCCACAACTTCGTGATGACACATGCAGGACCGCAGTTCCCTCAAGAACGACAGAACAATTTTCAGCGCGGAATGGTTTCACTTGAGCCTCATCCCCGCAGAGAAAGAGGAAAAGCACAGTACAGATTTACAGACAATGCAATACAAATTAGAAACATTTTGACGGATTATTTCAACGGAAATGGAGCTGTACCGTGGCAGAGAGATTATGCTTTACCTGAAAATATTATCCAACGCTACAATGGCCGCACTTGATTTCAAACTAATGAGTGTTTAATAACACAACTTGTGATTGCTTTAGGTATCACAAATGAAGAAATAAAATAAATATATAAATAAATACATACACTATTGATTTGCACTTACCATCTTTGCCAACTTCCTGCGCCACCTCTTCCCAAAGCTTTTTTGAGGACAATCTCATTTTTGTGTAGTTCGTGTGATGAGTTCCACAAGGCTTCTCTTTTAAATACTGCTGACACAAGTAACTCATCCATTTTCTAGTCAAAATGCACAAAAGTACGTTAAAAGAAGCTTAAGTACAAAAACAAGATCACGTTTCCACCTGGATAGGAGCGCGGGATAACAGCCCAGTCCGTTCGCTAGGATACACGCCTAGCGACTACCCAGGGAGCCAAGCTAAGCCAAGCGCTCAGTGCGGCCACTTCCATTCGTTCTCGACAGTTCGTTTGCTTGGATGAATCATCCTAGCGGCTATCCACTATCTAGGCGCTAAGCAAGCCACCTCTGGTGCGGACGCAGCCTTACCTCTACAGCCTAACTTATTAAACTCTTACAAGGGAAGTATCAGGTAAGACAGGTCGAAACCTATCTTGAAACTTTGTGGACGCAATCGCTGTACATTAAGAGGACTACGTGTGGAAAATCACTCGGAGTAGTAGCGAGGCGGGGCATACAGGCCGGACGTTTGTTTTAGACGATTGCCCTTGTCCTTGAAGCCTGCGGGTGAGCACACGCACACTCACTCTCTCACCCTATCGCTTCACACTTGTCACCACCGATCAGATGTAATTGAATTCCAGACTTGAGCAGACAGTACAGGCCACGTCGAAGTATTTTGTGACGTGGAAGTACACGTTACGTAGTTACGAACAGAACGTCATTATATTTGCCAATGACTGTACTTCAGCAGTAGTGTAAAACAGCTTTGTGAATCATCGGACCGCTTGGGGCAGCTGATAACAACACAGGTACTGTAGTAACTCGCCTCCAGGCTTCCATTAAGATTTTTCACTCGTCTAAAACAAACGTCTGGCCTCTACATGCTGACTGGAACATTCGGCTGATTCCCACCGGCTTTGAGTGCATGGGCCGACAGGGTTGTCTCTTGCAACATGTATGGTACTCACTACTTCCATTCATTTATATGAGAGATTCACCACATGATTTTGGAGCCGTGTAGTTCAATCTGGAGGCTGATTTTCCGCACGTTGTCCTTTTATAGTACAACGATTGCGTCAACAAAGTTTCAAGATAGGTTTCGGCTTGTCTCACCTGTATACTTCCCTTGTAAGGTTATCTCCTCTTCCCTATTCTCTTCGCATGGCCCCACCATATGAGTCAGTTTATACGAACAGCCTCATCTAGTGTGTCATTTCTAACTTAGCCTTATCTCTTCATTACGTGTACTTTCCTGCCATTACTCCCATCCATCCAGCAATTATTCGTTTAACCCTGATATTTGTTACCTGTAGCTTATGAATGAGTTATCATGAATATACCCATCTCTTACTTCCATACAGCGATAGTGGATCAGCCAAAAGCGTAATGGCATTCGACTCTCCATAGAAGACAATGAGACCTTTTACGGAACTACGGGTAGTCTATAGAGACAATGCAAACACGCCGTGAATGTGCTAACGCTATGTTTCTGTACAAGACCAAAATAGTCAATTCTTCATCCTTTTTGGAGTTAATTCAACTTCATGTTCCAGGTCGCAGTGCCAGGCAGAACTTCACCTTCTTACTGTGTGTACAGAAGTGTAGAACTGTAGCACATGCCAATTCTTGGTTATTGATGACACTGCGCTCTTTACATCAGCTTGAACATTCTGTGGTTCCAAGCCTACGACAGTTGGCAGACCCTTGATGGATTTGAGATCTTTGAGTGTTTTAGTACATATCTTCACTGTAAATATTGCTATTTGATTTTAAGGACTTTCTAAACACTAGCGCCCACATTTCACAAAATATTTGCAAGTACTTTAAGGATTTTAAAAAATGTTGTACATATTTATTGGGCATCTTGTTCAGGATAAATAAACAAGATGTTGAGGATAAACATGTAGCCTACTTTCTCCCAGATGTAAGGATATAATATAGTTACAAGTCTTTGTCACTATCAAGCAATAGATATTAATTATTACCAGATGGCACATATGAACGTAAAGAGTTCCATATGCGGGTGAGTCCATGTGCTGTAGCGTTGTTAAGAGGGGAGAAACATTCACTTCTCTAGTTCCTGCGGAAATGTTCACATCGCCTGTAATTGTATTCCACGTTAGGGTTTCCCAGGAGCACAACAGCAGTGACCCCCTCCACTACCTTCCTTCTCCTCCTTTTCCCTCTCCGCCCAGGAGTTCGTGCAGTTTTGCGCCATCAGGAGTGTATAAACAATTGAATACTCTTGTGTTAAACTTTAAATGTCGTATCCTACATAAGGCGCCTCGTTTACTAATATTTTCGTTGTAATTTCATTGTGAGGAATTAATTCTAACATAAGAAAGATACGTCCATCAACCATCTTAAATATATGGAATCGTTGATCTTGTGCATTCTGCAACGAAATCTTCTTATGTGAGATTAGCCTACATAATTTTTGCGTCTCGTTTAATTCAGTGTGTTATTGTTATGGCTTATTTCAGTAAGGTCCATTATAAATTGTACCTCTTTCTTACTACGTTTTAATTTAATTGCGGAATAACATACTTAATGATACAGTACACGTTCTTTCCTCAACAACTTCATAGTACGCCCAGCCGTCATCTTGAAAATTAGGATTCGCTGTTATTTAGCTTCGGGCATGCGTAGCCACCCATAAGGTTCTATCTTTTTCCACTAATTTTCGTTATTGTAGCTTTAACCCCTAGAATAACACTTATCTAATCACATATACTGACCTAGATGGTTATACAGGAATTAATTATTCAATATTTATATATTTCTTGAAAGGAATATTTTTCCGGACACTAGTTATCAGACAAATTCTAACCGAGAATGTGTAGATTGGAATGAAATGACAACGCTGTCGTCCAAGCCCCGAATTGAAACAACTTTGAACCGATAAGGTATGAAAATTCTGTATTTGCCACGGTCATTGGTGCGAAGAAACGTACATTGACGTAAACTGGGTTTCAAGCGCATGAATAATCAAATCAGAAGTCGACGAACACTGATTCGTTAATTAGGGATGTACGAAAGATGACAGGGGCACGATGTGCTGAGAGAGGAGGGGCATTATTTTTTCCCCATTAAAAATCATAATATCCAGAATAATAAATAAACAGTATGTATTTTTCTTTCGTCGGCACAAAATCCATCATAACTTATGACATGATTTTATATGTACTAATTGTTAATATATGTAATACCATCTGAATGTTTGTTTAGGATTGCTAAGTGTTGTCTGTAACTGTGCCACACAAATGGAATATCGCGACCATTTATTGTTAGCAATACGAGGAAAGTAATTTGTCATTGCTATCAAGGGAATTGCACGTACAAATGAGTCGTATTTTTTCACTTAACAAAGCATGACACGAGACTCGGAAGTATCATTAATATAAGCACATTCATCCAATGAAATCCACGTAATTAATTTTCCGTCCAGTTGTTCTGTCGCTTATGTCTCATGAAACCTTTGTCTTCTTCCCATACAAGTGTCAGAAATGTTTGTTTTTTATAACTGGCAACCATTGTCTACGGCACTCCCTTTTCGCTTTCATTTGATGTCAGTCCATTGTCAAGAGTACAATGAATTATTTTCTGTGGAATATTCTTCTTGAAAATGTATTCCTTAACTCAGATTTCATTATTTGTAGTTTATGTGGAATCATTCTCATGAAAATTAGGCATATAAATGTACGTTCAAAATTGTCTCCCCACCTTGAATCTTTGAATAGAATATGTAGAAATTGGTTTTAATGAACATCAACCAAAATGGAGATAATGAAACTTGATGAACGCCTAAGTATAAATAACATGGAACTAATGGAAATAAACACAAATAGAGTGGAGACATATAATTTAAAAATATATTTCTTTGTATTATCCCTTGGTGGCGAAATAGAGATGGAGATAACGTCAGGGTGTGACAACACACTCGTAATTTAAACATAATTCAATTCAAACGTTTAATTTGTCCATTGTTGCTTGTGCACGCACAGTCAGTTAATGAGTTCTGTAATACCACCTCCCTTCCCACCAGTCCTGCACTTAACAATTCTGCTAAGGTCCACATAGAAAGACGATTCCTGACATCATAAAATAGTGTTAGCAGCTGGCCCCGTGGTACAGGGGTAGCGCTCTTTTCTCCTGCTTAGGAGATGTCGGGTACGATTCGTACCTCAGTCAGATTTTCTTTTACTGAAGTGAGGAATGGAACGTGGTGCAGTCAGCCTCATGAGGACAATTGAGTAGCTGTCTGATTCAAGAGGCAGTGACTCTAATTTTCAGAGATTAATCTGTGGGGGTTTGCTTGTGAAGTATTCATTCTGTAGATACAGGTGACCTCGATCTTCCGCCCCTAAACCACAATACTCATCAGTATTCTACATCTACATTGTACATCTGTGGCGCTTTCCATCTATATTTCCTTGGACCACTAGTTTCTCAAGACTAGTTCCTTCGCTTCGAATTTGGTAGCAATTGGTAACAAAAGTGGGAACTACTTGAAATTGATCGTCTGTAGTCCTTACCTGAATTACAGATAACACATACTAATACAGCCATCACAATTAGCACCGGTTATCAGACAGATTCTACACACACCCAAAGTACTGGGGGCTACTCATGACCGCGTAATCGCAGCCCCTAAACTGAGGAAGCAAAGATCCAACCTCCCATTCAACCATGTCCGGAAGTTGAGAGGCATCCTTGGCCAATATGGTTGTAAGTTATCATCAACATATCTTATATTAGTTAATATTTTGTCTCGTTTTAGCACACCTGCTCCTGAGTTCTCTTAAGTTTTTCTATAAATGAATTCACTGTAGGCATTGAATAATCTAGGATACACAATTTAGCCTTGCTCTGCTCCCTTTTCAATGGTGAAGAGTTTGGACTTATTATCCTCTATCTGCATGATTTCACTTTGAGAGCCTTAAAATGTTTGCATGAGGTAAATCAAATGTTTGGGGACTCCCATCTCCATCAATGCTCTCCAAAGATTTCTCCAGCAAACGCGATGGAATGTCACACAGCAAATTCTAGAGATTCCTCTATTACCTGCCTTCAAATTAATAACTGTTCCCTTGTCCCTCAACCTTTTACAAATCCTGCGTTCGCAGCCTTCTATCTATTGCTCTAGATACCTTCGCAGTCTCTCTTTTAGTATTCTTGGAAAACCTTGAATGGCATGGGATGTGAGAGAGATTGCACGACAGTTATATAACATCTGTGCGTGGAGCCCATTTTGTGCAGCAGGAAAAAAAAATACCCTGTCCTCCGGCCATTCGCTTGCGCACCAAATTTTGTTGCAAATGTCAACACTACGGGAATTAAATTCTGACAAACTCGTTTCACCACTGAATTGGAAAGGGACGTGAGACAAATGGCATTATTATTTTCACAATACAAGATAGTACATGAGTAGAATATCTTAAGAGCGCTCAAAGTATTTGGGATTCGACACTTGCACACTGGTCATGGCAAGAGCTACCTATCTGATATCTACCTATCTACCTATCTACCTATCTGATAATTTAGGGATAGAAGCAGCTAAAATAATTGCTTTGTAATTGTAATTCAGCAGTTCATATAACGTCACCCTAGGCGGCTTCGATGGCGTAGATAGTAGCATGCTGAGCTTCTATGCTCAAGATCGTGGGTTCAAACCCGGCCAAAGTCATTGGACTTTTTAAGAGAGTTAAAATTCCTCAGTATGCCTTCCTTCGGGGCAGTAAAGCCGGCGGTCCCATTTCATAGATGTATGGCATGTAATAGAAACGTCCGCTAACCACAATTATGTGAAGCTAAATTTGTAGGTTAGATTTGATTATCACTCTATTAGTTCCAACGATCGCCACCAGATGCAAGTCGTGGTGTCATCTAGTAGCCAAAATCGTGACTAGGTGTCGTTGACGGTAGCAAATGTAGGAACTACTTGAAATTGATCGTCTTCAGTCCTTGCCTGAGTTACAGATAACACACACTAATACAGCCATCACAATTAACACCGGATATCAGACAGATTCTTCACACACCCAAAGTACACGGAGCTACATGACTGCGATATCGCAGCCCCTAAACTAAGGAACCAACCAAACCAACGTCACCCTACATGTTTCAACATAACCATTCACCTCGCAGAACAGGGACAAAACAGTCTACTCTACCGACCAATGGATGAACTAGGAAACAACTTCCTAACAACACCCAATTCAAATAGCTCTCAGTCCACCTCCTGGTGTAGCGTCTAGCATTCCTGGCTATCGCCCCAGAGGTCCGGAGTAGTGTGTTTTGGCCGGTTCTAAATCCTCCTCCTCCTCACCCTCCTCACAAGATGGCGGCAGCCCGATAACTCCCGAACGCATGGTCGGATTTAGACGAATGAGGTGTCATTGAACTCGGGCTGATACCCCCTTTCCTATGAACAACATATTTCCACCCCAAAATAAAACCTACCCCTACTAGGGGGTGAAATTGTAATTTTTTAGAGAATCTCTCTTTCCAATTGCAACATGTGAGAGTTGGAATGCCGATATGGAATGAAACGTTGTTCTACATAAAGTGCATATGTTCGGTGGAAAGCCACTATGAATTTGCATGCCCACTCATGGCTTTTGAAGAGGGTGGGGGAGCGGTTCCCTGTGGACGGGTCCTTGTTGACAGGTCCCTGTGGACGGGTCATTGTTGCCGGGTCATTGTGGACGAGTCCTTGTGGACAAGTCCTTGTGGACAGGTCCTTGTGGACAAGTCCTTGTGGACAGGTCCTTGTGGACGAGTCCTTGTGGATGAGTCCTTGTTGATGAGTCCCTTTGGACTGATCCCTTTTGGACCGGTTCCTACGGACTGGCTCATGAATTTATTTAAATTATGTCAAAGGGCCTAACTACATTTCGTTGTTCTCCAGTCTCTACTACTATAATAGGATAGCGATATGAAAGGAAAGTGGCGAAATACATGCGAACATACAAGGGATCTAACTCGGTGGATGGATGTGTTCTAACGAATCATTTGTAGTTGAAAGAGAATAATACATGTTCTTAAGATGTTAAAACTATGGAGATGGTATGTGCAGTAAGACGTCTTGTTATATTTCCTGTGTGTCATATTACAGACATGGCAGAGAGCGCACAGATCTGTTGCTATTACTAACGCTGCAGTAATTTGAAACCGCAAGTGTCCATTAAGACAATGGGTGATGATCATGTAAAGTTAACAGTGATTGGATATTACACAGGTGTTCCTTCCGGTGTCATGTTGCTGACATTGCAGAGAGCGCACACTGTTGTTGCTATGACTGACGCTGCAGTAATTTAAAACCTCAGGTGTTGATCAAGACAATGGGCGATGATTATGCAAAGTCAGCAGTCATTGGATACCACACAGGTGTTCCTAGTGTGCTTTGGACTCTCAGCTGTATTGGGAGAGGAATTGCAATGATCTGCAAAAAACTGCTGACACGAGCGATGAGAGTTTATATAAGAGGGGTGTCATATATCTCCCTACTGTCAGTCTTTATTACTCGCTTTGAGTGAACAGTGCTCTATTACTGCTCAAGAGTTGTAAAAAAAACAAAAAAAAAAACAAAAAAAGCCGTTTTGGTAGAAAATCATTAAATTATTTTGCAAGGTAAGTACTTATTATTAATGGATTGTAGTCTTTTATTACTAATTGATGTTGAAGTTATTGATTGGAATGTATTTATTTATTGATTGATTGATTGATTGTTTGATTTGTTTACAGATAATTGGGTACCTGTAGGTTACCAGATTCCTACAATCTGTTCATTCAGTGGCAGCAGTTGATAAATTATAAAAAGGTAAGTGCCCCTCTAATAACTTTTAAACAGTTAGAGTGATATTTTCCAATGTTCACCACTACATGTCAGTGAAAATGGTATATTTGGCAGTCAAAAGTTGGATCTACTTGACCATGGTGTGTAAAGCTAATTTTGTAGGTTAGATTTTGATTACCGCTCTATTAAGTCTGAATGTTCATTGCTAGGTGTCAGTGACAGAGGGAATATTTAAAGACTTAACCTCAGTTCACCTAACATAACCTAACTTTACCTAACTTAACCTTGACACGTGACATGTTTTACAAGTTTAAACTTGTTTTAAGACTGGCTATGACGTCACACTTAGCTCACTTAACTGGCGATCGCTTGTCTCTATCACGTGACATGTTCTACAAGTTTAGACTTGTTTTAAGACTGGCTATGACGTCACACTTAGCTCACTTCACTGGTGATCGCTGGTTTCTATCACCTGACATGTTCTACAAGTTTAGACTTGTTTTAAGACTGGCTATGACGTTACTCTTAGCTCACTTAACTGGTGAACGCCGGTTTCTATCACGTGACATGTTCTACAAGTTTAGACTTGTTTTAAGACTGGCTATGACGTCACACTTAGCTCTCTTAACTGGTGACTGCTGGTTTCTACCACTCTATCAAGTTCCAATGTTCACCGCTAGGTGTCAGTGACAGCGGTATATAGTAACCCCCAGTTAGAACTACATGAAGTTAGACATGCTAGGAGTTCACCAATGATTGATTTAAATACCCTGCTATAACCATTGACTGGAATATAATTAAACTATCTATATTGTACTTTTGTTTTATCATTTATTAACATTTATGATTTCTTTCTTTTATAGGTAATTTCGAAAGTGATCATCATGTTCAAGTGTGGTGACTGTAAGAAACAGTTCTCAAGACCTGACAAACTTCAACGACACGCAAATGCTAAACATGGCATTAAAATGTTTGTGTGCAGTAATTGTGCTACCACATTTAATAGACAAGATAATCTTGCACGTCATGTAAATTTAATGCATGTCAGTTCAGCACCATTTTCATGTTCAGTTTGTGAACTTGGTTTTTCTGCTGTAAAGCAATATCAATCCCACATGGTTGAAGTGCATGGGGAACAACAGGAATTAAAAACTGTAAAACCATCAACTAGCGCGGAACCTTTAAATAAATGTAATGCTCAAAAGCGTAAACGTTCTCAAGATTGTGAAAATAGTTGTGCAACAAAAAGAAATAAGAATGGTGAACCTTCGATAATCCATTGTGATGTATGTAATATTGATATACCATCTTCAATCATTCATGGACATTTACGTAGTATTAATCATAACAAGAAGTTCCGTGAAGAACTATACAGCCTACTTTTCATGCCAATGATTATTCTACAGAATATGAACCTATCTAGAATAATGACGAAATTAAGTTGCTAATATCGAAATTTCCAATTAGTTCGAAATACTGTATACCTGGCATAATGTATCCTAATAGAGCACTACAGTTGGCAGCCCTGATGACTGAATATATTCTTAGTTCCGTCTCTTAAGGTACAAAATACAAAATTTGGTTGAAGTCCAATGAATAGCATGGACGTTACATGCAGTTAAACATTGGATCTAACAGCGCGCGTAAAATCATGTTGGCAACAATGTCATGCATGTATTGGTCAGAAATAATCTGAAATAATATGATCTATTGTTGTGCCAATTTTGAATAAAATCCATTAGTTAGTATAGAAGTTACATGCATTTTAAAATTGGGCCTATCAGCAGGCTTAGAATCATGTTGGCAGCACTGACGTATATTAGTTACTCCAAATTCGTCTAGAATGCCAGGTACTATACGTGTGAAAAAGTTTAGAGCTATTGGCTTGCATACTTTCTGATATATTGATATTAGGGTAACAAAAATAGGGACAGCACATATTAACAGTTGGCAGCACTGGTTGCTCCTTAGAATACGCATAGTCATATCTGTTATGGTACACATAGCACATACGAAATTTGGTTGAAATCCAAATGATAGTATGGAAGTTACATGTATTTAAAGTTGGACCTGTCAGCAGGCTTAAAATCATGTTGGTAGCACTGACGTGTATAAGTTACTCCAAATTAATATAGAATGTCAGGGACTATACGTGTGCATAGTTTAAAGCTGTCGGCTTGCATACTTTATGATATATTGGTATTTGGATAAAATAAATTAGGAGCATTTATTAACAGTTGGCAGCCCTGGTAGGTCTGAAGAATACGCTCAGTTATATCTGATTATGTACACATACAACATACGAAATTTGGTTGAATTCCAATTGATAGTATAGAAGTTATATGCATTTAAAAATTGGACCTATCAGGAGGCTTATAATCATTTTGGCAACACTGCCATGTTTAGCCTCCTGGAAATTAATCTGAAATATTATGATCTGTACGTGTGCCAATTTTGAAATAGCTCCCATTCATACTTTCCAAGATATCCAACATGGAGCTCAAATTTCAATTGCGATTTTTAGCAGTTGGTAGCACTGACATCATTTTCAAATATGACCGTGAGATATTCAGGTATAGATCTTTACTCCTACCATATTTGGTTTCGATTGCTGCAGCCGTTTAGGAGTTGATAGGGGGGGACACACACACAGCCAGACAGACAGACAGACAGACAGACAGAAGGACAGACAGACAGACAGACAGACAGACAGACGGCAGACAGACAGACAGACAGACAGACAGACACACATTTGCCCGATCTCATAAGTCTACTTTTTCCTCATTTTTGCAAAATGTGAAAAGTAGGCTGAAAATAACGCTTGCCATGAAAGAAATTCTGGAAATGTTCAACAAATTGGTAGTGCGTTTAAAAGTCGAATTGCTAGTTACAGACTTTATAGTGAAGAAAAAACTCAAAGTATTGAATCATTTTTAAGAAATGTTCAACCTACTGTGTTTGGCTTGGTAGTGTACCCGATACCTATTTTAGGCTATCGGCTACGCCAGCTGACATTAAGCTGTAGTTGAGGTTTTGGAAAGCAAGCAGACAAGATAGCGCATCGATCGCGTCAAGAAGAAAGCCAAGATGACGTAGGAGGTCGAGAATCAAGGAGGCATTGAAATCTGTAAGAAGATAGAATTATTAATAAAGATGTGAAGCTTTATTGAAATATATATGGGATTATAATAAGTTAAAACAACTTAGAAGAGTATATATGACATGCATTATATGTGGAAATAATTTTATGGAAATAAGTTATTGTATAACAGAACAGCCGAGAGGAGTCGGGTTCGAGACTATCTTCGTGACGTAGGAGCACCGTGGTGGGGAGAATTAGCCACGTGCCGCACGGAGCTCATAAGCTGGAACACAGCGCTAAGCAGTTCAGTTGAGCTCAATGAGAGGAGCAGTACAGAGCAGCTCCATAGCACAGCGAGACGGGCATTGAAGGTCACGCAACACACGTAAACCGTCACGGCAAGTGTAGGCGACATTTCTCGTATCACCGAGCAGAGGAGACCGCGTGGGTCTTTGATACAGGCGACCTAGCCGAGAAGACAATTGTAGATAGCCGGGGTATTTCAAAACCACACTGATCGCATATGAAGACTTTATTTCAAGCTTCATTTCGACGCTGTTCGAACACAGGCTTTCACATACAACCTTATAACCATGCTGTTATATAATACATTCAAACGACTTTTTACTATTTCAAGTAAACTGAATGTTTGGCATAGGCTCTGATGAACATTACAGCGTGCATATATAAGAATTTTATCTTATACAATTTTCATGGATTACATATTATAGACAGATACAGGGTGTATCGTAATCTTGTACACTATCTAGTAAAATTTTTATTTTACTCAAGTCGAACTTTGCAGTAAGTTGAGAGTGGACTTACAATTCTCAAACTGAACATTTATCGGAACAGTGGCGTATATTAGAAGAAGAGTAGGGGGTCCGCTGTTTCCATGAACTTTTCGAGAAGGAGTTGGACGATATCCGCTATGGGTAATCCGAGGTTCAACATGATCGAGTAAACGTGAATAGAGACAAGATGGCACCACAGAGCGATGGATTCGGTTCCTGACGAGAGGAGTCCAACAGCTGATTCGCTAGGGATTTCGAAGGAAATCGTCATTTCATGGATGAAATGATATTCACGCCGATCTTACGAGAAATCTTTAGGTAGGGAAAATCGACGATCTTGGAAATTATATTACAACTGATAATGAAAGGTATTGTAAGAGTTCTATCTACCTGATACGATTATTTTCATGAATACTGGGCACACATGTATATTTTTCTAATAGGAGTGATTTGATTATTAAGACATGGTTTGAATTTATATACTTCGAATTTGCTAGAATATGGAGTGACCATATGATATGGCAGGCATCATTTTTCGATATTCTCACCGTTGTTTGGCTTTATTAAGAAGATGTTTGGTCTTATAGACATTTTTCCAGCTAGGATATTTTTCATGAATAGTTTTTTTTGAGTAACGAGTATTTCGAACTCGTGATCTGCAATTGATTATCAGAAACTACTTCGTCAGTTCATTGCATACTAGCGAGTGTGTATTATTCATCAGTAGGGATTTTTCCATTGGATTGTTTGGAGATATTAAGAAGTTATTCACTTTAGTGAATGAACGTCGCTTTTATATGACAACTAGAAACTTGTTGATTCCTTTCTAGTACATTCACTCATATAGCCTACGAGGTGGGGTCCTTCGTATTTATACGATTGTATGGTGGCTACTCACCTTACCCACCGTTTAGGGAACTATCATCCAAGTCGACGGGGCGAGGTCCTTCGTATTTATACGATTGCACGGTGGTTACACATCTTACTCGCCATTGAGGAACTCATTTTATCATCCGAATGTACACGAGATGTAAGTGAATTAAACAAGGAACTACTAGTCACATATCAGTCGAAATTTTGTTAAATAAAGTAACGATAAATGTCAACAGGATTGCATTTAGTAATTCTTGTTTGCCAATCCAATATTTTGTTGCTATACTCTTTTGAGAGTAATTTCAGTTTAACAGCTATTACAGCTGATGCTTTAATGATTTTTATAATTGTGTTTGATACCTTTGAGAAGGATTTAAAGTAATTTAATCTTGTAAGATTAATCATTAATGGTCATAATTATTTTAAGGCAGATCAGTATTGCAGATTTTGATGTGAGAGATTATAGCACATTGGTGTTTTTCTACGATGTGAATTATGAAACTTGTGAAAGAGAATTTATGTTATTTGAAAGCAGATCATAAATTACGGAAGTAATGTTTTTCCAATTGTTTAAGAAGTTGTCTAGAAGTGATCAGAGTAATTACAGTCATTGGAGATTATGTGCGTTAATAATTTGAAGCCATTTATATATTTTTGTAGATCATGCAACGTGGTTAAGAGAAGTTTGTGATAGGCATTTTGTGGAATTTGCCATTTGATAGTTGCAACGTTGATAATGTATTTTGAAGCGGACATGAGGTCGTCATACCCAGTCTAGCGTATTTGTTGAAATTCATGCTGTATGTGCTGAATATTTATGGACTTTTTGTAGCAATTCTTATATTCAAATGTGATATTTGGAATATTGAAGAAATATAATGTCGTTGTGGATAGTTAGATCCAACGTGATGTCGTGGAGACAATAATATTTTTGGCATGATAATTAAATACGAGATATAACTTGGAAGTAATAAAACTGTAAGACAACGTTCTATAAACCTTATTAAACAATTTGTTAGGAAATTAAACAAATAAATGAAGTTTATAATACAAGATTTTCTGAAAATAATAATTAATGAAATAATAATCTGAGATTTAAGCATATTAACGATCTGACCTAATGAAATAAAAATCAGAATGACTAGATGAAATAATAATCTAAATAACCAAATGATTGAAGTTTAAATAAGTTGATAAATTAAATTTTGAAATAAATCGATGAATTAAATAAGTGGATGAATTAAAGATTGAATTAATTAAACTGATTGAAATGAATTATTAGACGATTGTAATGATGATGAATAACTGAATTAGAAGGTGATGATTAATTAAAGAAGCTGATGATTAATGAATTTTTATGGAATTAAATAAATTTAATTGAGAGATGATTCGAAGGAATTGCAACTTAAAATGTGAATTTAAATGATGTAATGGTGATGAATTAACGATTCTGACAGGAATATTTGGAATTTTGAAGTGAGAATTAATGTAAGAAATATTTAATTTTGATAATAATGATGAGGTTGACCAATGAGAATTTGAATTTTCTGTAATTCACAGATAAGAGATTAATGACGATGTAAATAATGTAAATTAATTAGTAAATGTTTGGGAACATTAGATTAACATGTTCTACGTTCAAATTATACCATGCAAACCATAATTTATGTGATATTTAACATGAGTGATTATTATATGTGTATGTTTAGGCAGATTAGTAACTTAATTAAATCCACATTGATGTTAAATTAAAGAGAATTAGGTCTCAGGTTTCACAAATGTCAGTGACGAAAGACATAGTGCGACAGTGATCCTGAGAACCCAAGAGAACTTTATACATTTTCTTGATAAGTGGATTGAAATAAATTTGCATTAGAAAGGAGATGGTTCGATTTTTGGACAATGACAATTTAACTTTGCATTCGACCATACTCTTAGGTAGGAATTATATTTAAAATGTCTGTCTGACTTTCAAAGTAAAATAAATTTGTTTTTATCTTAGTTGTGATCTGATGATGGTGTGATGTTCCTTTTTCTTTCCTTGTCTTGAGTAAGGCTTATCCGGAAAGGAAGTGGTTTTGCTAGGAATTCAGTTGATGGCGCCCATTTATATTTGAATTATTTTTATTAACTTAAGCCCGTAACGACCCTAGAGATACTTTGTCTCGTGAAACCCACTGCTTTTTCACGAACTCAGCTGAATTTCCGACACATTCCTTATTTGACTAGAGGTTCATTTAACTCCGCTCTGTCCTGGAACTCCAGGGATGTGATGTTATAGCAGATGGGTCATCGCATCCCCAGGACGAACGGGTACAGAGAGAGAGGGAGAATTGGCTTTATCCAACTAGTGGGGCTTTTCGATTTTGTTAATTCTATGGAATCACATCAGATTTAGATTACTGAGGGATTGATCTCAAGTTCATTTAAGTGTGTTACAAAATTTATTATACTTAGTCAGACAATGTACTTGTGTGCCCAATCCAGTATTCATGTTAATCGTATTAGTAATATCATGTTAGTTATAAGATATTTTTCCCTATACCCAAGTGAATGCAGGAATTGAGACATTGTGATGTGTTGTTGTCTAACGTCTCTATATAATTCTATATTGAAATATAATTATGTTGCCAGAGGATTTAGCGAAGGAGAGTTACAGACGGGTATGTCTGGAATTGCAGAAACCATTTCTAAGATGGAAACTGAAGTTAAAGAACAAATTAATAATTCAGAAGCTAGATTAGAAGCTAAATGTAAAGAGAATGTACAAGCATTGCAAACTAGTAGTGAAGATAATTTAAAATCGTTAGAGACTAGGTTACAGTCAAATAGCAAAGATGAGTTGATGTTGTTAGAGACTAGGCTACAGTCAAATAGTGAAGCTAACTTGAAGGACAATTTTAAGTTATTAGAAGAGAAATTACAGTCAAATAGTGAGGACAATTTCAAATCATTGGAAGAGAAATTACAGTCTCGTAGTGAAGAAACTAATACTGAATTAGAAAATAAGTTAACCAGATTAGAGAATAGTTTAACTTTAAAGAATAATGAGATGCTAAAGACTTTACAATTGGACATCATTGCAGTAAACATGAAAGGAGAGGAAAATGTTCAGATATTAAGGAAAAATATTATCGAGTTGGAAAGTAGAGGAGAAGAAAATATTTTTACTTTAAGAACAGATGTTATGACCATACAGAAAGACATTAAGTCAGATGTATCGAAGTTGAGATTCGACATCGATGGTTTAGTGGCAGATGTAGGAAAAATTCAAGATTGGTCTACCGAAGTATCTTTCGAGACTAAGATTAAGAGTCTAGAAACGAATCTAGGTAACGAAATAAAAGATTTGAAGACAGTAATTGGGACCATTAAAGATGAAGTCTTGGGAGAGGTCAATTCTAATATAAAGTCGTTAGAAAATCAATTGCAGAAGGATATTAGGAAGATAGACGACGATATAGAGCAAAAGGTTAACGAAAACTTAACTTTATTTAAAAATAGAGTCGGAGCAATTGTTGAAGAACGATATAATGAGGTCGATGCCGAAGCAAAAGAGAAACGTGACGGGTTAGATGAAAAATTAATCGCAGGTATGGCAAACTTAGAAGTTAGGTTTACGGAAAGCAAGGAAGCGATGAAATTAGATTCAACACTATTTAGAACAGATGTGGATCTGTTGAAAGAACAAGTCGCGTTAGTGAAGAACACGTGCGAAGGAAAGATTGACAAGTTGAGGAACGATCTAGACGAAAGTAACAAGACGCAGGATGTTACATCGTTAGATGAGTTGAAGACTCAGGTCAAGAGATTAGCAGAAGACAGGGTGACTAAACTAGAAACCATAGTTAACAGTTTTACCAGTCATAATGTGACATCAGGGGAAACATTGATAAATCAAACAGCGATAGACCGCAGTATGACGAATCAAGACACGAGCATGGTAGAAGACCGTCAAATGCAACCGAATGTGACATTCGAAAGGGTCAGTTCAACCCCTCAGGAGAATCCAAGTTCGAGTAGGAGTACGTCGAGTCCAAGCGAACGATACTCAGGTCCAGTCACAATTATAAGGAACCTAGATGACAAACCGAGAAAGTTTTCGGGAAATACAGGAGTTACACCAGTAGAATTTCTGCGAGATATTCGAGACTACATGGCGGAACACAGGGTAGCCAAAGAAAGAGAGCTAAGGATAGTAGAACGCGCCTTAGATGGATCTGCACTTACGTGGTTTAGAGCGTTCAGAAGCAACTTTGCGAACATGGAGCAATTTGCCATGGCTTTCTTGAGGAGATTCTGGAGTGCCGAGGATCAACTCAACGTAAGAGCGGAGATGTACTCTAAACGCTATTCTACGTCACATCCGACGCATTACGCCAACTACTTCACGTCACAGCTGGCTAAATTACAGTTCCTTATTCCTCCATTGCCAGAAGAAGAGCTTTTGCAAGCTATAGCGCGACAGTTACCGATAGAGGTACAGCGATCTTTGATAGCATCGGGAGCCAATACGCTGGAACATTATGATGACATATTGAGGCGATTGGATTATACGAGCGCACAGGTTACACCGAGAAGTAATAGGAACGACAACAGAAACACGCAAGAAGTAAACGCGGTAGTCGTGGACAATGCAGCTCAAACGGACAGAAGGGATTCCTGGGAAAACCGACGGAACGATGGGAATCGAGGAAACATCCGTAACGCAAGAGGAAATGATCGATATAGAGGACCATATGAAAGGCCATACGATCAAGAAGCGAGAGATAGCCGGTATAGGAATTATAACCAAAATTCCAGGTATCAGGACAGGAATCGGTATAATAACAGATATCGGGGAAGGAATAACTGGAACCAAGGTCAACAGTTTAATGGAAACGACCGACAGGAAGGCCGAAGAAACGATCCTAACGACAGAAGGGATAATCGTGGACATGAAAGGTCAAGACAAGAGGATAGACAGCCTAGTGCACCACTCGAAGAGACAGTGAGAGATGTCAATCGAGCCAGCACGAGTGGCGAAGAAAAAAAAAAAACGTCAAATTAACTCCAGAGGAAAATGAAAATCATTGGGAATCAATCGTCATCGTAGAAACATATCAGGTCAAGGACGAGGATTTAATCGAGGAAGAAGACATAGTACAACGGGAAAATAGACATGAATTGCCAGTTATTAGTGTGGAAGTCATGGGAAAAGAAATAAAGACACTTGTAGACACAGGAGCTATGGTGAGCTTGATATCCATAGGTTGCCTGGATGAATTAAAATTATTAGGAAGAATTACAATGTTGCCAACTGTTGTTAGCAAAATTCAAGGGGTGATTCCAGACAAGAGTATGAAATGTAAAAGTCAGGTACTTTTAGATGTCGGGATTGGAACCAGAAGTTTTGAACAGATGTTCCTAGTAGTGGGTCAACTACATTTTGACATGATCCTAGGAGTGGATTTCCTAAGTGAGAGTGGCCTGATCATAGATATGCAGAGTAGGCGCATGTACTTTCAAGAAGGGGTTATGGAAAATCAAGAATCGGAGATGACATTCTTTAGAGAGGATATATTGGATGAAATTGTATGCAGCGTTGAAAGGTCTATAGAAGATAAAATTGGCATAACTAGTAAAATAAATCCAGAAATTAAGGGGCGGTTTGATCAAGTAATTTCAGAATATGAGGATATATTCAATGACAAACCAGGTCTCATAGAAAATTTTACATACAGCATCAAGTTGATGGATGACAAACCATACCATAAAAATTTATATCCCATTCCGGATAAATGGAAGGAGGAAGTGAGCATAATGATAAGCGACATGGAAACAGATGGAATAATTAAGAAAATGCCAACTGCTTATTTGAATCCTTTAGCTGTTGTCAAGAAACCTAACGGTAAGCTGAGGATATGTCTAGATGCCAGATCCCTTAACGAAAGAGTTCTTCCTGAACACGATAGACCACCTGTTATTCGTGAATTGTTACGCCGATTTAGAGGAAAGAGTGTCTTCTCGACAATCGATCTGACTAGTTCATATTATCATGTTGAGCTAGCAGAAGAGTGCAAACAGTACACAGGGTTCTTGTTTGACCATAAAACATATGTATTCAATAGGTTACCTTTTGGTGTGAAAAATAGTGGTCCGGTGATGATCCGAGCACTAGATCAAAATTTGTCAGATGCAGTTAAAGAGCATGTTGTAAGCTATATTGATGACCTGATTATAGCGTCTGAGACAGCGGAAGAACATATCAGACACCTTCAAATGCTTTTTGAAGATCTTAGAAGAACGAACTTCAAGGTGAACTTCAATAAATGTCAATTCTTTCATGAAGAAATTGAATTTCTTGGACATAGAATCGATGGAGATGGTTATAGGCCCAATCCAAAGAAGATAATGGCAATTTCAGAGTTTCCAACACCACGAAAGATTAAAGAGGTACGGCAGTTTTTAGGCATGTGTCAGTTCTTTTCAACACATTGTCCTGAATATACTGAGACAATGGCACCTCTGCAGGATTTATTAAGGAAGGGAAATCGATGGAAATGGGACGATAGATGCAATCAAGCATTTTTAGCGGCCAAGAAAATGCTAATCCAAAATGTCAAGCTTGAGTATCCTGATTTTACAAGACGATTCTTTGTAGAGACAGACGCATCCAAAATAGGTATTAGTGGAATCCTATATCAGCTGGATGATGACAAGAAACATAGATATTTAGCTTTCACCAGTCGCAAGCTTAGGAATTGTGAGAAGAATTACTATGCAACTGAGTTAGAGGCATTAGCAGTGGTTCATGCTCTCAAAACGTGGAAGAAGGTGTTGTTTGGACATGACATAACAGTGATCACAGATCATAAAGCTCTCCAATTTATTATGAAGACAGACTTAGCGAGTGACCGCATCACCAGATGGGCTCTGTTCTTACAGCAATTTAACCCAACTGTTGTACATAGACCGGGGAAGTTAAATCTGTTAGCAGATGTGCTGAGCAGAAACCCTTGTGAAGAAGTAATAGTCAACCATATAAATTTGATTCAAGAGGATAGTGGTACTCTAGAAAAGTTGAAGTTGTTATCGCAAACTCAGAAGAGATATGCACCTTTACGAAGAATTTACCGTTTTCTGACACGTAGGATGGATAACACTGATCCAGATTTTCAAAGAACTGAGATAGAGGCTAGAAGACATCATATTATGGGAGGTGTTATATGCCAATATATTGACCAGGATCATACTAGACTTAGAGTAGTGATCCCACCCAAGCTTGTCAAACCAGTTATTTGGATGATACACCGAACTGCAGCTCATGTAGGTGTAGACAAGACTTTGGCTCTCGCTCAAGAAACTTTTGTTTGGAAACAAATGGGACAAACGATTCGCGACGTCATAAAGACCTGTGACAGTTGTCAGCGAAGTAAATACTCATCTAAGTTAATGAAAGAAATTCCCAGATCAATATTACCCAGCAAGCCAAGAGAACTTTTCGCGACGGACATTTTTGGTCCGATTCCTCGTTCGACGAAAGGCAATCAATTCGTTTTAGTAACAGTCGATGTATTTTCGAAGTACGTATCTCTATGCCCTATACAGAAAGCTACGTCCAAGTACGTAATAAATCGACTTGAGAAAACAGTTATTCCGAGCATGGGGAAACCTGAAGTTTTGTTGAGTGACCATGGATCGCAATTTACTAGCATGGAATTTTCTACTGCTATGGAACGTTTAGGAGTCAGGCATGTGTTTAATTCTGTACGGTATCCAGAGGGAAATCCCGCCGAAAGAATTATGCCGGAGATAAGTAAGCTGTGTCGCTTATATGTGTCAAGGCAACACCATAGATGGATGGAAGTGATACCCATCATTAGCCAATGCTTGAATTCCACAGTACATGAAAGCACAGGACAGATTCCGTCCATGCTTCATCATGGATTGAAACCGGATAGACCATGGGATAGAGTCGTGAGGGCACCAGCAGATCCTCAACCCACACAAGAAAGAAGAGTCGAGATGGCAGGAGAGAGGCTCAGAAGACAGGCGGAGAAGAGAGCCAGGAGACAGGCAGGAAGGAGGTTCCACGAGCCATTTCAAGAAAATGATGAGGTGCTGATTAGGAAGCCAGTCACTTCGAACCTACAGCTGAAGATCTACCATAAATTCGCTCCATTGTACGCTGGACCGTTCCGTATTGAACAAACATACCAGAATAATAGCTATAAGATTGTCAGAATGGATACTGATGAAGTTGTAGGAACTTTTAATGCAGCTAGCATCAGGAAATACCATCATGCTGAGTAAAGGAAATTGTAGAGCTATCGTGTACATGTATAATATATTGAATGCCTGAGAGTGTTTTTTTTTTTTCTCAATCCTGATAAAAAAAAAAGGAGATGTACGGGAGAGATGTACCCCATACCTATTTTAGGCTATCGGCTACGCCAGCTGACATTAAGCTGTAGTTGAGGTTTTGGAAAGCAAGCAGACAAGATAGCGCATCGATCGCGTCAAGAAGAAAGCCAAGATGACGTAGGAGGTCGAGAATCAAGGAGGCATTGAAATCTGTAAGAAGATAGAATTATTAATAAAGATGTGAAGCTTTATTGAAATATATATGGGATTATAATAAGTTAAAACAACTTAGAAGAGTATATATGACATGCATTATATGTGGAAATAATTTTATGGAAATAAGTTATTGTATAACAGAACAGCCGAGAGGAGTCGGGTTCGAGACTATCTTCGTGACGTAGGAGCACCGTGGTGGGGAGAATTAGCCACGTGCCGCACGGAGCTCATAAGCTGGAACACAGCGCTAAGCAGTTCAGTTGAGCTCAATGAGAGGAGCAGTACAGAGCAGCTCCATAGCACAGCGAGACGGGCATTGAAGGTCACGCAACACACGTAAACCGTCACGGCAAGTGTAGGCGACATTTCTCGTATCACCGAGCAGAGGAGACCGCGTGGGTCTTTGATACAGGCGACCTAGCCGAGAAGACAATTGTAGATAGCCGGGGTATTTCAAAACCACACTGATCGCATATGAAGACTTTATTTCAAGCTTCATTTCGACGCTGTTCGAACACAGGCTTTCACATACAACCTTATAACCATGCTGTTATATAATACATTCAAACGACTTTTTACTATTTCAAGTAAACTGAATGTTTGGCATAGGCTCTGATGAACATTACAGCGTGCATATATAAGAATTTTATCTTATACAATTTTCATGGATTACATATTATAGACAGATACAGGGTGTATCGTAATCTTGTACACTATCTAGTAAAATTTTTATTTTACTCAAGTCGAACTTTGCAGTAAGTTGAGAGTGGACTTACAATTCTCAAACTGAACATTTATCGGAACAGTGGCGTATATTAGAAGAAGAGTAGGGGGTCCGCTGTTTCCATGAACTTTTCGAGAAGGAGTTGGACGATATCCGCTATGGGTAATCCGAGGTTCAACATGATCGAGTAAACGTGAATAGAGACAAGATGGCACCACAGAGCGATGGATTCGGTTCCTGACGAGAGGAGTCCAACAGCTGATTCGCTAGGGATTTCGAAGGAAATCGTCATTTCATGGATGAAATGATATTCACGCCGATCTTACGAGAAATCTTTAGGTAGGGAAAATCGACGATCTTGGAAATTATATTACAACTGATAATGAAAGGTATTGTAAGAGTTCTATCTACCTGATACGATTATTTTCATGAATACTGGGCACACATGTATATTTTTCTAATAGGAGTGATTTGATTATTAAGACATGGTTTGAATTTATATACTTCGAATTTGCTAGAATATGGAGTGACCATATGATATGGCAGGCATCATTTTTCGATATTCTCACCGTTGTTTGGCTTTATTAAGAAGATGTTTGGTCTTATAGACATTTTTCCAGCTAGGATATTTTTCATGAATAGTTTTTTTTGAGTAACGAGTATTTCGAACTCGTGATCTGCAATTGATTATCAGAAACTACTTCGTCAGTTCATTGCATACTAGCGAGTGTGTATTATTCATCAGTAGGGATTTTTCCATTGGATTGTTTGGAGATATTAAGAAGTTATTCACTTTAGTGAATGAACGTCGCTTTTATATGACAACTAGAAACTTGTTGATTCCTTTCTAGTACATTCACTCATATAGCCTACGAGGTGGGGTCCTTCGTATTTATACGATTGTATGGTGGCTACTCACCTTACCCACCGTTTAGGGAACTATCATCCAAGTCGACGGGGCGAGGTCCTTCGTATTTATACGATTGCACGGTGGTTACACATCTTACTCGCCATTGAGGAACTCATTTTATCATCCGAATGTACACGAGATGTAAGTGAATTAAACAAGGAACTACTAGTCACATATCAGTCGAAATTTTGTTAAATAAAGTAACGATAAATGTCAACAGGATTGCATTTAGTAATTCTTGTTTGCCAATCCAATATTTTGTTGCTATACTCTTTTGAGAGTAATTTCAGTTTAACAGCTATTACAGCTGATGCTTTAATGATTTTTATAATTGTGTTTGATACCTTTGAGAAGGATTTAAAGTAATTTAATCTTGTAAGATTAATCATTAATGGTCATAATTATTTTAAGGCAGATCAGTATTGCAGATTTTGATGTGAGAGATTATAGCACATTGGTGTTTTTCTACGATGTGAATTATGAAACTTGTGAAAGAGAATTTATGTTATTTGAAAGCAGATCATAAATTACGGAAGTAATGTTTTTCCAATTGTTTAAGAAGTTGTCTAGAAGTGATCAGAGTAATTACAGTCATTGGAGATTATGTGCGTTAATAATTTGAAGCCATTTATATATTTTTGTAGATCATGCAACGTGGTTAAGAGAAGTTTGTGATAGGCATTTTGTGGAATTTGCCATTTGATAGTTGCAACGTTGATAATGTATTTTGAAGCGGACATGAGGTCGTCATACCCAGTCTAGCGTATTTGTTGAAATTCATGCTGTATGTGCTGAATATTTATGGACTTTTTGTAGCAATTCTTATATTCAAATGTGATATTTGGAATATTGAAGAAATATAATGTCGTTGTGGATAGTTAGATCCAACGTGATGTCGTGGAGACAATAATATTTTTGGCATGATAATTAAATACGAGATATAACTTGGAAGTAATAAAACTGTAAGACAACGTTCTATAAACCTTATTAAACAATTTGTTAGGAAATTAAACAAATAAATGAAGTTTATAATACAAGATTTTCTGAAAATAATAATTAATGAAATAATAATCTGAGATTTAAGCATATTAACGATCTGACCTAATGAAATAAAAATCAGAATGACTAGATGAAATAATAATCTAAATAACCAAATGATTGAAGTTTAAATAAGTTGATAAATTAAATTTTGAAATAAATCGATGAATTAAATAAGTGGATGAATTAAAGATTGAATTAATTAAACTGATTGAAATGAATTATTAGACGATTGTAATGATGATGAATAACTGAATTAGAAGGTGATGATTAATTAAAGAAGCTGATGATTAATGAATTTTTATGGAATTAAATAAATTTAATTGAGAGATGATTCGAAGGAATTGCAACTTAAAATGTGAATTTAAATGATGTAATGGTGATGAATTAACGATTCTGACAGGAATATTTGGAATTTTGAAGTGAGAATTAATGTAAGAAATATTTAATTTTGATAATAATGATGAGGTTGACCAATGAGAATTTGAATTTTCTGTAATTCACAGATAAGAGATTAATGACGATGTAAATAATGTAAATTAATTAGTAAATGTTTGGGAACATTAGATTAACATGTTCTACGTTCAAATTATACCATGCAAACCATAATTTATGTGATATTTAACATGAGTGATTATTATATGTGTATGTTTAGGCAGATTAGTAACTTAATTAAATCCACATTGATGTTAAATTAAAGAGAATTAGGTCTCAGGTTTCACAAATGTCAGTGACGAAAGACATAGTGCGACAGTGATCCTGAGAACCCAAGAGAACTTTATACATTTTCTTGATAAGTGGATTGAAATAAATTTGCATTAGAAAGGAGATGGTTCGATTTTTGGACAATGACAATTTAACTTTGCATTCGACCATACTCTTAGGTAGGAATTATATTTAAAATGTCTGTCTGACTTTCAAAGTAAAATAAATTTGTTTTTATCTTAGTTGTGATCTGATGATGGAGTGATGTTCCTTTTTCTTTCCTTGTCTTGAGTAAGGCTTATCCGGAAAGGAAGTGGTTTTGCTAGGAATTCAGTTGATGGCGCCCATTTATATTTGAATTATTTTTATTAACTTAAGCCCGTAACGACCCTAGAGATACTTTGTCTCGTGAAACCCACTGCTTTATCACGAACTCAGCTGAATTTCCGACACATTCCTTATTTGACTAGAGGTTCATTTAACTCCGCTCTGTCCTGGAACTCCAGGGATGTGATGTTATAGCAGATGGGTCATCGCATCCCCAGGACGAACGGGTACAGTAGGTAATGTTTTAGTGGAGCATAAAACATTTAAAATGAATTTTGAACTTTTTGGACTCTATGTAAAAACTGGGAGTGAAGGTGAAATTACAGATATCAAATCTTTCAATACAAAAAACATAATTGTTAGCGAATCAACTAATATTAGTGATATATACCAAAATATTTCAAGTGCTATCATTGTGAAGAGTGAAGAGTTTCAGGAAAGGGAGTCGGGCTGGGCATTGGTTGAAGTACTTTATTTAGAAACCAACATGAATAAATATAATCCCCTTCGAGCATCATCATACATTGATTTGCCAGGATGGATCAAACGTAAGCATGCTTGTGTAAACGTTATCAATAATGATGACGCATGCTTTGCGTGGGCTGTAACCTCAGCTCTCCATCCAGCAGTGGAAAATATGGATAGAACATCATCTTATCCTCACTATTCTTCAGTGTTAGATTTAAAAGAAATAGAATTTCCTATGGCGATAAAAGACATTAAACGTTTTGAAGAGCTGATCAATGTAAGTATTAATGTTTATGAAATTGAAAATAAGAGTATAGTAGGCCCTCTATATTATACTCAGGAAAAAAAGGATGCTCATGTAAATTTACTTTACATAACCGAAGGTGAAAATGCCCACAATTGTTAGATAAAACATTTCAGTAGACTTGTTGGTAGTCAGATAACAAAAAGAGAACATAAGAAGTGGTTGTGTGATGGCTGTTTGCTATATTTCAGAAAAGAGGACCAACTAACTCAACATCAAAAATGGGGGTGTAATCATGTTCGTACGGTATTACCGACTCCTAAAAATAACATTCTAAAATGTAAGGATTATGAGAAACAGCTTCGAGTACCATTTGTTATATATGCTGACTTCGAGGCTTTGCTAAAACCATTTAATACATGTTCATCGAATCCAGCCCAACCTTTTACCAACACTACTCACATTCATGAACCTTTTAGCTTTGCTTATTATATTAAATGTAGTTATGATGACTCTTTAAATAAGTTTGAGCTCTATAGAGAACCTGATGCACCTAAAGTTTTTATGGAAAGGCTTGAGAAAGATGCCATCCGTATATCCTCTATTTTAAATACGATCATTCCAATGGAACCACTAACTTTATTAGAGCAAATGAATTTTGAAACTGAAACTAATTGTTTTATATGTGGTGAATGTTTATATACAGACAGGGTTCGCGATCATGACCATTTAACAGGACAATATCGTGGTGCTGCTCACCAAGAATGTAATTTAAATTATAGAGTAAGTAAATTCATTCCGGTCATTCTACATAACGGTAGCAAATACGATAACCACTTTATCGTTAAAGAATTTGGAGCTTCAGATGTGAAAATTGATGTGATTGCAAATAATAAGGAACAATACATATCGTTCACAAAATACATCAAAACTGACAATAAGAAAACCATTGAACTGCGATTTTTAGATTCATTCCGCTTTATGCCGAGTAGTCTTGATAAGCTTTCTAGTAATTTAAAATCAGATCAGTTTCATGAAATTCAACGTGTCTTTCCTAAAGAAGATGATTTTAATTTGATTTGTCAAAAGGGTATATTCCCTTACGAATATATTAACTGTGTGGAACGTCTTGAGGAGTGTTCTTTACCACCGAAAGATGCATTTTACAGTTCCTTAAACACAAGACATATCAGTGATCAGGAATATTTACATGCACAACGTGTATGGGCACAGTTTAACATTCAAACTTTAGGAGAATTTTCAGACATATATTTGAAGACAGATGTGTTGTTATTAGCAGATGTTTTTGAAAATTTTCGGAATGTTTGTATGAAAACTTATGACCTTGATCCTTGTCAGTATTTCACAGCTCCTGGGTTAAGTTTCAGTTCAATGTTGAAAAAAACGAAAGTAAATTTAGAATTAATGACTGATATAGACATGATCAATTATATAAAATCATCAATTCGAGGTGGATTAAGTCAATGTAGTGGACGGTACTCTAAAGCGAATAATAAATACATGCCTAGCTATAACCCTTGTGAAGAGTCAAAGTATATTGTCTACCTCGATGCAAATAACCAATATGGTTGGGCTATGAGTCAATATCTACCACTGAAAGATTTTCGCTGGCTGACACAACCTGAAATTGATGTCTTACATGTTGACACTCTTAATGATAACGATGATAAAGGATATATTTTAGAGGTAAATCTTGAGTACCCTAAAGAGTTACATGATGATCATAATGATTTACCATTTTGTCCTGAGAATATGAAATCTCCATACATCACATCACGAACAAAAATGTTAATTGCTAATGTAAATAATAAATGTAAATATGTAATACATTATCGAAACTTGAAACAGTGTCTACAGCATGGATTGAAATTAAGTAAAATTCATCGCGTATTGCAAATTCATCAGTCAGCATGGCTCAAACCGTATATTGATCTAAACAATAATTTAAGAACACAGTCAACAAACGCGTTTGAAAAAGATTTTTATAAACTCATGAATAATAGTGTTTTTGGAAAGACTATGGAGAATGTTGATAAACGAGTTGATGTAAAGCTGATAACAAAGTGGGAGAATGATGGTAAAAGGTATGGTGCGAGCAACTTAATAAGCAAGCCTAACTTTCATAGCTGTTCAATTATTCATGAGGATTTAGTTGTAATACAAATGAATCGTCTTAAAGTAACTTACAACAAACCCATATATGTGGGTTACACCATTCTGGAATTATCAAAAACACTTATGTATAAATTTCACTATGATTATGTAAAGAAAAACTATCTTGATAATGCTAAATTACTCTACACAGACACAGATTCTTTTATTTATGAGTTTAAAACTGATGATTTTATGAGGATATCAAAACTGAGCTAAATAGGTTTGATACAAGTGACTATCCCGAGGATAATATTTACCATTTACCTCTAGTAAACAAAAAGGTTCTTGGGAAATTTAAGGATGAATGTGCTGGTGTTATTATAGACACCTTTGTAGGCACAAAATCTAAATCATACAGCTATATAACAATTGATGATGTAGTAGTAAAAAAATTAAAAGGAGTGAAAAAGAATGTTGTTAGTAAAGAGTTAGATATGAGTGATTATAAAAACTGTATAGTTAGTAACCCACCTGTATTATATAAGAAAATGAGTGTATTTAGAAGTAAAAATCATCAGCTACATACCAATTTGCTGAACAAAGTTGCTTTAAGTAATGAATACAACAAACGATTCATTATACCCAACACATTTGATACTTTTGCTTGGGGAAACAGTCGCATTGACGACTATTACTTTACTTAAGTCTAATGATCACTATATTGTAATATTTGTAGTGTGTTTTATATTGTAATATTTTTTTGTAAGAAACTGTAAGTAGAATGTATAATGTGAGGCTACTGTAGTTTAGTAAAAATAAGATAAGTAATACATTTTAGTGTAAAATGTTTGCTTTTGTATATTAGGAAAAGGATTTTTTTTTAATGTACAGAATGTGTGAACTAAACAAGGGAAATGTAAAAATGTAAAGAGGAATATTGTAAATATCCATGTGTGAAAAAGTGAAATAGTTATCACCATTTTAAAATTAAAAGACATTGTGATCTGGTAAACCTTGTTTTTATTTCACAACAACAAAAATGTACAGAATGTGTAAACTAAACAAGAAGAATGTAAACAAGAAGTTCCGTGAAGAACTATACAGCCTACTTTTCATGCCAATGATTATTCTACAGAATATGATCCTATCTAGAATAATGACGAAATTAAGTTGCTAATATCGAAATTTCCAATTAGTTCGAAATACTGTATACCTGGCATAATGTATCCTAATAGAGCACTACAGTTGGCAGCCCTGATGACTGAATATATTCTTACTTCCGTCTCTTAAGGTACAAAATACAAAATTTGGTTGAAGTCCAATGAATAGCATGGACGTTACATGCAGTTAAACATTGGATCTAACAGCGCGCGTAAAATCATGTTGGCAACATGTCATGCATGTATTGGTCAGAAATAATCTGAAATAATATGATCTATTGTTGTGCCAATTTTGAATGAAATCCATTAGTTAGTATAGAAGTTACATGCATTTTAAAATTGGACATATCAGCAGGCTTAGAATCATGTTGGCAGCACTGACGTATATTAGTTACTCCAAATTCGTCTAGAATGCTAGGTACTATACGTGTGCAAAGTTTAGAGCTACTGGCTTGCATACTTTCTGATATATTGATATAAGGGTAACAAAAATAGGGACAGCACATATTAACAGTTGGCAGCACTGGTTGCTCCTTAGAATACGCATAGTCATATCTGTTATGGTACACATAGCACATACGAAATTTGGTTCAAATCCAAATGATAGTATGGAAGTTACATGTATTTAAAGTTGGACCTGTCAGCAGGCTTAGAATCATGTTGGTAGCACTGACGTATATAAGTTACTCCAAATTAATATAGAATGTCAGGTACTATACGTGTGCATAGTTTAAAGCTGTCGGCTTGCATACTTTCTGATATATTGGTATTTGGATAAAAAAAATTAGGAGCATTTATTAACAGTTGGTAGCCCTGGTAGGTCTTAAGAATACGCTCAGTCATATCTGGTTATGTACACATACAACATACGAAATTTGGTTGAATTCCAATTGTTAGTATAGAAGTTATATGCATTTAAAAATTGGACCTATCAGGAGGCTTATAATCATTTTGGCAACACTGCCATGTTTAGCCTCCTGGAAATTAAACTGAAATATTATGATCTGTACGTGTGCCAATTTTGCAATCGCTCCCATTCATACTTTCCAAGATATCCAACATTGAGCATACATTTCAATTGCGATTTTTTAGCAGTTGGTAGCACTGACATCATTTTCAAATATGGCCGTGAGATATTTAGGTATAGATCTTTACTCCTACCAAATTTTGTTTCGATTGCTGCAGCCGTTTAGGAGTTGATAGGGGGGGACACACACACAGCCAGACAGACAGACAGAAGGACAGACAGACAGACAGACAGACAGACACACATTTGCCCGATCTCATAAGTCTACTTTTTCCTCATTTTTGCAAAATGTGAAAAGTAGGCTAAAAAATGAAAAGTGGAAATTGTAAATATTCATGTGTGATAAAATGAAAATAAAGAAATGGCTATCACCATTTTAAAATTAAAAGACATTGTGATCTTGTAAACCTTGTTTTTATTTCACAACATATATGGCTTTACAAAATAGAATACAAAGAAATACCATTTCCTCAATCCTTTTCAATGTTCATGTCCACTCATCATTAACTTCCCTTCTATAGCAGTAATCACAATGAGGGCTGCCAACCTCTCCCCCACTGAGCCATTATAGGATGTCAAACGTTGCTTAGCTTTTCAACGATACTTTAACCACTACACGTATTAAAGCATAATGACTATGACGATAAGAAAGGTCGTGTTCTTTACATGCTTAATCCAAAGAAATAATAGGTATTTACTTAACACAGGGTCTTGAGTCTATGAGTTTGGTACATGTTGCAAGATTTCTTTCACGGCATTGACTGTCACAAAATAAATGAAAACTTGGAGAGCACCAATAATTCGTCTTTGGTAAGACTATCCAGGATCTTGAGTCCATGATTTTGGTATAAGTTGCCAGATTTCTTTCACGGCATTGACTGTCACATAATAAATGAACAACTTGGAGAGCACCAATAATTCTTCTTTGGTAAAACTATCTGCATATCGATGACAGATAAACTTTTTGTTCCACCCTTAAAACAACAACACTACCTCTTGCATAATCTGCGATGTTGATGGCTCTTGAGACGTGAAAGATGGATTAAACATAACTTTTACATCAACAGGAGTTAGACTTTGCTCAGTAAACAATGCACTGTCATGAGCAACAGTATTTTTTTCTTGGACTTGCTTTTTTCTTTTCTTTATAAGTGTTTGAAACGGTGTATTAAAAGAGAATGATAAACATCCAAAGGGTAAATAGAGTAACAAATAAAGAGAAATGAAAATGATACTTCCATATCAATTGTCAAGCATGAACTAATCTCTAGCAAAGTTCACTCAATACTATAAATAATAGTTTAAGGTGGGTGCAAAAGTGGGTGCAAAAGTGGGTGCATAAGTGGGTGCAAATGTGGGTGCATAAGTGGGTGAAAAAGTGGGTGCATAAGTGAATGCAATAGTGGGTGCAAAGGTAGGTACAAAAGTGGGTGCATAAGTGGGTGCAAATGTGGGTGCATAAGTGGGTGAAAAAGTGGGTGCATAAGTGAATGCAATAGTGGGTGCAAAGGTAGGTACAAAAGTGGGTGAAATAATGCCCCCCCCCCTTTTTGAATCTCGCTAACGCCCCCTTTTTAATCTATTTTTTGAAATTTTAACAAAGGGTCTAATTGGACGGGTCCTTTTTGAAGGGAGTCATTTTTTTTACGGGTCCCGGAGGACGGGTCCTTGTTGACGGGTCCCTGTGGCGGGTCCTTTGGACTGATCCCTATGGACTGGCCCTTGCATTTTATCCAAATTATGTCAAAGGGGACCCGCCACAGGGACCCGTCAACAAGGACCCGTCAACAGAGACTGGTTCGCGAGATATTAACAAAAGTGCACTTAGACCCTTTGTCAAAATTTCAAAAATAGATTAAAAAGGGGGCGTCAGCGAGATTCAAAAAGGGGGGCATTTTTTCACCCACTTTTGTACCTACCTTTGCACCCACTATTGCATTCACTTATGCACCCACTTTTTCACCCACTTATGCACCCACATTTGCACCCACTTATGCACCCACTTTTTCACCCACTTATGCACCCACATTTGCACCCACTTATGCACCCACTTTTGCACCCACTTTTGCACCCACTTTAAACTATTATTTATAATATTGAGTGAACTTTGCTAGAGATTAGTTCATGCTTGACAATTGATATGGAAGTATCATTTTCATTTCTCTTTATTTGTTACTCTATTTATCCTTTGGATGTTTATCATTATCTTTTAATACACCGTTTCAAACACTTATAAAGAAAAGAAAAAATCAAGTCCAAGAAAAAAAATACTGTGGCTCATGACAGTGCATTGTTTACTGAGCAAAGTCTAACTCCTGTTGATGTAAAAGTTATGTTTAATCCATCTTTCACGTCTCTAGAGCCATCAACATCGCAGATTATGCAAGAGGTAGTGTTCTTGTTTTAAGGGTGGAACTAAAAGGTTATCTGTCATCGATATGCAGATAGTTTTACCAAAGAAGAATTATTGGTGCTCTCCAAGTTGTTCATTTATTATGTGACAGTCAATGCCGTGAAAGAAATCTGGCAACTTATACCAAAATCATGGACTCAAGATCCTGGATAGTCTTACCAAAGATGAATTATTGGTGCTCTCCAAGTTTTCATTTATTTTGTGACAGTCAATGCTGTGAAAGAAATCTTGCAACATGTACCAAACTCATGGACTCAAGACCCTGTGTTAAGTAAATACCTATTATTTCTTTGGATTAAGCATGTAAAGAACACGACCTTTCTTATCGTCATAGTCATTATGCTTTAATACGTGTGGTGGATAAAGTATCGTTGAAAAGCCAAGCAACGTTTGACATCCTATAATGGCTCAGTGGGGGAGAGGTTGGCAGCCCTCATTGTGATTACTGCTATAAAAGGGAAGTTAATGATGAGTGGACATGAACATTGAAAAGGATTGAGGAAATGGTATTTCTTTGTATTCTATTTTGTAAAGCCATATATGTTGTGAAATAAAAACAAGGTTTACAAGATCACAATGTCTTTTAATTTTAAAATGGTGATAGCCATTTCTTTATTTTCATTTTTTCACACATGAATATTTACAATTTCCACTTTTCATTTTTTTACATTCTTCTTGTTTAGTTTACACATTCTGTACATTTTTGTTGTTGTGAAATATAAATAAGGTTTACCAGATCACAATGTCTTTTAATTTTAAAATGGTGATAACTATTTCACTTTTTCCCACATGGATATTTACAATTTTCCACTTTACATTTTTACATTTCCCTTGTTTAGTTCACACATTCTGTACATTTAAAAAAAAATCTTTTTCGTAATATACAAAAGCAAACATTTTACACTAAAATGTATTACTTATCTTATTTTTACTAAACTACAGTAGTCTAACATTATACATTCTACTTACAGTTTTTTACAAAAAAATATTACAATATAAAACACACTACAAATATTACAATATAGTGATCATTAGACTTAAGTAAAGTAATAGTCGTCAATGCGACTGTTTCCCCAAGCAAAAGTATCAAATGTGTTGGGTATAATGAATCGTTTGTTGTCTTCATTACTTAAAGCAACTTTGTTCAGCAAATTGGTATGTAGCTGATGATTTTTACTTCTAAATACACTCATTTTCTTATATAATACAGGTGGGTTACTAACTATACAGTTTTTATAATCACTTATATCTAACTCTTTACTAACAACATTCTTTTTCACTCCTTTTAATTTTTTTACTACTACATCAGCAATTGTTATATAGCTGTATGATTTAGATTTTGTGCCTACAAAGGTGTCTATAATAACACCAGCACATTCATCCTTATATTTCCCAAGAACCTTTTTGTTTACTAGATGTAAATGGTAAATATTATCCTCGGGATAGTCACTTGTATCAAACCTATTTAGCTCAATTTTGATATCCTCATAAAATCATCAGTTTTAAACTCATAAATAAAAGAATCTGTGTCTGTGGACAGTAATTTAGCATTATCAAGATAGTTTTTCTTTACATAATCATAGTGAAATTCATTCATAAGTATTTTTGATAATTCCAGAATGGTGTAACCCACATATATGGGTTTGTTGTAAGTTACTTTAAGACGATTCATTTGTATTACAACTAAATCCTCATGAATAATTGAACAGCTATGAAAGTTAGGCTTGCTTATTAAGTTGCTCGCACCATACCTTTATCATCATTCTCCCACTTTGTTATCAGCTTTACATCAACTCGTTTATCAACATTCTCCATAGTCTTTCCAAAAACACTATTATTCATGAGTTTATAAAAATCTTTTTCAAACGCGTTTGTTGACGGTGTTCTTAAATTATTGTTTAGATCAATATACGGTTTGAGCCATGCTGACTGATGAAATTGCAATACGCGATGAATTTTAGTTAATTTCAATCCATGCTGTAGACACTGTTTCAAGTTTCGATAATGTATTACATATTTACATTTATTATTTACATTAGCAATTAACATTTTTGTTCGTGATGTGATGTATGGAGATTTCATATTCTCAGGACAAAATGGTAAATCATTATGATCATCATGTAACTCTTTAGGGTACTCAAGATTTACCTCTAAAATATATCCTTTATCATCGTTATCATTAAGAGTGTCAACATGTAAGACATCAATTTCAGGTTGTGTCAGCCAGCGAAAATCTTTCAGTGGTAGATATTGACTCATAGCCCAACCATATTGGTTATTTGCATCGAGGTAGACAATATACTTTGACTCTTCACAAGGGTTGTAGCTAGGCATGTATTTATTATTCGCTTTAGAGTACCGTCCACTACATTGACTTAATCCACCTCGAATTGATGATTTTATAAAATTGATCATGTCTATATCAGTCATTAATTCTAAATTTACTTTCGTTTTTTTCAACATTGAACTGAAACTTAACCCAGGAGCTGTGAAATACTGACAAGGATCAAGGTCATAAGTTTTCATACAAACATTCCGAAAATTTTCAAAAACATCTGCTAATAACAATACATCTGTCTTCAAATATATGTCTGAAAATTCTCCTAAAGTTTGAATGTTAAACTGTGCCCATACACGTTGTGCATGTAAATATTCCTGATCACTGTTATGACTTGTGTTTAAGGAACTGTAAAATGCATCTTTCGGTGGTAAAGAACTCTCCTCAAGACGTTCCACACAGTTAATATATTCGTAAGGGAATATACCCTTTCGACAAATCAAATTAAAATCACCTTCTTTAGGAAAGACACGTTGAATTTCATGAAACTGATCTGATTTTAAATTACTAGAAAGCTTATCAAGACTACTCGGCATAAAGCGGAATGAATCTAAAAATCGCAGTTCAATGGTTTTCTTATTATCAGTTTTGATGTATTTTGTGAACGAAAAGTATTGTTCCTTATTATTTGCAATCACATCAATTTTCACATCTGAAGCTCCAAATTCTTTAACGATAAAGTGTTTATCGTATTTGCTACCGTTATGTAGAATGACCGGAATGAATTTACTTACTCTATAATTTAAATTACATTCTTGGTGAGTAGCACCACGATATTGTCCTGTTAAATGGTCATGATCGCGAACCCTGTCTGTATATAAACATTCACCACATATAAAACAATTAGTTTCAGTTTCAAAATTCATTTGCTCTAATAAAGTTAGTGGTTCCATTGGAATGATCGTATTTAAAATAGAGGATATACGGATGGCATCTTTCTCAAGCCTTTCCATAAAAACTTTAGGTTAATCAGGTCCTCTATAGAGCTCAAACTTATTTAAAGAGTCATCATAACTACATTTAATATACAGTAATATGCAAAGCTAAAAGGTTCATGAATGTGAGTAGTGTTGGTAAAAGGTTGGGCTGGATTCGATGAACATGTATTAAATGGTTTTAGCAAAGCCTCGAAGTCAGCATATATAACAAATGGTACTCGAAGCTGTTTCTCATAATCCTTAAATTTTAGAATGTTATTTTTAGGAGTCGGTAATACCGTACGAGCATGATTACACCCCCATTTTTGATGTTGAGTTAGTTGGTCCTCTTTTCTGAAATATAGCAAACAGCCATCACACAACCACTTCTTATGTTCTCTTTTTGTTATCTGACTACCAACAAGTCTAATTAAATGTTTTATCCAACTATAGTGGGCATTTTCACCTTCGGTTATGTAAAGTAAATTTACATGAGCATTCTTTTTTTCCTGAGTATAATATAGAGGGCCTACTATACTCTTATTTTCAATTTCATAAACATTAATACTTACATTGTTCAGCTCTTCAAAACTTTTAATGTCTTTTATCGCCATAGGAAATTCTATTTCTTTAAATCTAACACTGAAGAATAGTGAGGGTAAGATGATGTTCTATCCATATTTTCCACTGCTGGATGGAGAGCTGAGGTTACAGCCCACGTAAAGCATGCGTCATCATTATTGATAACGTTTACACAAGCATGCTTACGTTTGATCCATCCTGGCAAATCAATGTATGATGATGCTCGAAGGGGATTATATTTATTCATGTTGGTTTCTAAATAAAGTACTTCAACCAATGCCCAGCCCGACGCCCTTTCCTGAAACTCTTCACTCTTCACAATGATAGCACTTGAAATATTTTGGTATATATCACTAATATTAGTTGATTCGCTAACAATTATGTTTTTTGTATTGAAAGATTTGATATCTGTAATTTCACCTTCACTCCCAGTTTTTACATAGAGTCCAAAAAGTTCAAAATTCATTTTAAATGTTTTATGCTCCACTAAAACATTACCTACCAAGCCAAACACAGTAGGTTGAACATTTCTTATAAATGATTCAATACTTTGAGTTTTTTCTTCACTATAAAGTCTGTAACTAGCAATTCGACTTTTAAACGCACTACCAATTTGTTGAACATTTCCAGAATTTCTTTCATGGCAAGCGTTATTTTTATGATTAATACTACGTAAATATACTAAGAACAAAGTTCCAACTGGTTCCGCCTCGTCAATACTGTTTATTAAAATGTCGTGATACAAACACCTGTCTTTTATCACATCACATGGTACATGTTTCAACGTCTAACACGTATTGACGCCTTCATCAGCCTAAATAATTGTGCAGCACTTAAAACATTCCCTTTATCTACTGGGTGTTGTTAAAAATTGTACATAAAAACACACATGGATCACTGTAACACATTAAAAGTTGTTAAAACATTTTCTTATGTTAAAAGCTTAATAAAAATCCGCAGCCGGGCTTGGCAGTCTTTCTTGGCTTATATCTAATGTTCTTAGTATATTTCAGTCAATACGGGAAAAAAATGTGCGACTCTCAGAGTCAAAAAGAATACTACGTAAATGTCCATGAATGATTGAAGAAGGTATATCAATATTACATACATCACAATGGATTATCGAAGGTTCACCATTCTTATTTCTTTTTGTTGCACAACTATTTTCACAATCTTGAGAACGTTTACGCTTTTGAGCATTACATTTATTTAAAGGTTCCGTGCTAGTTGATGGTTTTACAGTTTTTAATTCCTGTTGTTCCCCATGCACTTCAACCATGTGGGATTGATATTGCTTTACAGCAGAAAAACCAAGTTCACAAACTGAACATGAAAATGGTGCTGAACTGACATGCATTAAATTTACATGACGTGCAAGATTATCTTGTCTATTAAATGTGGTAGCACAATGACTGCACACAAACATTTTAATGCCATGTTTAACATTTGCGTGTCGTTGAAGGTTGTCAGGTCTTGAGAACTGTTTCTTACAGTCACCACACTTGAACATGATGATCACTTTCGAAATTACCTATAAAAGAAAGAAATCATAAATGTTAATAAATGATAAAACAAAAGTACAATATAGATAGTTTAATTATATTCCAGTCAATGGTTATAGCAGGGTATTTAAATCAATCATATGTGAACTCCTAGCAAGTCTAACTTCATGTAGTTCTAACTGGGGTTTACTATATACCACTGTCACTGACACCTAGCGGTGAACATTGGAACTTGATAGAGTGGTAGAAACCAGCAGTCGCCAGTTAAGAGAGCTAAGTGTGACGTCATAGCCAGTCTTAAAACAAGTCTAAACTTGTAGAACCTGTCACGTGATAGAAACCAGCGTTCACCAGTTAAGTGAGCTAAGAGTAACGTCATAGCCAGTCTTAAAACAAGTCTAAACTTGTAGAACATGTCACGTGATAGAAACCAGCGATCACCAGTGAAGTGAGCTAAGTGTGACGTCATAGCCAGTCTTAAAACAAGTCTAAACTTTTAGAACATGTCACGTGATAGAAACCAGCGATCGCCAGTTAAGTGAGCTAAGTGTGACGTCATAGCCAGTCTTAAAACAAGTTTAAACTTGTAAAACATGTCACGTGTCAAGGTTAAGTTAGGTAAAGTTAGGTTATGTTAGGTGAACTGAGGTTAAGTCTTTAAATATTCCCTCTGTCACTGACACCTAGCAATGAACACTCAGACTTAATAGAGCGGTAATCAAAATCTAACCTACAAAATTAGCTTTACACACCATAGTCAAGTAGATCCAACTTTTGACTGCCAAATATACCATTTTCACTGACATGTAGTGATGAACATTAGAAAATATCACTCTAACTGTTTAAAAGTTATTAGAAGGGCACTTACCTTTTTATAATTTATCAACTGCTGCCACTGAATGAACAGATTGTAGGAATCTGGTAACCTACAGGTACCCAATTATCTGTAAACAAATCAAACAATCAATCAATCAATCAATAAATAAATACATTCCAATCAATAACTTCAACATCAATTAGTAATAAAAGACTACAATCCATTAATAATAAGTACTTACCTTGCAAAATAATTTAATGATTTTCTACCAAAACGGTTTTTTTTTTTTTTGTTTTTTTTACAACTCTTGAGCAGTAATAGAGCACTGTTCACTCAAAGCGAGTAATAAAGACTGACAGTAGGGAGATATATGACACCCCTCTTATATAAACTCTCATCGCTCGTGTCAGCAGTTTTTTGCAGATCATTGCAATTCCTCTCCCAATACAGCTGAGAGTCCAAAGCACACTAGGAACACCTGTGTGGTATCCAATGACTGCTGACTTTGCATAATCATCACCCATTGTCTTGATCAACACCTGAGGTTTTAAATTACTGCAGCGTCAGTCATAGCAACAACAGTGTGCGCTCTCTGCAATGTCAGCAACATGACACCGGAAGGAACACCTGTGTAATATCCAATCACTGTTAACTTTACATGATCATCACCCATTGTCTTAATGGACACTTGCGGTTTCAAATTACTGCAGCGTTAGTAATAGCAACAGATCTGTGCGCTCTCTGCCATGTCTGTAATATGACACACAGGAAATATAACAAGACGTCTTACTGCACATACCATCTCCATAGTTTTAACATCTTAAGAACATGTATTATTCTCTTTCAACTACAAATGATTCGTTAGAACACATCCATCCACCGAGTTAGATCCCTTGTATGTTCGCATGTATTTCGCCACTTTCCTTTCATATCGCTATCCTATTATAGTAGTAGAGACTGGAGAACAACGAAATGTAGTTAGGCCCTTTGACATAATTTAAATAAATTCATGAGCCAGTCCGTAGGAACCGGTCCAAAAGGGATCAGTCCAAAGGGACTCATCAACAAGGACTCATCCACAAGGACTCGTCCACAAGGACCTGTCCACAAGGACTTGTCCACAAGGACCTGTCCACAAGGACTTGTCCACAAGGACTCGTCCACAATGACCCGGCAACAATGACCCGTCCACAGGGACCTGTCAACAAGGACCCGTCCACAGGGAACCGCTCCCCCACCCTCTTCAAAAGCCATGAGTGGGCATGCAAATTCATAGTGGCTTTCCACCGAACATATGCACTTTATGTAGAACAACGTTTCATTCCATATCGGCATTCCAACTCTCACATGTTGCAATTGGAAAGAGAGATTCTCTAAAAAATTACAATTTCACCCCCTAGTAGGGGTAGGTTTTATTTTGGGGTGGAAATATGTTGTTCATAGGAAAGGGGGTATCAGCCCGAGTTCAATGACACCTCATTCGTCTAAATCCGACCATGCGTTCGGGAGTTATCGGGCTGCCGCCATCTTGTGAGGAGGGTGAGGAGGAGGAGGATTTAGAACCGGCCAAAACACACTACTGTCTGGGTTCGATCGTTTACTCTGTCAAGAAATGTCATTGTGATCTGATGGCTGGAATGGGGCACACTCAGCCTCGCGAGGCAAAACTGACATGGTGGGTATCAGGTAAGACAGGTCGAAACCTATCTTGAAATTTTGTGGGCGCAATCGTTGTATTTTAAGAGGACAACGAGCGGAAAATCAGCCGCCAGATTGAACTGCAAGGCTCCGAAATAATGTGGCGAATCTCTCATATAAATCAATTGGAGGTAGCGAGAACCGTACATATTGGAATGGACATCCCTGACCGCCCAGGCACGTAACTCCGGTGGGGAGGAGCCGCACGCTCCAGTCAGCATATACGCCCCGCCTCGCTACTACTCCGAGTGGCATAGATATGTCGAGCTCCTCCAGCCGTCATGCCTGCGTACCAGGATGTCGAGTACGATTTCGGAGCCTTGCAGTTCAATCTGGCGACTGATTTTCCGCACGTTGTCCTCTTATAGTACAACGATTGGGTCCACAAAGTTTCAAGATAGGTTTCGACCTGTCCCTTGTAAGAAGAGTTGGAGTATGGCGTCATGCGGTCTAAACCTGAATTTTATTTCAACGTTGCCACACACTCTTTCGCTGCTTCTGTCCCTCGAATAAATTTTGGTTGGTTGGTTCCTCGGTTTAGGGGCTGCGACAACGCGGTCATGTTGCCCCGTGTAATTTGTGTGTGTGTGAGAATCTGTCTGATAACTGGTGTTAATTGTGATGACTGTACTGGTGTGTGTATCTGTTTTTTAATTCAAGTAAAAACTGCAACTTTGAATTTTACAAATAGTTCCTACTTTTGCCGCCAAACGCCACCGTCAACGACTACTAGCCCTAGTTCAGAACTTAGCTACTAGACGCCACCGCAATCGGCTCTTGGCAATGAACGTAGGGACCTAAGAGCGTTGTGTACATTCTTAACCTATACAATTTAGCTTCACACCAGTGTAATTAGTGGAAGGTTCTTAAACATGCCATAAATTAATGACATGGGACCACCGGCTTCAATTTCCCTCCGAAGGAAGGCATACTGAGTGATTTTTAACGCTCTTAAAAATCCGATGGCTTCGGCCGGGTTTGAACCCGCTATCTTGGGCATAAAGGTTCAGCATGCTACCAACTACGCCACCGAAACCGCGGAATCAATTTTGCTGCTTGTTCAAACGATTTATCACCATCTAACTGACCTTTTCATTTTCAACCTGCTATTGAACTACAATTTGATCATTCATTGATCGACACACCATATTGCATACGCCATATAAGTAAATAAAATAAATAAATAACCCCTGGCACTACAGCCCGTGGAGGGCCTAGGCCTACCAAGCGACCGCTGCCCAGCCATTTGGCCTGCAGATATTGAGCTGAAGCGTGATCAGCGCATCGGGTCCCCTTGGCGGTTTATCTGGGTTTTTGTGATCGGGGTGCTGCCTCACTGTCAGACAGCTACTCAATTCTCCTCACGAGGCTCAGTGCACCCCGTTCCAGCCCTCACGTCAGTTTCTAAAATCCCTGACGAAGCAGGGAATCGAACCCGGGGCCTCCAGGTGAGAGGCAGGTGCGCTACCCCAACACCACGGTGCTGGCTACTTCCCACAAGTATAAATATTAAAAGGTTGAGAGTTTATTTTTATTATTTAGCTTATGGCTTTTAGTGCCGGGAGTGTCCGAGGACATGTTCAGCTCGCCAGAGTGTGTAGCTTCTTCTAAGCGGACTCCCATGGGGTGAGCTACAAGTACCGTCGTGTGTGGAGGGTTGTCGGGGAGGAAAGTTTGAATGTAAGGACGAGGAGTTGGAAGGTAGCGGCTGTGGCCTATAGTTAGGGACCAACCCCGGCATTTGCCTGGAAGGAAGATGAGAAACCACAGAAGACCATCTTCAAGGTTGCCGACGGGGGGATTCGAACCTCCTCGCCCCTCGGATGTGAGCGACTGCCTGCAGCCACGCCGTAACGACCACGGCTAACTCACCCAGTAAAGGTTGAGATAAATGGGCACAATAGGACTTAAGGGGACCGGGTGTAGGTTGTGGTGGCTATGTAGAGATGAAACGGTTAGCTCGGGACAGGGAAGCATGGAGAGCTGCATCAAACGAGTCAAAAGACTGAGGTCTCAAACACACATGCCTATCTCTAGGTTACAGAAGGTGGGTAAGATAATTCTAGGAACATTTACAGACATATAGTTAAATATATTATTTTCATCCTTCTACGATCTCTCCCATATTTTTTCCCTGTTCCAATATCCACTGGCTAAAGCTATTCACTGAGATCAATACGAGGGGGTTATAACATTTTATTAATCTTAGAGTCTCCGCGATTCTCGTTATTGGAGCGACGGTTCTTCCAAGTGGCTGGCCGAGCTTTGGCGACGCCCGTCTTCATAGCTTCCATTAGCTCGGAGAACAGTGCCATAAAGATGAGGGCCAAGGAAAGGGGAAAGAAAGAGGTAGGGATATATAACCTAACATAGAGAAGGCGACCCTGTTTTCAAGAGATAAACTGCTACTTACTGCAATGAAGAGATTCCTTATTCCGTGATGATGATTCAAAGTGAAATGTAGGAACTTGGAAACAGTCATTAAGGAATTAATCTTCTTAATTAAGTCGTCAGTGGAGCTCCAATGAGTTAAAAACAAGGGTGTTAAAATAAATAACACTTAATAATATGAGAAATACATTTCCAAGTATTTTCTCAAGTAGGCCTACGCATGCATCTCTTTATATATATAATTCTTCGACACGTGTGTATGTGACTGAACTCCTCCTAAACGACTGGACCGATTTTGATGAAATTTGGTATGTATATTAGGGTGGGTCCCTGTATGGTTTGGATTCACAATCTGACCCGGTAGGAGGAATGAGCACAATTTTAGAACCACAATTTACACACAATTTTAGAACCACAATATACAGTCAAAAACAGTCGTCATGGAAACCACTAGCCTTGGCCTTGGTGAAAGCTGATGTCTTTGGACGGTTTGTCTCTGCACGTTAGAGCCACCTGGTCGCAACCTGTACAACTACCGCCATAACTTACACTCTGCCCGGGGCGGAAAGTTATGTTATGTACCATAGGTGGAGGTGATGTCGAATTCTTCTCTTTGTCTTTGCACGTTAGAGCGTTTCAAAAAAGTCCCGTATGCGTTCATATACCATAGATCCGATTGCGATGAGACTTGGATGAGATGTTGAGTGCACTGCAGGGAAGGTTTCTGGCTTAGTAAATATATTTTACAATAGAGAGCGCACGAGTGGATTCAACAAATAAGCGACGACGCACGAAGCGTTTCAACAACAAAAAAACGTTTAAGTTTATATACCATTCATCGATTGCGATGAAACTGTGATGAGTTGTTGTGTACACTTACGTGAAGGATTCTAACTTAGTAAATCCATTTCACAGCAGGTTGCCCACGAGTAGATTCAACAAATGGGCGACGGCACGTGCATCGTTACAACAAAGTACAGTATGCGTACATACGATTCATCTGATTGCGATGATACTTTTGTGAATTGTTGTGTACACTCCAGGAAAGGTCTCTGACTTAGTAAATTAATTTTACAATAGGTAGCGCATGAGTAGATTCAACAAATGAGTGACGGCACGCGAATCGCATCAACAAAATCCCGTATGCGTTCATATGCCATTCCTCCGATTCCGATGTAACTTTGGTGAGTCGTTGTGTACACTTACTTGAAGCTTTATTACTTAGAAAATCCATTTCACAGTTGGTAGAGCACGAGTAGATTCAACAAATGAGTGACAGTGCACGAATCATTTAAACAAAATCCCGTATGCGTCATATACCATTCATCCGATTCCGATGAAACATGAATGAGATGTTGAGTGCACTACAGGGAAGGTTTCTGGGTTAGTAAATCCATTTTATAGTAGCTAGTGCACGAGTAGATTCAACAAATGAGCGACGACGCGCGAAGCGATTCAACAAGGTCCCGTATGCGTTCAAATACCATTCGTCCGATAGCGATGAAACTTGGGTGATTTTATTTATTTTCCGTGTTCAAATCAAATTAGATTTTGCCAGTAAGTAGCAACAGTTATAGCATTAGCATTTGCAGCCAGAAGATCGTCTTTTGAACATATGTCCTCCATCAAGGGGCAGATCAGCAGGTGTTCTGGGTCTTGTAAAATGCTGCAGTCACAGAACTCATCATTGTTGACGAGCATGTTCCATTTCTTGAGATTGTTCTTGCAGCGTGAAACCCCCGTCCTCAGCCTGTTTAATGATTTCCAAATTCCATATGGCAAGTTGTGACCAGGTGCCATTTTTTCTGATAGAGGAATTATTGGGTCTGTCTTCCATATCTTCACACGGGCAGCTTCTTGTGAGCCTTCGAGGGCTGTTACTCCCCTCAAAAAGCTGTTTCTAGACTTAAGTCTCTGCCGGGCTGGTTGTTGGCCGAAAAGTGGATGCCTTGAATCGGTTTCTTGCCGTTTCTTCTCAGATGCTGCTACTACCATTCTTCGGACATGAGGTGGAGAAATTCCTATAAGAGGGTAGATTTTCTGAAGTGGTGTTGGTCTAAGACACCCAGATACAATCCTGGAAGTCTCATTCAGAGCTATATCCACCTCTTTGGAATGTGGAGAAGAAAGCCAAACTGGTGCTGCATATTCAGCAGCTGAGAAGCTCAGTCCAAGGGCTGAAGTTCTGAGAGTGGTGGGGTGAGCACCCCATGTCCTTCCTGTTAGGCATCTTAGTATGTTATTTCGTGCAGATACTTTACTTTTGGTGTTCAAGCAATGTTGCTTGAAAGACAGAGTTCGATCGAGGGTGACACCAAGATATTTTGGTGTAAAACAATGAAGGATTGTTTCACCTTGCCACTTAATGTTCAATGTCCTCTTTGCTTCTTTTTTCGCAAGTGGAAAGCACAAACTTGCGTTTTGGATGGATTTGGCTTCAAATTATTTATATGATAGTATCGACCAAGTTCTTCCAAGGCACAGGACAAAGAATGTTCTACTTCTTCAAAGCTACGACCTTGCACGGCTACTGCAGTGTCATCTGCGTAGATAAATCGCCTGGTGCATTCTGTTCTGGGCTGGTCATTGGTGTATACATTGTAAAGCAGTGGTGCTAAGACGCTACCTTGAGGTAGTCCATTCTTCTGGAGGCGCCAACGACTATTTTTCCCAAGGAGAGACACGTAAAATCTTCTGTTCTCAAGGAAAGTTCTTAGCAGTGAGGTCAGCCTGTAGTCTTTTGTCAGTTCATAAATCTTACGAAGTAGTGTGTTATGATTAACAGTGTCGTAAGCAGCAGTTAAATCTATGAAGGCTACACCAGTAATGCACTTTTCCTCAAATCCATTCTCTATGTGCTGAGTAAGGTTCAGAATTTGTCCACAGCATGACCTGCCTGGTCTAAAGCCTGACTGTTAAGAAATCAGTTTGCTATCTATAGAATCAGATATTCTATTAAGAATCACTCTCCAGCAACTTATAGGTGTGACACTGAAGTGAAACTGGCCGAAAGTTCTTTGGGCTATCAGGAGTCTTCCCAGGTTTTAGGATCGCAACTATGCGAGCTTTTCTCCATACCTTAGGAATCTTCAGTCTGGATGCACAGTTGTTCATCAATGAAAGCAACCATTGCAGTGTTGCTGGTCCAAATTGTTTTATTTGCTCCGCTCTGAGATCATCCAACCCAGCTGCCTTGTTCGATTTCAGACCGTCGATTGCTTTCATAAGTTCTTCCATCGTAAACAAGTCCTTAAGGAAATCAGTCCCTTCTTCAATACACCGTTCAAGTTTCTCTGTATTTGAATTAGATTTTGAAGTCTTTCCATTTAAGAGCAGTTGGTGTGCTATCTGATTAGCAGTTACTTGAGTATAGTTAAAAGGCGGGCTAGTTGGATCTCCACTGAGGTTCTTAAGAAGACGCCATGCTTGTCTACTATTCTGTTTCATATCTATATTAGAAACCAAGCTATTCCATCTGTCTGTGCGTGTCTGACCGAGAGAAATCATCAGTGCATGCCCAGCTTCCATTGTTTCCTCGGAGAAGGGGTCCATATCATACAAGTTGCGGTAGTTATCAAAAAGAGATATATTCTGATCAGAAAGACCTGGGATATATTCTGTTCTGCATCCTCTTGGTATGTTCTTCCGTGAGACGTTTTTCACTACGGAAATAAAGGTGTCATAGTTTTCTGGTTGTGGTTCCACTTCCCCTATGGCTACATCAAGTTCACAACTGAACTTAGGCCAGTTCGCCTCCTTGAAGTTGAACCTACGTTGGAAAGGTGCATTTTCTGGTTTAACAATTGGTTCGATTCTGCATAGTGTGACCGTCAGCCGGGTGGCAACGGCACATATTTGTGAGTGATCTTCAGAAGTCCTCCGGTAAAGCTGTCGGGATAGCCAACAACCGCGATGACTCTCCTAACATCTCCCCCGTCGGACCTTTAAAAGTTTCCCGTGAGGATCAGGTGAACTTCCTAACAATAGGCCAATGCGGCACGAGGTTCTATAGTCCACGGGGAGCGTGGTACATGGTTGCGATGGTCAAAGACGGCCTAAGGAAAGGTTCACCTCAAAAACTAGACTGTGAAATTAAACATCCAGGCTTATGTAAAACACCGTGAAAATTTATTGTAGATTTCCACAAACCCCTATCCTAGTTCGGAGGGTTATATTCGGCTAATCAGCAAGCTAAAAGTTAATGATAATAAAAGTTCAAGTCCCTAACAATGAAGTTACATTAACCCTCGCGAAAGATCTAATACACAATAAGTAAGCAACAGCAACATCGCTGGGTAAATGGTACGACGCAAAATCCCTAATACAAGTTACATGATCAAGCTAATATGAAGTTACATTTAAGTGAAGGAGCAAAGCAAAGCTAAGTTATGGTGGTACCATTTCCACATTTACATTAACTTTTCTAGCTAAGTCCTATCAGTTAACATTCAAAGTTACGGCGGTGACGTCCGTAATAGCAAAACAGTTACAATACAAAGCTAAGTGTACAGCCATTTAAAAACAATTAATCTAATCAACAATCATGTGCTAAATAGCACGCAATAAAGGTAACATTGGGAAAAAATACAGTTTCATGACATCAATAATTATAGTACAACACAGTTTTTATTATAATGCCTTCCTGCCCCATGGTTAACTCTTTGTAAACAATTGTCATCTAGCTTGATAGTAATGTCGGTGATAGCGTAGTTAAAACCGCGTCTGACAATCACATGGCCTGCGCTCCACACACTATGAACTAATGGTTCATGTGTGCGCCAGGTCACAACAAAAATGTATACAGTCTTCGTCGTTTCCAATAAAGGAAATCCCTTCATCTGCACGACCATGTCAGCAGGTTCAAATGTAAGAATGTCAAAGTTTAAATGGAAACAATATGTTAGTTAGATCTTGTTTAAAACAATTATGCGGATGATGTTTATTATGTCGGTTTATGTTTCTTCCGTAGGTTTGTGGCGTATTCTGACAAAGGCCTGACAAGGAGTAGTCTTTTAAAGATCATTCTCCCGCAGCAAAACATCGACTCAATAGTCGGAAAACTCAACGAGCAAACTCGGCTCGGACTCACAATAACACGAGTTATCAGCGGTAAATACCTCGCTTTCAACAACTCTCATAATAATGCCTCATAACAACAACAGATGCGCGACTTACAACAATGACACGTCTTACTCACTCAAGGCACATAATATCATGGGTTACCTGCGGCAAAAACCTCGCATTTAATAACCAAATTGCCTTCATTATAATTTGCCTCTCTCAAGAGGATCGCCAACAATGCATAAAGAAACCTGACAACCCTGGACATGTCGAAATGACATTCCTCGCAGAAAAATATCTAACTAACAGTATACAAATCCAAGAAAAACAAATGAACAAAAATACAGTAAGAAACACTGGGTTTCATGAGCAATAGCTGCTTTGAAAGAAAGAGATGAATGAAATCAACATTCTGTCCTATGTTATCGTAGTTCTGTCTCGCTTTCAAGCATTTGTTTTCAAGGTTACTGGGTCAACAAACCAGTTTATTGGTGACAACTTCACAAATTGCAGTCCTTCACTGACCACATTTTTCAACAGGCAAGGCCGGCTAGTTTTAACATTATATAATACCGTAATATTTGGCCTTGTCATTCTTAGCATATGCTTGGTTCAAAAACCTAATAGAATCCGTGTGCTAACCACGTTACAATTTAACTGTACAATAAAGTATCGCAGTCCTTCATTTCAAAGAATAGTAAATCACAGACATAACAGCATGTCTCACGAGTTTCTTTGCTCATCAAAGATATAACACTTATTAAGTTCTCAGTATAACATTAACACCTGTGTCCTCATGACAGAAACAAAGTAGTAACAAATTGATAAATATGGCACAGATCTGCAACTCTAGACCTGCATAATGATGCGATAGTGCACTTAGTTCGATGCTTGACATCTACAATTTCTCCAAAATAATAAATCTGTCAGTATTTGACTATAATTGGCTTCTGGGCGCTTTCAAAAATGAAAATACAGCATATTTTTTATAAAACTGGAAACTACAGTTGGTTTCCTAACGATACGACCTATCTAACGAGGTCATAAGTCTCAACAGACTGGTTGCAAAGATTGCAGTTAAATAAAGTGACGATGACATCTGAATGAAACCACGGATAAATATCCTACACATGGCTGAGCAAAATAGCTGCAAATGATTACAGTCATGTTTGGCAGTGGGTCGGCTATAACGTGGTACGACGTCCATCAGGACGGCACCAGGGTTAACCAAAACTGGTCTACCCCACAGGGTGACTCACAATGACTGAAATAAACAACAATTATACTAATTACAACCCTACCTAGCAAATGGCTGACACATAAGTGCGGTTGATTCACAAAAAAAAAAAAAAACTACGATATCTAAATATACCACCGCGGACTATTACAAAAGAAAAGGTGCCCAAACTCACGACTTTTGGTAGCTCTCACATCGGCTCAGACATTCATCGACCAGGGTCGCGAAAAACTCTGCTTGGCTCTCCAGCATGGTCCTGTCCTCCACGGATTCACCAATCTGGACCTCCCAAGCAACCAGGGTTCGTTCGCCTCCGGATGATGGTCTCCCAAAAAGGTCTGGAATGTGCCTGGAAGTCGGCATCCACGTTCCTTCGTCTGCGTCCTCGGCATCCTGACGTTCCATCAAGCTGGTGGTCTCCATCACGACGTCCCCCTCATACCGGAATGGTATTAGCCCATAATCGTCTTCTTCACCATGGCGTGGAAAAGTTCAATGTCTTGCATGATGTCGAAAATGTCGAAATATCTCGTTCCTCTCGGCGTTTTGGCGTGATTATTGTGGACGATGCAAATAATAGTGTTCTCCACAGTATTTTGTAGTTTTCAGCCTGTTGATCCTCAAGATTCAACACGATGCGATGCTTTGCTTGTTAGCACGTGCAATTGTATCACGTTTTATCAATCACGTGGCATCCGCGATAAAATTGATATTTTCAATTCAGAATTTCCGTAGCAATAATGTTGTGATCGTTGGCAGTAATAATCACGTCGTATTGGCACAATTATCAGACGATAACTCTTTTATTTTCGGCGGGGCACTTTGTCCTTCCACTTACACGTGGGAAAAATATCCGGCGTATGGCACCAATTACAGTTTGTAGAAAATATTGCCTAATATGGCCTTTCGTAGAACAATAATATGTCCACAATGTGTGACAACGTTAGTATAGTTATTTTCAACACACGATGCAGTCGGATACTCACTTGAGCACAAAAATATTTATAATGTCCACGTCGCGACGGACGGATACTCGAAACACGCCTGTCTGGCGTCAGATCTCCAGATGTAGTGTCGTCACTGACTTTCACTCGGAAGTAGGTCGCCAAAACAAAGTCATTGAGCGACCACTTTCATAGCTCCTTGCGTATCTGCAAGTGTTATACCTTACCAAAAACGTAATAATCATTCACCAAAATGATTCAATAATACAGAATGACGAATTAGAATATTCTGAGTCTTATGAAAGGATAAAAGTGATTAACAAGACCTCCAAAGTCAAAAATGCAATTGAGCGCTACTTCAAAGAGTATAGCATGAGCTCTCTGCTCCACGTGGTATTCTGGGTATGTTCAAAAGTACTACATCCCATAATAATTATTCAGTCACAAAAATATCACATGAACCATAGCTCAGCGTGTTCATCTGCCTCTCCGTCGTTTCAAAGAAAATGTTGGGACGACATTTTATTTGCCTCTATAATTCATTCATGTGTGATATTTTTTTAGATTGGCGGCGTTGAAAGTTCCAATACGCTCTCCAGTTCTGATGTCTTCAATGACATAACTCCCATTATTCAACGGCTGTCTAACACGACTAGGGCCGTAATACAAGGAAAGAAATTTCCCGTATACGCGGTCAATTGGATTAGAAATTCCGGGTCTCCTTATAAGGATAAGGTCTCCCTCCTCAAGTGGTTCTCTGAATCTCTGGCGTCTTGTTCTCCTCAAGCGTTTGGCAGCTTGTCCGTCTAAAGTATCTCTAGCAGCTAACAGTCTGCTGGCATGCGATGGTTGTAAACAAGGTGGATTTACAATCACGCGGTTCCAGACTCTCAGTGGCATCTGGTTCAAATGCAGGACCAAAGGTATTTGACCAGTGCTTTCATGCACAGTAGTATTAATGCATTTTGCCATCAAAACAAGGACTTCAGTCCATCGCCAGTGTTCCTCCTGACAATACAAACGACAAAATTTTGCAGTAGTGGACATAACGCATTCCGTTGGATTGCTCTCAGGGTGTCTTATTGATGACAAAAGATGACCAATCTCTAGTTCCTCCATAGCGTTGGCGAATTCTGCAGAAGTATATGGCGATCCGTGGTCAGTTAATAAGAATTGTGGCTTCCCTGCCTCCGGTATCACTTGTCGTCTTATTCGCTGGATAATTTGATGTGCATTAGCCTTCTGAATAGGATGGAGCATTGTATATTTTGTAAACACATCTATGGTGACTACAATGTAACGATTCCCACGACGGGCTTTAGGTATAGGACCGTAACGATCTTGTGCGTTTAACTCTCTGGGTTGAGTTGGTAGTATAGGTCTAGGTGGTTCTCTCAATAAGTGTGACGTGTATTTGTTCCGCTGGCATGCGTCACAAGCACGTAAACACTCTCTGACAGTGGTTCCTAACCTTTTCCAGGTGAACGACTCTTTAATGGTGGCAATGGTCTTGTCCGTTCCACCGTGACCAATAGACAAATGTACCATGAGAATGACAGATTCCTGGTACCTTCTGGGAATAACTGCACGCAGTTGGGTGTGATCTTCGTCCACAAATTTATACAAAACGCGACGGTAAATCAGATAGTCATCTGCTATGGCAGCAATCCTTGCATAAAGCTCATCCTGAGGATCCATCTTTCGTTCAAGAAATCGAATGATGTGTCTAAGTTCCTCTTCACGTCTCTGTCCTTCGGGTAGATAACGAAGTCGGCGAAGGTGTTCTTCGCATTCTCCCTCGATGTCAATGGCATTAATAGAAGTTTCAGGATTCCGGCTGAGGATGTCGGCCAATACATTCTCTCTGCCTGGTTTGTAAACAATCTCCAGATCGAACTGTTGGAGAAAAAGAGTCCATCTAGTGATCCTGTCACTTGCCAGTCTTGTTCGTAGGATGAAGGTCAAAGCGTGGTGATCGGTTCTTACGACAATCTTCTGGCCTATCAAAAGTTTCTGCCAGTACTCTAATGCATAGACGACGGCTAGTGCTTCTAACCTGTCGAGCCTCTCCTCGATGACTTCTAATTCTTGTATATTCCTGTTGGCGACTTTTCTCCCTAAATCATTTAGTTGCAACTCGATTCGTTCAACTTTACCTTTGAGATTTTGGTCCACCTCACGAATAGCTGATTTGAGGTTACGACTCAACTCGAGCCTATCAATAATCGTTATTTCCTCAATCTTTTTCTGCAATATTGCAATTTCGCCCTCAACCTGAGATACGTTACTCTGGATATGGTTGATATCATCCTTGACTCCATTTACATTGGCGTCGACTGTAGTTTTATGCTCCACGAATTCGCCTCTCAACATCATCAGGTCGACTTTGTGCTCCTCCCTGTGCACATCTACAGTATCACGTAAGCCTGTGACAGTTTCTTTTAGTTCCGCGATGTCATTCCGGTTAGAATTAAGTTCCTCCCTAACCTCAAGCATGTTATCCACGATGGTATTCACGTTGTTATTAACGGCGTTAGCTGCACCTCTCATTAATACCAGTCCTAGGTTCATGGTAGCCATATCCTTTTTTACGTTGTCCATAAAACCTTCTACGTGATTCAGCCTAGTCCCAAATTCTTCTCTGGTGTGCTCGATATCAGCTTGGACGTCTAACTGTACTTTATTTATAGCGGTCTGAATTTGAGCCGTGTGCTCCTCGAGTCGGGTTTGCACATCCTGTCTTGCCCTATTCATTTCTTCCGTTAATGTGTCTACGCGCTGGCTTGCCTCCTGGTGGTGACGAATCACGTCTATCCTTACCGCTGCCAAACCTGCCGTTAAGTCATTTTTCGCTTCTACCCTGTACGAGTCCATTTCGGCCCTGACCTTCGTTAGATCGGTCCTAACGTCTTTAACAGTACGGGTGTTTATCTCTAAATCTAAACGTACTTCATTAATTGATTGGGTATTTACCTCAAGGTTCCGCCTGACATTGTCAACAGACTGAGTGTTTATCTCGAGGTTCTGCCTGACCTGGTCCACATGACCATTTACATCACCTACTTCCTGTCTAACATTGTCAATAGCTTGTGAATTAACCTCTAAGGCTTGTGTATTCACACTCAAGTCACTAGTAAGTTGTTGGAGGTTAGCGTTGACACCTGCCAACATCTCAGCGAACACTCTGCGAATCATATCCTCATCCATTTGACAAGAATTTATATTGAGAGAAACGAGGGATCAATCATGATAGAAACCTACAGCTATGATAGTAACGTGGTGGTATAAAGCTTGAATCGACTTAATAAATATCACGAGTACAGCTGGAGTATGCAAACTAAGTGCTTCTACATTTACTAATACAACGGTGAGCAAAGCAAAGTATTACATTTACTTAGGATGAGGCATCATCTAAGAAAAACCCTATCTTTCATTTATCCAATATAAAAACCTCACCCCATGGTCTTCTATCAAATATGAATGCCATGCGGTCTATTGATCTGCAGTACGACTTTCTAAGTTTGTCCCAGTCCTGTCAATTTACCATTATTCAAATATTAAGATGCTCCTAAATATCGGCATAAGAAAATATAGAGGGCGCCATCTGATGATCACCATGTTGACATCTGGCTCCATGTATAGGGAGTCAATCAATGTGTTACCATGTCAACGTCTCTCCCCACGTATAGGGAGCCAATTTATGTGCGACCTATACGTCGGTTTCCACGCTAACACCGTGCACCATGTCAACTTCGTAGCCCCATTAGTTGGGCCGCCATTTTATGTGACCGTCAGCCGGGTGGCAACGGCACATATTTGTGAGTGACCTTCAGAAGTCCTCCGGTAAAGCTGTCGGGATAGCCAACAACCGCGATGACTCTCCTAACATCTCCCCCGTCGGACCTTTAAAAGTTTCCCGTGAGGATCAGGTGAACTTCCTAACAATAGGCCAATGCGGCACGAGGTTCTATAGTCCACGGGGAGCGTGGTACATGGTTGCGATGGTCAAAGACGGCCTAAGGAAAGGTTCACCTCAAAAACTAGACTGTGAAATTAAACATCCAGGCTTATGTAAAACACCGTGAAAATTTATTGTAGATTTCCACAAACCCCTATCCTAGTTCGGAGGGTTATATTCGGCTAATCCGCAAGCTAAAAGTTAATGATAATAAAAGTTCAAGTCCCTAACAATGAAGTTACATTAACCCTCGCGAAAGATCTAATACACAATAAGTAAGCAACAGCAACATCGCTGGGTAAATGGTACGACGCAAAATCCCTAATACAAGTTACATGATCAAGCTAATATGAAGTTACATTTAAGTGAAGGAGCAAAGCAAAGCTAAGTTATGGTGGTACCATTTCCACATTTACATTTAACTTTTCTAGCTAAGTCCTATCAGTTAACATTCAAAGTTACGGCGGTGACGTCCGTAATAGCAAAACAGTTACAATACAAAGCTAAGTGTACAGCCATTTAAAAACAATTAATCTAATCAACAATCATGTGCTAAATAGCACGCAATAAAGGTAACATGGGGAAAAAATACAGTTTCATGACATCAATAATTATAGTACAACACAGTTTTTATTATAATGCCTTCCTGCCCCATGGTTAACTCTTTGTAAACCATTGTCATCTAGCTTGATAGTAATGTCGGTGATAGCGTAGTTAAAACTACGTCTGACAATCACATGGCCTGCACTCCACACACTATGAACTAATGGTTCATGTGTGCGCCAGGTCACAACAAAAATGTCTACAGTCTTCGTCGTTTCCAATAAAGGAAATCCCTTCATCTGCACGGCCATGTCAGCAGGTTCAAATGTAAGAATGTCAAAGTTTAAATGGAAACAATATGTTAGTTAGATCTTGTTTAAAACAATTATGCGGATGATGTTTATTATGTCGGTTTATGTTCCTTCCGTAGGTTTATGGCGTATTCTGACAAAGGCCTGACAAGGAGTAGTCTTCTAAAGATCATTCTCCCGCAGCAAAACATCGACTCAATAGTCGGAAAACTCAACGAGCAAACTCGGCTCGGACTCACAATAACACGAGTTATCAGCGGTAAATACCTCGCTTTCAACAACTCTCATAATAATGCCTCATAACAACAACAGATGCGCGACTTACAACAATGGCACGTCTTACTCACTCAAGGCACATAATATCATGGGTTACCTGCGGCAAAAACCTCGCATTTAATAACCAAATTGCCTTCATTATAATTTGCCTCTCTCAAGAGGATCGCCAACAATGCATAAAGAAACCTGACAACCCTGGACATGTCGAAATGACATTCCTCGCAGCAAAATATCTAACTAACAGTATAAAAATCCAAGAAAAACAAATGAACAAAAATACAGTAAGAAACACTGGGTTTCATGAGCAATAGCTGCTTTGGAAGAAAGAGATGAATGAAATCAACATTCTGTCCTATGTTATCGTAGTTCTGTCTCGCTTTCAAGCATTTGTTTTCAAGGTTACTGGGTCAACAAACCAGTTTATTGGTGACAACTTCACAAATTGCAGATCTTCACTGACCACATTTTTCAGCAGGCAAGGCCGACTAGTTTTAACATTATATAATACCGTAATATTTGGCCTTGTCATTCTTAGCATATGCTTGGTTCAAAAACCTAATAGAATCCGTGTGCTAAACACGTTACAATTTAACTGTACAATAAAGTATCGCAGTCCTTCATTTCAAAGAATAGTAAATCACAGACATAACAGCATGTCTCACGAGTTTCTTTGCTCATCAAAGATATATCACTTATTAAGTTCTCAGTATAACATTAACACCTGTGTCCTCATGACAGAAACAAAGTAGTAACAAATTGATAAATATGGCACAGATCTGCAACTCTAGACCTGCATAATGATGCGATAGTGCACTTAGTTCGATGCTTGACATCTACACTTTCTCCAAAATAATAAATCTGTCAGTATTTGACTATAAATTGGCTTCTGAGCGCTTTCAAAAATGAAAATACAGCATACTTTTATAAAACTGGAAACTACAGTTGGTTTCCTAACGATACGACCTATCTAACGAGGTCATAAGTCTCAACAGACTGGTTGCAAAGATTGCAGTTAAATAAAGTGACGATGACATCTGAATGAAACCACGGATAAATATCCTACACATGGCTGAGCAAAATAGCTGCAAATGATTACAGTCATGTTTGGCAGTGGGTCGGCTATAACGTGGTACGACGTCCATCAGGACGGCACCAGGGTTAACCAAAACTGGTCTACCCCACAGGGTGACTCACAATGACTGAAATAAACAACAATTATACTAATTACAACCCTACCTAGCAAATGGCTGACACATAAGTGCGGTTGATTCACAAAAAAAAAAAAAAAACTACGATATCTAAATATACCACCGCGGACTATTACAAAAGAAAAGGTGCCCAAACTCACGACTTTTGGTAGCTCTCACATCGGCTCAGACATTCATCGACCAGGGTCGCGAAAAACTCTGCTTGGCTCTCCAGCATGGTCCTGTCCTCCACGGATTCACCAATCTGGACCTCCCAAGCAACCAGGGTTCGTTCGCCTCCGGATGATGGTCTCCCAAAAAGGTCTGGAATGTGCCTGGAAGTCGGCATCCACGTTCCTTCGTCTGCGTCCTCGGCATCCTGACGTTCCATCAAGCTGGTGGGTCGATGCTGTGAGCGGGGAATAGCCTTACCAACAATTTTGGTGCACTGCTCAGCTAATTTGTTGGTAATAAAAATTAGATCAGGATTATATCCACTTCTCCATCGGCCGCTGTTAAACGATGGTGGTTGTTTTGGGTCGTGAACTAGACTGAGTGCATTATTTTCAGACCACTTTTCTAGCTCTACGCCATTTTCATCTGTAGATGTATACCCCCATGTAGTTCCATGACAGTTGAAATCACCAAGTATTAAGTTGACGTTACTATATTTGAAATTGATAGGTTCCTTAAACACAAAGCTCTCTTCGGGTGGCTTGTAAACAGATGTTACAGAGAACTGCGCTGTTTCGATAGTGAGGATTTCGATGTTATTTTCCTCAGACAAAGCAACAGACGTGATATTTCATCCGCTCTTACAGAATATTGCACTACCATAATTATCGTGTGGACGTTCCAGAATAAGTCTCATACCTTTGATTTTCGGTCTTCGTCCCGATAGTCCTCTATGAGTTTCTTGTACAGCAATGACATCGCAGTTACATTGGCTGCACAAATCTGCTAGTAGATATTCTTTCTGGCTGGATAATCCCTCGATGTTTATGGACATAGCTGCGAGTGATGGCCTTGATAAAGGCCCACTGGTTTTAATTGATTTGGTAGTGAAAGGATCAGCCGTCAGTTTATTTTTAATCATTTTCTGACGTTGCCCAGGGTACGCCCGATTGCTCTTCTGTCACAATCTTCGGGGAGGCTCCTTTCGTACACCCCACTTGGGTGATATGTTGTGTACACTACAGGGAAGGCTTCTGGCTTCGTAAATCCATTTTACAATAGGTAACGCACGAGTCTATTCAACAAATGAGCGACGGTGCGCGAAGTGTTTCATCAAAGTCCCGTATGCATTCGTATACCATTCGTCCAATAGCGATCAAACTTGGGTGAGATGTTGTCTACAGTTCAGGGAAGGTTTCAGGCTTAGTAAATCAATTTTACAATAGGTAGAGCACGAGAAGATTCAGCAAATGAGTGACGACGCGTGGAGCGTTTCAACAAAGTCCCGTATGCGTTCATATACCATTCGTCCGATAGCGATGAAACTAAGGAGAAATTTTGTGTTCACTTGAGGGAAGGTTTATGGCTTAGTACATGCAGTCTCGTAGGTGTTCATATACCATTCAGCCGAATGCGATGAAACTTCGCGAATTGCTGTGTACACTCCAGGAAAGGTTTCTGGCTTAGTAAATCAATTTTACAATCGGTAGCGCACGATTAGATTCAACAAATGAGTGATGGCGCGTGGATCGTTTCAACAAATTCCCGTATGCGTACATATACCATTCATCTGATTGCGATGAAACGTTGGTGAATTATTGTGTACATTCCAGGAAAGGTTTCTGACTTAGTACATGCATTTTACAATAGGTAGCGCACGAGTAGATTCAACAAATGAGCGACGGAACGCAAATCGTTTCAAGAAAGCCCGTATGCTCTCATATACCATTCATCTGATTGCGATGAAACTTAGGTGAATCGTTGAGTACACTCCAGGGAAGGTTTCGGGCATAGTAAATCCATTTTATAATAGGTAGCGTACGAGTAGATTCAACAAATGAGTGACGGCTCGCGATTCGTTTAAACCAAGTCCCGTACATATGCCTTTCATCCCATTGCGAAGAATCTTTGATGAGTTGGTCACGCCAGGGAAGGTTTTCGACTTTGTAAATCCATTTTACAACAGGTAACGCACGAGTAGATGCAACAGATGAGTGATGAAGCGTGATGCGTTTCAACAAAATCCCGTATGCGTTCATATACCATTCATCCATTGCGATGAAACGTTAATGAGTTGTTGTGTACACTTTCGTGAAGGTTTCTAACTTAGTAAATCCATTTCTCAGTAGGTAGCGCACGAATAGTTTCAACAAAAGAATGACAGCGCACGAATCGTTTCAACAAAATTCCGTATGCATTCATATGCCATTCATTTGATTGCGATGTAACGTTGGTGAGTTGTTGTGCATGCTCCCCCGAATGTTTCTAAATTAGTTAATCCTTTTTACGATAGTTTAGAGGCAGTTAACAGAAATTGAAAAAAAATGTTGTTTGTCCGAAAGCATTTCAAGAAATAAATTTGCAACACTTTGTTTGATTGGCAGGACAACGTCTGCCGGGTCAGCTAGTCTATATAAAACTCAATGTTGGTTTGTTTGTTTGTATGTTATTTATACAAATCTACACCGTTTCACCGATCTGAACTAAAATTTGTATACATATTCTTTGGAACCCAGCGGGTAACACTGCCTACTTTATATTTCGGACAGACCACTCCATTCAGGCCCCTTGGCAACATAACTGAAAAGTTACCAAAAATAGGCTACTCAACTGAGACAAAATATCCAAGTTGTCGCATAAAGACCGGACATAGCTCATTTTACGCCCCTCGATACGAGAAACAATACTCGGTGTGAAAACCACATTTTAAGTCCCTAATACCAACAGTTTCAAAGATATTCACAGAAAACTACCTTCGCTCTGATAAACTGATGAACTAATGGCAAGTCCGTTTCCATGGCAACACTACCTCAAGGTATGACATCCGATTTTCTATATATTCCTGTAGGAGGCAATTCCAATCCATTTATTATCTTTTTCAAGATATATATAAATACAATAAGAACAGGGTAGTGCGCCTGCCTCTCAACCGGAGGCCCCGGGTTCGATTCCCGGCTCCGTCAGAGATTTTAGACACTGACATGAGGGCTGCAACGGAGTGCACTCAGCTTCGTGAGGACAATTGAGTAGCTGTCTGACAGTGAGGCAGCGCCCCGGTCACGAACAACAAGATTAATGGCCGAGGGGACACGATGCAACGACCACGCGTCACCACAATATCTGCAGGCCAAATGGCTGGGAAGCGATCGCATGATAGGCCTAAGTCATTAATGGGCTGTAGTGCCAGGGGTAAAAAAAAATAGGGAAAGCGCCTTCTAATACCAATTTTAATTACTAAACACTACAGTAGCGGCTACTAAATAAATAAATAAATAAATACTAAATAAAGGTAGGGATATAGCTACATTCAATTTCATAAACACTGGGCTCACAAATCCCGTATAGTTAAGTACAAATATCAGTCTGGTCGTTATTTCGGTAGTAACGAAGTTCTATGGCGGCTATTGCCGTTTTCGTAAAACTTAAGGCATCCCGCCGTCACATACCTCAATGTGAACCAGTCTATTTTACTGAAAAGAATTTCTACGAGCGAGTATCCACTCCGGCAAAAACCACACTCACTACCTTTTCCGAAATTTACAAAAGGCATGATTTTTAAAACACTCTTCTGTATGTTGAGGTACGGAGATATACCATATGGAAAGATACAATTAAATGTTGGCTAATCTGAGTTCAAGGAACTGCTGTTCAGAATAGGCCTTCTGCTAAATCTGCAGAAGCTTTCGGTACAGGTTATGTGGCCCATGATCGTAACATGGAATGTTTTCCTTTGACAATGCATCTACACCATATGCGAGGGCAACGTATTTCAAAGATCTCTAAAACACAATAATCAGGAAATTGGAGAAAAATTTAAAGTGGGAGAGAAGATTCAAGTAGAAATATTTTCATCTCTGAGATTTGCTGATGACATCGTCATCTTGGCCGATACGCCAGAGGATTTTAATGAGTTTTTGAATGGTATGGACTCCATCTCGAGGGAAGTATTCATGATGGAAATCAATAAATGTAAAACAAAATTAAAGGAATGCAGCCGAAATAAATCAGAAACCTCTATGAACATCAAATTGGCAGGTGAAACGATACGGGAAGTAGGGGACTTCTGTTACTTAGGAAGCAAAATATCCAGTGATAGACGAGGCAAAGAGGATATAAAAAGTAGGTTGGTTCAGGCAAGGAAAGCATTTCTACTGAAAAGGAATCTGTTGACATCGAATATACGTTTAGGTATTAGGAAGTCATTTTTGAAAGCTTTTGTCTGGAGCGTGACACTATAAGGAAGTGAAATTTGGGCTAATGGTGCAGCAGAAAGAGGAGTATTGAAGCGGTTGAAATGTGGTGTTACAGGACAATGATGAAGATCAGATGGGTAGATAGGGTAACAAATGAAGAGGTATTAAGACGAGTGGGAGAGGAGAGATTTTTCTGGTGACTGCTAATGAAGAGAAGAGATAGGTTGGTAGGACACATATTAAGACACCCAGGAATAGCAAGCTTGGTTATGGATGGGAGGGTCGAGGACCAGAACTGTAGGGGTAGACCAGGGTTAAACAGATTGCCTCAGATGTAGGGTGGGGTATCTATGTAGAAATGAAACGATTAGCTCAGGAGAGGGAGGCATGGATAGCTGCATCAAACCAGTCAAAAAACTGAAGACTCAAACATCAACAATCAGGAATTTTAATTACTAAGAGAGGCATGTGAGGCAAACGGGTTGTTGGAGATTTCAATCCCTGTTATGTAACACTGGAAGAGACTGCGTAATGTACATCAGCGGCCAAGGTTAGTGATATTTTACTATAGGTCTATTAATAGCGACATGTTGACGTTGAAATCATCAATAAGTGTGGCAAAATTACACCCAGAATAGCCTAAGGAAAAATACTTTTATTTCCCCATATTCCGATAGATTTGCCATTCCAGTGTGCAAGACTGCAGTTCCCTCTTCAAACAATATCCGCAATATCTATTAACAAAGCGCAATGACACGCACTTAACAGCAGCTGGTGCACATTTACACAAAACCATTTTTTTCCCACGCGCAACTGTATGTGGCGTGATCACGAGTATCCGGACAACAAAATCGTTATGTCTCAGCAGAAGTTGGCAAAACCATAAACGTAATTTTCAAATGTGTTCACATAATGTAACATCGTACTCTGCAGACATTCACAACTCTATAAAATTCCCACTTTGCTGCTCATATCAATATACTGTATGTATCAGAATTTTCAGAATTAGAAGGGACCCACCTGTAGCCGCGATTGTTGGAATAGAATAGACCAATTATCAGCAATAATGCATCGTCCCCATTGTCTTGATCGCGAGCGAAGCTGCGGGTACCTACTAGTTTAGCATAATTCTCACAATTACATGAAGATGGCATAGGAAAAAGTGTTGCTAAACGCTAGGACATTTCCCTGGAGTCGAAGTGGTAAACTACCAAAATCCACTTCCGGGATGGCTGAGGTAGGAATCTAACCCGCCTCTTCTCTGTTTTGCCTCACGAGGCTGAGTGTACCCCGTTCCAGCCCTCAGACAAAAATTTAACTTCTTAGCAGAGCCGGGAATCGAACCCGGGCCTCCACGGTGACTGCCCAAGAATGATAGCCACTCCGCAACGAGGGGGTCTAAAAAGTGTTACGAACAAGGGCGTTTAAATAACCAACACTTAATAACACAAAAAAAATATTTCCAAGTATATTCTCAAGTAGCATAGGCTACATATCACCAGTATATGAAGATGGCATTGGGCAAAGGGTTGCCAATCGCTAGGACATGACTGTTTTACATAACTTCTCAATAGACCCAGGAGCTTTTTGAACAGTTTGAAGACATGATAATACAACCATTAACTTGTATGCAGAACCTGGTTTAATTATTAGACGACGAATAAAAAAATCTTCCATTTCTCGTGCCGCACGGAAATCACTTTAAGAATGTTATTTACTAGTAAAAGGTGCTGGTAATTCCCGGTAGTTGTTTTATCAATGAAATGATTTTCGTTGCATTTTGGAATACTGCAAACACTGTGCCCTCAAAATTGCTGTTGTTATCACTCTCTTGAGTATAAGATCTTAAGTTCCTCGTTGTATTAGCCGTGCTGTTACAGTCTGTATTGACAAATGAAATTGAAGGGTCTTTTGCAAAAAGTGGGTGACTATAAAATTCGTAAATAACTTTTTCTTACTTTGCGTTAAAATTAGTTGCATCTCTTGTAGAAGAATTAGGTTAATTCACTGGAAACTGGGGGTAATACATGAGACTAAATCTTTACTCCCTCTTTCATTTGGGGCACTAGAGGGGCACCTCCAGTATCTAGCTGCTAAAAAAACACACACAAAGCTAAATTCTATGATGGCATTGGTGACATGTGGTACTATGAATCACTGAAGGGTACTTCAGGAGAGGAAAAATGGAGACTGTACTGATTCCCTTACAGAGACAAAACCACTCCTTAAAAGGAACATTCCACTTATTATGGTGATTATTACTGTTCTATTTTGTTTCTATACATGTATTACAATAGCACAGGTCGTTATTCTACGTTCGTTTTATCATCTTACACGTTACTGTTTTATATCAAAAGACGTTCTCAGATATTTAAACTTATTAGCCTACTTTCGATTTTTGCAAAAAATGAAAGTAGACTTATGAGATCAACACAGGGCGAAAAAAGTGTGTCTGTCTGTGTGTGTGTATGTGTGTGTGTGAGTCTGTGTGTGTGTGTATGTGTGTGTGTGTGAGAGTCTCTGTGTGTGTGTGAGTGTGTGTACTCTGAATGTCGGTCCCCCCCTATCAACTCAAACACGGTGAATGCAAATTGAACGAAATTTGGTACAAAGGTAGCACTAGCAAAGGACACCTCAGTGTCATGTTTTATATCGCCGCCATCTTGACGGAAACGTAATGGCGGCCACACAAATGTTCAAAGCTTAAATCAAATTACGACTAACCTAATCATCCGATCTCTACCAAATTTTGCAACAACATACCTTTATGGGGGGAGCATCCTTTGACCAAACCAATAGGCCATCAGCGTAATAGTTTGCGGATGACGGCCATCTTTCTGTAAAAATCGATTCCCCCTATTAATTCGAACACGGTGCAACCGAATGGAACGAAATTTGGTACAGAGGGAGTACTAACGAAAGGCACCTCACTGTCATGTTTTATATCGCCGCCATCTTGACGGAAACGTAATGGCGGCCATACAAATGTTCAAAGCTTAAATCAAATTACGATTAGCCTAATCATCCGATCTCTAGCAAATTTAGCAACAACATACCTTTATGGAGGGAGCATCCCTTGACCAAACTAATGGGTCATTAGCCTAATATTTTGCGGTTGGCGGCCATCTTTGTGTGAAAATCGATTCTCCTCATCAATTCGAACACGGTGAAACCGAATGAACGAAATTTGGTACAGAGGTAGCACTAGCAAAAGACACCTCAATGTCATGTTTTATATCACCGCTATCTTGACGGAAACGTAATCGCGGCCCCCCAAATGTTAAAAGCTAAAATGTAATTACGACCAACCTAATAATCTAGTCTCTACCAAATTTTGCAACACCATATCTTTATGTGGGAAACATATTCTGACCAAGCTGCAAGATCATCAGCCCAATAGTTTGCAGATGGTGCCAAGTATGTGTGCAAATCGATTCCCCCTATCAATTCAAACACGGTGAAACCGAATTGAACGAAATTCGGTACAGAGGTAGCACTAGCAAAGGGCACCTCATATTCATGTTAAATATCCCTATAGCACGTTGTATTTCAACATGCTACTACAACCAACATTCAATCATACTCCTTGAAATGGACAAAGAGTTATAACAATACCCATGCATTTAGGAGAAAGTAGGCTATATGTTCTTTACTGAACATCTTGTTTTTAATATGTTGGTGCAAGACAGAGGTAACTCCATTTTAAATTCTTGTCAATATAAATAGCTAGCTTTTGTACCCAGCGTTGTTTTATATTGTTAAGGGCCGAGCCCTTAGGACTCAGGACCCTACGACCCTAAAAGGGAGAGGGAACCTACGCCACTGGACCTACAAATACACCTTCAAATACTCTACAAGACTACCACATCGGCTCCCCCTACTAAACACCCTCTTCTGCCCCCAAAACCACCCCTACTGGAAACACTATAATTCCAGAACATATCTCTACACAGCAAGCGGCGACCACCTAAACCTAGGAGGTTAGCCAACAGCTTGCAAAACTCACATAAACATTTACACTAAGAACTATCTGGGGCAGCTACACTGATGCAATGCTGACTAAGCAGCGTCGAAACATATAAGAATGGAACCCGGATTGGAGGAATTGTCTGTCGCAGCCCTAAGCTCTGTGCATCTAGTTCCAGCTCCGACGCATCGCCATCACCAGGTGAGAGTGTGCTCAGATTTCCTTATACTCCTTCATTCGTGCATGCACCTACATTATAATTGTACTAAACTGTGTTGCACTGTCCCTCACTAAAAGGGACACTACATTTTACAATCACTGATCAAATAAATACTTGATCAGTAACCTACACTCTGTACATAATTTCACACTAACTTTACACCTGTACGCCCAACCTGTTCTTTCCTAATTGTCCCTGACCGTGAATACTAGGAAGTGCAACGCCAGGTATTCCATTTTGCACACACGGTAGTAAGCCAGCCAGCGGCCGAACTGCCGACTCTGCAAACAGGCTCGCTCCTACTCGCTCATACTTGATCGCTAGTCTTAATTAATAGCTCCCTCGTATTCGCACATCCCTTGGTAAGTAATTGCACCCCCATAGAATTGCACCCCCTTTTCATTACATCCTTTTACAAACACATACACTTGCAGTTTCCCCCAATTACGTGGAAACTTGCACCCTTCTGGAAACCACCCCTAGATTGGACATTAACACACTCTTGTTCGTCACATCCCCTAACACCGGGACAGAACAATATATGAGACTAGAAGTTCACTTACGTGACTTTTGAAGACCTGGTAACTACAAAACCAACATGGTGGCCAGGCGAAGTTGCGACTTTTAAATAGACGTTTCTCGCGATTTAACCAATCAAACGCAATGAAACTTAGTGCAGTATATGTTTATATACATTGTAATGCACCGACATCTAACTTCGTTCAATTGATTACATAACCTCAAGATGGCGGATGTGCGAAATATTTCACTAGCATTCTATATCTCTGAAACTATTAGCGGTATCGCCCTGAAATTTTGTACGGATATAAAGGGCACTATTGGAAGTTCATCTAAGAGACTTTCAAAATCTGGTTAACTACAAAACGAACATGGCGGCCAAGCGAATTTGAAAGTTAAAATAGACTTTTCTCGCGATTTAATGATCCAAACGCAATGAAACTTGGTACAGCAAATGTTTATACACAATGTTATGCAATGGTATCTAATTTAGTACAATTGTTTACATAACCTCAAGATGGCGGCTGTGCGAATTTTAAAATTAAGTTATTATTTCTTGTGTCGTAATCATGCGATCGAAGTGAAAGTTTGAATAATAAACCTACGCAATAATATTCCTTTAATGGTACATGACTCGATGGCCTATGCATATATCAAACCAACATGGCGACCATCCGAAATATTATTACGGTTTTCAATATCTACGAATCTATTATAGCAATCACACTGAATTTCTTAATGTTCATGGTGGCTATGAACATAAGTTCACCTATAGAACTTTCAATAACCTGGTGATTACATATCCAACATGGCGGCGACGCGAATTATAAATATTCACATGGACGTTTCTCGCAATTTAACCATCCGTGTGCAGTGAAACTTGGTACAGTAAATCCTTATACAAATGTTATTCCACTGGCATCAAATATATTTCAATTGTTTCCATAACCACAAGATGGCAGATGTGCAAAATTTTAAACCCCCTTTTTCTTCTTGTGCCCTAATCATGCGATTGAAGTTTGAATACTACACGTACACAATAATCTTCAGGGAACATTACATAACTCTAAGACCTACATATTGTACCCTTAGAAAACGAAGCACTACACAAGACTTAGATTCGGGGTCGTGATCAGTCCGTAAAGAGTAGTATGAGGAGAAACGTGCTTCTTACATTTTCCAGGATTCAAAGGGGAACTTAAAATTAAAAATAATTTACATGACAGGTTTAAACAAATAACAATTTAATTCTGAATCATCTGACAAGACAATAAATTAATTCCACCCTTATGTGTAACTATGAGTCATTTGCCCGCCACAAGTGACCTGCAAGCAACCCAGTAGCCCACATGTGACTTCCAGGTACCCGACACTATGTAAACAAAACAGCCAGGGACCCGAAAATGCCCACCCATATTTGTCACCAGAGTGTCCTCAAACCATGTTAGCTGTCAAAACAAATGACTGACTCAAAACATCAGTCCCCAAAAATAGCTAAATCAAAACAAATCAGTTTAACAGCTGTAAAACACAAGGTGAACCAAATATCACCTCAAGAGAAATTTACTCTAAATAAAAATACAGAATACAAAAAAGCAAAGAAAACATGTTTATGTGTTGTGTGCGCGGTCGGAAAAATAACGTAAATGAGTACTAGACGAGAATTCATTCCCGTTCGACCATTATAATGAGTCATGGATTCCCGTTCTGCTGGTTAGGAATCACGACAATTATGGGAATACACACAAATGGCTAATATAAAAATAAACACACTGACATAGTCTAACCCTTTTATAAACAACGATTAATACATGAATTGTATTTTTATAATTAATAGCAGCCGCACCAAGCGGTCTTAAGCCCTACGGATCAACACAAGGCAATCACGTGACATGCAATAACATATGGTTCGCCGTATGCAACCTTAAAGTGACATTTACAAGTCTTGGCAGAAACCAGCCAAGCAACAATAGCAAAAAAGAACATGCCTCAGTAGGCGAATTAAACAATATATTACACTTCGATAAATACGGTCAGAAAATAGTTAGATTAGTGGCATGAATAGCTTCCCAATTAATTCAAAATATTATAATCTATCAGGCAAGACATTTAACTAATTATCACGAAGAAAGCATAGCCAGCACGCTACTGCTTATCAACATTCCTGATCAGACTACTGTGGTCACTCAAGCTCTCCCTACTGTGCTTTTAGTGTGTGCAGACAAAATACCCAAGCCTCTGGCCTGGATTCTCGAAGATAGCCTCACTTGGCTCCCTGAAATCGCGAGAAATAACAAATCAACTCAATCATGTTCTTGAAAAATTCCCCTTGGAATATCAAGATTCAACTGCCAGCAAGTACGCCCCGCAGGTCACGTAAGCTGGAAAATATAGTAGCAATGGTACTGGATCCACAGTCCATACCCGCTCTCTATCGAAGAATTCACACATAGACACACACCTACCAAGGCTTGACCAAATGACCCCCTACACGTACTTCAGACCAAGAATAGATTACAAAACAAGACTAATGACAAGAATACAGTAAGGCAGACGGCCTTCCGTGACACCAAAGTTGCACCAAGCAAAACAAAAATAAACTAGCATTTGCCTGATCAATCATAATCAAAAAGACGGGAATTATGCCCCCAAGTGTAACATTACAGTTAATAAAGATTCATTTGTCACCACTATCTAATATTTCAGCCGTAAATAATCTCACTAGTACCATGCCTTCATGCACGCGAGGCGACATGAGAACAAGCACTTCTAATAAAAGCGAAGGGCAAAAGCCGCAAGAAAAACACACAAATCAAATATTTACAACAAATTGTCATATGATGCAAAGAAAATAACTATGTCAGCGAAAGAATTTACATTTAAACACAGCAAATCGAAAATTATTTACAAGCCAATTTCCCAACATTGCGCGTGATCCCGCCCCGTCCTAAATTAAATAAATTTAACTATGTACTCATCACTTTCAGCTTTGCCGGGTGCCTGAAGACACCCCCGTCATCGTCCATCCAATGACTTAGCTCATCATAATATCAATCATGGCAGATGAAACAACACTGTCCAGGTCTTCCATCTCGTGGACGAATATCTTGCTGTAGGAAATACTATTATTATTATTAATTAGCCAACAAGCTAGACTGCGTAATAAGCTACTTAATTCACTCATACAGTTCAATGCAGTACCGACGAAACTTTCCCTCAAACTGTGGAATTGTGTCCACCTAACACACAGTAATTACCATAAGACATGTTGCGCTACACACAACACAATTAAACTTCCAAATCCTAAGTGCTGCCATCGCACTCGCAAAATGTTTAAGTATCAGAGTGCCTCGTGTTCGGACAGAGCTTCACCCTATAAAAGTCTTCAGATTCATAAAATCGAGTATGTGTCTGTTCACAGACCGTAGTATTTATATGTTTTATCACAAAACAAGGTGGAAGGGGAACATCGCTCCGTAATAATTCTTAATAATTGTCATACAGGCTTCAGACACATCTCAATCAACTCGTAAATTTAGCACTTTCCAATGACACTCAAGTGCAGAAATTCACATCGTGGCAACACACATTTCTTGATTTCGCGGGCAAAAATCCTTCCCGCCGACAAGTAGCATCATTATGTTATTGGCTGTTCATTCAAATAATTTGGAACACTTAGTTGGTGAACTCCTCCCACTACATGACGTCAGTCATACTCTCTGTCCTTTCCTGGACTCTGCGCTCTCTCTCTTTCGTCTTCAAGACAAGGAAAATCAACTGACCTCTCGTTTGAAATAAGCAACGGACTTTCATTTCGCAACAGCCCTTTCTTAGAATTGATTAAATTTAGCCTGGCCGTTGTTCTTGCTGGTGACATTGACAAGATACTTTGTTCAATCAGACAGACTATTCTTACGAAATATGACCATCAGTTCCCTCAACTGGGCTAAATCAGAGCTGAAGAAATAAATTACTTGAAGACTTAAATATCCGTTTATATATAAGGGTTCAATACATAAAAATCCAACATGGCGACTATACGAAATGTTTAGTCGGTTCTCAATATCTACGAATCTATTACACCAATCGAAGTGAAATTTTGTACGTTGATAGTGGCAATTAACAAAGTAGGATATATGAAAATAGGCTTTATATCTTCACGGAATTACTTGTTATCTATAAGATGTGAGGATAGGGATTGATTAACGATACCATGGCAACACCATATCTCGAGGTCATCTTCCGCTTGCATTCTGTCTCTGTAAGAGATAATATTTTCACGAAGGAATAACAGACTGTTGAATAGATAGACGTCAGTGTCGCGAACTTCCGTACGAACAGTGTCACCGCCTGTATAAAAAGACCCTAAAAGATGGTTTGCATTCTGTCGGCAAAACAGAAAAAATCAAATAAAGTATGCATAGAAGCAAGGAAAATAACATTTTCTCCACTCATACTGTAAAATAACGAATCCTCGCTAAAGCTGTAAGTCCCCATCCTCGTGAGACGGTTTAAAAAAAATTTCAATGCAATCGGTTAAACGATGTCCGAGTCCATTAACTTCGGACAGATAGCCTATACATTTCCATTTGCAGCCTACTTTTCTCATTTTGCAAAAATGAGGAAAATGTAGACTTAAGAGATCGATCCGGGCAAATGTCTGTCTGTCTGTCCTTCTGTCTGTCTATATGTCCCTCTGTCTGTCTGTCTGTCTGTCTGTCCGTCTGTCTGTCTGTCTGTCTGTCTGGCTGGCTGTGTGTGAGTCCCACCCTATCAACTCCTAAACGGCTGCAGCAATCGAAACAAAATTTGGTAGGAGTAAAGATCTGTACCAGACTATCTCAATGCTGTATTTGAAAATGATGTCAGTGCTGACAACTGCTTAAAATCGCAATTGAAATTTGAGTTCCATGTCGGATATCTTGGAAGGTATGAATGGGAGCTATTTCAAAATTGGCACACGTATAGATAAAAATATTTCAGTTTAATTTCCATGGGGCCATACATAGCAGTGTTACCAAAATGATTATAAGCCTGCTGATCGGTCCAATTTTTCAATGCATATACCTTCTACACTATCAACTGTAATTCATCCAAATATTGAATGTGTTATGTGTACATAAACAGATATGACTGAGCGTATTCTTAAGATCCACCAGGGCTGCCAACTGTTAATAAATGCTCTCAATTTATTTTATACAACTACCAATATATCAGAAAGTATGCAATCCGACAGCTTTAAACTATGCACACGTATAGTTCCTGGCATTCTATATTAATTTGGAGTAACTTATATACGTCAGTGCTACGAACTTGATTCTAAGCCAGCTGAGAGGTCCAAATTTAATTACATGTAAATTCTATACTATCATTTGGATTTCAACCAAACTTCATATGTGCTATGTGTACCATAACAGATATGACTATGCGTATTCTTAAGAGCAACCAGGGCTCCCAAATGTTAATAAATGCTATCTCTATTTCTGTTACCCTAATATCAATATATCAGAAAATATGCAACCCAATAGCTCTAAACTTTGCACACGTATAGTACCTGGCATTCTATAATAATTTGGAGTAACTAATATACGTCAGTGCTGCCAACATGATTCTAAGCCTGAAGATAGGTCCAATTTTAATATGCATGTAACTTCTATACTAACTAATGGATTTTATTCAGAATTGGCACAACAATAGATCGTATTATTTCAGATTATTTCTGACCAATACAAGCATGACATTATTGCCAACATGATTTTACGTGCGCTGTTAGATCTAATGTTTAACTGCATGTAACGTCCATGCTATCCATTGGACTTCGACCAAATTTTGTATTCTGTACCTTAAGAGATGGAACTAAGAATATATTCAGTCACCAGGACTGCCAATTATTGTGGTGCTCTATTGGGCTACATTATGCCAGGTATACAGTATTTCGAACTAATTAGAAATTTCTATATTACCAACTTAATTTCGTCATTATTCTAGATAGATCCATATAGATTAATCATTGTCATGAATCTTAAATTTTAACAAAAGTAGGATCTTTAGTTCGTAACGGAACTTCTTGTTATATATAAGATAGAAAGATACGTGTCAATATATTTCACAGGGTGTGTTCACATTTTAAGGCCTTAAAACTAACGCTTTGGTAGATATTACCACAAAACTATTCCTTGGTGGAGAAACTGATGAAGGAATAACCAACCGTATCTATGACAACACCCTTCATATTAAATTTCAATCGTTGGCGTAGTTGGTAGCATGCTGAGCTTCTAAGCCCAAGATCGAGCCGTCAAACCAGGCCGAAGTCGCTGTATTTTTTAAACCCGTTGAAATTCCCTCAGTATGACTTCCTTCGGAGCTGAAGTATGGCCCATGCCATAGATTTATGGCATGTAAAAGGACCTTCCACTAACTGAAATTGTGTGAAGCTAAATGTGTAGGTTAGATTACATTAACGCTCTATTAATACCTGTTATGAACAGATTCTACACACACCCAAAGTAATGTACACGGGGATATATGACCACGTTGTCGCATCCCCTAAACTGAGGAATCAACCAACCATCTGCCTCTGTAGAAGATATATTTTGCGTGAAGGAGTAACGGACAGACATAGAGGCATCTGTAACAAACCTCCCATAATACCACTGTAAAATTGGACTCGAATGACGCATAGCATTTCAGTCGCCTGAAGGGGATAGAAAATAAATAAAAGTATTATAAAATAAAAAATCATTTAGACCACTCTACAATACAATACAATACAATACAATCAAAACCCTTTATTTCCAGAACCTGCATCACACAGAATTGGATACGTCACACAACATACTCACAGTTAAATTTACATATTTACAACTTTTTTTACATAATTAAACAGTTACATGTTTCTTTAAAATTCACTTAAAGAATACAACACTTTCTGGGCTAGGTATATCTTGAGAGACTTTCTGAACCCAGTTCCAGTCAATGATTTTAAGTGGTTTGGAAGCTTATTGTGGTATATAGCTCCTTTTTTAGAAAGGATCATTTTCTGCATATTGTTTATTTACCCTCATTTGAAAATAGTTATTCTGCCCTCTGGTTTCATGATTGTGGATATTGTTGATTGTGACAACTTTATGTTGATTTTCCCTTACAAGCAAGATAACTGAAAATATTGTTAAAATATTATGCTTCTTAAATGCAACTCTGCATGATTCTCTCGATTTCAACCAAAACAAGTATCGTATTACTCGTTTCTGCAGTTTAAATATTCCCTCCATATTCCTATTTGCTGTCCCACCCCCTATCTCAATACCGGATGATATCTGTGAATGTATTAATCCATAGTAGACTGTTAATTGATATCGCTGCTTAAGTATAGTGAAGTTCTCTTTAAAACGAAGGAGTTTTTGTTAATTTTTTTTCAGATTTCATTTATATGCTCTTCCCATAATAATTTATGATCTATTGTAATACCCAAAAACTCAAAAACCTTCACGGGAGTGTGCACAATAACTTACCAAAATTTCATCACAATGGTGTGAAATGTATATGAACGCACGCGGGACTTTGTTGAAACGGTTCACGCACCAACAACCATTTATTTAAATTACTCGTGCGCCACCTATTATAAAATGGATTTACTACTTCAGAGACCTCGCCAACTCACCAAAGTTTCATCGCAATCAGATGAATGGTATATAAGCGCATACGGGTCATACCGGACGAAACATTCATTTTTAGCCTAGTTTCGATTTTTGCAAAAAGTGAAATTAGTCTTACGAGATCTACACAGGACCAACAAATTGTGTGTCTGTTTGTGCCTGAGTGTGTGTCTATGAGTATTGTGTATGTCTTCCCCCTCCCCTATCAATTGAAACACGATGAAACCGAATTGAACGAAATTTGGTACAGTGGTGGCACTAGCAAAGGGCACCTGAGTGTCATGTTTGATCTTGAATCTACCCAGCTCTCACTTCCATACAGCAAGGTCGGTGTAAATACTGAGCGATGTAGAGAGAGTTCCGTCGCTGCACTAACTTCTTCAGTGCGGAACACTGTACATCAAAAGAGAGAACTCATTGCATTGGCTTTTCTACACCTCGACTCTGTCTCCTTCCCCATACAGTACTACCAACCTGAGAGAATACACAGCCCAAGTACTGGAAATGTTCCACCTGCACCAATTTAGTTCCACCTACCTGGTATTCTATTTTCTTATGTTACTTCCCTACCGACATCACCTTTGTATTAATTAATGTTTTTTTGATATTGGTGCCTCTTGTGCACAAAGTTGCAGGATCAAATCCTGGCTCAGTCAGCTGGCATTTGAGGGCGCGCAAATGCGAGGGAGCATCTCACCAGTTGTTTCGTATGGTCTTGAAATAATATGGGAGCATCTCACATTCAGCGATCTTGAAATAATAGACACTGTTAAGTCGAGATTTTTAAAATATATACTAAGAGTCGGAAATATGTTTCCCACAAGATTAGTCTACGAGTTAGCAAAGGAAATCTTCTTCATTGAAGACCTCCGACTGAAAGGACCTTTGCCGGCTACAAGATCCTCTACTGAAATTTTTTTGAGTGTAGAAGAGCAAAGAGACGATAGATAGATCCAGACTTTTACTGTATATCACTGATGCCATGATGGACAGAATCATCATCAAACGCACATAATAACGATACTTGCCACTCACGGATTCCATCATAAGATGTGCTCCAATAGATCCTTCCATAGTCCAAAAAAAGGACAATTGTGTCTGTATTTTATGCAACGAAAGGTGTACCAGGTACCATAATACGACGTGCCGCAAAAGATTAAAATCATTAAGTGAATATAGATTAAGCCTCCGTGGCTTAGGCGGCAGCACGCTGGCCTCTCACCGCTGGATCCGTGGTTCAAATCCCGGTCACTCCATGTGAGATTTGTGCTGGACAATGTGGAGGCAGACAGGTTTTTCCCCGGGTACTCCGGTTTTCCCTGTCAACATTTAATTCCAGCAACACACTCCAATATCATTTCATTTCATCTGTCATTCCTTTAATCATGGTCTCAAAGGAGTGCGACAGGCTTCGGCAGCCGGTACAGTTCATATCCTCGCCGCTTGATGGGGGCTCCATTCCATCCCTTACCCGGTCGGTCAACTTGAAGCCGGCTGTGGATTTTCAAGTGATTATAGAAAAAATTAATGCCCATTCGGGCGATCCCTTTTACTTTATTGTGTTTTCAGTTAGGATGCACAGTTTTTGCTTCAATAAAGGAAATCTTTAATTTTAATGCGAGGGAGCCGTGTCAGTAGATTCACTGTCAAATTAAAGATCCCTCTTGGAGCAAAATTCCAGCGTCTCAAAAAGACACAGTAGTTAAAAGGAAGTAAAACCAATAACATTATTATATTCTTACATTATTATTGATATTGGAGTGATTTTGCTTCATACTTATTGTATGCCTCTCACCAAGGCGGTCCGGGTTCGATTCCCGGTCAATGCATGTGAGATTTTCGAAGTGAAATGCCATGTCCTGTGGTTCGGATTCCACGTAAAAAGGAGGTCCCGTGGCTCATAATCACAAGATTCACGGTCACGTAAAACTACAATCTACATCTACTTCATACTTCACCTAATTGAGAGTGAACACTGACTGGTTGAAGACTAAGTTGGCTCCAAACTCCAAGGAAAGAGAGACTTTCTTTCATAAAGCACGGAAATAGAGTTCTAGAGAGGTAATTTAAGGAAATATTAAAAATAAAAGAATCTTCACAAAGTTTGTGAAGGACTTGTTAGTAGTTTCCAAAGTAATAATGCAAAGATATTTTTGAAAGTATAATGATCAGGCAGAGAGGAGGAGCCACTTGGAAGTTCCACCTCAAGAGTCGCAGTTTACGCTTGACGGGATTTCATCTTGAGACTAAATTATTTGCGTCAGGCCATGGGGACTTTGATAGAGGAGATGCACATTTGCTTGGCTTTCCTCCGGTTGGCCGGGGTTCGAATCTCATTGTGACAGGCGAGTGGGGTCCTTACCCAAAAAATTACATGGCATTTGGAAGGGGTTATCCGGCTTTAAAATCCCGGTGAAAATCCAAATGAGTTTACTTGAATGACTCTATTTAACAGGAATAGTTTCACGCGTTAACGCGCTAAGCAATGAGACTATAATGTATCCCACCATCGGCCATTCTTGAAGTATCCATCAGTAGATTTCCATTTTGTTGTTGCTGCTTATTTTAGGGGATGTGATATCGCGGTCATAGGCCTATAGCCCCGTGTATTTTGGGTGAGTGTGTGGAATTTGTGCGATAACCTGTTTTATTGTGATAGCTGTACGAGTGTGTGTATTTGTAAATTGGGTTAGGATCGGGAAGGAGGCAGCCATGGCCTGAATTTAGGAACCATACCATCATTTTCTTGGAGTGGGATGAATCCACGGAAAACCACTTCCAGGATCGCTGTGGTGGGAATCGAACTAAACTCTTCTTAGTGTTCCCTTATGAGGCTGAGTGAACCCCGTTCCAGCCCTCACACCAGAATTAAATCTCTTGGTATAACCGGGAATTGAATCCGGACCTCCGGGGGGAAAGTAAAAAAAGCTAGTCGCTACACTAAGAGGTGGTCTGATTCATATTTTCAACTAACAGAAATTGTCAGGATTGTAACTTATAAAATTCCACTTCTAACCTGCTCCTGCTCGCACACGTTAAATCGTGTACCGCGACCGCGTAAGCAGTAGCAGCAAGTCGACATTGGAGGTGTGAATCCATGAGCTGACAGCGGCTATCCTGAGTGTGGTTTCCCTCGTTTGTTTCCACACTCCTTCCATGCAAATGCCGGATAGTGCCTTATTTCAAGTCTCTGGGCACCTACTGTACCCTATCCCCTTCCCTAATATAGCAACACACACTACTACTCGGGACTGAAGACCACGATGTCCCAAGCTACTTATTATTATTTATTATTATTACATCATTTTTGCCCTTATGGACAATGTTTGAACTTAAATATCTCATGATGTCACAATTTTCACTTCTTTCCCTTCTTCTCTTCCCAATATCTCTTCATCCTTTGACTGTGTTCCTGTTTCCTTTGTTCCGTCCACAATGTTCCTATCTTCTTCCTTTCACTTACTAAAAATTTGGCGTTCTTAATTTTGTTTCTGAAATTTTCTCTGTCTTCTATCATTTCCTTATTGATCCCTAATTGCTTTAAGTCGTCTTCTATTTCATGATACCAATTAGTTTTCCTTTTTGAACTGTTTACTACATAAAATATTTTCTTTGTAAGTCGTTTATTGTTCATTCTCTGTATGTGCCCGTAGAAAGTTAGTCTGCGTTTTCTAATGATATCTGTGAGTCTGTGTGTTCATATAGCTCTTTGGTAGGTCTTTTCATCCATATCCCATCTCTGTGTACTGCTCCAAATATTTTTCTCAGAATTTTACGTTCAATTTTTTCTGTTTCTATGATGCCAGATGCTCCAATTGTGGTCGTTTCTGACGCATACAATGCTTCTGGTAATGCAACTGTTTTGTAGTGTCTAAGTTTGGCCTGTCTTGATATGCTTTTCTTATTATAATGTGACCATGTAAGTTTGTATGCTTTCTGGAGTTTTTCCGTTCGTTCAATATTTGACACCTTGTTTGACCCTCCTATTTGTATATATTCTCCTAAGTACTTAAATTTTTCAACTCTTTGTGTGGATCCATATATGGTATGTATGGTTTGTACATTGTTGGTGTGTCGTTCCATGTATTGGGTCTTCTCATAAGATATCTGTAAACCTTTTTTAGCAGCTATTTCGTGTAATCGTTCCAGTGCTTCCTTTGCCTCCTGTGTGTTATTGCTGAGTAAGGCTACGTCATCTGCAAATGCCAGACATTTTATGATTGTTTTTGTTTCACGGGTTCTTCCTAGCCGTATTCCTTTAACTTGTTCCTCCCACTGCTTAACAATTTTGTCTATGACCATTTTGAACAAGATTGGTGAGAGGCCGTCTCCTTATTTGATACCTGTGCGTATATGAAAGGGTTCTGAAATTTCACCCATGAACTTAACTTAAGAGGTGGTGTCCGAGAGCGTTAGTTGTATAAGTGCCCTGTTTTTGTTTTTTTTGTCAATGCCATATTCTTCCTGTTACTGCAAAGAGTGTTTGTCTATCAATGCTGTCGTATGCTTTTTTAAAGTCCACAACGGTAACTACAGTGTTTTTTATCTGTCTGACTTTCAGTAGTGTTCTCAGGTTCCAGATCTGTTCGATGCATGATCTTCCTTTTCTGAAGCCTGCCTGGTATTCTCCTATTTGTGGATCTGCTTGTGGTTCTAGTCTGTTCAATAACACTTTAGAGAATATTTTGTAAGCGACTGGTACTAGAGAAATCCCTCTGTAATTATTTTGATCTGACTTATCACCCTTTTTATGTAATGGGTGGATCAATGCACATTTCCAATCCTCTGGCATTTTCTCTGTGATCCAAATGTCTGTGATGATCTTATGAATTGTTTTGGTGATGTTTTTATCTTGAAGCTTCCATACTTCAGCAATAATGCCACCTTCTCCTGCCGCTCTGTTATTTTTCATTTGTTGTATGATCTCCTCTATTGAAGGTGGAGTAGAATCGGGATTGGATGTGGTTTTCTGGAAGGTAAATTTCTCCGTGGGTTCTGTACAATTGAGAGGATTATTAAAGTATTGTTTGAGAATTGTACAGTTTTCTTTCGTGTTCGTTTCCAGGGACCCATCTGTTCTTCGAAAGCAGAGGCTAGGAGGCTGATAACCCTTAATATTTTCTTTGAATGTTCTGTAAAAATTTCTTGTGTTATTTCTCTTTAAATCGTCTTCAATTTCTTTTAGCCTGATGTTGTCGTACGCTCGTTTTTCTCTTCTGATTTCCTTTGATGATTGTTTTTGAACTTCGTGAAATTCCTTCCATGTTTCGGATGTTCTGTTACTGCTGAACTTCATCCATGCCTGTGTTCTTCTCTCAGTGGCTTGATCACAAATTACGTTCCACCACCTATGTTTTCGTTTTCTAGGAGGTCGCGCCCAACGCATTGCCTTTTGAACTGTGGTCGCAAGATCTGTCCAAGTGTCTGATGGATTCCTATTAATTTCTTCAATGATTTTGTCCCTGTTTATCTTCAAATATTCTGGATCAGGCTTCACTATTTTGTTTTTTGTTGTCTTTTTCTGTCTTGGGATTGGTCTAATCTTGACTTGTAACATATAATGGTCCGACTCGAAGAACCCTTTACGCGTTCTGACATTTAAAATTTCCTGTGTATTTTTGTTAGAAATGGCCACATGATCAATCTGGAATTCTCCCCATACGGTGTTGGGTACTTTCCATGTTGTAAGTTTTCGTCTTGGCTTTTGAAATGGTGTCGACATAATTTTGAGGTTAAAATTTTGACAATATTTTAAGAGGTGTTCCCCATTTTTGTTTGTGCGATAGTGTGCTGAATGAGGGCCTGTGATTTGTCTGTATTTTCTCTCCTTACCTAATTGCGCGTTAAAGTCTCCCATCAAAATTTTTACATGCCTTTCTGGTATGTTGTTGGTTACTTCTTCCATGTCTTCCCAGAAGTCTTCAACTTCTTGTGGTTTCTTTCTATTATGCTCATTTGTAGGTGAATGTGCATTGATAATCGTGTAACCTTTATTATCTGATTTGAAGGAGAGTGTGGAGATCCTTTCTGATATGGAATTAAAGACAATAATGTTATCCATGACTGATTTGTGTACTGCAAATCCTGTTCCAAACAATGATGGTGTACCTCTTCTGACAGCAGGTTTACCTTTATAAATCCTATAATGTTCTGTGTTGAAATGATTTTCATCTTGAAAACGAGTCTCCTGAATCGCAAGAATTTTTATTTGAAATTTTTCTAACATGTCTGTGAGTTGTTTTAGTTTTCCAAGTTTGAAGAGAGTATTAACATTGAGAGTGCCAATGTAGTGTTTGTGTAGAGATTTTGAGAAACTCCGACTCTTTCCTCGTGATGTTCCTGGTCCCCCAGAATCCGATGACCAGGAAAGTCCAGCACGGTGACTGGGGCCTGGGGTAGCGACTTTTCTTTCCTTTTGTTCCATCATGATTACTTCAAGTTGAAGGTGGTTGTGGCGATCTTAAAGAAAGATCACGATGATTGCTGACTTGATTGTTGAGATCAAGACATATTTCACAGCCGCACCAACTAGGTGAACAGACGCTGACCAATAATCGCTGGATACCAGAGCAGACACTATTGGATTTTGTGTGTTTGGTCCGCGAGAGCTATTTTAATTCGCTCAAGTCGGCCGGCAAGGCGGGGACGCCACCTGGGACGCGCCAAGTCGGAGTATCACCTCTCCGCCTGCTACGACAACGTAGTAGGTTCGTGGACTTAATATTATTCATTTAGCGTTTGGCTATCATCACATCATGGAACAATAATCTGTACTAATATAATAAAGCTGAAGAGTTTGTGTGTTTAAACGAGCCATTCTCGGGAACTACCAGTCCGATTCGAAAAATTATGTTTTATATGACAGCCAGATTCAAGAAGAATAGTTTAGGCTATGTAGCTTCAGGCTACACCTCTCAGGTAACCTTAAAGATTAATTTTTGTTCAGTAAGTCGGTAGAACAAGCGCTCCCAAACAGCTCTATCAGCATGCGCTGGCGTTATGGTTAGTGATACGTACACCATTTCAGCGATCTGAACCAAAATTTGTATACTTACCCTTTGGAACCCTGCGAGTAACTCTGTCTACATGAAATTTATGACAGACCAGTCCATTCCCTGCACTATGGCCCTTTGGCACAGATCTACACATTTTCACCGATCTGAGCCAAAATGTGTATACTTACCCATCGGAACCCTGCGAGTAACACTGTTTACATGAAATTTCGGACAGACCACTCCAATCCCTGCATTTAGGCCCTTTGGCACAAATCTACATCGTTTCACCGATCTAAACCAAAATGTCTATACTTACCCTTTGGAAACCTGCGAGTAACACAGTCTGCATGAAATTTCGGACAGACCACTCCATTCCCTGCATTTAGGTCTTTTGGCACAAATATACACCGTTTCACCGATATGAACCAAAATTTGTATACTTACCCTTTGGAACCCTGCGAGTAACGCTGCCTACACGAAATTTATATGACAGACCAGTCCATTCCCTGCATTTAGGCCCTTTGGCACACATCTACTCCTTTTCACCAATCTGAACCAAAATGTGTATACTTACCCTTTGGAACCCTGCGAGTAACACTGTTTACATGAAATTTCAGACAAACCACTCCATTACCTGCATTTATGCCCTTTGGCACAATTCTACACCGTTTCACCTATCTGAACCAAAATTTTTAGGCCTATACTTACCAAATAGGAATGTCTGTTTCGCGGGCTTATAGGCCGTGTTCTAAGGCCTATAAGCCCGCGAAACAGACATTCCTATTTCAACGCCGGCCGTGAAAGTCTGAATTTTTACCTATACTTACCCTTTGGAGCTCTGTGAGAAACACTGGCTGCATGAAATTTTGGACACACCACTCCATTCCATGTATTTAGGCCCTATGGCACAAATATACACCGTTTCACCGATCTGAACCACATTTTGTATACCTACCCTTTGGAACCCTGCGTGTGACACTGTCCACTTCAAATTTTGTACAGACCACTCCATTCCCTGCATTTAGGTACTTTATCACAAATCTACACAGTTTCTCCTAATTGCACCAAATTTACATACACTTTGAAACCCTGCTGGTAACACTGTCTACTTGATATTTTGTACAACGCTCTCCATTCCCTACATTTAGAATAACAGACAAAATGAACTTGAAAACCACGTATTAAGGCCCTAGAACCATTCATGTCCGTAGTTGTGTAACTGTAAGAGTATTTTAATAAGTCTATTGTTGACGGGCAGTTCGGGCTGCATCACGTCACCCCTGCCAGTGTTCTGGTGCAGAATTGCGAAAATAGTTGCATCTTGCGCTGTTTATAAATTGCAGTCACAGGGAGTAATTAATGCAAAAAGATTTCTTAGACCCCTCATCATGCAAATATTATGCCTCTGTATAAGTGCAATGGTGTTGGTGCAATACATTGAGGTTACCAGCTGGAATAAGCGTTGGTGCTTTCAAATGTACCCTCATTTATTCCGAACCTTTTCTTTGAGCGCTATGTGGCGATAAATGATACTATTGCTACCTCAGTAGCTCGGGACAGCCGAAGTTTTCCAAAGTATTCTGATTATTTTCCTACGGCGCTATGCGTCAAAAGACGACACTATTGGTCTCTACATTTCTAACAGCCAATGAGATATAGGCAGTGTCTTTTATTTCACTTACTCCTATTTCTAATGAAATGATAATTCACAGCCTGCTTCCAGTCGATCGACCGGGCCAGGAAATGAAATGAATGAAGCCCCTATCTAGCGGCGAGGATATGAACTGTGCCGGCTGCCGAAGCCTGTCGCACTCCCCTGGGGAAATTATGAAATGAATGACATACGAAATGAAATGATAGTGGATTGCGCTGCTGGATGAAATTGTGACAGGGAAATCCGGAGTACTTGGAGAAAAACCTGTCTGCTTCCACTTTGTCCAGCACAAACCGCACATGGTGTGACCGGGATTTGAACTCACGGACCCAGCGGTGAGAGGCCAGCGTGCTGCCGCCTAAGCCCCGGAGACTTACCCTCTTTCTAATATTTTTTTTTAAATTTGTTTGTAAATTACATGTGTCGGTGCTGTAGTTAGTAAATAGCTGTTTCCCTCTTCATAATTATCATTATCTTCATTACGGGAAAATGACCTGAATGTTACGTCCATTATACTGTACTACTTATCACCCCCACTACAACCACGACTATCACAAAAAGTTATATTTTTAAAATATCTTTTTCTGTTAATTTAAGTATCATGTGCCAGTTCTGTAATAGTAGGCTATTCATTATCATCCATAAAAGTAATAAATCCACCGGGCGAATCCTGGCACTACTGCTAGTCAAGTATAACAAGATTACAATATTTACAATACACTATACATAAATAAGTCATAAAGAAACTTTCACTGTCCGTAGATAGTCAACAACTCGATCAGTCGCCAATAGGAACTCAAAGGGTCTCCGGGGAAAGCTGACTTTGGACAAGATTGGATGATATGTTGACCTGTTTGCCTTTCTACACCGCAATCACATTTTGCAGATTGAACTTTGTCCCATTTATGCATGAAATCTGCACATCTGCCAGAGTTAGTCCTTTTTCTGTTTAAGGAAGACCAAATTTTCCGATTCAGTTCAAATCCTGGTGGTTTGGTCGTAATACACTGCATGATAAGCTGCCCTGGAGGAGCAGATGGATTCCACATTGTTTTCCAATGATCAAACAAGTTAAAGTTGCTTATTGAAGTAATGGAATATGAGTTGACCGACAGGGGACCTTTATTTCAACTGATTTATTGACTTACTAGACTTAATTCCTTTCGCTCCGTGCGGAGCATAGGTTATCCAAGAATGATTTATATCTGACTCTGTTTGCTGCCAAGTTCTTCACTTCCCTCCAAGTCTTTCCAGCTTTACTGGCCTCCATTTCAATGGTACGTTTCCATGTCTTTCTTGGTCTTCCTTGTCTCCGAGCCCCTTGAGGATTCCAGTCCAGAGCTCCCCTTTCTACTGCATCATTCAGTTTCCGCAGAGTATGCCCAATCCAGCCCCATTTCCTGCGTTTAATTTGGACTTCTATAGGTTGTTGGTTAGCCCTTTGGTACAGTTCTTCGTTTGGGATTATATCTGGTCACCGTATACACAGAATTCTACGGAGACAACGATTGATGAATACTTGATGTTAGTGGCTAATGGGATTGGTAACTTTCCATGTTTCACATCCATACAATAAGACAGGTTTGACATTGGTAACTCACTTATTGAACCTCCATTAAGCTCTTCTAGGTGAATGAGGAAGCCTTCGCTGGTAATTGACCGTTAATCTAGCAACCACAAGCTACGGGACCATCATTTTACGTGGGATCCAAACATCTGAACGTGCCACTTCACCTTGAAAATATGAAATACATTAACCGGGAATGAAACCACGACCTAGGATTATCCAAAATTAAACTAATTTTTCAGTGTTGCCTTATTGCATATGCAAGACAAAATAGCTCTATAAACACTACCAAACCCACAATGACACAATGCTTCCGGGGCGTTGTTGGTAGCATGAGGGGCTTCTATGCCCCAGGGCGTGGGTTCAAACCCGGCCGAAGTCATCAGAATTTTTAAGAGCGTTAACAATCCCTCAGTATGCCTTCTTTCGGGGGGGGGGAAGTAAAGCCGGCGGGCCCATGTCATAGATTTATGGCATGCAAAAGAACCTTCCACTAACTAAACTTGTGTGAAGCAAAATTTGTAGGTTAGGATTGATAAATGCTCTTTAAGTTCCAAAGTTCGTCACCGGGTGTTGGTTGCCATGGCATCTAGTAGTAGCCAAGTTCACAGCTAGGTGTCCTGGACGGTAGCATTTGGTAGCGAAAGTAGGTACTACTTGAAATTATCGTCTGCAGTTCCTACTTGAACTTAAAAAAACACACACTAAATAGAGTCATCACAATAAACACCGGTTATCAGACAGATTCTACACACACCCAAAGTACATGGGGCTGCATGACCGCGTTGTCGCAGCCCCTAAATTAAGGAACCAGCCAACCAACCAACCAACTAGTTTAGGGTGTATTGCTTAAGTACATCTCAGCAATAGTAGCTACACCTTCATAGATGTAATCATCAAATCAACTCCATGTCACTGGTTAGCCATGCTGAGTCGCAGCCCTCCACCTCACTTAAGGAGGAGGCAAGCTTTAGAAAGTGAAGCTGAGAAAATCTTTGCATCACCCTCTTTGCCATTGCACCATCCTTCACAGCAACGTGACTGCAATCTAGAAGACCAGTAAGTGTCACTGCGGGGCAACTCATTGCTGCTGGATTTGACCAAATTGAAACCTGGAAGCATGAGTGGTCAACTAAAAGATTGGAAACAAGTGCCCACCATCTTGATCCCACGAAGAAACCAAACGGCTTTGACTTACCGAGGAACTTCTGGTGCCGCATCAACAGGCTGAGGACTAGACATGGTTGCTGCAATTATTTCAGGTACAAGTGGGGCTGGATCAGCTCACCAATGTGTGAGTATAACCTGGAAGTACAGACGATCGAACATCTGGTCCGACGCTGTCCTCTTTATTCGTACCCTGGCATTCCTGACGATTTGCTCGCTCTCACACCCGATTTAACTGAATGGTTGAGAAGGATAAGTTTGATTATACCTTGTTATGTATAATTGTATTGTATAAATTACCATACGATTAAATAAATAACTAATCATTAGTTGATGGGAGGAAATGGGATCGTAAATTTTGAGTCTTTCAACATTTTAGTTATTAAAATAAATAGTTATTTTTTCGGGTGCTTAATGGCTTAGTATTTATCAGTCATAGTTGACACGCTTTTTAATTTTTGTCGTACTTTTTCTAGGAGGGCAGAAACCATTTGTCAGTGTCATTGTGGGTGTGCTAGTGTTTCCTAGAGGTATATTGTCATGTATATTTTGATCTGATGATGCACGTTTGCCGATCGAATAATGTCATCCCATAGTTTTCTTCCTCTTCTGTAGTCCATGCCAATATATACGAGGAGCGTACTTAATTGTTTTACACTTTCTTTCTTCTACCCAAATGAAGTACATTACACATCAGTTGTTACGTCCACCTTCACAAAATAATCTCCTTGTAACTTTATGCACTTTTGACATCGATGTGTGAGTCTCTCCAGACCTTTCTGAAACCATTCATTCTGAGTGCTGCGTACCCATGCTTTGATAGCAGTGTCCAGTTCTGCAAAATCCGCAAAATGGCGGTGATAATCATTTGGTGCCAAGTCGGGAGAGTATGGTGGATGTGGCAGCACCATGAATCCCATTTCATCAATGGCAGCGGTGGTCTCTTGGTTAGTGTGGGGACGAGCATTATCTTGTATAATTAATTCACTTGGTTTCTTTTTCAGTTTTTTCCCATGTCTTGGTAAATGGGATTATATTGTGTTGACCGACAGAAAATTTGTGATATCAATTGTCAATAATATCTTACACGCTACTTTATGTACTGTAGAAGCGTAAAGGCCTACTGTTGTTGTTGTTTGAATCTTCAGTCATTTGACTGGTTTGAAACTGCTTTCCATGCCTCCCTCTCCTGAGCTAATCGTTCCATCTCTACATACCTACCACACCCTACATACGAGGCAATCTATTTAAAATATTATAACCTTGGTCTACCTCTACAGTTTTTTATCCTCGACCCTTCCATCTATAACTATGTTTGTCTTAGTATGTGCCCTATTAACCTATCTCTACTTGGACCATAGAGTGTAAAATAAAGTTTATACCTGTGGCGTAGTTGGTAGCATGCTGAGCTTCTATGTCCAAGGTCGCAGGTTCAAACCCGGCTGAAGTCATCGGATTTTTTATAGAGTGTTAAAAATCCCACAATATGCCTTCTTTCGGAGGGGAAGTAAAGCCGGCGGTCCCATGTCATAGATTTAAGGTATGAAAAAGGACCTTCCACTAATTAAACTTGTGTGAAGCCAAAATTTGTAGGTAGGAATTGATAACGCTCTATTAGTTCCACTGGGTGCTACCCGCGCTGCCATTTAGTAGCCAAGTCCCCAAGCTAGGTGTCGTGGACGGTGGTATTTGGTAGCAAAAGTAGGAACTACTTGAAATTACTGTCTGCATTCCTTACTTGAATTAAAACAGATAACACACAGTCGTGTGTGGCAGAACTAGTGGAAAGAAAAGGTGGAAGGAAACACCATGGTGGAACCCCAGAACTAAGGAAGCAGTGAAAAAGAAAAATGAAGCATTCAGGAAATGGTTCCAACAGAGGACGGACAGAACAAGGGAAGAATACCAATAGCGGAAGAAAGAAGCAGGAGAAGTAGTGAAGGAAGAGAAAAAGAAATGGCTGGAGAAATGGACAGAAATGATGGAGGAGGACTGTGATGGCAGTAATAAAGTGTTGTATGGAATGATAAAGGCAAAGAGAAGAGATACAGGGGCAAATGTCAGAATGGTGGACAGGAATGGAAAGGAGGTCGAAAATATGGAAGAAGTAAAGGTTATCTGGAGAGAATACTTCAAGGAACTCCTAAATCCAACTAAAACCAGCGTAGTGGACATTGTGGAGGAAGACAGTGACCAAGACATTTCAGAGATGAAATTGACATGGAAAGAAGTGGAGGAAGCATTAAAGAAGATGAAAGGGGTAAAGGCACCGGGAATAGACGAAGTGAGTGTGGAGATGGTGAGAGCAGCAGGGGTGATAGGAACACAGTGGCTCTTTCGAGTAATGAAAGTGATATGGAGGGAGAAGAAAATACCACAGGACTGGAAAAGAGGGATAATAATACCCATATTTAAAAAGGGAAGTAGGAAGGAATGCAAGAACTACAAGGGAATTACACTCATGTGCCACTGCGCCAAAATATTTGAGAAGGTACTGGAGAGAAGAATTCGGACGGAAGTTGAAGATTGGCTGAGGGAAGAACAGTATGGATTCAGGCCAGGAAGGTCAACAGTTGACCTCATCTTTGCAGTAAGACAGCTACAAAAACACCATTATGAATATGGGAAAGATCTGGTGATGACCTTTTTGGATATTAAGAAAGCATATGATAGTATTAATAGAAACAAGGTATGGGAAGCAATGAGAGCAAAAGCAGTGAACAAGGAGACAGTGGCAAGAGTGAAAGCAATGTACGAGGGAAGCAAAAGCTGTGTAAAGGTGGGAAGAGAGAGAACGGAATGGTTTCAACTGGAGAGTGGTCTGAAACAGGGAAGTGCCCTCTCACCCCTGTTATTTATAGTGGTGATGGATGAAATCATACGAAAAGTGGTAAATAGCATTGGGGAAAGGAAAATGAAGGCAATGTTGCTTGCTGATGACTTTCTGGTATGGGGAGAGGATGAGGAAGAAGTACAAGAGCAATTAGATGAGTCAGAGAAGGTAGTGTTATCATATGGGATGAAGTTCTCAGCACAAAAGAGTGAAGTGGTCATCACAACGAGGAAGAAGAACAGACTGGATATGGGCATAACACTTGGAGGACAGCAGTTGCAGAAAGTAGAATGATTCAAGTACTTGGGAAGCATAATTGAAGAAAAGGGAGGCAATAGGATGGAAATAAATGAAAGGGGAAGGTGCGCAGATGGATTTTTCAAGAGTGTTAGGGGGATGTTATGGAATAGAGATGTACCACAAAAATGTAAAGGAATCATCTACAAGACCTACTTTGTGCCAATTTCGACATATGGTTCAGAAACATGGGTGTTGAAGGAAAGGGACAAGAATAAAATACGAGCAGTGGAGATGAAGTTCCAGAGGAGTAGGGTAGGAGTGACAAGAATGGACAGAGTAAGGAATGAGAGAGTCATAGAGATGGTAAGAGAGGAACCATTGCAAAATAGAATAGAGCGATCTAGGCTACAATGGTATGGACATGTGAGGAGGATGCAAGAGGAGAGGATACCGAAGAAGATGTTTGGAATGGAAATGACTGGAAGGAGGCCAAGGGGAAGACCAAGGGACAGATGGACAAAAGGAGTTAAGAAGAGTGTGGAGGAAAGAGGAGTGTGCTGGGACACAGTAAATTACGAGAGATGGTGGATGGACAGGAAACGATGGAGAGGCTTATGTTCCAAGCAGACCCGACCAGCGGTTGGAAACTGCTCAAGATGATGATGATGAACACACACTAATACAGCTATCACAATTTACACCGGTTATCAGACAGATTCTACACACACCCAAAGTACTCGGGGCTACATGACCACGTTGTCACAGCCCCTAAACAGAGGAACCAACCAACCAAAGTTTGTACCTATTAAATAATGCTTTCCAGTCGTTGAACAGAATTTTGTGTGCCCAATTATATTAGGCGGAAAATCAAGTATTTATATTCCACTAACACAAAATATATACTGCACTAGAATTGAATTCCATTTACATTGATATTGACATCCATTTTAGTGCTGTGTATACTTTGTGCATTAAAACCACACACAATTGGTAGACAACATTCTTGAATTTGGTCACAATAATAATTCAATAGAACACAGATTAACATATGTCGATATGTAAATATTATATGTCAGAAAACTGTATCATAATGTTGGTCATTATAGTACTGTTTTTCATTATGAGACAGTTTCTCCAGCCAATCAGAGCTCATTCATCGACCAATTAGGTAAGGATATTTTCGCTCTTGCGCTCAAAATCCAACATGTCGGACATGAATTACATGATCTGAAAGTTCAAATTGGATATTGGATCACCCATTGTAGTTACTATCCCAAACACAAAGACAAAATCAGCACGACCCTTTTCGGTAACTAGAAAATACTGAGACGTATGCAAGAAATTTATGAATCTACGTCCAGAAGTTAGCAACACAGCATCCTTCTATATAAATTACCGACATGGGAAGTGCACCGTACCACATGTTCGCGTAAATAAACTGGCAAATATGAGACAATAAATAGCACTGTACCTTAATATCACCAACTCGAAATTATACACAGAGCATTGCTTTCAAACGACTTCGGTGACAATATTAGTGAATGCTTGTCTTGATCGGCACTAGACATCATGCAGGCTGTAAACAATAGCATTGCCAAGCAAAGTAAATGGTATCTGCTTCCGAAGGTCTTTGACCCACGCATGCGCTCTGTTCAGTAAGCAAAACCAGCGCGCTCTGTTCATTAACTGAAGTGAATGAATCCCACATATATTTATGAATATTTATGTTAAAACATATAACAAAGTAATTATAATTATCGTCGAACATTAACAATCGTATCCAACTCGCCTATAATGGTAATTAAGACACTCGTATGGAAATTATAAAATTCGCTACGCTCGTTTTGTAAACATACTAGTGTCTTAATTATTGCCATTATAGGTTCGTTACATAAAGTACATTAACAATAACGAATCAACCTTAGAAGTGAACAATAACATCAGTAAATAAGATTGACGCGTTTATACGAACTCATGTAATCTGAACATTCTATATACTGTAGCCTATATTTGTGCATAAGGTTAATTCATAAGCATCGTATATTAACTAAGTCTAAGTGAGATGAACATTCTCTTATTAAAACCGCCTAGTCAAACACTAAGGAAACGTTTAATTATATTACTAAACGTACATGTTTCGGTATTTCATTGATACCTTCCTCACCGTGATTGATATTAAATCTTAAACCTAGTTAACAAAGACAAAAAGAAATGGATATCCTTACAAAAATTGATTTAAATCAAAAAGTGGAAAAGCTTGCAAATAATTAAATGCCATGTATTAAAAATTATAGTAAAAAGATGCTATTAAAATATGAGATCTACCTTATAAACTGCCTACGTCAATACTCCAATAATTTTGATCGAAAACTGTAGTGACAGGAGATGTCGCTGTCAGAAGAATGAAGAAGTGCAAAGGATGTAGGTCAAATTGTCGCTTCAAAACGGAACAAAAATTTTGTAATCCAATCCTCCAATCTAAAACTTCAGTCGATTCCCAATTTAATGGTCCACTCTCTTGTTCTAGTTGCTTAATGGGTGACGCAATGTGCAGGCTATTTATCAAACACAGCAATCAAGTATACTACCCAGTGTCGACTTTCGGTGGAATACTGTTACGAGGGACGTAATAGTTTACGGTATTGCCTTCTCCTACACTTCAATGACTCAGTTGGTGTGTATAGAGCAATACAATATGCAGGTTATTTACCAAACACAGCAATCAAGTGTACTACCCAGTATCGACTTTAGGTGGAATACTGTTACAAGGGATGTAATAAGTTTACGGTATTGCCTTCTCCTACACTTCAATGACTCAGTTGGTTCTTATTTGTTGGCTCTCTCTGTGTACTAGAACCAACTGAGTCATTGAAGTGTAGGAGAAGGCAATACCGTAACTTATTACGTCCCTCGTAACAGTATTCCACCTAAAGTCGACACTGGGTAATATACTTGATTGCTGTGTTTGGTAAATAAATTGCACATTGTATTGCCCTATACACACCAACTGAGTCATTGAAGTGTAGGAGAAGGCAATACCGTAAACTATTACGTCCCTCGTAACAGTATTCCACCTAAAGTCGACACTGGGTAATATACTTGATTGCTGTGTTTGGTAAATAACCTGCACATTGTATTGCCCTATACACACCAACTGAGTCATTGAAGTGTAGGAGAAGGCAATACCGTAAACTATTACGTCCCTCGTAACAGTATTCCACCTAAAGTCGACACTGGGTAATATACTTGATTGCTGTGTTTGGTAAATAACCTGCACATTGTATTGCCCTATACACACCAACTGAGTCATTGAAGTGTAGGAGAAGGCAATACCGTAAACTATTACGTCCCTCGTAACAGTATTCCACCTAAAGTCGACACTGGGTAATATACTTGATTGCTGTGTTTGGTAAATAACCTGCACATTGTATTGCCCTATACACACCAACTGAGTCATTGAAGTGTAGGAGAAGGCAATACCGTAAACTATTACGTCCCTCGTAACAGTATTCCACCTAAAGTCGACACAGGGTAATATACTTGATTGCTGTGTTTGGTAAATAGCCTGCACATTGTATTGCCCTATACACACCAACTGAGTCATTGAAGTGTAGGAGAAGGCAATACCGTAAACTATTACGTCCCTCGTAACAGTATTCCACCTAAAGTCGACACTGGGTAGTATACTTGATTGCTGTGTTTGGTAAATAGCCTGCACATTGTATTGCCCTATACACACCAACTGAGTCAATGAAGGTTAGGAGAAGGCTATGCCGTAAACTATTACGTCCCTCGTAACAGTATTCCACCTAAAGTCGACACTGGGTAATATACTTGATTGCTGTGTTTGGTAAATAGCCTGCACATTGCGTCACCCATTAAGCAAGTAGAACAACAGAGTGGACCATTAAGTTGGGAATCGACTGAAGTTTTAGATTGGAGGACTGAATTACAAAATTTTTGTTCCGTTTTGAAGCGACAATTTGACCTACATCCTTTGCGCTTCTTCATTCTTCTGACAGTGACATCTTCTCTCACTACAGTTTTTCGATCAAAATTATTGGCGTATTGACGTAGGCAGTTTATAAGGTAGATCTCATATTTTAATAGCATCTTTTTACTATAATTTTTAATACATGGCTTTTAATTATTTACAAGCTTTTCCATTTTTTGATTTAAAACAATTTTTGTAAGGATATTCATTTCTTTTTCGCTTTGTTAACTAGGTTTAAGATTTAATATCAATTACGCTGTGGAAGGTATCAATGAATTATACCGAAACATGTACGTTTAGTAATATAATTAAACGTTTCTTTAGTGTTTGACGAGAGTAGGATATATAGGCCGAAGCTGGCACAGGGGCTAATGGGCAAGATGGCCGCCGCGCGCACTCAGCCCCATGTTATTCTTATGGAGGGGTCAGTCAGAGCTGGCACAGGGGCTAATGGGCAACCTGGCCGCCACGCCCTGAGACTGTGCATGACGTCACAGAGAGAGGTCGGCCGTGTAGTTGCTAAATGGAATATTTATTATTATTATTATATTATTATTAGGTAATTACTGATTGATTGTATACAATCAAGACAAGCCTGATATTGTCCACTTCTTGGTGTAGTGGCAAGCATTCTTGGCAGTCATTCCTGAGGTTCCAATCCCGGCTCTGTCAAGAAATTTAATTTCTGGTCTCAAGAGTGGAACGGGGTACACTCAGCCTTATGAGGCAAAACTGACAAGAGCTGGCTTTTGATTCATACCACAACCATTCTGCCTAACCCAACTTCACCTAACCTAACCTAACCTAACTTAACCTAACCTAACCTAACCTAACCTAACTTCAAAGTCAGAGCAAATATGAGAGCACACATAATAAACTAAGTTATAACCTAACCTAACCTAACCTAACCTAACTTCACCTAACCTAACCTAACCTAACCTAACATAACCTAACGTCAAAGTGGGGGCAAATATGAGAGCAAAAAGTAACAGCAAAAACTGTGAGCAAAAAAATTGAGAGCAAAAAGTAAGAGCAAAATAGTGGAATCAAAAAGTGAGAGCAAAAAGTGAGAGCAATAAAGTGAGAGCAAAAAAGTAAGAGCAAAAAAGTGTGAGCAAAAAAGTGAAAGCAAAAAAAGTGGGAGCAAAAAGTGTGAGCAAAAAGTGGGAGCAAAAATTATGAGCATAAAATTGAGAGCAAATGTGAGAGCACAAATAATAAACTTAGTTTTAACCAAACCTAACCTAACCTAACCCACAGAAACCTCATTTAAGGATTTTAGATTTTACATTTTAACATTCTAGATTTTTGATTTTATCATTTTACATTTTTAGATTTTACATTTTAAATTTAAGATTTTTTGATTTTAGATTTTCCGAAAAGAGTAAACTACAAGGTCACATACCTAACCTCACCAAACCTAACTTTACCAAACCTAACTTAAGCTAATCCAAAGGCTAATGCACATACACAAAGTATATAAGAGCACATGCAACTAGCCTTATGCTAGCCTTAAAGGCTACTGTACAACATGATCACTACCCCAACCGGGTATATTTTTCATTTCGTTGTTTACACATTTGTCAATTTTCCAATTTCCCACATTCTGTTTTTTTTTAATATCAGTTTTAAGTTTTTCCAATTTCATAATATGGAAACATGGATTTTGCATTTTGTTGTTTACACATTTATCAATTTCACAATTTCCCATTTACAGTTTTTAGAATGTCAGTTTAATGTTCTTCAATTTCATGTTATAGAAACATGGATTTTCCAATTTGTTGTTTACACATTTGTCAATTTACCAAATTCCCATTTACAGTTTTTAAAATTTCTGTTTATTGTTTTTTCTATTTTGTCAATATGGAAACATGGATTTTCCAATTTGTGTTTTACATGTTTTGCATTAGGAGTGGAGAGAAGTGGGTAGTAATTAAAAATGTACAAGCGGTGTTCATACAATATTTTTTATTTTAAATACATGTACACTATTTACACATAATACATTTTTATATTCTTTTTTGTTATAAATTGTACAGTTGTTTTTATTTTGTTTTCTATTTTTATTTATTTTTGAGTATGAATATAATTTTTCTTTTTGTGTTTTTCTATTTTTGTAGCGCTATTGTTTTATTTTTTTTAATTGCTTTGTTTTATGTATTTGCTAGATGCATGCAGAGGATTTTGATATTCAAAACGTAACTCTTTAAGCATGGTCAATGATTGAGTAATGACCATAGACAAGTGTACCTATACCATTAGCATCAATTACTCTTTTATCATCACCAGGACACAAAGCAATTTTGTTTAGTCTTATAGATGATATGTCATGTTGTTTAGAAGCGATAATGTTCATGGGTATTCTTTTTACATTGTTTTTCATGACACAATCCTTATAATCTTGAAAGCTTATACAATTTTTGACAACACCTCTGTTAATACCTTTAATCTTTTTGATTTCTTTGCCATTTATGTCTAAAGCGTACATTTTAGCTCTAAGTCCAACAAATGCTTTTATAATTTGTCCACAAGCCTCGTCTTTAAATTTCCCCACGTTTTCTTGTTTGATGTAGAGTAACATATGTGATTAGTAGGATAATCTGATGTGTCCAGGTGTTCTAGGAAATCCAACTTGTCTTGATATACATCTTGGGTGTTAACCAAATAAATGAACGAGTCGGTATCTATATACATGAGTTTAAGATTGTTCATTCCGTAATAGGGTAGCAGGACATCATAGTGGTGGGAATACATGAGAGTTTTTGAAATATCCAGTATACACATTCCAATATATATAGGCTTATTGAATACAATGTTACGTTTAGCCATGTGGAAAGCAGCTAGGTTAGGACCATAAATTGTTCTGTCGATGAATGTTGGTTTAGCTATTAGCTTTTCTGCCTTTTTGCTGTCAGTCACAAGACGTATGTCTATTCTTTTACGGATATTTTCCATTGTTTTCCCAAAAATGGCATTGTTGAATAATTTGTACAGATTTTTCTCAAAATCATTTTTGGCTTGTTTTCGAAGGTTGTTATTAAAATCAACGTATGCCTTTAACCAAGGTCTTTGTTTAAAATTTAACACACGATGAATTTTTATCAATTTTATTCCATGATCTAAAGCCTGTTTTAATGCCATGTAGTGAACAACATATCGCCTTCGATTTCCAAGATGAGGAATTAGTTTTTTCAGAGACGAATCCTTAGGTTGTGTACACTCTGGTAGGAAAGGTAAATCGTTGTGTAGATCATGAAGGTCAGATGGGTAATCAACATCAACGTCTAGAATGTATCCCACAGGATCGTCTTTCTTTAGTTTTTCTAGATCAACAGTATCTGGAGAAACCCACTGAAATCCACCATAAGGAAGGGAGTGGCAAATAGCCCACCCGTATTGGTTGTTGGCATCATCATAGGTAATAAACTGCGATGGTATCTCAGATTCATAGGTTTCCATGTATTTATTGTTAGCTTCAGCATACCGATGAGACACCTGGCATATGCCTCCACGTATTCCAGACTCGATTAAAAGAATCTGATCGTAATCCTGTAGTAATTCCAGTTCAATGCCTGTGTAAAAGAGCATTGCCTTGAAACTTAAACCAGGCGAAGTAAAAAAGTGTGCAGCATCCACTCGGTGTGTTTCTAGTGTTTTGTTTCTAAACGTTTCAAAGCTGTCTGCAAGAAGGAGTACATCTGATGTTAGGTAGAGGTCACTATATTCCCCTAGAGTTTTAATGTTGAACTGATTCCAGACATTTTTGGCATGTTCATAGTCTTCTTGACTAACATCTTCTTGACTTAATTTGTTAAAGAATGCCTCTTTTGGAGGTAAACACGTTTCACTTAACTTTTCCCATGAGTCAATGTAGTCATAACAAAATACCCCTTTCCGAGTCATGAGCATTGCATTTTCTTTTCCAAAGTACTTGTCTGTTTCAGGGTATGATGTTAAGTTGGAAACCAAGTTTTCCAAACTACTCGGCATTAACCGAAACGTGTCCACAAATCGAAGCTTAACATTTCCTACATATTTGGTAAAGGAAATGTACTTTTCTTTGGAGTTAGCGATAACATCCACTCTCTCAGTAGTACATCCCAATTGCTTTACAATGAAATTTGCGTCGTAGCCACTCATATTATGTAGAAACACAGGAACGGGGTTACGTGTTTTACACCTCAAATTACAGTTATTGTGAGCACTTCCACGGTACTCCCCTGTAATGTGGCAGTGGTCTCGAACTTTCCAGTCCTCTTTGGTAAATGGTTTTTGACACAAATAACAGGTTTCAGAACATTGGAACTCTGATTCTTGATCCAGAGTTAAGGCCTTTGGAACATTTAAGCTGTAAAGTCGATCAATTTCATTAGCTATTGAGATCAAACAGTCCATAAACTTTCCTGCAGCGTCAGGTCCACGATAAATAACAGGTTGGCTTGGAAGGTTTGTCTTCATGTGTTCCACAGCAGGTGAGTGTTTCAGGTATATACCAAAGCTCATAGGAACATGACTCTGGTATGGCACTGTATAACTTGCTTTAGGATTGGGTAAACATGTTTGATATGGTAAGAGTATACTTTCAAAATCTGCATAGATAACGTAAGGTATTCTCAGCATTTTTTCAACATTTAAGAATTTGACAATGGGGTTTTTAATAGGCATTTCAACCCTAGCAATGTCATGCTGGACACACAAAGCTCTATGTTCTTTCAATTTTTCCATTCCTTGTTGACCATATCGATTATCGAAGTGAGTAAAACACCGTTTACACGTATATATCTTATGTCCATGGTGAGTAATCTGATGTCCTACTAGTTTATCAAAATCTTTGATAAAGACGTAGTGGTTCTGGCCGGATGATGAACTTAGCAGAAGGAGGTCACGATGGTCTTGCAGCTCTTGATCCACAACCTTTAGAGGGAACAGTTTATTGTTTTGTTCCAATCCAAATACATTAATGGATATATCGTTGGCTTTTTCAAATTTGGGAATGTCAGCTAGCGATGTAGGAAACGATATTACAGAAAAATCATACTTGTTGTCCAGGTCCTTGTATTTACTAATGCGATGAGCATTCTTTTTAACCAGTTTTGCTAAAATGGCATACATAAAACACTTTTCATCTTTCAAGTTTTCAGGATTAATGCAGGCTTTTCTTGCTTGTATAGCTGCTGGTAATGGAATATATGTGCTTCCACGCAAGGGATTGTACTTATTTATTTTCAATCGTACTCCTTCCACTGCTAACAAAGCCCAATTACTGCCTTTTAGCTCAGATTCCTCCATTTCCGTAGTTAACTTAGTAAATTGTGTTTCCAAGAAACTACTTAAGTCCGTTTCCAAAAATAGGGCCTGATTTCGTGTTTTAAAAGCACGATCTGTAATTTCATTGGTAGATGTATGAACGAATCTACATTCAGCCACAAGATTAACTTTTATCGACTTGTGCATTGCTAGTTCTTTCTGCATAGCTTGAATTATTTGCTGTTTGGACTCTTTAAGGTATGAATTTAAATCCTTGCACGTATCGCAACGAATGAAATAGGATTTAAGACGACCTTCAAAAGATGTCTCATATTCAATAAGTCCATTTTTGTTAGGGACCAATGACAGTAGGTAATGTTTTGTAGGCTCTGCTTTTTGTCTTTTAGCTGCCGACACAACATTACAACATTCTTCATGACGACGTCCATTGTACACATTGTTGAATGTACTACCACAGGTCTTGCACTCATGAAATTCACCACACGATACTTCATGTTGCTTCCTATGATAGTCTCGAAGAAAAGTCTTTCCACACTCTTTACACATATAGCTAGGAATGGGTTCTTCCATTATGGATGTTGATTTCTGCAAACAGCTGCTTACTGCGTATCACAGGGCTAGAAGTTGGTCGGTGAGACGGTCTTTCACGATGTGAACACCATGAGAGGTAGTAGTCAACTGGTGATATTCTTGTTAAGGGTCCTCTAATATACCCCTAGTCTAGACCAACAGCTCTTTACAGCGTATGACAAGGCTGTAGACTGGACAGTGAGACGGTCTTTCACGATGTGAACACTGTAACAAGTAGTAGTCAACTGATTATATACCTGCTATGGGTTCTCTAATATACAATAGTCAAGACCAACAGCTACTTACTGTTTAGTACAAGGCTGTACAATAGTTGTTTTGTCAATCTTTCACGATGTGGTCACTGTGAGTAGTGGTAGTCAACTGATGATATTCTTGCTTAGGGTCCTCTAATATACCCCTAGTTAAGGGTAACAGCTGCTCACTGCTTATGACTAAGCTAAAGACTGGTTGTTTCAACGGTCTTTCACAATGTAAACACTGCGACAGGTAGTAGTCAACTGAACATATTCTTACACCATACTCAAGGTTATCAGGTACTTACTGCATATCAAAAGGCTGTACTCTCATGTGTTAGACAGTCTTTTTTTTTTGCTATAGGCCCTCTATATTCCCTACACAAGGCTATACATCTTAGTTCTAAACACTTAGTGGTTAATTGTATAATAAATTTAAATACACAGCATATACGAGCACGTTTTCACACGGTAAAACTTTACCAAATAGTCAAATGCAACACGCAAAGTATGTTGCCGCTATCTAGCGGTGACTATGAGAACTACTTGAACGACCAGCATGCTACCTAGCGCTCCATTTCAACACTCGCTCACTGAACGACCAGCATGCTATCTAGCGGTCGATAGCAATACTCCTCAACTACCAGCCTGCTATCTATCGGTCAATATGACAACTCACTCAACTACCAACATGCTACATGGCTTTTTTGGTCAGTTTTTTGTTGGCTTTTTTGGTCAGTTTTTGTTGGCTTTTTTGTTGGCCTTTGTTGGCTTTTGTTGGCTTTTGTTGGCTTTTGTTGGCTTTTTTGTTGGCTTTTGTTGGCTTTTGTATTAGCTCTTTCATATTTGCTCTTGCTTGTGGGGGCTTATTATTTGGTCTTGGAAAGTATGTCAGTCCTTTTTATGGCTGCAAAATGCTTACAGCCATGTTTGTAAGCAGCAACAACAATAATAACGCACAAAATTCCAAAAAAAAAAAAAAGTACTCTAAGGTTTATCAATGACTCTCAACTCTTACACTTACCTCTATCCCATGCATAGTCAAAAAATTAGTGTATTTTTCAAATTTTTCAATAAATATTTGGAAAGTAGGCTATGTCATTAATCTAAAAATCCTGAAAAGACATATGTTAACTCCAACACCTACCTCTATACCACTCTCAGTCCAAAAATAGTGTATTTTTCAAATTTTCCAAAACATATTTCCGAAATGGGTTATATTTCCAAAATTAAAAAGTTTACAAAAAACGTTTGTTTGACATAAACGAATGGCCTTTGTCCCCTCTACCGTCGTACCTAGTCCCAGGTCTCTAGGACAAAAAACATAAAAATTTGAAAATGGGCTTATATTTCCAAAATTAGGAATTTTACAAAATCGTTTGTCTAACGTAAATCAGTGGTCTTTACACCCTCTACCTGTAAACCAAGTCTCAGGTCTCTAGAACAACAAAAATAAAATTTTGATAATAGGCTATATTTCCAAAATTGGAAATTTCACAAAAACGTTTGTCTGACGTAAATCAATGGTCTTTACCCCCTCTATCCCCGTACCAAGTCTCAGGTCTCTAGGACAAAAGAAAATGAATTTTGAAAAAATGGTCACTATTTTGGAAACTAGGAATTTTACAAAAAAGTTTGTTTGACATAAATGAAAGGTTCCTATCCCCTATACCTGCAAACCAAGTCCCAGGTCTGTAGGACAAAAATGAAAAAAGTTCAACTGGGAAAGTAGGCGATTTTTCTTAAAACCAAACTTTCTAAAAAGTGTTCTATGGGCATAAAAGAATGGTCTCTATGTCCTTTAATTTTTATAATAAAACTTTTTTATTTTTTGAGTTTTTTGAAAAAAGTTCAATTTTGCAAATCCTATATTTTGGAAACTAGGAACTCAACAAAAAAGTTTGTTTGACGTAAATGACTGCCCCTGACCCCATCTACCAACAAAATAAATTTCAAGTCGCTAGGACAAAAAAATAACAGTAGTGGGGTGAGGCGGTTTCTGCCCCCTCCCTACACTTCTCCCTCTGACGTCACATTTCGGGGCGGGGCCAGAAACATATTGAATAGTTGTGCTAACGGCCGCAAGTGTGCGTTACGCTGAAAGCGAACGATTCTAATTGTTATTATTCTTCATTGTTGCCAACTATTGTCTAGTGTTAAAAATAAAACACTAAGAAATTACTACTAGACCGCATTACCTCATCAGCACATATTTTCCAACTATACTACAACGTGACATCTGACTAACCATTTTACAGTACTACCAACTGGACTTTTAGTGACTAATCAAGACCCTAAAAAGTCACTATCTCACTACATTTTCGAAACGCCACATCTTCCTTCACCTTCGAATAGTCGCATCAACCTAAACTTCGCCAGACTTCAACCTACACCATGCCGGGAACTCCGGTTCCCACCGGCGCCGGGAAGAGCGCTAGTAGCTCTCCCAGCCGGAAACGACGGGACCGTAAGAAGAGGAACCGGGAGAGAGAAGCCGCCAGGGAAACAACCACTGCCGAGCCACTCCTAGGACAGGACATCCGCTCAGCCGGAGAGTCCGACTCCGAGAGTGACACGGACTCCAACAACGCCACAACCCGCCGCAGTCGCTCCAAGAAGAGGACCACCGCACCGACACTCACCTCACCGTTTGACATCGTGTGTGGTAATTATCCGACGACATCAGTGCTCCCAAACCCACCTCCAGTTGACTCCGTCTCTTACCCCCCTCTCACCTCCTGCACGGTCACTCTTTCCGCAGACCCCAGCCCTACTACCACATATGCCACCATTGCTGCCCCCACCCAGCCCATCTCCACTATTCCCTTCACCTCTTATCAATCACCCATAATGTCCACCCCCAACTTCCCTACCTCACAGGCTTCTGTTTCTCCTTCCTCCTTTCCTCCTTTCCAATTTAATCTCCCTTCAAATATCCCCAACTACTTCCAACCCGCAAGACAATCTAGACCCCAATCCATGCCATCTTCATTTGCTCTCCCACAATCCACTCCTCCCTCTCCTCCACCTCTTCTGAGCCAAACCATCCCGCCTCCAACCACCCCCACCACTCAACATCAAGACTCCACCTGCACTTACAAACTGTCCAACTTCAGCGAACCACGTCCTGATATCCGGCGAGTAGCCGCCATTCTCCGGTCCTTTCTTCCAGCTACTTCAATTCTTCAACTTATTCCCCAACCCCATGGCATCATCCTCAAAACCCGAGGTGATGCCAGAACCACTCTCATCCACAAGATGGGTCTGGCTCGTCTAGGAGAACACGTCTCCCTTGAACTCCTTCCCCCCAAGTCTTCCATTCTCCCCCCAATAATCCGCCGAGACCCTCTCCTCTCCGTAGTCATTTGCGGAGTGGACACCAGTTACAGTGACGCTGACATTCTTACAGAATTGCAGTACAACACCCTTAATATTCATAAAGTATTGCGCATAAAGAGTGACCGTGGTCCCACATCCCTAGTGCGCGTCCTTACCCCGGACCGCTCCACTATCGACCGTCTTCTTTCCGAGGGAGCCTACTTGTACTGGCAGCGCCACCGAGTAGAGCCCTCCCGCACCAACATGCCTGCTCCCCTCCGCTGTGACCGATGCCAGGTATATAACTCCCATGCAACCGCCCATTGCCCCACTCGCCAACCAGTTTGTGCTCACTGTGGTCAACCCCACATGACCCGCAATTGCCCCAATCTCCAACTTCCCCCCAAATGCACTCAGTGCCAGGGTACCCACCCAGCTTACTCTCCCCGTTGCCCTAACCGCCCCACTGCTGACGTTTCTAAACCAGAATTCACTGCCCCTGTTCGTACCATCGACCCCGTCACTCCCCCTCAATCATCTGTTTCCCCTTCACCCCCCTCCATCGAGGATATGATCCGTTTTACGGCCATATGCTTACAGAACCTTCTTCCCTTCGACCGCCCCCGGGTATTGGAAATTTTGCATTTTGCAGCCCGTACCACGTTCGGCCTAAATATGCAGGCCACTACCTCTGGCCAGAAAATTCATTTTCACTTCCAGCCAATGTCCAATATTTAAACCATTATGGCTAGTATGGGAAATAAAGTACCTTCCGTTGGCGCGCTTTACCATAATATCTGCTCCCTGAAAACAAATCGACTCTTTCTTGATCTTCAAATTCAAATTTACAATCCCGCAATCTTCATACTCAACGAAACTTTTCTGACCAGTAATCAGAAACCTGTCTTTCCCCAATATACCCTTTACCGTGCTGATCGGCCCAACGCCGCTCGGGGAGGAGTAGCCATTGGAGTCCATAAGTTTTTCCCATCCCGTCTTCTTCAACCACAACGTTTTGTTCATACTCATGAAATATTAACAGTCATGGTTTACTTTCCCTCTAGCCCTGTCATTGTCGCCACAGCATATAGTTCCCCACGTTCCCGCCCACCCTTTGAATACCTTGAATTTCTGGACAACACATTTCAACACTATATGTTCGCTGGCGATATTAACATCAATTGTTTCAATTCAGCTGAGGAGGATTTACTTGAAACCTTCACCACTTCCATGCACGGCAAACGAATAGCTATTCCCCCCCATACCATGGTAAGATTTCAGAGCACCCCGGAGATAGTCTTCGCTTCCTCCACCATAGCCCAGAACTGTTCTATAGATTTAGCTGGCCCTGCCGGTAAAGACCATGATCCTTTCTATATTAAGCTTCCCGCCCTCACTCTCCCCCGTTCCCTCTCCGCCCCACCTCCATCATTTATGAGACCAAATTTTCCAAAGACAAATTGGGAAGCTTATCGTTCATACATTGAAGAATCACTTTCACAGGCTGCAGTCCCACAGAATACCGAACAACTGTTCGATTTAATCACACTCCTGGAAACCACCATAGCCTCCGCTGACCGACTGCATGTCCCCAAGACCAAAATTACCCCGATCAAGCCACCTATACCGGCCAAAGCAATCCAACTTCTGAAACTCTCCCGTAGCTATTATAGGGCCTACCTCAGGACTTTTGACCCAGACCTACTGACAAGACACCGACAATACCAAAGACATGCCCGGTCCTATATTAAAGCCATAAAGAAAAAGAAGTGGATTGACTCTTGCTCCCGCCTAGCACAGGAAACTCAAGCTCGCCCCTTCTGGATAACGTTCAAACAACTTACTGGACAAAAAACCCAGGAAAGCCAGTACCCTATCCGAGGGCACAACGGTCATTTATTCTCCGACAAAGACAAAGCTGACACCTTTGCCCTCTACTTTACTGACATCTACAGTGACGCACCCCATAACCGACATGATTACTCAAACCATGCGATCGTTTGCGAGCAAACTGACCCCCATCTCCCCCTCCTGACACCCAGTTTTGACCACATACCGACCTTAGACCCCGAATCACCACTAAACCAACCCATTACGATCGACGACATTTCATTCCAGCTAGGCAAACGACGCAATACTGCTCCCGGGACAGACGGGGTGGTTTACCAACACATAAAACAAGCTCCTCTCATCTTCCTACATTTTCTAGCCATAGCTTACACACTAATTCTACATACCGGTAACTTCCCTTCCCATTGGAAGACAGCCAAAATTATCTTGTTTCTTAAAACAGGTAAACCTCCATCTCTTCTTTCCTCCTACCGGCCAATCAGCTTGCTATCCGTTTTTACTAAATTGTTTGAAGCCATTTTAGCCCGTCGACTTTACACATTCCTCAATTCCATTAACGTTTTCCCCCCCACTCAAGCAGGTTTTCGCCCTCAATTTTCCACACAAACTCAACTCTTTCGATTAGTCAGCCTTATCACTCCCCATATCAACTCCGGCTATCCTGCGGCCCTCCTCCTACTAGATCTTGAAAAAGCCTTCGATCTAGTATGGCACCGTGGTCTCATTTTTAAACTAATGTCCCTCCACCTCCCACGCTCCATAGTTCGCCTTCTCAGTAACTTTTTACTGGACAGGCGAGCCTTCATACAAATTAGATCAGCGTCCTCCTCCACCTTCACTCTCTTTTCAGGAGTACCTCAAGGCTCCCCGATTTCCCCGCTCCTCTATTTAATCTACGTCCATGACATGCCCCAACCCAACCAGTTCTCTCAGCTCTTTCAATTTGCGGATGATACAGCTCTGCTATCATTCGCAAATAATCTCACAACCCTCAGCAACCGTCTCCAGGCCTACCTAAATACACTTGTTGCCTGGTTTTCTAAATGGCACCTCACTATTAATACCACCAAAACCCAGTTAGTTCTATTTGGCCTCAAGTCTACCATCAGCCACTACCGACCATTCCGCCTCAACATCTTCGACGAAGCCATTACTCCCTCCCGCCAGGCAGTGTATTTGGGAGTCACACTTGATCACCAGCTCTCCTGGAGACCTCACATCAAACAGCAAGCCCACAGAGCGCGCCAACGTTTGGCGCTAATCCGTCGACTGAAAGGGGTTTCCTGGGGTCTTAGTCCACTTCAGCTCATCCATACCTACAAGGTCTTCATCCGCCCATTGCTTACTTATTGCTCATTGGCCTGGATAGGGGCTAGCTTACCCCAATACCAAATTTTAAATTCCATTGAACACTTCGTTTTGAAGATTGCATTTGGCCTTCCTCTTGACACGGACAGCAATCTGTTAAATTACCCCAGGACTCTCCCCTCACTCTACCGTCACCTTCACAAACTCCGCCTACGTTCCCTGCAGTCACTAGTTGACTCACGACTTCCACTTACATATGACCTTCTCATGACGCCAATTACCCGGAGGCAACGTCGCCTATCCAAACCACTTCCCCAAGCCTTGGCACTATCCCTACTCCATCATAATATTCTCCCTGACCTCTCACACATCATTCCTCCTGACACATATCCCCCATAAATGTTAACCCAATAAGCATCCAGTTTGCACAAATCGTTTGTCTTCACATAGATTTTCGGACATTTTCTCATTGTTTTTTATCCATTCCACTCAGCCACTTACCACCTGGCATCGGGCCACCTTACAACATCAAGAAAGAAGACAACTTACTCTACGAACAGACGAGCTGAACGCATCTCACCGACGTTTCACACATCATCTAACTATCGCCTGTAATTCTATTAAATTTTGATACTACATTTATATATTTTTAAGTAATATTTACATCAAGAACAGCAAGATATTGAACAATTGTATATTTTTATATATATTTTTGTACATTTTTTTTAAAGCACAATAAAAAGGGTTCCCCACGGCCGAAGATCACCGTAGTTGTGATGGCGGCCAGTCCTCCTGGGAGGGCATTTTGCCCTCCTTCGGAGGGCAAAACAACCCATCTTATGTCTTATGTATGTAAGAATATGTTCAGTTGACTACTACCTGTCGCAGTGTTTACATTGTGAAAGACCGTTGAAACAACCAGTCTTTAGCTTTGTCATAAGCAGTGAGCAGCTGTTACCCTTAACTAGGGGTATATTAGAGGACCCTAAGCAAGAATATCATCAGTTGACTACCACTACTCATAGTGACCACATCGTGAAAGATTGACAAAACAACTATTGTACAGCCTTGTACTACACAGTAAGTAGCTGTTGGTCTTGACTATTGTATATTAGAGAACCCATAGCAGGTATATAATCAGTTGACTACTACTTGTTACAGTGTTCACATCGTGAAAGACCGTCTCACTGTCCAGTCTACAGCCTTGTCATACGCTGTAAAGAGCTGTTGGTCTAGACTAGGGGTATATTAGAGGACCCTTAACAAGAATATCACCAGTTGACTACTACCTCTCATGGTGTTCACATCGTGAAAGACCGTCTCACCGACCAACTTCTAGCCCTGTGATACGCAGTAAGCAGCTGTTTGCAGAAATCAACATCCATAATGGAAGAACCCATTCCTAGCTATATGTGTAAAGAGTGTGGAAAGACTTTTCTTCGAGACTATCATAGGAAGCGACATGAAGTATCGTGTGGTGAATTTCATGAGTGCAAGACCTGTGGTAGTACATTCAACAATGTGTACAATGGACGTCGTCATGAAGAATGTTGTAATGTTGTGTCGGCAGCTAAAAGACAAAAAGCAGAGCCTACAAAACATTACCTACTGTCATTGGTCCCTAACAAAAATGGACTTATTGAATATGAGACATCTTTTGAAGGTCGTCTTAAATCCTATTTCATTCGTTGCGATACGTGCAAGGATTTAAATTCATACCTTAAAGAGTCCAAACAGCAAATAATACAAGCTACGCAGAAAGAACTAGCAATGCACAAGTCGATAAAAGTTAATCTTGTGGCTGAATGTAGATTCATTCATACATCTACCAATGAAATTACAGATCGTGCTTTTAAAACACGAAATCAGGCCCTATTTTTGGAAACGGACTTAAGTAGTTTCTTGGAAACACAATTTACTAAGTTAACTACGGAAATGGAGGAATCTGAGCTAAAAGGCAGTAATTGGGCTTTGTTAGCAGTGGAAGGAGTACGATTGAAAATAAATAAGTACAATCCCTTGCGTGGAAGCACATATATTCCATTACCAGCAGCTATACAAGCAAGAAAAGCCTGCATTAATCCTGAAAACTTGAAAGATGAAAAGTGTTTTATGTATGCCATTTTAGCAAAACTGGTTAAAAAGAATGCTCATCGCATTAGTAAATACAAGGACCTGGACAACAAGTATGATTTTTCTGTAATATCGTTTCCTACATCGCTAGCTGACATTCCCAAATTTGAAAAAGCCAACGATATATCCATTAATGTATTTGGATTGGAACAAAACAATAAACTGTTCCCTCTAAAGGTTGTGGATCAAGAGCTGCAAGACCATCGTGACCTCCTTCTGCTAAGTTCATCATCCGGCCAGAACCACTACGTCTTTATCAAAGATTTTGATAAACTAGTAGGACATCAGATTACTCACCATGGACATAAGATATATACGTGTAAACGGTGTTTTACTCACTTCGATAATCGATATGGTCAACAAGGAATGGAAAAATTGAAAGAACATAGAGCTTTGTGTGTCCAGCATGACATTGCTAGGGTTGAAATGCCTATTAAAAACCCCATTGTCAAATTCTTAAATGTTGAAAAAATGCTGAGAATACCTTACGTTATCTATGCAGATTTTGAAAGTATACTCTTACCATATCAAACATGTTTACCCAATCCTAAAGCAAGTTATACAGTGCCATACCAGAGTCATGTTCCTATGAGCTTTGGTATATACGTTAAACCCTCACCTGCTGTGGAGCACATAAAGACAAACCTTCCAAGCCAACCTGTTATTTATCGTGGACCTGACGCTGCAGGAATGTTTATGGACTGTTTGATCTCAATAGCTAATGAAATTGATCGACTTTACAGCTTAAATGTTCCAAAGGCCTTAACTCTGGATCAAGAATCAGAGTTCCAATGTTCTGAAACCTGTTATTTGTGTCAAAAACCATTTACCAAAGAGGACTGGAAAGTTCGAGACCACTGCCACATTACAGGGGAGTACCGTGGAAGTGCTCACAATAACTGTAATTTGAGGTGTAAAACACGTAACCCCGTTCCTGTGTTTCTACATAATATGAGTGGCTACGACGCAAATTTCATTGTAAAGCAATTGGGATGTACTACTGAGAGAGTGGATGTTATCGCTAACTCCAAAGAAAAGTACATTTCCTTTACCAAATATGTAGGAAATGTTAAGCTTCGATTTGTGGACACGTTTCGGTTAATGCCGAGTAGTTTGGAAAACTTGGTTTCCAACTTAACATCATACCCTGAAACAGACAAGTACTTTGGAAAAGAAAATGCAATGCTCATGACTCGTAAAGGGGTATTTTGTTGTGACTACATTGACTCATGGGAAAAGTTAAGTGAAACGAGTTTACCTCCAAAAGAGGCATTCTTTAACAAATTAAGTCAAGAAGATGTTAGTCAAGAAGACTATGAACATGCCAAAAATGTCTGGAATCAGTTCAACATTAAAACTCTAGGGGAATATAGTGACCTCTACCTAACATCAGATGTACTCCTTCTTGCAGACAGCTTTGAAACGTTTAGAAACAAAACACTAGAAACACACCGAGTGGATGCTGCACACTTTTTTACTTCGCCTGGTTTAAGTTTCGAGGCAATGCTCTTTTACACAGGCATTGAACTGGAATTACTACAGGATTACGATCAGATTCTTTTAATCGAGTCTGGAATACGTGGAGGCATATGCCAGGTGTCTCATCGGTATGCTGAAGCTAACAATAAATACATGGAAACCTATGAATCTGAGATACCATCGCAGTTTATTACCTATGATGATGCCAACAACCAATACGGGTGGGCTATTTGCCACTCCCTTCCTTATGGTGGATTTCAGTGGGTTTCTCCAGATACTGTTGATCTAGAAAAACTAAAGAAAGACGATCCTGTGGGATACATTCTAGACGTTGATGTTGATTACCCATCTGACCTTCATGATCTACACAACGATTTACCTTTCCTACCAGAGTGTACACAACCTAAGGATTCGTCTCTGAAAAAACTAATTCCTCATCTTGGAAATCGAAGGCGATATGTTGTTCACTACATGGCATTAAAACAGGCTTTAGATCATGGAATAAAATTGATAAAAATTCATCGTGTGTTAAAGTTTAAACAAAGACCTTGGTTAAAGGCATACGTTGATTTTAATAACAACCTTCGAAAACAAGCCAAAAATGATTTTGAGAAAAATCTGTACAAATTATTCAGCAATGCCATTTTTGGGAAAACAATGGAAAATATCCGTAAAAGAATAGACATACGTCTTGTGACTGACAGAAAAAAGGCAGAAAAGCTAATAGCTAAACCAACATTCATCGACAGAACAATTTATGGTCCTAACCTAGCTGCTTTCCACATGGCTAAACGTAACATTGTATTCAATAAGCCTATATATATTGGAATGTGTATACTGGATATTTCAAAAACTCTCATGTATTCCCACCACTATGATGTCCTGCTACCCTATTACGGAATGAACAATCTTAAACTCATGTATATGGATACCGACTCGTTCATTTATTTGGTTAACACCCAAGATGTATATCAAGACAAGTTGGATTTCCTAGAACACCTGGACACATCAGATTATCCTACTAATCACATATGTTACTCTACATCAAACAAGAAAACGTTGGGGAAATTTAAAGACGAGGCTTGTGGACAAATTATAAAAGCATTTGTTGGACTTAGAGCTAAAATTTACGCTTTAGACATAAATGGTAAAGAAATCAAAAAGATTAAAGTTATTAACAGAGGTGTTGTCAAAAATTGTATAAGCTTTCAAGATTATAAGGATTGTGTCATGAAAAACAATGTAAAAAGAATACCCATGAACATTATCGCTTCTAAACAACATGACATATCATCTATAAGACTAAACAAAATTGCTTTGTGTCCTGGTGATGATAAAAGAGTAATTGATGCTAATGGTATAGGTACACATGCCTATGGTCATTACTCAATCATTGACCATGCTTAAAGAGTTAAGTTTTGAATATCAAAATCCTCTGCATGCATCTAGCAAATACATAAAACAAAGCAATTAAAAAAATTAAAACAATAGCGCTACAAAAATAGAAAAACACAAAAAGAAAAATTATATTCATACTCAAAAATAAATAAAAATAGAAAACAAAATAAAAACAAGAAGTTCCGTGAAGAACTATACAGCCTACTTTTCATGCCAATGATTATTCTACAGAATATGAACCTATCTAGAATAATGACGAAATTAATTTGCTAATATCGAAATTTCCAATTAGTTCGAAATACTGTATACCTGGCATAATGTATCCTAATAGAGCACTACAGTTGGCAGCCCTGATGACTGAATATATTCTTAGTTCCGTCTCTTACGGTACTAAATACAAAATTTGGTTGAAGTCCACTGGATAGCATGGACGTTACATGCAGTTAAACATTGGATCTAACAGCGCGCGTAAAATCATGTTGGCAACAATGTCATGCATGTATTGGTCAGAAATAATCTGAAATAATATGATCTATTGTTGTGCCAATTTTGAATGAAATCCATTAGTTAGTATAGAAGTTACATGCATTTTAAAATTGGACATATCAGCAGGCTTAGAATCATGTTGGCAGCACTGACGTATATTAGTTACTCCAAATTCGTCTAGAATGCCAGGTACTATACGTTTGCAAAGTTTAGAGCTATTGGCTTGCATACTTTCTGATATATTGATATTAGGGTAACAAAAATAGAGACAGTATTTATTAACAGTAGGCAGCCCTGGTTGCTCCTAAATATACGCATAGTCATATCTGTTATGGTACACATAACACACGAAATTTGGTTGAAATCCAAATGATAGTATTGAAGTTACGTGTATTTAAAGTTGGACCTCTCAGCAGGCTTAGAATCATGTTGGTAGCACTGACGTATATAAGTTACTCCAAATTAATATACAATGTCAGGTACTATACGTGTACATAGTTTAAAGCTGTCGGCTTGCATACTTTCTGATATATTGGTATTTGGATAAAATAAATTAGGAGCATTTATTAACAGTTGGCAGCCCTAGTAGGTCTTAAGAATACGCTCAGTCATATCTGGTTATGTACACATACAACATACGAAATTTGGTTGAATTCCACTAAATAGTGTAGAAGTTATATGCATTTAAAAATTGGACCTATCAGGAGGCTTATAATCATTTTGGCAACACTGCCATGTTTGGTCTCCTGGAAATTAAACTGAAATATTATGATCTGTACGTGTGCCAATTTTGAAATAGCTCCCATTCATACTTTCCAAGATATCCAACATGGAGCTCAAATTTCAATTGCGATTTTTTAGCAGTTGGTAGCACTGACATCATTTTCAAATATGGCCGTGAGATATTCAGGTATAGATCTTTACTCCTACCAAATTTTGTTTCTATTGCTGCAGCCGTTTAGGAGTTGATAGGAGGGGACACACACACAGCCAGACAGACAGACACAAGGACAGACAGACAGACAGACGGACAGACAGACAGACAGACAGACAGACACACATTTGTCCGATCTCATAAGTCTACTTTTTCCTCATTTTTGCAAAATGTGAAAAGTAGGCTAACAACTGTACAATTTATAACAAAAAAGAATATAAAAATGTATTATGTGTAAATAGTGTACATGTATTTAAAATAAAAAATATTGTATGTACACCGCTTGTACATTTTTAATTACTACCCACTTCTCTCCACTCCTAATGCAAAACATGTAAAACACAAATTGGAAAATCCATGTTTCCATATTGACAAAGTAGAAAAAACAATAAACAGAAATTTTAAAAACTGTAAATGGGAATTTGGTAAATTGACAAATGTGTAAACAACAAATTGGAAAATCCATGTTTCTATAACATGAAATTGAAGAACATTAAACTGACATTCTAAAAACTGTAAATGGGAAATTGTGAAATTGATAAATGTGTAAACAACAAAATGCAAAATCCATGTTTCCATATTATGAAATTGGAAAAACTTAAAACTGATATTTAAAAAAAAACAGAATGTGGGAAATTGGAAAATTGACAAATGTGTAAACAACGAAATGAAAAATATACCCGGTTGGGGTAGTGATCATGTTGTACAGTAGCCTTTAAGGCTAGCATAAGGCTAGTTGCATGTGCTCTTATATACTTTGTGTATGTGCATTAGCCTTTGGATTAGCTTAAGTTAGGTTTGGTAAAGTTAGGTTTGGTGAGGTTAGGTATGTGACCTTGTAGTTTACTCTTTTCGGAAAATCTAAAATCAAAAAATCTTAAATTTAAAATGTAAAATCTAAAAATGTAAAATGATAAAATCAAAAATCTAGAATGTTAAAATGTAAAATCTAAAATCCTTAAATGAGGTTTCTGTGGGTTAGGTTAGGTTAGGTTTGGTTAAAACTAAGTTTATTATTTGTGCTCTCACATTTGCTCTCAATTTTATGCTCATAATTTTTGCTCCCACTTTTTGCTCACACTTTTTGCTCCCACTTTTTTTGCTTTCACTTTTTTGCTCACACTTTTTTGCTCTTACTTTTTTGCTCTCACTTTTTTGCTCTCACTTTTTGCTCTCACTTTTTGATTCCACTATTTTGCTCTTACTTTTTGCTCTCAATTTTTTTGCTCACAGTTTTTGCTGTTACTTTTTGCTCTCATATTTGCCCCCACTTTGACGTTAGGTTATGTTAGGTTAGGTTAGGTTAGGTTAGGTGAAGTTAGGTTAGGTTAGGTTAGGTTAGGTTATAACTTAGTTTATTATGTGTGCTCTCATATTTGCTCTGACTTTGAAGTTAGGTTAGGTTAGGTTAGGTTAGGTTAAGTTAGGTTAGGTTAGGTTAGATGAAGTTGGGTTAGGCAGAATGGTTGTGGTATGAATCAAAAGCCAGCTCTTGTCAGTTTTGCCTCATAAGGCTGAGTGTACCCCGTTCCACTCTTGAGACCAGAAATTAAATTTCTTGACAGAGCCGGGATTGGAACCTCAGGAATGACTGCCAAGAATGCTTGCCACTACACCAAGAAGTGGACAATATCAGGCTTGTCTTGATTGTATACAATCAATCAGTAATTACCTAATAATAATATAATAATAATAATAAATATTCCATTTAGCAACTACACGGCCGACCTCTCTCTGTGACGTCATGCACAGTCTCAGGGCGTGGCGGCCAGGTTGCCCATTAGCCCCTGTGCCAGCTCTGACTGACCCCTCCATAAGAATAACATGGGGCTGAGTGCGCGCGGCGGCCATCTTGCCCATTAGCCCCTGTGCCAGCTTCGGCCTATATATCCTACTGACGAGGCGGTTTTAATAAGTGAATACTATCAGTCAACACGGTTATTAATTATTACCATTGCCATAATGGTCAATGTTTACGCATTTTATGAGATGAGTATGTCATTCAATTTAAGTACTCTCCCCATTTTTGTACATAATTGCATGTTATTTTGTGAGAAATATATTATGTAATGTTTTTTAGGTTAGGGCATATCAATATTTGAGGGGCCTAGAATCAAAACCCGCTAAGTCCATCGAACATGAAAATTGAGATGAAGCCTTTATATGAACTTGCACGCGGGCAACTCAATGGTGACTTGTTTTTCCTTCAAAAGACGCTATTTCCCTATAAAAATGGCGGACAAAACTTAGGGTTAATTTCAAAATCCACTGGATTCATTTGGACTTCCGCCATTGTTAATTTCAAAATCCACTAAGTCGTTTTCAGCCAATCAGCACATAGAATTGCATTACCCAGGATTCCTTCATACTGCCAACAGCTGTGTTGTGTTTTGTAATGTGTGGTTAAGTGTTTTTTAAATTTTTAATTTATGCATAATCATAATTCTGGTCAGGTTTTCATTTCATACATTTTTAGGATGGTTCACCTTCACTTGCTTTCCTTGTTTTTATTCTTAGAACTACTTTCCTTACTTTTAAAAACGTTCATATGTTCATTTCACTTTCAAAAACAGTGAACTCCTAATTAATCTTAAGAATCGTGTTACTTTCCATAAAGGGACAGTCCTGTAATTTGTTGGAATGCATCGTTTGATGGCAAAGTAATTAATAAACGAAATGTTCATATCTCAAGGATGTTTTTTCATATGTTAACAGTTTTATTCATTTTCCCACAGATTTTGTTTTGTGGACTAGGCGGATTTTCATTCTAGGCGCCTCATTTGTTTTCCCGCCTAATGTAATTGGGCACAATTTGTGTTGACCGACTGAAAAGCTTTCTTTAAAAGTGCTTCCATCACTTCAAGTATAACTTATACCATAGCATTTGGAAGACCATACGCTATGTTTATACCTTGAAGTAATTATGGTACCGTATATAATCGTGTCTCATTGAATGAATAACGTTTTTATATATGCTAGATTACCCGTAAGATAACAAGTAGTTCCGTGTAGAACTAAAGCCTATTTTCATATATCCTACTTATGTTAATTACCACTATCAACATGTAAAATTTCAGTTTGATTTCTGTCATAGATTCGTAGATATTGAGAACCGACTAAATATTGTGGATGGTCGCCATGTTGGATTTTATATATGTAGGTCTCAGAGTTATGGTACTGTAACATGAAGATTATTGTGTACGTGTAGTATTCTAACTTCAATCGCATGATTAGTACACAAAAAATAAAAACTTAATTTTAAAATGCGCACAGCCGCCATCTTGTTATGTAAACAATTGAACTAAATTAGATACCAGTACATTACAATGTGTAGGCTATAAACATTTTCTGTACCAAGTTTCATTGCGTTTGGATCATTAAATCGCAAGAAAGGTCGACTTAAAACTTTCAAATTCGCTTTGGCCACCATGTTCGTTTTGTAGTTAACTGGTTTTTGAAAGTCTCATAGATGAACTTCCAGTAGTGCCCTTTATCTCCGTACAAAATGTCAGGATGATACTGGTAATAGTTCCTGAGATATAGAATGCCGGTGATCTATTTCGCACAGCCGCCATCTTGAGGTTATGTAAACAATTGAACGAAGTTAGATGTCGGTGCATTAGAATGTGTATAAACATATACTGTGCCAATTTTCACTGCGTTTGGTTGGTTAAATCGCGAGAACCGTCTATTTAAATGTCGCAAATTTGCTTGGCCGCGATGTTGGTTTTGTAGTTTCTAGGTTTTCAAAAGTCACATAGGTGAAATTCTAGTAGTTCCCTTTATCACCGTACACAATTCCAGGGTGATATCGGTAATAGTCCCGGAAATATTGAATGCTGGTGAAATATTTCGCACAGCCGCCAAGTTGGATTAGTGAGACATAACAAAATTTGAAGAGCACAGCCGTGGTCTTCCGGATTAGTGCTATGGATTTACTGGGTTTCACTGAAATCACTCCAGCCGTTTAGATTTTATTAGGGGGTGACACACACACACGAATCACACACGCACACACACACACAGACAGACACACGGACAAAAGATGATCTCATAAGCCTATTTTTTCATAAATGAAAGTAGGCTAAAATTGACGTTTTTCTTTAGTTTATGTTCATTTTTATTGGTATGAAATGACCATAAGGCTGTCTCGTGTATTCCAAGACTATGAATCTAGGCCACTAAAAGTAAATCACTCCCTTTTGCTTAGGAAGGTGCTTAATGTTTGCTCGGAGGCTGATCTCGTCATATAGCAACTCCTGGGGAATATAAATAACGCAATCTGTTATATGCTAATAGGTATATAAATCTGAGAGTCCCACTATGGCCGTCCAGAGACCCAGGCGAAGCCACAATTTGTTCTGCGGCTCACACGTTCGCGAGGTAATGGTAAGACGTATGGCAGTGATCCATAACAAAATAACGACGTCAACTCTCGCTCACCTGCGCTTGATCCGAACATTACCGTATCGTTGTTTGACAATTTTCACGACAGAGAATAAACAAGGGGATTGGTAGAACCAACAAGGGGAATACAAAAAGTATGTTTACGTGTTTATTATGAGACAGGAGAGATAAAAAACAATTGAAACACACTATTTTGTATTTTGTTTAGATACAACTTCTTTACTAGCCTAATGACTATATTTTGAAACAAGGTGTTTCATTGAAATCACCTGATGAGAACCGCATTGATGCACTGCTTTTTCCACTTACTTGGCGAATATTTTTGAAAGCTTTCACTTTTGGCCGATGTCACTGAAAGCGACAGTTTTGTACGAGAACATGGCTCAGATTTACCCCAAGGACGGTATAGTCGGTAGCATGCTGAACAGCCATACCCAGGATCGTGGGTTCAAACCTGACCGAAGTCATCGGATTTTTAAGGGCGTCAAAATCTTCAGTATGCCATCCTTTGGAGAAGGTTAGTTGGTTCCTTAGTTTAGGAGCTGCGACAAGATGGTCATGTAGACCCGTGCACTTTGGGTGTGTATAGAATTCGTCTGATAACCGGTGTTAATTGTGAGGGCTGTATTAGTGTGTGTTATCTGTGATTCTGGTAGTAGGACTGCAGACGATTAATTTTTTTCAAGAAGTTCCTACTTTTACTACCAAATTATAACATCCACGACACCTAACTGCGGACGTGGCTACTAAATGCCATCGCAGTCAGCACCTGGCGGCGAACGTTGGAACTAATATAGCGTTATCAAACTAACCTACAAATTTTAGCTTCCACAAGTCTAGTTAATGGAAGGTTCTTTTTCATGTCATAAATTTATGACATGGGACCGCCGGCTTTACTTACCCTCCGAAGGAAGTTAGGCTTCACTGAGGAATTTGTTACGCTCCTGAAAAATCCAACGACTTCGCTGTGGTTTGAACCCACGATTTTGTGCATAGAAGCTCAGCATACTTCCTTCGGAGGGGAAGGACAGTTTTCTCCACGGTTTTTGGCCGGTCAGTCCCGGTTTCACAGTCGTGCAGAGCCTCACGCTTGTGTATTTGATTCGTGAGTTTTTATTCACGAAGAAAGCAAGCAACGTATCAATTGCACGAGCCTGAGGCTCACCACTTGTCATTTGTACGACTGCGCAATCGGGGTTCACCGGCCAAAAACTGAGGCGTGAACTTTAAAACCGGCAGGCCCATGTCATAGATTTATGGCATATAAAAGTACCTACCTCTATAATAGCCAAAATTGTAGGTTATATTTGCTATAATTTGTTAGAAACGCTCTATCAAGTTCCAACATTCGCCGATAGGTGGCAGTGACAGTGGCATCTGGTAGCCAATGTTGGAAATACTTGCAATTGAACATCCTGGGAGCCTAGGCTACGGAGGTTCTATTAAAATAACCTTGAATAAAACCACCAATAGTCAGTAAAAGTATACTTATTAGACCTATTCCAGTGCAGAAGATCTACCCTCTCGCTGGCATTGCACCTTCAGCTATTCGACGCGAGGTGGCAGCAGAGAAAGAGAGACAAAAGCTTGAGACAAATCCCAGACATTCTATGTTCAACCACAAGGTGACCACTCCCCACCTAAGGTAGCGTAATGGCGGATAAAATTGTTCAAATTACTTCAATTGTTTGCCCTTCTCCCAGGAAAAGTATTATTAAGAGAACAGTAACCCTCCATACCAAACCAGACGTCCGGCGTGTGTTACTCTGGAAACAAATAGTACCAGAGGGGTGTACCCCTAAACAGGAACAGATCAGTGGTAGTCATTTGCTTTATACCACCTGGAGGTGCTTGATAAACATTTTAATGCAATCTATAGATTTGGTTACTTCCCCTCAGCCTGGAAAGTTGCCAAGGTCATAATGATAGGCAAACCTCAGACCGATGGAAAATTCCCCCCAAAATAAAGGCCCATTAGTCTCCCCTCCATCATTTCGAAACTTTTCGAAATGACATTACTATCCAGGCTCAAAGTCTTTATTGACAACAAAATTAACGATGAGCAGTTCGGCTTCAGGCAGAGTCATTCCACAGTTCAGCAATTACTCAGACTTACTGAGATTATCACGCGGGCTTTTAACGAAATCCGAATGACAGGAGTTTGTTTTCTGGATATCAGTCATGCTTTCGATAAGGTATGGCACAGCGGATTGCTATACAAACTGAAGCACAAAGGACTCCCAGACCATTTACTTAAGGTAATAAATTCCTATCTTAGGAAAAAGAAATTTTACATCCAAGTGGAGGACACCCAGTCTTCTATTAGGAAGATCAAAGCAGGTGTACCTCAGGGCAGTGTTATTTCTCCTGCTTTCATCAACCTATATGTCTCTGATATCCCGAAAGTGAAGAACACTAACCTCCGTCAGTACGCCGATGATACCGCGATCTCCACCACTTCCTGGAGAGGATGTAAAGTTCAAGGATACCTACAAGGCGCTGCGCCCGAATTCCTCTAGACCACAGTCCCAAATCCACGCAGATGGTAAAAGGATCGTAGGAAATTCAACACCCGGCTAAGCGTTAAACAACTCCTACCGGACTAATGACTACGGAACCCTAGGAACACATATATACATCTCTAACTATACTACTAACTAGTTGCATACAGAACAGGAAAAATAAAATATAGAGCACTAATGAGCAACTCGGCTCTCGGGCGTTAAGATAAAGTGTCGATCGGCTGTCTGCATCTAGCTAGCGGTATCGTTATAGCGTAATTAAGCGTTGAGTCAAGAATCAGTTCTATAAAACTTAGCAAGAATAAAATATTACGCTTGAAATTTATTGACAAACAACAAGTAGTTCCGTGAAGAACTATGCAGCCTATTTTCATATATCCTACTGATGTTAATTGCCTCTATCTACATACAAAATTTCAATTTAATTGCTGTAACAGATTCGTAGATATTGAGAACCGTCTAAATATTTCAGATGGTCGCCAGGTTGGATTTTTATTTTTGTACTATTACATTAAGATTATTGTGTACGTGTGGTATACAAACTTCAATCGCATGATTAGAACACAAGAAGTAAAAACGAGATTTTAAAATTACGCACAGCAGCCATTTTGTGATTATGCAAACAACTGAAATAAATTAGCTGCCAGTGTATCAACATTTGTATAAGCATTTAACGTGCAACGTTTCACGGCACTCGGATAGTTAATTCGCGAGAAACGTCCATTTAAATATTTATACTTCGCGTCGCCGCCATGTTGGATTTGTGCTCACCAGGTTACTGAAAGTCCTATAGGTGAGCATATGTTCATAGTCTCTATGAACATTAAAAAATTCAGTTTGGTTGCTGTAAGAGATTCATAGATAATGAGAACCGTCTAAATATTTCGGAAGCTCGCCATTTAGGATTGTTATATGTATAGGCCATAGGGTTATGTACCATTCAAGGACAATTATTGCCTAGGTTCATTATTCAAACTTTCACTTCGATCGCATGACTACGACACAAGAAATAAAAACCTAATTTTAAAATTTCGCACAGCCGCCATCTTGAGGTTATGTAAACAATTGAATTAAATTAGATGGCAGTGCATTACAAACTGCAAAATCATTTACTGTACCACATTTCACGGCGCTCAGAGAGTAAAATCACGAGAAAAGTCTATTAAAATATTTCTAATTCGCTTGGTCGCCATGTTCGTATTGTACTTTACAGGTTTATGAAATATACATAAGTAAACTTGTATCAGTACCCTTTATCACCGTACAAAATTGCAGGGCGATATCTGTAATAGTTTCGGAGATATAGAATGTCAGTGAAATATTTCGCACAGCCGCCATTTTGAGGTTATGTAAACAATTGAACTAAATTAGACTCCAGTGCATTACAATGTGTATAAACAATTGCTGTACCAAGTTTCATTACGTTTGGATAGTTAAATCGCGAGAAAAGTCTATTTAAATGTCTCAAATTCGCTTGGCCGCCATGTTGGTTTTGTAGTCACCAGATTTTTTGAAAGTCTCATAGGTGAACTTCTAGTAGTGCCCTTTAGCACAGTACACAATTTCAGGGCGATATCGGTAATAGTTTCGGAGATATTGAATGCTAGTGAAATATTTCGCACAGCCGCCATGTTGGATTGGTGAGACGTAACAAAATTTGAAGGGCACGGTCGAGGTCGCCGGGAATAGCGTTATGAACTTACCGAGTTTCATTGAAATCGCTCCAGCCGTTTAGATTTTATTAGGGGACACACACACACACCTCACACACACACACACACACGCACACACACACGGACAAAAGGTGATCTCACATGCCTATTTTTTCAAAATTGAAAATAGTCTAAAAAATGAAACGACATAACAATTTATGTCCCCAACACCAATAATAAAATAGAAATAAATTCACCATTTAAAATGAAATATCTACGCCTCATTTAGGCTTGATGCGTTTAACAAGTGTCTCTCCTGCATCATTTCACATATGAAAAATATATCTTGCACAATATATTTTTAAACACACATTATTTAAATTCAAGACACTAATATCAGTCCTACCTGTTCACTAAAATTATACTTTAACGTTCCATAATAACAGACATTCTCCTTACGTAATACATCCGTTAAAGTCCTTTAAATATAATGATGAATAATAATAATGATAATAAAATATTTACATTTATTTACATGATCGCGACCCGCACAATTTCATAGTATCTGTCTCCAATTTACTAGAGTTCATTTCACAACTTTTCTCCGTATCTCACAACCTTTCTCCGTATTTCACACAATAAAACTGGTCATTATAGGTATTTATGCGTCAATTCCATGTGAATCATGGACACGAACAATAATGTTAATAGCTCATCACTTAAGTGTACAACTCCGGTATCCAATAAGTTAATAATTATACTAACTTGCAAAGCATGACTATTCAGATAAGCTCTCAAACCAAATATCGAGTGTGTGTGGCATTAACCCTCACTCCCCACACTCTCATCTTCTCAAAATACAAAATACGGCTTCTCTTAATCAACACAAAATATTTCAAACCCTTTCCACTTAAATTATCAATCTCACATTTCATATCATCGCGTCTCTCTTACGCTTCCATCAATATAATTTCATCTCATTACTATTTCCTCTTTAGCACTTTTACAAAACTTCTACGGTTCCATATCAACTACTTTCATCAAAGTATGATATTCTGTATTCCTACTAGAAACCACAAATGCAATATCTTTCATGAATTCACTACTCCTCCTTCTACAAAATCCTCTATCGATTATAAATTTCCGTGCTATGTTTAAATCTTTTCCACTTAAATTCTCTAACTCATAATTTTATCGCACAATCTCTCCACCATTCTTACTACCATAACTCATCTCAAACTTCCTTCTCTGCTTCAAGTACTTCCTTGTTACAATTTCTCGCTTAACTCTGAATTTTAAGTCGACTTGCGTCTGTTATGTAAATAACAATTACCTTTCCACACGTTTCTGTTAACAATGGATGCCAATATCCTTCCTTCCATTTCACATTATCATTTATAACAAATATACATTCATAACATTATATAATAGCGTTTCTTATTTAGTTATGCCTTCAACTATCGCATACTGTCCTTTTTCGTACAACAAAGCTTCTGGGTTTTACAATGTCATTATCTTCCTTTCATACTGGAGTTCTTTCAATGCCAATACTGAATACTCCTATTAACAATTTCGTTTTATACATAGTATTTTCGTTTCTGAGACGAATAAACTCTTTATTATAGGATTTTCATGTCATTCCTTTCTCTGATATTACATTATAAAATATGCACGTTTGTCAAACACATGACTGTTCTCTTTCTCTGATACACTATTCATTTATCACAAATTTACGCTTCTCCTCTCATTTTCCAATACATATATGGTCGTTCTCCAATGTTACAACAAATCTACGGAATATACGTGAGCAATCGCAACGAAATTAAATGTAAGTAAAATCTAAACGTTCTAAAATGACAGTGAAAAATACTAACGATGTCTAAGATCATCGAACAAGCCTTCAAAATACGTCCGAGTGACGTAAGAAAATAAGTATAGAAATTACTAAAAACTTTCAAGACAATACAATAACATGGGTTATAAATGCAAATATGTTGGCCAAAATTCTGGAATAACGTGTACAAGAACTAACTACAGATGCGTGTAAAATTGCACTGGTCTACCTTCACATTGAGATCGCTGGTGACAGACCTGATGATGGTTCTATCCATGGAATTTCTCCCCTGTGTCTCTGGTATGCGGCACGCCTCCGCGGACTGGTTTCGTTATGTCATCTCGGCTATGTCTGGACTCCGCTGCAGGTGAATGCCCTGGGATGTTGTCACCAAACCGGTTCCCAGCTGGAAACTCGCCTGCCGGCCTGCTTCACCCGTCCTTGGCGAAGACACGTCCCCCTCGCAGCAGTTGGTAGTTGGCGTTCCCCAGCTCCAGATTCTCAGCTTTCTCTATCTCGAATCCCGCTCGTCTCTTCTTAGATCTCGATGTTCATTGAAGTCGGTAGCTTGCAGTGTTCTTTCCCACACAAGAAATTATCTCCATAGAGTGAATTTCTTTGGTAGTAGCTTGTAGCGTTATGTGAGCGAATACTGCGGTGTCCTGCAGCTCGCTACTCATATTACTATGTTATCTGGTCATTTCTGGATTTCGCTAGCTAGCATAGATTTACGTTCCCAACATAATGAAGTTAGAACATTCTCATCACCGCTAAATGATGTGAAGTCGTAGTTTCTCCCCTCCGACCTGTCTCCTTATACATTTTTGTGTAGATTGATGAAATTCTTACTAGATAAAGTCTCACTTTTTCTGACTTCCTTCCTGAGTAGTTACGTGTTCGATGTTTCACTTTGAAACTTTTAAATACCATATCACGACGTATATTTCTTTTTCAAATGCAGTAAAAATACTTCTTCATAATACTGTTAACTAATGATGCTTATTTTTCCATTTCGATAGCTTGTTGCTTCATCTTGAAGTCTCAGGTTCACAAAGACCTTTATACTTCTCGAAGAGTAAAATTTATAACGTCTTGCCTCCTCGACTGTCCAAATAGAAATAACCTCGTCTCTTGGCGTCTGTTAGCCTCGACGATCAGATATCCCCCGCAAATCTGGTCAACTAGCCTCCAACCGCTATGAAAATTGACTGATTTATACATAACTTCTCTCTCAGCCATTTAATTCAATATCCGTTTTGCCAGTTAAATTTATTTTTCTCTGCTGGTGATTCAATGTGTAACACTCTCATAAAATATCAAAGTGATGATTTTAATATTTATTCATTCCTTAGTATTCAAACTGTTCTCTCATTGGTCATCAGCTAATTCTGGCACGCTCTTGACACGCGTTTGTTCCCCCACTCTAGACCGTGGCGTGTGTCTGTCCTCAAGTCAACCTTGCATCCTCTCCCTCGGATCAAAGACTGGTTTCTCGCTGCTAACATCGACTAAAGTGTAGATTTCCAGGACTGTTCTCCAATCATTAATGCTTGGTTAAATATTAGCAAGTCATAAAATTTCCATTATTTCTCGAAATAAAAATATTTCTCTAGGCGAAAATTTTTCCGAATGCTTCTTTAATCATGATCTTCCATCCAGACTGCAAATTATATCCATAATTCCAAATTTTAAAGATGCCATTCTTCTGAGGTAGTCCTCAATTCGTACCTCATCCTTTCTTCTTCTCTCAACTAGACATGATTTCGAGCGCTAAATAAACTTGAACCTTGTTTCAAGAAATGGCGCACTAATGTTAACGTCAATAAATGTTCTGCCACTCTGTTTACAAAAAAACGTAAATTCACGGTTGTCCAGGATCTCACCTTATTGGGAGAAGTAATCAGATGGCAGACAGAAATTAATACTTGGGAGTCACGCTAGACAGGGGTCTTACCTTCGCTAAGCAAGTAAAACAGCGTGCAAGCCTGGCGAAAGCCTGCCTAGCGAAGCTCTGGCCTCTCATGAGGTCCCAGAGTTACCTGGATCCAGTTAACAAGCTTCTGGCTTACAGTACCATTTTACGGCCAGTTATGGAATATGCCAGCCCTGTGTGGGGCTAGGCAGCCTCCACTCATCTCAATAAATTGCAGGTTGTTCAGAATAAAGCGCTTCGTACGATATCAGGTGCTCCCTGGTACGTGCGAAACGCACAGCTACATGCTGAATATAAGCTCCCCCTACTCAAAACAAGAATTATGAAACAGGCAGGCTGCCTCTATAAACTAAGTGCTATCAACACCAACCCGCTAATCAAAAGGTTGGGTAATTGCCGAGCCACAGGGTCTCGCTACAAGCGGCCCAAAATCTTAATTGAATAAATTTCACTACCATATAGCTACTACAGCTCTTTGACCTACGAGTCCCTCTCTAATTTCAACCTGCTTCTCTTAGCACATTAACGTTTCACTTTTCACCTTCTGTATTTCACCATGCCTCGAGCAATAGGTCATATCCTGGCCAACTATGACACCTCGGTAATTACCCTCAATCCCAAAACTAATACAGTTAGATCACTACCGCATTTGATACAGCACTAAAGGCCCTCGGGCTGACAGGCTACAAGTCACGCGCGGCTGGCTTTACGTCGCCGGGTTCGATCCGATCCGAGGTGCTTGATCCGGATGAGAACAGGAGTGCCTGAGTGTCATAGCAACCTTGTAACTCGCCACGGTGGGTGAGTGGTTATCGTGTCGGACTACCTACCCCAAGCTTGCAGGTTCGCTCCTGACCATGGTAAGTGATTTTTGAAAGGCGCAAAAATCACCACATGCTTGTCATACGTTGTTGGGATGTAAAAGAACCCATTTTAATTCAGTAGGGCGTGTTCATAATGGCAAAATTAATCTCGGGATTTTCCGACAACACAAATTTCCTCCATTCTCTACTAGAAAGCGCTATAGTGTTCAATGAGCTTAGATATCTACCCTCCTTGACTTTCATAGCATTCCAAGGAACGACGAAATTCGACATGCAAGCCGCCCTCAGGGTGTCAAATAACAAAGCTTGCACCTGGCACCCGAGACCATACGATATTATTATTATTATTATTATTATTATTATTATTATTATTATTATTATTATTATAGCAACCTTTTGAATTGGGGTTATGCAGAAGATCCAAGATGTCACTTGACGAGCGAGACATGCTGTCCTTTAATCCCCCCTCTTCTTGTAATGTGTGTAAATAACTTTTAATCCCTTAAGCTACCCGCGTATGGAGATGAGAACGAAATGAATAATGATAATGTCACAAACACCCAGTTCCCTAGAAAGTGGCATTAAACACACACAGTTAAAATCACATGACCCATCCGGGTATCGAACTCGGAACCGCTCGACGAAAGTATCGCGTGCTATCTGCTTAGCCAAAAATTCGGAAATCAAACCAATTAATATAAATTGATTAGTGACGACGTTCCTCCTGAAAACAAGAGCCTTGGGTTACATCTTGTCATGTATTTATTCAACTGCTAAACATAGTGACGACCCAACCTTGTCGGTCATAACTCATCCCCTCAGACATCCCGGGACATTATTCTTTCCTGCTCTCTACTCGCTTGGCGGCCAGAAGAAATCTGACAGCTTACGGCTGACTCCAGAGTAATCCTATCCTCCCTGACTCTGACAGCATGACATTTCCAGCTTCGACGCGACCGTGTCGCGCTAGTTTTATAGCTTGAAAACAGAATATGACCTCCACAAAACTGCTAATGCCAGTAATAATAATAATAATGATGGTGTGGCCTCCGGAGAGCCTGAGTGCAGGTCTTTCTAGTTGACGCCCGTGGGCGACCTGCGCGTCGTAATGAGGATGAAGTGATGCTGAATACGGCACATACACCCTGTCCCCGAGCCATGGGAATTAACCTCAAGAGATTAATATCCCTGATGGCTCAGCTGGGAATCGAACCCGGGGCACATTGGGCCAAAGCCTAGCGCACTAACCATTTCGCCACAGAGCCGGACAATGCCACCAATATACAGGATAAAACTTAACCCTCGTCTGGTGACGTTGGGGACGTTTAATTCCCAAATTGTTGGACTCATGAAAGGGTTATAACTTTGAAACACAAGATTTACTGATCACTTGCAGAAGTGCCCGGCTTCGCCCGCTGGATTTATTTGTTTTATGGATGATAATGAATACTACTACAGAACTAACAGAAAAATATATATAACTTTTTAATTTAATAAGATGTCGCCTCCGTAGAGTAGCGGTCAGCATGGTTAGCTGCCGCCCCGGAGGTCCTGGGTTCGATTCTCGGCTCTGCCACGAAATTTGAAAAGTTGTACGAGGACTGGAACGGGGTCTACTCAGCCTCGGGTGGCCCAAAAGAGTAGAGGGGGTTCGATTCCCCCTCAGCCATCCTCGAAGTGGGTTTCCGTGGTTTCCCACTTCGTCTTCGGGCAAATGCCGGGATGGTACCTTCTTCAAGGCCACGGCCGTCCCCTTTCCTCTTCCTTGCCTATCCATCCTAACCATCCCTTACCTTCCCTCATGAGGCCCCTGTTCGCTTTGCAGGTGAGGCCGCCTGGGCGAGGTGCCGATCCCACCTCACCAGTTGTATTCCTTCCGATTCGATGTTCCCCGCTCTAGGACACTGCCCGTAGAGGCGGTAGTGGTGAGTTCCCTCGCTGAGTCCGTGGGTTCCACCAACCTGGAGGGTAAACGACTTAAAAAAAATAATAATAAGATGCGCTCGAAAGAGCATTACATAACCTACATAATACAGGGAAATATCATTCCAAATACAATTTGATCATGTAATGTTGTTTAGTTTTCACTGTAGTCTCAGATGGATTTTGTTCTTTTTGCACACTTAGTTAAGTAATAATGGTCACACCTCTTGATACACAACGAACACACACAATCATCACCTGGCTGGTGAAAACCTTGAGTTTAGCAAATCTTATGGTGAAAACCATGAGTTGCAAGTCTCGTTACCACATGTCTTAGATCTTGTCCTGCCTCAGTCCATTGTCGATCCATCATTGCGCTAGTGCTATAAAAATCAGGGTCGACGCCATTTCTCTTCCTCCGCCGCTGTTTGAGATGCGCTTGGTAAGGGCCGGTAGATGGCAGCATGAATTGCAGTCTCAGGTCTTCTAAGAAGAAACTTTCCCTTGCTAATTCGCATACAATCCTTGAGGGTGCATAAATCCCAACTCCCAAAGCACTCTTTAGATATCGTGCTTTAACACTTTCTAATCGTTTGAAATCGCTACTCGAAAGCTTCTCCCATATTAATTCTACTCCATATGAGGCAATTGGAGTTAGGCCTATTACTGCTTTGAATAATGACATTGCAGTGGGCAAAGAAAGTTTTCGGAATTTCTAATTCGATGAATGGCTTTCGTAGCTGCTGAAGCCCTTTTCTTAGTGTGTATCGTGTAGGAAGACAAGGTCGTTGGTAGATATACTCCTAAATACCGGAAATTATTCACTACTGTTAGCATATTTCTTTGGTGAGTTAGACGATCATCTAACGCCAGTTTGCCTCCTTTTCTAAAAGTAATGTGCACTGTTTTTTCTTTGTTGATCACTAAACTGTTTTCGTCAGCCGCGTAATTCAAGTTTCTGAAGAGCGACACGTAGTTCACTTATGCAATGTGATCCTAGTGCCATGTCATCGGCGTACATGATAAGTTTCACCGTAGGGTAGTCTTGGACAGTGTGGATATTGTCAGCTGTCAAGATGTTAAAAAGTAGCCCCTACTCATAGGATCGCCCTGAAGTACGCCATTTGTTTGTCGGACCTTTTCAGACAGAACTACACCGTCATTTAAAATGATATAGTTGTATGCTAGGATTACCTCAACTATTCTCGCTAGGGGGTTAGAGTTTCCTAGCATCCTTTTATGTTTATTTATGAAGATATTCCTGTCCATTAAGTCAAAATATTTACCATAGTCTATTAAGACCAGGTGAAATGTTCCTTTCTTGTGCCTCAGAGCCAGTTACACTTCTGTTTGCAGTAATGCCACTGCTTGTAGAATACTCCGTCTTTCTCGAATTGCCAATTTGCCGAATTGGCAATCTGGTATGTACATATCCACCTCCTTGGCTAGTCTTTTTTGTTAAAATTTTTGAGAAAATCTTGAATATCGTGGACTCTAGTACTATTCCTCTGTAAGAGTTGGGATCTTCAGTGTTTCCTTTCCCCTTGTACAGAATTGTCATTTGGGCCGTTCTCCAGCTTACAGGAATGACTCCTGTAGACAAGCACATATTAAATAAGTCTATCCAAATTGGCAGAAGCAGTTCTTGTGTCTGTTTTATGTGTTCTATGAATATCTTTTAAGGTCCTGCCACCTTACCCTTCTTAAATGACATGATATTAGTTTGTATTTCATTGGTGGTTATTTGGATGAAATCATCAGCTATGGACCGACAGTAGTGGCTACGCTGGCTAAAGCGCTGCGTTAGGCCATGGGGCCAAGCTCTCTGCTGACTCGGTAGACGCGTGGGTTCGACCCCACCGTCGGCCGTCCTTGAAATGGTTTTCCGTGGTTTCCCATTTTCAACACCAGGCAAATGCTGGGACGGTACCTTCTGACAGGCCACGGCCGCTTCCTTCCACATCCTTGCCCAGTTTCATTCATCTTCATCCATTCCATCTCTCATCCCGACGCGCAGGTCGCCCACGGGCGTCAATTAGGAAGACCTGCACTCGGCCTCTCAGGAGGCCACACGAAAAAAAAAACAGCTATGGAGTTTGTAGCAGAGACTTGGTGCTTTTCCACTGTTTCATTCTTGTTGAGGATCCCCGAGAAATGTTCCGCCCATGTCTCTATTGGTATCTCTCTTGCCTTAGGAGCTTGCCTCTTTCTTAGAGCTAAGAAGGGATCTGATCTCGCTAGTTCCACTGTTTCCCTAGTTTTGGTTTCAATGTGCTCGGTTCTTTTAGTCTGAAGTAGTAGTTTGTACTCTTTTCTCCTCGTAGCGTAATCCTCCAAATCATCTTTGTCGTTTGTGCACTTCGCTCTGTACAACGATCGTAGTGTAATTTTCCGAGTAATGTAGCACTCACTATCGAACCATATTTGTGCATGTCTCTTTCTTCTGTAGATGAAAGTTTTGCTGATTAACAGGCTAACACACTGAGCCGCGTCATCTAATTGATCCTGAGCGATGAGGGATTTTGCTTCTTCAATACATGTTATGTCCTGCAATTTTGTCAGATCTAGATTCCTAGAAGGGATTTGCTCTGGAAATCGTTGTGCTGATGCAGTCTGTGACGCTATTTCAAATCTCAGGGTGCACGGGGATGTGTTTTCGAATTGGAGAAGCACCTGATGTCCATAATCCTTCTTGTTTCACTATGCGAATCGCTTTTCCCCTGTAGAACACTTGATCTATGACGCTTGCTCCATTGTGTGCGAAATAAGTATGAAAAGGTTTTTCGTTTACTAACGTGAACCCTTCTTCTTTTAGGGTTTCCAAAACTAGATCAGTCTTTATCCTTGGCTTGTCAGTTTTGCAGTTAATGTCGCCTGGTAATATTTCATTCGTGTGACTTGTTACATGCCCTATTGTTCCTATAAGAGCGTCGATTACATCTTAAGTTGCCGTAACTGGAGAGATGTATACCCCTATCAGAGTGAGCCTTGGTGCTTTGACTATTATGACATTTGACTCTGTCTTGTACTCCAGTATGCTTCCAGCTGTCGGTAAAAAAAAACTTTTTGTGGTGGTGGTAGTGGTGGACGTAACAGTCAGACAATTTTTCCGTATTGATAATGATAGTAATGAATAGGGAAACGGCTATTTACTAACTACAGTACTGACACCTGTAATTTACAAACGAATTGAAAAATAGGATTAGAAAGATGAGTAAGTGAAATATAAGACACTGCCTAGGGCCTATATCTCATTGGCTGTTAGAAAAAGAGAGACCAATAGTGTCGCCTTTTGTCGCATAGCACCGTAGGAAAATAATCAGAGCACTTTGGAAAGCTTCGGCTGTCCCAAGCTCCTGAGGCAGCAATAGTGTAATTTATCGCCACATAGCGTCAAGGATAAGGATCGGAATAAATGAAAGTAAATTTGAAAGCACCAACGCTTATTGCAGCTGATAACCTCATTGTACTGCTCCAAAACCATCGCACTTATACTGAGGCATAATATTTTCAAAATGATAACCGTTTTAATGGGCCTAAGAAATCTTTTTGCACTAATTACTCCCCGTGACTGCAATTTATAAGGAGCGCATGATGTAACTATTTTCGCAATTCTGCACCAGAACACTGGTAGGGGTGTTGTGATGCAGCCCAAATTGCCAGGCAACAATAGACTCCTTAAAATATTCTTACAAGTAAACTACTACGGACATGTTATAGGGCCTAAAAACGTGGTTTTCAAGTTCATTTTGTCTCTTATTCTAAATGTAGGGAATGGAGAGGGTTGTCCAAACTATCAAGTGGACAGTGTTACCAGCAGGGTTTCAAGGGGTATGTATGTACAATTTCGTGCAATTAGGTGAAACGGTGTAGATTTGTGCTAATGGGCCTAAATGCAGGGAATGTAATTGTCTGTCCGAAAATTCAAGTGGATAGTGTTAGCCACAGGGTTCCAAAAGGTAAGTATACAAAATTTCGTTCAGATCGGTGAAACGGTGTAGATTTGTGCCAAAGGGTCTAAATGCAGGGAGTGAAGTGGTCTGTCCGAAATTTCATGTAGACAGTGCTACTCGTCAGGTTCCATAAGGGAAGTATTTAAATCTTGATTCCGATCAGTGAAACGGTGTAGATTTACGCGAAAGGGCCTAAATGCAGGGAATTGAGTGGTCTGTTCGAAATTTAATTTAGACAATGTTACTCGCATGGTTCCAAAGTGTAAGTAGACAAATTTTGGTTCAGATCGGTGAAACGGTGTAGATTTGTGCTAAAGGGCCTGAATGCAGGCAATGGATTCGTCTGTCCGAAATTTCATGTAGACAGTGTCACTCGCAGGGTTCCTAAGGGTAATTACTAATTATACACATTTTGGTTCAGATCGGTGAAACAGTGTAGATTTGTGCCGAAGGACATAAATGCAGGGAATTGAGTGGTCTGTCCGAAATTTCATGTGGACTATGTTACTCGCAGGGTCCCAAAAGGTAAGTATGCAAATTTTTGTTCAGATCGGTGAAATGGTGTTGATTTGTGCCAAAGGGCCTAAATGCAGGGAATGGAGTGGTTGTGTCCGAAAATAAAAGTGGACAGTGTTACCCGCAGGGTTCCAAAGTGTAGGTATACAAAATTTGGTTCAGATTGGTGAAATGGTGTCGAGATGTATAAAATAACAGACATACAAACAATAATTGTGCTTCATATATCTATAGACTAACATCGCTCGGCGTTGACCTTTTTTTTATAGCACAAATTAAGGTTTTACTCGCTAACCCTTGGAGATACACGAAATGTGATAAGGACCCTTCAGAGAGAAAATTAAATTTTAAACCTCTTATATGCTACCAAAAGGTCGCTATTCCTTAGCGTTCCCTTTTTATTTTAAATATAAGTATAAGATTTTGAAACCAAAGGGTGCATTGACGTCACTAAAATGGTCGCCATCTTTAAATAGTGCAAAATATCGAAATCAAAAGTAGCCTGTACGTTAACCTGGTAAATCAGATACATCCATGCAAAATTTCATTTAAATCGGACCAGTGGTTCTTTCGTCATTGAGTAATACACACACAGACACACCATCTCATTTTTGGCCTACTTTTCACATTTTGCAAAAATGGGGAAAAAGTAGATTTATGAGATCGATTCGCGAAAATGTCTGTATGTCTGTCCTTCTGCCTGTCTGTCTGTATGTATGTCCTTCTGTCTGTCTGTCCTTCACTCTGTCAGTCTGTCTGTCTGGCTGTGTGTGTGTCCCCCTATCAACTCCTAAACGGCTGCAACAATCGAAACCAAATTTAGTATGAGTGCCAATGTATACCGGAATATCTCAAGCCCATATTTGAAAATGATGTCAGTGCTACCAACTACCGAAAAAACGCACTAGAAATTTGAGCTCCATGTTGGATATCATGGAAGGTATGCATGGGAGCTATTCCAAAATTGGCACACATGCAGATAATACTATTTTAGTTTAATTTCCAGGCGGCCTTACATGACAGTGTTGCCAAACTAATTTTAAGTCTTCTGTTAGGTCCAATTTTTAAATGCATATTACTTCTGCACTATCAATTGGATTTCAACCAATTTTTGTATGCAATATCTGTACATAAACAGATACGACTGAGCGTATTCTTAAGAGCCACCAGTGCTGCCAAATGTTAATAATTGCTCTCTCCGTATTTTTATCCAAATACCAATATATCAGAAAGTATGCAAGCCGACAGCTTTAAACTATGCACACGTATAGTACCTGACATTTTAGATTAATTTGGAGTAACTTATATATGCCGGTTCTACCAACATGATTCTAAGCCTGCTGATAAGACCAATTTTTAAATACATGTAACGTCTATACTTTCAGTTGGATTTCAACCAAATTTCGTATGTCCTATGTGTAACATAACAGTTATGACTGTAAGTATTCTTAAGAGCAATCAGGGCTGCCAACTGTTAATAAATGCTGTATATATTTTTTTACCCTAATATCAATATATCAGAAAGTATGCAAGCCAACAGCTCTATACTTTGCACACGTATAGCACCTGACATTCTAGATTAATTTGGAGTAATTAATATAAGTCAGTGTTGCCAACATGATTCTATGCCTGCTGATATGTCCAATTTTGAAATGCATGTAACTTCTACATTAACAAATGGATTTCATCCAAAATTGGCACAACAAGACATCATAATATTTCAGATTATTTCTGACCAGCACACGCATGACATTGTTGCCAACATGCTTTTACGCGTGCTGATAGATCCAATGTCTTACTGCATTTAACGTCCATTGGGCTTCAACCAAATGTTGTATTCTGTACCTTAAAGAGATGGAACTAAGAATATATTCAGTCACCAGGGCTGCCAATTCTAGTGCTCTATTAGGCTACATTATACCAGGTATATTTCGAACTAATTAGACATTTCGATATTGCCAACTTAATTTCGTCATTATTCTAGATAGGTTCACATACTGTAGATTAATCATTGGCATGAATCTTAATTTTAAGAAAAGTAGGCTTTTTAGTTCGTCACGGAACTTCTTGTTATATATTGAATGGATATGGTAGAGGCGAAACTGCCGAAGTGTGTTCGTCCACCGGCTCGCGCCTTTTCCTCCTCAATCGCGTTCCTTTTTTTCTTTTTGGCAGACTGGATATTTTAACTTAAAAAGTCACTAAATTCAGGGAATTTAAACTGAAGTGACCGGCCACGGTGGCCGAGAGTGCGAACGCGCAAGCTCGTACCTTACTGGCATCGGGAGAGAGTGAGTTCGAATTCCCCCTCAGCCGTCCTGAAAATGATTTTCCTGGTTTCTCATTTTCACCTCCAGGCAAATACTGGGACGGTTCCTTTTAACAGGTCAACGGCCGACTACCTTCGAAAGTCCCTTCCCTGACCCTTCCTTAATTAGACCCAAGTTAGCGGTCGCCTGGACGATCGACCTGTCACCATCTCCAGATGTATCTGCAAACAATGTGTGTTTCAGCTCCCAGACTCCGTCCTTGTGACAGTAGAGGAATGATCCCTCTCAGAGTCCGTGGGCTAAGCCGAGCTGGGAGGATGAGTGATAAAAAGAAAACTAACTGCAATGGCTACCAAAAGACAGTAGCAACGAATTACCTAATGTGTTGCTAACTATATTCAACCCGGGCAACAGTTTATTAATATGGAACGCGTTATCGGAAGTGTTCTATTAGTGGGATTAAACTCCGGTAACGGAAGCGCCTGCAATATGTCCGATCAGCGCACGCCTACTGCTTCCCGTGCTCGTGGGGTATTGAGCCGAAGCGAAGCCAAGCCACGCAATGCAATGAATATTATAACATCCCCTCAGAAATAAGTAAAGTATACACACGTGAAGCCCTTCCTTAGGGACTCACAACTAGTGAAACGTGGGCTGGTAACCAACTCCAGCCGAGCACGGCATTACTTCCACATACTTGTGTCTAACTCCTCTCTTTCATTATGATATTTGAAGCCATTCTTCAGTGCTGCTTTATTAATCGAAATTGAATATTTTTCAGTTGGTCTACACGATCGCACCCACCCTAATCCTGAAAAAAAAAACATGAGATTAATATAAGCACTTGGATGACCAGTTTCGATCGTCAAGCGATCATTACCAGATCATTTACACTAAGACTATCAAATCTATGTTTATAAGGCACCGTGCGCACTACTCAAGTGGAGCGCAGTGGCACTAAAGTAGTGAGGCGAGGCTGGAGTACGGCATATAGCAGTGCATAAACGTAGCAGAGGATATTTACTTATTTGGTACTGAATACAAATGTGAGATTTAACAAGCGTGTCACTTCAAGTTTTTAACTTGTTGTTTAAAATAATATCTCGCGATAAACATACGGGTGAAGTAGCCTATGTGATGAAAATCGCCTGTTGATATTTTGAACGAAGATAAAGACAGGACTGTCTAATTCTGCTATGAGAGTTTTGTTCGGAGTCAATCGTACAGCAGTGTCACGAATGTTCATGCATCTAGCTTCCCCAATGTGTTCTGGTCCAGTAATTAAAGTGTATTTGAGACTATGGAGTATTCAAAAACAAATACCTGAAATGCAGGTTGATTACTATTGTATGAAAATTCAAGTTGACAACCTCCTACGGTAGATCGTAGAGTATTTCTCTAATCCCATTAACAGGGAACATATATTGTGAAATATTGAGTACCACACCCAGTGGTATGATTAGTCTTACGTCCAAATGCTACGCCCGGAGATTGAGTGACACGTTTTATCACAAACAACAGTAGATTACTGACATTGTTAGAATCTGGTGATGAGATCATTGCTGACAAAAGCTTTCCTGGAATATCAACAAGCCTTTCCAACCGAGGAATGATTGGCGTAACCCTTCCTTTTCTTCAGAATGGAAAGCTGATAGCTGAAGAGGTCTGGAAGAGAAACAGTGTAGCAATTAATTAAAAAGAAAACAAATTATTTAACAGATGCTTCCGATTGAACTTCTGTCTCATATTGACGGCATTATTTAAATGTGTTGCGTTCTGACAAATTTCAGTCCCTTGTTAAAATTATAATTTAAATGAAGACAAATAGCTTACCTTGGCAACAACTAAATCTTTCGATTGACAATAAGACAACAAACTTAACTTTAGTTTCAACAAATATTGTGACAGACTCTATATCCATAATACTGAAAGTGCATTCAGTATTCATAACTAGTATTCTGTCATTTTTAGCCTATTTTCAATTTTGAAAAATAGGCTTATGAGATCACCTTTTGTCCGTGTGTGTGTGCGTGTGTGAGGTGTGTGTGTGTGTCCCCCAAATAACTTTACAACTGCTGGAGCGATTTCAATGAAACTCGGTAAGATCATAGCACCGTTCTGGCCGACCCCGACCGTGCCCTTCAAATTTTATTGTGTCTCACCAATCAAACATGGCGGCTGTGCGAAATATTTCACCAGCATTCAGTATCTCCGAAACTATCACCGATATCTCCCTGAAATTGTGTACGGTGATAAAGGGTACTACTAGAAGTTCACCTATGAGCCTTTCAAAAATCTGGTAACTACAAAAGCAACATGGCGGCCGAGCGAACTTGAGACTTTTAAATAGACATTCCTCGCGATTTAACCATCCAAACGTTATGAAACTTGGTACTGCAAATGTTTATACACATTGTAATGCTCTGGCATCTAATTTAGTTCAATTGTTTACATAACCTCAAAATGGTGGCTGTGGGAAATATTTCACCGGCATTCTATATCTCCTAAACTATTACAGATATCACCCTGAAATTTAGTACGGTGATAAAGGGAACTGCTATAAGTATATCTATGCAACTTTCATAAACCTGTAAAGTACAAAACGAACCTGGCGGCCAAGCGAATTTGAAACATTTTAATAGACTTTTCTCGTGATTCAATTCTCTGAGCGCAGTGAAATGTGGTACAGTAAATGATTATACATATTGTAATGCACTGGCATCTAATTCAGTTCAATTGTTTACATAACCTCAATATGGCGGCTCTGCGAAATTTTAAAATTACGTTTTCATTTCTTGTGTCGTAATCATGCGTTCGAAGTGAAAGTTTGAATAATGTACCTACGCAATAATTTTCCTTTACATAACTCTATGGCCTATACATATAACAATCCAAAATGGCAAGCATCCGAAATATTTAGACGGTTCTTAATATCTACGAATCTTTTACAGCAATCAAACTGAAGTTTTTTATGTTCATAGAGGCTGTGAACATAAGTTCACCTATAGGACTTTCAGTAACCTGGCGAGCAGAAATCCAACATGGCGGACACGCGAACTATACATATTTAAATGAACGTTTCTCGCGATTTAACCATCCGAGTGCAGTGAAACATTGCACGTTAAATACTTATACAAATGTTAATCCACTGGCATCTAATTTATTTCAATTGTTTTCATAACCAAAAGATGGCAGCCATGCGAAATTTTAAAATCTCGTTTTTTAGTTCTTGTATTCTAATCATGCGATTGAACTTTGAATACCACACGTACACAATAATCTTCATGTAATAGCACATAAATAAAAATCCAACCTGCGAACCATCTGAAATATTTAGACGGTTCTCTATATCTACGAATCTATCACAACATTCAAACTGAAATATTGTATGTTGATAGAGGCAATAAACATGAGTAGGACATATGAAAATAGGCTATTTAGTTCTTCACGGAACTACTTGTTATATTTTTAACCCAGTAAAGTACATAATACAAACGCATGTAACGGCGAGAATTCTTGGCTGTCGCTCCAGAGGTCCGGGTTCGATTCCCAGCGTTACCAAGAAATTTGATTCTGGTCTGATGGCTGTGAGACCTTGTGAGACAAAACTGAGTAGAGGTGGGTTCGATTCCCACGTCAGCCATCCTGGAAGTGGTTTTCCGTAGTTTTCCACTTCTACCCCAGGATAATGCCTGGATGATACCTAACTTACGGCCACGGTCGCCTCCTTCCCAATCCTCACCCAAAGTACAAATGCACACTACTACAGGCACGACAATAACATCGATTATCAGACAAATTCTTTATATACACCTAAGTACACGAAGATGAATGACCACGATGTCTAAGCCCCTCAAATGAAACAACAACAACAAACGGAAAGGATACATTAAAAATTTGTCAGATGAGAGGGGCTCTAATTTTAATAGAATGCTCATGTTTGGGTAGATATTACCTGTTCAATTTTATGAACACACTGGCGGAAAAATATATCCCAACACCAAGAATGGGTTGTGCTATAGCCTATTAACAAACGTTGGTAGGCGTGTTTATACTGTCCGTCCACCAGCTCATGATCTCAGGGGACTGAAGGGGAGCGTAGAGACATTCCAGCTGTGTTGATTGAGTGGACGTGCCGCTGCAGATATTGCCAACTTAACACCTATGTTATTCACGCTATGCTTAATCACTGCTACTTGCGTTTAGTTTCAATTGTGAAATCGAACGGGTCAACAGTGTTATGTCGGAAGTGAAGAAGAAAAGAGTGATACATTCTGAGGGTAGGGAAATAATTAGGAAAGTGATTGAGGGATGTGATGAAGAAGCTAGGAACAAGTGTATTAAATTTCCACTGAGTCAAGCAACTGCAAGATCTGCCGATTATACAGGGGTTTCTGAAGCAACAATTAAAAGAATTCGTAAACAGGTGCAAGATCTAAATGTAAGTGGTGAAGAGAGTATTCTAACGACCCCAGGGAAACATCGGAAGACAAGACCTGCACACGCTGTAGTGAATGTGGATGATTTCGATAGGTGTGTGATTCGTAGAATTATACAAGACTTTTACGTCTTTGAGAAAAGTGTGCCTACTGTAAATAAATTGCTGCCTGTTGTTCGGGAAAGGATACATTTTCCGTGGGGACGAAGTTCGCTTGGGAAATTGATTTCAGAGCTCGGTTTTAGATGGAGGAAATGTCAGAAGAAAAGAAAGGTACTTATAGAACGCCCTAACATCGTGGCTTGGAGGCACGATTATCTGGTTAAAATAAAGCATTTGCGAGAAAATGGGAAAACTATCTTCTATATTGATGAGAGCTGGGTAGATAGTAACATCACATTCGGCAAGTGCTGGCAAAGTGAGGAGGAATTTGGCATTCATACAAACACTAATTCAGGGAATAGGCGGATAATAGTTCATGCAGGTAGTGTAAACGGGTTCCTGGAAAATTCTCTTCTCCTATACAAGGCTGGGACAACTGTGGGCGACTATCATGGACAAATGAACCATGTAAACTTTGAAAAATGGATTCGTGAAAAGCTGGCACCTAATTGCCCCCTTGTTCTGTTGTAGTGTTAGACAATGCTGCTTATCACAGTATACAGGTGGATAAACCCCCGCCTAAGAGTGCTGTGAAATTTGCTATGATATCGTGGTTGGAGAACAAAGGGGTTCACTGTGACAGTTCTATGCGCAAAACCGATCTTTACGGGTTGATAGAAGCAAAGAAACCAAAAGAGAAGGTTTTTAAAGTGGATGCATTTCTTGTTTCATTGGGCCACACTGTCGTTCGCTTGCCCCCATACATGTGTGAACTGAATCCCATAGAACTAGCTTGTGCCAAGGTGAAACGAATTGTTAGAGAAAGCAATGTAACAGGTGACTTATCTTTACAGAAACAGCCTGGCAGGGGTTTTGCAAACATGTAGAAAAAGTAGAAAACGATTACTGGGAGAAAGACGGTATAGTTGAAAACATCATTGTCAGTATTGTCATTTCGCTGGGAGATGACAGCAGCGATTCATCTTGTTCCTCCTCCTGCAGCGAAAATGAGTCTGGCTCCGAAGGAAGACTGGCTACTCCACTTGTTTGAGGTGAGTGAGTGTGTCGTTGATTATTATAACTAGAGCTTTGCGCGGATAAACAAAACGTTATCCGCATCCGCACGGCTGTTATTTGCATCCGCCCCACATCCGCACGACTGTTATCCTCATCCGCCCCACATCCGCACGACTGTTATTTGCATCCGCCCCACATCCGCACGACTGTTATCCTCATCCGCCCCACATCCGCACGACTGTTATTTGCATCCGCCCCACATCCGCACGACTGTTATCCGCATCCGCCCAACATCCGCACAACTGTTATCCCAATTCGCACGTTTGTTACCCAAATCTACTGGCATTGCAAAAATGTTTTCGTTCCATGTTTAAAATGAATGTTATACCCTTTTCTGTTCGGAGTGTTAATTATGCTTATTGACATAATTTTAATGAGATTAGCGTAAATCATCATCTTACATTTGTCATGAGAAAAAAAAACATAATGGAAAAATATGATATGTCAGAAACATCTGGATCCTAGTAATGATATTCAACAAGTTCGGATTGTATTCTAAAAACTATCCGCAAATTTACTCCAAACATTGTCCGCAGCTTATCCGCTATCCGCACAGCCATGCAAACTATATCCGCATGGCGAAAAATTTTGCGGATATCCGTGGGTTTATCCGCGGTTATCCGTATCCTCACAGGGCTTTAGTTATAACCTAAACAGCATGAACTGAATGACGTTTAAGTTTCACAATTTTCAGCGACCTCTTTGCTTTCATCTTTAATCTAAGCGTGAATTCACATTCTAAACTAGTACGATAATATTACTTAGAAATCTCACTGTGCTGTGTCAACACCATCCACAATTTAAAAAAAAAACGTGTTTGCCACACAGCCTGTGTTGAGTAGAGCGCATAAGTATCTGAGGTTGGCACCATTGTCGTTCGCGCACAGGCCAGCTGTCGACTGCTGACTCGTTGCATTCCTGCCACGGATCTTAAGCTGGTGGACGGACAGTACATCTGAAAGATGACGTTGATTCAAATTTCCCGAAAATCGCATTAGTGTGTCGCTAGTAGTGACCCCATGACTTTACACAATAGGTTTGCTTTAAATACGGGCTGCACTGTGCAAGAGCGTTAGTTACCTGTCAGATTGGACTGTGAGTGGGTCAAGAATTCCTTGACGACGACGAAGAGGCCAGTATCAACAGCTCACTGCGTATCAACGTGGCCGTGTACAAGGACTACGTAAAGATGGTTTTCTTTCCATGCTATTGCAGAACGACTTGGCAGGAATGTCACCACTGTGCAAGCGTGCTGGCAGCAGTGGTCACGAGAAGGTACGGTCACTAGAAGATCGGGCTCCGGACGTCTCCGTAGCACTAGCGAGAGAGAGAGCCACCGGATTCAGCGTGGGGCGCATGCTTCAGATCATGTTTGCGTTTCTATGTAAATGTCTTACTTAGCCTAATTATGGGTCATGACGAGGCTGCGGGGTCTTAGTACGTCTGCAATGAAGTTTTAGTGTAAGGTATCACGATCTATATTATTCCCCGATATTCCTAATCCCCAAGCAACTATTCTCAGTTATTTGACTTGTGATACACTGTGTAACCTGTGAGCATGTAGCTGTTATTACCGGAATCGTCTTGCTATTCATTTGTGCTCATTTACACGGACATTGCGAACTTGAGCGGCTACATAGAGGGTGAGTTGACCTGGCTGGCAGGCAGCCAGTTGGCCATAGCTGTGCTGCAAACAACACTTTCCATTAACAGGCGAAGCAAACTCTACAATTTCGTAAGACTTCAATACCACCCGTTGTGAGCTTGTACACAGAGCGGAATTGAACTAATGTTATAAGTGCTGAAATAAAGTTTGAGCAGAGTTGAAAAGAAAGTTCTCCCGGTATTATTATCTTATTTGAAAATAGATTTTTAGTTTACATTCTACCACGCGGGGTATCCGTACGCGTTAAATCGCTCATCACGACCGCGATGTAGCGCTGCAGCAAGTCCACAGATCATAAGACCTAGTCCAGATGCTGACAGCGGCTATCCTGAATGTGATATGTCATCGTCTTTTTTCACAGTCCTGCTAGGAAAATGACGGGATATAACCCTACTTCAAGTCCTGGAGCACGTAACCCATCCCTGTCCTGAGTACAACAATTCACAAGGGCCTGTTTGCCAACTCTCGATGAATGCAGTACATTTGCAGTTGTCTGTTGGCACAGGCTAGAGTAAAAGGTGGCTTTTCACCGATGCCTCAGTCTCACTCATGGCTGTGATTATATGGAAGCTACTGAGGTATGGGTGGTGCTTAGTAATGGCATTCAGGGCATAATCAGTGTCTGTGGTTCCTGTGAAAGGTTCTACTCATAGGGTTAGTACTGCTGTTCTGACTCAGTGCGGAAAGAAATGGCAAACTACCTCACTCCTCATCTTGCCTAGTACGCCTCAATATAGCGCTGCCTTAGTTTTTGTGAGAATCTACCCACAAAATCTAACGGCGGTACTTTTTGAGGATCCAACCAGCCTTCGGGCTGACTACCTAACAGACAGACAGTCATCAGAGAAATTCAGATTATCAGAAAAGTGCATGTACTGTACATGCGACCAAAATATACCATGCCCCTAAATTGAATTAAGAAAAAAAGTTTCTTATCTACGTTTGGACCTTCTCTCATTCATTCACCATCATTCATTCGTTCTCAAACATAAAACAATTGCACCTCCACCCACCTTAACACCCTATCTATAATGTATCATCAGTTATCCTTCATCATCGTGTCGGACTACCAACCCCAAGCTTCCAGATTCGCTCCTAGCCATGGCAAGTGATTTTTGAAAGGCGTCAAAAATCACGACACACATGTCATTCGTTGTTGGCAGCTTAAAGAACACATTTGAATTCAGTAGGCCGTGTTCATAGTGGCAAAATTAATCTTGGTATTTTCCGCCAACACAAAAGTTCCTCCTTTCTCTACTAGAAAGCGCTGTAGTGTCAAGGAGCTTAGATATCTAATCTCCTTGACTTTCATAGCACTCCAAGGAACAACACAATTTGACATTCAAACTGTCCTCTAGGCGTCAAATAACAAAGCTTGTACCCAGCACACGAGGCCATACGATATTATTACTACCACCATATACACCATTCGCCTACTCTTGGTAGATCACTGCAGTGATAAACCAAACACTATTCATTCCTTGGAATCAAACCCGGGTGTAAGCCAAGAAAGGTAGTCATCGACCACGAGGTGGTCAATATACAGTAACATTTGTAATTGTCATACACAAGAGATGAAGAAACATGTGATCGTTTGCCAATGTAGCGAGCAATGGCGGACAAGGGTTCTTCTCCTTGAACGACGAGAGGAACAAATGAAGAGCAGGCCACGCCGCCACACTTTTTACGGCATTGGCTTCGCAGAGAAATGGCTCATGTTGCGGAGCGCAGACAGGCGATAAAGTGAAGTTATTAACCGAACTTGCTCCATTCAATCTCGAGAGCAGTGTCTAGGAGAGAGTCTCGTCGTGATTCATACGCGATGGAGTGGAGTCCCATACTTCAAGTGCTTCCAATACTCGTCACTTTCTCTTACAGTATATTGGTACCCCAGAAAACAGCCGAGCAAGAGCGAGCTGGAAGTGTAGGCAACGACGCTTCGAGTCATGGCACTCAAAGTGACCATCTTGAGTCCGGTTTTCTCCGTTTTTTTCTACACTCTCTCCAGGCAAACGCTAGCATGTTACGTTGGTTGGTTGGTTGGTTCCTTACTTTAGGGGCTGCGACAACGCGGTCATGTAGCCCCCTGTACTTAGGGTGTGTGTAGAATCTGTCTGATAACCGTTGTTAATTGTGATGACTGTATTAGTGCGTGTTATCCGTTTTTAATTCAAGTAAAGACTGCAGACGATAATTTCAAGTAGTTCCTACTTTCGGTACCAAATGCTACCATCCACGGCACCTAGCTGTGAACTTGGATACTACTAGATGCCATCGCAACCAACGCCTGGTGACGAACGTTGGAACTTAAGAGCATTAATTCCAACCAAACCAACAAATTTTTCTTCACACAAGTTTAGTTAGTGGAAGGTTCTTTCACATGTCATAAATCTATGGCATTGACTCACCGGCTTTACTTCATCTCCGAAGGAAGGCATACTGAGGAATGTATAACGGTCTTAAACAATGCAACGTATTCGGCCGGGTTTGAACCCACGAACTTGGGCATAGAAGCTCAGCATGCTACCAACTACGTCACCGAAGACGACAGTATGTTACTTTCTTTCAAGGTTTTGGACACCTGCTTCAATCCCACACCACAATACTCTAATTAACGATCCACACACGACAGAAACAAAGGCATTCCGAAAAATTTAACACGCACTCCAGTAGGCTGCATGGAATTGATCACCAAAATGTCCCAAACCCCGAAAAAGAGGGATAGCAATTACCACAAATAAATTGGCCACTACAAAATTAAAATGGAAATACATTTGAAGGCTTTGGAGATGATGATCCACGTTTATTTATTAGCTGGAAGACGTTCTGTTCGTAGAAGTTTTCATATATTTTTGCCCAATATTTTGTAAAAACGTGTCCATAACTTCTTTGAAATATTAGTCTACTGATATATTTGTCTCAACCCAGTCGTATCTTCTTCATGTAGCGTTGTTTGATTGCAATTCTATTTTACAGACATTTTTGCCAATTTTGGGGAAAAAGTCAATAAATCTAGGGAATTCGCAATTCCCTGTGGGAAATAACCCACATTTTCGATTAGCATATTTTATAGGGATATCTCTTGGAATTCTGAGGAAAATTTAGGGCATTGCCCATTTAGGGGGAAATTCACAATATGTAGGGATTTGCAAATCATACATTTCAGATTAGAAGGATATTTCTTAGATTTCAGAGCGAATCTACTTATTTTAAATATAAATAATTATTATTATTAAAAGAAAAGCGCACAATGTGCAAATACATATTTGTACATATGATCAATTATGCTAATGCCAGTCTTATTATTGAGGTTGTCCTCATTTTGCAGTTTTGTGTGTGGTACCTTTCACAATGATCGTTGCACAGGTCACATACACAGTCTTCATTCGGTTGGTGGAAATTCTTGGTTTTGCAGAATCTATAGTGAAATCCATGGGTGGCGTAACGTGTTATTACGTGTCGCAGTTCGTAATTAGCTTCTTTCCACTCTTCCGTCATTATGGCATTCGTGGAGTAAAAGTCGGACCAAATGGCATTTCGTTTCTCATTTAAGGTTCGGCGTGCATTCTCATAGGCTTTGGTGTTTGGTAGGTAAAACTGTATTTTGATGTCGTCGATGAAGTAGTCCTCCTTATGAACTTATGTCAACTTTGAAGGGGCAGACTTTCCTATGCCTAAAATCCTCTTACGATATCGGGCCTTGACTTTTCTATTATCATCAGGTCGCTGAGTGTGAGTTTTTCCCAGGTAATGCTAATCCCATAGGTTGCTATTGGCGATGTGGCTGTTCTGAACAGTAGCATTGCTGTACCCAATGATATTTGTTGAGGTTGTTCGATGTGGTAGATGGCTTTTATTGCTGCGGCCGCTCTTTCTTTAACGTGGATATTGTAGGATGTTAGAGTCGTTTGGAGGGTGACTCCGAGGTACTTGAATTTCGGCACTACTTGTAGAATAGTGGTTTGTTGTGCAGAGTCATTGTGTTTTTAAGTGAATGCCTTCCTCCTTTCCTGAAGGCCATCTGTTTGGTTTTGCTGTGGTTAATTTGTAGATCATTTCTTTCTGTCCATGATGTGAGCCTGTTGAGGACCTCTTGGAGCTATTCTATGTTTTCTGAACCTATTGTCATGTCGTCCGCATAAAGTAAAAGTGATGCTGATGTATCTATGATTATTTCTGTGATGTCTGCTGTCATGATGTTGAATAATATTGGGCTGATTGGATCTCCTTGTAGGATTCCGTTTGTTTGGGTTACGTTTTTGGATAGGGCTATGCTATCGGATATTTGGACATAGTTATATCTGATGATATTCGAGTTTATGATTACTAACGGATGTATAGCCCTAGTATGTGATTGAGTTTCCGGACGAGCATCGCTCTGTCAATGAAGTAAAAAGCCTTACGGTAGTCTACGAAGACCACAAAGTACATCTTTCCTGGGTGCCTCACTGTTTCCTGGGCTTGTTCAATTAGATATTTCACGGCATGTAATGTGTTTCTTCCCTTTCGGAAGCCGAATTGGCTCTCCGGTATCTGGAAATCTATTTCTTCTGTAAGCCTGTTTGTTAAGATTTTCATGAATACTTTGAAGGATGTATTTTCGAGAGCTATACCTCGGTATGAATCAGGGTCATCAGTTTCTCCTTTCTTGAGCATCACTTTGATTGTTGACGACCTTCATTGCTCTGGGATTTCCCCAGTGAGTATGCATGTTGTACGCAACTTAAGATGAAGTAATAGAAATAAACATATACTTACGTACGCAGCAGACGTCAGTGGAAATGTAGCTGAAGCTCTTCCCCTATCCCCGAAGAAATATAAAATAAAATAAAATAAAATAGAAGAAAGAAAAACGGGGAGATCGCAGTCTTGTTTGGCTTTCGCTGGGCCCAAATTTTAAAAGGCAAACCAGAAAGCAATCCCAAAAGGAAGGGGGAAAGCTAATTAAAATTAAACTACGGTAAAATCCAAAGATGAACAAATTTAAATCAGAGGCCGTGTAGGTCGTATTAACGTCACAAGTACGCTAATAAGACCGACAAACCGAAATATAGCAAAAACCAGACAAAACTCGAAGAAGATTACTAAAATTAAAATAAGACGTGACGCAAAAGCAGAGATACTTAGGCAAAGATAAAATGTATTTAAATAAGAACCACAATGTACAACGATCCCAGAGATATTAAAAGCAAGAAGAGAAATGACCAACAAATTAAACACAAAATTAATTTACCGCAAGAAAAAATACAAATTAGGAAGAAAATCGAAAATATACTAAATTAAATTATATTAAAATGAAATAAAATAAGATAAGTTAAGGTAACGTGTTCAAGGCAAGATGAAACGATGACTAAATGTAAGTATGTCGCAATTAAATAAAAAGACAAAACTCAGAAACGACTACACTCAACGAAGTCAAGATACGTTCTCAAATTTAGACAAAGCGTGTCAAACGGGATGAACAAAATAGGAGGGGGTACAATGGTTCAGAACGGGGTGGAGAGGGGTGAGAGGGAGGGGAGGAATGAGGAAGAAAGACGCGGAGGCACATGCAAGATCTAGTGAGTTACGAGAAAAATAGGAATTTAGACAAAAGTAAAAATTACATTAAATTATCGGCAAAGCCAAAAATATACTTTAAAAATTGAAAGTATGCGTAGGAGATAAGGGCACACAAAGACGACGAAAATATGTGATGCACAAAATATGGGCATTCACAGACACAAGAATATCACAGGTTAGGTCACCAGCAAATAGCAATAGTGAGACCTCCTTTTGTGAACTCTTTAAGATAAAGAACAAAGCATTACGGGAAGCAAGAAAAATAATCTCCAATCCCGTTATGTTGTTCTACGATAAGATACACTCTGGATGACAGACCCAAAGATGCCCCCTACAAGGTAGGCAAACCCACCGTCAAGCACACCAGAGTAAAGCGAAGACAAACCCACATACATGACTTTCAACCCTTAAAGTACAAAAACTACGTTATCAAAATAAATGAAAATAACACTATCATACAAAACAAAAACTTACCAGCAATTACACGCACACAAAGGGCGGAGGGAAAATATCGGGAGGGGGGCAGGTACACGCGACCAAAAGAAAATAACACAGAAAAAGAGTTTTAAATTACCGAAATATGAAACAGAACTACAGTAAAGCAATTACTGATTACGACATACAGACACCTCGCCATGGTTTCACCTTGAACGCGGGCACTTCCCCAAGAATATCGGTATACGACTAGCCTACTTGGCTGCAAGAAAGAAATGCCTCGAAACAAAGCAAATGACGACGCAACACAAAGGTAACTGCGTGCTAAAATTTGATTGGTCACGACCCCTTCCAAAATATAAATCACTGGCCAATAAGGGGACAAGATGCAGATATGTCCATATATGGTATTAAGACATCAGAGGGCTATTAATAGCTTCACAGCCAAGGTTTCACAAAGGCGTGCATTGATCACGTCAGATAAAAATGGCACAAAGGAGTAACTTATATATCTCATAAAAATGGCTCAATGTGTTGAATAGTTCTACCCAGTAGTCTAGCATGACAGGCAGAGAGTCTTTTAGGTGTTCATTGCAGATGCTGTCAGGACCGGGGGCTTTTCCATGTTTTGCTCTGGTTATAGTATCAATAATTTCCTGTCTTGTTATGGGGGTGTAATTTACTGTCATTGTTACTGGAGTTAATTCAAGCGCTGTTGACTGGTATTGATGATCGAGAATGCTTATGAAATGGTTTTCCCATGTTTCCATAGAGATATTGCTCGTTACTGGTGATTTTTGTTTCCTAAGCATTAGGAATGGGTCATTTTGAGCCCCTTGGCATCTTCTTCAATATAATCTGTTCTCGTCTTCTTGATTAGGGATTTATATTTCCTTCTTTGTTCGGCGTATTGTACCAGGTGATTCGGTTCCGATGTGTTCTTCGCTCGATGTAGTGCTAGCAGGGTCTTTTTCCGTTCATTATAACAGTCTTTATTGAACCATGGTTGTGATATCCTTACTTTCGTTTTAGTTTGACATGATTGAAGGGTTCTTGTACATATTTTCACTACTTCAGTTAATTCATGCCGTTGAATTAATTGTTTTGTTTTATCTATTTCTTCGCTGATATGCCCTAGTTTCTCTATACCTAGTTTCCTGGATATATTATTCTTTGGCGGTATGGGTAGTTGGTCTTGGCAGAAGATTTCAAAGATTGTCGAGATTGGTAGATGTTTCCTAATTGGGGCCATGGCTGAAGTCCATAGTGCTTTTTGACTGAGTGTTTTAATGTCTGTTCCTCAGTAGAAGACTAGATCTATGGCGCTGGTTCCATTCGGGGCAATGTATGTCTTCATATTGGGGATATTAATAAGGACATAGCCTGCTTCTTCGAGTGTCTCCTTAATCAGTTCCGTTGTAATGGTTGGTTTGTCTATTCTTGCGTTTATGTCCCCTGCGAAGATTACTCTATCATCTAATTTTGTTTGCGATAAGACCTCTGTTATTCTTTCGATTACGTCCTCTATTGACATTTGCGGTTGAGCATATATGCCTATGATTGATAGTAGGGTGGTTTTTACTGTGATTGTATTTTATTTTTTTATTATTTCTTTTATTGTTCCTAAATTCGGTTTGAGAAAGATGGAGACCCCTCCTGCCTGTCTTCCTTCGGTCTGGTGGGCGAATGAATGAGTCCCGTGGTATCCTTGAATCTTGAAATGCTCTGTTAAAAATGTTTCAGTCAGTATAATGACGCTTTAACTGCTTAGTGTCTCTGTTGGGAAAAGAGGTAGGGCATTCTTTATGCCTTCGATGTTCCATAGGAGCACATGTTTATATTTATTGTAGTTCTTCTCCTTCATCACGGTGTGACCTCCGAAAACGAAATTGTCTTACGACTGTTCTGTTTGGCCAGTATTCCGGTCGTTCTGTATTTTCAAGGGAATGGAAAGGAAAACCTATTTTGAAGGCCTTGCTGTTACCTCGTGTGTGAAGTTCTTCACAATAGACGTTGTCGTTGATTCCATTTCTCTCTAGGTACCTTTTAACCATCTCTTCTGTGGAATTTCCTTTCAAATGCCTAGGTAATGCCAATGCCATTGTTTCTGCAGCTCGTCCTCTTGTATCCTTGTTCCCCTGATGGATTGTTTATTTCTTTTATTATTAAGTGTAACTTATGCGTAGAACATAACACTTCGTGGTCAAGATATAGAGCAAGTGCTACAATTCACATATCTTGGTAGCATTATCTCCATTGATGGAGTCACAGGAAGGGATATCACCTGTCGAATCGGAATGGCATCAGGCATATTTCAGCGTATGCGCTCTATCTGGTCGACAACAGTCATAAGCGTCGCAACAAAGAGGAAACTTTTCAAGAGTAATGTCCTACCTACTGCGTTATATGCCTGTGAAACATGGAAATTCACGGCTAAGGTAATTAATCGTTTAGATGTTTGCCATCAACGTTGCCTTAGACGAATTCTTGGAGTCTCCTATCGTGATCATGTCACAAATGAAGAAGACTTAAGAAGATCAGACTCAGTACGCCTGTCAACAACTGTAACTGAGCGTCGGATGCAACTTGCAAACCACGTCCTCCGCATGCCCTAATACCGTCACCCACGAGCTGCACTAAGATGGACACCACTGGGGGGAAAAGGGAAACAAGCCCGGCCTCGAAGAACTTGGCGTCAAACAATGAGAGAAGATCTCAGGACCACTGACATCTCTTTGAATGATGCCGAAGCTGTTGCGATCGACCGACATCGCTGGAGAAGACTTGCTGCCCAATGTGCTTTGCACATGACCTAATGATGATGATGCGAGAACCTATAGTGAAGTCTGCGTGATTTTAAATGTATTTTTAGCCTACTTTTCACATTTTGCAAAAATGAGGAAAAAGTAGACTTATGAGATCGGGCAAATGTGTGTCTGTCTGTCCTTCTGTCTGTACTTCTGTCTGTCTGTCTGGCTGGCTGTGTGTGTGTCCCCAACTATCAACTCCTAAACAGCTGCAGCAATCGAGACAAAATTTGGTAGGAGTAAAGATCTATACCTGAATATCTCACGCCCATATTTGAAAATCATGTCAGTGCTACCAACTGCTGAAAAATCGCAATTGAAGCTTGAGCACCATGTTGGATATCATGGAAGGTATGAATGGGAGCGATTTCAAAATTGGCACATGTACAGATAATAATAATGCAGTTTAATTTCCAGGAGGCCATACATGGCAGTGTTGCCAAAATGATTATAAGCCTGCTGATGGGTCAAAATTTTAAATGCATATAACTTCTACACTATCAATTGGATTTCAACCAAATTTCATATGTGGTATGTGTACATAAACATATATGACTGAGCTTATTCTTAAGAGCCACCAGGGCTGCCAACTGTTAATAAATGCTCTCATTTCTTAAAATCCAAATACCCATATATCAGAAAGTATGCAAGCTTACAGCTTTAAAATATGCACACGTATAGTACCTGCCATTCTATATTAATTTGTAGTAACTTATATACGTCAGTGCTACCAACATGATTCTATGCCTGCTGAGAAGTCCAAATTTAAATACGTGTAACTTCAATACTATCATTTGGATTTGAACCAAATTTCGTCTGTGCTATGGGTACCATAACTGATATGACTATGCCGATTCTTAAGAGTAACCAGGGCCGCCAACTGTTAATAAATACTGTCTCTATTTTTGTTACCCTAATATCCATATATCAGAAAGTATGCAAGCCAATAGCTCTAAACTTTGCACACGTATATTCTAGATTAATTTCGAGTAACTAATATAGACCTACGCCAGTGCTGCCAACATGATTCTAAGCCTGCTGATAGGTCCAGTTTTAAAATGCATGTAAGTCCTGTACTAACTAAAGGAATCCATTCAAAATTGACACAACAATAGATCATATTATTTCAGATTATTTCTGACCAATATATATATGTCATTGCCACCAACATGATTTTACGCGCGCTGTTAGATTCAATGTTTAACTGCATCTAACGTCCATGCTATCCATTGGACTTCAACCAAATTTTGTATTCTGTACCTTAAGAGATGGAACTAAGAATATATTCAGTCAACAGTACTGCCAACTGTAGTTCTCTATTAGGCTACATTATGCCAGGTATATAGTATTTCGAACTAGTGTAATTAGAAATTCCGATATTACCAACTTAATTTCGTCATTATTCAAGGTAGATCCATATAGATTATTCATTGGCATGAATCTTAAATTTTAAGAAAAGTAGGCTCTTTAGTTCGTCACGGAACTTCTTGTTTATTTTATTTTATTTTATTTTACAAGTTACAGGCCTATTAGACCACGGGAAGCAATCATGACTTTTTATTCTTCCTGCCTTTCCAGTACTCTTTCATTCATGCACTAAAGGCACTCTTCCTTTCTTCGGTCCACTTTGGTCTTTGGGCTGTAGGTGCAGCTCTCTCTGACAACACTTCCCACTTGTATATTTTGTGTCTAAATATGCTTTTGTCTATGACGTCTTCTAGGTCGACCTGTGCTTTTACTAGATCAATTTTGACTTGCATCATCCAGGGTGTGGTAATCTTGAGCCGCTGTATGTATCTAAGAATTTTGTTGGTGAGTCTGGGTTGTGGGAGTCTGCTGATGTGGCCGTAAACTTTTAGTCGCCTCTTTCTGATGTCTGCTGCGAGGTTGGACAGTTTCTCTGTGGTGTCTCTGGAGTGAAGCCTGTATCCTTCATCTGTGTGCTTTGGTCCAATTATTTTCCTTATTATTTTTCTTTCCTCTGTGAGGATTTTTCCAAGTCGCCCTTAGTGTATGACGTCAACGTCTCACTAGCATAAAGCACCTCAGGTTTAACCCGTAGAGCGGGGCTCGCGGCTCCATCCGCGATTGCAGCTTTGCGCTTGAGTGGGTGTCGCGTCTCCAGACGCAGGACGGGTTTTATTTTTTTTCTTGCCTTTATAATTACGCGCCAGGCTTGAGACTTTCCTCACAGGCTCTGGGAGGTGCTGCCATCTCTACGATATTTTTGAACTACGTAGCTACTATGGTTTTATGATAGGGAATCCCCTTGCTATTTGGTACGTATTTGCTCAATGCAATAACCGCTCAAATGCCGCGTCACACTCAACTCGAGCGCCGTGCGTCTTTAGTAGCCCGTATGGTTCGTACACGGTACTAAGTTCGCGAGATACAGAAGCTTTGATGTGTTCCTATTGTGGTTTTTAGAATGTTTTAGAGATTTATTTTGTTTTATATTGTACTACAGTATGTCTAAACGTTCGAGAGATATTCCAAGTGAATGTGTTATTCGTGATATGCTCGAACATAACGATGATGATAGTTGTAGTGAGTCCAGTTCAGAAAGTGACGAAGAAACTCCGGTATTAGTAAATACTCCAGGGACTAGTTTTTTTAGTGGGGTTCCAAGACACAGTGTATCGGTACGGAGTTCGAGTTCTAGTGACAGCAGTGACACTGAAATCGCGAATGATGGTAATCCTGCTGTACACGGTGAATGGGACGTACGGGGTTGTAGGCGGGGAAGATTTCCAGCTAATTACAATGCTGGAATACAGGGTGAACTTTTAGATAAGAAGGACCCGGAAGAAATTTTCGATTTTTTTATAGACGACGGATTTTGTGAGCTTATTGCACAGCAAACAAATCTGTATGCCCAGCAAACAATCAGTTCGAATTCGTTGATGGCGAATGTGAAAAGAAGAAGACGTGAGAGAGACTGGGTACCCACTAACAAAAATGAAATAAAACTATTTTTAGGAATTTTATTACTGCAGGGCATTGTTCAGAAGCCGAAACTAGCCCATTACTTCTCTCGAAATAAACTGCTAGCTACTCCCGTATTTTATGAAATTATGTCTGAGAAGCGATTTTTCCTTTTGCTGAAATTTTTACATTTTGCTGACAATGAAGCATATAACAGGCAGGTCCACCCCAAATTGTATAAAGTGAAGCCAGTTCTAGACTTCCTTGTATCAAAATTCAGAACTGCATATATTCCAGACGATAGCTTATCTATAGATGAGAGCCTCTTATTGTGGAAAGGTAGACTGGGATGGAAAGTATACATACCAAAGAAAAGGTCGCGCTTTGGTATGGAGTCATATAAGTTATGTGAAGCTAAGACTGGGTATGTGTGGAACATCTTATGGTATACTGGGAAGGAAACTAATCTCGTAAACGAAGTTTGCGGAATTGATATTTTTGAGTACACTAAGCCTTCCAAAGTTGTCTTTACACTGGCCGAAGATCTCCTGAATAAGGGCTACCTAATAGCTGTGGATAATTACTACATTAGTCCGGAGCTGTTTGACCTGCTCAATGACCTACAAACAGATGCTGTAGGCACCGTAAGATCTAACAGAAAAAATCTCCCAAAAGATGTTATGGCAAAAAAACTAAAAAAGGGTGAAATTGTGTTTGCTTATCGTAACAAACTCATTGCTCTCAAGTGGAGAGACAAAAGGGATGTGTGTATGCTAAGTAGCATACATGATGCCGAAATGCGCACTGTGAAAAACAGAAAAGGGGACACAATAGTAAAGCCTGTCATGTGTATAGGTTACAATGATTCAATGGGTGGGGTCGACTTACCTGATCAGTGCATTGTTCCGTACAGTACAGCCAGAAAGCGAATAAAGAAGTTCTACCAAAAGATTTTCAGGCACTTGTTGGACATAACAATGTTCAATTCCTTCGTTATTTATCAGAATCATGGAGGAAAATTCACTCACTTACAATTTCGTTTGCAAATTATTCAGAAGCTTTTTGACAAGTATGGTAAATCAACCCCCACTGAAGCCCAGCCAGTCAGATCAGTGGTGTCACTATCAAATGATCCTTCAGATCGATTCTCGGGAAGGCATTTTCCGGATTTCAATCCTCCCTCAGAGACGAAACCCATTGCAAGCAAGAGATGTATTGTCTGCAAAGCAAACAATAAAAGAAAGGAGACACAGCACTGCTGCAAAATGTGCGATGTAGCACTGTGCCCAGCTCCTTGCTTTGGAATGTATCACACCGCAAAAAATTGAACTGACAGGTGTCCATTCCTCGTGTATGGTAAATAGTGATTATCATTGTTGTGTAAATTCGTGTGTGTATATAATAAATAGAGAAAACCTCTGAATGGAATAATTAGTGGCTCGGCAGTTGCATATTCACAACACGAGAAGAAAGTACATATTAGGTGAGTACATTGTTATCAGGTCATTATCGTATTCTTCAATAGTGTAATTATAGTGTGAAATATATTTATAGCGCCTGTGGGACTACATCTATCTTTTATTATCGACAGCAGTGGCTGTGCTCGCTAAAGCGTAGCGTTAGGTCGTAGGGCCCAGCTATCTCCTGACTCGATATATGCGTGGGTTCGCGCCCTTCCATCGGCCGTCCTTGAAATGGTTTGCCGTGGTTTTCCCATTTTCAACACCAGGCAAATGCTGGGGCAGTACCTACTGACTGGCCACGGCCTCTTCCTACCACATTCTTGCCCATCCCGACGCGTAGGTTGCCCACGGGCGTCAACTAGAAAGACCTGCACAAGGCCTCTCAGGAGGTCACTCCAAAAAATCCGATCTTATTGGATACGTAAATACTTATTGCTAACGTACAAGTTTCGGAAAGTAACGATTACAATGCTCGTCAGTGAAAAAAATAGTAAAATGAGACTTATGCCTTTGTTGCACTAAGATATGATTCGCTTAAAAATCATTCTATTTCGTAAATATTCGTTGCAGTATTGAAATTAATGTGTCTTATTGTCAAAATATACATGCAATACTAAACAGATACATGTCGAGCTGCGAAAATCCAATTATCTAAACATTTAAAAAAATATGAAAACCTCTCCCCACCGTAGTGGTCATGTGGAAGAATCCGCTCCCCGCTTAACGGGTTAATAACCGTATTGTAATGACGAAGTTTAGTGAATGTGGACATTTTTTGTTGTAGACACCCTGTGTCTTGTATAAGGCTCTCTTCATTTTCATTAACCTAGTGTTCTGCGCGATTTTCTCTTTTCCCGTCGGTTCAAGCACTTCACCTAGGTATTTAAAGTGGGCGACTCTATCGATCTTGCCATATTTCGTGTTTAAATTCTGTATGTCGAATTTCGTACAGAAAAACTCTGTCTTTTGGAACGAGATCTGTAGTCCTACTTCTTCGGCGCACTCTTGGAGTACTTCTATCTGTCTGATTGATGTGGCTTCGTTATCTGAGAGTAGTGCCAAATCATTCGCGAAGGCTAGACAGCCAACCTCCAGTTCGTCCTTTGGTCGTCCTAGTCGCACTGGCCTCCAGTAACATTGAAGTCCCAGCTCTTTCTCCCATTCCTCGATAACTTTGTTCAGTACTAGGTTAAAGAGGAGCGGAGAGAGCCCGTCACCTTGGCGAACACCTGTATTGATCGGAAATGGTTCTGAGATTTCCCCCATGAATTTCACTTTATTATTATTATTGTTATTATTATTATTATTATTATTATTATTAATATTATTATTATTATTATACCGGACACGCTGTCTGAGACCGCTAACGCACTACCTCGTTCCATGTTGGTATCGGGAGAGCCGTCCTGAAAATGGATATCCGTAGTTTCCCATTTTCACCTCCATGAAAATGCTGGCACTGTTCCTTTCAACAGAATCACGGCCGATGTCCTTACAAAAATTCCCTCCCTGATCCTACCTTAATTAGACCCAAATTAGCAGTCGCCTGTCCCCATCCCCAGTTGTATCTGTAGACAAAGTGTGGTCAGCTCCCAGACAGGGATCCTTACCCTTTCGTATTGTGAGCCTGATCCAGCTCTCCGGGTTGAGGCACCCTCCGTGTGTGATAAGTTGACCTGTAACATTTACCTTAGGCAAGGCCGTATTACTTGCGTCACGTAGCCCTTTATGAGCCATTATAGTGGCAAAGACATTCCCCCGGGTAATGACACAATATGTGCATACGCTGAACATGCATTGCACATTTCCTGCCATCAGGAAAGTGGCGAACTTTATCGGAACTATCGCGTCACTTCCTTCAAGGATGAGGTTTTTATGAGATTATAAGGAACCCGTGAGATAAGAACCGAGCATAAATAAACGTGAAAGACGATAAATACTGTCACAATAGCTGAGAGCTACAGTAAAAACATATTTAAGAACATTCAAGTAGATGGCACCACAAAAACAAGAAGTTCCGTGACGAACTAGAGAGCCTACATTTCTTAAAATTTAAGTTTCAAGCCAATGATTTATCTATATGGATCTACCTTGAATAATGACGAAATTAAGTTGGTAATATCGAAATTTCTAATTACACTAGTTCGAAATACTGTATACCTGGCATAATGTAGCCTAATAGAGAACTACAGTTGGCAGCCCTGGTGACTGCATATATTCTTAGTTCCATCTCTTAAGGTACAGAATACAAAATTTGGTTGAAGTCCAATGGATAACCTGGACGCTACATGCAGTTAAACATTGGATCTAACAGCGCGCGTAAAATCATTTTGGCAACAATGACATACATGTATTGGTCAGAAATAATCTGAAATAATATGATCTATTGCTGTGTCACTTTTGAATGAAAACCATAGTTAGTATAGAAGTTACATGCATTCTAAAATTGGACCTATCAGCAGGCTTAGAATCATGTTGGCAGCACTGGCGTAGGCCTATATGCGTTACTCCAAATTAATCTAAAATGCCAGGTACTATACGTGTGAAAATTTTAGAGCTATTGGCTTGCATACTTTCTGATATATTGATATTAGGGTCACAAAATTAGAGACAGAATTTATTAACAGTTGGCAGCCCTGGTTACTCTTAAAGATCGGCATAGTCATATCTGTTATGGTACACTTAGCACACACGAAATTTGGTTGAAATCCAAATGATAGTATAGAAGTTACATGCATTTAAAGTTGGACCTCTCAGCAGGCTTATAATCATGTTGGTAGCACTGACGAATATAAGTTACTCCAAATTAATATAGAATGTCAGGTACTATACGTGTGCATAGTTTAAAGCTGTCGGTTTGCATACTTTCCAATATATGGGTATTTGGATAAAAAAAATTGAGAGCATTTATTAACAGTTGGCAGCCCTGGTGGCTCTTAACAATACGCACTGTTATATCTGTTTATGTACATATAGCACGTACGAAATTTGGTTGAAATCCAATTGATAGTGTATAAGTTATAGACATTTAAATATTGGACCTATCGGAAGGTTTAAAATTATTTTGGCAACACTGCCATGTGTGACCTCCTGGAAATTAAACTGCAATTTTATTTTCTATACGTGTGCCAATTTTGAAATAGCTCCCATTAATACTTTCCAAGATATCCAACATGGAGCTCAAATTTCAATTCCGATTTTTAGCAGCTGGTAGCACTGACATCATTTTCAAATATGGCCGTGAGATATTCAGGTATAGATCTTTACTCATACCAAATTTTGTTTCGATTGCTGCAGCCATTTAGGAGTTGATAGGGGGGAGGGGGGTTGGACACACACACAAAGCCAGACAGACAGACAGACGGACACACATTTGCCCGATCTCATAAGTTTACTTTTTCCTCATTTTTGCAAAATGTGAAAAGTAGGCTAAAAAACTATTTATTTATTTATCTATTTATTCATCTATTTATCTTTTAATTAAATTATTTATTTATTTATTTATTTATTTATTTATTTATTTATTTATTTATTTATTTTTGTAATTAGTTTTTATATTGAGACCGTCGGTGGAGCTGTCAGGATAGCCAACAGCCGAAATGACTTCCCTAACATCTCATCCGTCGGACATAATTGCCGTGAGGATCAGGTGAACTTCCAAATATGCCAAAGCGGCACGAGAAACTGTAGTCTACAGGGATCGTGGTACATGGTGACGATGGTCATAGACTGCCTAAGGAAAGGTTCACCTTAAAAACTAGACTGAGAAAATAAACATCCAGACTTATGTAAAACACCGTGAACATTTATTGTTACAATTCACAAGCCCCTAGCCTAGTTCGGTGGGTTTCAATCGGCTAATCCGCAAGCTAATGAAAATGAAAATTCACAGCCTGCTTCCAGTCTCCGACCGGGTCAGCAATGGAATGAATGAAGCCCCCATCTAGCGGTTAGGATATGAACTGTGCCGGCTGCCGAGGCCTGACGCACTCCTCTGGGGCAATGATTAAATGAATGACAGATGAAATGAAATGATAGCGGAGAGTGTTGCTGGAATGAAATTTTGATAGGGAAAACCGGAGTACCCGGAGAAAAACCTGTCTGCCTCCGTTTTGTCCAGCACAGATCTCACATGGAGTGACCGGGATTTGAACCACGGACTCAGCGGTGAGAGGCCGACGTGCTGCCGCCTAAGCCACGGAGGCTTCCCGCAAGCTAATAAACAAACAAAAATAAAAAGCAGGTCCCTACCTGAGAAGTTACGGAAAACCCTCGTGAAAGATCTATCTCACAATAATAAAGCAACAACAGCAACACTAGGAAAATGGTACGATGCAAATCCCTAGTTCAAGTTACAAGATCAAGCAAATATCTGAATTTACATTTATCAGGGTAGCAAAACAAATCTAAGTTAGGATGATACCATCTCCGCATTTACATTTAACGTTAATTCATCTAGCTAAGTCCTATCAATTAATAAAAAAATTTACGGCGATGACGTCCGTAACAGAAAACAATTACATTCAAAGCTAAGTGAACAGCCATGTAAAAAAAACATTTAATTATTCTTAGTAACTAGGTGCTAACAGCACACAATAGGGTAACATGTAGGATTCATACACTTTTACATCATAAGTAATTAATAAAAGAGACAACAGTTTTATTAAAATGCCTGCCTGCACCTTGGTTTACTCTTTGTAAGCCATAGTCATTAGATGACTATGTGTGTAGTTACGGTGACGACTGCGTAGTAAAGACTACGTCTAACATCGCATGGCCTGCGCTCCACAAGCTACGAACTCAAGGTTCGAGCAAGCTTCAGGTCGCTACAATAGTGTCAGCTGTCTTAGTCACTTCCTCAAAAGAAATACCTTCATCTGCACGGCCATGACAGCAGGTTCCAAATGCAAAAGAACAAAGTTAGATAGAAAGAATTCGTTAGTTAGCTTTTGTTTTACCAAAGTTATGCGTTTTATTATTAAGATGTCGGTTAGGTTTATCGTTGGTTTATGGCGAATAATACTGACAATAGCCTGGGCACGGAGTGTCTCCACTGAGATCAATCTCCACCAAAAGCCTCGATTCAAAAGTCGGAATATAATCAACGAGCAATAACAACTCGGACACACAATAACACAAGTTACCAGCGGCGCACAGCTCGCGTTCAATAACTCTGGGATGGGCCTGCACACTCAGTCACCCTCCAATAACATCTGGTCAACGGGAACAATCCCGGACAAGGTACACACAAAATACCTTCATACAATAAATTCCTCCTATAACAGGGTAGCCTACAACATACTATAGAAAACCTGACATAACTGTACACGTCAAACGACGGTACACGCAACAGTGCGTTTAACTAACAAAAAAACAATCTAAAAAAACATGTGATCAGATACAAGGTTGGACACTGGGTTCCATGAGCTAAATTGCAATGAAAGGAAAAGCGAATACAACAAGCATTCTGTCCTTCGTCAAAGTAATTCTGTCTCACAATAACAAGCGTGCGCTCAAGGGCACTGGGTCACAAACCAGTTTGTGTCGCTGGCAGGCTACAACATTCCTGCGCTCATCTGACACAACACACTAACTATCAAGGCCGGCGATTTAAACAAAATAAAACTGTACATCTGGCCTCATCATAAAATCTTTACCATCTGATATATAAAAGTGAAAGTCTGTATGTATGTATGTATGTATGTATGTATGTGTGTGGGTGGGTGGGTTGGTTCCGTATACAAATCTACACCGTTCCACCAATCTCAACCAAATTTTGCATTCACATAGTTTAGGACCCAGAAGGATCCGCTGCCTTCATGAATTTTCGATAATCTTTCTCATTCTTCTGATTTCGGCCCTTTTTCACTCGAGCAAAGGCTAATTAATTCGTAAATAATACTCATGAAGGAATGGCAAGGCAGATAGTTTCCATGGCAACATAGCTCAAGTCGAGACACGGCCGTCTGAATGCCAGTTGCGCCTTGCACTACCGGTATAGAAAATGAGGAGCTTTACTTGAAATCCCGTTAGTTACTCAACTGCTCACACAGCACTGTCAACCGAGTATAGCATAATAAAGACTTGACACTCTCTACTAGATATTTGTCAAATACCATTCACTCACTCACTCACTCACACACTCACACACTCATCAGGAAATCTCAGAAACCACCCAACGGAATGGAATGAAATTTGGTATGCAGCTTCCTCAAGGGCCGCAAACGCCCACTAAGAAAGGCCTTTTTCGATATACAGGTTCTAAAGGGGTGTTAAGGGGGTATACCTGCATTTCATTGAATAGCAATATTTCCCGATTGGTTTCATTGGGGGATGTGATACTCGGCATATAAACTCACCATTAAAATAGGAAGAGCCGTGTCTGATGGGTTTTTCGATGTGGTGTATATTATGGGGTGAAAGGGGTGAAAAGTGGGGGTTGAAAGATTCCAAACGGAGCCTGTATCTCTTAAACGACATAGGCGAGGAGTTTGAAACTCAGCGGAAAAAAATCTGCATAGAAAATACGTAAATAGGTGTTTGACCGTTTTTTAATAAATCCAATTTAAGGGGCCCATGGGGATGTGTGAAATTCTGGAAAAAAAATAGGAAAGAAAGTGTCCTAACCGATTGACTTACTCGCTCTTCAAACTCAGAAGGAAAACAGCATAAAATAAGTAAATATATGTACGACAGTTTTTTTTGATAAATCAAATTTAAGGGGTTCATCGGGGGGAGAGAAATTCTGAAGAAAAAAAATTGAAAGAAAATGTCCTGACTCACTCACCCACTCATCATCGCCCAGCGAAAAATATTGAAGTTGGAAACATGGCATTTTCGGGATATGTTCGTTGTATGTCAAAACCATACACTTAGGGAGGATTTTTGAATATTCAGGTTCTAAAGGGGTCTTAAGGAGGTTAAAGCTGCATTTCATTGAATAACAATATCTCACGAGTGGTTTCATTTGTGGATGTGATACTCGCATATAAACTAATCATTAACAAGTTACGTGAAGAAATATATAGCCTATTTTCATATATCCTGCTCATGTTAATTGCCTCTATCAACATACAAAATGTCAGTTAAATTGCTGTAACAGATTGCTGTAGATATTGAGAACCGTCTAAATAGCCTATTTCAGATGGTCGCCAGGTTGGATTTTTATTTTTGTACTATTACATCAAGATTATTGTGTACGTGTGGTATTCAAACTTCAATCGCATGATTAGAACACAAAAAGTAAAAACGAGATTTTAAAATTACGCACAGCAGCCATCTTGTGATTTTGCAAACAATTGAAATAAATTAGATGCCAGTGGATCAATATTTGCATAGGCATTTAACGTGCAATGTTTCACGGCACTCGGATAGTTAATTCGCGAGAAACGTCCATTTAAATATCTATACTTCGCGTCGCCGCCATGTTGGATTTGTGCTCACCAGGTTAATGAAAGTCATATAGGTGAACATATGTTCATAGTCTCTATGAACATTAAAAAAATCAGTTTGGTTGCTGTAAAAGATTCATAGATATTGAGAACCGTCTAAATATTTCGGAAGCTCGCCATTTAGGATTGTTATATGTATAGGCCATAGAGTTATGTACCATTTAAGGACAATTATTGCCTAGGTTCATTATTCAAACTTTCACTTCGATCGCATGATTACGACACAAGAAATAAAAACTTAATTTTAAAATTTCGCACAGCCGCCATCTTGAGGTTATGTAAACAATTGAATTAAATTAGATGGCAGTGCATTACAATCTGCAAAATCATTTACTGCACCACATTTCACTGCGCTCAGAGAGTTAAATCACGAGAAAAGTCTATTAAAATATTTCAAATTCGCTTGGTCGCCATGTTCGTTTTGTACTTTACAGGTTTATGAAATATACATAAGTAAACTTGTATCAGTACCCTTTATCACCGTACAAAATTGCAGGGTGATATCTGTAATAGTTTCGGAGATATAGAATGTCAGTGAAATATTTCGCACAGCCGCCATTTTGAGGTTATGTAAACAATTGAACTAAATTAGACTCCAGTGCATTACAATGTGTATAAACAATTGCTGTACCAAATTTCATTACGTTCGGATAGTTAAATCGTGAGAAAAGTCTATTTAAAAGTCTCAAATTCGCATGGCCGCCATGTTGGTTTTGTAGTCACCAGGTTTTTGAACGTCTCATAGGTGAACTTCCAGTAGTGCCCTTTATCACCGTGCACAATTTCATGGCGATATCGGTAATAGTTTCGGAGATATTGAATGCTAGTGAAATAATTCGCACAGCCGCCATGTTGGATTTGTGAGACGTAACAAAATTTGAAGGGTACGGTCGAGGTCGCCGGGAATAGCGCTATGAACTCACTGAGTTTCATTGAAATCGCTCCAGCCGTTTAGATTTCATTAGGGGGACACACACACACACACCTCACACACACACACACACACACACACGCACACACACACACACACACGGACAAAAGGTGATCTCATAAGCCTATTTTTTCAAAATTGAAAATAGGCTAAAAATAAGCAGACATGTGTCTAAGGGTTTTTCGATGTGGTGTATTATTATGAGGTGAAAGGGGTGAAAAGTGGGGGTTGAAGGATTCCTAATGAAGCATGTAGGCCTATCTCTTAAACGACATAGGCGAGAAATTTGAAACTCAACGAAAAAAAATCAGAAGGTGTTCCACCGTTTTTTTATAAATTAATTTAAGGGGCCAATGGCGTGGGGTGAAATTCTGGGGGGAAAACGGAGTGAAAGTGTCCTAACTGACTGACTAACACACTCATCAAACTCAGGGAAAAAAGAAAGCTTAAAAAATAAGTTAATAGTTGTTCAAGCGTTTTTTCATCAATCCAATTAAAGGGGCCCATGGGGAGGGGTGAAATTCCGGTAAAAAAATATTGAAAGAAAAAGCCCTGTCTGACTCACTCACTAATCACGCCCAGCGAAAACTATTAAAGTTGGAAACATGAAATTTTGGGAATATGATCGCTGTATGTCGAAAACGTCAACTAAGGAATGATTTTTGTTTCTTCGGGTTTTAAAGAGGTGTTAAGGGGGTAAACGTGCATTTCATTGAATAACGATATCTCATGAGTTGTTTCTTTGGGGATGTGATATTCGGTATATAAACTAATCAATAAAATAATCAGACATATGTCTAAGGGTTTATCGATGTGGTGTATATTATGAGGCGAAAGGGGTGAAAAAGGGGGTTGACGGATTCTTAACGGAGCGTGTATCTCTTAAACGACATAGGCGAGAAGTTTGAAATTCGGCTAGAAAAACAGCTTAAAATATAAGTAAATAGGTGTTCGACCGTTTTTTTTCTTCATAAATCCAATTAAAGGGGCCCTTGGAGAGGGGTGTTATTCTGGGGGGAAAAATAGGAAAGAAAGTGTCCTAACTCAATCACTCATCAAAGTCAGGGGGGAAGAACAGCTCAAAAATAAGTAAATAGGTGTTCGACCTTTTTTTTTTCATAAATTGAATTTAAGGGGTTCATGAGAGGGGTGAAATTCTGAAAAATAATTGAAAGAAATTGTCCTGACTTTCTCATTCACTCATCATCGCCAAGCCAAAATTATTGAAGTTAGAAATATGAGATTAAGGGGCTATGTTCGTTGTATGTCGAAAACGTCCACTAAGGAAAGATTTTTGGATATTCAGGTTCTAAATGGGTGTTAAGGAGGTAGACTTGCATTTAATTGAATAACAATACCTCCCGATTGGTTTCCTTTGGGATGGGATACTCGGCATATAAACTCATCATTAAGAATAAGAAGACATGTCTGAGGGTTTTTCGATGTGGTGTATATTATTAGAGGAAAGGGGATGAAATTGGTGGTTGAAGGATTCTTAACGGAGCATGTACTGTATATCTTATTAAACATAGGCGATAAGTTTGAAATTCAGCGGGAAAAGCAGCTTAAAAGTAAGTAAATAGGTGTTCGACCATTTCTTCATAAATCCAATTATAGGGGCCCATGGGGAGGGGTGAAATTTGGTGGGGGGGTGGGGAACAGGAAAGAAAGTGACCTATCTGATTGACTCACTTACTCACTCATCAAACTCAGGGGGAAAAACAGCTTTAAATAAGTAAATAGGTGTTCGACCGTTTTTTCAGAAATCCAATTTAAGGGGTTCATGGGGATGGGTGAAATTCTCAAAAATAAATGAAAGAAAATGTCCTGACTGACTGACTCACTCATCATCGCCCAGCCAAAATGATTGAAGTTAGTAACATGAAATTTTGGGGATATGTTCGTTGTATGTCGAAAACGTCCACTAAGAAAAGAGTTTTGGATATTCAGGTTCTAAAGAGGTGTTATGGGGGTAAACGTTCATTTCATTGAATAACAATATCTCACGAGTGGTTTCATTTGGGGACGTGACACCTGGCATATATACTAATCTTTAAAAATAAGCTGACATATGTGTAATGGTTTTTTGATGTGGTGTATATTATGAAGTGAAAGGGATGAAAAGTGGAGGTTGAAAGATTCCTAACGGAGCCTGTATCTCTTAAACGTCATAGGCGAGGAGTTTGATTTTCTCCGAGTTTCAATCAGCTTAAAAATAAATAAATGAATAAATAATTAAAATAAGTAGGTGTTTGACCTTTTTTTACATAAATCCAATTTAAGGGACCTATGGGAAGTGGTGAAATTCTGGAAGAAAAACGTCCACTGAGGAAGGATTTTTGGATGTTCACTCTCATCGACCAACCAAAAGTATTAAAGTTAGAAGAAGGGGATGTGTTTGTTGTGTGTCGAAAAGTCTACTAAGGAGGGATTTTTGGTTATTCAGATTCTAAAGGGGTGCTAACCGGTTTACATGAATTTTATATGGAGGTAGCTGATTTACCTGGTTCACATATAGGCTACTTTTGATTTCAATACTTTGCACTATTTAAAGATGGCGACCATTTTAGTGACGTCACTACATCCTTCGGTTTCAAAATTTCATATTTCCATTTCAAATAAAAAGTGAACGCTAAGAAATAGCAAACTTTTGATGGCATATACGAGGTTTAAATTTACATTTTCTATCCGAAAGGTATCTCCAACGGTTAGCGAGTAAAACCTAAATGTGTGCTATAGAACACGGTCAACGCCGAACGGTGTAGTTGGACAAAATGTTTTATCCTTAATCTCCCTCTGAGCAGCACCTCACATATCCCCAGTTTTAACTGTCACCTTCACATTTTAATTTATTTATGACGCGTAGCGAAGCACGGGTACTTCAGCTAGTAGGTTATAAACCTCGAAGAATACGTGTATGAAAAACACGCTATGAATCTGAATACAATAATATAATTCCGTCTTTCAAACCAAAGACATCTAAATGATAGCAATGTCACATTACTGGAGCTCTTTGCTTACAAAGATATAATTCAGTAGTTGCTTGTAAATCATCAAATAAATACGTGTCTCCGCATGACACTATCAAAATAATAATTGTGGCGCAGATTCCACACTCTGGATCTGCCTAATGATACGTTGGGAACTGGGTTCGATGCTTGAAAACGAAACATCCCTTCTACTTATTATGTCCACTCTTGACCAAGAATGGCTTCTGAGCTCATTTCAAATGAAATATAATGCAGTTCCAAAACTGGTAATTACAGTCAATTACCTAACTGATACGACTGTTCTAACGAAGTCAGGGGTGTAACAAAGACTGGCTGCAAAGAATACAGTTAAAGAAATAACCATGGCATCTGTTTGCCATAACTAAAGTCAGCAAAGACTTGAAAAATCACCCCAAATAGGGTTGAACAAAGTAGCCTCAAATGACTACGGTCACGTTTAGCAAAAGATAGGCATTGACGTTCTACGACGTTCATCAAGCTGCTCCAGGGCTGACCAAAATGTCTGACCCAAGGGTGTCTCACTCTAACAGAAATAAATGACATCTAATTAGACTAGTTACATTCCCTACCTATAAAAAAGGCTGACACTGAGTTCGGTTGGTTCACAAACTACATTAAACCTACTATACCACCAGAAACTAGAACGGGAAAGGGTGTACAAAAACTCACGAAATGGAGGAGCTCTCACCCAGCCCTCTGTTCATCCCTGGCTTTCCGGAACGGTATCATCCTCATCAGGACTCCCATCTGGACTCCTCCAAAGACCAGGGTTCGATCTGTCCCTGTCGATAACCTCGTGGATGTACTGGATATGCCTGGAAATGGCATCCTGGGTTCCTTCCTCCTCGTTCGCTGTTCTGGAAGTTCCACCAACATGCTGGTTCCAATAGAAACATCACCCTCATACCATGATGGTATTAGCCCATGATGTCGGTCTCAAACATGGTGTAGAATAGTCTGATCACGTGGGTGATGAAATACATCGTGTAGTAGTTCATTCTCTCACTTCAAAATCACAATGTTCGTAGTCAATGTTACAGGCTTTAATTGCAACAGATAACACAGCCTTTATTTCGCATATATGAATTAATACGTGGGCAAGCACTGTTCTGTGGTTCTTTACGTGTGCTGACGCCACTTTTACATCACGTGGCATCCGTGAAATGTGCGTCGTTTTGGAATTGAAAAATTCACTGTGGCAATTCAAATATGTTATACATTCATAATCACACTTATTCAAAGTAGTTATAACACGTTTACCTCTATATTTTTCACCAGGCACTCGGCCCTCCACAAACACGTGGGTACAAAAATGTGGTGTTACGGTAATGTTATAATTTTCACTATACTTACAATTATTTCACAAAATGCTTCTTGTTGCTCACTATGCATACATAACAGTGATTTGCAGTATATTCGTGCACGATGGCACCTGATAATAACTTCCACGCTAAACAGCGGATATTTTCTACGTCTTATAGGACGGATGCAATTTCACGCCTACACGGGGCGGATTCTCCAGACGTAGTGCAAGGCACTGAGTTCCTCTAGGAAGTAGGTCGTCAAAACGAAGTCGTTGAGCGACTAACGTTCCTGTTTGCGTACCTGCAAGGGTATTACCTTACCTTAAGCGAAATTAAAATTCTCCAAAATGTTTTGATAATGCAGCATGACGAAATGGAATATTCTGAGTCTCGTGGAAAGATAAAATTAATTAATAAGACCTCAGATAAATAATTAGCAGACTTCACCAAAGTCAAAAGTGCGATTCACCGCTACTTCAAAGAGTATAGTGCGAGCTCTCAGCTCCACGTGGCTTTCTGTGTGTGTTCAAAGGTACTACATCCCATCACAAATGTGCTGTTATAAAAAATATCACATGAACCTTAGCTCAGCGGGTTCAATAAATTTCTTTGAAAGCGAATTGACCACTTTGGATCACGCAGAAACTTTATTGCTTTTCCTTTTCTTTTTCTTTTCCTTTTTCTTTTGCTCTTCTTTTCCTTTTTCTTTTCCTTTTCTTTTCCTTTTGCGATTTCTTTTCCTTTTTCTTTTGCTTTTTCTTTTCCTTTTCCTTTTGCTTTTTCTTTTCCTTTTTATTTTCCTTTTCTTTTCCTTTTTCTTCTTCTTTTTCTTCTTCTTTTTGTTTTCTTTTTCTTTTCCTTTTTCTTTTTCTTTCCCTTTTCTTTGCCTGGAGTTTCCTCGGTCTCCAATATTCCTTCATGCGTTCACTGGCATGTTTCCTTTGATTTTCTGTCCAAGGTCGTCCACTTCCCTTAGGTCTTCCTTCACCCTTTCTGATTTTACACTTAACACTTAAATTCACTTCTTTCTACCGCTCACTTGCGGGATGAGGGGAAGGGGCAGGGAAGGGGCAGGCGAGAAGAGAACGGCCTCTCAACATCCCACCGTGTTATCTGGTATGCTTTCCCATTCCAATACTGCTAACATAAGGACGTTGCTCAAACCACTGTGGTGTTGTGAATGAGTGAGTGAGTCTCCTACCAATGTATTTGGTTCTGTTACTATACACGGACCGGAACACCTCATCACTCGTCACAGGGGCGTATATAAGGAGGCTGCTGAGAGGGCTCCAGCCCCCCCCCGAAAAGAGCCAATAAAAATTAAGAAAGTGCTGCTTTGGTAAGAGCATAAAATAATTGTAAATTTTGTTGTATCCTAATCTTAACTTATCGGCTAAGTTATAAACAATATTAAAATTGAAGTTATACTAACTCGTGGTGTAGTGGGTAGCATTCTTCGCTGCCTCCTCGGAGATCCGAATTTGATTCCCGGCTCTGCCAAGAAATTTTAATTCTAGTCTGAGGGCTGGAACGGGGTGCACACTCAGCCTTGTGAGGTAAAGATGTGAATTCCACAGTATGTTTTTTGAGAAATACATGTAAAAAAAACTATTTACCTTTCTGCTTAGTTAATTGGCAAATATTTAGATATATGCCATTCACACTCCATAGATCATAATAGAAAGTTCATTAAGTATAAAATTTTATTTGTGTGTTGTGTTGTATTTTACAACTTTCTTGTATTGCCAGTAATAATTGTAGGCTATATAAACTTTGAATCTTATCTAAAATAATTACACAAAGTTATATGCTCTAAGGTATTGGTTGATATTTTTGGGTATTTTGCGGTGACAATCCCCTGAGAATACTCACAATTTTCCAGGATAGTAACCCCCCCCCGCCCGTCCCCCCCGATTTTTTTCTATATACGCCCCTGACTCGTCACCATCACTTCACATAATCCGCGATCCACATTCCTCTCAGGTTCATGCAGCTTGGACCCGAGCAGTACAGGGCGCCAGAAAATTTCTCCGCAGTGCCCACATGAGTCTGCGAGAGCTAGCATCAGTAGTTACGTTGGCAGCACTACTGTCGCTTGTAACAAAACAAACGAATAGTAAACTTTGCACTCACCATTCATAACTGATGTTGGAAGTGCTGATGAGACATACGCTCGCTTATTGCAATACACACTGACGATTTCTACAGCCTACAGCCCACACGTGTGGGATTCACCCTGTCAATGACACCGTGCTGCCAACTAAACTGCTGGCAGAATCCGGCAGTCTCTGCGGAGAACATTTCCTGGCGCCCTGTAGCATTTGAGGCTCTGTGATGTTCAACTTTCCTAAACCTTTCCTAACTTCCATAATCCATAGTCCGGTCTTATTCAACGTCATGACAGCGGATATCGGCAACGCTATAAACGTCAATGTAAAACTACTGATGTACGCGGATGACATGGCCATTCTCTCCAAAAGCCCTAAACATTTACAAACGGCATTAGACGACATCAGGTACTGGGCAACATACAACTCTATGGAAATAAATGGCTCTAAAACCAAAGCAATGACATTCAGGAGAGGAGGCAAACTTGCAAAGGGGGATCATTTCACTTGTGGCAACTCTCCCTTAGAATTCGTAACAAATTTCAAATACTTACTTTCCGTGTCCGGGAGACACACTAAATTCTTCCTTTCCAGAACTCTGCAGCTCTTATCCCTCGGTCTGTGGCCAACATAAGGTCTTCCTGGCTGCAGGTTTCATTAAGATTTTTGCACGTGAGCAGGTGTTGTGGAGTCTGGATTTCTCCACAGGCACATCGTGGATCTTCTGCATAACCCCACTTCACAAGGTTGCTACGACACTTAGGCACTCCTGTTCTCATCCGGTTTAAGGACCTCCAGGTGGTATAAGGCAAATGACTACCACTGCTCAGTTCTTCTTTAGGGGTAAACCCCTCTGGTACTATTTGTTTCCAGAGTGACACACGCCGGATGTCTGGCTTGGTATGGAGGGGTACTGTTCTCTTAATAAAACTCTTCCTGGATCTTAGGCGAGGAGTGGTCACCTTGTGGTTGAACATAGAATGTCTGGGATCTGTTTCAAGCTTTTGTCTCTCTTTCTCTGCTGCCACCCTGCGTCGAATAACTGGAGGTGCAATGCCAGCGAGAGGGTAGATCTTCTGCACTGGAGTAGGTCTCAGACATCCAGTGACAATACGTGTGGACTCTTTAAGAGCTATGTCCACTTGCTTGGTATGGGCAGATGCTCCCCACACTGATTATCCGTACTCTCCTGCTGCAAAGCAAAGTCCCAATGCTGTTGAACGTCACCCTACAAACTACGGGAATTATGTTTTCACTACACATACAAGAACGAACAGCAGCTGCAGCAAAAACAATATATGGCATATCCAAATTACAACTACTGTCAGTTTCAACAGCAATGGCACTATTCAAGATCAAAGTCATGCCGACGGCCACCTATGGAATACAACTAATCTGGAACTATCTGACGGTCAGAAATCTACGAAAGCTGGAAAGCGTTAAATATACCTTCCTCAAAAGAGTGTTATCAATCTCAAAATTCACAAGAAATAGGCTAGTTATGCTTATATCCTTGCGCAGGAAACTCTCTTCGTAGATGACATAAAACACTGCTTTGGTTTATCGGAGACACAAGCATATGCAACCTTCATCGAAGAGAGGAGCTGCAAAGCAAGACAGATACCGGAGGGGATTAGAGAAACAGACGCAATGACATCAGACTGCTGGAAAGGACCAAACTTCCAACTTCGACACCTGTACACACGATTTGCAGTACACGGCTTTCATGGAAAGATTTGCACAGAAAGCACCTACCACGATCCTAAGGACAGCTGCATCTGTAAGCTATGTAATGAACGGTGCCCAAAATGTCACCTGCAGGAGAGTAAAAATAGGACTTTATCACCAATTGAGCAATCTAAGATTGGTGAAATCACGACAATGTAACTTTTCATTTTTTCTCAGTACACATTGTGTTTAATAAATATAATAATAATCCACTTTATAGTGGTCTTCTTCCTCCAAAGATAGTCGAATATTTGTTTGGTTAATCTATGTGTGTTCATTCTGTACAGATATCCGAGGAATGTCAGCCTCCTCTTCCGCATAGTCTCTGACATTCTTTCCACGTTCTGCTAGACTTCCCTGTTGCTTCGCAGTTTCCATCCGTCTTCAGTCTGAACTGCACCTATGATTTTTCTTGGAATTGTCCTCTCCAGGACTTCTAGTTTTTCGAGGCTATAGCTCATCGAGAGGCATTCACTGGCAAAGATTCATTCCGTTTTTACGACAGTGTTATATTGCCTTATTTTGGTCATCTTCGTCTTTGGTCGTTCGGACCATCTATGGACCACGGCGCTTGGGCTTTAGCTGTTGTCTGTCATTTATTTGTCTATCAATTTATGTATTTATCTATTTACCTATTTGTTGATTCATCTATTTATTTATCCATTTATTTATTTATATGTTTGTTGATTTATCTATTTATTAGCCTACATTCGAGTTTTGCAAAGAATGAAAGTAGACTTATGAGATCAACACAGGGCGAAAAATTGTGTGTCTGTCTGTGTGTGAGTCTGTGTGTGTGTGTGAGAGTGTGTGTACTCTGAATATCTGCCCCCCCCCCTATTACTTTTCAAATTTAAATTTAAAATTAAAGAGTTATTCTATTCGATTTTACCAATAACTTCCCAATTGTCCGGTTCTCTCAGTCTATTGCGAACGTTTCTATTTACACTTGTGTTGGTGCTTAGAATTTTGTCATTATTTTTCTTTTACAGTAGACAAGGTTTTGGCGCTATATCATATACTCATTAACGATTTAACGTTTCTTATTCCAACCCGTTTCCACGTCGCGAATGACGGTGACTCAGCAGACGTTAAGTTCTTGTATTGAACACGCGATTTACTCATGCTGAAACTATCGAAACTCTCCCATCACTCTCACAGCTACAGTTGTTGTTGTTGTTTGAGTCTTCAGTCTTTTGACTGGTTTGATGCAGCTCTCCATGCCTCCCTGTCCTGAGCTAATCGTTTCATCTCTACATAGCTACCACACCCTACATCCGAGGCAACCTGTTTAACATATTCTAACCTTGGTCTACCCCTACAGTTCTTGTCCTCGACCTTTCCTTCCATAACTAAGCTTCCTATTCCTGGGTGTCTTAGTATGTGTCCTACCAACCTATCTCTTCTCTTCATTAGCAGTCGCCAGAAACATCTCTCCTCTCCCACTCGCCTTAATACCTCTTCGTTTGTAACCCTATCTACCCATCTGATCTTCATCATTCTCCTGTAACACCACATTTCAAATGCTTCAATTCTCCTCTTTTCTGCTGGACCAATAGTCCAAGTTTCACTTCCATAGAGCGCCAGGCTCCAGACAAAGGCTTTCAAAAATGACTTCCTAATACCTAAATCTATATTCGATGTCAGCAGATTCCTTTTTTGTAGAAATGCTTTCTTTGCCTGAGCCAACCTACTTTTTATATCCTCTTTGCTTCGTCCATCACTGGTTATTCTGCTTACTAAGTAACAGAAGTCTCCTACTTCCTACAGTAGGAAGTTCAATGGACAACTAAGTGGGAAACACCATCAGCACGGAATGGGGGAGCAGTGAGTAAGATTTATTTATTTATCGTATGGATTTTAGTGCCGGGAGTGTCCGAGGACATGTTCGGCTCGCCAGAGGCAGTAGCTGCTTCTAGCGGACACCCATAGGGTGAGCTACAAGTACCGTTCAATTTCAATTAGTTCTAACTTTCGCTACCAGATATCAATGCTACTTATTGGTGAAGGTTGGAACTTTTTATAGCGTTCCGACGAAATCTAACCTAACAATTTAGCTTCACACAAGTTTAGTCTGCGGAATGATCTTTTACATGCCATAAATCTATGACATGGGACCGCCGGATTTACTTTCCCTCCGAAAGAAGACATAATGAAGGATATTTACGCTCTTAAAAAATCCGACGACTTTGGTTGGGTTTGAACCCGCGATCTTGGGAACAGCAGTTCAGCATGCTACCAACTACACCATCGAAGCCATTAGTGAGTAAGGTATCCAGGAATGACTCTCGTACTAGACAATGTCGGGGACATCACAGCGATGACCTCTATGCAATCAGGATAAAAGGTGTGAAATGTCACTCTCACTATTCCCGTGCTGGAACTTTTACACCAACTGTTGACTTATATTTTAGTGCCCATGTACAAAGAATTTCAATTAATGGAGGTAAACTTTGAATTACATAAGTCAACAAACAAAATTAATGTGTTGAGTCTTTTTTTTTTTTTAGTCGTTTACCCTCCAGGTTGTTGGAACCCACGGATTCAGCGAGGGAACGCACCACTACCGCCTCTACGGGCAGTGTCCTAGAGCTGGGAACATCGAATCGGAAGGGATACAACTGGTGAGGTGGGATTGGTACCTCGCTCAGGCGGCCTCACCTGCAAAGCGAACAGGGGCCTCATGAGGGAAGGTAAGGGATGGTTAGGAGGGATAGGCAAGGAAGAGGGAAGGAGGCAGCCGTGGCCTTGAAGAAGGTACCATCCCGGCATTTGCCCGAAGACGAAGTGGGAAACCACGGAAAACCACTTCGAGGATGGCTGAGGTGGGAATCGAACCCTCTCTACTCATTTGGACCACCCGAGGCTGAGTAGACCCCGTTCCAGTCCTCATAGCACTTTTCAAATTTCGTGGCAGAGCCGGGAATCGAACCCAGGACCTCCGGGGCGGCAGTTAACCATGCTGACCGCTACGCTAGGGAGGGATTCTAATATGTAATGCATAATTTCTGACTGTCTACATCGAACAGTAACCATAATAATAATATAATAATATCATACGGCCTCAGGTGCTGGGTGCAAGCTTTGTTATTTGACGCCTAGAAGGCAGCTTGAATGCCGAATTTTGTTGTTTGAAAGTCAAAGGGGTTAGATATCAAAGATCCTTGACACTATAGAGCTTTCTAGTTGAGATAGGAGGAACATTTGTGTTGGCAGAAACTCCCGAGATTATTTCTTTAGCCATTATGAACATGGCCTACTGAATTCAAATGGGTTCTTTAATATGCCAACAACGTAAGTTATGACATGCATGCCGTGATTTTTGTCACCTTTCAAAAACAGTAACCATAAACGCCATTTATAATTAACAAAGTTTTCTTTTGTACTTTATGCTACGATAATTAACGGATTTGAGCACGTGAGGGAGAGGATATTTAACGACTTCTTTTCCTAAATTGTCAGAAGTTAAAATTAAAGCCAGTGAATAATTTCCACAATTACTAAACACCAAAGAAAAGCAAACATGGTACAGCCTTAAAGTAGTGATCTATTGCTTCCTTGGAAATAAGGAAGCTGAGAATTACAAAGAGCTTATTTCCACTGTGCTTGAGAACTTTAAACTCATGGGTTGCAGAATGTCCCTTAAAGTACACATGTTACAAGCTCACTTAAACCAATTTAAAGATAACTAGGGGACATATTCAGAAGAGCGAGGTGAACGCTTTCACCAAGATATAATGGACATTGGGCTACGTTATCAAGGACAATGCATTGAGAACCCGATGGGAGATTACATTTGGGGCTAATACGAGAAAGTTCGTACCCACACAGAAGAAGTATCAAAATTATTCATTTTTAAAGCTTATATGTATTGTTTGTTTTTTTAAATTTGCAGGTTAATGTGAACTATGCTTTGTAAACAAACGTGATGTTAATATATAAATTCACTTTTGTTTTTGTTTGAACTTATAAAACTTGGGATTTGAACATTCGCTGGGGTAGCTCTAAAGCAAATTTTATTTAGTAAAACTACTTTTTTCCTTCATCAATTAGGCATGACAAATCAAAATAGACATACAGAACCCATTCACAAAATTCGTGTTCAGTTGTGTTATCCACAATCTTTTCCATTGATTCCATTGATATGACATTCAAGGGACAGACACAAATCTTCGATTTATCCAAGTCCCACTGTAATAATAATAATAATAATAATCCCATTTTACCAATCCGTACGGTTCGTCCGATGACAAGATGTGCGCCTGTATCTTCACCCGTGATAGGGCAAAAGCTTTTTCTTTTTAGCCTACTTTCGATTTTTGCAAAAAATGAAAGTAGACTTATGAGATCAACACAGGGCGAAAAAAGTGTGTCTGTCTGTGTGTGTGTATGTGTGTGTGTGTGTGTGTATGTGTGTGTGTGAATCTGTGTGTGTGTTAGTCTGTGTGTGTGTGAGTGTGTGTACTCTGAATGTGTGTCCCCCCCTATCAATTCGAACACGGTGAATGCGAATTGAACGAAAATTGGTACAGAGGTAGAACAAGCAAAGGGCACCTCAGTGTCATGTTTTATATCGCCGCCATCTTGAAGGAAACGTAATGGCGGCCACTCAAACGTTCAAAACGTAAAATCAAATAACGACTAACCAAATCATCCGATCTCTACCAAATTTGGTAACAACATACCTTCGTATAGGATGCGTCTTGTGACCAAACTACAAGGTCGTCCGCCATACCATTTCAGGATGGCGGCCGTGCGAATTATGCAAACTTTATAATCCATATCATGGGACCCACCAGTTCCGATTATCGAGCCGAGAATCGTTTTAACTGTTCTAAAGGAAGAGGCACGTTCGAAATTAAAAGTTTATTTTGTAATACTATAGTGCAGACGTGATTTTAAAAAGCTGAGCCGATTCAGTAATAAGACAAGATGGCAGCGGATATCTTGTGCCTGACTTATATTTCACTAATTTGAGTATTGCATGCAATATAGCGTACTGATACAAAATAAATAGACTTTTTATGAAATGCTTTAAATATAAATAATATACTCCAGTGATGAAATCGTTTAGTATAAATCATTATTTGCTAACAAGTTCTATGTAAGTCATTTTATATAGAACGATATTCGTTGACTCAATTAGCTCAGTGGTAGAGCGTTAGCCTATCGCTCAAATGCCTATGGTTCAAACCCGATCAGAGCTAGGTTTTTTGCTTGAAATGTTATATGTTATTGTTTTGTAATGACTCAGACTTTTTAAAATTAAGCGTTATATTGTGCATATTATGGTGTAAAATATATATTTAATTAAAACATAATTCGCCAGCAGATTTACTCGAGACATCTAGCTGCCAAAAAGGTAACTGCACGCCGACCTACTTATTAACTTCCAGATTTTATTGAAAAGTTTCTTCTTCTGGCCGCTAGAATGCACTCGCTCTGTTAGGATTATATTGTTTGATATTTCCCCACTAGATGTCACGACTAGTCTACGTGGGGCTCCATTGATTACTATACCATTGGCATTCTATGCGCATCGAATTTGAAGAATGACAAGATGATACTACGATACATTTTTACTTTTTATTTTAAAGGGTTTGTAACAGCCTATTTTGCGTTACTTGAAAATGTTATTTGAAGTAAAGAACAAAACGATTTCACATAGTAACTGAATTCAAGCCGTTGGTGTTACTTCAGGTTATTAATTACTACTTTTATTTCAGGCAAATAGCAATCGAAAATATCCACATAGTTTGTATACACACGTCTCTGTAAGGTCATGGAAAGATTTGTTAATTCAATTAGGGTTGTGAAAGCCATGCACAACCAGACGTGTAAAGACATGCCTCAACTCAAAGTTGGATGTTGCCCACGGCAGGTCGTATATGTAATAATAATAATAATAATAATAATAATAATAATAATAATAATAATAATAATAATAATAATAATAATAATAATGTTATTGGTTTTACATCCCTTTTAACTACTGCTGCTTTTAGAGACACCGGGGTGCCTGAATTTTGGCCCGAAGGGGATCTTTAACGTGCCAGTAAATGTACTGACACGGCTCCCTCGCATTTGTGCACCCTCAAATGCCAGCTGACTGCGCCAGGATACGAACCTGCAACCTAGGGCCCAGCAAGCGAGAACGTTACCGCTGAGCCACGCAGCCAGTCCGGTCGATTATGTCTCCAGATCCATAACATTCTTGATATACTTCTTATCTTTCTTTCTTTCTTTCTTTCTTTCTTTCTTCAATGATGGTAGCAGTTTTTATCTAGGTTGTGGCGTTTGGTAGAGGTAAATCGTTTCTAAGGTCTTCAACAAAGAATAGTTCTATTATACTCCTTGATAAAAACAACCAGTTATAACTATACTCATACATTTAGGAGAAAGTAGGCTATATGTTCTTTACTGAACATCTTGTTTTTTACTTTTATATGTTTCTACTATCATTTAAATTATTATAATTATAAATACCGTTATTTTTTGTTTCTCTTATTTGAATGTTTATATATCTTATACTGTAAATTAAAAGAGTTTAGATGAAATGTCACCCTTTACTAAAACTGAAATATCTCTGGAAGTATTTGCGCTACGACGACGTTTGTTGTCTTAAAATGTTATGTCCGTCAGGCATTATCGATTGAACACCACCTTACTTGATTATATCATCCGTGTATTAATAATACATTATGCAACGAGCGTATAATGGCAATAATTAAGACACGAGTATGTTTAGAAAACGAGCGTATGCGAGTCTTAAAATCTCCATACGAATGTCTTAATTGCCATTATAGGCGAGTTGCATACGACTGTTTATATTCCACGATAATTATTATAACTATTTTATGTTCGAACATAAATATTCACAAATATCTGTCGAGATTTCGCCAGTTTTATGTACTGAACAGAGCGCATGGGACGCAGAGAATGCCTTGTATTTGTCCATGGTCCCCTCGATCACCCCACTATGACACTAGGCAACGCAGTAAAATTTAAATTAGAAGGCCTTGGAACTCAGCGCAGGTGCGATGCTATCCTTATCTAATTGGTCAAATAACTGTTTCTTGAGCTGTGATTGATGGGGGAAACTGTTTCATAATGAAAAATAGTGTTATAATGACCATCATTATGATACAGTTTTCTGACATATAATAGTCAGGGTCGAACATAAAATAATTGCGAAAATTCATTTATTCAAGGTCGCACGAAAATAGAATCTAATAATTTGACGGACATATTGTCGCTAGGTGACAACGACTAACATTGTATCATGATTGTCAACGCCACACAATTACTGGATCTAACTTGATTGACAGATTGACCGTGTTAAAGATTGTTATTTCATTTGCGGGGCTTAGATGTACTCTGTATCATGATAGTCAGGTAAAGTATAGTGAACATCTTCATCGTGGTTTCCATGGTAGTAATGTGAATCCACGCAATAATGTTCCTAATTACAGAGATCAAATCTCCTTTTGGACATGACGCATTCACTTAAAAATCTTCTATACGGATTGAATCACGCCAAAACAGAATATTTCTTCCTGCCATTTTTTGTTTTATTTCGTTCGTTTGGTGTTTCAATATATCAAATATAGTTATAACATTCACTGGTATAGGGCGATCACTTCCCTAATTACGTCATGATATCGTTAACTTCTACCTGCTCCACTCGGGCGCTAATATCGCATGTATCCATACAATACGCAGAACGGGATTCTGTGCACATAATTTGATTAAAACTTCTCAAAAAATGAATTACTTTCAGACTAAAATAGTCATGCGCGATCGGCAGCCATTTTGTTAATGACACAATCATGTAGCCTTCAGTTTGAATGACAACAAATACTGTATACGTGAGACAACTAATTTCATGAAACAAATTAAATTTGCGTGTTATTTGTGTCAAATAATACAATTGAGATACCGAGTCACATTACAGTGAATTAAAAGACAAGTGAGTAGGCCTATACAATTATCTTTGTACCTTATTTGTTGCAATAAATACATTTTAACCTGAGCACGACATTTTATTTGCCAGCAAGAAGAAATACAAAGAACTTTTTTTTATTGATAGTTGGCATAAATTATCAATTCAAATCGGCTCTAGAGTATAAAGAATGTATGTTCATAATTAATGTATTTTGTTCAGATGGCTGGTTTCACTGTATAGCCTCCTTATTTGTCTTTATTAAAAGCCACGTACCCACTAGGGAACAAGTTGCGGAACATGTCGCGGGACATGTTCCGGGCCATGTTGCACGGAACATCTTGGAACAATGCCGCGGGTCATGTCGCTTGTACACACCAGCCAGATGTTGCAGAGGTGTCGCCCAAGCGAGGAGGTTGTCTTGATCAGCGCTGCGTACATTATTCTAAGTGAATCAAGATGTAAGAGAAAGAGAAGGGGAACGACTTACTACAAAGACAAAGCAGAGTAAATTTTAAGTGATCTTGGAATATCTGACGGATCATTTGTATTTTTACTAGAATGACAACAACTGATTTTGAAACTTTATTACAAATCATCGGGCCTCCTATAGCCAAGCAAGGCACGATATAACGGAATGCTGTAGGCTCTGTCAACTGGACATTCATACTCTGCACTATCTGTTATACTTGATGATGCCGTACTGTAGCCTCGGCGGTATTTCCTCATGCACATATCAATTAATATCTTATTGATATAATATTTTGCCACGAGTACAGAGTGTTCATCTGGCATCTCGCGTAGCTCTGAAACCACATATTGCCATAGGCCGCAAATTCGTCCTGGGTTACTTTCAGCATTACTTCGAAGGTATCTTCCAGTCTCTCTTCATGTGGTGTATTTCTCTTCTTAGAATGTTTGGACGTTGTAGGCGTCTCCCCGGATGCATGATTGCAATGAGATGGGACGGGTTCGTCAGTACACCCTGTGTTGGGTGAATCAGGGAATTCGTCATTGTTGTCCTGGCATTGTATCCGGAAAAAAGTAAAATATAATTTCTTTTTCAGGTCACAACCATTGTAAATGACTGGAAGAAAAATTACGAAATAATTACATAAATAATTACGAAATATTATGCAAGTTCCCGCATTCTATAGGAGATGTATACGAGAAGCACGTCTTGATTCAGGCACCTCCGAATTCCGGCAGTGATTTTTACAGCTATAAAGAGCAATTTAGCAGCGTGCTCTTGGCTATTGAAGATGTTGAAAATAATTTTATATATGCTAATTATGGTGCCAAAGGAAAGTCATTTGATAGTGGAGTTTTTCAAGAGACTTCATTCTATAAAGCTATGGCTAAAAACTGGCTCAATTGGCCAACAATGGACCGAACATGCCCTTTGTACTGGTGGGAGACGGCACGTTTGCACTGACCGAAAACATGATGAAGTCATATCTCGGTATCCGCTGAGAAATTGGACCTGGTATTATGTTGAATTTGGAAGCGTTAGGGAGACCAACCACTTAATCTGCTATGGCAATAAGAGATCAGTTCGCTGAATATTTCATGAGTGCACAAGGAGGTGTTCAATGGCAGATATCATACACATTTGCCCATATTGAACCCGCTAAGCACTGGTTCATGTGATATTTTTCATTGCAATGCAATTTGATGCATCAACTTAGAACGTACCCAGTGACCAGCCATGCTGTCGTTACATGCTAACATTCTTTGGAATTATAAATGGTTGATCTTTTGACTATGCAGAAAACCATTTTTATATAATCTGAGGCTTAATTATGACACTTCTATTTTCTACGAAGCTCAGATATTCTCATGTTGTAATTCTGTATCAATGAAACATTCTTCAGAATATTATTTCTACTTTTGGTAAGGTATTAACATCGCAGATACGCGAACCGGAACCAACCAGTCGCTGCACGACTAGTGTATTCACAAGTTCTCGCAGCGCAGGACAGAGCTCCTAGCACAGGTGTTTGGTTTTCCATCCAGATTGGATGTGTCTGTAAAGTCTGTCTTAAAGACGAAGGAAATAGTCCACCTGGAAGGCGAGGAAAGTAATCGTTGTGCATCGCACATTATTCTGCTACGAACTGTACATCATTCGAGTGAATATTACAGCCAGAGAAGGTTTGTGCCACGTAAATTTTGAATTTTTGGAAAGTGATTATAAAATCGTGCAACGTGGAACACCATATTTTCAACCACGTGTTGTGGGAATTTCAACATCGTCAAGCGACGAGAAAATATGTCAATTACTGTGAATTTATAATTAATCCAGTGAATTATTCTAACACTCACTACCACAAATATTGCTATCATCGCAAGAGCGATTAATTTCTGTAACATACAACTTCGATGCCACGTGATTTGTGGGCTATTAAAATCTGTGATAGTGAAGCAGATAACAGTGCATGGCCAATTTATAAATCATCTGCGCCGTGTAAAAGCAGTGAAGTTGTTACCATATTAAAGCTAACTTCAGTGCAACTGTGCTACGCACATTTTCCGTATTTTCAAGTGGTTACTTCATATTTAGACATGTCACTTCCTGATAACCACGTGTACGACGATCTTTATTACTCATCACCTGTGGAGATGAACTGCTAAACTTCATGATGTGGAGGAGAGGACCGGAGAACTACAGCCGATGACGGGAGAACCATGACTTTAGCATCCGCTAAGCCAAGGAACATGACGAATTTGGAGAGGAGTCTGGTCATATCATCACGACAACGACGAGGACGAATGAAGGCCATGGAAAATGATAGAGCCCATGTGGAGGCCCAGATTGGACAACCCTTGTTCGGAGACCAAAGCCTTATTGTATCCCTCAGGTCGTTGGAACTACTGAGATGTAGACATCCTTTCTTGTGAGTCCGAATAATCTATTCTTTGTGAGGTTCTTTTGTGGAGTAGCTTAGTGTAGTTTATTGTAGAACCAGCCGAACTCCTTGACAAGCCATAGGTATGTTTTGTACTGTTAGAATTAATCCGTGTAGTTCACTTTCAGTGTCTCCCACAAATCCAACCCCTCGTCCTCGTCGTGGGAGATGGGCAACGTAATTAAGTAGGGGATTGCCTTTAGGGGTGAAGTACAGTGGGGACTTTGTGTGCCACAAGACCGCTACGGTAGCTGTGAAGGCCCTACAGGAACCCTGAAGAAATTACGGCTAACGGGGCTCTGGTGAAACAACTGCTGCCTTGTAGTTTGGAGTTGGTTCTTCAAAGGCTAAGGGAAGAAACCCTGACAGAAAATCAGCCTGGTGCCTCAGGCTTAAGGTGGCAGCCCCTCCAAGACACTCGGAGGCAGTGGGTTAATCACTCGCTCCTCTTAAATAAACTGATTACGGAAACTGAAGCGAAATTACAAAACCGGACGGATAACCTGATGACGACTTTTGGCAAGAAGAGGACTACGAAAATCGGTTTCTGGAATGTGAGGACCTTGATGGAGAAAACCAGACTGAAACAAGTGACACGGGAGATGAAGAACTATGGGCTGGATATCCTAGGAGTGAGTGAAGTGAGGTGGCCAGGATTTGGTGAAATACAGACAACAGATGGAATTACATTTCTCTATTCTGGGGGCGATGATGAAGAACACAGGGATGGAGTGGGGTTGCTGCTCAACATAAATGCAAAGAGAAGCCTTATGGAGTGGAAGCCAATTTCTAGTAGGCTCATGTTTGCTAGGTTCAAGACAAAGATCAGGAATGTGATCATCATCCAATGCTATGCGCCTTCAGAACATTCGGAGCCAGAGAAGAAGGAAGAATTCTACCAAATGCTGCGAGATGTCACAAGACAAACAAGTATGAAGGACATTCTCATTGTTATGGGAGACTTCAACGCGAAGGTGGGCTCAAACAATGAGGGGTTGGAGCAGATCATGGGTAAACATGGCATTGGTGAGATGAATGACAATGGGGAGAAATTTACGGAATATTGCGCCAGTCAGGATTTGGTGATGGGTGGCACGGTATTTCCTCATAGGCGGTGCCACAAGATCACCTGGGTGTCTCCTGATCAAGTCACAGAAAATCAAAGTGATCACATCGCGGTGAGCAGGAGGTTCAGAAGAAGCTTGGAAGATGTTAGAAACAAGAGAGGAGTGGACGTTGGTAGTGACCATCATCTTGTGGTTGCCAACTTCCGCATGAAGATCTTCGCAGTCCGCCGAAAGTTTAACACTCGGCACAACAAGTTTGATGTGGGCAAGCTTAAGAACCAGCAGAGATTGGACCAATTTAAACCGGAGCTCAGAAATAAATTCCAGGTGTTGGACTCCGAGACAGAGAAGGACGTGGAGACTGTGTGGAGCGAGGTAAAGAATATCTTCGTGAAAACCAGTGAGATGCAGCTCGGGTACAAGAACTACCTGCGGAAAGAATGGATATCCGATCAGACCTGGGACAAGATAAATTATAGGAAGGAGATTAAGGCCAAGCTCAACACCTGCAAGACTAGACAGCAGAAGGCTCTCACACAAGCAAAGTATTCAACAGCAAACAGGGAGGTAAAGAGGAGTGTACGGAAGGATCATAGGAGCTGGATTGATGAGCAGGCAGATAAAGCAGAAGAAGCGGCAAGAAGGGGGGACGTTAAGGAGCTCTATGGCATCACAAAGATGCTTTCGAAGAAAGGTTTTAATAAAACTAGGCCTGTGAAGAGCAAGACGGGCGAGATCCTCACGACGTGTGAACAGCAGCTGACAAGATGGAGAGAACACTTTGCGGAGGTTCTTAATAGAGATAGAGGACCAGAAAGTAAGCAGCGAGGAGAAGATGAAGAGGAAGCAGAAAGTGACCCAAGCATCAGCCTCGACTTCCCAACTCGGGGCGAAATATGGACAGCGTTGAAGCAGATGAAATGCGGGAAGGCACCAGGTCTGGATAATATCCCAGCGGAAGTACTGAAAGCAGACCTGGATATTACGATCGATCTGCTGCACCCGCTGTTGGAGAAGATCTGGAAGGAGGAGAAAATACCAACCGACTGGAAGAAGGGGTTGATAGTCAAGTTGCCGAAGAAAGGGGAGACCACAAACTGTAACAACTGGAGGGGTATCACCTTGCTGTCCATTCCAAGCGAAGTGTTGGCGAGAGTCATCCTGAATCGTATAAAAGACTGCGTAGAAAAAAGGCTTCGGAAGGAACAGGCTGGATTTCGACAACATCGCAGCTGTGTGGATCTCATCAACACCCTCCGAATCATCCTGGAGCAGAGTGTGGAGTGGCGGAATACCCTTTACCTCACATTTGTTGACTCCGAGAAAGCCTTCGACTCCGTAAATCAAAGAATCATGTGGAAGACCCTCGAGGAATATAAAATTCCAACAAAGATCATCAGAATCATGGAAGAGATGTACGAAGGGTATGAGTGCCAGGTTCTTCACGAAGGCAAATTAACAGAAAAGATAAAGGTCAGTTCCGGAGTGAGACAGGGGTGTGTCCTTTCTCCCACTCTGTTCCTGTTGGTCCTGGATAGTGTGATGAAGAAGGTAATGGGAGGACGGAAGAGGGGTATTCAATGGGGTATAAATGACAGGCTTGAAGATCTGGATTTCGCAGACGACATTTGTCTTATGGCACAACGGTACCGAGACATAGAAGATAAGCTGGGGAGGTTGCAGAAAGAAGCAGAACATGCAGGGCTGATGATCAACACCAACAAGACCAAAGAGATGAGGATAAATTCTGACATCACGACTAGTTTGACAGTCAAGGGAAAGGACATTGAGCGAGTTGAGTCCTTCCTCTACCTTGGAAGTATAGTCACAAATGATGGGGGAGCTGAGGAAGATGTTCGAAGCCGTATCAGGAAGGCAAATGGTGCCTTTGTCCAGCTCTACCCCATCTGGAGAAATAGAAACATTTCCAGGAAGACCAAGCTCCGCCTTTTCAATAGCAACGTAAAGTCAATTCTTCTCTACGGCTGTGAAACATGGAAAGTCACAAAACCGATCAACAACCAGCTACAGGTGTTCATTAACAGATGTCTGCGTCGCATCATGAATGTGAGGTGGCCGGACATAATATCAAATGAAGATCTTTGGACCATCACCAATCAACAACCGATTAGCATCCAGATCAAGGAGAGGAAATGGCGCTGGATTGGTCACACACTAAGGAAGCCGGACGGAGCTATTGAGAGGGCGGCACTAGACTGGAATCCGCAAGGCGCCAGGAAGCGAGGTCGACCTAAGAAGACCTTGAAGAGGACGATCTAAAATGAAATTGCAGAGGTGGTCAAGAACTGGAGTCAAGTGAAGAGAATGGCCAGGAACCGTACCGCGTGGAGAAATTTCGCCAAGGCCCTATGCTCCGGAAGGAGCGGAAGGAATTAAGTGAAGTAAGTTCACTTTCAGTGATTTGTTAGTCACCCGTTGTGATTGAATGTTTTTCGATCACGGTGCATTTTGATGGACATCGCTAAGATGTTTGTTCTACCCCTGCTAAGCGTGACTGTGGCCTTTGTTACTACGTTTTGTCCAACCCTAGGTGGGTGATTTTGTGTATAGTTATTTGGGATGACGATCAGACGTCATGGCCAGTGTTATTTTTATAACACCCCCTTGCTTCTAAATGTTGTCACGCCACTGAGTTTGTTAGAACAGTTCGTATCAGTAGGTAGTCGACTGAAACTACCAGTTTTGTAATTCAATGTCATTTTCATTTTGATGTGCTATGAAGCCATCCAGTTCAAGTTGTGAACACATTCAGGGTGTAACATTTTGTATGCAATCTAGCATCGAACCCTGTAATGAATGCCGTATCATTGGCAAACTTAGCAATTGTAAGATTTGCGATTTTACGATGTTTATTTTGTGTCAGGTGTTTCGACACAGTTATTATTTTGGTTATAGTTAGACAAAGCACTTATGGAGTTACATATCTGCAGATTTCAAAGAGGTTCAGAACAAATGGTATATCTGTATTTTTCTTTTATTTGACCTTTTATGAACATGCCACGTCATTGTGTACAGTTTTGAGGCGTGATTGTAAGCTTGATGCTTATGCTACTTTATATTATATTTGGGACCAGATAACTAGGCCAGTTTTCTGATAGACTTTCTGCGAGAAAGCTGCCTGCCTTCAGTGTTGTTTCATTTTAAACTGTCGTGTAGATGACTGTGAGTAGCGAGGCTAGCTCAAGTCATGGACAGGTGGTAACAGTTCCCAGCATGCAATGTACTAGAGCACCACTCATTTAGTGAGACATACTATTTCAGACGTTTTGACAATTCTTATAGCATTACAAACCATTTTTTGTTATGTCTCATGTGTAGGTCAATGTCCAGGCCAACATTTTGTAATAATCAGATGTTTTGCTACTTTGATCTGACTGGCTAGAGCCATGTGTTTACATCGCTATTGAAGCGACTATTTTTCTTCTCCATTTGAGAATGAGTATACGTTATGTTAAGGTTTATTTGTTGAGATCGAGAGGCTAGATGAGGCACCTGTGTAGAGGCTATATTTATGTGAGTCCAGACTTCGATTCTGTTGACTGTGTTATTGTAGGGGGGTAACTGATGTTCATTCCAGACCGACCCTGAGGTAAATTAAGTGAGCCGAGAGCCACTAATAACCTGTGTTATTGTTATGTCCGAGCGGGAGAGCTCGTTGATGGTATTTTATAGCAGAGATTGATCTCGAACGAGACTGCTACTGCTGAGCCCTAGGTATTCAGGATTGTCAGCCTATTCGCCATAAACCAGCGATAATCTAAACTGACATTCTAATAATCAAACACGTCATTATTATAAACTGATGATAACTAATTGTTTATAGCATTTAACCTTGATTTTCTTGCATTTTGGACCTGCTGGCAGACACTTGCTTTGTGCACACTTCTTTTGTGGAAGTAATCTAGGACAGATGACACTAATTTTTATCGACGGAGTGCTTGCACAACCTTTAGTCAGTAGCTGGTGGAGCGTGAGCCTCATGCAATGTTAGACGTAGTTTTTACTAAGCATTTGTCACCGTAAATGACATGCACGTAGATGACACTGGTTTACAAAGAGTAACCCAGGGCGAAGGCAGAAATAATATTTATTGTGATCTTGTTGTTACTTATTTAAGTGTATGATAATTATGTTTACCTTTCTTAGCTTGTAAGAGGGCATTTAATGTTTTTTGACGGCTTGTCATGTAGATTTGTATTAATTGTTTTGCTTTACGGACGCCATCGCCGTAAATTTTGTATTAATTGTTAGGAATTAGCTAGATTATTTAACACTAAATGTAAATGAGGAAATGATACCATCCTAACTTAGATTTGCTATTGCTACCCTGTTAAATGTAAATTCCGTTATTATCTTATTTTGTAACTTGACTTAGAGATTATTGCCGTACCATTTTCCTAGCGTTGCTGTTGTTGTTTTACTTTGTCAAATAGTTCTTTCGCGAGGGTTTATACTAGTCTACAGGTAGGGTCCTGATCTTTTATTTTTGCTTATTAGTTTGCGGATTAGCCGATAGAAACCGTCCGAACTAGACTAGGTGTCTGAATATTTTGAATAAATATTTCTACAAGTTTTGCTTAAGCCTGGAGGTTTATTTCTCAGTCTAGCTTTAGGAGGTGTATTTTCTTAGGCCGTCTATGACCTTTTTAGCAACCATGTTACCACGGATCCCCTGGATCATGGAATCTCGTGCCGCTATGGCCTATAAGAAATTCACCTGATCCTCATGGCACATGGGTCCGACAGGTGAGGTGTTGGGGATATCATTTCGGTTGTTGGCAACCCTGATAGCTCCTCTGACGGGCACAATATGTAGGCACTATAATAAAAATATTTTAATTAAACTTAAATGTGTCTCCAATCTGTCTATGCTGCCTGAAGTAGTCGCTCGTCTCAGTAAAAACTTCATGGAATCACGATGATGATGATGATGATGATGATAATTGTTGTTTTAATGGGCCTAACATCTAAGTTATCGGCCCCTAATGATCTGGGTGATAGCAAAAATGACAACGAAGTGGAAACCAGAACGAAAATTAAGTGAGAAGGAAAATACTTACCAAAAGGAACTCAGATTTTAACTACTCACAAAATGGAGACCGGTAATACTTACAAAAGGGGATTTAAAACGAAAACACTCACAAAAGGAATAGATTGAAAAATACGCACAAAATGTAGGTTAGGTGCAAAATACGTACAAAATGCAATGTTGCGTCGAAATACTTTACATACCAAATGCAAGTGAAATTCAAAATACTTACAAAATGCAAATGAGGGCGAAAATACGTACAAAATGCAAATGAGGGTTAAAATACGTACAAAATGCAATTGAAATTGAAAATACACAATGCAATTTAGATTGAAACACGCGCATTTCAGATTCCAAATTATCACAAAGTGCAATTGAAATTCAAAGTACTTACAAAATGCAAATGAAATTGAAAATGCTTACAAAATGCAAGGTAGATTCAAACTACTCAATTGGAAGGGCAATACTTACAACATGCAATTTAGATTGAAAATACTTACAAAATGTAATTTAGATTCAAAAAACCCACAAAATGCAATTGAGAATCAAATACTTGTAAAATGCCCACCATACAAAATGCAATTTAGATTGAAAATCTTGCAAAACGCGGTTTAGGTTGAAAATACAAAATGCAATTGAAATTTAAAATATTCTCAGAAGTCTCAGCCCCTATATTGAAAGACTTACTAAAAAGCAATTTAGATTGTCAATCCTTACAAAATGCAATTGAGGTTGAAAACACTCGCAAAATGCAATTGAAATTGAAATTCAAAATACTCCCAAAAGTCCCTGCCCCTTTATTGAAAGGCTTACCAAAAAGCAATTTAGATTGGCAATCCTTACAAAATGCAATTTAGGTTGAAAACACTCGCAAAATGCAATATACTGTAGATAGAAAAGACTTACAAAATGTAACGTGGATTGAAAACGCCTACAAAATGGAGTGTAGATGAAAAAAAAACGCTAAATGGAATTTAGATAGACGGGGAGCCAATTAACAAATAGTACGGGAATCTTAACGAGAAAAGGAAAGGTAACGAAAAGAAAATAAGTTCTGACCCCTCGAAGAAGGAGGGATCAGTAGAGACAAGCCAATTAAGGCGGGAAAGTGAAAGACTTCCTCCGCCTCGGATACCCTAATACCGTCGGGGTCGGAAAAGAACAAGAGTTAACCAAGGGAGTTCGACAGGAAAGAAGCCGGAGAGGAGCCCGGCACAAGTAAGTGAAAGCAATGCCGGACTCAGCTGGGGTTCCGTGGTCGCCAACCCACATCCCACTAGATGTGAGCCCCTGGGGGATTCATGAATCGTAGGCAAGCCATAAACTAAATTTCACACAATCCGGACCACCACCAGTGATTTTCGTACACGTAGGTCTATTTATTTATTTTTTTTGTCATTTTTCGACGAATAAACTGTGAGCGGGGTTGGTGGACCTTGGCCTCTACTTCTTTTCTTGATAATTTCAGTGCATTGGCTATATTCCCCCACGCGTGTAGTTTCTTCATCACGGCGTGAAGTGTCCCATAACAGTTCATGGTTTTGGTACAGTTCAATAAGTTTCAGTACTGTCATGTTTCCCCATACAGCTGACATGCTGAGCGGCACTTAGCTTTCCGTCTACACTCACCAAGAACTGACGCCAGAATGTTGCGCGACCCTGTGCGCTCGCTTGCCGATTGAGCGCAGGAAACATGTCCCGCGTCATGCACAAATGCCGCATCATGTTGCATGCAACGTCAGGGAACAGTGCGCAACGTTGCGCGACCCTACGTTGCGCGTCATGTTGAGGGATATTTGTCCCCTAGTGGGTACGTGGTATTATTGCTACAGACGTTTTGGTATATTGTTACACATGGGAAACCTGACGGATTGTGAATCAATGATTGTATTGGACTGTAGTATTCTATATCCTATCTTATGCACAGTTAATCAGCATATTAGCAAAATGTAATGTAATGCTATCCTGACAGAGAAAAATAGTTCCAGACATTCTTACATTCTCCTATTACCATTTAGCAGTATTCATGTGTAGACAGTTGTTATTTCATTTGCGGGGTTTAGACATCGTGGTCATGTTGCACCGTGTACATGGGTGTGCGTGTGTGTAGAATTTTTGTGATAAACTGTGTTATTGTCATTGTTGCACTAGCATGTGTAAATTGCGGTCAGGATTGGGAATTTGGTGGCCATGGCCTTCAGTTAAGAACCATCTTGGTATTTGACTGGAGTAAAAGTGGTAAACCACGGAAAACCACTTCCAGGATGGCTGAGGCAGGAATCAAACCCACCCCTTCTTTTTTCCCACGAGGCTGAGTGTACCGCGTTTCAGCCTTCAAATTAGAATTAAATTTCTTGGTATACCCGGGAATTTCTGTAGTATGAATCCCAACACATTACGAATTATATTATGCAGTAAAACCACCCGCCTGGGCGACTTCCTTTTGGGTGTCTTTGAAATCGCGCCATGCGCTACGGCACTCTTTTGTTTTCCACAATGTATTCGTTGCTTATGGAACATGCAAGGCATGCCCAAAAAGTTGTTTCATGAACTTCAACTAATCTAGTCTACTATTGCCGGTTATACGACAATAATATACGTTGAAATCTTGATAATACAGATACTGGACGACTTTCCCAGTTCACTCCGTAAATAAGCATACAATGTTATGGTATTTGAAGCCATTTTTCAGTGTTGCCTTAGTAATCGAAATTTAATGTTTTCAGTCGCTCAACAGGATTGTACCCAGTTGTAATGGATAGTTCCCTTATCCTCAAAAAAAAAATACATGAGATTAATACATACACTTGGATGATTGACCTTTGATCTCATATGTCTACTTCATCATTTTCCCAAAAGCAACGGCACGTAACTGTCTGTTCAGGTCACTAGCATGAAGACATGCGTACAGCAAATGTCATCATATGGAAAGAAGTGCTGTAGGAGTGTTGAAATGAATGCAGCGGAGCAGCACGGGTCTATTCTATTAATTTGCACACCTCTATATGTTACCCAAGAGTTAAATCTCTACATTCAAACCTAAGAGACCGGTTTTTTTCTTTAAATTTATACGATTGGTATCATAAGTAGACAGAACACCAAATTATATCGCTGTAGCCTTAAATTGTTTGGATATCTCTATCTACTAAGTATAAATCAAAGCCCCCGATTCTTGGATGTAACGGGAAATCTCGAGAACAACTTGATGGTTATTGATGCGGTTTTCACCATTCTGTAAAGGATTTCTTGAGGAAGGATTCGGTAGAAAAACATTTATTTATGACTAAAGGAAGCCGAGTAGTAACGTTTTCAGTGAATCGAGTCGAAGGAAAGTCTGCCGTCCATGTGCCCTTTAAGCCTACGCTGGGTAAACCGTTAAAAATATCTATATACTCTGAGATTTGTTCAGCATAAAAAGTTCTGCAAAAAAGTCCGCGACAGCTCTTACATCACCCACTATAAGTGTTTTTAGGTTTTCATTTCTTCCAGCAACCTCCATTCAGTGGAAATTTCAATTACTAGCTTCGGAGTGAGTTTACGAGCTTGCGAGCGACCCTATCACCCCAGCTTCGGCCAACATCAAACTGTCAAGTCGTGTCGACTTAATACTTCAGAGAAGAGTATAGCCTACCATAAGTGTATTGAGTTTCGCTGTTCACCTCGGCTTTTCAGAATTGCGTCTGGAATCTGCCGTCCGTGTGCCTTTTAAGCTTATGCTGGGTAAACCGTTAAATATAAGGTGGGACACACACACAGAGGACAGGCAGACACCCACACATTTGATCGCATAAGTCTACTTCATTATTTACCCAAAAGCAACGGTACCGTAACTGTCTGTTCAGGTCACTAGCATGAAGACATGCGAACAGCAAAGAAAGTTTCGTATGGAAAGAAGTGCTGTAGGATTGTTGAAATGAATGCTGCGGAGTAGCATGGGTCTTCTAGTTTATTAGCCTACTTTTGCAAAAATGAGGAAAAAGTAGACTTATGAGATCGGGCAAATGTGTGTCTGTCTGTCCTTCTGTCTGTCTGTCTGTCTGTCCTTCTGTCTCTCTGTCTGGCAGTGTGTGTCCCCCCCCCCTCCCTATCAACTCCTAAACGGCTGCAGCAATCGAAACAAAATTTGTTAGGAGTAAAGATCTATGCCTGAATATCTCACGGCCATATTTGAAAATGATGTCAGTGTTACCAACTGCTTAAAACTCGCAATTGAAATTTGAGCTCCATGTTGGATATCCTGGAAGGTATGAATGGGAGCTATTTCAAAATTGGCACACGTATAGATAATAATATTGCTGTTTAATTTCCAGGTGGCCATACATGGCACTGTTGCCAAAATGATTATATGCATGCTGATAAGTCCACATTTTAAATGCATATAACTTCTACACTATCAATTGGATTTCTACCAAATTTCTTATGTGCTATGTATACATAAACATATATGACTGAGCGTATTCTTAAGAGCCACCAGGGCTGCCAAATGTTAATAAATGCTCTCAATTGTTTTTATCCAAATACCCATATATCAGAAAGTATGCAAGCTGATAGTTTTAAACTATGCACACGTATAGTACCTAACATTCTATATTAATTTGGGGTAACTTATATACGTCAGTGCTACCAACATGATTCTAAGCCTGCTGAGAGGTCCAACTTTAAATACATGTAACTTCTATACTATCATTTGGATTTCAACCAAATTTCGTGTGTGGTATTTGTACTATGAGAGATATGACTATGCCGATTCTTAAGAGTAACCAGGGCTGCCAACTGTTAATAAATACTGTCTCTATTTTTGTTACCCTAATATCAATATATCAGAACGTATGCAAGCCAATAGCTCTAAACTTTGCACACGTATAATACCTGGCATTCTAGATTAATTTGGAGTAACTAATATAGGCCTACGCCAGTGCTGTCAACATGATTCTAAGCCTGCTGATAGATCCAATTTTGAAACGCATTTAACTTCTAAACTAACTAATGGATTTCATTCAAAATTGACACAACAATAGATCATATTATTTCTGACCAATACATGTATGTCATTGTTGCCAACATGATCTTACGCCCGCTGTTAGATCCAATGTTTAACTGCATGCAACGTCCATGCTATCCATTGGATTTCAACCAAATTTTGTATTCTGTACCTTAAAAGATGGAACTAACAATATATTCAGTCACCAGGGCTGCCAACTGTATAGTTCCCTATTAGGCTATATTATGCCAGGTTTACAGTATTTCGAACTAATTAGAAGTGTCGATATTACCAACTTAATTTCGTCACTATTATAGATAGATCTATATAGATTAATCATTGGCATGAATCTTAAATTTTAAGAAAAGTAGGCTCTTTAGTTCGTTATGGAACTTCTTGTTTTTAATTTCCAATTTATGATTTATAGATGAAATGTTGATATTTTTGAATTAATTAATTAACTAATTTCGAATTGATCTTTATAATTATTTTCATATTTGTTATTGTTATGTTTATTATTTTAATTTTTATATTTCTTTTATTATTGTAATTTTTATATAATTCTATTTTATTAGTACACTTTAATTTTTAATTCTTTTATAGTTGGAATTTTTTATTTTATTTTATCTAACACACTACGTCAAGTAGATACGTATATAATATTTTTATTTTTATTTTTATTATTTAGTCAATTTACCCTCTAGGTTGGTGGTTCCCAGGGACTCGGCGAGGGAACTCACCACTACCGCCTCTATGGGCAGTGTCCTGGAGCTTGGAACATCTGGTGGTGAGGGATACAACTGGGGAGGTGTGATCAGCACTTCGCCCAGGCGGCCTCACCTGCAAAGCGAACAGGGGCCTCATGTGGGATGGGAAGGGAAGGAAGATTGGGATGGATAGGCGAGGAAGAGGGAAGGAGGCGGCCGCGGCCTTACAGTAGGTACCATCCCGGCATTTGCCCGAAGACGAAGTGGGAAACCACGGAAAACCACTTCGAGGATGACTGAGGTGGGAATCGAACCCCCTCTACTCATTTGGACCACCCGAGGCTGAGTAGACCCCGTTCCAGTCCTCATACCACTTTTCAAATTTCGTGGCAGAGCCGGGAATCGAACCCAGGACCTCCGGGGCGGCAGCTAACCATGCTAACGGCTACGCTACGGGGGCGACATAAAATATTTTATTTTTAGAATTACTAGCAATTTAGAATGAAAATTCTCCGAAATTTTGTCGAAGGATTCAACTATCAGCATCTTTGAAAGCGTAAACTGTCCTTATGACAGGATGTTAATATAAAGACCAGTATCCCATAAAGGGTTAATGACACGCTGTCCTGATCAATAAACACAAGTCGTAACGATAAGTTTAAATGAGTAAACTTTAATTATATTCTGATAAAACCTTAATAATATCATTAAACCCTTAGTATCCTTCTGTTTGCAAGGAGGGATGAAAGCATCTAGTGGCTTCTTCTCCCAGCTAATTGAATTACTGGAGCAAGGAGATGGAAAATTAGCTTCTCGAGTTTCCATTTGCTTGTAAGAAAGGTGCGTCGTATTACATGCTTGCGAAGATAACAATATATTCGGCTGCGAGCAAAGCAACCTCGTCTAAAGAATTACCGTTCGATATTCATTCACTATAATGTTATTACATTATTTAAATGACTCATGGTGGTTCCGTATTGATATGTTAGGATAGTTATTAACAAGAAATGAACATCTGCCTGAATCAATACTATACAGATAAAATTAATTATTTAACATGTTTACCGTACATGTTTCGGGGATTAATTATATTTTATCCCCTTCATCAGCTGTTGAAAAAACAAAAAACAAAGCGTAGCACAGTAATAAGATACGTGTTTAAAACCTAATATGGTGCACCATAAAATTTAGGGTATAAGAATAGAATAAAATGAAGAGAAACAGATGGTGACGGTGATCAGCTGCTTATGACAAATAGTAGTTCCTTGAAATGGTAGATATGTAACACCAATACTTCACCAAATCTTTCTATATAGTATAAGAATGAAAGTTTGTCTGTTTCTTCTGAATTTCTACGGAAATTTGCGTTATTTACGCGTTTCAGACTGTTTTATGACGGATGCGTGCGAAAATAAAATTTTTGTCTGTCTGTCTGTTTGTTTGTCTGTCTGTGGACAATGTTTTGTGTCCTTATAACTCGAGAACGGCTGAGTGGATCAACGTAAAATTTTGTTCAGATATCCTTCAGAGGCACAACGCTAATCATTGATGTAACTCTTCTCTGTACCTCTCATAAAACGGGGCCTACCCCCTTAAAATATTTGCTGAAATAGGCGTAGAAGGGCGAGACAAAGCTCATTTTCAGCCCCTCAATGTGAGAAACGAAACTCGGGGGCCCTAAACCACATTTTAAGGCCCTAAAACCAACAGTTTTTGAGATATTCCCACAAAATTAATTTCATTTAATACAATAATGAAAGAATGCTAGCCGGTAACCATGGCAACAGAAACTCACAGGTCCATCTATTGCTGTAAGACGCAATACAATTCCGGCGGCTTCGGTGGCGTAGTTGGTAGCATGCTGAGCTTCTATGCCCAAGATAGCGGGTTCAAACCCGGCCGAAGCCGTCGGATTTTTTAAGAGCGTTAAAAATCCCTCAGTATGCCTTCCTTCGGAGGGGAAGTAAAGCCGGCGGTCCCATGTCATAGATTTATGGCATGTTAAAGATCTTTCCACTAATTACACCTGTGTGAAACTAAATTGGATAGGTTAAGAATGTAAACAACGCTCTTAGGTTGCTACGTTCGTTGCCAAGAGCCGACTGCGGTGGCGTCTAGTAGCTAGTTCTGAACTAGGCCTAGTAGTCGTTGACGGTGGCGTTTGGCGGCAAAAGTAGGAACTATTTGAAAATTCAAAGTTGCAGTCTCTACTTGAATTAAAAAACAGATACACACACTAATACAGTCATCACAATTAACACCGGTTATCAGACAGATTCTACACACACCCAAAGTACACGGGGCTACATGACCGCGTTGTCGCAGCCCCTAAACTAAGGAACCAACCAACCAACCAATACAATTCCATTTATTACATTACTGAGATAGTTTGCAAACGGTTATATGGCTAAAACGGAACCAAATTAAGCTGTAAAATTCATCAATACATATAATGCGCTTAAGGGGGTCAAGGGGTACTCTAGAATTTTTTCACGCGATTTTCACGTGCTGGTGTGCTACGGAAGGTATATTATATCCCTATCCCTATATTGTTATATTATAATTATTATTATTATTATTAAACTACGGAAAGGAAGACCCCAGAGGACTGGAAAAAGGGAATAATTGTCCCGATCTTCAAGAAAGGTAGTAGAACAGAATGCAGAAACTATCGGGGAATAAAACTGATGAGTCATTGTGCAAAGATGTTTGAGAAAGGTTTGGAAAAGAGAATTAGGATAAGGATAGAAGGAGGGATGAGGGAAGAACAACACGGCTTCAGAGCAGGAAGGTCCACAGTGGATTTGATTTTTGCTGTAAGGCAGTTACAAGAACAGCACTATGAGTATAGAACAGATCTACTGATGGCCTTCCTGGACATTGAGAAAGCATAGGACAGTGTATGCAGAAACAAAGTATGGAAGTCCCTGGAGGATAGAGGAGTAGAAAAATGGACTATAAGGAGGATAAAGGAGATGTACTAGGGGAGCGTGAGCTGTGTGAAAGTGGGAGGAGAGAGATCGGACTGGGTGGAACAGAGAAACGGCCTGAAACAAGGAAATGCACTGGCACCGTTACTTTTCATTGTGGTGATGGATGACATAATGACCCGAGTGGCACAAGTAATTGGGGAAGGAAAGATGAAAGCAATGGTGTTAGCGGATGATTTGATGATTTGGGGAAACAAGGAGGAGGAGGTACAGGAACAGTTGGACGAGTGGGAATGATTAATACAAGGATATGGGATGAAATTTAGCATAAATAAGAGTGAGATGGTGATCACAACAAGGAAGAAGGAAAGAACCACAACGGGAATAACAATTGGTGGGGAACACTGAAGAAAGTGGAGAGTTTCAAGTATCTGGGAAGCCCGATACAAGATAATGGAAGAAACGTTAGAGAATAAATGAGCGTGGGAGACAGGCAGAAGCATTCCGGAGGAGTGTGAGAAGCATGTTATGGAGCAAGGATGTCCCTCAGAATAGAAAAAAGATCATATATCGGACGTACTATGCCCCTATCCTGACGTATGCCTCGGAGACCTGGGCTATGAAAGGAAGGGAGAAGTGCAAAATACAGGCCAGTGAGATGAGGTTCTTGAGAAGCAGTATTGGAGCTACAAAGATGGACAGAATAAGAAATGAGAGGACCAGAGAATTAATAAAGGAGGAACCATTACGGGATGGTATAGAGAAATCTAGACTTAGATAGTATGGACATGTAAAACGAATGGAGGATAAGAGGATACCCAGGAGGATACACGAGACGAAGTGGGAAGGAAAGAGACCGAGAGGAAGACCGAGAGGAAGTACGAGAGACAGGTGGCTGAAAGGGATGGAAGAAAGCGTGAATAAGAGAGGAGAAGACTGGACAGGGGTGGAGGTTGAGAGATGGTGGGAAGACAGAAGACGTTGGAGTGGCCTGTGTTCCAAATAGACCTGGCCAGTGGCTGGAAACTGTGCAAGAGGATGATGATGATGATACTACGGCCTACAACGACGAGACAAAGCTCATTTTCAGCCCCTTGTATCAGAAAAAAAACCTCGGGGCCCCTAAAAAGCCGCAAAGGGTCCCCAAAAACTGCATTTTAATGCTCTAAAACCAAGAGTTTCTGAGATATTCCCAGAAAACTAATTTCATTTAATAAACTAATGTAGGAATGCAAGCCAGTAACCATGATAACAGTGTCTCAAAAAGGTACATCCAACTTTCCATCTATTTCTGCAAGAAGTAATGCCACTCCATTTATTACATTTCTGTGAAAGTTTGCAAATGGCTATAAGGTTATCACGGAACCAACAAAAACTGTAACATTCATCAATGCGCTTAAGGGGGTCAAGAGGTACCCTCGATTTTTTCACAAGACTTAAACGTGCGATGTGTCGTACAGAAGGTCTATTATATCTTCAAACAGCAACATTTTTTTCAAAAATTCCTGAATTGAAATAGATTATTTTTTATTTTATTTTTTTGCTTTTAGGAATTTGGGCCATTGGAGGCTAAAAAACCTGAATTTTGGTGCACCACAAGCCTTCATAGTTTATTAAAGGGGTCTTCCTCTGGATGCGCACTGGACACAACAGTGAGGGTCAGTTTTTATGTGACGTGTATTGCATTTCGTCTACGAGGTTTTCAATTTTATTTTCACGTCAGGAAGTACACGTTAGGTAAATTAGTTTCAGAGCATATTTCAACTAATCATTTATCTGTGTCGACAAACAGGTTGCAAGCCCCTAACCATTGCAACAGTGACTCAATTGATTACGTCTGGTTATTAATACCGACGACCGTTCGAAAAATGGGTACTTCTGCTAGTCACTTTATAAATGTAACGTTGTCCTAACCACATACACCATATGCTTTAAACTAACCTATGATCACTTTCCATCACAAAGCCGCTTTGTTTTGAAAAGGCTATAGTTGGATCTTTAAGCATACAGGCTCTTCATTGGTTATAGGGCTACACGGATTGGTGAAGTATTGGTGTTACATATCTACCATTTCAAGGAACTACTATTTGTCATGAGCAGCTGATCACTGTCACCATCTGTTTCTCTTCATTTTATTCTATTCTTATACCCTAAATTTTATGGTGCACAATATTAGGTTTTAAATACGTATCTTTTTACTGTGCTAGGCTTTGATTTTTTGTTTTTTCAACAGCTGATGAAGGGGATAAAATATAATTAATCCCCGAAACATGTACTGTAAACAAGTTAAATAATTAATTTTATCTGTATAGTATTGATTCAGGCAGATTTTCATTTCTTGTTAATAACTATTATAATGTTATTTGCGATGAACTGCACTTGACAATGTTAAAAATAACTTACAAATACACATTATTATTGTTGTTATTGTTTCACTTGGGGATCTTTTGACATCGTGGTCTTGTTTCGGTGATAACCTGTGTCATTTTTGAAGTTTTATTTACATTTATATATGAATTGCAGCCAATAGCCATAGCAGGGTAATTTAATTGAACACCCGTGAGCTATTGGCAAGTTCAAATTTCAAGTAGTTCCAACTTCGCCTGCCAGATGCCACTGTCACTGACACCTAGCGGCGAACGTTGCAACTTGATAGAGGCTTTCTAATCAAACAAATATAACCTACACATTTGGCTACACACATCCTAACCAGTAGCAGATGTCCCATGGTGAAAAATATTGTTATGTATTTTCTTCCGAGATATGTTCTAAACAGTGAAGTCCCTCCCGGCACGCCGGAAGGCGGAGGTAGATTTCACCGGGCAAACTAGGGGATAGGCGAAAATAGGCAAAATATGGAGGTTTTCGTAGAAGGATCAGACCTCATTTTATACACCTCATTGCGATAAAGATTTTTACAAACTTTGTTTTTCGTCTTTTTATGCATATTTTGAACATTTTATTGTCTCAATGGGAAGGTACGGTAACCTTCTCGTCATTTAGGGTCCGTTTTTTTACTAATGGTTACACTGTCCTTTTGCAAGGTTCTGACACTGATGTGTAACTATCTAACGGTCTGTTACTTCTTCACACAAAATTTTATCTCCCGCAGAGATGTGGGTTGGTTCCTAAAGTTAGGGGCTGCGACAACGCGGTAATGTAGCCCCTTGTACTGTGGATGAGTGTAGAATCTGTCTGATAAACGGTGATGGCTGTATTAGTCTGTAATTCAGATCATTTATTTATTTATTTATTTATTTATGTATTTATCGTATGGCTTTTAGTGCCGGGAGTGTCCGAGGATATGTTCGGCTCGCCTGACTCTGTAGCTGCTTCCAGCGGATACCCCTAGGGTGAGCTACAAATTCCGTTCAATTTCAAGTAGTTCCGACTTTCGCTACCAGATATCAATGATACATAGTGGTGAACGTTGGAACTTTGATAGAGCGTTCCGACGAAATCTAACCTAACAATTTAGCTTCACACATGTTTAGTCTGTGGAAGGAACTTTTACATGCCATAAATCTATGACATGGGACCACCTGCTTTACTTCCCCTCCGAAGAAAGGCATACTGAAGGATTTTTCACCCTCTTAAAAAATCCGACGACTTTGGCCGTGTTTGAACCCGCTATCTTGGGAACAGCAGTTCAGCATGCTACCAAATGCGCCACCGAAGCGTAGGTAAGGACTGTAGACGTTCAATTTCAAGTGGTAGTTCCTAATTTAGCTACCAAATGCTACCGTCAATGACACCTAGCTGTGAACTTGGCTACTATATGCCATCGTAACCAGAAACTGGCAACGAACGTTGGTACTTCCCCTCCGAAGGATGGCATATTGAGGGATTTTTGATGCTCTTAAAAATTCTGACTACTTTGGCCTGGTTTTAACCCACGACCTTGGGCATAGCAGTTCAGCATGCTACCAATTACGCCACCTTAACCGCTTTCCACAGAGACAGATGGAAAACTGAATGTGATCTCGTGCAGTGGCGATGCCATGGCAACCTCTGATGGCTCAGCCCTCATCAATTTTGTAGCGTTGTCATGGCAACCTCTGATGGCTCTTGGCATCCCTTCCCTATTATATAAAAATGAAAGTTTGTCTGTTTATTCTGAATTTCGACAGGAATTTGCGTTATTAACGCGTTTCAGACGGTTTTATGACGGATGCGCGTGAAAATATTGTTTTGTCTGTCTGTCTGTCTGTGGACAACTTTGTTGTTCCCTTATAACTCGATAACGGCTGGGTGGATCAACGTAAAATTTGGTACATATATCCATCAGAGGTACGACACTGTTCATCGATGTAACTCTTCTCTGTACCTCTCATAAAAGGGGGCCTACCCCCTTAAAATACATACTGAAATAGGCGTAGAAGGGTGAGACAAAGCTCATTTTCAGCCCCTCAATGTAAGAAACGAAGCTCGGAAAACCACTTTTTAAGGCCCTAAAACCAACAGTTTTTGACATATTTCCAGAAAACTAAATTCATTTAATAAACTAATGCAAGAATGCAAGCCGGTAACCATGGCAACAGAATCTAAGAGGTCCATCTATTTCTGTAAGACGTAATGCAATTCCATTTATTACATTGGGCAATTAGGTAAGAAACAGCAAATCTTACGCAGATGATATGGTCATTGGCTCGAGATCCATTTCTGAAGTTCAAAAAGCCTTAGACAATCTAGATAGGTGGGCAAAGGACAACACGATGACAATAAGCACAGAGAAAACAGTGAAAATGACTTTTCGGAAAGGAAGCAGAGAGGCTTCAGGAGACAGGGTATACCTAGGAACGACTCCCCTTAAGTCAGTCAATACATTTAAATATCTAGGATTGACAATGCAAACAACAGCAAGAGCCTACAGAGTTCACATAAAGTCTCGAGTAATAGCCGCTACCAAAGCCATATATGATATCAAAACAATCACGAAGCTCTCTTTGGGAACTGCTATGACATTATTCGACGCGAAAATAACGCCCATCGCCACATATGGACTTGAAATCATATGGGAGAAATTTTCCCTGGCAGACTTGAGGACGCTTGAAGCAGTCAAATCGCGCTTCCTGAAGGCTACCCTGGGGATATCGAAGTATACAAAATCAAGATTAGCATATGAACTCTCCAGGGAGACCTTCTTCATTGAGGACCTTCGGATGAAGAGAGGGCTACCATCCACAGACGCCTGGAAAAAACTAATGCAGGAAAGAAAACAGAAAAGGGACGAAATCTGGTTCGAGTTTTACACCACGGAGGCCATGATTACTATGACATGGATGAACACTAACCAAAACTTGCGATACTTTGTCAATTCGATGGCGGTACATGGGTATCACCATAAACTGTGTAATACCGAGTACTTTCATGAGTGATGAATCCTGCGTATGTAAATTATGCGGGGTGCAATGTAGTAGATACCATGTAATTTCTTGTGCAAATCGGGGATCATCCATTGTGAAGTTTTGTGAATGACAGTTTGTTTTCATCAATATGCACAATTTGTGCGATTTATCTTTAATATAATAATAATAATAATAATAATAATAATAATAATTTATTACATTACTGTGAAAGTTTGCAAACGGCTATAAGTTTATAACGGAACCAAATTAAGCTTAAAATTTATAATTACATATAATGCACTTAAGGTGGTCAAAGGGTACTCTGGAATTTTTTCACGCGATTTACACGTATGGATGTGGTACGGAAGTCTATTATATCTCTATACCTATATTGTTAAATAAGGGGCATGGAGGGAGACGGGGGGGGGGGGGGCGAATGAGTTTTAGAGAGAAAACATTCATCATTATTATTATTATTATTATTATTATTATTATTATTATTATTATTATTATTATTATTATTATTATTATTATTATTATTATTATTATTATAGTATGGCGTACAAGGACGAGGTAAAGATCATTTTCAGCCCCTTGGTGTCAGAAACAAACCTCGGGGCTCCTAAAGAGACGTAAATGGTCCCCGAAAACTATACTTGAAGGCTCTGAAACCAACAGCTTCTGAGATATTCCCTTAAATCTAATTTCATTAGTTTGTTAAATTAAATTAAATTAGTTTTCTAGGTATATTACAGAAACTGTTGGTTTTAGGGCCTTATAATGTAGTTTTCGAAGACCCTTTAGGGCCCCCGACTCTTGTTTCTGGCACCGAGGGGCTTTGTCTCCTCGTTGTACGCCATAATATAATACTAATAATTTATTTAATCGTATGGTGAGTACAACAAGGAATTCATAAGTCCAGGTCCACGTTCTTCAACCACACAACATCACTATCAAAAAGATGAAACAGGTCGCTGGGGCTTCCGGAGTAGGCATGAAGGGGGCAGCGCAGGATGACATGGCCCATGGTCTGCTCCTCTTCACTGCATTCGCACATTGGAGAATCCATCCAGCCCCACTTATGGCGCAAGAAATGACAGCGCCCATGCCCAGTTCTCAGTCTGTTGAGGCGACACCATAGTTTTCTTGGGAGGTCATATCCATTCATTTTCCGAGTTGGATTTATCTCATGAGCATTAGTACCAGATGTTGAATTTGACCACTCTTCCTGACAGCTCCGGTTTAGGTTAAAATTGTCCCTGAAGAGTCGGCCGGCCAATGCACTTGCTGGTCTCCTAGATCGAAGTCGTTGTGGCGATGGGTAACAAAATTCCTGGTGAAGCAAACCCTATCCGCCAAAAGGATGATCATTGACACATCTTCGTCAATGTTTCATTCCAATTTTTGAGAGGGTGGAAGGTAAAATTTTTCCACCTCCATTGTTAAATAAATCGAATTAATACCTGGCGTAACGGCTAGATATCACTGAACTGTGAGCTACTCCTGTTGGGAACTGAGCACATATATCAAGAACCTCTCTTGTTGTTCCTAGGCGAATTCCCGCACAAGACACAGCGATAGATCTAGACCAGTTGCAGAGTTTTAATTCCTTGGCCGTGAAAAGTCAATATACTATCTTATTGTAATTACTAGGGCTCGGATTTTTAGGTGCTAAAAATTGGGGAAATATTTATTTTTTATGTATTAAAAATACCCGAAATATGTGACAAAATAAAAATATTTAATTATAATTTAGTTTAATAATGCGAATATAAACAATATGCAGTACTCACGAATACAATTTATTCTATGTCTCACTGACTGCTAAAGCATTACAATACACAACGAGACACATCTTCAGGTTGTCCATCACTAATGACCGACGACTATCGCGAAACACTTCTTCTGAAGGCTCGAATCTGCGGCAATATGTTTCTTGCCGTTGAGGTGTTGTGTAACTTGAGATCGCTGTTAAGCCATGATTGCTTTCCCACATGGTTGGCAGATGACCGGATATTCTTTGCTTCTCTCAGCAGAGCTTCCTTTCTCCTCAAGTGGGTTGGTGGGATATGGCTAAGAACGGGTATCCAGTGGCGAGGTATAGACTTTACAGTACCAGTTATGCAGCGCATGGTTTCATTCAACTTAGTATCCACTTTATGCACATATGCACTTTCCAGCCATACAGGGGCACAGTATTCCGCTGCAGAGTACTCAAGACTAATGCCCGTCAATCGTAAGCAGTCAGCCGAGGCTCCCCATGAACTACCAGAAAGCTTGTGTAGGATGTTATTCCTTGTAGTTTTTTTTTTTTTAGCGTATGGCTCGCCAGTTTTGTAGCTGCTTCGAGACGGACACCCAATGGGTGAGCTACAAGTACCGTTGGGGAGGAAAGTTGGAATGGAAGGACGGGGAGTTGGAAGGTAGCGGCTGTGGCCTATAGTTAGGGACCAACCCCGGCATTTGCCTGGAAAGAAGATGGGAAACCACAGAAGACCATCTTCAAGGTTGCCGGCGGGGGGATTCGAACATCCTCGCCTCCCGGATGTGAGCGACTGCCATCAGTCCTGCCGTAACGACCACGGCTAACTCACCCGGTATTCCTTGTAGTGATATTGTGAAAGAGCTTGGTGAGATGTTCTTTGTAGCTTAAAGTTCTATCTAGGGTGACTCCTAGATATTTCGGGAACGGGTTGTACTTAAGTTTATCACCAAGGAATAAAACAAATGGCTCGTAGTTAGAGAGTCGGTTGTTAAGATGGAAACATGAAACCTCAGTCTTAGAAGCGCTTGGGATCAATCGCTAAGACTTGAAGAATGTAGCCATTTTTTTCAAGTCTGCTAAAAGAATGCCTTCTCCATCCTCAAAATTTCTGCTTTGAGCTATAGGGATAGGAATATAATAGACCTGTCGTGCCACACCCGCAGGTGTAAATCGCGTGAAAAAATTCTAGAGTACCCCTTGACCTCCTTAAACGCATTATACGTATTGATGAATTTTACAGCTTAATTTGGTTCTGTGATAACCTTCTAGCCGTTAGCAAACTTTCACACTAATGTAATTAATGGAATTACAATAGATGAACCTCTGAGAATCTGTTGCCATGGTTACCGGCTTGCATTCTTTCATTAGTTTTCTGGGAATATCTCAAAAACGGTTGGTTTTAGGGCCTTAAAATGTGGTTTTAGCGCGCATCCATCATAAAACAGTCTGAAACGCGTAAATAACACAAATTTCAGTAGAAATTCAGAAAAAAACAGGCAAACTTTCATTTTTAGCCTATTTTCAATTTTTAAAAAATAGGCTTATGAGATCACCTTTTGTCCGTGTGTGTGTGTGCGAGTGCGTGTGTGTGTGTGTGTGTGTGTGAGGTGTGTGTGTGTGTGTCCCTAATAAAATCTAAACGGCTGGAGCGATTTCAATGAAACTCAGTAAGTTCATAGCACTATTCCCGGCGACATCGACCGTGCCCTTCAAATTTTGTTACGTCTCACCAATCCAACATGGCGGCTGTGCGAAATATTTCACTAGCATTCAATATCTACGAAACTATTACAGATATCGCCCAGAAATTGTGTACGGTGATAAAGGGCACTACTAGAAGTTCACCTATGAGACTTTCAAAAACCTGGTGACTACAAAACCAACATGGCGGTCAAGCGAAACTGAGACTTTTAAATAGACATTTCTCGCGATTTAACTAACCAAACGTAATGAAACTTGGTACAGCAAATGTTTATACACATTGTAATGCACTAGTGTCTAATTTAGTTCAATTGTTTACATAACCTCAAAATGGCGACTGTGCGAAATATTTCACTGACATTCTATATCTCCGAAACTATTACAGATATCATCATGCAATTTTGTACGGTGATAAAGGGTACTGATACAAGTTTACCTATGTATATTTCATAAACCTGTAAAATACAAAACGAACATGGCGACCAAGCGAATTTGAAATATTTTAATAGACTTTTCTCGTGATTTAACTCTCTGAGCGCAGTGAAATGTGGTACAGTAAATGATTTTGCAGATTGTAATGCACTGCCATCTAATTTAATTCAATTGTTTACATAACCTCAAGATGGCGGCTGTGCGAAATTTTTAAATTAAGTTTTTATTCTTGTGTCTTAACCATGCGATCGAAGTCAAAGTTTGAATAATGAAGCTAGGCAATAATTGTCCTTGAATGGTACATAACTCTATGGCCTATACATATAACAATCCTAAATGGCGAGCTTCCGAAATATTTAGACGGTTCTCAATATCTATGAATCTTTTACAGCAACCAAACTGATTTTTTTTATGTTCATAGAGACTATGAACATATGTTCACCTATAGGACTTTCAGTAACCTGATGAGCACAAATCCAACATGGCGGCGACGCGAAGTATAAATATTTAAATGGACGTTTCACGCGAATTAACTATCCGAGTGCCGTGAAACGTTGCACGATAAATGCTTATACAAATGTTGATCCACTGGCATGTAATTTATTTCAATTGTTTGCATAATCACAAGATGGCTGGTGTGCGTCTCTTCAAAATCTCCTTTTAACTTCTTGTGATCTAATCATGCGATTGAAGTTTGAATACCACAAGTGCACAATAATCTTAATGTAATAGTACAAAAATAAAAATATCCATCCTGGCGACCATATGAAATATGTAGACGGTTCTCAATATCTACGAATCTGTTACAGTAATTAAACTGAAATTTTGTATGTTGATAGAGACAATTAACATGAGCAGGATATATGAAAATAGGCTGTATAGTTCTTCACGGAACTACTTGTTATATATAGAGAGAGATAGACTGCACCGCTCGGTGTTGACCATGTTTTATAACACAAATTTAAGTTTTACTCGCTAACCGATGCATATACACAAAAAGTGATAAGTACCTTTCGGATAGAAAATTAAATGTTAAAGCTCGTGTATGCCTTTAAAAGTTTGCTATTTCTTAGCGTTCTCTTTTTATTTGAAATGGAAATATGATATTTTGTAACCAAAGGGTGTAGGGAAGTCACTTAAATAGTGCAAAATATCGAAATCAAAAGTAGCCTATGTGAAAACCTGGTAAATCAGCTACATGCATGCAATATTTCATTTCAATTGGAACAATGGTCCTTGCGTGATTGAGTAACAGACAGGACGACAGACAGACAGACAAACACCATCTCATTTTTAGCCCATATTCAATTTTGAAAAAATAGGCTTATGAGATCACCTTTTGTCCGTGTGTGTGTGCGTGTTTGTGTGTGTGAGTGAGGTGTGTGTGTGTGTCCCTAATAACTTCTAAACAGCTGGAGCGATTTCAATGAAACTCAGTAAGTTCGTAGCACTATTCCGGGCGACCCCGACCGTGCCCTTCAAATTTGTTACGCCTCACCAATCCAACATGGCGGATGTGCGAAATATTTCACCAGCATTCAATATCTCAGAAACTATTCGCGATATCACCCTGGAATTTATTAAGGTGATAAATGGAACAACTAGAAGTTCACCTATGTAACTTTTGAAAAACTGGTAACTACAAAACCAACATGGCGGCCACGTGAATTTGCGACATTTAAATAGACGTTTCTCGCGATTTAACCAACCAAACGCAATAAAACTTGGTACAGTATATGTTTATACACATTGTAATGCACCGACATCTAACTTCATTCAATTGTTTACATAACCTCAAGATGGCAAATGTGCGAAATATTTCACCGGCATTCTATATCTCTGAAACTATTAGCGGTATCACCTTGAAATTTTGTACGGAGATAAAGGGCAATAATGGAAGTTCGTCTATAAGACTTTCAAAAACCGGTTAACTACAAAACGAACATGGCGGCCAAGCGAATTTGAAAATTTTAAATAGACCTTTCTAGCGATTTAATATTCCAAACGCAATGAAATCTGGTACAGGAAATGTTTATACACATAGTAATGCACTGGTATCTAATTTAGTTCAATTGTTTACATAACCTCAAGATGGCGGCTGTGCGAATTTTATAATTACGTTTTTCGCCTACTTTCGATTTTTGCAAAAAATGAAAGTAGACTTATGAGATTAACACAGGGCGAAAAAAAGTGTGTCTCTCTGTGTGTGTGTATGTGTGTGTGTATGTGTGTGTGTGAGTCTGTGTGTGTGTGTGTGAGTGAGTGTACTCTGAATGTCTGTCCCCCCCTATTAATTCGAACACGGTGAAACCGAATGGAACGAAATTTGGTACAGAAGTAGTACTAGCAAAGGGCACCTCAGTGTCATGTTTTATATCGCCGCCATCTTGACGAAAACGTAATGGCGGCCACACAAATGTTCAAAGCTTAAATCAAATTACGACTAACCTAATCATCCGACCTTTACCAAATTTTTCAACAACATACCTTTATGGAGAAAGCATCTTTTGAGCAAATTAATAGGTCATTAGCCTAATAATTTGCGGATGGCGGCCATCTTTGTGTCAAAAGAGATTCCCCCTATTAAATCAAACAGGTGAAACCGAATGGAACGAAATTTGGTACAGAGGTAGCATTAGCAAAGGGCACCTCAGAGTCATGTTTTATATCGCCACCATCTTGACGGAAACGTAATGGCGGCCACACATTTGTTCAAACCTTAAATCAAATTACGACTAACATAATCATCCGATCTCTACCAAATTTTGCAACAGCATACCTTTAAGGAAGGAGAATCCCTTGACAAATCTAATAGGTCATTAGCCTAGTAGTTTGCGGATGACGGCCATCTTTGTGTCAAAATCGATTTCCCCTATTAATTCGAACACGGTGAAATCGAATGGAAAGAAATTTGGTACAGAGGTAGCACTAGCAGAGGGCACCTCAGTGTCATGTTTTATGTCGCCGCATCTCGACGGAAACGTAATGGCGGCCACGCAAATGTTCAAAGCTTAAATCAAATTACGATTAACCTAATCATCCGATCTTTACCAAATTTTGCAACAACATACCATTATGGAGGGAGCATCCTTTGACCAAACTAATAGGTCATTAGCCTAATATTTTGCGGATGGCGGCCATCTTTGTGTGAATATCAATTCCCCTATCAATTCAAACACGGTGAAACCGAATGGAACGAAATTTGGTACAGAGGTAGCACTAGCAAAGGGCACCTCAGTGTCATGTTTTATACCATCGCCATCTTGACGGAAACGTAATGGCGGCCACACATTTGTTCAAAGCTTAAATCAAATTACGACTTACATAATCATCTGATCTCTACCAAATTTTGCAACAACATACCTTTATGGAGGGAGCATCCATTGACAAATCTAATAGGTCATTAGCCTAGTAGTTTGCGGATGACGGCCATCTTTGTGTCAAAATCGATTTCCCCTATTAATTCGAAGACGGTGAAAGCGAATGGAACGAAATTTGGTACAGAGGTAGCACTAGCAAAGGGTACCTCAGTGTCAAGTTTTATATCGCCGCATCTCGATGGAAACGTAATGGCGGCCACGCAAATGTTCAAAGCTTAAATCAAATTACGTTAACCTTATCATCCGAGCTCTACCAAATTTTGCAACAACATACCTTTATTCAGAATGCATCCTTTGACCAAATTAATAGGTCATTAGCCTAATAGTTTGCGGATGGCGGCCATCATTGTGTCAAAATCGATTCCCCTATTAATTCAAACAGGTGAAACCGAATGGAACGAAATTTGGTACAGAGGTAGCACTAGCAAAGGGCACCTCAGTGTCATGTTTTATATCGCCGCTTCTCGACGGAAACGAAATGGCGGCCACGCAAATGTTCAAAGCTTAAATCAAATTACGATTAACCTAATCATCCGATCTCTACCAAATTTTGCAACAACATACCTTTATGGAGGGAGCATCCTTTGACCAAACTAATAGGTCATTAGCCTAATATTTTGCGGATGGCGGCCATCTTTGTGTGAAAATCGATTCCCCTATCAATTCAAACAGGTGAAACCGAATGGAACGAAATTTGGTACAGAGGTAGCACTAGCAAAGGGCACCTCAGTGTCATGTTTTATATCGCCGCTTCTCGACGGAAACGAAATGGCGGCCACGCAAATGTTCAAAGCTTAAACCAAATTACGATTAACCTAATCATCCGAGCTCTACCAAATTTTGCAACAACATACCTTTATGGAGAAAGCATCCTTTGACCAAATTAATAGGTCATTAGCCTAATAGTTTGCGGATGGCGGCCATCTTTGTGTCAAAATCGATTCCCCCTATTAATTCAAACAGGTGAAACCGAATGGAACGAAATTTGGTACAGAGGTAGCACTAGCAAAGGGCAACTCAGTGTCATGTTTTATATCGCCACCATCTTGACGGAAACGTAATGGCGGCCACACATTTGTTCAAACCTTAAATCAAATTACGACGAACATAATCATCCGATCTCTACCAAATTTTGCTACAACATACATTTAAGGAGGGAGCATCCCTTGACAAATCTAATAGGTCATTAGCCTAGTAGTTTGCGGATGACGGGCATCTTTGTGTCGAAATCGATTTCCCCTATTAATTCGAACACGGTGAAATCGAATGGAACGAAATTTGGTACAGAGGTAGCACTAGCAAAGGGCACCTCAGTGTCATGTTTTATATCGCCGCATCTCGACGGAAACGTAATGGCGGCCACGCATTTGTTCAAAGCTTAAATCAAATTACGACTAACATAATCATCCGATCTCTACCAAATTTTGCAACATCATACCTTTATGGAGGGAGCATCCCTTGACCAATAAAATAGGTCAATACCCTAGTAGTTTGTGGATGACGGCCATCTTTGTGTCAAAATCGATTTCCCCTATTAATTCGAAGACGGTGAAAGCGAATGGAACGAAATTTGGTACAGAGGTAGCACTAGCAAAGGGCACCTCAGTGTCATGTTTTATATCGCCGTTTCTCGACGGAAACGAAATGGCGGCCACGCAAATGTCAAAGCTTAAATCAAATTACGATTAACCTAATCATCCGATCTCTACCAAATTTTGCAACAACATACCTTTATGGAGGGAGCATCCTTTGACCAAACTAATAGGTCATTAGACTAATATTTTGAGGATGGCGGCCATCTTTTTGTAAAAATGGATTCCCCCTATCAATTCGAACACGGTGAAATCGAATGGAACGAAATTCGGTTCAGAGGTAGCACTAGCAAAGGGCACCTCAGTGTCATGTTTTATATCACCGCCATCTTGACGGAAAGGTAATCGCGGCCACCCAAATGTTACAAGCTAAAATGTAATTACGACCAACCTAATAATCTAGTCTCTACCAAATTTTGCAACAATATATCTTTATGTGGGAAGCAAATTTTGACCAAACTGCAATATCATCAGCCCAATAGTTTGCAGATGGTGGCCAAGTATGTGTGCAAATCGATTCCCCCTATCAATTCAAACACGGTGAAACCGATTTGAATGAAATTTGGTACAGAGGTAGCACTAGCAATGGGCACCTCAGTGTCATGTATTATATCGCCACCATCTTGACGGAAACGGAATGACGGCCACCCAAATGTTAAAAGCTTAAATCATATTACTACCATCGTAATAATTTGATCTCTACCAGATTTTGCAACAGCATGCCTTTTTGTGGAAAGCATCTTATGACTGACTACAAGGTCATCAGCCCAATAGTTTGCAAATAGCGGCCATGTATGTGTGCAAATCCATTCCCTATATCAATTCAAACACCGTGAAACCGAATTGAATGAGGTTTTTTTTACAGAGGTAGCACTAGCAGAGGGCACCTCATATTCATGTTTAATATCCCTATAGCACGTTGTATTTCAACAAGCTACTACGACCAACAATCAATTATACTCCTTGAAAAGGACATAGAGTTATAACAATACCCATGCATTTTGGAGAAAGTAGGCTATATGTTCTTTACTGAACATCTTGTTATTTCTTGTGTCGTAATCATGCGATTGAAGTGAAAGTTTGAATAATGAACCTGCACAATAACTTTCCTTTAATGGCACATGTCTCTATGGCCTATACTTTTAACAATTCAACATGGCGACCATCCGAAATATTTAGACGGCTCTGGATATCTAGGAATCTATTATAGTAACCTAACTGCATTTTTTAATGGTCATAGGGGCTATGAACTTAAGTTCACCCATAGGACTTTAAATAACCTGGTGATCACAAATCCAACATGGCAGCGTCGCGAAATATAAATATTCACATGGACGTTTCTCGCAATTTAACCATCCAAGTGCAGTGAAACTTGGTACAGTAAATCCTTATACGAATGGTAATCCACTGGCATCTAATTAATTCCAATTGTTTCCATAACCACAAGATGGCAGCTGTGTGAAATTTTAAAATCTCCTTGTTACTTCTTGTGTCTTAATCATGCGATTGAAGTTTGAATGCTACACGTACACAATAATCTTCATGTAACAGTACATACCTCTAGGACCTACATATATAAAATCCAATATGGCGACCATCCGAAATATTTAGTCGGTTCTCAATATCTACGAATCTATTACTACAATCAAACTGATTTTTTTTTATGTTGAAAGTGGCAATTAACATAAGTAGGATATATTAAAATAGGCTGTATAATTCTTCACGGAACTACTTGTTATATATTAGTATGATTAAAAAGGTCTTCCTGTGGAGCGGGACTTGACATCGCGGTGAGGGTCAGTTTTTATGTGACGTGTATTGCGTTTCATCTACGAGGTTTTCAATTTTATTTTCACGACAGGAAGTACACGTTAGCTAAATTTAGTTTGAGAGCTACATTTTAACTAATCATTTTTCTTTGTCGACAAACAGGTTCCAAGCCCCTAACCATTGCAACAGTACTCAATTGATTACGTCTGGTTATTAACACCAAGGACCGTTCGACGAATGGGTACTTCTGCTAGGTTTCTTATAATTCCGAAGTCATTTAGCTCATCCCTTGGCGTAATGGTGGGTCTTACCGAAAATTTCTTCAGACAAATTTTTAGGAAATTATTAGGGCAATATAGTCCATTTTATACGGTTTTGATATTGTGCCTCTTAAGAGAGGCCTATGGTTGGTGCTATCAAAAATCTTTACCAAATTTTGCAACAACATACCATTATGGAGGGAGCATCCTTTGATCAAACTAATAGGTCATTAGCCTAATATTTTGCGGATGGCGGCCATCTTTGTGTGAAAATCAATTCCCCTATCAATTCGAACACGGTGAAACCGAATGGAACGAAATTTGGTACAGAGGTAGCACTAGCAAAGGGCACCTCAGTGTCATGTTTTATACCATCGCCATCTTGACGGAAACGTAATGGCGGCCACACATTTGTTCAAAGCTTAAATCAAATTACGACTTACATAATCATCCGATCTCTACCAAATTTTGCAACAACATACCTTTATGGAGGGAGCATCCATTGACCATTAGAATAGGTCAATAGCCTAGTAGTTTGTGGATGACGGCCATCTTTGTGTCAAAATCGATTTCCCCTATTAATTCGAAGACGGTGAAAGCGAATGGAACGAAATTTGGTACAGAGGTAGCACTAGCAAAGGGTACCTCAGTGTCAAGTTTTATATCGCCGCATCTCGATGGAAACGTAATGGCGGCCACGCAAATGTTCAAAGCTTAAATCAAATTACGTTAACCTTATCATCCGAGCTCTACCAAATTTTGCAACAACATACCTTTATTCAGAATGCATCCTTTGACCAAATTAATAGGTCATTAGCCTAATAGTTTGCGGATGGCGGCCATCATTGTGTCAAAATCGATTCCCCTATTAATTCAAACAGGTGAAACCGAATGGAACGAAATTTGGTACAGAGGTAGCACTAGCAAAGGGCACCTCAGTTTCATGTTTTATATCGCCGCTTCTCGACGGAAACGAAATGGCGGCCACGCAAATGTTCAAAGCTTAAATCAAATTACGATTAACCTAATCATCCGATCTCTACCAAATTTTGCAGCAACATACCTTTATGGAGGGAGCATCCTTTGACCAAACTAATAGGTCATTAGCCTAATATTTTGCAGATGGCGGCCATCTTTGTGTGAAAATCGATTCCCCTATCAATTCAAACAGGTGAAAACGAATGGAACGAAATTTGGTACAGAGGTAGCACTAGCAAAGGGTACCTCAGTGTCATGTTTTATATCGCCGCTTCTCGACGGAAACGAAATGGCGGCCACGCAAATGTTCAAAGCTTAAACCAAATTACGATTAACCTAATCATCCGAGCTCTACCAAATTTTGCAACAACATACCTTTATGGAGAAAGCATCCTTTGACCAAATTAATAGGTCATTAGCCTAATAGTTTGCGGATGGCGGCCATCTTTGTGTCAAAATCGATTCCCCCTATTAATTCAAACAGGTGAAACCGAATGGAACGAAATTTGGTACAGAGGTAGCACTAGCAAAGGGCAACTCAGTGTCATGTTTTATATCGCCACCATCTTGACGGAAACGTAATGGCGGCCACACATTTGTTCAAACCTTAAATCAAATTACGACGAACATAATCATCCGATCTCTACCAAATTTTGCTACAACATACATTTAAGGAGGGAGCATCCCTTGACAAATCTAATAGGTCATTAGCCTAGTAGTTTGCGGATGACGGGCATCTTTGTGTCGAAATCGATTTCCCCTATTAATTCGAACACGGTGAAATCGAATGGAACGAAATTTGGTACAGAGGTAGCACTAGCAAAGGGCACCTCAGTGTCATGTTTTATATCGCCGCATCTCGACGGAAACGTAATGGCGGCCACGCATTTGTTCAAAGCTTAAATCAAATTACGACTAACATAATCATCCGATCTCTACCAAATTTTGCAACATCATACCTTTATGGAGGGAGCATCCCTTGACCAATATAATAGGTCAATACCCTAGTAGTTTGCGGATGACGGCCATCTTTGTGTCAAAATCGATTTCCCCTATTAATTCGAACACGGTGAAAGCGAATGGAACGAAATTTGGTACAGAGGTAGCACCAGCAAAGGGCACCTCAGTGTCATGTTTTATATCGCCGCATCTCGACGGAAACGTAATGGCGGCCACACATTTGTTCAAAGCTTAAATCAAATTACGACTAACATAATCATCCGATCTCTACCAAATTTTGCAACATCATACCTTTATGGAGGGAGCATCCCTTGACCAATAAAATAGGTCAATACCCTAGTAGTTTGTGGATGACGGCCATCTTTGTGTCAAAATCGATTTCCCCTATTAATTCGAAGACGGTGAAAGCGAATGGAACGAAATTTGGTACAGAGGTAGCACTAGCAAAGGGCACCTCAGTGTCATGTTTTATATCGCCACTTCTCGACGGAAACGAAATGGCGGCCACGCAAATGTCAAAGCTTAAATCAAATTACGATTAACCTAATCATCCGATCTCTACCAAATTTTGCAACAACATACCTTTATGGAGGGAGCATCCTTTGACCAAACTAATAGGTCATTAACCTAATATTTTGCGGATGGCGGCCATCTTTTTGTGAAAATGGATTCCCCCTATCAATTCGAACACGGTGAAATCGAATGGAACGAAATTTGGTACAGAGGTAGCACTAGCAAAGGGCATCTCAGTGTCATGTTTTATATCACCGCCATCTTGACGGAAAGGTAATCGCGGCCACCCAAATGTTACAAGCTAAAATGTAATTACGACCAACCTAATAATCTAGTCTCTACCAAATTTTGCAACAATATATCTTTATGTGGGAAGCATATTCTGACCAAACTGCAATATCATCAGCCCAATAGTTTGCAGATGGTGGCCAAGTATGTGTGCAAATCGATTCCCCCTATCAATTCAAACACGGTGAAACCGATTTGAATGAAATTTGGTACAGAGGTAGCACTAGCAAAGGGCACCTCAGTGTCATGTATTATATCGCCGCCATCTTGACGGAAACGGAATGACGGCCACCCAAATGTTAAAAGCTTAAATCATATTACTACCATCGTAATAATTTGATCTCTACCAGATTTTGCAACAACATGACTTTTTGTGGAAAGCATCTTTTGACTGACTACAAGGTCATCAGCCCAATAGTTTGCAAATAGCGGCCATGTATGTGTGCAAATCCATTCCCTATATCAATTCAAACACCGTGAAACCGAATTGAATGAGTTTTTTTTTTACAGAGGTAGCACTAGCAGAGGGCACCTCATATTCATGTTTAATATCCCTATAGCACGTTGTATTTCAACAAGCTACTACGACCAACAATCAATTATACTCCTTGAAAAGGACAAAGAGTTATAACAATACCCATGCATTTAGGAGAAAGTAGGCTATATGTTCTTTACTGAACATCTTGTTATTTCTTGTGTCGTAATCATGCGATTGAAGTGAAAGTTTGAATAATGATCCTACACAATAACTTTCCTTTAATGGCACATGTCTCTATGGCCTATACTTTTAACAATTCAACATGGCGACCATCCGAAATATTTAGACGGCTCTGGATATCTAGGAATCTATTATAGTAATCAAACTGCATTTTTTAATGGTCATAGGGGCTATGAACTTAAGTTCACCCATAGGACTTTAAATAACCTGGTGATCACAAATCCAACATGGCAGCGTCGCGAAATATAAATATTCACATGGACGTTTCTCGCAATTTAACCATCCGAGTGCAGTGAAACTTGGTACAGTAAATCCTTATACGAATGGTAATCCACTGGCATCTAATTAATTCCAATTGTTTCCATAACCACAAGATGGCAGCTGTGTGAAATTTTAAAATCTCCTTGTTACTTCTTGTGTCTTAATCATGCGATTGAAGTTTGAATGCTACACGTACACAATAATCTTCATGTAACAGTACATACCTCTACATATATAAAATCCAATATGGCGACCATCCGAAATATTTAGTCGGTTCTCAATATCTACGAATCTATTACAACAATCAAACTGATTTTTTTTTATGTTGATAGTGGCAATTAACATAAGTAGGATATATTAAAATAGCCTGTATAGTTCTTCACGGAACTACTTGTTATATATTAGTATGATTAAAAAGGTCTTCCTGTGGAGCGGGACTTGACATCGCGGTGAGGGTCTGTTTTTATGTGACGTGTATTGCGTTTCATCTACGAGGTTTTCAATTTTATTTTCACGACAGGAAGTACACGTTAGCTAAATTTAGTTTGAGAGCTACATTTTAACTAATCATTTTTCTTTGTCGACAAACAGGTTCCAAGCCCCTAACCATTGCAACAGTACTCAATTGATTACGTCTGGTTATTAACACCAAGGACCGTTCGACGAATGGGTACTTCTGCTAGGTTTCTTATAATTCCGAAGTCATTTAGCTCATCCCTTGGCGTATTGGTGGGTCTTATCGAAAATTTCTTCAGACACATTTTTTAGGAAATTATTAGGGCAATATAGTCCATTTTATACGGTTTTGATATTGTGCCTCTTAAGAGAGGCCAATGGTTGGTGCTATCAAAAATCTTCTCTGACATAATGTTTTGGAGCTTATCCGACACATAGTATGAACTTAGCATGGATTCGATATTTCAAATATTAAGAGAGTTATAGCCATATTTCACTTTTTCAAAATAAGCCCCCCATTTTTACTCCCCATTAACGAACTCGACCGAGATTTTAAAGGGATACATATTATGTAAGATATTCAAAGTGATTGGTGCAAAATTGCTGTAGTTACCATGTCCACAAGAAAGTGATATATATATATATATATTATGTTATTGTGTAGGATCATTATTCAAACTTTCACTTCAATCGCATGATTACGACACAAGAAATAACAAGATGTTCAGTAAAGAACATATAGCCTACTTTCTCCTAAATGCATGGGTATTGTTATAACTCTTTGTCCTTTTCAAGGAGTATAATTGATTGTTGGTCGTAGTAGCTTGTTGAAATACAACGTGCTATAGGGATATTAAACATGAATATGAGGTGCCCTCTGCTAGTGCTACCTCTGTAAAAAAAAAACTCATTCAATTCGGTTTCACGGTGTTTGAATTGATATAGGGAATGGATTTGCACACATACATGGCCGCTATTTGCAAACTATTGGGCTGATGACCTTGTAAATTGTATATAAACTTTTGAACTGACGGTGGTTTTGAGGTCTGGGGGATGTGGAACGCCAAGATATGTCAAAATTTTCCGGAAGTCGAAACATGGTACCCATTGCAATAGTTAGCTTTCCAATGAAATCTGCCTAACATTCTGAGAGATAAGGGATATTAATAAAACCCTCGTCGCTATTGAGTATCAAACCCGGTCATTCCAATCCAATGGATTATGTTTGTACTCTATCCACGTCACTGAGCCAGCAATGGACAACACCTAAAACGTCGTTACTTATATTTATCTCGTTCAGAAACTCCAACAGTACAATCAGTTTCCCTGCCAGACATTTCCTTGCTCCATTTACGTGAGACAGTCCGATATTTTATCTGGTCTTTCTTCTTTTTCTCTAATCTTCTGAAAGCCTCCAATTTCATGAAGATCGTCAATCGTTGTGTTTACGTTTCTCTTTTTATCCTCCAGTTTCACCAAGACACTAATGGTTTTCTCCCATTCAATTAAGTTTACGATAATCAATCCACGGCAGTCTATCGAAAAGAAACAAGCTTTAATGTAATTACGTAAATCCCCGTATACCCCTGGAGGGGGCGCGTCACGGTCTTTTCGACCGGGTGCAGAGATAAATGTTTATAGTTCGTAACGTAGTGGGCCGTTAGTTTCCATCCCCTCAGTACCTTACATTGGACTCGTCCACTGTCGGTGTGCGTAAACAGTTCACCCCTCCCGCTCCTTAGTTTCAGCCAGAGTGCATTGTTTAACGGACCCGGTCTAAACCTTCTGGCGCGCCCCATGACGTATGCGTGTTTATGAGTTAAGTTTTACTTTTATTTTTCAGTTAATCTAGTGGGAAGTTTTCCATCCCCTCAGTACCTTACATTGGACTCGTCCACTGTCGGTGTGCGTAAACAGTTCACCCCTCCCACTCCTTAGTTTCAGCCAGAGTGCATTGTTTAACGGACCCGGTCTAAACCTTCTGGCGCGCCCCATGACGTATGCGTGTTTATGAGTTAAGTTTTACTTTTATTTTTCAGTTAATCTTTTATTGTTTAAGTGACTTTGAGCATTATTTATAAGTTGGTTCATTATTATTTACTTTTTTGTAACAATAAAAATAGTTTTTGCGTCATTTGTGTTATTTTTTCGCGACCCGGTCGAAAACACCGTGCGCGCCTCCTCACGTGATTATTCTTTCGCGCCCTCTCCAGGGATACCTGAGTATTTGTGGAATTGCCTATATGTGATAGCCTGTGATACTATGGTGGTTATATTAATGTATCTGCAATTGGGTCTATGCTTGGGCAGGAGGCTGCCATGGCTTTAAGTTAGGTATCATCCTGATATTCGCCTGGAAAAGATGTGTGAAACCACGGAATACCATTTCTGGCTGAGATGGGTAGCGAACCAAACTTATTTCCTGTTCTGCGTTACGAGGCAGGAGTGTACCTCGTTCCAGGCCTCAGACCAGAATTAAATTTCTAGGTGCAGAGCCGTAAATTGAAACTGGGCCTCAGGGGTGAGGCAAAAGTGAGAATAGGTGTGCTCGATCTTAGCCATCTTGGAAGTGGTTTTCAGTGGTTTCTTATATCTACTCCAGGCGAATGTCGGGATGGTTCCTAACTTATTATTATTATTATTATTATTTGCAGTCGTTTCATTCCGCCGTAGGGCGATTGCTCCTGCGGTGGCTGGCCGCCTTAGATGGTTTCGTCGTCTCTTTGGGCCAAGTATATAGTCTATGGTTTTAGGGAGGGGTGTAAATTTTGTTAATGGGGAAGTTTGGTTTTAAAATTTGGATGAAGGTGTGTTTGATTTTTATTTGGGGCGTAGCGGTGCTAGTTGGAGATGGGCTGTTGGGAGAAATATCGCTTCCGGGGAGGGAGATTTAGATGCAGGAATGGGATGGGGGGAGGGAGAACGAGTGACTGCTTTTTTTAGTTGAAGATGTGACTTTAAATGACTATATTGTTCGAAAACAATGGAATCACGAAAACAACAATCGCAATTGCCAAAAGTAGATTAAGTGACTTATATTGCTCGTGTTTTTTTGTGTGTTATTTTCTTTGCTAGCGAGTGGTAAGTAAGCAAGTAAGTTGATTGATTAAGGGGGTTTATTTACGTACGAGATAATTAAGGTGAATGGTCGTGGTTAAGATGATTTTTGAATGGAGCATAGTTCGGTGTAAATGGGGATGATTTTAATTGTTGAATGAATGGAGGATGAATGTGGTGAATGCATTCTTTTTTATGTGATTGGGGGAGGGGGTGTTCGTAGTTAAAAAGGATGTTCGTGTAGAGGATTGTAGGGTGTAGCGTAGACGTAAAAATGGAGAATACTGATGAAGGATGATAGTGGTTGATGAAGATGGATTTATTTTTTATTTTTATTATTGTTATTGAGGGGGATGATCATGATGAAAAGGTGATTACGTGCATGTGGTATAGAACGGCGTCGTCCTAACTTAGGCCACGGCCATCTCCTTCCCAATTCTCAATTGCATTACAAATGCACACACTAATACAGCTATCACAATAACACAGGTTATCAGAAAATTTTCCATATACACACGCTCAAGTAGTTGGTTGGTTGGTTCCTTAGTTTAGGGGCTGCGACAACGCGGTCATGTAGCTCGTTTACTTTGGGTGTGTGTAGAATCTGTCTGATAACAGGTGTTAATTGTGATGACTGTATTAGTGTGTGTTATCTGTTTCTAATTCAAGTAAGGACTGGAGATATTAACGCTCTTAAAAAATCCGACGGCTTCGGTTCGAGGCTAAAAGATCATGATGCCCAAGCAGCTCAAATTGATTCAATCCTACATTCATTCATTTATGAAGCAACAATATCCTATTTGAATGCCCAATGGCCCTGCTACGCCACCTAGTGTCACACACAGAGCGTCGCGACATAATATCGAGGTGGCATTATGTGTACGTTAGCACACTCTATGGATGCATATTCGAACTTCTAGGTCCCGGCAGCACACTCAATCAATACATCATGGCTTCGGAGAACAGGGCTGCCAACCAACCACGCTTCGAGCTTTCCATTCTGCTATGTGTCTCCAGACGTGTGGCTACTTCCACGTTTAAGAAAATGCAAGAAGTACAGTATAAATAAAAAATCAAATTATTACTTTCCAAGAAATTTGAATATAGTATTTTTTCTTTTTGTCGCAATTCAGGGCTTGCGACATCGTGATCATGAGGCCTATTTAGGGGATACTGTGCTTACTCCACAGTACGGCTGATTCCGCAATAATTGAAATATACTTTCTCTACAGATATACCCCAGTGCAAGAGACGAGTTCATCTCACCAGTTGCGTTGAGTCACTATTTAATTTCCCTTGGCTATGAATTTCTAAACGACAAGTGGTACCTCCTGGTGGTAAAATCGTGAAAGCCTGGGTTGATCGTAGCTTGTGAAGTATTTATAAAATCTGATGTATTTCGGTGATGGATTTATGCGGTATGGTAGTATTGAAGCATATTGTTGCACTTATCATATTGTAAATTTAGATAACATATCGGGGATTAGGAAGCCTCCGTGGCTTAGGCGGCAGCACGCCGGCCTCTCACCGCTGGGTCCGTGGTTCAAATCCCGGTCACTCCATGTGAGATCTGTGCTGGACAAAACGGAGGCAGACAGGTTTTTCTCCGGGTACTCCGGTTTTCCCTGTCAAAATTTCATTCCAGCAACACTCTCCACTATCATTTCATTTCATCTGTCATTCATTTAATCATTGCCTCAGAGGAGTGCGTCAGGCCTCGGCAGCCGGCACAGTTCATATCCTCGCCGCTAGATAGGGGCTTCATTCATTCCATTCCTGACCCGGTCGGAGACTGGAAGCAGGCTGTGGATTTTCATTTTTTCATCGGGGATTAGGCCTTAATGCCACTAGTATCAACAAAAGGAAATATATATATATATATTCAAATTTCTTCGAAAGTATTAATTGATTTAGATAACCCATGACAGATGAAATTTTTAGCCTATTTTCATTATGAAAGAAAATAAGCTTATTAGATCAGTTTTCGACGTGTGTGTGTTTGTGTGCGTATGTGTGAGTGTTTGTCACCCCACACCCCTGCCCCTTGCCGCCCTATTCAAATCTAAACGGCTGGGGCGATTTCAATGAAACTTCGTGAGGTTATAGCACCATTTTGACCCGCCCCGACCAAAACCTTCAAAGTTTATTACGTCTCATTAATCCAACATGGCAACTGTGTGAAATACAGTATTTCACTGGCATTCAATATCTCCGAAACTATTACCGCTATGCTATTACTTCTATCACACTGCCATTTTGTACGGTGATAAAGGGCACTACTCAAAGTTCATCTGTGTAATTTTGTAAAACCTGTAAAGTAAAAAACGAACATGGTGGCCAAGAAATTTTGAAATATTTTAATAGACCTCTCTCGCGATTAAACCATCTGAGTGCAGTGAAATATGGTACAGTAATTGTACATTGTAATGCATTGGCATCTAATTTAGATCAGTTGTCTACATAACCTGAAGGTGGAGGCTGTCGGAAATTTTTAAATAAAGTTTTTATTTCTTGTGTATTAATCATGCGATCGAAGTGAATGATTGAATAATGAGCTTACGCAATAATCGCCATCTAATAGTACATAACTGTATGACCTACATACATAAAAATCCAACATGGCGACCATCCGAAATATTTAGACAGTTCTCAATATCTATTAATCTATGAGAGCAATCAAACTGAAATTTTGTATGTTGATAGAGGCTATGAACATAAGTTCACTTATGGGACTTTCAATATCCTGGTGAGCGCAAATCCAACATGGCGGTGACGTGAATTATAAATATGTAAATGGACGTTTCTCGAGATTTAACAATCCAAGCGCTGTGAAACTTGGTACGGTAAATGCTTATACAAATTTTAATCCACTGGCATCCAATTCATTTTAATTGTTTTCATAACCACAAGTTGGCAGGTGTGCAAATTTTTACAATTTCTTGTGTCCTAATCATGCGATTGAAGTTTGAATACTACGCATACACAATAATCTTCATGTACATACAGTACATAAAATTCCAACATGGCGACCAAACGAAATATTTAGAAGATTCTCAATATCTATAAATCTATTACAGCAATCAAACTGAAAATTCGTATGTTGATAGAGGCAATTAACATAAGTAGGATATATAAAAATAGGAACTACTTGTTAGAGCTGAGTTTATGTCACATATAAGTAATAATTCAATTTCTATGTTAATATTTAGCCTATTTTCATTTATGAAAAAATAGGCTTATGAGATCATCTTTTGTCCGTGTGTGTGTACATGTGTGTGTGTGTGTGCCCCTAGTAAAATCTAAACGGGTGGAGGGATTTAATTGAAACTCGGTGAGGTCATAGCACCATTTTGGCCGACCCCGGCCATGACCTTCAAATTTTATTACGTCTCACCAATCCTACATATCGGCTGTGTGAAATATTTCACCGACATTATATATATCCATAATGAACCCGCTGAGCTATGGTTCATGTGATATTTTTTATGACAGAGCATTTATGATGGGATGTTGTACTTTTGAACACACCCAGGAAGCCACGTGAAGCTGAGAGATCACGCGATACTTTGAAGTAGCGGTGAATCGCACTTTTGACTTTGGTGTAAACTGCTAATTATTATCTGAGGTCTTATTAATTATTTTATCTTTCCTACGAGACTCAGAATATTCCATTTCGTCATGCTGCATTATTAAAACATTTTGGAGAATGTTTATTTTTACTTTAGGTAAGGTAATACCCTTGCAGATGCGCAAAAAGGAACGTAAGTAGTCGCTCAACGTTTTCGTTTTGACGACCTACTTTCTAGAGACACCCAGTACCGGAGCACTGCGTCTTGAGAATCCGCCTTGTGTAGGCGTGGAATTACATTTGTCCTACGAGACGTAGAAGAATATCCGCTGTTTAGCGTTCAAAGTGATTATAAAGTGCCATCGAGCAAGCAAATACTAATATTCACTGTCGATGAAGTCCAGTGAATTAAATAAGAAGCTTGGGAAATAATTATTGGCAAGTATAGTGTATTGCACAACATTGCTGTGACATCACATATTACCCACGCGTATGTGGAGGGCAGATGCCTAGTGGAAATATACAGGTAATAGTGTTACAATTATCCTGAATAAGTGTGATTATAATTGTATGAGATATTTAAATTGCCGAAGTGGAAATTTCATCTTTGAAACGTCGTATAATTCACGGATGCTGCGTGATACAAAAGTAGCGTCACTAGCACGTGCAGCATTATAAAATAGTATTAGCTCACATGCTAATCCACATCTGCAAGATTAAGGCTGTGTCGTATCTTATAATTGAAGCATATAATAGTCACGACGGACATTATAATTTTGGAAGTGAGAGGATGAATAATCACGCAACTTATTTCGCTACCCACGTGATTGGACTTTTATTCACCATGGTTGAAGCAGTCACCATGGGCTAATACCATCCCAGTATGGGGGGGTGACGTTTCTACAGGAACCAGCGTGATGGTGGAACTTCCAGAACGATGAACGAGAGGGAAGGAGCCAAAATGCCATTTCCAGGCATATCCACGAAGATGTCGACAGGGACAAATCGAACCCTGGTCTTTGGGGGAGTCCAGATGGGAATCCTGATGAGGAGGATACCGATCCAGAGAGCCAGAGAGGTTTATGTACAACCCTTGTTGTGGAATAGAGAGTTGAGTGAGAGCTCCTCCATTTCGTGAGTTTTTGTCACACCCCTTCTTTGTTCTAGTTTCTGGTGGTATAGTAGTTTTAATGTAGTTTGTGAATCAACCACACTCAGTGTCAGCCATTTTTCTAGGTAGGGATGTAACTAGATTAGTTAGATGTCATTTATTTCAGTTTAGAGTGAGACACCTTTGGGGTCAGACATTTTGGTCAGCCCTGGTGCAGCTTGGTGAACGTCGTGGAACGTCAATGCCTACCTTTTTGATGAACCTGATCGTAGTCATTTTGAGGCTATTTTGTTCAACCCTACTTGGGGTAATTTTCAAGTCTTTGCTGACTGTAGTTATGGCAATCAGATGCCTTGGTTATTAATTGACTGCATTCTTCGCAGCCATCCTTTGCTACACCCCTGACTGTCGTTAGAACGGTCGTATCATTTAGGTAGTCGACAGTAACTACCAGTTTGTAATTGCATTATATTTCATTTTGAATAAGCTCAGAAGCTATTCTTGGTCATGTTTGAACCTAACAACTAGAAGGAATGTTTCGTTGCCTAGCATCGAACGCGGTTCCCAACGTATCATTAAGCAGATCTAGTGTGTGAATCTGTGCCACATTTATCATATTTTCCTTGTGTCGTGTGAGACACGTTTTTATTTGATGTTGTAGCAACTACTGAGTTGCATTTTTAAAGCAAAGAGCTTCAGTTATTGTAAGTTTACTTTCATTTAGACGTCTTTGGTAGAAAGACGGAAGTGTATTACTATACTCAGATTTATAGCGTGCGTTTGATACACGGACTCTGTAGAGATCCGTAACACATGGTAATGTTTTTATGAACCGGCCAAGTGCAGGTTTTGTATTGATTAAATCGCCGGCCTTGAATAAACTGGTTATGTAACCCAGTGACCTAGAGCACGCCTGCTTCATTGTGAGACAAAACTACTATAGACGAGGACAGAGTACAATTTGTATTCGCTTTTCCTTTCATTGCTATTTTGCTTATGGAAACCAGTTTCCACTCTTGTATTTGATCACTTGTTTTATGGATCGGTTTTTGTTAGTTTAGCACTCTGTTGCGTGTATTGTCGTATGACAGGTACAGTTATGTAAGGTTTTCTATAGGATGGTGAAGTCTACCCTGTTATAACAGGATGTTATTGTATGCTTTGTCCGGGGATGATCCCGTTGACCAGATGTTATTGGAAGGTAACTGTTGTACAGGCCTATCCCAGAGTTATTGAACGCGAGCTTAGCGCCGCTGGTAACCCGTGTTATTGTGTGTCCGAGTTGTTATACTCGTTGATTATATTCCGACTGTTGAGTCGAGGCTTTTTGGTGGAGAATGATCTCAGTTGGAGACACTCCGTGCCCAGGCTATTGTCAATGTTATTCGCCATAAACCTACGATAAACCTATAAACCGACATTCTAATAATAAAATGCATAATTGTTATAAAACAAGCCTAACTAACGATTCTTTCTATCTAACTTTGTTCTTTGCATTCTGGAACTGTTGACATAGCCGTGCAGTTGAAGATAATTTCCTTGTGAGGAAATGACTAGGACAGTTGACATTTTTGTAGCGACCTGAAGCATGTGCGAACCTAGAGTTCGTAGCTTGTGGAGCTCAGGCCATGCGATGTCAGACGTGGTCTCAACTGCGCATTCGTCACCGTAACTATACACATTAGATGACTATGGTTTACAAAGAGTAAACCAAGGTGTAGGCAGGAATTTTTAATAAAACTACTGTGTCTATTTCGTTATTAATTTATGATGTCAAGTGTATTAAACCCTACATGTTACTTTATTGTGTGCTGTTAGCACATAGTTATTAAGCATAACTAAATTGTTTGTTTTTCATGGCTGTACACTTAGCTTTTGGATGTAATTGTTTTCTTTTACGGACGTTATCGCCGTAAATTTTGTTAATTGATAGGACTTAGCTAGTTGAATTAATGTTAAATTTAAATGTCGAAATGGTACCATCCTAACATAGATTTGTTTTGCTACCCTGTTAAATGTAAATTCAGATATTAGTTTGATCTTGTAACTTGAACTAGGGACTTGCGTCGTGCCATATTCCTAGCGTTGCTGTTGTTGCTTTATCATTGTGAGTTAGATCTTTCGCGAGGGTTTTCAGTAACTTCTCAGGTAGGGGACCTGTTCTTTATCTTAGTTTATTTATTAATTTGCGGACTAGCCGATTATAACCCTCCGAACTAGGCTAGGGGCTTGTGAATTCTAATAAATTTTCACGGTGTTTTACATGAGTCTGGATGTTTATTTTCTCAGTCTAGTTTTAAGGTGAACCTTTCCTTAGGCGGTCTATGACCATCGTCACCATGTACCACGATCCCTGTGGACTACGGACTCTCGTGCCGCTTTAGCCTTTATGGAAGGTCACCTGATCCTCACGGTACTTTTCTTTTTATTCGATTTATGTGTCGTTAGTTGAGTCATCGTGGTTGTTGACATCAACTAGACGGTCTCATAAAATGGCGCACAACGTTGTGGGCTTGACTTGGACGACATAAAATGGCGCCCAACTCATGTGCCGACGTTAACGTGGTGACCCTCAGTACCATGTTATTTTTTTTTGAGGATCCTAATGTTGATTAATGGTAAATTGACAGGACTGGGACGAACTTAGAAAGTCGTACTGCAGATCAATTGACCGCATGGCATTCATGTTTGATAGAAGTCCATGGGGTGAGGCTTTAGTGTTGAATAAATGAAGGATAGGATTTTCTTTGATGATGCCTCATCCTAAGTAAATGTAATACTTTGCTTTGCTCACCGTTGTCTTTGTAAATGTAGAAGCACTTAGTTTGCATACTCCAGCTGTACTCGTGATATTTATATAAATGAAGCAAGCTTTATACCACCAAGTAACTAATCATAGCTGTAAGTTCCAGTAGAAATTGATCCCTCACTTTCTCATATATTTCTTATCTATGGATGAGGAAACTATTCGTCGTGTGTTTGGAGAGATGTTGGCAGGTGTGAATGCCAATCTTCAACAGATTACTGCTGACCTAGGTGAAGTCCGGGGTGACTTGGGTCAAAATACTCAGGCTGTCAATACTGTAAGTGGTCATGTGGGCCAGGTTAGACAGGAAGTCAACAATGTAAGACAGGACTTAGAGATTAACACTCAGTCTATAAACAATGTCAGAGGTCATGTGGACCAGGTTAGACAGGAAGTCAACAATGTAAGACAGGACTTAGAAATTAACACTCACTCTGTAAACAATGTTAGGGCTGATTTAACTCAAGTCAGGGCAGACATGGACACATATAAGGTCGAAGCGAGAAATGATCTGACGGCAGGTTTAGCAGCTGTTAGGGTTGATGTCATACGACACCATTAGGAGGCTAACCAGCGCGTAGATTGCTTAACCGACCAGATGAATAGAGCTAGGGAGGATGTGCAAAACCGATTGGAGGAGCACACAGCTCAAATTCAGACAACCTTGAATAAAGTCCAGATAGACATGAGAGCAGATCTGGAACATACCAGGGAAGAATTCGGGACTCGACTAGATCACGTCGAGGGATTTATCGGAAATGTGAAGAAGGACATGGCAACCATGAACGTTGGTTTGATCTTGATGAGAGGAGCTGCCAATGCCGTTAATAACAACGTGAAGACTATCGTTGATGGCATGATGGAGATTAAAGAGGAACTTAACACCAACAGGAGAAACATTTCTGAATTGACAGAAACCGTAGACAGTCTACGTGAGACAGTTGATGTTCATCATGAGGAACACAAAATTGACCTCATGTTATTGAGAGGTGACCTCAACGAACACGAAGCTACAGTCGAGGCTAAGGTAGCCGAGGTTAGAGACGATGTGGGTAAAATCCAAGAAAATATGTCCAGAGTTGAAGGAGATATCGATTCCTTACAAAAAAGATTTGAGGAAGTCGCGGTGACCGAGAGGTTAGACCTCAGTTATAACCTTAGGACGGCCATACGCGAGGTAGACACAAACCTCAAGGGAAAGGTTGACAGGATCGAGCTGCAATTGAACGACTTAGGCAACAAAGTCGCAGCCAGAACCATCCCAGGTCTTGAAGTAATAGAAAGACGCCTGGACAGACTCGAGACGACTCCAAGAGAGAGACACGTACACCCACAGATGGGAGAATCTCAGGAAACGCCTATATCTCAATCAGGAGGAATGATGCCTACCCATTTCCAACCCAGCGCGCCTATGGAATCGCAACCGTCACAATTCACTAATTTAGCGCAAGGTCAGACCTTGAACTTTAACGCTCACCCGTTTCAACCAGCATCTAATCGAATTAGTCATGAGACTAACACTCCTACGCAGAGTTACATGCAAAATACTTTCAGACCCGCGAATACGCAGGGAAATGTCACCATAATTCGTTCGAGAGAGGAGCAACCAGCTCGCTTCTCGGGAACTGGGAGCGGTGTTACTCCAGTGGAATTCCTAGCAAATGTCGAAAGCTACTTACGTGATACTATGGTAACTCCAGAGAGGGAACTAAGAGTTATAGAGCGACTGCTTGAGGGACAAGCCGGTACCCGGTTCAGAGCATTCCGATACTCATTCACAGGCTACCAAGACTTTAAGGAAGCGTTATTAAGAACATATTGGTCGAGCGACATCCAGCAGAGTATCCGAGCTGAGATGTACACTCGAAGGTACAGTTCCAATACACCTACTCGTTATGCGAATTACTTCGCAATACAGCTCGCGAAGCTCCGTTGTCTTCAGCCTCCATTGTCCGAACAAGATTTGGTGAACACAATTGTTTGGCAGTACCCTGCGGATGTACAACGTGTGTTAATCGCTGCAGGGCATCCACTTTACAGCAGTGTGACCAGATACTGCGAAGGTTGGACGCTAACACAGAACAGTTTCCTACACACCGTCAGCAGAAGGCTGATAGACGCGAGGATAGACATATGAATCTGACGACTGTTGATAAAGTAAGCCAGACGCCACAACAAACACAAAACACAGAGGATTCTGGGCGACGTGATAACAATTACAGTTATAACAGGAGAGAATGGAATAACACTCCGTATACTCGAAATCAACATGATGACCGGCGAAGTCATTGGGACCGGCGATTCGACCGAAGGACGGACGACAACCGACGTCATGAAAACAACCGCCGAGGGAATGAAGGAAGAAATCAGCAACACGGACGTATCCGTAGAGACTATCGATATAGTGGGGGTTACGACAGAAATCGAGACCCTAGATACCAGCCAGACAGGGATTGGAAAGGAAGAGCGCGGGAGAGCCGTGAGTACCTCCAACAATTGAGAGAATTGCAGATCCAAGAAGAGGGAGAACGGAACCCTACTTCGAGGGAAAATAGACATTCGGCGCAGGAAACGGAGCAGAACCAGCCCAGTACTTCTCGCCATGACAGAAAAAAAAACTCCGAAAAATCAATAGATTCTTGTTTGGTTGAGCACCGAGTAACTGCTTCTATATTACTCTGGGAGCCAATCCAAGAAGACTTGTTGGACGAACGACGAACGACGAACCACAATTATGAATTAACACGTCTACCCAAGATTGTAGCCACCTTGAATGAAGTCAGTGTAGTCATACTCATCGATACTGGGGCGATGATTAGTGTAATTTCCGCCGATTGCCATGCCAGACTTAGAGCAAACTCTGAGGTGACGGAGTTGCCCATTTCAGCTATAAGAGTCAGAGGTGTCATACCTGACCGCGTTGTAACGTGCAAAATCCAGATTTTGTGTACTGTGAAGATTTCGAGCCACGTGTACTTGCACGAATTTCTCGTAATGAAGGGCCTGCATCATGATGCCATTTTAGGCGCAGACTTCATTAGAAAATATGATGGAATCATTGACATGGGACGGAATACGGTAGAGTTCAAGCCGAACGAACCCATTCAAATGAGCCTAATTGAAGAAGAACCGGAATTCCTATCCGAAGTAGTGTGCCCGTTTAGACCGGAGTCCGCACGACCACATATGCATTTTACCAATAATCAGTCAGCACGAGAATCAAAATATCCCGGAGCGCCAGATGGGTTAAAGCAAATCGCAAAAACGACATCAAATTTATAAAAATGCTTTGCTGATTTTTGGCTCAATGCAACAATAAGGATAGAAGGAGATTTAATTGGGTGAAACACATCTGGTAAAATTATCTCAGTTTATTTAAAGTTAAAATCTGACTGCAAGAATAACGCTCAAAGCAGCATCATCCACGTGTGGCGATCCACACTCTTATTTACACACAATATACAAAAATCTTCCAAACACATTTGACAATCTTTTTGAAAACACAAGTCCGATTGTTAGTCCTGTGGACTGTGTTCCAAAATTATTAACCTTTTATTCCAGTGCAAAATGAATTGTCCATACTGGAAATAACGTAGATCACTGTTTGACTATTTACATGATATTAACACTCGTAGAATAAATGTTTATAGAATTTCTTAAATTTTCACTTGTTTTCCAGTTTTCCAAAATATATCGTTGAAACTATTATTATCATCGTAGCAACACAAATTATTAACACATATTAACAACATCTGAAAAGTATTTGACCATTGAGCATAGCATCGAAGAACTGTGCGAAGCACAACAACAATGAATTGTTCTTCTGACATTAAACATTCGAGAAGTGACTCGATTATGAACTTCAAGTTCCAAACAAAACATATGATTTCTGAATCATCAACTTGATCAATAAATGGTTGAACCATTCAACTATTAGATTTTCCACTTGGAATTATTATGAAAAAAATATTTATATTTATGGCCATTTCTAGCAACTTTCACAACTTGCAATTCTTCGACAGAATGCGTAAATTAGAATTGTAGTCTTATAATGAATTCATTTAGTTCATGGCACTAGGATTGAAAATATCCTTCAAATTATTCGTGGTTAAAGAATTATTTTAAATTGGCAGTGGCCCATTCTACTATTTGTGTAAGGACACAATATTATAACAACAACAACAACGGCAAAGGTCTTCCTCTGAAGAAGAATAAACTACTATCATGACAAATCCGGGTTCTAGCAAAATCAAAGTCTAAATGGAATTCGTAAACAAGGTTGAAATAAGAACTGATGGTTTCAAAGAAATAACCTTCGGGTTATTCATACGACGAAATGTGTGGATCCAATACTCCTACTATAAACCTGAGCCATCGAACCTGCTATTTGATTGATGCTCGAAAAAACCTTCATTCCTGCGACTTAACATGCGCACCTGGGAATGGCATTTCAACTACTCCACACACATAAATTATCTTCCCAAAATTTATACAATAAATCAAGCCTCTGCTTGTTATCAACACTGGAAGATTAATAAACTTACAAGTTTATTTTATTTTACCATTCAGTTCAACCCGTGAATTTACCATACTTATGAAAAGCTTCGTTTCACTTTCGAGTGTATTTACGTTATGATTTTATATAAACACAAAAATATCCTATTTGATACAAATATCAATTGCTTCCCGTTTCATGCCTCTCCGTGTTATCTGAAACATATACTTTGCTCATAGCAAATATCAACTGTTCAACCAGAACTGAAATGTAGGTTGAATGCGGGCTTGCGCTAACCACTCTCCTTCGTAAAATCTCCTGTTCCAAACTAGAAATGTTTCAACTACTTCATAGGCTCTTTCTCAATACATATGATTATTATAAAATATAATATCCAAGAATTATTTAGAAAAATTATGAAAATTATTATTATTATTATTAGTGGATTATTATTATTATTCTTATTTCAAATATGTTGAATTATCATCTCATTATGTGAGAATCCACATGTTCGAACCTTCGAATATGGAAAAAATATCCATTCCTCAACAAAAATAAATTTAACTTTTACAGTTACATCGGCTGATTACCGTGATTTCCCAAAAATATGAAAAATTCAAATACATGCTCAAAATGCTCGGTCATCGATCCTAAACTGTTCTGAGTGCTGAAAATGCTCAGAATAAATCTAACAAGTCTTGCGTAAATCATTACAAGCTTTAAATATGACGAAAAAAATGTGTTGGTCATCTGCAGAAAAATAGTTTGTTCCAATTAGCTAAGCATAAAATAATTCAAATGTGGCTTACATTTCTTGATGTTCTTGAAGTGTAGTAAACCTGGTCTGTACCAGATTTATCCGTAGACATGCCCTATCGGACAAGCACGTATAATCCTTGTATCGGCCGCCATTGTAGACCCACAAATCGTCTAGTCAGACATAGTGGTAGTATCTTTCGACGTTTTAAATGACTGTGGTTCCATTTTAATATGGGCTTCTAACAAAGCCATAACAGTTTGTTTGAAAAGGGTCAGATCTAAGCGATCTCTTCTTAAATGTGTCAGTTGTAACCCAACTCACTGTAATCTCATCAGTACAAGAAAAACGTTGACAGTCTAAGCAGTTAACGGCTGTTCTGAAGATCGTTCCCTGGGCATGGTTTGTTAATATCACCATCTGCCATGCGCTAGACAACTTGCAGTTTCCCTTGCGTAGACTAATGAACGCCACCGTTATAGACTATTCTTCAATGTACTGACGGATTGAAGTGGTTAAATAGTTACAAAATATGAAACTGACTTTAAATGGATTTAAACATCCAAGTATTAATTTACTATTGGACTGTGACAATATACTATTTTCTAGACCAAGTCTAGCATATGTCCTTTAAGAAATATAAATATTTCCACCAATGTCTGTAGAAAAACAATCACCTCAGTGATTCTCCTCACCAGAAACTTACTAAGTTCCAACTCGTTTGCGCAGCACTTCTCGTGACTATCACGATTTGAAAAGTACTTCTTCGTAGAGGCGGCAACCATGTGCCTTGGCTCAGCGTAGACGCAACTTGTTCGCCAAGTGCTTGTGATGAATTGAGCTAACTAAGCCTGCTCCAGCTTGCTTTTATACAAAAACGGTCAGGGTCACGCGTCATCGCCTGATATCTAAACATCCTCATATCTCTTGAATCCCTGGTCCGATTTACTTGATACTAATTGCATTCTCTTTTATTTGGCCGTGCCAGTAATCAGATCCCAGTCTCAAGTCTCTGCTCCATAGTTAACTATTTAATCAATAAATAGTCTCCACCTCTGCTGTTACTCGCTACGTCATTTACCATCCAACTATCGGTAATTTCCTTCGAAAGGCTTCGAGAAGCAATGTAGCGCGATATTCAAATATCCGAACTTTCAAACGCTGCTACAGCCTTTCCCTTGATATCTAGGTGTCTGAAACTTGGAATACCCATTCCTAGATTTGGGCACATCCACCCCACACCTAGCAAAAAATAAAAATTGAAAAATTTTTATTTTTCCTATCTACACATTAAATTATCTGGTTCTTGAATAATAGATCTTCAGATTCGATGCATTGTAAGTTCCCACGATGTTACCAGTTCGTGTATTAGCTACTTCATAGCTCCCATTATTGTTTACTTCCACAATACGATAGGGTCCAGCGTAAAGGCTTGCAAATTTCGAGTACACTCGATTTTGCACGTCAGAGGGTGTAGGTCTTCTCACTAAAACAAGAGTTCCTACGCGCAAGGGTCTGCGAAAACGCTTTCCTCTCACTCTGCGCTCTCTCTTCTCAGCTTGACTCCTTAACTTGTCTAAAGCTAGAGTTTCCCTCATCTGACGACTTGGTTCAATCTCAGGTGGAATAGAGATGATTCGATCCCATAATCGTGTTGGTTTAATCCCATGATGTAGCAACATAGGAATCTGTCCAGTACTCTCATGAATAGTAGAGTTGATGGATTCGGACGCTAAAGAAAGAACATCCATCCATTTCCAATGCTCATTTGGACAATAGAGGCGGCAAAATTTTGCTATCTCAGCCATCACGCGTTCCGCTGGATTGCTCTCTGGATGTCTAATAGAACAAAACAATTGTCTAATCCCAAGATTATTCATGATGGTTCGAAATTCCAAAGATGTGAATTGAGGTCCACGATCTGATAAAAGGAATTCCGGTTTGCCTGCTTCCGGAATCACGCTGTCTCTAATTCTCTTCGCACAATACGTTGCGTTTGCCTTCTGAATTGGATGTAACATGGTGTATTTGCTGAAAACATCCATAGTCACCAAAATATATCGGTTACCTCTTTTAGACTTTGGGAGAGGACCATATAAATCAGTCGCGAAGATTTCGCAAGGCTTAGAAGGAATAATAGGCCTTGGTAATTCTCTCAATAATCTAGAATTATGTTTACTCCTTTGGCATAAGTCGCATTCTCGAATAGTGTTTCTGACAGTTTGTCGCATTCGCTCCCACGAAAATTTCTCTTGAATCATGTTGACTGTCTTATCTACTCCAGCATGACCTGCGATTCGATGTGCCATCCAAATAATGGGTTTTTGCAATCGTGGAGGTATCACTACTCTCAGCTTCGTATGGTCAGGATCTGCAAACTTGTGGATTAAACCATCTAACATCATAAAATCTCTGGAAATTCTTTCAGTTTCCACAAAATCATCATCATTGGGATCCATGTTACCCTGTAGAAAACGAAAAATGTTCCTAAGACGTCGGTCTCTCCTCTGGGATAAATGCAATAACCGTAACCTTCTCAAGGTATCTTCATCCTCTTGCGTCAGGTTAACTTGAAAAACCTTAGATGTAGACTCCACTGCTCTACTCAACAAATCAGCTCCCACATTCAACTTTCCAGGAGTGTGTTCAATAACTAGGTTGAATTGCTGAATAAAAAGTGACCATCTAGTTATTCTATCGCTGGCAAAATTTGTTCTCAAAATGAACTCCAATGCGTGGTGATCAGTCCTCACAATGACTGAATGTCCAATTAACATTTTCTTCCACGACTCCAAAGCGAATATTACAGCAAGTGCTTCCAACTCTGTGGTGTAATAATTCCTCTCTGATGGACGAAGTTTCCTGCTAATGAACGCCAGGTAATGTCTCTTGTGGTCTTCATCCTCTTGAAGTAGAATCGCTCCAATCCCTACGGTGGATGCATCAGATTCTATGATGAAATTCTTGGTAAAGTCAGGATACTCCAATTTCACACTGTTTACCAATAACCTCTTGGCATCTTGAAATGATTGTTCACAATCTTTATCCCATTTCCATTTATTTCCTTTCTTTAACAACTCCTGCAATGGCGCAACTGTCTTGGTGAAGTTCGGACAATGCCCTGCAAAGAATTGGCATGTCCCGAGAAAACTGCGGACATTCTTCACTCTAGTAGGTCTAGGGAAATTTGCAATTGCTTGTATCTTCGTCTCATTGGGACGGTATCCTTCTCCATCCAAAATGTGACCCAAAAATTTTATTTCCTTTCGAAAGAACTGACATTTTCGAAGGTTTACTTTGAAGTTCGCTTTCCTCAAATCTGCGAATAACATTTGAAGATGTAGCAAATGTTCCTCCTTAGTCTCAGATGCAATTAAGATATCATCAATATAACGAATTGCTATCTCTTTTACTTCAGGACTCAAATTTTGTTCTAGGGCTCTGATCAAAACGGATCCAGATGTTTTAACTCCAAATGGTAAACGGCGGAATACATATGTCTGCTGGTCAAACATAAATCCTGTAAACTTCTTAGAATCTTCACTAAGCCTAATATGATGGTAGGACGAAGTGAGATCAATATTAGAGAACCAGACCTTGCCTTGGAATTTCCTCAACAGTTCCCTAATGATTGGCGGTCTGTCATACTCTGGCAGTAATCTTGAATTTAAATTTCGCGCGTCTAAACATAGTCTCAGACTTCCATCTTGCTTTGACACTACTGCTAATGGATTGACATAAGATGTAGTATACTTTTCAATCACATTATTACTTTCCATTTCCTTGATAAGTACTTTTACTTTTTCTCGATGCTTTTCTGCTACTGGATACAATTTAGCATGAAAAGGTGCATCATCATTTACACGAATATGATATTCAAAATCCTTAATTTCACCAGGTTTAATGTCAAAAATATCTTGATACTCTTCCAAAATCTTCCCTAGCTCTGGGGACTCCTTCTCAGTGTAGACTTCTCTTCCTTCAGCTTCATGAAAAATCAGAGACCATTGAGCATCTCCCTCGATGTCTTCCTCTTCTTTTCCCTCGAAGTTTATCTCTTCGGTATTCTTGAATTTAATCGTCTCTGTCTTCATATCTATCACTGCTTGATATTTCTGAATGAAATCTGCTCCCAATATCATGTCAAAAGCCATGTCCTTCATTACAACAAATACATGTCGGAAATCATGTCCTCCAATCGTAATACATAAGTATAATTGTGTTTTACACAGAGATATTTTATTGGGTATTATTCCTTGGATCTTAATTCCTGATACTGGAATTTCCTCTAAGTTCTCCTTGAGCTTCCACAGAATATAAAGCTTCTCACTCACCAGACAAAGCATAGCCCCAGTATCGATCAAAGTATCGACAGGCATACCAAATACTTCGCATGAAATGATTGGCATTCTAATTCTGGTACCCATTTCTTTTCGTTCGTCATTCTGTTGAATTAAGTCATCATCCTCTGCTTGCCATTTAATTATTCTGGAAGTGAAAGTATTCAAAATTCTATCTTCTACTGTGAATTCGAAGTTTTTTTTTTTTTTCATTACCATTCCCCCGGAATTGTTGTGTTCCCGATGGACCTGGATCATTGGGCCTCTGCTCCACAAATTGTAAGTTATCTTGGTGTCTTGCTTCCAAGTTTTTCCTCGTGTCCTTGTTAAACTCTTCATTGGACTGACGAGTATCTACATTCCCTCTGTTATTATAGTTATTACCATAGGATCTTCTTTCCTGGTACCTTCCTTGAGTATCTCGTGGTCTTCTCCATCGAGTGTTGTATCGATTACCACCATCCGGTCTTGCATATGGTTTGTAACTGTATCTGTTACGGTATTGGTTCCATCCTCTCGTATTGGAATCTTCCCTCGGCGATTTCTCTTCTCGCTCCTCTCGAATCTCTCGAGGTGTCTGAGAATAACTGTCAGCCATAACAGCATACACAGCGTTATTACTCTTTACTCCCTTCTGATGAAAGAATTGAGCGTTTGTATGATCCAGCTTCTGCAATACTTCATCAAACTGTTCCATATTGTAGATATCAGCAGCGATCAAAGTCCTCTGGACGTCTGCTGGAAATTGTCGTATCAAAGCAGTAATCAACTCGTTATCTGGCATTGGCGGATCTAAATGTTGGAGTTTAGACAGCTGTCCAGAAAAGTATGTAGAGTATCGAGTAGGTTGTGACGTCGAGAATCTCTTCGAATACAACTCTGCTCTAACTTGCTGTTGGGTTTCAGGGGACCAAAACTTCTTCAATAGCCCACGAGAAAACTCCTCAAAAGTATTTAGATTGGATCTAAATGCTCTAAACCACAAAAGTGCGGGACCTTCCAAGAACTTCCCTATTACCCTGATCTGTCTTTCTTTAGGGATCTTAGAATCTTTCAGGTAATCACCTGCTTCTCTCAGAAATTCCACGGGTGTTACAGAATCTCGCCCTGAAAATTTAGAAGGCTTGTCTTCTATATTCTTAAATACAGTTATGGGGTTGGATTGAAATACTGTCCTGACCTCATCCTGTCTATCAGTCTCTCTAGCTCCTCCTAGATTTATCTGTATCGGTTCCTTTCCCCTTACATTCGGCATTTTCAAAAGATGATCAGACTGTTTCTCATCCTTTATTTGAGTTTTCATAGCCTCAAGTTCCTTCTGGTTTTCTTCTGCCATCTTCTTGATTGCTTCAGTCTCCTTACAATTGTCTTTAACATCAATGGATATCTGGTTCATAACAGCCTCATGACTTTTCAATGACCCTGTCATATCTGATATGTCCTTCTGAGTTGCTTGAATATCCTTGGCAATTATTTCAATGTGGGATGACAAAGATTCCCTAATCTCCTTGATTCCCTCTTGATTCTCCAGCTTGAGTGTGTCTTTAATTTCATTGACAACTGTGGTTTTAATCTCAGTTTGCAATTCATGAATCACTCCTTCTCTTATTTCTCCCATGACAAGTTCCTTGAATTGTTCCGTTAAACGTTGAACAACTAGAATTCCCATCTCGTTACTCTCCTTCTTCACTCTGACTTCCAGGTTGACCATGTCTTCACCAACTTTCCTAAGACCATGTTCTATCCTATCAGCTAAGCTTTGGGATCGAAGATCGGCATCGCGAAATTTATCGTCCATTACACTTGCGTTAGTAGCTAACGAAGTTTCGAGCTCATGTGTTTTATCGCATAATTTATTCATTTTACTTTCAAGTGTCATTTTCAAAATTTCAGAATTCTCTTTAAATTTACTTTCCATTGAATTAAATTTACTATTTAAATTTTCCTTTAAGTTATCTTTTAACCTGCTCTCTAACAAATCGGAATTTTCTTTGAGTTTATCCTCTAAACTTTCTTTCAAGTTATCTTTTAATTTATTTTCTAAAGAATCAGAATTTTCTTTAAGTTTATCATTCAAATTTTCTTTAAGTTTATTTTCTAAAGAATCAGAATTTTCTTTAAGTTTTTCATCTAAACTTTCTTTCAAGTTATCTTTTAATTTATTTTCTAAAGAATCAGAATTTACTTTAAGTTTATCATCTAAACTTTCTTTCAAATTATCAGAATTTTCTTTAAGTTTCTTTTCTAAAGCCTCAGTATTTTCTTTCATAATGGCTGCTACACGAAGTCCAGCCTGTTTTGAACTCTCCTCCAAACTCCTCATCATTCTCATCATTTCTTCCATAATTTTCAATTATTCAAAACTTAGGGGTATACAACAGTGGCAAACACAAGCATATAACTAGAACAAGAAATATGAATAGCTAATTGGAACACTATAATAAAATGAGATTTGTCCTAATATCGACGTGATGGACAAACAAAATTCTTTACTTTTACGAATTACATTTACCAAAATATCACAAGAAAAATATGCAAGTTCTCAAATATCCTCCACCTGGATTCTAATAATGTGTATCTCCAGTCATCGAACGTTTACTACTGAATTTACTTGACGCCCTAATGGTTAAGCCATTATCAAAATAATCAAACCCATTCTAATTATTAACCAGTTAAATTTTTAATTTTCCCACTAATTGGGTTTCCTACTAATTTATTCATCCAAACCAGATATCTCTCAACTCCCAAAATATTTCTATAAAAATTATCACAATTTCAAATCGGCATGCGATTGACCATGTCTAAATCGGGACCCACGTTCGAAGCCATTTCTCTCTCTATCTTATTTTATGTGCCCGTTTAGACCGGAGTCCGCACGACCACATATGCATTTTACCAATAATCAGTCAGCACGAGAATCAAAATATCCCGGAGCGCCAGATGGGTTAAAGCAAATCGCAAAAACGACATCAAATTTATAAAAATGCTTTGCTGATTTTTGGCTCAATGCAACAATAAGGATAGAAGGAGATTTAATTGGGTGAAACACATCTGGTAAAATTATCTCAGTTTATTTAAAGTTAAAATCTGACTGCAAGAATAACGCTCAAAGCAGCATCATCCACGTGTGGCGATCCACACTCTTATTTACACACAATATACAGAAATCTTCCAAACACATTTGACAATCTTTTTGAAAACACACGTCCGATTGTTAGTCCTGTGGACTGTGTTCCAAAATTATTAACCTTTTATTCCAGTGCAAAATGAATTGTCCATACTGGAAATAATGTAGATCACTGTTTGACTATTTACATGATATTAACACTCGTAGAATAAATGTTTATAGAATTTCTTAAATTTTCACTTGTTTTCCAGTTTTCCAAAATATATCGTTGAAACTATTATTATCATCGTAGCAACACAAATTATTAACACATATTAACAACATCTGAAAAGTATTTGACCATTGAGCATAGCATCGAAGAACTGTGCGAAGCACAACAACAATGAATTGTTCTTCTGACATTAAACATTCGAGAAGTGACTCGATTATGAACTTCAAGTTCCAAACAAAACATATGATTTCTGAATCATCAACTTGATCAATAAATGGTTGAACCATTCAACTATTAGATTTTCCACTTGGAATTATTATGAAAAAAATATTTATATTTATGGCCATTTCTAGCAACTTTCACAACTTGCAATTCTTCGACAGAATGCGGAAATTAGAATTGTAGTCTTATAATGAATTCATTTAGTTCATGGCACTAGGATTGAAAATATCCTTCAAATTATTCGTGGTTAAAGAATTATTTTAAATTGGCAGTGGCCCATTCTACTATTTGTGTAAGGACACAATATTATAACAACAACAACAACGGCAAAGGTCTTCCTCTGAAGAAGAATAAACTACTATCATGACAAATCCGGGTTCTAGCAAAATCAAAGTCTAAATGGAATTCGTAAACAAGGTTGAAATAAGAACTGATGGTTTCAAAGAAATAACCTTCGGGTTATTCATACGACGAAATGTGTGGATCCAATACTCCTACTATAAACCTGAGCCATCGAACCTGCTATTTGATTGATGCTCGAAAAAACCTTCATTCCTGCGACTTAACATGCGCACCTGGGAATGGCATTTCAACTACTCCACACACATAAATTATCTTCCCAAAATTTATACAATAAATCAAGCCTCTGCTTGTTATCAACACTGGAAGATTAATAAACTTACAAGTTTATTTTATTTTACCATTCAGTTCAACCCGTGAATTTACCATACTTATGAAAAGCTTCGTTTCACTTTCGAGTGTATTTACGTTATGATTTTATATAAATACAAAAATATCCTATTTGATACAAATATCAATTGCTTCCCGTTTCATGCCTCTCCGTGTTATCTGAAACATATACTTTGCTCATAGCAAATATCAACTGTTCAACCAGAACTGAAATGTAGGTTGAATGCGGGCTTGCGCTAACCACTCTCCTTCGTAAAATCTCCTGTTCCAAACTAGAAATGTTTCAACTACTTCATAGGCTCTTTCTCAATACATATGATTATTATAAAATATAATATCCAAGAATTATTTAGAAAAATTATGAAAATTATTTTTATTATTATTAGTGGATTATTATTATTATTCTTATTTCAAATATGTTGAATTATCATCTCATTATGTGAGAATCCACATGTTCGAACCTTCGAATATGGAAAAAATATCCATTCCTCAACAAAAATAAATTTAACTTTTACAGTTACATCGGCTGATTACCGTGATTTCCCAAAAATATGAAAAATTCAAATACATGCTCAAAATGCTCGGTCATCGATCCTAAACTGTTCTGAGTGCTGAAAATGCTCAGAATAAATCTAACAAGTCTTGCGTAAATCATTACAAGCTTTAAATATGACGAAAAAAATGTGTTGGTCATCTGCAGAAAAATAGTTTGTTCCAATTAGCTAAGCATAAAATAATTCAAATGTGGCTTACATTTCTTGATGTTCTTGAAGTGTAGTAAACCTGGTCTGTACCAGATTTATCCGTAGACATGCCCTATCGGACAAGCACGTATAATCCTTGTATCGGCCGCCATTGTAGACCCACAAATCGTCTAGTCAGACATAGTGGTAGTATCTTTCGACGTTTTAAATGACTGTGGTTCCATTTTAATATGGGCTTCTAACAAAGCCATAACAGTTTGTTTGAAAAGGGTCAGATCTAAGCGATCTCTTCTTAAATGTGTCAGTTGTAACCCAACTCACTGTAATCTCATCAGTACAAGAAAAACGTTGACAGTCTAAGCAGTTAACGGCTGTTCTGAAGATCGTTCCCTGGGCATGGTTTGTTAATATCACCATCTGCCATGCGCTAGACAACTTGCAGTTTCCCTTGCGTAGACTAATGAACGCCACCGTTATAGACTATTCTTCAATGTACTGACGGATTGAAGTGGTTAAATAGTTACAAAATATGAAACTGACTTTAAATGGATTTAAACATCCAAGTATTAATTTACTATTGGACTGTGACAATATACTATTTTCTAGACCAAGTCTAGCATATGTCCTTTAAGAAATATAAATATTTCCACCAATGTCTGTAGAAAAACAATCACCTCAGTGATTCTCCTCACCAGAAACTTACTAAGTTCCAACTCGTTTGCGCAGCACTTCTCGTGACTATCACGATTTGAAAAGTACTTCTTCGTAGAGGCGGCAACCATGTGCCTTGGCTCAGCGTAGACGCAACTTGTTCGCCAAGTGCTTGTGATGAATTGAGCTAACTAAGCCTGCTCCAGCTTGCTTTTATACAAAAACGGCCAGGGTCACGCGTCATCGCCTGATATCTAAACATCCTCATATCTCTTGAATCCCTGGTCCGATTTACTTGATACTAATTGCATTCTCTTTTATTTGGCCGTGCCAGTAATCTGATCCCAGTCTCAAGTCTCTGCTCCATAGTTAACTATTTAATCAATAAATAGTCTCCACCTCTGCTGTTACTCGCTACGTCATTTACCATCCAACTATCGGTAATTTCCTTCGAAAGGCTTCGAGAAGCAATGTAGCGCGATATTCAAATATCCGAACTTTCAAACGCTGCTACAGCCTTTCCCTTGATATCTAGGTGTCTGAAACTTGGAATACCCATTCCTAGATTTGGGCACAGTAGATGTAGTCGAAGCATTAAAGGGCAAGGAAATTGAGGCGACACTAGATGCCGACGAAGAGGCAGATTCGTTATCAGCACCTACACATGAGGATCTTGAGGCAATACTGAACGAATACCGAGATATATTCGACACCACACCTGGTGAGATATTAGACTACGAGTATGATCTTGTATTACTGGACGATTCCCCATTCCAGAAAAGGATCTATCCGATTGCCGAGAAACATCTCGAAGAAGCTGCTAAGAAGATCCATGAGATGGAAGCAGCAGGTACAATCAAGAAATCACCGACTCCTTTCTTGAATCCCATAATACCTGTGGTTAAGGTAGATGGAAGTTTGAGACTTTGTCTTGATACCAGAGCCTTGAATGAACGCCTAGCTCCTCAGCACGACAGACCGCCCAAGATTAGGGACATTCTCAGGAAGTTCAAAGGAAAAAGGATATTTTCATCATTAGACTTGGTTCAGTCTTATTACCATATCAGATTATCTGAGCATACTCAGAAATATACTGGATTCTTGTTTGATCAGATTACTTATGTATTCCAAAAACTACAATTTGGATTGAAAAATGCCGGAGCCGCATTAATCAGAGCACTTGATGCCAAGCTGACTCATGAAGTGAAGCAGAAAGTAATATGTTATGTGGATGACATAATCATAGCTTCGGGAACAGAAGAAGAGCATTTAAAGACATTGCGCCTTGTTTTTGAGAATCTCCGACAGGCAAATTTTAAGGTCAAGTTTGACAAGTGTTGATTTTTTTCAGGAAGAAGTGAAATTCGTAGGACACATAATCAATGGAGAAGGATATAGACCGAATCCGGCAAAGATTAGAACTATTGCTGCATTTCCAACACCAACCCGTGTGAAACACGTGAGACAATTCTTAGGAATTCTCCAATTCTTTGCTGCTCATTGTGAGAAGTATTCCGAAACTGTTGCACCACTGCAAGGATTATTGAAAAAGAACTGCAGGTGGAACTGGAATGATGAATGCGAGATAGCTTTCAGGAGAGCTAAACAGATGCTTGTGGACTCAATTCAGTTAGAATATCCAGATTACTCACGGAACTTTATTCTAGAAACTGATGCATCTGCCATTGGTATAGGAGCCATTTTACTGCAAGAAGATGATGAGAAGAAACGTCATTACATCGCTTTCTTAAGCCGACGTTTAAGAGCACATGAATATCACTACTTCACGACCGAGATAGAAGCACTTGCAATTGTTTACGCACTTGAATACTGGCAGAAACTTCTGTTAGGTCAGAGGATTATTGTGAGAACCGATCATCATGCGTTGACCTTCATCTTGAGAACAAGACTGGCAAGCGACAGGATCACACGTTGGACGCTGTTTCTCCAACAGTTCGATTTGGAAATAGTTTATCGACCAGGCAGAGAGAATGTGTTGGCCGACATCCTCAGCCGGAATCCTGAAGCTACTGTTAATGCCATAGACATCGAGGGAGAATGCGAGGAACACCTTCGCCGATTTCGTCATTTACCTGAAGGACAGCGACGTGAGGAGGAACTCAGACATATTATCCGTTTCCTAGAACGAAGAATGGATCCACAGAATGATCATTATGCAAGGATTGCTGCTGTTGCAGATGATTATTTGATTTATCATCGTGTCTTATACAAGTTTGTAGACGAGGACCACACTCAACTGCGTGCAGTTATTCCTAGGAGATACCAAGAATCTGTTATTCTTATGGTACATTTATCCATTGGACATGGTGGAACAGACAAAACCATTGCAACTATCAAGGAGTCTTTCACATGGAAAGGGTTAGGAGCCACCGTTAGACAGTGTTTACGTGCTTGCGACGCATGCCAGCGGAACAAATACACGTCACACTTGCTGAAGGAACAACCTAGACCAATACTACCAACTCAACCTAGAGAGTTGTATGCACAGGACCTGTATGGCCCAATACCTAAGGCTCGTCGTGGGAATCGATACATCGTTGTAACGGTGGATGTGTTCACGAAATATACGATGCTTCATCCAATTCAAAAAGCTACTGCACATCAGATTATTCAGAGGATTAGACGTCAAGTGATACCGGAGGCAGGAAAGCCAAAATTCGTGTTGACTGATCACGGATCACAGTACACCTCAGCAGAATTTGCCAATGCCATGAATGAGCTTGAAATAGGTCATATTTTATCATCTATTCGACATCCAGAGAGCAACCCAGCAGAATGCGTGATGTCTATTATCGCAAAATTCTGTCGATTATATTGTCAAGAAGAACACTGGCGATGGACTGAAGTCCTTGTCATTATGGCAAAATGTATTAATTCAACAGTACATGAAAGCACTGGTCAAATACCTATGGTCTTGCATTTGAACCAGATGCCGCTGAGAATATGGGATCGTGTGATTGTAAATCCACCTTGTTTACAACCATCACATGCCAGCAGTCTTTTAGCTGCAAGAGAGACTATGGACAGACAAGCTGCCAAGCGCTTGAGAAGAACTAGACGCCAGAGGTTTAGAGAACCACTAGTAGAAGGAGACCTTATCCTTATAAGGAGACCCGGAATTTCTAGTCCTATAGACCGCATATATGGGAAATTTCTATCCTTGTATTATGGCCCTAGTCGTATCCGACAGCCTTTAAACAATGGAAGTTATGTGATAGAAGACATTAGGACAGGAGAACGCATTGGAACCTTTAATGCAGCCAATCTAAAAAAATATCACTCTTGAATGAATTTCAAAGCAAATAAAAATGTTATCCCAACATTTTATTTGAAACGACAGAGAGGCAGATGAACCCGCTGAGCTATGGTTCATGTGATATTTTTTATGACAGAGCATTTATGATGGGATGTTGTACTTTTGAACACACCCAGGAAGCCACGTGAAGCTGAGAGATCACGCGATACTTTGAAGTAGCGGTGAATCGCACTTTTGACTTTGGTGTAAACTGCTAATTATTATCTGAGGTCTTATTAATTATTTTATCTTTCCTACGAGACTCAGAATATTCCATTTCGTCATGCTGCATTATTAAAACATTTTGGAGAATGTTTATTTTTACTTTAGGTAAGGTAATACCCTTGCAGATGCGCAAAAAGGAACGTAAGTAGTCGCTCAACGTTTTCGTTTTGACGACCTACTTTCTAGAGACACCCAGTACCGGAGCACTGCGTCTTGAGAATCCGCCTTGTGTAGGCGTGGAATTACATTTGTCCTACGAGACGTAGAAGAATATCCGCTGTTTAGCGTTCAAAGTGATTATAAAGTGCCATCGAGCAAGCAAATACTAATATTCACTGTCGATGAAGTCCAGTGAATTAAATAAGAAGCTTGGGAAATAATTATTGGCAAGTATAGTGTATTGCACAACATTGCTGTGACATCACATATTACCCACGCGTATGTGGAGGGCAGATGCCTAGTGGAAATATACAGGTAATAGTGTTACAATTATCCTGAATAAGTGTGATTATAATTGTACGAGATATTTAAATTGCCAAAGTGGAAATTTCATCTTTGAAACGTCGTATAATTCACGGATGCTGCGTGATACAAAAGTAGCGTCACTAGCACGTGCAGCATTATAAAATAGTATTAGCTCACATGCTAATCCACATCTGCAAGATTAAGGCTGTGTCGTATCTTATAATTGAAGCCTATAATAGTCACGACGGACATTATAATTTTGGAAGTGAGAGGATGAATAATCACGCAACTTATTTCGCTACCCACGTGATTGGACTTTTATTCACCATGGTTGAAGCAGTCACCATGGGCTAATACCATCCCAGTAGGGGGGGGTGACGTTTCTACAGGAACCAGCGTGATGGTGGAACTTCCAGAACGATGAACGAGAGGGAAGGAGCCAAAATGCCATTTCCAGGCATATCCACGAAGATGTCGACAGGGACAAATCGAACCCTGGTCTTTGGGGGAGTCCAGATGGGAATCCTGATGAGGAGGATACCGATCCAGAGAGCCAGAGAGGTTTATGTACAACCCTTGTTGTGGAATAGAGAGTTGAGTGAGAGCTCCTCCATTTCGTGAGTTTTTGTCACACCCCTTCTTTGTTCTAGTTTCTGGTGGTATAGTAGTTTTAATGTAGTTTGTGAATCAACCACACTCAGTGTCAGCCATTTTTCTAGGTAGGGATGTAACTAGATTAGTTAGATGTCATTTATTTCAGTTTAGAGTGAGACACCTTTGGGGTCAGACATTTTGGTCAGCCCTGGTGCAGCTTGGTGAACGTCGTGGAACGTCAATGCCTACCTTTTTGCTGAACCTGATCGTAGTCATTTTGAGGCTATTTTGTTCAACCCTACTTGGGGTAATTTTCAAGTCTTTGCTGACTGTAGTTATGGCAATCAGATGCCTTGGTTATTAATTGACTGCATTCTTCGCAGCCATCCTTTGCTACACCCCTGACTGTCGTTAGAACGGTCGTATCATTTAGGTAGTCGACAGTAACTACCAGTTTGTAATTGCATTATATTTCATTTTGAATAAGCTCAGAAGCTATTCTTGGTCATGTTTGAACCTAACAACTAGAAGGAATGTTTCGTTGCCTAGCATCGAACGCGGTTCCCAACGTATCATTAAGCAGATCTAGTGTGTGAATCTGTGCCACATTTATCATATTTTCCTTGTGTCGTGTGAGACACGTTTTTATTTGATGTTGTAGCAACTACTGAGTTGCATTTTTAAAACAAAGAGCTTCAGTTATTGTAAGTTTACTTTCATTTAGACGTCTTTGGTAGAAAGACGGAAGTGTATTACTATACTCAGATTTATAGCGTGCGTTTGATACACGGACTCTGTAGAGATCCGTAACACATGGTAATGTTTTTTATGAACCGGCCAAGTGCAGGTTTTGTATTGATTAAATCGCCGGCCTTGAATAAACTGGTTATGTAACCCAGTGACCTAGAGCACGCCTGCTTCATTGTGAGACAAAACTACTATAGACGAGGACAGAGTACAATTTGTATTCGCTTTTCCTTTCATTGCTATTTTGCTTATGGAAACCAGTTTCCACTCTTGTATTTGATCACTTGTTTTATGGATCGGTTTTTGTTAGTTTAGCGCTCTGTTGCGTGTATTGTCGTATGACAGGTACAGTTATGTAAGGTTTTCTATAGGATGGTGAAGTCTACCCTGTTATAACAGGATGTTATTGTATGCTTTGTTCCGGGATGATCCCGTTGACCAGATGTTATTGGAAGGTAACTGTTGTACAGGCCTATCCCAGAGTTATTGAACGCGAGCTTAGCGCCGCTGGTAACCCGTGTTATTGTGTGTCCGAGTTGTTATACTCGTTGATTATATTCCGACTGTTGAGTCGAGGCTTTTTGGTGGAGAATGATCTCAGTTGGAGACACTCCGTGCCCAGGCTATTGTCAATGTTATTCGCCATAAACCTACGATAAACCTATAAACCGACATTCTAATAATAAAATGCATAATTGTTATAAAACAAGCCTAACTAACGATTCTTTCTATCTAACTTTGTTCTTTGCATTCTGGAACTGTTGACATAGCCGTGCAGTTGAAGATAATTTCCTTGTGAGGAAATGACTAGGACAGTTGACATTTTTGTAGCGACCTGAAGCATGTGCGAACCTAGAGTTCGTAGCTTGTGGAGCTCAGACCATGCGATGTCAGACGTGGTCTCAACTGCGCATTCGTCACCGTAACTATACACATTAGATGACTATGGTTTACAAAGAGTAAACCAAGGTGTAGGCAGGAATTTTTAATAAAACTACTGTGTCCATTTCGTTATTAATTTATGATGTCAAGTGTATTAAACCCTACATGTTACTTTATTGTGTGCTGTTAGCACATAGTTATTAAGCATAACTAAATTGTTTGTTTTTCATGGCTGTACACTTAGCTTTTGGATGTAATTGTTTTCTTTTACGGACGTTATCGCCGTAAATTTTGTTAATTGATAGGACTTAGCTAGTTGAATTAATGTTAAATTTAAATGTCGAAATGGTACCATCCTAACCTAGATTTGTTTTGCTACCCTGTTAAATGTAAATTCAGATATTAGCTTGATCTTGTAACTTGAACTAGGGACTTGCGTCGTGCCATATTCCTAGCGTTGCTGTTGTTGCTTTATCATTGTGAGTTAGATCTTTCGCGAGGGTTTTCAGTAACTTCTCAGGTAGGGGACCTGTTCTTTATCTTAGTTTATTTATTAATTTGCGGACTAGCCGATTATAACCCTCCGAACTAGGCTAGGGGCTTGTGAATTCTAATAAATTTTCACGGTGTTTTACATGAGTCTGGATGTTTATTTTCTCAGTCTAGTTTTAAGGTGAACCTTTCCTTAGGCGGTCTATGACCATCGTCACCATGTACCACGATCCCTGTGGACTACGGACTCTCGTGCCGCTTTAGCCTTTATGGAAGGTCACCTGATCCTCACGGTACTTTTCTTTTTATTCGATTTATGTGTCGTTAGTTGAGTCATCGTGGTTGTTGACATCAACTAGACGGTCTCAATAACTATTCCTGAAATCACAGATAAAGGCCACTACTAGAAGTTCGCCTATGAGACTTTCAAAATCCTGTTAACTACAAAACGAACATGGTGACCAAGTCAGTTTGAAACTTATAAAAATACTTTTCTCGCGATTCAACCATCCAAACGCAACGAAATGTTTATACACATTGTAATGCACTGGAATCTAATTAATTTCAATAGTTTTCTTAACCACAGAATGGCAGCTGTGCGAAATTTTAAAATCTGATTTTCATTTCCTGTGTCCAAATCATGCCATTAAAGATTGAATAAAACACCTACACAGTAATATTTATGTAATAGTACCTACCTCCTAAGACCTACATTTATAAATATCCTACATGGCGACCATCCGAAATATATTGACGGTTCTCAATATCTACGAATCTATTACAGCAATCAAACTGAAAATTTGTATGTTGATGGAAGCAATTAACATAATTAGGATATATGAAAATAGGCTTTATAGGTCTTCACGTAACTACTGGTTTCTGTAGCAGATAAACATATTGTCAACTTACTACATGCTAAATAATTAATAGTTTTTCCCCATTTGTGTAATTTAAAAATACTTTATTAGTACATTATGCAACAAGCCTATAATGGCAATAAGTGATACACGAGTATATGAAACAAACGAAGCGAGTTTTATAACTTCCATACGATTGTCTTAATTACCATTATAGGCGAGTTGCCTATAATTGTAATTATAAATTATAACTATTTTATGGTCGAACATAAATATTCATATATATCTGTCGATTTTTCGCCAGTTTTATGTACTGAACAGAGCGCATGGGACAAAGAGTATTCCTTTTGTTCTACCATGGCCTCCTGGAATACCCCACTATGACACTAGCCACGCTGTGAAATTTAAAATAGGAGGACGTGGAACTCACCGCAGGTGCGATGCTATCCTTACCTAATTGGTCACACAACTGTTTCTTGAGCTATGATTGGTTGGAGAAACTGTGTCATAATGAAACCTTGTACTATAATATGCCTCATTATATTACAGCTTTCTGACATATAATATTTCCATTTTCGGCATAGTCGAACATTAAAATATTTTTGTTTTTCTGATATACACCACATATCTTAATTAGCTCCAAACAAAATCATATACATACACGACTTCCAACGATAATGCACGCAGGAAACCAGCTAACTGCAGCATGTTCAAAGAATACTTATTATATATCCTGTTATTCATGGAAGTTAAACACATCGATATATTCTGAGAGAGAATGATTTGCGCGTTGTCTTGGTTACAACAGTGATAGCGCTGCGTGGCTGGAAATAACACTATTAATTTAAAAAAAACGGGGCCCATAGATCGGCGTGTAGAGTTATAGCAGATGCTTCCTCGGCCGTTATGTCGGCACCGTGGCACTATAAGGGTTAATCGATGAATGTGCTCGTGAAACGCCAACGATTTTAATTCTGATGTTAAAATTATCGATACATTCACTAACGGTCCGTTATAATAATAATAATAAAAATATCGTATGGCCTCAGGTGCCGGGTGCAAGCTTTGTAATTTGACACCCAGAGGGTAGCTTGCATGTCGAATTTCGTTGTTCCTTGAATCATTATGAAAGTCAAGGAGGTTATATAGCCTATCTAAGCTCCTTGAACACTATAGAGCTCTCTAGTAGAGAAATGAGGAACTTTCTGTTGGCGGAAATTCCCGAGATTAATTTTGCCATCATGAACACGGCCTACTGAATTCAAATGGGTTCTTTGACATGTGAACATCGTACGACATGCGTGTCGTATTTTTGCCACCTTTCAAAAATCACTTTCCACCTCCAGGAGCGAACCTGCAATCTTGGGGTTAGTAGACAACGGTCCGTTAACGCTGTGTTGGTGAACCCAGCCCAGTTGGTTGGTTGGTTCCTTAGTTTATGAGCTGCGACAACGCGGTCATGTATAGCCCCGTGTACTTTGGGTGTGTGTAGAATCTGTCTGATAACCGGTGTTAAATGTGATGGCTGTATTAGTGTGTGTATCTGTTTTTTAATTCAAGTAAGAACTGGAACTTTTAATTTTTCAAATAGTTCCTACTTTTGCCACCAAACGCCACCGTCAACGACTAATAGGCCTAGTTCAGAACTAGACTACTAGACGCCACCGCAGTCGGCTCTTGGCAACGAACGTAGAATCCTAAGAGCGTTGTTTACATTCCTAACCTATACAATTTAGCTTCACAGGTGTAATTAGTGGAAGGTTCTTTAACATACCATAAATCTATGACATGGAACTGACGGCTTTACTTCCCCTCCGAATGAAGGCATGCTGAGGGATTTTAACGCTCTTAAAAAATCCGACGGCTTCGGCCGGGTTTGAACCCGCTATCATGGGCATAGAAGCTCAGCATGCTACCGACTACGCCACCGAAGCCGCTCAACCCAGCCCAGGAAACCTAATTTAAAATAACAATCACAACCACGACTTTCTCTATCGTAACCATGGTTTTGTGGTTCATACACATATTTGGCATAGTGCCATAATATTTTATGTATTTTTATTTATCCTTTACTTTTTGATATTGTGTTATTTGCTACTGACATTATATTTTTAGATTTTTTTTACAACAGATTTTGTAACACTTTTCAGAAGAAATGGAAGTAGAAGTAATAATTTTATCCGTTGACGATGAGACCGATGTTTGGGTGCAGAAGACTCCTATGACGCTATACGACCACATACCATTAGCACGAGACTTGGAGCATTGTTTAGCTGATGGAAATAATGATATGTCTTGCCCATATTGGAGGTATTCAGACACAAGATTTATACCCATTTATAATTACTTCACTCTAAAGACAGCAATTTCTCTAATGGCTCAAAGGAGGATATATTTCGTGATACGATCCACAATGATAGAGAAACATCCAAGAATTACACATGCAGCTAGGTTGAAAGACGAGGAACTGTTAGCAAAACTCTATCCCCCAATTGAACGTTCAGAATTGAACTTAGGGTATACGGTGGATCAAGCAATACAAATGAAGCGAGTTCTGGATGTACTGAAAGGAATTCCTAAATCTAAAGTTGTGCCGGAATCCCGAATTAAACACTCTGGTAGGAAGTTGAAGTCGAAGGTATAAGTTTCCAGAGAAACTTCAGGTTAAATAACAAGCCACAGAGCAAACAGGAGCCAAACATACCATAGCACAGGGAATAAATACGAGTGTTGAGTTTCCTCAGATGACGTGCGATGAGTCGACCTTCCAACAGTCAACATAGAAAAGAGATTAATAGGCAGTATAAATATATACCTTTGATGTTGAATTTATATGTTTTTATTTTCAACAATTAATATGAGTATTTGTTGATATGTGTCATTATTATTAGGGCACTTAAGTTACAATAATTACAAGATATTTTCAGGGAGAGGCTTTAGACCTTCTTCTTCTTTAGACGTCATCAAATAACCCATTTGAATTCAGTAGGCCGTGTTTATAATGGCAAATGTAATCTCGGGAGTTTCCGCCAAAACAAAGTTCCTCATTTCTCTACTGGAAAGCGCTATAGTGTTCAAGGATTTTCATAGTGCTTCAAGGAACAACAAAATTCGACATGCAAGCTACTCTTTGGGTGTCAAATAACAAATCTTGCACCCGGCAACCGAGGCCATACGATTATTTTTATCTCCGAATAGAGTTGACGATCTTAGTACGTGTCCTTCCTGTGACCTTGGCATTGATGCATGAAATGCCTCTTCTGTTGTGCAACAATGATATCTTCAGAATATCCTTCAGCCACGAGTTTCTTCGTCTACCAAGCATTTTCTCCTCAATAATTAGATGTAATAACTGGTATTTTTTGCCTCTTATAACGTGTCCAAGTATCTTGCTTCCTTGTCCTGAGCTAATCGTTTCATCTCTACATAGCTACCACACCCTACATCCGAGGCAATCTGTTTAACATATTCTAACCTTGGTCTACCCCTACTGTTCTCATCCTCGACCCTTCCTTCTATAACTAAGTTTGCTTTTGCTATTCCTGGGTGTCTTAGTGTGTGTCCTACCAACCTATCTCTTCTCTTCATTAGCAGTCGTCAGAAACATCTCTCCTCTCCCACTCGTCTTATTGCCTCTTCATTCGTAACCCTATCTACCCATTTGATCTTCATCATTCTCCTGTAACACCACATTTCAAACGCTTCAATTCTCTTCTTTTCTGCTGCACCAATAGTCAAGTTTCACTTCCATAGAGCGCCACGCTCCAGACAAAGGCTTTCAAAAATGACTTCCTAATACCTATTTATATTCGATGTCAACAGATTCCTTTTTTGTAGAAATGCTTTCCTTGCCTGTGCTAACCTTTTTATATCCTCTTTGCTTCGTCCATCACTGGTTATTGTGCATCCCAAGTAACAGAAGTTACCTACTTCCTTTAGCTGTTCGCCTGCCAATTCGACATCCATAGGGGTTTCTGATTTATTTCGACTGCATTCCAATATTATTAGCCTACTTTTCACATTTTTCAAAAATGAGGACAAAGTAGACTTGTGAGATCGGACAAATGTGTGTCTGTCTGTCCTTCTGTCTGTCTGTCTGTCTGTCCTTCTGTCTGTCTGACTGTCTGTCTGGCTGTGTGAGTGTCCCCCCCCCCCCCTATCAACTCCTAAACGGCTGCAGCAATCGAAACAAAATTTGGTAGGAGTAAAGATTTATATCTGAATATCTCACGCCCATATTTGAAAATGATGTCAGTGCTACCAACTGCTGAAAAATCGCAATTGAAATTTGAGCTCCATGTTGAATATCTTGGAAAGTATGAATGGGAGCTTTTTCAAAATTTGCACACGTATAGACAATAATATTGCAGTTAAATGCCCAGGAGGCCAAACATGGCAGTGTTGCCAAAATGAGTATAAGCCTGCTGATAGGTCCAAATTTTAAATGCATATAACTTCTACACTATCAATTGGATTTCAACCAAATTTCGTATGTGCTATGTGTACATAAACTGATATGACTGATCGTATTCTTAAGAGCCACCAGGGCTGCCAACTGTTAATAAAGCTCTCAATTTTTTAAAATCCAAATACCCATATATCAGAAAGTTTGCAAGCCGACAACTTTAAACTATGCACACGTATAGTACCTGACATTCTATATTAATTTGGAGTAACTTATATACGTCAGTGCTACCAACATGATTCTTAAGGGTAACCAGGGCTGACAACTGTTAATAAATACTGTCTCTATTCTTGTTACCCTAATATCAATATATCAGAAAGTATGCAAGCCAATAGCTCTAAAATTTGCACCGTATAGTACCTGGCATTCTAGATTAATCTGGAGTAACTAATATAGGCCTAAGCCTCCGTGGCTTAGGCGGCAGCACGCCGGCCTCTCACCGCTGGGTCCGTGGTTCAAATCCCGGTCACTCCATGTGAGATCTGTGCTGGACAGAACGGAGGCAGACAGGTTTTTCTCCGGGTACTCCGGTTTTCCCTGTCAAATTTCATTCCAGCAACACTCTCCACTATCATTTCATTTCATCTGTCCTTCATTTAATCATTGCCCCAGAGGAGTGCGTCAGGCCTCGGCAGCCGGCACAGTTCATATCCTCGCCGCTAGATGGGGGCTTCATTCATTCCATTCCTGACCCGGTCGGAGACTGGAAGCAGGCTGTGGATTTTCATTTTCAATATAGGCCTACGCCAGTGCTGCCAACATGATTCTAAGCCTGCTGATAGGTCCAATTTTAAAATGCATGTAACTTCTATACTAACTAATGGATTAGGGGGCGTGGTGGCTCAGCGGTCTAGCTGTATGCCTCTCACCAAGGCGGTCCGGGTTCGATTCCCGGTCAATGCAAGTGGGATTTTCGAAGTGAAATGCCATGTCCTGTGGTTCGGATTCCACGTAAAAAGGAGGTCCCGTGGCTCATGATCTCTAGATTAACGGTCACGTTAAACTACGAGCTTCCTTTTTAACTAATGGATTTCATTCAAAATTGACACAACATTAGATCATATTATTTCAGATTGATTCTGACCAATACATGCATGTCATTGTAGCCAACAAGAGTTTACGCGCGCTGTTAGATCCAATGTTTAACTGCATGTAACGTCCATGCTATCCATTGGACTTGAGCCAAATTTTGTATTCTGTACCTTAAGAGATGGAACTAAGAATATATTCAGTCACCAGGGCTGCCAACTGTAGTTCTTTATTAGGCTACATTATGCCTGGTATACAGTATTTCAAACTAAATAGAAATTTCGATATTACCAACTTAATATCTTCATTATTCTAGATAGATCCATATAGATTAATAATTGGCATGAATGTTAAATTTTAAGAAATGTAGGCTCTTTAGTTCGTCACGGAACTTCTTGTTTTTAGCCTATTTTCAATTTTGAAAAAATAGGCTTATGAAATCACCTTTTGTCCGTGTGTGTGTGTGTGTGTGTGTTTCCCCCTAATAAAATCTAAACGGCTGGAGCGATTTCAATGAAACTCGGTAAGTTCATAGCACTATTCCCGGCGACCTCGACCGTGCCCTTCAAATTTTTTTACGTCTCACCAATCCAACATGGCGGCTGTGCGAAGTATTTCACAAGCATTCAATATCTCCGAAACTATTACCGATATCGCCCTGAAATTGTGTACGGTGATCAAGGGCACTACTAGAAGTTCACCTATGAGACTTTCAAAAACATGGTGACTACAAAACCAACATGGCGGTCAAGCGAGGTTGAGACTTTTAAATAGACATTTCTCGCGATTTAACTATCCAAACTTCCAAGTTTCATTTTTAGAGAATACCATAATCATGGTCTTGGATGTGTTAATAAATAGGCCTGATTCATCTCTACATGAACTAGTTGGTTTGTAATGCGTTGTAATGCTATGACGACAGTGTCATCCACATATCTGATGTTGTTAATAACTTTTCCATTTATCGTGATGATGATGATCGTGTGGCCTCTTGAGAGGCCGAGTGCAGGACTTTCTAGTTGACGCCCGTGGGCGACCTGCGCGTCGTAATGAGGATGAAGTGAGGATGAAGACGGCACATACACCCAGTCCCCGAGCCACGGGAATTAACCCCCAGAAGATTATAATCCCCGATGGCTCGGCCGGGAATCGAACCCGGGGCACTTTGGGCCAAAGCTTAGCGCGCTAACCATTTAGCCACGGAGCCGGACTCCATTTATCGTGATCCCTCCACAAACTTCCGCCAGTACTTCCTTGAAGATTGCCTCCGAATAAGTATTGAATAAAATAGTGGAAATTACACAAACTTGACGCACACCTTTTTTGATTGAAGTTGTTCCTGAAGTTCCTTGATCAGTTTTGACATCTACTGTCTGATTCCAGTGTAGATTACTGATTATACGTAGATAATTGCGGTCAATACCAAGTTGTTGCAGAATCGTGATTAACTTTTCATGTTTACCACAGTCAAATGCCATTTTGTAATCTATAAAACAAACTTGGAGATCCTTATTCATATCCATGCACCGCTGAATCAATACATGTATGGAGAAAAGTGCCTCACGCGTTCCATGACCACTCCGGAAGCCAAATTAACTCGGATACATGCAAGATTCACATTTCTTATTTATTCTGGAGTGTATTATCCGGAGGAAAATTTTGAAAACGTGAGACATGAAACTAATCATACGGTAGCCATCACAATAAGATGAGTTGAACTTCTTCGGCAGTGGAATGAACGTCGATTTTAGCCAATCGTATTGTACCTCTTCTGAGGCATAGATGTGATTAAATAACGACGTTAAGATGTCAAGGAATGTAGATTCCTGTTCTATTATGACTTTAAGAACTTCGGCATAAACTCCATCTGGGCCCGTGGTTAATCAAATTTACGCACATAAAGTATCGGCAACAATTCAGGAGTGGTGAACCTTCTGCAAAACTACTTAAATTAGCCGAAGTATCTTTAGTAATTATGAATAATAATTGTAGAAAAGCTGTGGTAAAAGCTCTTTTTTTCCTTTGCTGCGCATAATGACTTATATAGCATAATTCCGGCTGAATCCGCCGTTATACGTGTGAATTATGGACAAATATAGCAATACCAAACCTTCAATAGGCTTTATCCAAAACAATGCTTTTTATCTACACTATGTAGCGCAGGCCTGCGGGCCGCGGTGAAGACCATGATGTTGCAAGTTAGAGAATTAAATGTCTGACCCAAGTGAGACTTGAAGCCCGGACCTCCGGCTTTTGCACAACAATGCTCTGACCACTCAGCATTTGGGGGACATCAATATTCTTACTTTGTAATGATATCTCTGAGGCCAAGTGTTTCAAGTCTCGGAATATAATTGTTGTAGCCTATTTTGTACATTTCTGTTATTATTATAATAATAATTATTATTAATTTAAATATTTGGGTTCAATAATAGAAGCTGGGGGAATACGTTCATCTGAAATTAATAAAAGAGTAAGTAATAATAATATCGTATGGCCTCGGGTGCCGGGTGCAAGTTTTGTTACTTGACACCCAGAGGCTAGCTTGCATGTCGAATTTCGTTGTTCCTTGACTATGAAAGTCAAGGAGGTTAGATGTTAGATATTTAAGCTCCTTGAGCACTATAGCGCTTTCTAGTAGAGAAATGAGGAACTTTGTGTTGGCGGAAACTCCCGAGATTAATTTTGCCATTATGAACTAGGCCTACTGAATTCAAATGGGTTCTTTGACATGCCAACATCGTATGACAAGCGTATCGTATTTTTGCCGCCTTTCAAAAATCACTTACCACGGCCAGGAACGAACCTGCAATCTTGGGGTTCGTAGACCGACATGATATCCACTCACCCACCGTGGCAAGCTAAGAGAGTAGGCTAAGTGAGGCTAGGAGAAAATTTGGAGCATTAAATTACATTTTATGGAGCAGATATATTTTACCAACACTGAGAAACTTATTTACAGTTTGGAGAAAGTTCTGCCCTAGAACTTCCCCATACGGGAGAACGCGAAGTAGGTTTAAACTTAACCAAAATAGCAACTGTTAAACAGCGAAAAGACTGAAGCGGTGTGGTGCAATGGGCATAAAAGTACATCACCAGAAAACAAAGGTTTAGTTAACAAGATATAAATAATATTTATTGAGACAACAATTTTCTTTAAATAACATTAAAATGCACAATAAATGCACACAACTGGGATATGCAGAGAATAATTAGTGTTAAATCTTAACAAATGGAGAGGGTCTGGTGACAGTACCCTGATTAATGATGGAAAAACCAATGTTAAGGATTGCCTAGATTTGAGAGAAATTGGAATTGAAATATAATATGCATATTAATAAAAGAACCATAAAAAAGATGAAATGTATGATGAGAGTAAGATATTCAATTCTTTTTCAAGTTTGAACTTATCTTCCAAATTGTTGAGCCAGCTCCATAAAAGTTCCAGTTAGCCTAAAACTGTTTTAAAAGTTCTCCACGGTTTCTTCGGGGGGGAGGCGCTCATGGCCTCAAGATGCATATTCCGAAAAGATGAATATTCAACTCTTCTTTTCCCTTCTGGTGACGGTTTGACACTGGTAGTGTCCAGGCGGTGACTGAGTATAAGTCGACATTGGGTGCGGCGGCCAGGAAGACTGCTGCTTCCTCGAAGTTTAAAGTGAGATACACCATCTAAGGTGAAACTTGCAGTGTGCTGCGGCTGGCAAACATTCCTGTACTCTTGAGCGATGTATCAGAGTAGAGGCCTCGTGACGTAGCAACGAGGTGAAGCAGCGACTGGCAATAGTGCCATGCGGTGTGGCAGCGTTGATCTGAATGATGAGCTGATCTGAATGACGATGTGATCAGAATGATGATTGATCAGAAGTGGTGAACGCCAGCAGGTGGCGTTTTAAATAGTGATCATGGAACAATCTCGAAGGCTGGAGATTGCCCGACCAGACAAAGACCTGCCATTGGTCGAACGAAAGTCAGGATGACGTCAGTCGACCCTGCTCAGCAGACAGCAGATGAGCCAGTAGATGCCGTGTATGCCGGGAGTGAGGAAGCTTGAGGTAGCGAGCGACTGGAACACTCAAGGTGAGAGCTATGATATCTATGAATAGGTGCTTGATAACAAGATTATGCATTTGGTTTAAGCAATTAATACATTTACAAAGAAATAATTACCATTCGGGGATCTCGGTAACAAGAAACAAAATTTGACCGACAAATGGGCCAAGCTAAACATTGAAAGCATCACGAAAGTGATCATGCTCCGAGAACTCCGAATGAAAACAAACAAAAGAATCAGTCAAATCAAAACATGGATAACAGACAAGGAGAAACTAAGATTCGAAAGGCAAAACAGAGATAGCAGAGATGGGTCTAGTATAAAGACCTTTACCAGTTAAAACATCAACAACTCTGACGCGTTTATCACGGCCAAAATGGCAGTGAATAACTCTGCCTAGGTTCCATACGAGAGGCGGAGATGGGTATCGAAGAAGAACCATGTCTCCCACTCGTACATCTGGTTGAGGAAGCCGCCATTTCTCACGCCTATTTAGCAAGCTGAGATATTCTAACTTCCATCGGCGCCAAAAAGAACAGCGCAAAGATTCTACTTTTCTCCAAAAGATATGTAGGTTAGGATCACAGCGTCGAACCAGCAAAGGTGGAGTAGCAGCAAGCGAACAGCCAATCAGGAAGTGACTGGGTGTTAAAGGTAAAAGATCCTTAGGATCGTTTGAAAGAGGAGTCAGAGGTCTGGAATTTACAATACCTTCAACTTGAATAATTAAGGAGTTGAATTCCTCATATGAATGTATGGTAGGACCAAGAGTTTTCTTAAGCTGTCTTTTAGTAAGTTTGATGCAGGATTCCCATCGGCCCCCATGATGGGGAGCATAAGGCGGGGTGAAATGCCATTTGAAACCTTTAGAATAGAGATCAGAAGCGCTTACAAAAATGTTTGCATTATCTGAAAAGACTTCAGATGGGACACCCTTTCTAGCAGCAAATCTAGAAAAGGCGGCCAAAAAGTAGGATACCGAAGCGTTCGTAACCAACTCAAGGTGGATAGCTCCCGTCACCATACATACAAATAACGAGATGTAAAGTTTACCTAAAATTTTGCGCTTAGATGAAGAGGGATTGGTCTGATATACGTAAGGACCAGCGTAATCGATCCCAGTAAGAGCGAAGGGCTTACTAGGTTCTGAACGAAATGGAGGTAAATTGCCCATAATCTGCGTGGCGGGCCATGGTTTAACCTTAAAGCAAGGTATACACTTTTTGACAACAGAAGAAACCTCATGAACGCCATTGATTATCCAGTAGAGTTCACGAATTAGACAGAGCAAGGTGCGAGTGCCAGCATGAAGGTGTTTATAATGAAACTTTTTTATTATAAGGGTGGTGATAGGATGCTTTGAAGGAAGGATGATGGGATGCTTTTTCCCATCCTCACAACTAGACATAGCTAATCTTCCACCCACACGTATTATGCCGTCCTGGTCAAGAAAAGGAGTAAGTGGTAAAAGCCTGCTAGACTTGGGCAAATCTTTACCACTTATAAGAGCTTGCCTTTCAGGAGCAAATACTTCCTGCTGAACAAGTAACGAAATCTTGCAAGTAGCGAATTCTAACTCTACTCTAGTGAGAAAGGGTTGAGGCTTCAATGGTTGATCAATTACTAAATATCTCCATCGGAAAATATAAGACACTACACGAATCAATTTATCAAATGAAGAGTATCTATGAAAAAGACTAGTAGAAGTAGAAGTAAGATGCGACGTGACAGGATCATTACGGGCATCGGGTATTTCTTCTGCAAATTGATTAGCTAAGCGAGGCCAGCAAGATGATTCGTGACTTAGCCAAGGAGGACCATTCCAGTACAGGCCTGAGGAAATCAATTTTTTAGGTGTGCAACCACGTGATATTATATCCGCGGGGTTTTCACGGCTAGGAACATGTCTCCATTGTTCAGAATGAGAGACTTCATGAATCTTAGGAACGCGATTTGCCACAAAGGTATTCCAATGAGAAGAAGGCTTGGAAATCCAAGCTAATACAATAGAAGAATCGCTCCAAAAAAATGTGCGGGAAAATTTTAACTTTAAACTGACATTTAGTTTAGTAGCTAATTCTGTTGCCATTAAAGCGGAGCATAATTCTAATCTCGGCAGTGATACCGTTTTAAGTGGAGCAACTTTTGATTTAGCGCACACTAAATTAGAAAATCCAGGGAAAGTGGCTGAGGAACGTGCTACTATGTATGCACAACAGCCATAAGCCCGTTCTGAACTATCAGAAAATACATGCAGGTCATACTGCTGGTATAAGGGATTAGAAATTAAAAGGCGGGGTATAGAAACCTTGGAGAGATCCAGCAAACTGCTGCGATACTCTAACCATTCTTCTACAAGAGGAAGGGGGAGATTTTCATCCCTGTCTGATTTTAATGACCAAAGCTTTTGCAAGACATTTTTCAACAATAACTATAGGAGCAATATATTGCAAAGGATCAAAGATCTTTGCGGTTTCTGACAGAACTTGTCTCTTAGTTGCAGGGGGAGATTCTGAGAAATGTACCTGATAAGGGTAGGTATCAGAAGAAGGACACCAAAAAACACCCAATGCTTTTACGGCTGCTTCATCAGTAGGAATAGCAACAAATTCATCAACTGGGACCTCTGATGAAAATTTTGATATAAATTCAGTAGAATTTGAAGTCCATTTATGGAGCGGAAAACCACCTCCTAGGAGCAGGGATTTCAAATCTTCGCACACAAGGAGTGCTTCAGAAATATTAGGGAAAGAGCACAAGAAATCGTCAACATAAAATGCCGTTTTTAATGACTCAGAGGCCAAAGGATGATACGTATGACCATCTTGCTCGGCTAACATGTGGAGAAACCGAATCGCAAGAAAGGCTGAAGGCTTCAGGCCACATGTCACAGTCTTCAATCTAAATATCTTTATGGGTTTGGAACTCTCATCGCGCCACAATATTCTTTGCAGATCTTGCTGCTCGGAATTTACGAGAATCTGCCGGTACATCTGCTTAATATCTGAGATTACAGCAATAGGAAACCGTCGAAAATTAAGCAAAACAGAGGTGAGATCTGTTTGAATCGCGGGACCACATTGCAAGGTATCATTTAAAGAGACTCCATTGGAATCTGATGACGAGCCATTGAAAACTACTCTTATATTGTCTTGTGTTAAGGAATTTTTTCATACCGGGTGATGATTTAGATAAACTATTTCATTTAAAGGATGGCCAATTTCTTCTGATTTAGGAATTACCTCCATGTGATTGGATGATTCGTATTCCTCCATAAAGGAAGCATACTGAGTTTTAACAGAAGCATCTTGTTTGAACCGATTTTCAATAGCAAATAGTGCCCTAAGTGTTCTGGAATGCGAGCCCGTAATGGCGGGAGGATTAGGAATACGTGGAAGAGTTACTATAAATCTGCCTTCAGCAGTACGGACAGTGGTTTCCTTGTATAACATTTCACAAATGTCGTTAGAAGAAGAAGCAGTAGCCTGAACATTCTCAAGATCCCAGAACATGGTTAGCTCTTGACTCAAATCGGTACCAACAAAATAACAATTCGATACAGTTTGAATAGGATTACGGTATATTTGGCCAGTAGCGATCCAACCAAAATCAGTTTCGCGGAAGAAAACATTAGGAGCAATTTTTACTTTATTGGAATGAAGACATTGCCAAAATACGCTTGAGCTGAAAAGAAGCTCTACGGGCGAAGCTCTGTTGAAATGAGGGTCAGCTAGCTGGACAAAATTCGGGATATTCCAACTTTGAATAGGATAAGAAGTGCCAGGAATATTGTTGCCTATAGACTTGATAATCAAACAATCTAATTGCAACTGCGTACCAAGATTATTAGAGTCCTTCAAATCCACTTTAGCAAAGCTTAAGGATTGCGATTTAGAGCAGTTTATTCCTGTGACCTCTATTGAGGTAGGATGTTTTGGGAAGCCTAACTTTTGTACCAAAGATTCATTAATAAAATTGTTGGTAGCGGCATTGTCTAATAATCCCCTGACAGATACCCATTTCCCGTGAGAATTTTTCAATAGAACCTGCACGGTAGATAATAAAACCTGGACTTTGCCAAGCGAGGTAGAACTTTGAGCATACGACTGCACACTATTTTGAGAAGTCTCAGAATTAGACTTGGTATTGGAACTGCTTGGTCCTGATAACCGTGATCTTTCATGTCTATGCAAAAGGGAATGGTGTCTAGCCTTACAATGAAAGCATAAACGTTGTGAACGGCAATTGTTTAACATATGCGTTCCTGACAAACAGTTGAAACAATGTTTTTTGTTCGTAATGAACTTTCGTCTTTCATCTACTGATAAAGATTTAAATTCATCACAATTGTATAAATTATGCGATTGCTGACACAGACCGCACGTTTGAATTTGGTTAGGTGACTGAGCATCAACAGGAAGAGCCTGTGATCTTAAAATTCTTTGATTAGAACTGCTAACCTTATCTTTTGAGAAGGATTTTGAATCTGAACTACTAGTTTTTTGATTAGCTATGGCGGAAAAGACTCGGCTTCTAGCCTTCAAAAAGTTGATAATCGCCTCATAAGTGCATTGCAAATTCTGGGAAAGTTCTGTTTCCCAGGCTTTTAATGTATTTGCATCCGATCTTGCAGAAATGAGGTGAACTAGAAATAAATCCCAGTGATTTACAGGTTGGTTTAAATTGGACAATGCTCAGACGTGTAGCTCTGCAGTATCAATCAACTTACGAAGTGATAAACTGTTATCTGCTTGCACGTTAGGTAACTCGAATAAGCTTTGTATATGGCGTTGAATAGATAAACGAATATTCCCATATCTATCCTTAAGAAGATTCAGAGCAACTTCATAGTTATCACTGGTCAAAGAAAGTGCTTGAATCAGGTTAAGTGCGTTGCCTTGAACTGCCAGACGCAGGTAGTGAAATTTTTGAATTACTGATATAGAAGTATTTTCATGTACTAAAGAATTGAATAATTCAAAAAATGGCTCCCATTCTATGTCCTTACCAGTGAATTTGGGTAGTTCTAATTTGGGTAATATAATGCGTGAGGAAGATGTAGAAGATGCTGCAGAAGTTTGATCTTCTTGTTTTTCTTTTAAAGTTAAAGCCCTAATAAGCTGTTTAGCTTCAGCAAATCCCTGATAGTATAATTTTTCAACTTCCAACCTATCACTTTGCTGGTCCGGATGCTGAGTTTCTATACTGCATTGTATATCATCATATTTCTCAAAGGCTTGTTCATAATTCTTAAGCCTCTGCGAAATTATGTCAAGATTACGCTCTTGGGGTTCAAGCTCCGTTAAGAAAGTACGGAACCGTGTGAGCTTGCCCTTACAAGAGGCTCTGGCGTTGCTGAGTTTTTCATCAAGGTTAGGCATGTTAAAAGTTGTTTGTTACTCACGTCAATATTGTGACTTTGAGTACTAGAAGCCAGAGGATGACAGCTTGCTAGGTAGTAAGGTTTAGTCTGATGTGGAAGAAACCGGCTTAGCTCACGTTTCTCTCCTCCTCTGCTGAACATGCGCCTCAGGCTGAAACTTACAATGTGAATTAGTGTTGAAACACAATGAACAAAAATTGTTAATGTGAAATTCAAGATATGAAACTTGTAATATTCCCAGGGTGCAACAGATATGTTTATCCCGGGTTTCGGCACCAAAAATATGGAGAAAGTTCTGCCCTAAAACTTCCCCATACGGGAGAACGCGAAGTAGGTTTAAACTTAACCAAAATAGCTACTGTTAAACAGCGAAAAGACTGAAGCGGTGCGGTGCAATGGGCATAAAAGTACATCACCAGAAAACAAAGGTTTAGTTAACAAGATATAAATAATATTTATTGAGACAAGAATTTTCTTTAAATAACATTAAAATGCACAATAAATGCACACAACTGGGATATGCAGAGAATAATTAGTGTTAAATCTTAACAAATGGAGAGGGTCTGGTGACAGTACCCTGATTAATGATGGAAAAACCAATGTTAAGGATTGCCTAGATTTGAGAGAAATTGGAATTGAAATATAATATGCATATTAATAAAAGAACCATAAAAAAGATGAAATGTATGATGAGAGTAAGATATTCAATTCTTTTTCAAGTTTGAACTTATCTTCCAAATTGTTGAGCCAGCTCCATAAAAGTTCCAGTTAGCCTAAAACTGTTTTAAAAGTTCTCCACGGTTTCTTCGGGGGGGAGGCGCTCATGGCCTCAAGATGCATATTCCGAAAAGATGAATATTCAACTCTTCTTTTCCCTTCTGGTGACGGTTTGACACTGGTAGTGTCCAGGCGGTGACTGAGTATAAGTCGACATTGGGTGCGGCCAGGAAGACTGCTGCTTCCTCGAAGTTTAAAGTGAGATACAGCATCTAAGGTGAAACTTGCAGTGTGCTGCGGCTGGCAAACATTCCTGTCCTCTTGAGCGATGTATCAGAGTAGAGGCCTCGTGACGTAGCAACGAGGTGAAGCAGCGACTGGCAATAGTGCCATGCGGTGTGGCAGCGTTGATCTGAATGATGAGCTGATCTGAATGACGATGTGATCAGAATGATGATTGATCAGAAGTGGTGAACGCCAGCAGGTGGCGTTTTAAATAGTGATCATGGAACAATCTCGAAGGCTGGAGATTGCCCGACCAGACAAAGACCTGCCATTGGTCGAACGAAAGTCAGGGTGACGTCAGTCGACCCTGCTCAGCAGACAGCAGATGAGCCAGTAGATGCCGTGTATGCCGGGAGTGAGGAAGCTTGAGGTAGCGAGCGACTGGAACACTCAAGGTGAGAGCTATGATATCTACGAATAGGTGCTTGATAACAAGATTATGCATTTGGTTTAAGCAATTAATACATTTACAAAGAAATAATTACCATTCGGGGATCTCGGTAACAAGAAACAAAATTTGACCGACAAATGGGCCAAGCTAAACATTGAAAGCATCACGAAAGTGATCACAGTTCATTGCTACTAAGTATTTTGTTAAATAGAGCAGAAACTTTGACGTTAAACAGACAGCATACAAACAAATTATTAGGAACAGAGATGGATTATTGGAGGAGGGCGGCAAGAAAATCAAGAATGGATATAATTAGAAATACGAGAATCAGAGAAATTATGCAGGTGAAAAAAAGAAAAATACTAGAAATGTTTGAAGAAAGAAGTTGGTTGGTTGGTTGGTTCTTAAGTTAAGGGGCTGCGACAACGCGGTCATGTAGCCCCGTGTACTTTGGGTGTATGTAGAATCTGTCTGATAACCGGTGTTAATTGTGATGACTGTCTTTTTAGTGTGTGTTATCTGTTTTTTAATTTAAGGACTGCAACTTAGAATTTTTCAAATAGTTCCTACTTTTGCCGCAAAGCGCCACCGTCAACGACTACTAGGCCAGAACTGAGCTACTAGACGCCACCACAGTCGGCTATTGGCAACGAACGTAGAAACCTAAGAGCGTTGTTTACATTCTTACATTCTTAACCTATCCAATTTAGCTTCACACAGGTGCAATTAGTGGAAGGTTCTTTAACATGCCATAAATGTATGACATGGGACCGCCGGCTTTACTTCCCCTCCGAAGGAAGGCATACTGAGGGATTTTTAACGCTCTTAAAAAATCCGACGGCTTCGGCCGGGTTTGAACCCGCTATCTTGGGCATAGAAGCTCAGCATGCTACCGACTACGCCACCGAAGCCGCTGAAGAAAGAAGAATACAATGGTTTGGACATGTGAAAAGGATACAGAATTGTAGAATTCCAAATGTAATGTTCCATTGTCAAGCTGAAGGCAAACGGAAACGGGGTAAACCAGGAGAACAGTGGATGGACGGTGTAAAGAGAAGCATTGCTACCAGAGACTTAACCGAGGAAGATGCTGAAGACCAAAATTTGTGGAGGAGTAGAGTATTCTTGGGTTGAAGGAAAACTACTGTATTGTAGAATATTCCTAGTAAAGAAGAAGATTAATAATGAGTTTTGTTCTATACTATTCGAATCATTTCTTATTTAGGCATCCATCTCAATATGTTGTTATTGTTGTTACATTTGAGGGGCTTGGACTTCGTGGTCATTTTGCCTCATGTACTTGAGTGTGTGTGGAATTTTGGCTGAAACTTTTTTTTATTATGCTGGCTGCATTAGAATGTATATTTGTAATTCCGTGAGGATTGCGAAGGAACCACCCCGGCATTTTCCTGGAGTAGATGTGAAAAACCACTTCCAGGATGGGTGAGTTAGGATCGAATCAAGATCTTCTCAATTTTACCTCACAACGCAGAGGGAGGCGGAGTGTACCTCGTTCCAGCCCTAAGACCAAATTTCGTTTCTTTACAGAGCTGAGACCCGAACCCGGACCTCCAGAACGGGGGAAATAGCCAAGACGGCTAAGTGGTCAACGCAAAACTTTAAAGTAAATAAAGTTTGTAATTTAATTGTGTTACAAGGCGCAAATTTTCCCGAAGTTCCACCCCTTAAAACAACAGTCATCATCATCATCATAATGCTTGCCACGGTTGGTGAGTGGTTAACGTGTCGGTCTACTAACCCTAAGCTTGTAGGTTCGCTCCTGGCCGTGGTAAGTGATTTTTGAAAGGCGGCAAGAATTACGACAGGCATGTCATACGATGTTGGCATGTCAAAGAACCCATTTGAATTCAGTAGGCCCTGTTCATAATGTCAAAATTTATCTCGAGAGTTTCCGCAAACACAAAGTTCCTCATTTCTCTACTAGAATGCGCTATACTGTTCAAGGAGCTTAGATATCTAACCTACTTGACATTCATAGTGCTTCAAGGAACAACGAAATTCGACATGCAAGCTACCTTATGGATGTCAAATAACAAAACTTGTACTCGGAACCCGAGGCCATACGATATTATTATTATTATTATTATTAGTCTATAGTTTATTGTTTGACAACATTATCACGGCAAATACCGGCTACATTTTCTGTTACAGCCTGGTTCGGCCTTAGCAAGGAACCATCTGTACTGAGATAATTACGATTACACTGTTCAGAGACTTCACCTCCATGTCGTGCCAGCAGTCTTCACGAGTCTCCTTCATTTGTAGGATGAGCTAAATTCCCATCTGGATCATCGAGCTTTGCTGAGTATTTGGCCAGGGCATTGTCACCAAGAAACTTCCTAACAATATGGCATGTGTTTAACAGAACTGCCTTCTGAAGTTCAATATATATCTGCGGGTGCAGATTCAATATTGATAGACTACTGTGGAGAGTTTTCGGTACACGATACAATTATTGGGATGGTATTCACCGAATCAAGTTTCCACATCTGCTTTATCTCAATTGCCAGCTCTCTGTACTTAGATATTTTAGTAGCAGCTGTTGTTTGGATGTTTTGAGTGTTGGGACATGCGATATCTATCAGTAATGCCTCTTTGTGCACTTTATTGTTGACAATGATATCTGGCCGGTTGTTACCGACTGCGACATCTGTCACAACTCCTCTGTCCCAATAGAGCGTGTGTGTGCCATTTTCGAGTACTGCAGATTGTTTGTATTTCCAATAGGAGACGGAGCTTTGAAGAAGTTTGTACTTCAAGGCCAGTTTCTGGTGGATAATGTTGGCAACTTGATCGTGTCGATGTTTGTAGTCAGTGTTGGCAAGGTGGGAACAACCTGATATAGCGTGTTGAATGGTCTCACTACATTTGCCACAGCGGCGACACTTCTCACTCTCTGTTGTTGGATCTTTTATGATAAATTTCCGATAGCTTCGAGTAGCAACAACTCGGTCTTGGATAACTACAACAAATCCCTCTGTTTCCGGAAAGAGGACCTTGTGGGTCAGCCATGCGTGCGACGCTAACTTGTCGATGTGAGGCTGGTCCAACTCATGTGGAAACTTCCCATGAAGCGCCTTCTGTTTCCAATTCCCGATCTTGTATTCAGTAGTTTTCATTTCATTTACTGGTGGATCTAAAGATGACAGAAGGAGCGGTGTGTAATTATCATCAGCTGAAGATACAGTGTGATGGAGAGGGGATGTTTCTCCTTTGTTGTGGAAAAATGCACGCAGAGTTGTCACTTGTTTTGTATGAAGGTTCATGTTGTCTATCGGTCCTCTACCACCTTCAGACCGAGGTAGAGTCAAGCTCTCATTTGCTGATTTCGGATGGTGCATACGATGGCGTGATAAAAACACCGATGTTTTTCGTTGCAGATCGTGCAATTCAGTTTGAATCCACCTGATTATACCAAAGGAGTATGTAACTACGGGCATTGCAAATGTGTTAACTTCCTTAATGATATGTTTAGCGCTAAGTTTTGAAGAGAGAACACTGCGAAGTCGTGAAGTATACTGCTCAGTTATGTTCTTCTTGATATCACCATGTCTGAGACGGGCACTCAGGGCAAACCCAAGATATTTGTACAATGCGCCTTCCTCCAACGGCTGAATACTTCTCTGTCCTTCTCCAACAGTAATTCCTTGTGCAGAGTGCGAGCCTCTAATAACAGTTTGTGTTCTGCACTTATAAAAACCAAACTGCATATGGATATCTGAGGAAAAGCTCTGAGTGATAGAGATGAGATATTGTAGGTGAACTTTAGTTGATGCATACAGTTTAATGTCATCCATGTAAAGAAGATAGTTCATCTTGTACGCTTCACCATGATTACCCTCAATACTAAATCCGTAGTTGCTACTGTTCTGGATTTGCGAGAGAGGATTCAATGCCAGACAAAACCAGAGTGGGCCTAGCGAGACTCCTTGGAAAATTCCTCGGCGAATCGGTATTAATGAAGATTTTAAACGAGTGCCACCCACTGTAAGTTGGAGGGCAGTGCTCCATGAAACCATTGCGCACTTCAGGAAGTTCACTATAATAGGGTTGACCTTGTAAATCTCCAAGCACTGTATAAGCCATGTATGAGGCACGGAATCGAAAGCTTTTGGGTAATCAATAAAGCAGGCATAAAGATTTCGTGATCTCCGACAGGCCTGCTCTAATGCCACGGCATCAATAGTGAGCTGTTCCTTACATCCTTGAGAATTCCTTCTGCAACCCTTTTGCTCCTCTGCGAGAATGGCGTTTTCCTAACAATGCGCACGAATTCGATTTGCAATAATGGATGTAATGCTCTTATAAAAATTTGGCAAGCAGGTGATGGGGAGATATTTAGATGGGTTTGTGATTTTAGAGTCCTTTGGCTTGAGATAGGTTAACCCTCTAGCTAGGAAAACTGAAATGCAGCAGGATTTTCCAGAAAACATTGTATGTGAATAGCCAGTAAACGGTGGGTACTTGTGAGCCTTTTATAGTAGAAATTATGGATCCGGTCAATTCCAGGTGCTTTCCAATTCTGTAGGCTACTGATGACCTGGCGTAGTTCCTCAACATCAACGTCTGTATGTGCCATTTGATTTATTCGTCTGGTAGCATTCCCTATTTACTTAAACCACGGAGCTTCATTGTTGTGTTCTTCCGGCCTAGACCATATTGATGACCAGTAGTCGGTAACACTCTCCGCCCTGGGTCCCTCTGGAGAATCATTCTGAAATTGAGGTGTCTTTTTCAGGTCTTCATAGAACTTTCTCTCATTTCTCTTGAAGTCATTGTTCTGTTTCTTCCGTTCGGTAGTGTTCTGGTATCTCTTAAGACGCTTAGAGCGGGCTGCAAGTTTTTGTTTATAAGTAACAAGTACTTCTGTTATCACTGCGTCCTCGGGGACCTGAAATTCTTCTAGTGAGGAGTCCATCATGATCCCTCGTATGCGGTTGTTCAGACGTCTATTTCTCACTCCATTCTTATACTGTTGCAGTCAGTTCACATTCTGGCGTAGTTGTTCAATGCGTTGTTTTAAAGGTTTTGCCCATGGTGGATCGCTGGGTTTCCTTGCAGCAGACTATTGGTTTGGAGGGCGTGGCCTACCCCCATTAATTTGTACTGCAGCTAGTGCTGCACAATAGAAAGCAGTATGAACCTCCATGAAAGATTGGTGCTCTTCTAAATATTTGGAAAGTACGGTTTCGTTCAGTTCTTTCAACACCATGGCAAACTTGCGGGAAGACTGCTGCCTCGGATGTATTGGACGTTGGGTAGGGTCAGTACCTGCATATTCAAGCAGAGCTGAATTAAATTCGTCTTGGATCTTGGAATGATGGCTTGTTTCCTCATTATGAAGTTCATTTACGTGAGTCGATTCATTCATGGAGACCTCATTATCAGTATTTATTTGGCTAGTTTCACCACTTGCAGCTGAGGGATATAGTTCATGAGATATCTCCTGTCTGATTCGATCCAGAACAGGGTCGGGAACTAAATGATTCTTTACAATTGCTCTTCTTTGATCCGCGACTCGTTGCTCAGTGATGCTAAACAGAGGATACTGCTGCTTGAAAGCCGCATGCAGTGCTTGGCGGTAGTTTGTTATATCTGTTTCAAGACGAGTTATTCGATAATATGACCGCATGATATATTCATTCATATGAGTTTCCCATTTCATGCGTTTTCTGGGCTTACCTGCGAGAGTGGTTGTATTTATTACAAAGGCACTGCCGTCAGGTGCGGTGCGGTGCGAGACTCGAGATTTTGTGTACCGCCAATATCGTCTTGAGCTGCTGGAGCTTCTTCGGGTCTACTGGTGGGTGGAAAGCAGCTTGTCATCCCACTGCCACCGGTTTGCGTGTTGTCACCTGTAGCGGTGGTTCTAGAGGTAACCTGCCGTATCACAGGCAGTGACATTTCTTAAAGCAAATTACTATTATTGCCTTTCCTGTGTGCTTTTTATACCTTCAGCCAGGTATTGCCTGGGTATTGCCTTTGATACTTATCGCAAGGTTTACAATACTCCTGTGAATGCTAGTGTGTTATTTTGACTGATCGACGCAGATTCTTTGTAAATATGTGATCCAACTGATGTCATTTATTATTATTATTATTATTATTATTATTATTATTATTATCATAATCATCAAAATTCTATAAGCACGTCTCGCCGTTGCAACCAGAGCATCGCCGTTCACACCAGAGCATTTAAACGGGTTTTTATTAGATGATTTTGAAAAGAAATGCTTCGGCATAGACTGTTACTGTTTTATCGCTGATAAGCCAAGGTAACTGAATCGGTGTCAAGGCCCCGCTAAACTAGAATTATGGGCGGTAAGTTAGTCTGTACTGAGCGCGATATGCGTCTTATCGCCTGATGGTCACAGTCGCAACGTCAGACAGTCAACAGCAGTGAACTTCTGGACAGGTTGTTGGAAATATCTGGTGCAATGACGCTGAGAATGGTAAAGTACAGGAAATTCACTACGGATATCACTTTAAAGTTGCAATAGCCTATAGGCCTACTACGATATTTACATAAAATAGTATATTCAAATTAAAGGTACATTTGCTGTTGTAATTGCATCGATAGGGGGCATGGAACATCAATCCATCATCCCGGTATACTTGTGTCTATTGTATTTATCTGATAAGCTGTGTTATTGTAATGACTACCATTATTTAAGTCAAGGACTGAGATGGGTACCTCAGGACTTAAAATAATGTACCTGCTTCAAGAGACGGATTTAAGGAGCTGGGACGGCCCATGGGCGATTTTTAGCCTACTTTCGATTTTTGCAAATAATGAAAGTAGACTTATGAGATCACTACAGGGCGAAAAAAGTGTGTCTGTCTGTGTGTGTGTATGTGTGTGAGTCTGTGTGTGTGTGTGTGTGTGTGTGAGTGTGTGGACTCTGAATGTCTGTCCCCCCCTATCAATTCGAACACGGTGAGCGCAAATTGAACGAAATTTGGTACATAGGTAGCACTAGCAAAGGACATCTCAGTGTCATGTTTTATATCGCCGCCATCTTGACGGAAACATAATGGCGGCCACACAAATGTTCAAAGCTTAAATCAAATTACGACTAACCTAATCATCCGATCTCTACCAAATTTTGCAACAACATACCTTTATGGGGTGAGCATCATTTGACCAAACTAATAGGTCATCAGTCTAATAGTTTGCGGATGGCGGCATCTTTGTGTGAAAATAGATTGCCCCTATTAATTCGAACACGGTGAAACCGAATGGAACGAAATTTGGTACAGAGGTAGTACTAGCAAAGGGCACCCCAGTGTCATGTTTTATATCGCCGCCATCTTGACGGAAACGTAATGGCGGACACACAAATGTTCAAAGCTTAAATCAAATTACGACTAACCTAATCATCCGATCTCTACCAAATTTTGCAACAACATACCTTTATGGAGAGAGCATCCTTTGACAAATCTAATAGGTATTAGCCTAATAGTTTGCGGATGGCGGCAATCTTTGTGTCAGAATCGATTACCCCTATTAATTCGAACACGGTGAAATCGAATGGAATGAAATTTGGTGCAGAGGTAGCACTAGCAAAGGGCACCCCAGTGTCATGTTTTATATCGCCGCCATCTTGACGGAAACGTAATGGCGGCCACCCAAATATTCAAAGCTTAAATCAAATTACGACTAACCTAATCATCCGATCTCTACCAAATTTTGCAACAACATACCTTTATGAAGAGGGCATCCTTTGACAAATCTAATAGGTCATTAGCCTAATATTTTGCGGATGGCGGCCATCTTTGTGTGAAAATCGATTCCCCCTATTAATTCGAACACGGTGAAACCGAATGGAACGAAATTTGGTACAGTGGTAGCAATAGAAAAGGCCACCTCAGTGTCATGTTTTATATCACCACCATCGTGACGGAAACGTAATCGCGGCCACCCAAATGTTAAAGGCTAAAATGTAATTACGACCAACCTAATAATCTAATCTCTACCAAATTTTGCAACAACAAATCTTTATTTGGGAAGCATATTCTGACCAAACTGCTAGATCATCAGCCCAATAGTTTGCAGATGGTGGCCAAGTATGTGTGCAAATCGATTCCCCCTATCAATTCAAATACGGTGAAACAGAATTGAACGAAATTTGGTACAGAGGTAGCACTAGCAAAAGGCACCTCAGTGTCATGTTTTATATCGCCGCCATCTTGACGGAAACGGAATGACGGCCACCCAAATGTTAAAAGCTTAAATCAAATTTCGACCATCCTAATAATTTGATCTCTACCGGATTTTGCAACAACATGCCTTTTTGTGGAAAGCATCTTATGACTGACTACAAGATCATCAGCCCAATAGTTTGCAAATAGCGGCCATGTATGTGTGCAAATCCATTCCCCAGATCAATTCATACACGGTGAAACCGAATTGAATGAATTTCTTACAGAGGTAGCACTAGCAAAGGGCACCTCATATTCATGTTTAATATCCCTATAGCACGTTGTATTTCAACAAGCTACTACAACCAACATTCAATTATACTTGAAAAGGACAAGGAGTTATAACAATACCCATGCATTTAGGAGAAAGTAGGCTATATGTTCTTTACTGAACATCTTGTTTATTTTTTTGTAAAATAGTTAAACAACTTTTGGTAACTTGTAACATGAAATTTGAAGCAAGTAAAATATTAATATATACAGATGTACAGTAGGTCAAGAGTATTTTTTTCATTTTTAGTGAACCTTGAAATTTTAAAACATCAAGGTTAGAAAATTTTAAATAATTGATTTGATATTCTGTTATACACTGAAAGCGTCTGAGAAAAACATTAGCTTTACAAAATTTGTTTCGCACTTAAATACGCTATACCAAAATGTAAATTTTACAATAGCCTAATATTTCGAAAATTGTGTTTGAAAGAATACTACAGTTTTTAACTGCTCTCGAAACTATGCTTTTAAACCATACTTATTACAGTAACTGGTAGGACTTCTAAAACTAAAATAATTTGAACTACAATAAATACTTGAATTAGAATAGCTAATATTACGCAAATATTTACCAATTCACAGAACAGTTTCATATGTTTTTTAAACGTTTCGTTATTTAAGTTATTAAAACTTATTTTTACTCCTAAATATCACAAAAACAACCCCCCAAATGTCCTATGACTCACTAATTTGGGTCTATTTTTTTTCAAAATCTTCCGGATCCCCACCCCATACCCAGATCCTCCGGTTTGTTCACTCCCCCATATAATTTTGGGTTATATCCTTCGAGGCCTTTGCCGGGAATGAGAGCGAAAAAAAAGTAACACACTCAAAACGGTCGTTGTCGTAGTTAGTGTTCGAACCTCCAATGCCCAGACTTTCTGCAGGTCTCCACTGCAGTCTTGAAGTGCCAATCTGGGCGCTAGGCTAAGCTGCTGGGTAAGATATTAGCTCTCAGATGCCATATTTACAGCACATTTGTTAGCTTATACCCAGTATTTTCATAAATTTTCCTTTTCTTGTTAATTGTATTATTATTATTATTATTATTATTATTATTATTATTATTATTATTATTATTATTATTATTATTATTATTGTTTACATTTGCATTTGTTGTATTGAAATTAACTGTATATATTACATAGTGTCTTTCTTCTATGTTACAATTTACCATAACTAAAATGGATGTACCTCGATCAGGCAAAGAACAAGTTATAACATATCTCTGAATCAATTTGCACGGACCGCGGAGCAAGGCCACAAATCAGCTACTAATAAACTCTGTATCCGACAAGAAGTCGGAATGATCGATCCTCTTCGGAACTAGTCTATGTTTTGCTTATTCCTGTTTAACTCCACCGGTATTTCTCGACGAATGAGGTGCTAATATTGACTTCTTGATGTACATTCCAATGTTAGTAAGAACTTTATGTCTTGCGGAATATTGAATTACAGTAGAACGTCGATAATCCGGATGTCAACAAGTAATTCCGTGAAGAACTATACAGCCTATTTTCATATATCCTACTTAGGTTAATTGCCACTAACAACATACAAAATTTCAGTTTGATTGCTGTAATAGATTCGTAGATATTGAAAAACGACTAAATATTTCGGGTGGTCGCCATGTTGGATTTTATATATGTAGGTCCTAGAGTTATGTACTGTTACATGAAATTACTGTGTACGTGTAGCATTCAAACATCAATCACATGATTAGAACACAAGAAGTAACAAGGAGATTTTAAAATTTTGCTCAGCTGCCATCTTGTGGTTATGGAAACAATTGAATTAAATTAGATGCCAATGGATTAACATTCGCATAAGGATTTACTGTACCAAGTTCCACTGCACTCGGACGGTTAAATTGCGAGAAACGTCCATGACAATATTTATACTTCGCGTCGCCGCCATGTTGGATTTGTATTCACCAGGTTATTTAAAGCCCTATAGGTGAACATAAGTTCCTAGCCCCTATGAACATTAAAAAATTCAGTTTGATTGCTATAATAGATTCGTAGATATTCAGAGCCGTCTAAATATTTCGGATGGTCGCCATGTTGGATTGAAAAATGTATAGGCCATAGAGTCATGTACTATTAAAGAAAAATTATTGCGTAGGTTCATTATTCAAACTTTCACTTCGATCGCATGACTACGACACAAGAAATAAAAAAATAATTTCAAAATTCGCACAGCCGCCATATTGAGGTTATGTAAACAATTGAACTAAATTAGATACCAGTACATTGCAATGTGTATAAACATTTCCTGTCCCAGATTTCATTGCGTTTGGAACATTAAATCGCGAGAAAGGTCTATTTAAAATTTTCAAATTCGCTTGGCCGCCATGTTCGTTTTGTAGTTAACCAGTTTCTGAAAGTCTTATAGATCAACTTCCAGTAGTGCCCTTTATCTTCGTACAAAATTTCATGGTGATACCGCTAATAGTTTCAGAGATATAGAATGCCGGTGAAATATTTCGCACATCCGCCATCTTGTGGTTATGTAAACAATTGAACAAAGTTAGATGTCGGTGCATTACAATGTGTATAAACATATACTGTACCAAGTTTTATTGCGTTCGGTAGGTTAAATCGCGAGAAACAACTATTTAAAAGTCTCAAATTCGCGTGGCCGCCATGTTGGTTTTGTTCTTACCAGTTTTTGAAAGTCGCATAATTGAACCTCTAGTAGTCCCATTTTGCACCGTAAAAAAATCCAGGGTGATATCGGGAATAGTTTCGGAGATATTGAATGCTGGTGAAATATTTCGCACAGCCGCCATGTTGGATTGGTGAGACGTAACAAAATTTGCAGGGAACGGTCGGGGTCGTCCGAAATAGTGCTATGAACATACCGAGTGTCATTGAAATCGTTCCAGACGTTTAAAAGTTATTAGGGACACACACACACACCTCTCTCTCTCTCTCTCACACACACACGGACAAACGGCGATCTCATAAGCCTATTTTGTCAAAATTGAAAATAGGCTAAAAATCCGTACTGTCGATAATCCGGATTCAATTGCGGTGAATAAATTGAATTGAATACATACATACATATTTGTTAAACAAAAGCGTTGATGCGACAGGCTAAGAATCAAAGACTTGGCTGCAAAAACGTGAATCACTTCTGCAGTTAAAACAAGATGTTCAGTAAAGAACATATAGCCTACTTTCTCCTAAATGTATGAGTATAGTTATAACTCGTTGTTATTATCAAAGAGTATAATAGAACTATTCTTTGTTGAAGACCTTAGAAACTATTTACCTCTACCAAACGCCACAACCTAGAAAAAAACTACTACCATCATTGAAGAAAGATAGATAAGAAGTATCTCAAGAATGTTATGGATCTGGAGACATGATCGACCGGACTGGCTGCGTGGCTCAGCGGTAACGTTCTCGCTTGCTGGGCCCTAGGTTGCAGGTTCGTATCCTGGCGCTGTCAGCTGGCATTTGAGGGTGCACAAATGCGAGGGAGCCGTGTCAGTAGATTTACTGGCACGTTAAAGATCCCCTTCGGGCCAAAATTCCGGCACCCCGGCGTATCTAAAAGCAGCAGTAGTTAAAAGGGTCGTAAAACAAATAACGTTATTATTATTGTTATTATTACATAATCGACCTGCCGTGGGCAACATCCAACTTTGAGTTGAGGCATGTCTTTACACGTCTGGTTGTGCATGGCTTTCACAACCCGAATTGAATTAACAATTCTTTCCATGTCCCTACAGAGACGTGTGTATACAAACTATGTGGATATTTTCGATTGCTATTTGCCTGAAATAAAAGTATTAATAATCTGAACTAGCACCAGCGGCTAGAATTCAGTTACTATGTGAAATCGTTTTGTTCTTTACTTCAAATAACATTTTCAAATAACGCACAATAAGCTGTTACAAACCCTTTAAAATAAGAAGTAAAAAATGTATCATAGTATCATCTTGTCATTCTTCAAATTCGATGCGCATAGAATGCCAATGGTATACTATCAATGTAGACCAGTCGTGAAATCTAGTGGAGAAATATCGAACAATATAATCCTAACAGGCGAGTGCATTCTAGCGGCCATAAGAAGAAACTTATCAATAAAATCTGGAAGTTAATAAGTAGGCCGGCGTGCAGTTACCTTTTTGGCTGCTAGATGTCTCGAGCAAATCTGCTGGCGAATTATGTTTTAATTAAATATATGTTTTGCACCGTAATATGCACAATATAACACTTAATTTTAAAACGTCTGAGTCATTACCAAGCAACAAATATGTAAAATGTCAAGCAAAAAACCTAACTCTGATGGGGTTTGAACCATAGGCATATGAATGACAGACTAACGCTTTACCACGGAGCCATTTGTGCCAACGAACATCGATCTATATAAACTTACATAGAACTTGTTAGCAAATAATGATTTAGACCCAATGTAGACCAGTCGTGAAATCTAGTGGAGAAATATCGAACAATATAATCCTAACAGGGCGAGTGCATTCTAGCGGCCATAAGAAGAAACTTTTCAATAAAATCTGGAAGTTAATAAGTAGGCCGGCGTGCAGTTACCTTTTTGGCTGCTAGATGTCTCGAGCAAATCTGCTGGCGAATTATGTTTTAATTAAATATATGTTTTGCATCGTAATATGCACAATATAACGCTTAATTTTAAAACGTCTGAGTCATTACAAAGCAACAAATATGTAAAATGTCAAGCAAAAAACCTAACTCAGATGGGGTTTGAACCATAGGCATATGAATGACAGACTAACGCTTTACCACGGAGCCATTTGTGCCAACGAACATTGATCTATATAAACTTACATAGAACTTGTTAGCAAATAATGATTTAGACCCAATGTAGACCAGTCGTGAAATCTAGTGGAGAAATATCGAACAATATAATCCTAACAGGGCGAGTGCATTCTAGCGGCCATAAGAAGAAACTTTTCAATAAAATCTGGAAGTTAATAAGTGGGCCGGCGTGCAGTTACCTTTTTGGCTGCTAGATTTCTCGAGCAAATCTGCTGGCGAATTAGGTTTTAATTAAATATATGTTTTGCATCGTAATATGCACAATATAACGCTTAATTTTAAAACGTCTGAGTCATTACAAAGCAACAAATATGTAAAATGTCAAGCAAAAAACCTAACTCTGATGGGGTTTGAACCATAGGCATATGAATGACAGACTAACGCTTTACCACGGAGCCATTTGTGCCAACGAACCTTGATCAATATAAAATGACTTACATAGAACTTGTTAGCAAATAATGATTTAGACCTAACGATTTCATCAGTGGAGTATATTATTTATATATAAAGCATTTCATACAAAGTTTATTTATTTTGTATCAGTACGCTATATTGCATGCAATACTCAAATTAGTGAAATATAAGTCAGGCACAAGATATCCACTGCCATCTTGTCTTCTTACCGAGACGGCTCAGCTTTTTAAAATCACTTCTGCACTATACTATTACAAAATAAACTTTTAATTTCGAACGCGCCTCTTCCTTTAGAACAGTTAAATCGATTCTCGGCTCGATAATTGGAACTGGTGGGTCCCATGATATGGATTATAAAGTTTGCATAATTCGCACGGCCGCCATACTGAGATGGTACGGCGGATGACCTTGTAGTTTGGTCACAAGACGCGTTCTATATGAAGGTATGTTATTACCAAATTTGGTAGAGATCGGATAATTTGGTTAGTCGCTATTTGATTTTACGTTTTGAACGTTTGAGTGGCCGCCATTCAGTTTTGGTAAAGATGACGGCGATATAAAACATGACACTGAGGTGCCCTTTGCTTGTTCTACCTCTGTACCAAATTTCGTTCAATTCGGTTTCACCGTGTTCGAATTGATAGGGGGGGACCGACATTCAGATTACACACACTCACACACACACACACACACACACACACAGACTCACACACACACATACACACACACAGACAGACACACAATTTTTGGCCCTGTAGTGATCTCATAAGTCTACTTTCATTTTTTGCAAAAATCGAAAGTAGGCTAAAAATAACAAATTTTTAACAGCTCTGACAATTTATAAATTGTACAGTATTTTGTAAATATGTACATACTGCATAGTGCATTACTTTATGTATGTAGCCTATATTCTTTCATTAAAATACATTTTAAGTTCATAATTAACTAGCGGGCCCGTGCGAGAACTCTCGGATATTCTAATGGGTTGTGTGCGTCCCATGTTTACAGACTTCCCGCATGGCTCTAGTGCAATGCGGGCTGTAGGCGATACAGTCCATGCAGGTATTATCGTCTTGTTTATTTGTTTAAAATCACTTTATAAACAAATAAATATATTTTCGTTGACTTTTCAAGAAATGCAAGATTTTTCCTGTACTATTGAGACGATTTGGAAGATTTTGGTACAAACCACACCTTCTAACTCCCTCTGGTTTAGGAGCTTGAGTTTTGTGAAACATACACCTTAGCGTATTACACTGTATAATAAGATAAGATAGTTTTATTTATCTTCTCCAATCATTTAACCACTTTTACTTATCTGCTCCAATCATTTAACCACTTAAGTGAATTATTAACGACTTTAACGAGCTTTCTTTTTGTTATGAACTCAAACGATCTTTTTTGGTTGTTTTCGAAAATTCGGATATTTTGATAATCCGGACAGGGTCCGGTCACAATCAATCCTGATCATCGACGCTCTACTCTTTTGTAATTTATTTCACTATTAAGCTATGTGGCGGACAAGGCTCTCCTCTATTTTTGTGTCGTAGTAATTTTCTTCTTTTTCTCTTCTCCCCAGAGATGGATATGAGAATAGTCATTGTCCATATAAAAATCCTTCCTTCATTCTACGAACCCGTCAATGACGGGTGTTCAAAGCTGTTGATCGCCCCATCCATATTATGGGAGAGAGTGGGTCAGCATTCTAAATTTACAAGTCTTACGTGGAAGTGCTAAAAGATCAATGTGCGAATAAGTAGCTTTGAGCAAAAGGATAAAAACAGTATGCTAATGAAGAAAATACCTTTTTAATTTTATTTTTCAGTAATAGCATTGCAGAACATGTGCGTCAATATTATCCAAAACTACACAGTTTCAATTCAATAAACAAAAGAGGGAACTAAATATTATCGAAACGAATAAATATGGAAATGATCTAAGTCCAGCCAGTTATTTCCTTTTAATTGAACTAAGTGCAGGGGGTGCTGAACATGAAACACTCAAAATATCATAGTAAAAACCCCTATTTTCCTTATCGATAAACTCAACCATAGTGCGAATGTCTTTCTTTCTTTTTACAGGCAATGCTTGCCCATTAAGTAAGCTGTCAAGTTGAGCTGACACAATATCATGTATAGTAATTCCATCTGTTGACGAGTGTTACAACTACCAGGAAAAGAATTGGAATTTAGATCATATTGCATGGCATTGGCACTGCCACATAGCTCACTCCCAGGAGAAAAAGTAAAAAAGAAATAAAAAGAACAACATATTTTGGCACTTACATCAATTAGCACTTCCACTCTACTAGTATTATGTGACTCCAAGAACTTGTACTCTTTCTATTTGAAATAGTCTTGTGTTCATTTCCTTCATAGTTATTTAATTATTATTCATATTATGTTATTCATAATTATGGTAAAATATTTTAAAAATATGTTAACTAGTTTCAAACGGAAAATTACCTCGGGGTTCCACGTCATAATAAAACAACCTTCATAATAGGGATGAAACTGCACCTGTAGCTTCCGAGGTGTGTTGTAACATTTTCGCCTGTTGTGTTGAAGGTTGTAGGATCGAATCCTGGTGCATTCAGTTGGCATTTTAGAGTGAAAATACGAGAGAGCCGTGTCAGTAGATTTAGGCCCTGCTGGCGCATTAAATAACCCCTCCTGGGCATAATTCTGGCACCCCGGTGTCTCTACAAATGCCAGTAGTTAAACGGGACGTAAAACCAACAACATTATTTTTCATCATTCTTTCTTTCTTCCTTTCTTTCTTTCTTTCTTTCTTTCTTTCTTCGTCATGCCCGACTAAGGAGCGCGATTGAACGTATTTGGCTGATGCCATTGCCCTCCTCTTCTCCCAAAATCTCTTCATCTTCTCGCTGTGGCTTTTATTGCGATTTTCTGACCAGGTTTTGTTGATGATAGTGATTGGATGGTCTGCAAAGCGGTGATTATCGACTAATTCTCTCAACTTTGCTCTGTTTATTACAATGACATTTGTGATGCCATTTTCTTGAAGATCTTTCCCAACTTCAAGCAGCCAGTTGTTTTTAACTTTCATTGACAGGTCAAGGTTAGAAATCCTTTTAGTCAGTCTCTGATTGCCCATCCTGAGGATATGCCCGAAATATTTTATTCGTATTTTCCTAAATGTGCCTGAGATTTTCTCCGAGTGCTGGTTAAGTCTTGGGATTTTCTTTTCATCCAGATTACCCCTGTATAGACTGGTCCAAACAATTTTCTTAGTATTTTCCATTCTTTTTTTTCACATCTTTAATCAAGGATCTGCCCCCAATAATCAGCGTTTCTGAAGCATATAGTGCTTCAGGCTTGATTACAGTGTTGTAATGCTGTAATTTTGCATTTCTGGATATTGATTTTTTATTATATCTGTTCCAAGTGAGTCTGTAAGCATTTATCAGATATTATTATTATAATGATTATTATTATTATGTAATCTTGAAATCATCTTATTTTCAGGTTAGATTGTTACTGTGGTGGTGTCTTGTTATCCTCACCTTCTCCATGTACGCAGCAGCTCCTGCTGTGCATTGCGATGTGCTCTGTAATTGCAGATCTTTAGAATGCCCTCCACCTGAACTACCAGTACCTCTTCTGTGCCAATGCTCATGTGGGTGCCCCTTCAGGTGAGTTCTCACTACATCAGTCTTCACGGAGATACCACGCACCGTACAGAATCTGTCCCGATTTAATCACTTGTACGTTTGTGGTGACCTCTTCCTATGACCACCACATTTTCTTGCACTCCAAGTACCGAAATCTATAACAATTTTATTTTCTCATTATTTGACTAAAAGACGAAGTTCTCATTTGTCAGCATTTCTCGTTGTAAATGATGATTAATATTATTATTTAGATTATAGAATTACACACATTGGTTAAAAATAAATTTCTGTTTTCTTATATATAAAGCTCAGTTGTCTGTTTGGCTGTTATTTATACAAATCTACACCGCTTCACCGATCTGAACAATATTTGTATAATTAACGTTTGGAACACTGCGGGTAACACTGTACAGTTTAAATTTCGGACAGATTACTCAATTCCCTGCATTTTGGCCTTTTGGCACAAATCTACATCGTTTCACCGATCTAAACCAAATTTTGTAACTTACCCATTGGAACCCGACGAGTAACACTGTCTACTTGAAACTTCGGAGAGACCACCCTTTTCCCCTATTTAGGCCCTTTGGCACAATTTTACACCGTTTCACCGATCTCAACCAAATTTTACATACTTACCCATTGAAACCCTGCTAGTAACACTGACCACTTGATATTTTGGACAACTCTCTTCATTCCCTACATTTAGAATAACATACAAAAGGAACTTGAAAACCACGTTTTAAGGCCCTAGAACCATTCATGTCCGTAGTAGTGTAATTGTAGGAATATTTTAATAAGTCTATTGTTGGCTGACCATGAAGGCTGCATCACGCCGCCCCTACCTGTGTTCTGGAGCAGAATTGCGAAAATAGTTACATCTCGCGCTGCTTATAAATTGCAGTCACTACCACCACCAGAACATAAGATATATTTTTAGCCTACTTTTCACATTTTGCAAAAATGAGGAAAAAGTAGACTTATGAGATCGATCCGGGAAAATGTGTGTCTGTCTGTCTGTCTAGCTGGCTGTGTGTGTGTGTCCCCCCCCCCTATCAACTCCTAAACGGCTCCAGTAATCAAAACCAAATTTAGTATGAGTAAAGATGTGCACCGGAATATCTCACGTCCATATTTCAAAATGATGTCAGTGCTACCAACTGCTGAAAAAACGTACTAGAAATTTGAGCTCAATGTTGGATTGTTGGACATCCTGCAAGGTATGCATGTGAGCTATTCCAAAATTGGCACACATGTAGATAATGTTATTTCAGTTTAATTTCCAGGAGGCCAACCCTGACAGTGTTGTCAAAATAATTTTAAGCCTTCTGATAGGTCCAATGTTTAAATGCGTATAACTTCTACACTATCAATTGGATTTCAACCAAATTTTATATGTAATATCTGTACATAAACAGATATGATTGAGCGTATTCTTAGGAGCCACCAGGGCTGCCAGCTGTTAATAATTGCTCTCTATATTTTTTTTATCCAAATACCAATATATCAGAAAGTATGCAAGCCAACAGCTTTAAACTATGCACACGTATATTCTGACATTTTAGATTAATTTGGAGTAACTTATATACGTCAGTTCTACCAACATGATTATAAGCCTGCTGATAATACCAATTTTTAAATACATCTAACTTCTATACTATCAGTTGGATTTCAACCAAATTTCGTATGTGCTATGTGTACCATAACAGATATGACTATAAGTATTGTTAAGAGCAATCAGGGCTGCCAACTGTTAATAAATGCTGTCTATATTTTTTTACCCTAATATCAATATATCAGAAAGTATGCAAGCCAACAGCTCTATAGCACCTGACATTCTAGATTAATTTGGAGTAATTAATATAAGGCAGTGCTGCCAACATGATTCTATGCCTGCTGATATGTCCAATTTTAAAATACATGTAACTTCTATACTAACAAATGGATTTCATCCAAAATTGGCACAACAAGATATCATAATATTTCAGATTATTTCTGACCAGCACACGCATGGTATTGTTGGCAACATGCTTTTACGCGTGCTGATAGATCCAGTGTCTAACTGCATGTAACGTCCATTGGACTTCAACCAAATTTTGTATTCTGTACCTTAAGAGAAGGAACTAAGAATATATTCAGTCACCAGGGCTGCCAACTGTAGTGCTCTATGAGGCTACATTATACCAGGTATATTTTGAACTAATTAGATATTTCGATATTACCAACTTAATTTCGTCATTATTCTAGATAGGTTCATATACTGTAGAATAATCATTGGCATGAAAAGTAGGCTGTATAGTTCTTCACGGAATTTCTGGTTAAAATATGTTTTCTGTTAGTTTAAGTATCATGTGCCAGTTCTGTAGTAGTATTCATTATCACCCATAAAACAAATAAATCCAGGACGGAGCCACACACTACTGCTAGAATGAAATAAAACAACTAGGCTATGTTATGACAAAATCACATGCGTATTCTACGTCAGGGCCTCACAGGGTGCATGTGCTGGTGCATTGCGCAGATACCTCGGCGTAGCTGTGCTCGTTAAATCATGCAGCACGACCACGAGGCAGCTGCAGCAAGACTCGAGATGTAAGTTCGAACCCTGGTGCTGACAGCGGCTATATTGAGTGCGGTTTTCCCCGGGGTTTTCTACATTCCCTCCAGAAAAATAACAGGATAGGTCTTATCTCAAGTTCCCGGGGCACCTACCCCTCCCAGTCCCTAATACAGCTATTCGCACAACTACAGGCATCACATAAGCACTGTAGAGAATAAGAGCACAGTGTAAACAGTTCATTATAGGGAATTATAATAATTAACTTATATAATACCATCTATTTAGTCTACTCATAAAATGAAGAACACACTGCTATTTGAACCAAAAATATTGATGAACGTCATGCCTAATTCAAATGCATTTAACCTTGCACTCGGTTTATGAGATCACCTTTTGTCCGTGTGTGTGTCCCCCTCTAATAAATTCTAAACAGCGATTTCAATAAAACTCAGTAAGATCATAGGACCATTTTGGCCGATCCCGACCGTGCCCTTCAAATTTTATTACGTCTCACCAATTCAACATGGCAGCTGTGCGAAATATTTCACCAGCATTCAGTATTTCAGAAACTATTAGCAACATCACCCTGAAATTTTGTACGGTGATAAAGGCAATAACCTGGTGAGTACAAATCCAACATGGCGGCGACGCGAAGTATAAATATTTAAATGGAGGTTTCTCGCGATTTAACCATCCGAGTGCAGTGAAATATTGTATGGTAAATGCAACCACTAGCATCTAATTTATCTCAATTATCTTCATAACCACAAGATGGCAGGTGTGCGAAATTTTTAAATCTCGTTTTTACTTCTTGTGTCCGGCTGGAGAAAATAGTTTCGCGGGCCGTAGGTTGGGCAGTCCTGATGTACGATATCATTATTATTGTTGCTGTTGCTTCATTGTATTTCCACCTCGTATTATTCAAGGTTATACGGGGCTGGCAATGAGCTTAGGTTATTCCCTATGAGGTGATGGTTTTACGGTCGGATGCTCTTGGATAGAGTCGTTATTGAGAGATGAGTTGAATTGAATAAAACTGTGCATGGAGTTAGATGCAAGTGATCGTGGCATATTAGAGCTACCGACCCAGCATTGACCTGGAGTTCTTTTTGACAAATTACGGAAAACAATGTTGTGTTGGCTGCTGAATACATCATTCGCTTAGTGGGAGAGTGTGGGTTTGGACAGCAATCTAAATGACCATGATGTCCCATGTCCCTAAAATGGACTAACAACAGAAAAAATATTTATGCAATGTGCACAGATGATCATTGGCATCTGTCATTACTTGATATTAAATGTTAATTATTTTCCAGGTAAGATACGTAATCCTGGCTAGCTTCATGGTGCTCATGGTGGCCTTGCGTAGCGTTCCTCCTGCATGTGCCTGTATGGATTGCACCTGTTCTTAGCGACTACAGACCTCTTTCACTCGCTTTGGTAAGACAATGAAACATGTTTAATGTAATTTGTAATACCGCACTGTATTTTCTTTTATCACAATGGTTCTTAAGGGACACCGGAGCTGAGTTTTTCAACTTCCACATTTTTTATCAGAATGAGTTGAAATTTTAACTGCATACTTAGAATAGTAACACTAAGTCACATACCAAATTTGAAAACAATTGGATGAAATGTAATTGAGTTTTTACTACTAGGTAATCAAAATGCTCCATGCGCATTAGAAATTGTGTAAAACGCTTGATATTTTCATTACATATACATAAAACTATTTTTAATATTATAACATTGAGACATTTCAGGAAAGTGATACATGGTTGCTGTCAGATCAATTTTTTCTTGATGTGCAATCATGTTTTATGCATTTTGATAATATTTCATAGGTTTTTTATTTTTTGGTGTGTAATTTACAAAGTGTCAGTTTCAACCAAGCAAGCAAGGTGAATAGACGTGCAGTGAAGTGTAAGGAAGAATGGGAATCGCTATTCAGCAGTACTGGGCGGTCATCGGCCGCTGGCAGGCTAGAGTGAAGTGCGATTTCGGTGTCGGGAAGGTGATAGCGGGCAACGTCACTGAACAGATGGGGGTTTTGGCGATGGGGATGGTAGCGCTGGTTGTGGCGACGCTACTATTAATTGGAGGAGTGGAGTCAAACCCAGGGCCTGGTCAGCTGGGATGGCAAGAAATTGAAAAAATAAGGGAAATTGTAAAGGAAGTGTCACAAAATGACCAGATCCGGGACATTCTTCGTGAGCAATGTAAGGAATTCAAGGAGATGAAGACATGTATAAGAGAAGAGATGGGAATAGTGACAGAAAGGCTGACCGAGATTAGTAGAGAGATAAAAGACCTAAAAGAAAAGGTGAAGATATTAGAGGTGGAGGTAAATGAATTAAGGAAGGCCAAGCTGGATGAGAGAAAGAAAAACGTCTTCATTTACGGAATAAAGGAAGATGCCAAGGAAAGCACCGAGGATCTAACATCCAAGGTGCTCCGAGTGATTAGTGAAGGCATGCGGATAAACATTGGAGTCTCAGAGATTGACAATGTGACCAGGATAGGCCGGGGAAGGGGCACGAGGCCCGTGAAAGTGTCATAAGTTTATTCGCTGATGGCTCACAGAATTCTGGCGAACACAAAGAACCTGAAAGGGGAGAGGATATGGGTAAGGAGAGAAATGAGTAAAGAAGAGACAAGCGAGCAACGGACCTTGCAGTTTCATTTAAGGAAGGCAAGGAGCTCTGGTCTCAAGGCGTATGTAAAAGGCAGTAGACTGGCGGTTAGCGGCAACAACTGGGATCGGATTTGGACAGTGGCACAACTCCAGGATATGGAGAAGCAACAACAACAGGAGACAGTCAGACCTAGCAAACAGGTGGAAGCAGCTGTCGGTTCAGAGGGAAGTGCGGTGATGATTCAACAGAGAGCATCGACCTCCAAGTCCAACACGGAAGTGGCGCGAGCAGGAACGACTAACGTCAGCGCCAGGAACACCAGACAAGTGCGTGGTTTGCAGAAAGGTGAGACTGTCAAACAACGAGTTACTAGTCTAAAAGAACTATGGGGCAAGAAAACCTTGACAGAGCAGTTTAATGTGGAGAAGGAGGTCATTTCTTCTCCAGGTGGCAGTATACTAGAGCTAGAGAAAGCTAGAGTTACTAGAAGTAAAGCTACCACCAGCGAAGAGGGTAGGGGTAAAAAATAACTAAACTGGAATATTGCTAGCGTAAATATAGAGGGTTTTTAAATAAGAGAGGGAACGATGTAGTTTTGACCCTAATAGAAGATATGCAGATTGTAGGATTTGTTGCGAGTTGGCTCCCTGTAGGTTGCGAGGTTAAAATAGATGGCTTCAATGTATATACAAAACCTAAGATTAGGAAAGCTCGTACAGGTAGGTTCCCGGCGGGAATTGTTGTTTTAATTAAAGAAGAGGTGAGGGAATTATCAGAATTTATTAGTTCAGAACTGGAAGAAGTAGTGTGGGTAAAATCAGATATTAGGGGGAGGGGGAAAGGAACGGTATGTTTCGGCTTTGTCTACAACCCTCCGGAGAATTCCCCGTATGCAAGAGAAAGCTTTTTCGATGAGTTAGCTATTGAAATAAACAGAATTCAAAATATATATGAAGAGGCAGAGATTGTGCTTTTAGGGGACTTCAATGCGAGGGTTGCAGACAGAAAGCCCCTTTACAGCAAGGGGGTTGCCGAGGCCGTATGTGGGGATAGGCACAGCAAAGACAAGGAATGTAATAAGAACGGAGAAAAGATTTTGGAACTATGTGGTGCAGAAGAGCTATATATATTAAATGGTGTCTGTGTGGGGGATGAAGAAGGTAACCTGGCGTATATAACAGAGATTGGAGGAAGTGTAATAGATTTAGCAATATGTTCCAGAGGAGCACTAGCCCTAATTAAGAGGTTCACTGTTGAAGAAGGGGGGGGGAATCACACCACCTACAAATTGTCGTCAACTTGCAGGGAGCGGTGACAAAATCAAAATCAAAAGGGAACCCACAAGTTAAAGCTACAGAGAGAAAAGTAAATAGATTCAGATGGAGGGAGGAAAACTGCAGAGAGTTCCAGAACTACTTTCAGGGAGAAAATTTTGAGCTGATAAAGGTAGGGATAAGTTTAATGATCAGTAATGATGAAATTGAAGGGGTAATACGTATGATTGAGAATGCAATTATGATGGCCGGGCGGAAAATGCGCGTGAAGGCTAGAGGAAAATTAGGAAGAATTAAAGGATGGTATGATGAATCTTGTAGAAGGAAGAAAACCGAAGTTATTAGGGAACTGAAGTTATACAAGAGAGGAGGGGATGATACGATGAGAGTAGAATTTTGTCGTCTAAGGAAAGAATATAGGGAACTGCTCAGCAAAATGAAAGCTACAGCACTAAATAAGGATTCTAAAGCTAACGACTGTAGCAAAGTGTGGAGCAGGATAAATTCTTACTGTAGGGGGAGCAGAAGTGGTGGGGGGAGCTCTATTAGTGATGAAGTTGGATTGCATATTATGAGAATCTGTTAAATGCTGAAGATAATTGGAGGAAGAGGGATGAGTTTGGCGTCCCGAGGGGGCTGGAGGCCGCTCTGCCTATGCTGGACCAAGTCATATCGATAGAGGAAATTAAGGGAGTAATAGCAAAGAGTATAGGAGGGAAGTCAAGTGTTATTTCGGGGATAACAAATGAATTTTGGCAAGAGTTGAGTAACAATAGGTTCATGATGGACAGCTTGGTAAAAATCTTTAACAAAATCTTTGAAGGGGGTAGATTTCCGAGGGCGTGGCAGGAGGGGATAATTTGTCCAATATATAAGAAGCGTGGGGACAAACTAGACCCAGGCAACTATAGAGGCATAACATTGCTTGATAATTTGAGCAAAATGTACACCGGGGTCTTATCCAAGCGTTTAATAGCATGGGCAGAGGGCTGTTCGGTGTTCTCGAGACTCCAGACAGGGTTCAGAAAAGGGATGAGAACCAGTGACAATATAATGGTGGTTAAAACGGTGATGGACAAGTACATAAGAAGGAAAAGAGGTAAGCTGTATATCACAGCTATTGATTTGGATAAGGCGTTTGGTTCAGTGAGCAGGGGAGCTGTCACGGCTAAGCTGGGAAAAATCGGGGTGTCACATAAAATGATACGAGCAATTGAGAATGTGTATTCCGAAGTGAAATGTGCAATTAAAACTAAAGATGATGTAATTGTAGGAGAGATAACGTCTAATATAGGATTAAAACAGGGATGCAAATTATCCCCGGTGCTTTTTTTTGCTATTTATCAACGATATTTTCGATTCAAAGGGCTTTGAGCAACGGTACAACCCTTGCTTGGACAATTATGATATCCCGGGCCTAGCTTTTGCTGATGACATCCTTCTGCTTGCTCTAACACCCTATAATATGCAATATAGTATTGACGATATTGTGAGATACTGTGAGGACTGGAACTTAAAAATTAACCCGAGTAAGACCAAAGTTATGGTCTGCAAAAAGGGAGTTAAACTGGCTAAGAACGAAAAGTGGGTCATGTATGGGTCGCAGTTAGAGACGGTGAAAAAACTTGAGTATCTAGGGACGATAATGGCGAGTAATGGTAAATGGGCCGAACAAATTAAAAGGGCAAAATCGAAAGGGCTAGCGGCATTGGCGAATGTTAAAGTGTTAGAGCGTAGGTTACCGAATCTTGACTACAAAGTGTATAAGAATGTGTTCAACGCACTCATCGTTTCAAGAGCACTTTATGGAGTGGAAGTATGGGGTTTAGAGGAAGGAACGAAAACCCTGGACAGTATTGTAAGTAGGTTTGCCAAGATAATTTTGGGGCTACCTAGTTGCACGGCGAATTGTGGAGCGAGAATGTTGTGTGAGGATGTAAGCATTAGACAACATATCATAAAAAAGGTCATAAAGTCTTGGATTCGTTTAAAAGCAGGTGGAGGGGGGGGGGAAATGCTTAAGGTAGCCTACCTGCACCAAATGGAGCATCAACAAGAGGGCTACTGGGTGGACGGGGTAAGAAGTGTACTGGAAAGATTAGGAATGGGTCATCTATGGGATAGGGACTTACAAAGAGAGAAAGGTAGGGTGTGCAAAAATGTGTGTAGAAGGGTTAATGACGTAGAGTTGCAGGTGCTAAGAGAAGAGTGCACCAGTAGGAGAACCTTAACGGAGTTCTGCGAAATAAGGAACTTTATGAGCATAAAGCCTCAATGCCTAATGAAAAGAGAAATGAGAGGGATAATTTGGTGGTTAATGGGGGTGTATAAGAACAAAGCGTTGAGAGAAGTAGGAAAAGAGGACATTTGCCTGTTTTGTGGGAAGGTTATGGGTGCAGCGCACCTGATCAGGGAATGCAAGGAAATTAAAATGATAAGAGCAAAGTTTGTAGACAAAGCAGATCTAAACAGAATAGAAAATGAAAATGAGTATCACACTTTAATTAAATTACTAAAAGGGGAATGGGGGAAAGCAGGTCAATTAGCAAAATATTTTAATACCATCAGGGCAATGTGGAATAAGAAAGCGTCGGACGAGATTCAGAACAAAGATGCATGTAAATTAAGCATTCAAGTACAGAAGACGGCTTCCTAGGCTATAAATCTTGTTAAAGCCTAGGAGAGCCTATCTGTATTAACTAGGTAGCCTATACGATTACTACAGTACAGCCACATATTGCTGTCTGTAGATTTTTCCTGTGAGTTTGATGGATTTTTTTTCCTTACTACAAAACTTAACAGACTCTTACAGGCAGTAAGGGCTCGATAGGGAAATAAAAGTAATTCTTTCTGTGATGTGTCTCCCATGGAGAACTGTCTAAAAATGAAGAACACTGTGTCCACATTTATGATTAAGAAAGAACTTTGTGCAGTCTCCATCAGAAAAGTTGCCCAGTGATATTGTGAATGAAGATAACTACTGCAAAGCATTATTAAGTTTTGAAATAACGAGGAAGCTATGAAATGCCGAATGAACATTTGGTTTAATTATCTAACGCCATACTGTAAATTTATGTTATCTATGCGTTTATTGTCTGTATGTCACGATATGACTCTCTGAGTTAAAGTGATAATTAACAAGTAGATTTGGTTCAAATTTACAAAGTGACTGGAGATATCGCAATGTTATCTTACAACACATGTATTTCTGAATATCCAGTGATTTCTTTAGTAAAATTGGTGAATATCTCATGCACATGGAGCATTTTGACTACCTAAAAATGTTGTTTGGAGATAAAAGCATTTTTATAAAACCGTATGCTATATTAACCAGTTTGTCTCACCCAATGAAACTTTTTTGGAAAAATCTGAAAAACACAATGTTTTGTTGTAGAGATAAAGAGCATAGAGACATTTCGTTTGAGTTAACCTACGACTTTCTAGGATTTCTATTTTTAAAAGAAGAGCCTACTTTCTATGATTTGCCTTCCATCTTCTTTTTACGCAGAGGATATTTAAAAATGTCGCTGAGCCTATAAAAATGGCAGTGCACGAAAACTTGGGTCCAAAAGTATATATATGGGAAAAACAAAATACAGTTATTTGTCATTTTTGCCTAAGAACTCAGCCCTAGTGTCCCTTAACTGGTAAGGCTTGAACAGTAACCATTCTTCAATAGTTTCTGGGTCGGCAAGCCCCATCAACCCCAACCCTTAAACGACCCGAGGTGCTTTTGACTCTTGCCTACCCGAGTAGCCTATTTGATTTTTTATACCAACCAAAATACACACATTAATTTCTGTTTAATCGTTCTCTGGCCGTTCTTTCTAATGGGGCCGGGATGCGAGCCGGGTCATCGCTTGTCCCATTGAAAAAATGGGCACAGTACATTCAGCCGCACGAGGCAAAATTGACAAGAAGTGCGCTCGACTTCTACCTCAGTCATCTTGGAAATGGTTTTCTGTAGTTTCCCACTTCTACTCGAGGCAAATTCTGGAATGATTCCTAACTTCAGGCGACGGTCGCTTACAGCAGCTATTTTGAGTGTGGTTTCTCCCCAGGTTCTTCCACATTTCTTCCAGGCAAATTCTCAAGGCACCTACACCATCACTATCCCTAATGCAATTACACACACTACTACATTCATTACAGGATTCCAGGTTATGAGGCAAATTCAACACACACACACCTACACGGGGCTGATGACGAAGATGTCCCAAGCCCCTAAAATGAATTAATATCAATACATATTTAAATATTCATACTCAACTCTTTATTTACAGGAATATCTTATGACGGAACAAGAATGACTGCGACGCATCTGCAAATTGCCACACATACGAGTTGTAGGAAATTAATTACAGGATGTCCTGTGTAATAATAAGATTCCAATTTGCTATCAAAATAAGAATGTATTTTTGAATGTGGGAAAAGCTTTTTATTGATGTACATATCACTTTCTGTCCTTGCGCCCTATAATAACGTAACCTTCGCCGCACAGTCTCAATGTGAAGACAGACGTGTAAGTATTGAAACGTGTCACCGCTAGCCGGACAGACAGTTCTCGGGGGAGGGGCCGTACGGCGAATCTACCAACGAAAGAGACCGTCCTCAGGTACTCACCCCTCTTAGTTCCTCCCAAGGCCGCCACAAATACCAAGTGTAACGAGTCACTTTGGGCCGGACAGGCGGGCGGGGTGTGTGAAGAATGCAGAATAGCCAATCCGGCCAGCTAATTAGGGTAGGCCCCTCCCCACGCAAAATTGAATAGGGTCGACCAGAATAGGCTTGAACCTACTGGAAAAGGAAAGGTGATCCAAAACATCGCTGGGAGTGGCTAGACAATTCTGGAAGCCAACCACGAGGACATACTCGATGCTACTGGAGGTAGCGACGCCCAGAACATTCTAGACCAGGAGCCCGATTGTTTACATACCAGTGATGTGCGACGAGCAGGAGTCAGTTTGAGATCGGAGTCAGTGTTAGTCCTGAATAAGTGGAGTTGAAGCAGTTTGCCGTGCATAGCACGATGAGTGGAAAAAAATATGGATGACTCTAAATAGTGAAGAGGGGGTGTGAAGATAAATGTGGATATAAATAACGTAGACAGTGACTGTGAAAGATAAATAATGACTGTATGAGATACTTGCAGAGAACATTGTAAATTAAATAGTGACTTGTAGCAGTATAAAGTGAGATTCTGAGTATGTGTGTGTGCAAGTAAGTAGGCCTAATTTATTTTAGTGTTAATTTGTGTAAATAATTTGATTTAGTGTTAATTAGTGTGAATAACATTATTGTAAATAAAGATTTAGTGCATTATAGCCTGGCCTATTTTCACGAACCCTAAAAACGTTACAGTATTAATGGTAGTACGGTACCTGAAATAATAACGTTTTGTCTTGAAATAACAATAAACTGACGGGGAGCTCAGCTGGATACCCTTCACACTCATACAGAGGTATGCAAATTATTAGAATCAAATAAAGAATTTTAAACACTCACAATGTTTTATTGAAAATCATTTTATTGATCATCCGCTGGCATCCTTTGTTACCCTACTTAGTAATGTTTTCTCCCCCGTGGACTTACACCTTTTCCCATTGACGATGGAAGATGAAAGGAAAGCGAAGCAGGTGTGGCGAGCTAGACCTACAGGAAGAAGAACAAGAGGAAGACCACGGATTGAATGGGAGGAGTAAATCTTGGAACTCATCTGGATGCAAGGGAAGACCTTGGGTGATGTTCAGAGAATGGCGCACGACAAAAGAAACTTTAATAAATGGCTGAAACGTCCCGACACCTAACGGTACAAAGAGAAAGAAGAAGAGGAAGAAGAAGAATTGTGTCTGAAAATTTTCAGAATTGGGTATTCCGAGGGATATCTGAGCTTGGCCGGTTTTTTATTTTTTCATTGGCTTTGGAATATACCGTCTACGTAAGGTGATTTAATTCCATAGTTCATGAATCTTTGAATTGTTCAAGAGCGGATCATCAGTGAAATGACACCAAAATCCTTTGCTCTAAATTCACACGAAAAGTAGATGGAAATAATCAAAACCAAACGTGTGGCAATTTGCAATAGCAAGGCTCCTCTGTTAGTGGAAATTCTAAAAAATCATTTTACTTTGAGTTTCGTAAAAGAAAAATATAATTAATTAAAACTCTTGGTTAAACATTGGAAATAATTTCAGCGCCTTGCAAACATATTTAGTGCATTAAGCCGTTTATTTATTTTTTATCACTTGCACTTAGTACCGGGAGTCTCCGAGGACATGTTCGGCTCGCTTGAGTATGTAGCTGCTTCCAGCGGACACCCTCATTAGGGTGAGCTTCGAGTTCCGTTCAATTTGAAGTACTTCCAACTTTCGCTACCAGATTTCAATAATACATAGTGGTGAACGTTGGAACTTTGATAGAGCGTTCCGACGAAATCTAACCTAACAATTTAGCTTTACACAAGTTTAGTCTGTGAAAGGATCTTTTACATGCCATAAATCTATGACATGGGACCGCTGGCATTACTTTCCCTCCGAAGGAAGGCATTCTGGAGGATTTTTAACACCCTTAAAAAAATCCGAAGACTTCGGCCGGGTTTGAACCCGCTATCTTGGGCACAGCTGTTCAGCATGCTACCAACTACGCCACCGAAGAAAGGTATATACTGTAAGTTATTTTTCGAAACTTGAGTCGAGACTAATAATTTTCACGCCTCTGTAACGTTGCATTGTGCTTCTCAGTAGCTGGATACTCTTTACCTGTACCTGTATCGGTCAATCAATTAAAAGTAATCACTTGCCACATTTGCGGCGATTAATTTCATATACAATTAAAATCACTTGTCAATTGCATTGCAATTCGTTAATTTTAATGGTTAATTGTTTGTTGTCAAATGCCTGCTGGAAACTTAAATTTTAACTGCTTTTCTGGTAGCATTTCTTGAGCCTCACAGAGGGCCATTATCTGCCAACACAGCCTTCTGTGGCTGTAACGCTTAACGTGTTTACTACGTGCCAAATTTGATTTTCCAGAATACAATCATTGTTGTACAGTCTTTATTTTTTGTCTATTTTCTAAAGTACAGTAGACTTAATGAGAGATCCACGGGCCAAATATCCGTTTATCTGTGTGCATATGTCGGTCAGCCCCCATAAATAAAATCACAAAGAAACCGAATTGAACGAAATTTGGTACAGAGGAAGCACTAACAAAGAGCACCTCAGTATCATGTTTATTTCGGTGTCATCTTCACCGAAACAAAATTGTGGCCACTCACATTTTCAAAGCTTACGTTGAATTACGACTAAAATAATCATCGGATGTCCACGAAATTTTGAGAAACATACCTTCGTGTGGAAAACGCCTTGCATCCAAACTACAGAGTCTTCAGCTAACCAATTTCAAGTTGGCTTACGTGCGAATCATGTAAGCATTATAATTCATAACTTATGAACCAATGAATCAATCTTCACAGTACTTGGCATCCAGATGGTTTTGTATAAAGATCCTCTATTAACAGCGTTGTGACTATATGAGAGTGAATATTACGCACAGCCGCCATCTTGTGGCTTTAAAAGTAAATAATTCTCAACACGTAAGAGCTAAAGAAACGAAAATTAGTGACAATATAGGACCGTATATATGGCTAAGGCAAACGAACCGACTCTCCAAACATCTGAGAAGGTGGCTGCGCGAACTATTAGAACATACAATTCATCACTCAGAATATAATCGGGTAATTAAGACGAAAGTCGCCTCCGTAGCGTAGCGGTCAGCATGGTTAGCTGCCGCCCCGGAGGTCCTGGGTTCGATTCCCGGCTCTGCCACGAAATTTGGAAAGTGATATGAGGACTGGAACGGGGTCTACTCAGCCTCGGGTGTTCCAAATGAGCAGAGGGGGTTCGATTCCCATCTCAGCCATCCTCGAAGTGGTTTTCCGTGGTTTCCCACTTCGTCTTCGGGCAAATGCCGGGATGGTGCCTTCTTCAAGGCCACGGCTGCCTCCTTCCCTCTTCCTTGCCTATCCATCCCGACCATCTATTACCTTCCCTCATGAGGCGCCTGTTCGCTTTGCAGGTGAGGCCGCCTGGGCGAGGTGCTAATCACACCTCACCAGTTGTATCCACTCCGATTAGATGATCCCAGCTCTAGGACACTGCCCGTAGAGGCGGTAGTGGTGAGTTCCCTTGCCGAGTCCGTGGGTTCCACCAACCTGGAGGGTAAACGACTAAGAAGAAGAAGAATTAAGACGAATCTTACCAAGAGTTGAGTATCATATAAGAGTTCTCATTTGCGTTAGTCAAAACTTGATCACACTAAATATAGTGCACAGTGGCCATCTTGAAATTTCAAAATAATTTGATGACTAGATTAAGGCTTTTACGGCCCGGAATACTAAAGTTATACATGCTTTTAAGATATTGCCGTGTAAAAATAAAAATGTTAAACTCCAAATGTTTCGAGAGGAACCTTGCTTCCGTTTTCAATAGAATTAAAACAATGTGGCCAAAGAATGTGTGTCAATGAGCTTATAAATGCTAGATAAATTCTTCTGTTCGTCACCAGAGAGCAGTCAGAAACTACTGTATGGACCATGGTAGAAAAACGCGCCATATTAATTTGAACGGCGGACAGAGTAGTAAGGAAGGAGAAGGACAAGGGGCGGGAGAAAGAATGAGACTCCTCGATGAATGATGATGTCCAAATAAGGGGAAATAGGGGGGGGGGGGAGTGATGACAGTGGTGTCTGGTAGACAAAGTTGGAACTACTTGAAATTGAATTTTCATTCAGCTTAATTCATTTCATCTCTCATTAACCCCTCTCGTGAGGTTGGCGTCAGGAAGGGCATCCGCCCGTAGAAACCATCAGCTATGTGGAATTTCATCGCATCTCATCCCCGACCCCGTTGTAAATGGAATTAATAAGGGGTAGACATACAGTTGATAGAATGATTTCCAATCGATAATTTCCTGTAAAATAATTCCTTCTATTTCAGAAGAAACAGCAACATATTTAATTTTAGGGCACTTTGGTTGCCGAAAGCAAGGATGAGCTCAAAAATATCATTATGAAAGTTAAAGAACAAGTTGAAACCCTGGGCTTGTACTTGAATATCGACAATACAAAATTAATGACAACAGGTTTAATATCAAACATTATGATAGATAATAAGTTAATCACAGAGGTGAATAGTTTCAGTTTGTTGGGTTCAACTATTAGTAGTAGAGGCTCATGCAGTCAAGAGATTCGCCGAAGACTTGCCCTAGGAAGAGCAGCTTTTAAAGGCCTGGATAAGATCTTCAAGTGTTCCGATGTTTCTTTGCCTACTAAAATTAGAATGGTTAAGGCACTAGTCTTTCCCATAGCTACAGTACATATGGTTGCGAAAGCTGGACCATAAGGAAACGAGATAGGAAGTATATTCATGCTTTTGAGCTCTGGTGTTGGAGAAGGATACTGCGTATTCCTTGGACATCCAAAAGACAATAATGTATGGGTGATTCAGAAAATCAAACCAGTTCTGTCTCTTGAAGCATTGATAACACGATTACAACTGTCATATTTTGGACACATTATGAGGCGTTCTGATTCGTTGGAAAGTACAATTATGCTTGGAAAGGTGGAAGGGTCTCGGAGACGAAGACGGCCAGCATAGACATGGATCGACTCTATCAAATCCAACATTAATATATCAGTGAAGGATCTGAAGTATATGCCTGAAGACCGAATCATATGGAGAGAGTCCATCCTGCAGTCGCTAGGAGTCGACGCCGACTTGAAGGCAGCTGATCATCATCATCAAGCTCCGACAGCAGACGTTTCGCTTTCTTATAGATTGGTCTTTAATGTCTGTTGTTTAAGAGAAAATGAAATAAGATCAAAGCGCTTCACATTTAAATTCATAAAGATAGCGTAAATGCGTGTGATGTTGTTTCGTAAAACATTTCTTGTACCACATTTGGTGAATAGAAGACAAAATACAACCAAAAAAGACCCTGCAACAGAGACTCGAAATCAAATAAAATCTACCATTTGAATGCATTGTATCTTAATTTGCAATAAAGGATTTAGTTCTATTCAGCTTTGCCGTATTAATTTGGCTACCTCTGTACTATAAGACAGATTCCATACACACTCAAGTACACGGGGTTACATGACCACAATGTGTCATAAGCACCCGATTGTATCAACAACAACTATTCAGATAAATCCTGAGCGATCGAGTGTGGGGATCTTATTGTTGGTTGGTTGGTTCCTCAGTTTAGGGGCTGCGACAAGGCTGTCATGTAGCCCCGTGTACTTTGGGTGTGTGTAGAATCCGTCTGATAACCGGTGTTAATTGTGATGACTGTATTAGTGTGTGTTATCTGTTTTCAATTCACGTGAGGACTGGAGATATTGAACTCTTTCAAGTAGTTCCTACTTTTGCGCCAAACGCCACCGTCAACGACTACTAGTTCAGAACTTGATTACCAAATGCCACCGCAGTCGGCTCCTGGCGATGAACGTCTGAACCTAACAGCGTTTGTCGAATGTTAAACCTATATACAGGGTGTATTTGATATGATGGAAGTCCGTTACACTGGTGATAGAAGAGACTATTCTAAGCTTCCTAGGTAAAAAATTTGTCACCTATCTTGAAATTGATAATTAATCATTAAAAAGTCAATGTTTTTAGTTATTTCAGAAACTAATCAGGCAGAAAGTGGTGCGGCAGGCTGGGGTAAACGAGGCGGAGCCAGGAGAGAGGACGCGCGAAGGGGAAGTTGTTACGTAATCGGAGCATTGACCTTACCGGTTGACTTGAGGGGTGGTAGGCTATCAGCTGTTATGAGGATGAGCTCTACCGTCTCGTAAGAAAATGTGTATTGCCGTTGTTCTTGTTGTTGTTGTTGTTGTTGACAACGCACGCAATGGCTTGGGACGTTAGGATCGGTAGTATTGTGTAGCCTACTTTGTAAGTGTGGAATTCATTGATTGATGTTCATGTATAAAATAATTTCGATACTCAGCCCTGATGTATCATTGGCGTCAGTGTCGGACCTTCTGTTGACTAGTTTCTGAAAATACTAAAAACATTCACTTAATGAAATGCAGTGTGACAAAATTCCGACATCCCGTAGTCTGTTCAGAACTAGGCATTTAGGACGGAAGTAAAATACTTGATGTTTTGTTTGAGAGGCTTGGCGATTTTGGTCATTTAGCCCCATGTAGCTGGGTGTGGGTAGAATTTGTGAGATAACCTTTGTTTTGTGGTTTCTGTAGTAATGTGGGTATTTGTAATTCAGGTGAGGATTCGGAAGAAGGCGCCGGCCCTGTGGTGCTGGGGCAGTGCAACTGCCTCTCACCTGGAGGCCCTGGGTTCGATACTGGCTCCATCAGGGATATTAGAAACTGACGTGAGGGCTGGAACGCAGTGCACTAAGCCTCGTGGGGGCAATTGAGTAGCTGTCTGACAGTGAGGCAGTGCCCGAGTCAGGAAAATCAAGATTAATGGCCGAGGGGACCCGATGCACTGACCACGCGTCACCCTAATATCTGCAGGCCAAATGGCTGGACAGCGGTCGCTTGGTAGGCCTAGGCCCTTCATGGGCTGCACTGCCAGCGGTTATGATTATTGAGAAGAAGGCGGCCGTGGCCATAAGTTAGGAACAATCCCGACATTTGCCTGGGGTAGAAGTCGGAACCCATGGAAAACTACTTCCAAGATTTAATACTAGTTCGGTACCACATGTTCATATTGTGAATTGTCCCATCCCATCTCCAGCCCTCGGGTGGCCATTAACTAGAGAGAGAGAGGGGGGGGGGGTTGATTTATTGGTCCATCAACAATGTAAATACATATGAAAATACACGAAAATGAAAATAAAATACAAATACATTGTTATAATACAGTGTTATAATAGTCTAATAATAATAATAATAGTCTAATAATAATAAGAGTCAGCATGTGTAGTTCTGTTGGTAGAGTGCTAACCTTCCCGAGGGTGCGATCTACGTTCAGTCATGTAGTAAATGAATAGGATCTAATACGATCATCACCATGGATTTCATGGCACATACAAGAAATCCTACGTACATTAAAGTCTGGCAACTCGACATAACAAAAAAAAAACATAAAAGAAGTTAGTAGTGTGTCTAATAATAATGTTATTGGTTTTACGTCCTTTTTAACTACCGTGGCTTTTAGAGACGCCGGGGTGCCGGAATTTTGCCCCGAAGGGGATTTTTAACGTGCCAGTAAATGAACTGACACGGCTCCCTCGCATTTGCGCACCCTCAAATGCCTGCTGACTGCGCCAGGATACGAACCTGAAACCTAGGGCCCAGCAAGCGAGAACGTTACCGCTGAGCCACGCAGCCAGTCTGTTAGTGTGTCTAAAAGCCTATTATTACTATTATTAGTATTATTAATATGTTTATTAGAGTTGTTGCACTATCTTCACACAAAGATAGACCAACAGTTCCTTAAATTAGTTTACCAAATCTTTAGGATTTCTATTTTCTATGCATAGTCCATGAAGCTGGCAAAATCCTAGACAGATCCACCATCACTAGTCATGTAGCCACTCCCCATGAAGGTGTGAATCAGCTGTTCATAGGCTCGGTTTGTGTATTTCAATGTCATTGGCAGACAAGGCGAGGAGGTCACTCAACTGCAGACTCTGGTCAACATTCCTCAGCGTAGGAGGGGAGGGTGACGGGGAGAAGTCAGCTCTGCTGCTGAGGGGAACGAAGTGAAAGCCCGTTTCCAAGACATTGACCGACGATTTTTGTGATTTAATTCCACCTACACTAATTAAGATCCGACTTAATTTCGTGAAGATATTTGCTTAGAATACCATCTTCTATCACCAGTGTAAAGGACTTCCATCATATCAAATACACCCTGTATAGGGTGTCATTTATGTACTTGAGTACCCTTAAGGGGCATGTAGGGGATGAGTATAGGATCAATTTGAGATAGGGTATCTGGGGTCGGAATGGCCTCCTAACCCCAGAAAACAGGTTTGTTTCAGGCCCTCCGCGCCATGTGTTACTCTGAGGTCAGGCACTCTTTCGCTGTCAACGGCTTGGCGCGACCACCGCTCAACGCTGCGTTAGCTGAGAGCTGCATTTCTCTTGCCAATTGATAGTTCCGTCTTCTTTAACTACTACAGAAACACACGTAACTCGTTGATACTAATAATCAATAGGCGATTAATTTACAGAATCAACGATAGTTTTAAAACATCTGCACATAATAAAGACGCACTGTGACTACGCCCCCTCCTTCCCCTCTAAAAATAAAGAAAAAGAAAAGAAAAAAAATTGAAGGCATGGCACTCCAGGAGAAACGAACCTGGGACCACCGTGGCACCGCGCCTGGACGCTATCCTCTCGGTAACGAAGCGTTGAGCAGTGGTCGCGCCAAGACCGTTGACAGCGAAAGAGTGCCTGACCTCAGAGTAACACATGGCGAGCTTCCCTACATTACAGGGGCGGAGGGCCTGAAACAAACCTGTTTTCTGGGGTTAGGAGGCAATTCCGACCCCAGGTTCCCAATTTCAAATTGATCCTATACACATCCCCTACACGCCCCTGAAGGGTACTAAAGTAGACTACATAAATGACACCCTGTATAATTTAGCTTCACACATGTGTAATTAGTGGAAGGTTCTTTAACACTTCCCCTCCAAAGGAAGGCATACTGAGGGATTTTAAAGATCGTAAAAATCCGACGATTTCGGTCGGGTTTGAACCCGCGATCTTGGGCATAGAAGCTCAGCATGCTACCAACTACGCCACCGAAGCGGCGGGTTCTTATTGTACGAGTGTGAATGTGAAATGAAGGTTATTTTATAATGTTTTGTGACACCCTGTCCAGGATGTAGGCTAGGTGTTATCAGTGAGTATCCTGCTGTTCACCATTTTCCATGCATGATAGTGAATGACCTCGGTTGCTTAATGTGAGCATATGTGTACATGGACAGAGACTCCCGACAGTTAAGTAGCCTACTCACCTTCAGATAAGCCAGTTAATCATCTGCTGCGTATAAAGGTACAGTGTTTATAATTTCATTTATTAATGAACAATGTGCATCCACCCATGACTGGCTCACAATCGTATAAATGTTCAGCAGCACTACATTGTACATCAGGATAACATTGACAATAGTACATTATGCAACGAGCCTATAATGGCTATAATTAAGACACGAGTATTTCCATACGAGTGACTTAATTACCATTATAGGCGAGTTGCATACGACTGTTTATGTTCGATGATAATTATAACTTTATTATATGTTTTAACATAAATATTCATAAATATCTGTTCAGTCACTAGAATGTTGTGATCGGGTGCTGCGGTGGGTAGTATATCTCTGTTTTCCAAGCTCTCTGGACAACCGACGCATGCGCTCTGTGTGCTTCGATGCCATATGTTTAGATTGTGCTCCAGTATTCAGTAAAACTGTCACCGAAGTCGTTTCAAAACCACGCGCTGTGTAGAAATTGATTTTGTGGATATTAAGTTACAGTGCCATTTCTTGTCTCAAATTCACCAGTTTATTTACGCGACCATATGGACGGTGCAATTTCGTTAATTTATATAGACATGTTGGATTTTGAGCGCATGCGCGAAGGTATCCTTATCTAATTGGTCACACAACTGTTTCTTGAGCTCTGATTGGTGGGAGAAACTGTTTCATAATGAAAAATAGTGTTATAATGAGCCTCATTATGATATAGTTTTCTGACACATAATAGTTAAGGTCGAACATAAAGAATATTTGCTCATTTGATTTCAATGTTACTTTGTAGGAAACGTTGATTTGCCATCTCCATATATGAAAATATTTACATATATAACTAGCGGCCCGTGCGAGAAATCTCGCATGTTCATAAACCACACTTTCCCCAATAGGTTTATAATGAGAGACTTAAGGAGAAAGGTTGTTATGTTTTTATTTCAACTAAATGATTATAGAACACTATTTACATTTTAGATAGAATTCCAAGTTCTACGTTCCCTAACTTAAGAAGGCAATCACTGAAAATTGACCGGGTGAGTTAGCCGTGGTCGTTGCGGCATGGCTGCTGGCAGTCGCTCACATCCGGGAGGCGAGGTGGTTCGAATCCCCCCGCCGGCAACCTTGAGATGGTCTTCTGTGGTTTCCCATCTTCTTTCCAGGCAAATACCGGGGTTAGTCCCTAACTATAGGCCACAGCCGCTACCATCCAAATCCTCGTCCTTACATTCACACTTTCCTCGCCAGACAACACTCCACACGCGACGGTACTTGTAGCTCACCCCATGGGTGTCCACATAGAAGCAGCTACAAACTATGGCGAGCCGAACATGTCCTCGGACACTTCCGGCACTAAAAGCCATACGAGAAAAAAAAAACATTGAATCATCATAACACTCGCCGGTTATTCGATTTTTATGAAATTATACGATTTGAGTACTCATTCCTTTGATTTACTGTTTCTGAAATCCATGCAATATGGTAAAGGAAATATCTCAGAATGTTAAAATGACATGAAACAGTCGTCACAGCGGCTAAAATATGTAGCGGACAGCAATTATGGAGCGTATTTTCCTACAACAACAGTATCTGAAAATCGCACACTTCGTACATTTTTTTTAGTAATTTTGTAAAGAAATCTATCTATATAAAGCTCAATGTTTGTGTGTTTGTTATGTATACAAATCTACACCGTTTCACCGATCTGAACCAAAATTTGTATACTTACTCTTCGGAAAAGTGTGGGCAAGACTGTCCACTTTAAATTTCGGACAGACCACTCCATTCCCTGCATTTAGGCCCTTTGGTACAATTCTACACCGTTTCACCGATGTGAACCAAAATTTGATACTTACCCTTTGGAACCCTGCGGGTAACCCTGTCCACTTTAAATTTCGGACACACCACTTCATTCCCTGCATTTAGGCCCTTTGGCACAAATCTACACCGTTTCACTGATCTGAACCAAAATGTGTATACTTACCCTTTGGAACCCTGTGGGTTACACTGTCCACTTCAAATTTTGGACACACCACTCCATTCCCTGCATTTAGGCCCTTTGGCACAAATCTACACCGTTTCACCAATCTGAACCAATTTGTACTTACTTATCCTTCGGAACCGAACGAGTAACACTGTCTGCTTGAAATTTCGGACACACCACTTCATTCCTGCATTTAGTCCCTTTGGCACAAACCTACACCGTTTCACCCATCTCAACCAAATTTTTGGCTACATACTTACCCTTTGGAACCCGACGAGTAACACTGTCTGCTGAAATTTCGTACAGACCACTCCATTCCCTGCATTTAGGCCCTTTAGTACAAATCTACACCGTTTCACCGATCTGAACCAAATTTTGTATACTTATCCTTGGAACCCTGCGGGTAACACTGGCCACTATAAATTTCCGACAGGCCGCTCCATTCCCTGCATTTAAGCCCTTTAGCACAAATCTACTCCGTTTCACCTAATTGCACCGAATTTTACATACTTAGCCTTTGAAGCGCTGCTGGTAACACTGTCCACTTGATATTTTGGACAACACTCTCCATTCTTTACATTAAGAATAACAGACAAAAGGAACCTGAAAACCATGTTTTAAGGCCCTAGAACCATTCATGTCCGCAGTAGTGTAACTGTAGGAATGTATTTTAATAAGTCTATTATTGGCTGTCAATGTGAGCTGCATCACGCCGCCCCTACCCGTGTTCTGGTGCGAAATTGCGAAATTAGTTACATCTTGCGCTGCTTATAAATTGCCGTCACGGGGAGTAATTAGTGCAAAAAGATTTCTTAGACCCCTTAAAACAGTTATCATGAAAATGCAGTATTATGCCTCTGTATAATGGCGATGGTGTTGGTGCTTTCAAATTTACTTTCATTTATTCTGATCCTTATCCTTCAGCTGATGATGTAGGGCGACGAATTAGAAAAGCAAATAGTGCCTTGGTACAACTGTATCCGTTTTGGAAAAGTAAAAATATAACTACAAAGACAAAGTTAAAGATATTTAGCAGTAATGTCAAGGCAGTATTATTGTATGGGTCTGAGTCTTGGAAAGTTAGCAACCAAATTACCAGTCGACTACAGGTGTTTGTTAATAGGTGCCTGAGAAGGATTTTGAATATATATTGGCCTGAGACGATCTCAAATGAGGAGCTGTTAGTTCGAACTTCAGAGGAACACATTATAATCCAAATAAAGAGAAGGAAATGGAAGTGGATTGGCCACACACTTAGAAAATCTGATAATGCCATTGAGAAGCAAGTCCTGGATTGGAATCCACAGGGTAGCAGGAGAAGAGGAAGGCCCAAGCATTCGTGGAGGCGGACGGTAGAGGCGGAGGGGCGACAACAGGGAAAGACGTGGAAAGAGGTGAAGAGGATGTCGGCCAACAGAGTGAGATGGCACAGCTTCGTGGATGCCCTAAGTTCCATTGGGAACGACAGGAAATAAGTAAATAAGTGAGTTATCCTTCAGCGCTATGTGGCGATAAATGACACTATTGCTACCTCACGAGCTCGAGACAGCCAGGTTTCCCAAAGTACTCTGATTATTTTCCTACGGCGCTATGCTACAAAAGATGACAGTATTGGTCGGTACTTTTCTAAAAGCCAATGAGATATAGGCCCTAGGCAGTGTCTTATTTAACTTCTCTTTCTAATCATATTTTTCAATTCGTTTGTAAATTACATGAGTCAGCACTGTAGTTAATAAATAGCCGTTTCCCTGTTCATTATTATTAGGGGAAAATGATCTGGATGTTACGTCCATTATACTATACTAATTTATCACCCCCACCATCACCAACACAAATAGCTATATTTTTATCATATTTTTTTCTGTCAGTTTGTAAGTGTCATGTGTCAGTTCAGTAATAGTATTCATTATCATCCATAAAACAAACAAATAAATCCACCGGGTGAAGCCGGGTACTACTGCTAGTTACATATATTTATGAAATTAGAGTGCAATTCGTCACTGCTAATGTCTATTATCTTTCATTTGAATGCTCATTTGTCACGCTTGTGAGCGCCGCAGGAGGGATCTATACTACTGAAATAATATATATGATTTTATTGCAGTCATAATAATGAAATGAAAATCCACAGCCTGCTTCCAGTCTCCGACCGGGTCAGGAATGGAATGAATGAAGCCCCCATCTAGCGGCGAGGATATGAACTGTGCCGGCTGCCGAGGCCTTACGCACTCCTCCGGGGCAATGATTAAATGAATGACAGATGAAATGAAATGATAATGGAGAGTGTTGCTGGAATGAAATTTTGACAGGGAAAACCGGACTACCCGGAGAAAAACCTGTCTGCCTCCGTTTTGTCCAGCACAGATCTCACATGGAGTGACCGGGATTTGAACCACGGACCCAGCGGTGAGAGGCCGGCGTGCTGCCACCTAAGCCACGGAGGCTTCCAGTCATAATAATATTAAAAATAATAAAACTAATAATAATATGATAGACTTAATAATAATAATGAACTGCCGGGTGACTTAGCCGTGGTCGTTACGGCATGGCTGTTGGCAGTCTCTCACATCCGGGAGGTGAGGAGGTTCGAATACCCCCACCTGCAACCTTGAAGATAGTCTTCTGTGGTTTCCCATCTTCCTTCCAGGCAAATGCCGGGGTTGGTCCCTATCAATAGGCCACAGCCGCTACCTTCCAACTCCTCTTCCTTACATTCAAACTTTCCTCCCCAGACAACACTCCACACGCAACGGTACTTGTTGCTCACCCATTGGGTGTCCGCCTAGAAGTACCTACAAACTGTCGAGACGAACATGTCCTCAGACACTTCCGGCACTAAAAGCCATACGCTAAAAAATAATAATAATGAACTAAGATGATATTCAAGTTGAAAGTTGAAGAAGGCGGAAGAAGGAAAAGAGCAACACCGACAACGTAAGAAGTAGCATTGGGGAAAGATCAAAGCCCAGAGAAGGCAGTTGAAATGACATGATCCTGAGTAGGCTGATAGGATTAAGGAAGGAGAAGGTTGACCTAACCTAAAGCTGGATAGAATTGATCTGTTGATAATAAACATATTATATAGGCCCTATATACACACATGAAAAGAAATTGACATCTACAGAAAATGTTTACGTAATAATAATAATAATAATAATAATAATAATAATAATAAAAACCTTCAGTTGTCTTACGAGAAAACAGTGTCCATAAAAAATGACAAATCTACACCAGAATACCTTCTTCCCAAAAAACAGGATCCGTAAAGTTGGAGATTTTAAATATTTGGGGGAATGGATGAGTGGAGACCTCAAGAACAATAAAGCATCTGAAGAAAGGATTCTGAAACTGAATATTGCATACAATCGATGCAGAAAAGTTAACCAGAATAATTCCATATACATCAATGTGAAATTAAGGCACTATAACGCTGTAATGAGGCCCGAGATCCTCTATGCAGCTGAAACCCTAACCATCGAAGGGACAAAACTGATACAGAAACTAGAGGTCAAGGAAAGAATTATCTTGAGGAAGATCTTAGGCCAAGGATCATAAATGGAGAAAGGTACCACAGGCCCAACGATGATCTCTACCTAAAGCAAGAACCTCTAATGGACACAATCATCAAGAGACGCTTCCAATTCTACGGACACCTTGAGAGAATGAATCCGTTATACAAGAGAGACAAGCTTTCTGGAAAATATTAAAAGAAGACCCACAGATTGAACTTAAGAAGGGACAGAGACCAAAGAGGTCAGAAGCAGCTAAACAACTATAAAGTCAGAAAATGAAGGAGAAGACTCTTAAGAATGTGAAACCAATCCCAACTCATCATTTTGGTTAACCTACGTAGTCCATAGTTGGCTCATTCGAAGATAGAATAATAACCTAACCTTCCCAAGTATACAGTATATAGCCTAAAACCGAGGAAAGTTAATCTATTTATAAGACACGTTTTACATAATATGCATATTTGAAAAGAAATATGCATATAGAAAACTGTACTGTGCTACTAGTCTACTACTAATAATAATAATAATGACAAAAGCCCAGAATTAGCATAAGTAATTTTGATTTTTAACAATTTCCTTCTTTTGAAACAGTGTTTTCTGACATCATTATTTATTTATCATTTCCTTTTCACATTAAGCTGTGTTGTTCTATGTACTGTACTGTACCAACATTATTGCATGTGTCATGGTACTTGAAAGCCATCAGAGGTAGCTTATATAGGAAATGAAGTTCCTGAATATTACTTTAATTATCTTCTTCTTCATGTGCCGTCTCCTCTAAGAAGGTTAGCGATCAACACAGCAATCCGGTTTTTGGATCTAGCAGCACTGGAAAGTTCACTACACTTGAACCATTTTTCTAGATTGTCCAACCAAGAGATCCTTCTTCTTCCTCGACTGCTTCTGCCCTCAACCTTCCCTTGAATAATTTCTTGTAGAAGACGATCCCTGTCTCCTCTCATTGTATGGCCCAAGTATTGTAACTTCCTTATTTTGATACAGGTAATTATCTCCTTATCTTTACCTATCCTACGCAATATCTCAAGATTTGTGATTCTATCCCTCCAGCTTACTCGTAAGATCCTTCGATATGTCCACATCTCAAACGCCTCTAGTCTGTTAATCATATCTTGTATGAGTGTCCAAGCTTCCGTACCATAGAAGAGTACCGAGAAAACATAATATTTTAGCAACCTTAGTTTTAAATTCATATAAGATCTCTATTGCACAATAAATGTCTCATTTGGTTGAATGCACTTCTGGCTTGTCCTCTCCTTGCCTGAATTTCTTGAGAGCAATCATTGGTAACATTAACAATGGTTCCTAAATATCTGTATTTCTGAACTCTTTGAGCTGCTTCACCTTTGATTAACAAATTTCCTGGATTATTCTCTTTCAAAATTACTGTGAAACTGGTTTTCCTAACATTTAGAGTTAGTTATACAATTATACAAAGGAGCGCAACATAAATTCTATATTGATTTACCTGATAGAAAACTGATACATTTGACTTATTTAGTCAGACTGATCACAACCTAGATTAATTGACTGATAGCTTTTCTAAAAAAATCAATTCCAGTTTTTTCTTTCTCTTCTTCTTCTCTTTTCTTAGTCGTTTACCCTCCAGGTTGGTGGAACCCACGGACTCAGCGAGGGAACTCACCACTACCGCCTCTACGGGCAGTGTCCTAGAGCTGGGAACATCTAATCGGAGTGGATACAACTGGTGAGGTGTGATTGGCACCTCGCCCAGGCGGCCTCACCTGCAAAGCGAACAGGGGCCTCATGAGGGAAGGTAATGGAAGGTCAGGATGGATAGGCAAGGAAGAGGGAAGGAGGCGGCCGTGGCCTTGAAGAAGGTACTGGCCCCGTAAATTGAATTATATTGAGACCACGGTGGCTGTATTGGCAAATGTGAAGAAAGTTATGGCTGTCATAGTTGTGACGTGGATATTTATGACGTAGGCACGGATGACGCAGACTTCATGCAAGTAGGCTGCTTGAGCTGAGATTCTTGGTGATGTCATGATTTTGTTCGAGAAAGATCTGAGATTTACGACGCAGTCGCAGGAAACATGGAATTGTGCTGAGGAAGAAATTACGCGATTGCAGGAAAAGCTCGAACCAATGAATGATAGTTTGGAGGGAGACGGAGATTACTGAAACTACCATATTTTATTACTTTTGGAATGCAGAATTGTGGAAATCTATTTTCCGTTATGGCATTGATTTGGAATTTTGAAGAAATTAATTTTGAGTTTTTGAAATTTGAAAATCCGTCAAATATAGCCGAAGTTAGAATTTCTAGCGATGACGGAGGAACAGGCTATGGAAGGGATGGATACGCCCCTTAAGAAGTTGATAAAAGGTCCTGCACAGCAGAGAGAGGCGCTCATATCTCATGTGTCTCATATTTCTGATGTCATATAGTCGTTTTTCTGAGTAGGTCAGACTTCGAGTGAATTACAGTGAAGCAAGTCGTCATTAGAACGTGTGGTAAAGCTACCGCATCGAACAAGCTTCGAGCGTGCAAGCAGTACAATTTTACGGTGATTGAAACTAGGCGAAGTTGAAACGCACACATAAAGGAGTCTACAAGATTATACACCAACAGTTAGCTATTGCCTGTAAGCTAATTCAATTGTGCAGTACTAGATTAAAGTGTGTTGTAAAGTTGAACATTATCACGATTATAATTTGGAAGATATTTGCATTTTAAGACGGCAGACAAAAGTGATTTTCTCGCCACCTGAGAAGCACTTTTATAACATCACATTCTACGCTACGGCTGACACGTGTATTGTAACCGTGATACTACATATTGCATTTGGTGATATAACGCTACATTCTACAATGCAACAATATACTATGGCAGTTCTTTCAACTATTATAACGGAAATGGAGATGGAAGGCTAAAGACTTTAATGCAATTGGGACATATATCAATGGAGTGAAATAGCAGCATGGAACTTCGTTAATCGCCATTCTACACAAGCGAGCATGTAGTGAACATCCAACTACACTCATGCATCGTGGTCCAACGCTGAATTATATCAAATGGCAGTGGAAATATATTCATACTCTACAATTATGAATATTTCTACGGAAATAATTGCAATAAACTTCATGGCGAATTTCTACCAGAACTTCAGGGAACTATTAAGAGAGGCCAGGGTGGACCCGGCTCACAAAGAAGAGTTTTGCCAGAACTTCAGGGAACTATCAAGAGAGGCCAGGGTGGACCCGGCTCACAAAGAAGAGTTTTGCCAGAAGGATGTCTATCGTCTACACGGAGCAGTGCAATTTCCGGATGAAGAAGCAGTTCTATTCTCCGAGGGCACTGGTTCCAGGTTCGAGGACGGAGCACATCTTTACGTTGGTGAAATGGAACCATCAGCAGTCTTCTTTGGAAATTTTCCTCTAGAACTTCAATCAACAGATAAGGGAGTCGTGAACGTTTCTTGTTTTATTTGAGCCATTTAGCGATATCTGAGCAACCATTTTTCCCATATTTCTGTCCCATATATATTTTGCCCCATATTCTTGCTTGATATTTCTGTACTCCGTACACTTCGATGATTTATGCCTTTTTCTTCGATTTATTAAGACATTGTTATGTCAGTGGCATAGTTAAATAATTTTGGATCAGTTGAGACTGATATATTAGATTCTTTCAGTAATTTGCATATTTTTGTAGTCACGATTTGACTGTAAAGTTAATGATTTTCTATGGCAGATTTGAATTTAGACAGCGTGCCACTTTATTAAAGTAATTCTATTCAGTAAATTACTTTGACCAATTTTCTGTCATCCTCAAGAAAGAAGAATTATTAAAAGATTTTAGAGCGTTAAAATCTATTACTGTATCGACGATCTTGGAAATACTAGTCGTTTTATGAACATGATTGCAACATAGACATTTATCGTCAGTTATGAAATACCATTGCATTATAGACAATTTTATGAAGTATGAACTTTGAGTACAATTTATTGAATACACTAAAGTAATGAACATTTGATAGGAATTTTCTCAATTCTAGATTGGAACAATAATGTTTGCATTCCACAGTCTAATTGTATTCTATTCGACTATTATGCAGTTTAGATGAACTTTGATTGAAGATAGTATTTTTATACTACGATGCTTTTAAGATATTAATCTCAATTTTGATAGACCAGGGAGGCGTGTATAATCGTATTTGCTATTAAATTTATTTGTGATTGGCAAATTTTTACTTCATATCGATTCATGAATGAAACCCACGAAGGTTAAATATAGTAACAGTTTTGAAACAATTAATGAATATAAGAATTTTTAAAGTGGAACTATGGATGTATAATCGTTAGTTCAGTGGACGTGTTAAAGTCGCTGTTGAATAATGCCCTTGAATAAGCGAAGGAGGTTTCCACAGTAATTAATGATGTTAATGAATTTATAATTGGAGGTTTTTGTATGTATTGTGGAAGATTTTTATGCCATATATATTGAGATATATGATGAATTCTGGGCCTATTTTGTGCAGTTTTGTGCGTTTGAGCGAAGTATTTTTCCGCTGAGTGTATTGTCCAGGTCCTTTGAAAATTAATCATGTGAAGTCACTGTTATAATTAACAAGAGTGTTTAAACAATTTGAGATAACGATTTTGAATGGAGGTTACCGTCACAAATAATAATAATAATTATTAAAACTTATTAAACCTGGATTTGAAACTTAAATATAACTAACCTTCATTGGTCGATTGTATCACCACGATTTAAGTAATTATCAACCGGATAGACCTGTGGTTTAATGTATTTCTAAAACAAATAGTTTAATATTGTAAATAATTATGTAAATATCTTTAATTATAACCTGAAACGAAAGGAATTAATAGAGGCGTGTATAAATTTTTTCAATTGTCATTTGACAATATTATAAACAATTTATATTGTTATAAACAATTAATGAGATTTTGTTATTAATATTTAGCGTTTTGTTATGATACTCTATACAACGCTAGTTAAACATTTGGATTAAACAATTAAACAAGTTTTGGGATTATCAGAGTAATCCAGTGATATTTGGATGGAGCATTTAAAAGACTTGCGTGATAATATTTGAGTTGAGTTGAGGACATTTAAAGTGTTTTGAGAAGGAGCTAGGCTCTGATGTAACTAGCACATGCTAACGTTGGCTGGACAGGTGAGTCCATTTGACGAGGTTGGCATGCGACATGATGCAGGGTGGATCGCAGCTGGCCAGACAACTGGTTGTTAGAGGCCAAGGTCGCCTACATAGCAGCCTTGCATTTATAAATAAAAGTGTGATGTTTATGAAAAAGGAAAACAATTGCTATATGTCTCGTCCCAACTCCCTTATCCATTCCAAGTGTATTATAATTATTACGTTCTTATAAGCTAGTGAAAGCTAAATATTTGTATGTAACGTCTACAAGTCCTACAGGAGGATATGATTATGTTGACAATGGCTTCTAATTGCCACGTGTATTTTGTTGAATTGTGTTAAAATGATTCCCTTTATGTGAAATAAATTATTGTACAGTTTAAAGTTTCTTGTTTCCGTTTTGGTTCATTTTAAATATCATGGTGGAGGTTATTGTGAGGGCATACTTTAAGTGATCCAGTTGACAACCCAGACCCGAGATTAATTTGAAGAGGTAAGTAAAGGTAAGTATGAACCCCCGTATATTTTGGTGTGTTCCACAATAATTTCTTGTTAACTGCTGTGCTCTGATCTCGGTAGTATCTGTCAGTGCCATTTTCATTGATGTAGCTGTGCCGGTGCGATTGATTATTGGCAATCCGATTGAGGGGGCGGATATCTGACAGCCTACTATCCGGATTATCGGGGACAGTACCATCCCGGCATTTGCCCTAAGACGAAGTGGGAAACCACGGAAAACCACTTCGAGGATTACTGATGTGGGAATCGAACCCCCTCTACTCATTTGGAACACCCGAGGCTGAGTAGACCCCGTTCTAGTCCTCAAACCACTTTTCAAAATTCGTGGCAGAGCCGGGAATCGAACCCAGGACCTCCGAGGCGGCAGCTAACTATGCTGACCGCTACGCTACGGAGGCGACAATTCCAGTTTTTGCTCCTCGAATTCGGAGATTTCTTCATTTTGAGAGTAATTAATCAAGTATCTTAAGAAAAACATACTGTACACATTGGAACTCATGTGAAGAATCTATTAGACGCTCATAACGCCACTGCTAGACACCAACGACCCAATGTCGATATTTTCATCATCCTGAACACGTATTGTAGTGTACTGTATTTCATAGATATTTGACTTAACAAAACTTTTGCAACTAATTTTCCAGATGAGAGTCGTACTATTGGTATGCCTGCTAGGGCTACTGTTCGCGGTGACCAGTGTCTCCACAACCTGTCTGGTAATCTGCGACGACAGCGTATGTAAAGACGTGCAATGCCCTGGAAATGAACCTGCTAAGCCCAAGTTGTGTTCTTGCAAATGTGAATGCCCGAATACCTAACCAGGTAAGTTAATTACGGTATACAATTGTTTGGTAACGCTGCATCTCCAGCAAACCTTCGATAAAATTTACTTAACTACTGAAATTAGCCAACACACCCTCTGTATTGATGCAAATTAAAACTGGAAATGATGCAGTAATAGATGTTTATCCTCCACCAACTCCTTTTCAGATCATGACTTATATAATTTATTTATTTATTTGCGCACAACAGGATTTACATATATTAAAACTTATACTTTAACTTAACAGTATTAATAATAAAAAATAATAATTAAAAATACACAGTATATTATCTTAATACTTATACTAACTTAAACTAAACAGTAACTAAATAAAACTAATTAAAATAACTAGGTGTACAATAAAAGCAGTATAGTACAAATAATAAATGTGTAATACAAGGTTGGCTAAGCCTCTGTAGCTTAGGGGGCAGCACGCCGGCCTCTCACCGCTGGGTCCGTGGTTCAAATCCCAGTCACTGCATGTGAGATCTGTGCTCGACAAAATAGAGGCAGACAGGTGTTTCTCCGGGTACTCCGGTTTTCCCTGTCAATATTTCATTTCAGCAACACTCTCCACTATCATTTCATTTCATCTGTCATTCCTTTAATCAGTGCCCCAGAGGAGTGCGCCAGGCCTCGGCAGCCGGCACAGTTCATATCCTCGCCGCTAGATGGAGGCTTCATTCATTCCATTCCTGACCCGATAGGAAACTGGAAGAAGGCTGTGGATTTTCATTTTTAATACAAGGTTGGCTAGGTACAATGACTCAGTGGTAAAAATTCATGATTTACAATTTGCAAGGTTTGAGACATTATTTCAGGAGAGTGGTTAGAAACTCCATCAAAAATAATAAAATACCTGCTGTGTTTGTGATTATACGCTTAAATTATGGACAAATACAACATGGCCAACCCCTCAATAATCTTCACCCAGACCAATGGATTTTACCTAGATTAATATTTATTAGATAAGGCCCAGCTAATGTAACTTATACACCCCTGGTTTTTTGTCAAGCACAGTGAGAGTGCTCACGCTTCAATAATATTGTTATCCAAACTAATTGTTTTGGTATCCCACATGTTGTCAACTGTAATGTGTAAGCCCAGGTAACAGTTAAACATGGCCTGACAAACATGGCTGCCGTCTTTGAATGAACAAGATACTAAACCACATACAGTGGAACGTGGCTAATTCGAACTTCTATAATTCGAAATCTTCTTTAATTCGAATTTTTCTCTTGGTCCCTAGCATTTCATATAGAATCAATGCTAAAAAATCGTGGTTAATTCGAATTATATTTTGGATAATTCGATGTTTTTTCGGGTAAAAAGCCGATCGGAAGCCAAACAGTTGGGTCAGGAATTCCCGAACAACGACGTTGTATCTTTGGCTCGCGGCCCCTATCGATTGTATTCTGTTTTCCGTTCCTTGAATTTGTTAGATCCTTTTGTGATGTCCTAGAGACTTAATTGTAGGAAATAGGTAAAAATCTCAAACATTTTTGAAAAACAGTAGATTTCTCTAAGACTTAACTAGATTGCTGGATTACTACTGTCGTTAAATAGCTGAATAGTACATTTTGGTTTTATTTTATCATTTGAAACTTTTGAGGTTATTCACGATACAGTCATTTTACAGTACCGTTGTCTGTTGATCTGCTTTGTTGAACGTAAATCATTATGTGAACTTAATACACAGTAGCCTATATAAACACTTTACTCGTTAAAAACCTATGTAATATTATGTTTTATAAAAGTTATTGGATGAAAACTTAAAATTTGAATATTTTCTCTACCCTTTTCAAAGAACTTTCTTAATTCGAGTTATTGGATAATTCGAATTTTTTATTGGCCCCTTGAGGTTCGAATTATCAGAGTTCCACTGTATTTACTTAATTTAGCACATATTCCCGGAGCAGTAGTAATAATTATATTTAAATTGCAGCCAATGACCATACCTGGGTATTTTAATTGAACGCCCGAAGGATCCCCATTTAGTTCATTTTCAAGTAGTTTCAACTTTGGCTACCAGAGATGTCACTGTCACTGACACCCAGCGGCGAACCAAATAACCTACAAGTTTGGCTACACACTACCAATGGTAGTGGTAGGTTCTTTTACATGTCACAAACCTATGACATGGGCTCGCCGGCTTTACTTCCCCTCCGAAGGAAGGCTACTGAAGGATTTTAATGCTCTTTAAAATCCGATGACTTCGGCTGGGTTTGAACCCGCGATCTGGGGCACAGTTTAGCATGCTACCGACTACGCCACCGAAGCCGGCAGTAGTGATAATGGACCGCAATTTCAATTGGTAATGTCCCCCAGAATATGAAACAAGTTATGAAAATCAAATAATATTATACATATTAACTAAGTGTGAGTATCAAAAGGCAGGTTCTCCTCTCATGCAGTTTTAATATACACTAGTACATAATGCAACGAGCCTATAATGGCAACAATTAAGACACGAGTATGTTTATAAAACAAGCGAACCAAGTTTTATAATTTCCATACGAGTGTCTTAATTACCATTGTAGGCGAGTTGCATACGACTGTTAATGTTCGACGATAATTATAACTATTTTATTTTCGAACATAAATATTCATAAATATCTGTCAAGATTTCGCCAGTTTTATGTACTGGACAGAGCGCATGGGACGCAGAGAATACCTTTTATTTGACCATGGCCTCCTGAATTACCCCACTACGACACTAGCCACGCAGTGAAATTTCAAATAGGAGGCCGTGGATGTCAGCGCAGATGCGATGCTATCCTCACCTAATTGGCCGCACAACTGTTTCTTGAGCTCTGATTGGTCGGAGAAACAGTTTCATAATGAAAAAAAGTCCTCTCGGCACGCCGGAAGGCGGAGGTAGATTTCACCGGACAAACTTGGGGATAGGCGAAAATAGGCAGAATATGCAGGTTTTCGTAGAAGGATCAGACCTCATTTATTGCGAGAAGGTATTTTATAATTGGAGCTTAATTAACTTTGTTTTTCGTCATTTTATGCTTATTTTAAACATTTTATTGTCTTATGGGAACGGCAACCTTCTTGTCATTTGGGGTCCATTTTTATACTTGTGGTCACACTGTCCTTATGCTAGGTTTCAACACTGATGTGTAACTATGTAACGGTCTGTTACTTCTTCACGCAAAATTATATCTCCCGCAGAGATCTTGGTTGGTTCCTCAGTTTAGGGGCTGCGACAACGCGGTCATGTGACCCCGTGTACTTAGGGATGGCTGTATTAGTCTGTAATTCAGGTAAGGACTGCAGACGGTCAATTTCAAGCAGTAGTTCCTAATGTTGCTACCAGGTACTACCGTCAACGACACCTACCTGTGAACTTGGCTACTTGATGCCACCGCAGCCAGCAACTCGCAACGAACGTTGGAATTTCCCCTCCAAAGGAAAGCATACTGAGGGATTTTTAGCGCTCTTAGAAAATCCGACGACTTCGGCCGGCTTTGAACTCGCGACCTTGGGCATAGACATTCAGCATGCTTGCTACCAGTTACGTCACCGAAGCCGCTTCACACACTTAGTCAGGAGGAATTCTGAATATGATCTCGTGCAAGTGCGTTATCTTGGCAACGTCTGATGGCTCATCCCTCATCAATTTAGTAGTGTTGCCATGGCAACCTCTGATAGCTCTTGGCATTTTCCTATAATTCCGAAATCATTTTTCTCATCCCTTGGCATAATGGTGGGTCATATCAAAAATTCTTTAAGATAAAATTTTAGGTAATTATTAGGGGAATATTGTCCATTTTGTACGGTTTTGAAATTGTGCCTATTAAGAGAGATATGATTAATGTTTCCCGAAAAACCCACTTTTTCCCACCCCTTTGGTCAATGGTTGGTGCTATAAAAAAAGCTCTTCAAACATAAATTTGTGGGCTTTATCCGACACATAGTATGAACGTTGAACGGATTCGATATTTCACATATTAAGAGAGTTATAGCAATATTTCACTTTTTCGAAAAAAGCCCCCCATTTTCACCCCCTTCGACCAATTTAGCCCATTAACGAACTAGGCCGAGATTTTATAGGTATACATATTCGGTAAAATATTCAAAGTGATTGGTGCAAAATTACGGCAGTTATCGTGTCCACAAGAAACTGATATGCATATATATATATATATACAAGCTGACCCGGCAGACGTTGTCCTGCCAATCAATGAAAGTGTTGTAACTTTGATTCTTGAAGTGCTTTTGGATACAAAATATTTTTTCAATTTCTGTTAACTGCCTCTAAACTATCATGAATTGAATTAACTAATTTAGAATCATTCGTTGGAGCGTGCACAACAACTCTCCAATGTTTCATCGCAAACGGATAAATGGCATTTAACGCATACGGGATTCGGTTTAAATGATTCGTGCGCTGTCACTCATTTGTTGAATCTACTCGTGCTCTACCAACTGTGAAATGGATTTACTAAGTTAGAAAGCTTCACGTAAGTGTGCACTACAACTCATCAAAGTTTCATCGCAATCGATGAATAGTATATGAACGCATACAGGATTTTGTTGGAACGCTTCGCGCGTCATCACTCATTTGTTACATCTACTCGTGCGCTACCAATATTGTAAAATGGATTTACCAAGTTGAACACCTTCCCTGGCGTGTACAACTCATCAAAGTTTCATCGGAATCGGATGAATGACATATGAAAGCATAAGTGATTTTTTTAAACGATTGGCGTGCCGTCACTCATTTGTTGAATCTACTCATGCGCTACCTATTGTAAAATAGATTAACTAAGTCTGAAACCTTCTCTGACGTGTACTCAATGATTCACCAAGGTTTGATCGCAATCGGATGAATGATATATGACCGCATATGGGACATTGTGGAAACGATTCGCGCGCTGTCGCTCATTTGTTGAATCTACTCGTGCGCTACTTATTAAAAACTGGATTTACTAAGACAGAAACATTTCCTGGAGTGTACACAACAATTCACCAAAGTTTCATCTCATCGGATAAATGGTATATGGACGCATACGGTACTTTGTTGAAATGATTCGCGTGCCGTCACACATTTGTTGAATCTACTCGTGCGCTACCTATTGTAAAATGGATTTATTAAACCGGAAACCTTCCGTAGAGTGTACACAACATCTCACCCAAGTCTCATCGTAATCGGACGAATTGTATTTGAACGCATTTGGGACCTTATTGAAACGCTTCGTGCGTCGTCGCTCATTTGTTGAATCTACTCGTGCGAAACCTCCTGTGAAATGGATTTACTAAGTTAGAAACCCTCACGTAAGTGTACACAACATCTCACCCAAGTTTCATTGCAATCGGATGAATGGTATATGAACGCTTACGGGACTTTGATTAAAAGTTCGCGCGTCGTTGCTCATTTGTTGAATCTACTCGTGAGCTACCTATTGTAAAATGGATTTACTATGTTAGAAACCCTCACGTGAGTGTACACAACATCTCACCCTAGTTTCATCGCTATCGGACGAATGGTATTTGAACGCATACGGGACTTTGTTGAAACGCTTCGCACGTCGCCGCTCATTTGTTGAATCTACTCGTGCGCAACCTCCTGTGAAATGGATTACTAAGTTAGAAGCCTTCACTTAAGTTTACACAACAACTCATCAAAGTTTCATCTCAATCTATGAATGGAATATAAACTTATACGGGATTTCGTTGAAACGCTTCGCGCGTCATCACTCATTTGTTGAATCTAGTCGTGCACTACCTAATGTGAAATTGATTTACTAAGCCAGTAGCCTTCCCTGGAGTGTACACAACATCTCAGCCAAGTTTCATCGCTATCGGACGAATGGTATTTGAACGCATAGGGACCTTTTTGAAACGCTTCGCGCGTCGTCGCTCATTTGTTGAATCTATTCGTGCGCTATCTATTGTAAAATGGATTTACTAAGCCAAACACCTTCCCTGTAGCTCACTCAACATATCACCCAAGTTTCATGGCAATCGGATGAATGGTATATAAACGCATACGGGACTTTGATTAAAAGTTCGCGCGTCGTTGCTCATTTGTTGAATCTACTCGTGAGCTACCGTTTGTAAAATGGATTTACTAAGTTACAAACCCTCGCGTAAGTGTACACAACATCTCACCCAAGTTTCATCGCTATCGGACGAATGGTATTTGAACGCATACGGGACTTTGTTGAAACGCTTCGCACGTCGCCGCTCATTTGTTGAATCTACTCGTACGCAACCTCCTGTGAAATTTATTACTAAGTTAGAAGCCTTCACTTAAGTGTACAAAACAACTCATCAAAGCTTCATCTCAATCTATGAATGGAATATAAACTTATACGGGATTTTGTTGAAACGCTTCGCGCGTCGTCACTCATTTGTTGAATCTAGTCGTGCGCTACCTAATGTGAAATTGATTTACTAAGCCAGAAGCCTTCCCTGGAGTGTACACAACATCTCACCCAAGTTTCATCGCCATCGGACGAATTGTATTTGAACGCATACGGGACCTTTTTGAAACGCTTCGCGCGTCGTCGCTCATTTGTTGAATCTATTCGTGCGCTATCTATTGTAAAATGGATTTACTAAGCCAAACACCTTCCCTGGAGCTCACTCAACATATCACCCAAGTTTCATGGCAATCGGATGAATGGTATATGAACGCATACGGGACTTGGAAACGCTCTAACGTGCAGAGACAAACAGTAGAATTCGACATCACTGCCACCTTTGGTATAAGACACAACTTTTCGCCACGGGCGGAGTGTATGTTATGGCGGTAGTTGCACAGGTTGCGACCAGGTGGCTCTAACGTGCAGAGACAAACCGTCCAAAGACATCAGCTTTCACGAAGGCCAAGGCTAGTGGTTTCCATGACGACTGTTTTTGACTGTATATTGTGGTTCTAAAATTGTGTATAAATTGTGGTTCTAAAATTGTGTTCATTCCACCTACCGGGTCAGATTGTGAATCTAAACCATACATGGACCCACCCTAATATACATACCAAATTCCATCAAAATCGGTTCAGTCGTTTAGGAGGAGTTCAGTCACATACACACGTGTCGAAGAATTATATATATAAAGATATATATATATATATATATATATATGTATACACATATACATACATAAATTATATATAAACTTTTGAACTGACAGTGGTTTTGGGGTCTGGGGGATGTGAAACGCGAAGATATCTCGAAATTTTCCGGAAGTCGAAACATGAAACCCATTGCAATAGTGCTATAAAAAAAGCTCTTCAAACATAAATTTTTGGGCTTTATCCGACACATAGTATGAACGTTGAACGGATTCGATATTTCATATATTAAGAGAGTTATAGCAATATTTCACTTTTTCGAAAAAAAAGCCCCCCATTTTCACCCCCTTCTACCGGTTTAGCCCAGTAACGAACTCGACCGAGATTTTATAGGTATACATATTCGGTAAAAAGTGATTGGTGAAAAATTACGGCAGTTATCGTGTCCACAAGAAACTGATATATATATACTTTTGAACTGACGGTGGTTTTGGGGTCTGGGGGATGTGAAACGCGAAGATATGTCGAAATTTTCCGGAAGTCGAAACATGGTAGCCTGCCCATTGCATTAGTTAGCTTTCTAATGAAATCTACCTCTGGTTGGTTCCTCAGTTTAGGGGCTGCGACAACGTGGTCATCTAACCCCGTGTACTTTGGGTGAGTGTAGAATCTGTCTGATAAACGGTGTGAATTGTAATGGATGTATTAGTCTGTAATTCAGATAAGGACTGCAGACGGTCAATTTCAAGCAGTAGTTCCTAATGTTGCTACCAGGTACTACCGTCAATGACACCTAGCTGTGAAATTGCCTACTAGATGCCACCCCAACCAGAAACTCGTAACGAACGTTGGAACTTCCCCTCCAAAGGAAAGCATACTGAGGGATTTTTAGCGCTCTTAGAAAATCCGACGACTTCGGCCGGCTTTGAAACCGCGACCTTGGGCATAGACATTCTGCATGCTACCAGTTACGTCACCGAACCCGCTTCCCACTTAGTCAGATGTCAAAATCAACCCCTGGCACCATCCAGCCCATGACGGGCTAAGGCCGACCAAGCGACCGCTGCCCAGCCATTTGGCCTGCAGATATTGGGGTGACGCGTGATCAGCGCGTCGGGTCCCCTCGGCCGTTAATATTGGTATTCGTGATCGGGGTGCTGTCTCACTGTCAGACAGCTACTCAATTGTCCTCACGAGGCTGAGTGCACCCCGTTCCAACCCTCACGTCAGTTTTAAAATCCCTGACGGAGCCGGGGATCGAACCCGGGGACTCCGGGTGAGAGGCAGGCGCGCTACCCCAACACCACGGGGCCGGCTTAGTCAGATGGAAATACTGAATCTGATCTCGTGCAAGTGCGTTGTCATGGCAACGGCTCATCCCTCATCAATTTAGTAGTGTTGCCATGGCAACCTCTGATAGCTCTTGGCATTTTCTTATAATTCCGAAATCATTTTTCTCATCCCTTGGCGTAATGGTGGGTCATATCAAAAATTCTTTCAGACAAAAGTTTTAGGTAATTATTAGGGGAATATTGTCCATTTTGTACGGTTTTGATATTGTGCCTATTAAGAGAGATATGATTAATGTTTCCCGAAAAACCCACTTTTTTCCACCCCTTTGGTCAATGGTTGGTGCTATCAAAAAACTTATTTGACATAAATTGTTGGCACTTATCCGACACATATTATGAACTTTGAATGGATTCGATATTTCCCGTATTAGGAGAGTTATAGCGAAATTTCAATTTTTCGAAAAAAGCCCCCCATTTTCACCCCCTTTGACCGATTTTGCCCATTAACGAACTCGACCGAGATTTTATAGGGATACATATTATGTAAAAAGTGATTGGTGCAAAATTACGGCAGTTATCGTGTCCACAAGAAACTGATATACATATATATATACAGGGTGTATTTGATATGATGGAAGTCCGTTACACTGGTGATAGAAGAGACTATTCTAAGCTTCCTAGGTAAAAAATTTGTCACCTATCTTGAAATTGATAATTAATCATTAAAAAGTCAATGTTTTTAGTTATTTCAGAAACTAATCAGGCAGAAAGTGGTGCGGCAGGCTGGGGAAACGAGGCGGAGCCCGATGTGACGACGCGCGAAGGGGAAGTTGTTACGTAATCGGAGCATTGACCTTACCGGTTGACTTGAGGGGTGGTAGGCTATCAGCTGTTTGAGCTCTACCGTCTCGTAAGAAAATGTGCATTGCCGTTGTTCTTGTTGTTGTTGTTGACAACGCACGCAATGGCTTGGGACGTCAGGACCGGTAGTATTGTGTAGCCTACTTTGTAAGTGTGGAATTCATTGATTGATGTTCATGTATAAAATAATTTCGATACTCAGCCCTGATGTATCATTGGCGTCCGTGTCGGACCTTCTGTTGACTAGTTTCTGAAAATACTAAAAACATTCTCTTAATGAAATGCAGTGTGACAAAATTCCGACATCCCGCAGTCTGTTCAGAACTAGGCATTTAGGACGGAAGTAAAAAACTTGATGTTTTGTTTGAGAGGCTTGGCGATTTTGGTCATTTAGCCCCATGTAGCTGGGTGTGGGTAGAATTTGTGTGATAACCTGTGTTTTGTGGTTTCTGTAGTAATGTGGGTATTTGTAATTCAGGTGAGGATTCGGAAGAAGGCGCCGGCCCTGTGGTGTTGGGGCAGTGCAACTGCCTCTCACCTGGAGGCCCTGGGTTCGATTCCTGGCTCCATCAGGGATATTAGAAACTGACGTGAGGGCTGTAACGCAGTGCACTAAGCCTCGTGAGGGCAATTAAGTAGCTGTCTGACAGTGAGGCAGTGCCCGAGTCAGGAAAATCAAGATTAATGGCCGAGGGGACCCGATGCACTGACCACGCGTCACCCTAATATCTGCAGGCCAAATGGCTGGACAGCGGTCGCTTGGTAGGCCTAGGCCCTTCATGGGCTGCACTGCCAGCGGTTATGATTATTGAGAAGAAGGCGGCCGTGGCCTTAAGTTAGGAACAATCCCGACATTTGCCTGGGGTAGAAGAGGGAACCCATGGAAACCTACTTCCAAGATTTAATACTAGTATGGTACCACATGTTCATATTGTGAATTGTCCCATCCCATCTCCAGCCCTCGGGTGGCCATTAACTGGAGAGGGGGGGATTGATTTATTGGTCCATCAACAATGTAAATACATATGAAAATACACGAAAATGAAAATAAAATACAAATACATTGTTATAATACAGTGTTATAATAATAACAATAATAATAATAATAGTCTAATAATAATAATAATAATAATAATAATAAGAGTCAGCATGTGTAGTTCTGGTGGTAGAGTGCTAACCTTCCCGAGGGTGCGATCTACGTTCAGTCATGTAGTAAATGAATGGGATCTAATAAGATCATCTCCATGGATTTCATGGCACATACAAGAAATCCTACGTACATTAAAGTCTGGCAACTCGACATACCAAAAAGAAACATAAAAGAAGTTAGTGTGTCTAAAAGCCTACTATTACTATTATTAGTATTATTAATAAGTTTATTACAGTTGTTGCACTATCTTCACACAAAGATAGACCAACAGTTCCTTAAATTAATTTACTAAATCTTTAGGATTTCTATTTTCTATGCATAGTTCATGAAGCTGGAAAAATCCTAGACAGATCCACCATCACTAGTCATGTAGCCACTCCCCATGAAGGTGTGAATCAGCTGTTCATAGGCTCGGTTTGTGTATTTCAATGTCATTGGCAGACAAGGCGAGGAGGTCACTCAACTGCAGACTCTGGTCAACATTCCTCAGCGTAGGAGGGGAGGGAGACGGGGAGAAGTCAGCTCTGCTGCTGAGGGGAACGAAGTGAAAGCCCGTTTCCAAGATATTGACCGACGATTTTTGTGATTTAATTCCACCTACACTAATTAAGATCCGACTTAATTTCATGAAGATATTTGCTTAGAATACCATCTTCTATCACCAGTGTAAAGGACTTCCATCATATCAAATACACCCTGTATACATACATAAATTATATATAAACTTTTGAACTGACGGTGGTTTTGGGGTCTGGGGGATGTGAAACGCGAAGATATGTCGAAATTTTCCGGAAGTCGAAACATGGGACCCATTGCAATAGTTAGCTTTCTAAAGAAATCTACCTAATAGTGTTATAATGACCCTCATTATAATTTTTAGCCTATTTTCAATTTTAAAAAAATAGGCTTATGAGATCACCTTTTGTCCGTGTGTGTGTGCGTGTGTGTGTGTGTGTGTGTGATTCGTGTGTGTGTCCCCCCCTAATAAAATCTAAACGGCTGGAGCGATTTCAATGAAACTCGGTATGTTCATAGCACTATTCCCGGCGACCTCGACCGTGCCCTTCAAATTTTGTTACGTCTCACCAATGCAAAATGGCGGCTGTGCGAAATATTTCACTAGCATTCAATATCTCCGAAACTATTACCGAAATCGCCCTGAAATTGTGTACGGTGATAAAGGGTACTACTAGAAGTTCACCTATGAGACTTTAAAAAACCTGGAGACTACAAAACCAACATGGCGGTCAAGCGAATTTGAGACTTTTAAATATACTTTTCTCGCGATTTAACTATCCACACGTAATGAAACTTGGTACAGCAAATGTTTATACATATTGTAATGCACTGGAGTCTAATTTAGTTCAATTGTTTACATAACTTCAAAATGGCGGCTGTGCGAAATATTTCACTGACATTCTATATCTCCGAAACTATTACAGATATCACCCTGCAATTTAGTACGGTGATAAAGGGTACTGATACAAGTTTACCTATGTATATTTCATAAACTTGTAAAGTAGAAAACGAACATGGCGACCAAGCGAAGTTGAGACTTTTAAATAGACTTTAATCACGATTTAACCATCCAAACGTAATGAAATGAGGTACAGCAAGTGTTTATACACATAGTAATGCACTGGAGTCTAATTTAGTTCAATTGTTTACATAACCTCAAAATGGCGGCTGTGCGAAATATTTCACTGACATTCTATATCTCCGAAACTATTACAGATATTACCCTGCAATTTTGTACGGTGATAAAGGGTACTGGTACAAGTTTATCTATGTATACTTCATAAACTTGTAAAGTAAAAAACGAACTTGGCGACCAAGCGAATTTGAAATATTTTAATAGACTTTTCTCGTGATTTAACTCTCTGAGCGCAGTGAAATGTGGTACAGTAAATGATTTTGCAGATTGTAATGCACTGCCATCTAATTTAATTCAATTGTTTACATAACCTCAATATGGCGGCTGTGAGAAATTTTTAAATTAAGTTTTTATTTCTTGTGTCGTAATCATGCGATCGAAGTGAAAGTTTGAATAATGAACCTAGGCAATAATTGTCCTTGAATGGTACATAATTCTATGGCCTATACATATAACAATCCTAAATGGCGAGCTTCCGAAATATTTAGACGGTTCTCAATATCTATGAATCTTTTACAGCAACCAAACTGATTTTTTTTATGTTCATAGAGACTATGAACATATGTTCACCTATAGGACTTTCATTAACCTGGTGAGCACAAATCCAACATGGCGGCGACGCGAAGTATAAATATTTAAATGGACGATTCTCGCGAATTAACTATCCGAGTGCTGTGAAACGTTGCACGTTAAATGCTTATACAAATGTTGATCCACTGGCATCTAATTTATTTCAATTGTTTGCATGATCACAAGATGGCTGCTGTGCGTAATTTTAAAATCTCGTTTTTACTTCTTGTGTTCTAATCATGCGATTGAAGTTTGAATACCACACGTACACAATAATCTTAATGTAATAGTACAAAAATAAAAATCCAACCTGGCGACAATCTGAAATATTTAGACGGTTCTCAATATCTACGAATCTGTTACAGCAATTAAACTGAAATTTTGTATGTTGATAGACAATTAACATGAGCAGGATATATGAAAATAGGCTGTATAGTTCTTTACGGAACTACTTGTTTACATATAATATTTACATTTCCATATCGTCGAACATAAAATGTTTACTTAATAATACCGGTAATGCATTTATTTTTCTTTATACATAAAAGAAAATTCATTTTGGAAAGAAATGGAACGTACAAGCCATTTTTATTCATGGTAAAATTTTTAATAATATTGTTACCGGCTAATGTTTATTTATTCTGAGACCATCTTGTGGCGTAGCGGCTAATATTTTTGGCTGTTGCTCCGAATGTCAAGGTTACATTCCAGGCTCTGCCAAAAAAAAAAAAACTGGTACACTCAGCCTCCTGAATCAAAGCTGAGAAGGGGTGAGTTCGAATCCCACCCCAGTCATCTTACACGTGATTTCTCGTGTTTCCCCATTTCTACTCCAGGTGAATGACGGGATGGCTCCTAACTTAAAGGCCATGGCCATCTCCTTCCCAATCCTCACCTGAATTACAAATGCACACACGAACACAATAATCGCAGAAACACAGATAATCAAACAAAATGACACATTCACTCAATATACAAGGCTAAATGGCCACGATGTCGAAGCCTCTCAAATGAGCAAAAACAACAATATCATATTAATACATTCTGAAGTTTAGTTTCGCCGTGTGTGATACGGGGTTTCGCCTGGGTGTGCCAAGTCAGCCTCATTAGCAGGTTTTTCGTACACTTGCATATAAGGAACAGTGTCTTAAGTTAAAGCTCCCCCCACCCCACTCCAGGGAGGGAAAGATTGTGCTCATATACAGGGTGGCCACAAAGTCCCGTTACCCCTATGTACAGAGAGTTTAGTTTGGATGTATCGGAGACCCTCGCTAGCCCGCTCGCCCGCGGCGCGAGCCTGTCTCCCGCCAGGCACTTTGCCGTTATGCGGCGCTCGCGCGGCATTGAGTCATTGGGTATAGGAATTTGTACTTAAATGTTTGCTTCATTGTGATCCTTGACCAATTTTTTGACGAACTTTCTTACGGAGAGCGATTGTCAACTCATTTTCAACAAGATTCTGCCACTGCTCACACTGAAGAAGCATCCATGACAGAATTGCGTCGCATTTTTGGTACTAGGATTATAAGTCGGAACGTGTGGCCCCCGCGAAGCCCAGACTTATCACCATGTGACTTTTATTTGTGGGGGACGCTTAAAAAATGTGTATATGCGAGAAACCCTCCACTATAAATGAGCTTAAAGACTATATTACAGCTGAAATACAGTCAATCGGTGCTGAGGAACTTCAGAGAGTTCATGCCAGTTTTATAAAAAGATGCCAGCGATGTGTAGCAGTGAATGGCGAACATTTTCAGCACCAGCTGTGAACTAGGTAAGTACAAATTCCTATACTCATTACTCAGTGCTGCGCGAGCGCCGCATAACGGCAAAGTGCGTGGCGGGAGACAGGCTCGCTCCGGGGGCGAGCGGGCTAGCGAGGGTCTCTGATACATCCAAACTAAACTCTCTGTATATTATACTAAACGTGTCTTTGTGTGTCTGTTTCAGACAGTATTCAGTCAACAATGGCTGATACATCTGCCTATACTGGTGAACAGCGTAGGCTATTATAACGAGTTGTTTAGTGAATGAAATAACTCACATTGGAAAGAATATTGAATAGATCCATTCTGCCTTTCGCCAGCGTTTTTGACAGGATCCATCTCCGAAATTTTAACCCTTTTCCACAGGTGATGGAAATGATTATAGGCGGTCAAAAACAAACGGCGAACCTTCCAGCAATACGAAACGTGCAGGCTTTTCGAGAAGTGCGTGAAGGGATCGCCAAAGTATTCGACGTGTAGGTGATCTGCAGAATTGTGTATAGGGCCTACTCCTGTCGATCATGCAGAAACACCTGGAATACGTTTTTCTCGGAGGAGGATCCCGTCGAATATGCTATCCGGAGTCAGAATGGGCTGTAAGTAATAGTGTAAGTTGAGATATCAGTCATACTTGGTTGGTTCCTTAGTTTAGGGGCTGTGACAACGCAGGCATGTAGCTCCGTGTACTTTGGGTATGAGTAGTCTGTCTGGTAAACGGTGTTAATTGTGATAGCTGTATTAGTGTGTGTTATCTGTGATTCAGGTAAGGACAACAGGCGATCAATTTCAAGACGAGTTCCTACTTTTGCTACCATATTCTACCGTCCACTACACCTAGCTGCAAACTTGGCTACTAGATGCTATCGCAATCGGAACCTGGTGGAGAACGTCGGAACTAATATAGCGGTCATCAAATCTAATCTACATAATTTAGCTTCACACAAGTGTAGTTAGTGGAAGGTTATTTAATATGCCATAAATCTATGACATGGGCCCGCCGGTTTTACTTTCCCTCCGAAGGAAGGCGTACTGAGGGACGTTTTATGCTCTTAAAAATCCGACGACATCAACCGGGTTTGACCCCGCGATCTCGGACATAGAAGTTCAGCATGCTACCAACTACGCCACCGAAGCCGCCTTATCAGTCATACTGTCTGAAACAGATGCCTTTATTAAGATTTGCATAGGGGTAAAGGAACTTTGTGGCCATCCAGGCTACCAGTTAGCAGCTCTGATAAGCATATCTTAGCAAAGCGAATGATCCCTCTACTGCTGTTCTATTCACTCTGTGATTGCAATAATACTGTAGTTGAAGGCTACATAGGAAAAATACTAGATTTTTACTAAAATTGGGTCAGGAAAACCGAAGATGACTTTATAATTTGTTTATTCGCTCTAGTTTTGTGATACACGACTTGTGATATATGTAGGCCTACTTCAGTAGTAAATTATAACAAGTAGTTCCGTGAAGAACTATGCAGCCTATTTTCATATATCCTACTTTGTTAATTGCCACTATCAACATACAAAATTTCAGTTTGATTATTGTAATAGATTCGTAGATATTGAGAACCGACTAAATATTTCGGATGGTCGCCATGTTGGATTATATATTAAAGGTCCTAGAGTCATGTACTGTTACATGAAGATGATTGTGTACGTGTAGTATTCAAACCTCAATCGCATGATAAGGACACAAGAAGTAGCAAGGAGATTTTAAAATTTCGCACAGTTACCATCTTGTGGTTATGGAAACAATTGAAATAAATTAGATGCTAGAGGATTAACATTCGTATAAGAATTTACTGTACCAAGTTTCACTGCACACGGATGGTTAAATTGCGAGAAACGTCCATGTGAACATTCATAATTCGCGTCACCGCCATACTGGATTTGTGATCACAAGGTAATATAAAGTCCTTTAAATGAACTTAAGTTCATAGCCCCTATGAACATAAAAAAATCAGTTTGATTGCTATAATAGATTCGTAGATATTCAGAGCCGTCTAAATATTTCGGATGGTCGCCATGTAGGATTGTTAAATGTATGGGCCATAGAGTCATGTACCATTAAAGGAAAATTATTGCGAAGGTTCATTATTCAAACTTTCACTTCGATCGCATGATCACGACGAAAGGAATAAAAACTTAATTTTAAAATTCGCACAGCCGCCATCTTGAGGTTATGTAAACAATTGAACTAAATTCGATACCAGTGCATTACAATGTGTATAAACATTTCCTGTACCAGATTTCATTGCGTTTGGAATATTAAATCGCGAGAAAGGTCTATTTAAAATTGTCAAACTCGCTTGGCCGCCATGTTCGTCTTGTAGTTAACCGGTTTTTGAAAGTCTTATAAATGAACTTCCAGTAGTGCCCTTTATCTCCGTACAAAATTTCATGGTGATACCGCTAATAGTTTCAGAGATATAGAATGCCAGTGAAATATTTCGCACATCCGCCATCGAGTGGTTATGTAAACAATTGAACGAAGATAGCTGTCGGTACATTACAATGTGTATAAACATATTCTGTACCAAGTTTCATTGCGTTTGGTTGGCTAATACGCGAGAAACGTCTATTTAAAAGTCGCAAATTCGCCTGGCCGCCATGTTGGTTTTTTACTTACCAATTTTTCAAAAGTCACATAGGTGAACTTCTAGTAGTTCCCTTTATCACCATAATGAATTCCAGGATGATATCGGGAATAGTTTCGGAGATATTGAATTCTGGTGAAATATTTCGCACAACCGCCATGTTGGATTGGTGAGACGTAACAAAATTTGAAGGGCACGGTCGAGGTCGCCCGGAATAGAGCCATGAACTTACCGAGTTTCATTGAAATCGCTCTAGCCATTTAGAATTTATTAGGGGGGGGGGCACACACTCACCTCACACACTCACACTCACACACACACACACACACACGCACGCACACACGCACACACACACGGACAAAAGGTGATCTCATAAGCCTATTTTTTCAAAATTGAAAATAGGCTAAAAATATATTAATACAGTGGTACTTGCATAATTCGAAACTCAAGGGACCAGTAAAAAATCGAATTATCCAAAAAATCGAATTAAGAAAGTCATTTGAAAAGCGTAGAGAAAATATTCAAATTTTAAGTTTTCATCCAAGAACTTTTATAAAGCATAATATTATGTACCGTAGGTTTTGAACGAGTAAAGTGTGTATATATGCTACTATGTATTAAGTTTACATAATGAATTACGTTCAACAAAGCAGGTTAACAGACAACGGTACTGTAAAATGACTGTATGGTGAATAACCTCAAAAGTTTCAAATTATAAAATCAAACCAAAATGTACTATTCACCTATTTAACGACAGTAGTAATCCAGCAATCTAGTTAAGTCTTAGAGAAATCTACTGTTTTTCCTAAAAGTTTTAGATTTTTACCTATTTCCTACAATTAAGTCTCTCGGCCATCACAAAATAATCTAACAAATTCAAGGAACGGAAAACAGAATACAATCGAGTAGGTACCACATGCCAAAGATACAACGTCGTTTTTCGGAAATTCCTGACCCAACTGCTTGGATTCCGATCGGCTTTTTACCCGTAAAAACTTCGAATTATCCAAAATATAATTCGAATTAACCACGATTTTTTAGCATTGATTGTATATAAAATGCTAGGGACCAAGGGAAAAATTCGAATTAAAGAAGATTTCGAATTATAGAAGTTCTAATTAGCCACGTTCCACTGTATAGGCGATCTGCACAGAACAGAAGTAATGATGTTGTTCTAATTCACTCTATATACAGGTGGAGGACCTATTCATGAGTGCGCCTTAGTTTGGCTTGTCGTTTGTACTCTTGTCCAGGAACACCTCTTGTCACCGTCCAACAGTAGTCTCCAAGCATGGAAACGTCCCATTTACCCTGTTATCTTCGTTTCATAGTTGAAATATCTTTGTGGAATCTCGCACCATGCTAATCACTTACTGCTCCACAATTTGGAGGAAATAAGTCCTGATGAGAATCGATTAGATGAATTTTGAGTGGCATATTGCAGCCTAATGTATTATACTTCTCTAGGGGGTTATTTACAATTTCAACACAGTTTTCACCTCGTCTGTTTCCCAAAAAGTCCTTGTTCGTCACCTCAAAAGGCGCCCTAAGCAGCTTTTTCATTACCCTGGAGGCCTCGATCAAAATTTCATCTTTAAAAAGGTCACGGATTTGCGGACCAACGAAGGAAGGCATACTGTGGGATTTTTAACGTTCTTAAAAATTCCGGCCGGGTTTGAACCCACGATCTTGCGCATAGAAGCTGAGCTTGCTACCAACTATGCCACCATAGCCGCCACTTATTATAGTTAGTTATTATGTTTTCAGGGGCAGAACAGCGAAGTCGTTTGCGCCGAGACTGGTTTTAGAAGAAGTGTTTAATATCCTGATATATATAATAACATATTCTCAATTATCTTTCAGGAGGGGTCTGGAAGAACATGGCACAGAAAAAAGAAGATGGTTGATCAACGAAGCGGCAGGAAGACATTATTAGTTTATGTTCATTGATTAAACAACAGTCTACATCGAAAGAACATTTTATGCAATCCTCATTAAATACTTGAATGTCTGTCTGTACATTGTTTAGTATGAAGATTATTTATGTTTTCTATGTATTTCATTCCAAATGAATGTTGAGGGCTAGACTGGTTCAATTCCCGCTTGTATTTATGATCGGACATTTCATGCGAACGCCTCTATGCATTGAAATGCATGACATAATATTTGTAACACAAAGGCGAAGGGAAATTTAAGCGGGACTTATTTTGTTTTTTCGACCTCATGATTTTTATGAAATAATTGCACTTGACAAAAATGTTTGGAAATTAAAATGTTAAACGTTTTATGTTTTACTGGGAAGTGCAGTTATGTAGCTTTAGGAACCAAACCTATAACGATTTTCATATTATAACAGTGCCTCTCATAAATCTTCTACTACAATTAAATGCATTTCCAAAGAAACACATATTTATCTATTAGAAGCAAAGTAATAAATTATCAAAATTAAAATCGTAACTATTTTTATCCATTTTTTAAATTCGGTTCTTGCTTTGTGCTCATGTTTTCGATTCCTTCATACATTCCATGTTTATTTTTACTCTTGTTACTTTTTAAGTGTGTGTTAACCCTTCAGCTACAAAATAAAACTCACTCATTTCCACATTATTAATTAATGGAACGTTATTATTTCATTTCTATTCGGAGCAAACGCAAAAATATGTTTAATGCTTCATAGAAAGGCTAATTAAAACCCCCAAGATAGTGATAGCTGAAGGTGTAACACCCACTTTAAAACGTCCTACAAACATGGAAAATATGAGGGAATCGGTGAAGGTCAGCACAAACCAGGAACCAAATTTTTTACCATATCTTGATGAATGCAGTACATTTGCATTTGTCTGTTGACACAGGCTAGAGTAAAATGTGGCTTTTCATCGATGTCTCAGTCGCACTCATGGCTTAGTACGCCTCAATATAGCGCTGCCCTGGGGTTTTTGTGGGTATCTACCCACATAACCTAATGGCGGTACTATTTGAGGATCCAACCAGCCTTCGGGCTGACTACCTAACGGACAGATAAAAATAGAGTAGTTACGATTTGAATTTTGAACATTTTAATTTTTGCTTCTATCGATGTGTCAGTCGCACTCATGGCTGTGACAATATGGAAGCTACTGAGGTATGGGTGTTGCGCGCCACCATTTTCGATCAGAGCCCTGGCAACATCGCCAGGCCTCAAGCGCATATTCGTTTCTGAATTGCACAACAACAACTGAGGATATGGCTGGATTGATCTCTTCCTACGCCAACAAGTGGCAAAAGAAACAAAAGTATATAATATTGCATTGTTGACGATAGCGATGGCGCGCACATCTTTCCGCGGGAAACAGCATCATGTCAAAGAATCGCTATTGTTAAGTGAAACAACGGCATGAAGAATCGTAATGCATGCAGGAAACCAATTAACCTTACTTCTATGCTATAAACAGTATGTACTGTACTAGGCTTATACCATTCATATTTATGATTTGAATGAAAATAATGTTGAATTTTTCAAGTGATGATTCTTTTTTTTTTCGGTCAATGTATTTATTCTTAGTGTCCTTTACTGAAAAGCTAACAGTCACAATGATTAATATTTATGGTACAACCTCACGACAATTCAACAACCTGGCATAATATCAGCCCTGTAGTCATCCTAGAAGGGACACTGACAACATGAAATCTTATTCCGAAACCTTTCAATCACCAGAAGAGGTTGCAATCCTATCAGTACTCTCCGAAATGATCCCAAAATTCATAGAAAAATGTGACTTTATAAATAGTACCAATATTTTGCGTTATTTAACAATAATATTGTTTCAAATTTTGATTTTATCTTAGAAAATATTGTTATGGTTAACAGCAAACCCAGTAACGTAGGTGAGAGATCTATGCATGATCCACTGCTGGACTGGAAAGATGAGTGCAGAGATCTGAATTTCGTATCTCGGTGTTAACAGCAGCTATCCTGAGTGTAGTTATTCACACTGTAGATGCTGTATTTCAAGTAGTATCAGGGACCTATACCCAAATAAAGTTGCACAAACTTTTGGTGCTTTTCATTCGGTCAACACGATTGTTCCCAAATGAGATGGGATATTCCCTAATCCTGATAATAATTGCATGAGATTAGGATTCAAGATTAGGAAATAACTCATCTCATTTGCGTACAATCGTGTTGATCAACTGAAAAGCACCAAACTTTTTTTTACTAAGGCAACACTGAAAAATGGATTCAAACACCATAGTAAAGTTACACATTCACACCTACAATAACACATGTTACCAGGAAAGTTACATACTCTTATAAAGGATTTTTAATTTTATTCTCTGGCTTTATAACAATTCCATACTGTTTAAGTTTAGGCCTATACATTTATTTATATATTAATTAATTAATTTATTTATTTATTTATTTAATTACCTTATTTTGTCGGAGGGATCATTCCTCTACCATCACAAGGATGGTGTGTGGGAGGTGAACACACTTCATCATTAGATACTACTGAGGATGGCGACAGGCCAATCACTCAGGCGACCACCAAATGGATCGAATTAACGAAGGGTCAAGAAAGGGATTTTGGAGGAAAATTGGCCCTGGACCAGTTGAAAATAACCGTCCTAGCATTTGCTTGGTGGAGAAAATGGGAAACCACAAAAACCATTTTCAGAATGGTCGAGATGGGATTTGGACCCCACGCTCTTCCGATGCCAGCGAGGCACGAGATAGCGTGTTAGCACTCTTGGCCACTGTGGCAGGTTGTTTAAGTTTATGGAAGCATAAAGTCACATTATTTTCTTTCAGTTGTTGGTGTTTTATTTAGGGGCTTGGACATCGTGATCATTTCAGTCCCGTATACTTTGGTGTGTGTAAAATTCACCTGATAACCTGCATTATTGTATTAGCTGTTTTAGCATGTGTATTTGTAATTGAGGTAAGGATTGGGAAGGAGGCGGCCAAGACCTTAAGTTATGAACCATCGCGGTATTTGACTGGAGTAGAAATGGTAAACCACGGAAAACCACCTCTGGTATCGCTGAGGTGGGAATCGAACTCCTGTCAGTTTTGCCTTGCGAGGTTCATTGTAATCCCATTACAGCCCTCAGTCCTGAATTAAATTTCTTGGCAGAATCAAAAATCGAACCCGAACCTCCTGGCCCACAGCCAAGAGATAGTCAATTTTCTTTAATTTGATATTTTTATATGGTGTGGCATTATTTTTTTAAACTGCAATTCTATAAACAGTATTGATTGAAATAAAATGTGAATTGATTATAATTTAGTATGAGAATCAAAGAGTCATCTTGTGTTATCATTCTGTATACATTATTTGTGGATACTGCTGGTTTATATTTTATCAGCCCCCTTGGGAAAGATATCCTGGATTCGCCCCTGATCACCAGACTGTCTAGAGAAACTTTCTCGGCCTTTACGTGTACCACTTTACACTTGATGTGCATTTTGCGAGTGTCTACTGTTAAAATTGAAGTTCTGTGTTGTTACAGTTAGCACAAACATGGCGACGTGGCGGAGAACTGATTCTACGATCGATTGACCTCGGCTGCTCAACAAACGAACAGAGCTTACAGAGTCACACTGAGGGAAAAGTGTGAACTAACACAAATATCAGTCGTCCGCTAGATAGAGACAATCGCTGCTATTTGGCATTCTCCACTTGAAAGGGGAATTATTATTGTATCTTTGTCTTGTCGACAGAAAATATCTCGTACCATTTGCTCATATGGTATGAGCAATGCATCCATTTTGAAATGTTTGGCCTGACAGCTGAAACTGTTCTGTGATGTATGTTTATCCCTTACGGGCGTATATAGAGTTTTATTTTCTTGTTGCGAGGGGGTGGGGGTATCCGAGGGTGTTGGGGCATAAAATAGCCCCCAATGAAAAAGTGTTCCTCCCCGAGAAACGTTTGTATAATTTGGTGCAAAATTATGAGTTTTAAGGCAATCTGGCATCACTTTTTCAACCAATTTGTTGTGATGTTTATGTTTGATTAATGTCAAACACAACCAGGACAATTTTATATTAGTTTTTATTAATACAATCATCTTGCTCACTTTCTAATATTTCGATAGAAAGAATTAACATTATAGTTTTGATGTAAAACTTACACTCTAATTAAAAATCAAGGTTCCTTGAAGCATTACCAAATCGGTTATAACTTCGTCAGTGTTTTGTATGTCTCTTTGAATAGATAATAATGCTAGACCGTTGAGTCTGTTTTCACAAGTAGATTTTTTTAAGTATGTTTTAAACCTACTCAAACTCAGAAAAGTCCGTTCGGCCGCAGCTACAGAGACAGGCAAATGTGCCTGATATGTGACAAACCCTCTGACGAGATCAATCCCGCCCGTTACTTCAAGGGCAAGTGGACAGGCCAGCATGAGGGTTAGAGATTCTAACTATGACCTTCCCATCTCGGGTTGTCGATTAAGTTAGCCTGTTGGAGGGGGGAGTTCGAATTTGGTTCCTGCGTGCAGCACAGTTATTTGTATTCATTGATACGTGGTGCTGCAAACGGTAAATTTCGGTAAGTGTGTCACCGAGGGAGACAGTCATTTTGTGTAGTCTTAGGATAGGTTATGCAAGGTCCACCTCCACTTTGTACCTGTGAAGTTGTATTCACCTGGGACACATTTTAAACGAGTGTGTGGATCTTGCTGACTTACGAAGAAATCTTGGTGTTCAGATAACATTCAAACTTACATTAGCCGATGACGAGGAGGCTGCTGATCTCGTCATCTGTTTTATAAGTGCGAGTGGGTTAGGGAAACCAATCTAAATTTTCAAGTGTATGTTTAGTCAAATACTTGTTCTTTTTTGAATTCAGAATTTTTCTTTTTCCGAAATTTTCATTTAATTGTTTTTGTTTTATTCATGTTAGACCCTTTCATATGTTACATAAATTTTAATTTGTATATTTTGAATAATTTAATCCATGTTAAGAGGGGCTGATGACCTTGCGGTTCAGCCCCTTAAAACTCCCATAATTAACTAACTAACTAACTAACTAACTAACTAACTAAGGCCTATAGCCCACCTTCGATTTTTGCACAAAAAAAAAAAGGAATTACACTTACGAGATCCACACGGGTCAAAATTTGTCGGTCTGTCGGTGTGTGAGTGTGAGTGTGAGTGTGGGTGTGTATATCAATTGAAACATGAACCAACCGAATTGATCGAAATTAGGAACAGAGGTAGCACTAGCAAAGGGCACCTCAGTGTCATGTTTTATATCGCCGCCATCTTTACCAAAACTCAATGGTGGCCACTCAAACGCTCAAAACGTAAAATCAAATTACGAATAAACTAATCATCTGATCTCAACCAAATATGATAACAACATACCTTCGTATGGGGAGCGTCTCTCGCTCAAACTACAAGGTAATCAGCCGTACCATTTGAAGATAGCGGCCGTGTGAATTGTGCAAGCATTATAATTAATTACTTAGAACCCACCAGTTCCGATTATTGAACCGAGAATGGTTTAAACTGTCATGAATGACGTGGCCCGTTTGGTATTTTAAGTTCATATTATAATATTAGGCCTACACGGTAGCAGTGACTTTAAAAAGCCGATCCATCTGGGTTACAAGACAAGATGGCAGCTGATATCTCGTACCTGACCGATATTTCACTAGTTTGAGTATTGCATCCAATATAGCCTACTGGTAGAAATAATATAAAATTTGTATAAAATGCTGTGTAATAAAAATAGACACCACTGAAGAAATCGTTTAGTCCAAATGCTTATTTGCTACGACGTTGTATGTAAGTCGATTGATAACGATGAATTTTGGTAGGCTGTTTGGGTCTATGGAAAATCGTTAGTCTTTTACCCATTTGGGCGGGATTCAAAACCTATCAGAGTTGGTTTTTCTTCGCTTGATTTCTTTTAATATTTATTGCTTTGTAATTACTCAGACGTTATAAAATTTCTCTAGCATCAAAGTAAGAGAACTTGTCTTGGCATTCTATTAACAAGTCCCTGTCTGTCATGAGCACTGATACACAGGTTTCACACTTTTTGTTTTCATCCACAGCACATTTAGAACACTATGTGCAACATGTCCACCGATACAAATCATCACCCTTTCACTGCTTTCATCAACCCTGAATGACTCAATGCATTGCAGTACTGTATCAAATTTGTCCATGCTAATGTCAGGTACAATTTCATAATCAGAAGCACAAGTACTGTAGTCTGTACAAGATTCAACAGAAGATGTTATGGAAAATTCGCCAATAGAGGCTGATTTCATTTTCAATACACTACATATCTTTAATTTTCTTTCAGATTCTAAGATCTGTTCTACTGAGACATTGTAGTTACCACCACTCATCTGGCGGTACTGACCGTGGTGGTCTGAAGTGCCCCTCGGACATTGTGGTGACTTTGTGTACAATTCTCTATAAGATCTTTTGTATTTTAGTCAGTGAACCTTATGAGAAATACTTTCTACTGTTGGTTAAATACCAAAGGGAACTTGTCATGCAGTTAGCAGTGGTTCACTTTGAACTGTACTTTACAGACTACGATGTTGTCTGTGAATGTGGAATGTCTATGAGAAAATTGGCAGTTAAATGCAGTAAGGTGTTGAGTAACATTTTTCTCAATCAATTACTGCCAAGTGAAGGCTGAAAGACTTAATTTGAAGGGAAAGTTTATTCGCAAGGCTTCCACATTAAATAAGTAGGTTTTATGTCTAAAACCAGCACATTAATGAATTATTCATGTGCATATAATTCTCTACAGTAGGTTTATGGTAATTTTTTGTTCTTCAAATGTAAGTTGCATCAATTAACTTACTATCCAGTGTATTTTGTATAAATTTTAGTTGGTACAGTGCCATTTGATCTCATAAATAGGACTAGCCTTTATGTTTATGGATTTATATGGAAATTATTTCTTGTATGTAGGCTACTACAATTTCCTTTTCTCAGATGAGAGTCATACACATTTGTTGTCTACTGGTATGTGAATTAATTTAATTTAATTTTATGAATAGAACTAGAATACATGTTTATGGATTTACATGGAAGTTATTTCTTGTATGTAGGCTACAGCATTTATTATTCATGAGTCAGATGTGCATAATATACCGGTATGCCTTTTTTGTCTACTGTACCCATATATTTTGTATTGAGTTTTTTTGTATTGATTCATTCGGCAGAGTGCTATTTAAGTATATGAATATGACTAGCTTACATGCTTAGGTATTCAGACAAGAATTAGATTTCTTGACATTCAGGAATCAAACATGGACCCCAGAAGTGACATCCAAGAACTACACCACCTGGTTGGACCAACGAGCTAGAGAAATTTCGGTCACTCCATGTGACATCTGTGCTGGACAAAATGGAGGGAGACAGGGTTTTCTCCGGGTACTCCGGTTTTCCCTGTCAAAATTTCATTCCAGCAACACTCTCCACTATCATTTTATTTCATATAATCATTGCCCCAAGAGGAGTGCGTCAGGACTCGGCACAGTCCATATCCTCGCCGCTAGACGGGGCTTAATTCATTCCTTTCCTGACCCGGTCGGAGCCTGGAATCAGGCTGTGGATTTTCATTTTCATTTGTACAATACAATCAATGGTGTGAGTCAAAGCTGTGTGTGTCTCATTTGTCAACTTTCCATTAATTGCTGAAAAAAAAATGAAAATTCTTCTAAAAATTTTAACTTCTTTTCTTCAGGTCCAGTAACAGGAACATGATCTTCATCCCTGAGATGCTTTCCTTATAGTGGATGCTTTACATTAATGATCTTCCACCATCGAATTATAAGTTTGAGAATCATTATCGTACCTTCTGAGCAACCACCTCCATTTTCTTTATTTCTTTCTAGCACTACAACGTTTCTTTCATCGAAAACTTTTAGGGATAAAGGCACACTCTGCTTTTCAAAGGAAGTGGGGAACAGGGCTTTTCTTGTGATTGCAGGAGCTTCTTTAAGAAGAGATTTCTTCTCCGATTCATACAAGTTTATCAGGTCCTGAAATCTTGCTTCTTGGGTGTAAAACACACATGTTGCTGAACATTCATCACCTGTTTGACTTTGCAATTGAGGGTGAACTGCTGACAGCTGATCACCAATGTCTGGAATGTTAAGAACCTGGTCTTGGGAATTCAGCCAATTATTGCGAATGCATTTGAGTAGGTGGACAGAGTCAAACAGCAAAAATAAGTTCCTGTCATTGTTGGCTGGATTCTTTATACTGGTTTTCAAAGAACCTCCACCTATGTGCTGAAACATGCCTTTGTTTACTTTATTACTGTCCGATATAAGACAAAGGGAAACATACCCACTATTTTCCAATACAGTGAGTACTTCTAAAGTCATTTTATACAGCATGTCACTGTTTAAGTTCTTCACAGGAAATAGAGCAACAACATCTGAAAATCTACACAAAAGTGAAGTTATCAAGAATGCCTGTATTGTAGTCGCACAATGAATTTAATTTGCTCTGTTCAAAGCAACTCCTTCAATTTTTCCACCCTTATAACTTAATTTAGGGGCAACATAAATCTCATCTAACAAGATACACACAACTTTTTCATGGTCACGCAGAAGCTTGCATTTCTCCCGTAAGTATGATTCCTGTGAAACGCTGATCCCTGCACAGTTTGTTCCTATTTTACACAACAGTCTTCTTAAATAAGATGGATGAGGTACTGCTAACACTTGGCTGGAGTGAACAAAATGATAATCCCCAGGAAATGAATAAAATAATGTTGAAGCCCACAGGAGAGTAGCTGCAGAATATCTTGGCTGAGTGGACAGGGAAAGTTGAAACTGTTCCTGAAGGAATTTCAATTTCTTTTTAGTGGTAATGTCGAAGTTGTCAATATTAGCACGTAGGAACCAACCAAGTAAGAGATTAAGTTTATGTTTACAATCTAAATCTTCTAGCTCGAAACCTGCTAGGTGACTCAGTAGACAATCAAACTTAATCCATTTATCACAAAGCAAGTTATCGCCAAGACACCACTGAAACTGACTGATGGGGAGATGCAAATTGTTGTGGAAAACTTTCACAGAAAAGGATGGTGAAATTCTGATGGAGGTATTAATTTTAGGTGCTTCATTGGGGCTGTCATCAATTTTACACAGCAAAACATGCCTATCTTTGGTAAATAATGTGAATGGTCCCACATATCTAGTGCCTACTTCATTTTTAAATTCTTAAAATCCTAATATTGTATTTCTTTCATTCCACTCACTATACTGTTGCTCATCACGGGCAAGAACTTGCTTCATGCGTTCCTTTGGATCCTTTCATTTTGGAGGCAACTCTTTTGTTAAATATGATGGCTGGTTTTCAAAGATGATAGGATATGCACCTTCTTGTAGTTTTTGTTGTTGTTACAGTTACAACTGAGCCATCTGCACAAGGGAATTTTTCTTCTGTAATAACTAATTCAGGGACAATATGTTTGACACAAACTGCTGAGTTAGCTGTCAGAGAAAAAGCGTCACGATGAATGCTTCTTGTCCATTTATCCCTAAGTTCTTTTTCCTTGGGAAATTGGAAAGTAGGCACCAATGGTTTATCTTTATGATAATTGGATTTGCATCCTGGCATACAACAGTTCCGAGGCATATCTCCACGGGTAAGACTACAGGTAGTTTATAAAAACAGGAATCCACACCAAGTACGCGATAAGATCCTTGAACTAGCAGGTTTAAAACTGGATTAGTGGACATCGCATCCAATTTAAAAAAGCAGGTTATGTTTCTTCGAAATCAATTTTCAGATCTTCTCAGACCTAAAATGGAATACGTTAATTATTATTATGCTTGCTCATAAGGGATTACCATTACTAATAATATGTATAAACCCTAAACAGAACAATAAATAGACCAACTTACCCACTAGTAGAATTGATGGAATCAGAAGGTACCGGTATCTCGTTTTTTTTAAGCACTAAAATAATGCAGACATTTATTTACACGAAAGGAATAACCACTAAGCACAGCAAATCAAGGGAGACGATTGCTAAGCGATATAGGGATTATTCACACCACTATCACACCACTATCACATCGTAAACAAAACCACACAACATTGTAAACAAACCAACTACGTCAGCCATCTTGCCTCTGCCCTGACGCCTGTGTCAGGTCCGGTAGTATAGACTGTATTTGAGCTGCGCTCCGGCCTGGACGTTGGAACAGCTGTAATTGAAAAGTTTCCTCTTATGGTCACTAGAATGCGCTCGCCCTATTAGGATTATCTTATGCGAAACTTTTCCGCCAGATGTCATGACTGGTATATGTGGGACTCCACTGGTTGGCATTCTATACCCAACGAATTTGAAGAATGACAAGTTGATAATACGATAATGTTTTATTTTAAAGCGTTTGTAACAGCCTATTGTGTGTTATTTGAAAATGTTATTTGAACCAAAGAACACAACGATCCCACATAGCACTTGTACTCTAGCTGTTGGTGCTAGTTCAGGATATTAATTGATATTTTTATTGCAGCCAAATAGCAATCGAAAATAGCAATGTGCACTAAAATTGTGCTCTGGCGATTTGAATTGCCTAGTCTTGGATTGCTTGTATTCTTTTACTACAGAGCTCTACTACATGCTTGTATAGTTGGCATTCGCACGTCACTGTCGGGTCATGGAAAGATTTGTAAATACAATTAAGGTGGTGAAAACCATGGATAGCCAGACGTGTAAACAAATACCTCAAATCAAAGTTGAATGTTGCCCACGACCGGTCGATCATGTCTCCAGTTCCATAAAATTCTTCAGGTACGGTATATTACCTTTCACGGCCAGTGAATAAAAACTCAGCATTTTTTCTAAGATCATGCCGTGTCTTGTGTGGCGTTTCGCCTAAGACACCAAGCTGGCTCATCAGCGGGCTCTTGGTGTCTGTGCTTGAGCTTTTAGTTCTCGCAATTAAGAGGCGCAGGTCCGATTCATTAAAAGGGAGGTGGCGCGCAGTTCGCTACTCCTGTGGGGGTCCGGGCACGGACACCTAGAGCCTGCTGATGAGTCAGCTTGGTGTCCTAGGTGAAACCCCACACAAGACACGGCATAAACCTAGAAAAAATGCTGAGTTTCTTGAGGTATGCCATCTCTCTTTTTCTTCAATGATGTTAGTAATTTTTCCGAGGCTCTGGTGTTTGGTAGAGGTAGGCTAAATAGTTTCTAAGGTCTTCAACCAAGAAATGAATCTATTATACTCCTTGATAAAGACAAAGAGTTATAACTATACCCATACATTTAGGAGAAAGTAGGCTTTACTGAAAATCTTGTTTCTCTTTGGCTTGAGATATTCTGCCTATGAAACATAATGGTGTAAGAATAAGCATACGCCTACTTTGTCCTAGCCTGTGTACATATCCGCTCAAACTACCGGTCATACGCTTGCTTGCATTCATCATACTCACCGCTGGTTTTAGAAGTTTGATAACACTTTTAAAATGACGTCTCCTTTCAAAACGACGTACTTCCCAGACACAGTCTGTCTATTATCTCTTTAGAAATATCCGGCCTGTTATCCTTTGCACGTATTTACGATTCAGTCTCTATATTATTATTCGTCCGACGAGTCTTTGACGGTTTTAAGGAGTGCACTGGCCTCTGTTTACACGTGAGTCAACTTCCCGGTCCAGGGGCGAGCATACTTGGCGGTCACCATAAAGGTCCGGGTTTGAACCCCGACTCTGCCAAGAAATTTACTTCTGGTCAGAGGACTAGAATGGGGTGCACTCGGCCTCGTGAGGCAAAACTGAGAGGAAGAGGGTTCGACATTCACCTAAGAGATCTTGGACGTTATTTCCACCTTCTACTCCAGGCAAATGCCGGGATGATTCCTAACTTAAGCTCACGACAACCTTTTTCCCAATCCTCGCTTGAATTACAAATACTCACATTAATACTGCCATCACAGGTTGGTTGGTTGGTTGGTTGGTTGGTTCCTTAGTTTAGGGGCTGCGACAACGCGGGCATGTAGCCCCGTATAGCCTACTTTGGGTGTGTGTAGAAACTGTCTGATAACCGGTGTTAATTGTGATGTCTGTATTAGTGCGTGTTATCTGTTTTATTTCAAGAGAGGACTGCAGACAGTAATTTCAAGTACTGTAGTTCCTACTTTTGCTAGCAAATGCTACCGTCCACGACACCTAGCCTGTGGAATTGGCTACTAGATGACATCGCAATCAGCACCTGGAACTAATAGAGCGTTATGAATTCTAACCTACAAAATTTAGCTTCACACAAGTTTAGTTAGTGGAAGGTTCTTCATCATGCCATAAATCTATGACATGGGACTGCCGGCATCACTTCCCCTCCGAAGGAAGGCGTACTGAGGGATTTTTAACGTTCTTAAAAAATCCGACGACTTCGGCCGGGTTTGAACCCGTGACCTTGGGCACAGAAGCTCATCATGCTACCAACTACGCCACCGAAGCCGCCCCATCACAGATTACCAGGCAGAAATTGGACACAAACACACTCAAGTATTAGGGGCTCAATGACCAAGATATCCAAGCCCCTCAAATGAAACATCAAAAATAATACAATAATTGCAGGGCGAAACCTGACTAAATTGATGATGTTGATTCATTTAGAGGTATTGCGACATTTATATCATGTAGGATCCTGTACTTGGGTGTGACGGGAAACTGTCTGATAACCTGTGTTATTGTGGTGACTGTACTTGAGAGGAGCGTGACGTTCTCCCAGACCGGCGTGAGCCAGTATTGGCATTTTGTTGTGCAGACTAGTACACCGTCAGGCTAAGCTGGTGACGTCACATCCCGCCACCTAGGATCATAAGGCTCGGGTGTCACAGCATACTGGGCTGTTTAACATAGCGGCTTCCCCCACGTCGGCCGAGCTTGCCTTCCTCAAGATACTCTACACGCATAGTTTGTGACGTCCTTAGGATTTATCCCTTGAGAAAAAATATAACATGAGGACAGGCTCCGTGTCATTTTGACCCGTCGTAGTCGTACGGCTTTTATTGAAGTAATTTTACAATTCCCAATATAAAAAGAGGTTTATTTATATTTCTCAAATTTAAATGACTATTTTCGTAACTTGCCTTGATAATGGCGGAAAAGCAGCCATCTCAGCTTTTTGAAAAAAGGTGATGATGATGATGATGATAATTGTTGTTTTAAGGGGCCTAACATCGAGGTTCTTCATCATGCCATAAATCTATGACATGGGACTCCCGGCTTCACTTCCCCTCCGAAGGAAGGCGTACTGAGGGATTTTTAACGTTCTTAAAAAATCCGACGACTAGACTGTGTTATTGTGGTGACTGTACTAGAGAGGAGCGTGACGTTCTCCCAGACCGGCGTGAGCCAGTATTGGCATTTTGTTGTGCAGACTAGTACAACGTCAGGCTAAGCTGGTGACGTCACATCCCGCCACCTAGGATCATAAGGCTCGGGTGTCACAGCATACTGGGCTGCTTAACACACAAATAGGTAGATTTTCCCACTTATATTTTACAAATTGTTCCAACTAACGTAAGCCGAAAATTGTCACGCGAGGAGTGGCGCCATGGGTAAATCTGACCCGACCGTAAATAATAAGAGAAATAAGTTGAGTGTTATAAAAGCTATGGACATGTTTCATTTGCAGGGTGAAGTTCAAGGCTAGGAAGGAACGTACAGTAAGCGACAGGAAATAACATGATAACCTCTGGCACTACAGCCCATGAAGGGCCTAGGCCTACCAAGCGAACGCTGCCCTGCCAATTGGCCTGCAGATATTGGGGTGACACGTGACCAGCGCATCGGGTCCCCTAGGCCGTTAATCTTGGTTTTCGTGATTGGAGCGCTGCCTCACAGTCAGACTGCTACTCAATTGTACTCACGAGGCTGAGTGCACCCCGTTCCAGCCCTCACGTCAGTTTCTAAAATCCCGGATGGAGCCGGGAATCGAACCCGGGGCCTCCGGGTGAGAGGCCGGTGCACTACCCCAACACGACGGGGCCGGCCGGTTAAATACCATTGTTATCAATGTAGCAGTTTATAGGCAGGAATATTTATTTAGTTGTCCTTCAAATATTGTACGTTCGATAGCCAAAATGAAGGTTACGTTTCGATAGTAATTGCTAGATAAGTTCCTACGAGTGATTTCTTTTGTCACCGAGACACACAATATTTTCAGAAGTATTGGATAATTAAATCATCTCTTCATTCATTCGTTACCCTGCAGCGTAGCCTTTCTCGTTAAATCATGCACCACGGCCGCAATGGCAGCTGCAGCAAGTCCGGAGATCGGAGGTTCGAATCTCTGCGCTGTCAGCGGGCATCTTGAGCGTGTTTTTCCCCCTGATTTTTCACACTTCCGCCAGGCAAATGGCGGGATAGTACCTTACTTTAGGTCCCGGGGCGCCTACCCCATCCATGTTCTTAATACAGTTACACACACTACTACAGTCATCACATAAATACAGGTTATCAGTCAAGGTTTTGGTGGCTTCGGTGGCGTAGTTGGTAGCATGCTGAACTTCTATGCCCAAGATCGCGGGTTCAAACCCGGCCGAAGTCTTCGCATTTTTTTAAGAGCGTTAAAAGCCTTCAGTATGCCTTCCTTCGGAGGGGAAGAAAAGCCGGCGGTCCCATGTCATAGATTTATGGCATACAAATGATCCTTCCACAGACAAAACTTGTGTGAAGCTAAATTTCTAGGTTAGATTTCGTTGGAACAATCTATCAAAGTTCCAACGTTCACCACTAGGCATCATTGACATCTGGTAGCGAAAGTTGGAACTACTTGAAACAATGAACGGAATTTGTAGCTCACCCTATGTCCTCGGACATTCGCGGCACTAAAACCCATACGATACATAAATAATAATGTATAATTATAATGTATAATTTAGCCTATATCTCTTCATTACGAGTACACTTGGTCATTGCTCATGGTTTGCAGGTCCCTTTGTCTGTAAATTATACAGATACAGGTACAGGGGGTAAAATATTCTGTCCATACATGATTACATTAAACATTCGTTACTCCTAAAGCATGTGTTATTCCATCTTCTGTTGGTTACGCTATGTACAACTGGCTGTGACCGTGGAGGCCCGGGTTCGATTCCGGCTCTGCCAAGCAATTTAATTCTGGTCTGAGGGCAGGAATGGGGTTCACTCAGCCTCGTGAGGAAAAACTGAGAAGAGGTAGTTCGATTCCTACCTCGGCCATCATAGAAGTGGGTTTCCGTGGTTTCCCACTTCTCCTCCAGATAAATGCAGGGATGGTTCTTAACTCAAGGCCATGGCCGCTTCTTACCCAAATCCCAAATCAGTTACAAATACCCACACTAGAACAGTCATCCCAGACACACAGGTAATCAGACAAATCGTACTCGCACCCAAGTAAACGGGGCTTCATGACCAAGTAGTCACAAAGCCCCCTAAGAATCAACAACAACATCTATGTACACCTGTCAGCTCAGCGTTCCTTCTGACCTTCTTGTAATAATAACCCCCGGTACTACTGCTAATGAAGGGCCTAGGCCTACCAAGCGACCGCCGCCCAGCCAATTGGCCTGCAGATATTGGGGTGACACGTGATCGGCGCAGCGGTCCCCTCGGCCGTTAATCTTGATTTTTGTGATTGGGGAGCTGCCTCACTGTCAGGCAGCTACTCAATTGTCCTCACGAGGCTGAGTGCACACCGTTCCAGCCCTCACGTCAGTTTCTAAAATCCATGACGGAGCCGGAAATCGAACCCGGGGCCTCCCGGTGAGAGGCAGGCGCGCTACCCCAACACCACGGGGCCAGCTATGACCTACTTGACACTTGACTTATACCTCATCCACGGAGTCTGTCAAGTAGTTTTGCGCATGCCGTCTCACGGAGGAAGTGAAGAGAGAATGCTATGGGTGGAGCTTGGCAGCCGAGCCATTGCGAGAGTTGGTTGAAGCCAAGGTCGCGCCACCCTCCTGCGCTTATTATTCAGTTGCATCGCGCCTCATTGGCCAGTCAGCCGAGTCCCACCTGTGCGCAGACTGCGGGCTTTCACACTGGCAATTCGCAGATTTTTCGGACGGAGTATAGTTCCTGTCGCTCCCTCTGGACCAGGGGTGTCCAAACCTATTAGCCAAAGGACCACTCTGACTCCTCCACTAAGTCCCAAGGGTCAAGACCAAGCTAGCTCATCATACCAACATAGGCTACTGTAGTTTTGATTTACGTGCAAAGTTTCATGACAGGACTAGCCGACGAGTGCCCGGGGTTGATTTGCAGTATACTAACATTTGTTAAGGAAAATATGTAAAGTCATCATTGCTGGTATTTTATAAGAGTCACTACCCTGGCAGCGGTAATGGTGGGAACCCTCGCTGAGTCCGAGGGAAAAGCCAACCTGGAGGGTAAACCGATTTAAAGAGAAAATAATGAATAATTCCACTATATGAATAAACTATGTTTGACACGTACTGTACATTTTTCGGATTAATCTCCTATCATTAATTACATTTAAAATGCTCAATTTCATTATCTATGTCAGTTAGTGTGTTTCTTCATCGGTCGTTATAACTCTTGTTATAATTTGTGTGATTTACGTATATTATAAATATTACAATGTAATTAAAATAAGCTATGGCGGGCCGGATTGGTGGTAATTTTAGCTAGGGATTAAATCCTTATCCAGGCATGCGCTGCTACAAAGCAGCTCATATTCATAGATACGGGCCAGCTTTACATAGCTAAACTGTGTACCACGGCCTCGAAGATAGCTACAGCAAGTCCGGAGATCGTAGGTTCGAAATCCGGCGCTAACAGTGGCAATCCTGAGTGGTTTTTTTTCTTCAGATTATTCCGCACTCCCTCCAGGCAAGTGCCGTGATGGGACCTTAATTCATGTCCCGGGGCGTCTACCCCATCCCTGTCCCTGATACAGTTACACACACATCTACAGTCAACACAGCAATACACAAGTTCAACATACACCCAACTACACGGGGCTGATGATCAAGATCTCCCAAGCCCCTCAAATGAATTAACAACAACAAGATGGTATATTTGCTTTCACGGCCTTTATAGGGAGGTGAAAGGCTGCTTGACCTTTTAGCTCTTGCAGTTAAGAGGCGCATGTACGCTTCATAAGAAGGGAGTTCAGTTCACTACTCCTGTGTGGGTCCAGGCGCAAACACCAAGAGCCCGCTGATGAGCCAACTTGGTGTTCCTAGGCGAAAATCCACAAAAGACACAGCATAAACCTAAAAGAATTGCTGAGTTTTAACAACAACAAGTCTCATATTTCATCGCTTTGTAAATAAAATTGATCGCGGTGGATCCACGCAGGATGTGGTGAAGAAGATAGTGAGAGTCCTGTTCTTGGTGAGGCTTACGTCACAGTACATCCTTAGTTCAGTCTTATGATTCTAAGAGTGCGTGTCGCAGTCGATATCGTGCAAGGTGAAGAAAGTGAGGTAAGAGAAGTGAACACACAACCATTCTTAGTTTAAAAGCGTTGGAGTTGAACACCGTAGGGACTCGAACTTGAATTCCCTGCATTATTGACTGGTGCTCAAACTACGTCACACCAAGAACGGTCCAGGCTCTAGGTAACTCATTTGTAAACGTTTTTGTAATGGCTGATTCTATGGTTACTGATGAAAGCTTCTTTGGCTTTGGATGACAAAGATCGGATGTCCTCGTAGCAATTGTTTTAGCCAAATTTGTTATTGGTCCGCCTCCTAGCATAGTGACTAGCATTCTCGGTTGTCATTGCAGAGGTCCGGGTTCCATTCACGGCTCTGCCAAAATATTTAATACTGGTCTGAGGGCTGGAACGGGGTACACTTAGCCCCATGAAGTAGAACTGAGATTCCCACTGGTTTTCTGTGGTTTCTCATTTCTATTCCAGGCAAAAGCTGAGATGATACCTAACTTAAGAGGGAAGATACAGCTTAATGCATACTGAATGTAATATTAATTGTATGAATGTGCCAATCACAAAACTTGCATAACAATTGCACACATATCCAGAAAACTGGCTGTATGGCGCAGAGGTTGTAGGATGGAATCCTGGCAAAATCAACGGGCATTTGAGGGTGCGTAAATGTGAGAGAGCCGTGTCAGTAGATTTACTATCACGTTAAAGATCCTCTTTGGGGCAAATTCCGACACCCTGACGTCTCTAACAGCCTCAGTAGTTGTAAAACCAATAACATAGGAATTAAAACTCAGCATTTCTTCTAGGTTTATGCCGTGTCTTGTGTGGGGTTTCGCGTAGGAACACAAAGCGGGCTCTTGGTGTTTGCACCCGGACCCCCACAGAAGTAGGGAAGAGTGCACTACCTCCCTTCTTATGAAGCGCACGTGCACCTATAAACTGTGAGAGCTAAAAGCCAAGCAGCCTTTCACCTCCCTATAAGGGCTTCCAAAAAAGATGGTACATTGGTATATATTCGCTACTTCTGTGGGGGTTTGGGCGGGGAGCACCAAGAGCCCACTGATGAGCCAGCTTGGTGTTCCTAGGCGAAAACCCACACAAGACACGGCAAAAACCTAGAAAAATTCCTGAGTTTTAATTCACTGGCCGTGAAAGCCAATATACTACCATAGGTATTGTTATTATCAGTCTATTATAAACACATCCCCTGTGAAGCACAGACTGGCAATCCGTAACTCCACCGTTCTACAAGACAAGACGCCAAACTAACTCCGAAAGGATCGATTGTATTATTAAGACATCATCTATATGGACACTTTTTCGTTTTCTTTTTTTTCACCCGATTTTATCGTTCTTTCTGGATTCCCTAAAGAATATGTAGCTTTAAATGTAACGAACGCCGGTAGTTTTCTCTCGATCATGAACCACGGGACCTTCATGTTTACGTGGAATCTGAACCACAGGATATGATTTTTCACTTCTAGAATCTCACATGCATTGACAGGGTATTAAACCCGGTTTGCCTTGGTGAGAGGCAAGCAGCTTGACCACTGTACCATCACGCCTATGTAGGCTACAGGGATGGATGACAAGCTGGCGTTTAATAAGCAACGTGTCCATGTTAACAATATTTTCAGTAAGTGAGAGCAATTGATAACAAGAACTAGTAGCCTTCCCCGGCTTCGCCCGGTGTCTTTAATGGTTTACCTGGCGTAAGCTTAAATGGCGCACGGACGGAATTCAGAAAAGCCGAGATCAAGAGCGAAACTCCAAACACACATTCTCTTCTCTGAAATCTCAACTCACACGACTCGACAGTTTGATGCTGGGTGAAGCTGGGCTGGTAGGCTCGTATACTTGATCCGGGACTAGAAATTTAATTTCCACTTGGGATTTTTATTTCCTAATGCAGGTTATGAACTATGCCATGCATAGACCAATAAGATACTTATATTGTGTCATAAGTCATACGACTGGCTGAATCCTAAACAGGTCTACCACCACCAGACATGCAGGCCACTCCCCGTGATGTAGTGAAAGGCTCTGACTGTGCATTTCATAGCTATTGGCCGACACAGCGAGGGGTCATTCACTTTCAGATTCTGGCCTACATGCCACTGCGTTGGAGGGGAGGCCGGAGGAGAAAAATCAGCTGTGTTGCGTGGGGAATCCAGTCTATTTGCTTTTCCAAGACATTGACTGACGATTCTTGTGATTTAATTTCAACTACACTAATTATGATACGACTAAAATTCTTGAAGGTGTTTACTTAGAATACCGTATTCTATCGCCAGTTAAAAGTAGTACTAGTATATCAATTACACCCTGTATATAATGGAATCCAATTATCTTGGCCAATATTTTTAGCCTATTTTTATTTATGAAAAAAATATGCTTATGAGATCACCTTTTGTCCGTGTGTGTGTGCGTATGTGTGTGATTCGTGTGTGTGTGTGTGTCCCTCCTAATTAAATCTAAACAGCCGGAGCGATTTCAATGAAACTCGGTAAGTTCATAGCACTAATTCGCACGACCCCGACCGTGCCCTTCAAATTTTGTTATGTCACATCAATCCAACATGGCAGCTGTGCGAAATATCTCACCAGCATTCAATATCTCCGAAACTATTACTGATATCACCCTGGAATGTTGTACGGTGATAAAGGAAACTACTAGAAGTTCACCTATGTGACTATTGAAAAGCCGGTAACTACAAAACCAACCAAACGCAATGAAACTTGGTACAGTATATGTTCATACACATTGTAATGAACCGACATCTAACTTCGTTCAATTGTTCACATAACATCAGGATGGCGGCTGTGCGAAATATTTCACCGGTATTCTATATCTCTGAAACTATCACCGGTATCACCCTGAAATTTTGTACGGCGATAAAGTGCACTACTGGAAGTTCATCTATGAGACTTTCAAAACCGGTTATCTACAAAACGAACATGGCGGTCAAGCTAAGTTGAAAGTTTTAAATAGACTTTTCTCGCGATTTAATGATCCAAACGCAATAAAACTTCGATCAGCAAATGTATATTGACATTGTAATGCACTGGTATCTAATTTAGTTCAATTGTTTACATAACCTCAAGATGGTGGCGGTGCGAATTTTAACAGGAGGTAGGAAATACTTAGGAAGTACTAAGTTAGTTACAGAGCAGTGAAAATTATTAGAATCAAATGAAAGAAATCCACAGCCCGCTTCCAGTCAACCGATCGGGTCAGGGATGGATTGAATGAAGCCCCCCATCTAGCGGCGAGGATATGAATTGTGCCGGCTGCCGAAGCAAGTCTCACTCCTCTGAGGAAATGATTAAATGAATGACAGATGAAATGAAATGATAGTGGAGAGTGTTGCTGGAATGAAATTATTAGAATCAAATAAAGAATTTAAATTAGTCACAATCATTTTTTTGACCAACTGGTGGCATCTGATGGAACCCTACCTACTGTCGACCAAAATATTATGTGTACTCGAATTTGAAGGTTGTTTGTGAAGTAACCAATAGACCTACATAAAATCCAATAACATCATCATTTTCGTTGCTCTATTTTACGTTAGTTCATGAAGGTTTGGAAATTTTAATTTATATTTTAATATTTTTTATCGCAGTTGGAACAACACAAAAAGAGCCCGTTTTTAAGCATGTTTCAACCATGCGTCACATTTAAAAACTATTTTCTCACAAACCCATCATCAGATCGAATCCAAATTTTAACACAATATACATTGGAATATTGTCTAAATGGTTTATTAATTTTAAAATTTTGTGTGTCCAAGAAACAAAGTTGTTATCATTTTTGTGAGGTAACTTTTTCTCGGCTCGGGGTGGTTGGAAAATGTAGTTCTTGGTCGCGTTGTAATCCTTAGACATCAAAAAGGTTTGCTGTATAATTGTGAAATACGTAAATTAATTCACTTATTTTATACCGGTTTGTATTTGCTTGGGGAATTAAGACATGGTTCAACAGTTAGCCGCCCCGGTGAAAGCTGTACAGTGCTGCCTAGATGGGCTCCATCACGCGTCATGGCACGCCTCGCTCGGAAGTGATGCGCTCCATACCTAAGCTTGGCCGGTTTTCTATTTTTTCATTGACTTCGGAATATACCGTCTAAGTCAGGTTATTCCAATCCATAGTTCATGAATCTTTGAGTAGTTCAAGAGCAGTTCATCAGTAAAAACACTCCAAGCCCCTCAACTCTAAATTCACACGGAATGAGGAGTGAAGTATGCCTCATCAAATCAAATGTGTGGCATTTTGCAATAGGAAAGCCGCTCTGTTAGTGGAAACTATAAAAAATCATTTTACTTTGAGTTTCTTAAAAGAAAATATAATTAATACTCTTGGTTAACATTGGAAGTAATTTCACCGCCTTGTAAACATAAGTGCATTTAGCCGTAAAAATTATAAAAGGTAATTTTTGTAAACTGGCGACGAGTGCACTCCTCTGTACTTGTAATTCCTCATTTAAGTCGTCCAGTTGCAAACCTCGTTTAATCCAGTTGTGAATATGGATCATGTCGTAAAATTATTTACTAGCCTATTTTCAATTTTGAAAAGCAAGTTCATAGCACTATTCCGGACGACCCCGACCGTGCCCTTCAAATTTTGTTACGTCTCACCAATCCAACATGACGGCTGTGAGTAATATTTCACCAGCATTCAATCCGAAACTATTACCGATATCACCCTGGAATTTTTTACCGTGATAAAAGGAACTACTAGAAGTTCACCTATGTGACTTTTGAAAACCTGGTAACTACAAAACCAACATGGTGGCCAAGCGAATTTAAGACTCTTAAATAGACGTTTCTCGCGATTTAATCAACCAAACGCAATAAAACTTGGTACAGTATATGTTTATACACATTGTAATGCACCGACATCTAACTTCGATCAATTGTTTTCACAACCACAAGATGGCGCATGTGCGAAATATTTCACCGGCATTCTATATCTCTGAAACTATTAGCGTTATCACACTGAAATTTTGTACGGAGATTAAGGGCACTACTGGAAGTTCATCTATAAGACCTTCAAAAACCGGTTAACTAAAATCGAACATGGCTGCCAAGCGAATTTGAAAATTTTAAATAGACCATTCTCGCGATTTAATGTTCCAAACGCAATGAAATCTGGCACAGGAAATGTTTATACGCATTGAAATGCACTGGTATCTAATTTAGTTCAATTGTTTACATAACCTCAAGATGGCGGCTGCTCGATTTTTAAAATTAAGTATTTATTTCTTGTGTCGTAATCATGCGGTCGAAGTGAAAGTTTGAATAATGAACATACGCAATAATTTTCCTTTAATGGTACATGACTCTATGGCCTATACATTTAACAATCCAACATGGCGACCATCCGAAATATTTAGACGGCTCTGAATATCTACGAATCTATTATAGCAATCAATAAGTTTTTTTAATGTTCATAGGAGCTATGAACCTTAAGTTCACCTATTGGACTTTAAATAACCTGGTGATCACAAATCCAACATGGTGGCAACGCGAAGTATAAATATTCGCATGGACGTTTCTAGCAATTTAAACATCTGAGTGAAGTGAAACTTGGCACAGTAACTCCTTATACGAATGTTAATCCTCTGGCATCTAATTTATTTCAATTGTTTCCATAACCACAAGATGGCAGCTGTGCGAAATTTTAAAATCTCCGTGTTACTTCTTGTGTCCTAATCATGCGATTGAAGTTTGAATGCTACACGTACACAATACTCTTCCAGTAACAGTCCATAACTCTAGAACCTACATGCATAAAATCCAACATGGCGACAATCCGAAATATTTAGTCGGTTCTCAATATCTACGAATCTATTACAGCAATCAAACTGAAATTTTGTATGTTCATAGAGGCAATTAACATAAGTAGGATATATGAAAAGAGGCTGTATAGTTCTTCACGGAACTACTTGTTTATATTTTATTTTATTTTATTTTACTTTGTTTAATTTTTTTATTTTGTTATGTTTTATTTTCTTTTAAATTGCTTTGTTTTATTTTTGTTTTGTTTTTGTTTTGGTTTGTTTTATTTTATTTTGTTTTTGGTTTTATTTTGTTTTGATTATTTGTTTTGTTTAGTTTGTTATGTTTTATTTTGATTTTACAGAAAACAAACACATAACCAAAACAAAAACACGAAGCACAAAGTAAAATTAAAAATTAAAAGAAAAATCAGGAAACAGAAAACAAGGAACACTAAGCAAAAAGCAAAATTCAAAAAAAAAAGTTGAAATCAAACAAAAAACCAAGAAAGAAAAGCAAAAAGTAAAATTCAAAAGCAAAAGTACAAAGCAAACATAAAACCAAAAACACAAAGCAAAAAATGGAAAATAACAAACACAAAAGATACGTGAGGCAAAGTCCACAGGAACGTTTCTCATGAAAATGATTCTTATTCACAAGTGGATTAAACGAGTTTTGTAACTGAACGACTCATTTACCTTCCCTGCTAGAAATGATTTTCGCACTGATGTGTTTCAGGTATGCTGTACAACAAGGACATCAAAAGTTTAGAAATGAAAAGCAAGATCTCTTCTATTTGGAATACTTTAATATTCCTCTTGTCGTTAAGGAGTGTTATTATTTTTCTACCTAGAATATCTTCGACTGAAATCAATTCTGCTAAGGTTAACTGGAAATTCAGTGGTGATATTATCCAAATTAACGCCAGTGACAGTAACTACCAAGTGCATAGTGTTGTCCACACTTTCATTCGGGGGGATAAAATTGAGGTGAACTCAAGTGTCCTGTTGTGTGTCGGATCTCTTCTCTCCACGGCGTACACTCTCAAAACCCACGACAACAAACAACTGGCAACAGTGCAAATAATAACACCAAAGGAATTTGCTTTCGTAAAAGTGTACGTTGATCGAGTTTGCTGGAGGCAGAAAAGGTAAGTTTGGTTGTTACATTTCTATTGATACAAATTTATTGCCTTGATGTTTTCAGCCATTCCACAGGGTCATTATCTATGTGCGCCCAGATAAACACGCTAAGCTAAGCCGGCTGTGACTGGAGCAGATCACGGGCGCGCTTACAAGGTTCAGCTGGTGGTGGCCCGCTCCGCTGACTCATATCGTTAGTTCACTCGTGTTTTCTCATTCAATAATATTGTTATTGGTTTTATGTTCCTTTTAAGTACTCTGGCTTTTAGTGACGCCGAGGAGCCATTTTGTCATTCATATGGACGTGTATCTGCAAAGCTTAGACGTTAGTATTGCACGTTTAGTGAGTATTGTGATTACTGTGATTGTTGGTCATGCCATGAAATCAATTCACATTATGCGAACGTGTGTATACCCATAATTCGTATGAATAGCAGAAAGTCTCGTTCTGAAACAAGACGAAAATTTCGAATCAATTTTCCAGGAAGACCTGTGCCTAATGCCAGTACAATTAGGAGGCTCGCTGAATGATTCAAGAAAACAGGCTCCGTAAATAAAAAAAGATAGGAGCCTTACAGTAGTCGCATATGATGTGTAACATCTGACATGTTATCCTACTCGTATACTACACAGCTTGGACATTCTTAAAATGTTAATTTACACTCTTTTTTCATACTGGTACTATGATGAATGTATAGATTGAATTGGAGATATGCTACTGTCACATTTGTGGCGCAGCGATCAAGTTGTTAGTCTCTCACCAAGGTAGACCGGGTTTGATTCCCGGTCAATACATGTGATATTTTCGAATTGAAATGCCATGTCCTGTGGTTCGCATTCCACGTAAAAGGGAGGTACCGTGGATCATGATCGTGAGATTAACGGACACGCAAAACTACAAGCTTCGTTCCTTCCTTTTACATTAATAATTCATAATAACAAAGTCACACACAACGTCGACAGTACTCTCAAATACTGTGAGCACATTCCTCAGTAACTATAACATTCATTATTCTCAAGGCTCTCATACAGTTAGTCGTAAAAAATCAAAACATGGCTTCCTACAATCATGAAATGACCTAGTCTCATTTATGATGAAAATACAGCTTTTATTCCACTCATATAACAACATTCTGTTATGCATTTTATATTTGACTACTCACCCACAGCTTGACAATAATGCCGCTTACTTAAATGTAATTTGTCGTCTTTGTCCTACCCCATGTGATATTCAACCTTGAACGTGAAGTTTCATAAACTGCTCAATGACAAATGAAAGTCGGTGAAACATTTGCCACTGTGCTCGTCAAACCAGTGCCTGCTAAATGCACTGCCTACTGTATTGCCATAACATTCTCGCGCTACAGAGCACACACTGCCTTGTTTCAATACACACATTTTCAATTGAACATCCAGCTGGCAGTGCGTCCTCACATCCGTCCGATCCCCTTCCGTTCGATCCACTTCCGCCCGATTCAGTTCCGTCCCATTTTTCTGGCAGTGCGTCTTCACTTCCGTCCGATCCACTTCCGTTCGATCCACTTCCGCCCGATTCACTTCCGTCCCCAATTTTCAAAACCACTCCCACAAAACTATCCAGCAACCGAGCGGAAAGATGTTACACATCAAAAATAAAAAGTTAACACACAACGTTGTGTTCTTAGAGAACAAGAATTAGATGAGATTGTTGTCCATTCTTTCATCAGAAGATGTCAGGTGAGTGTTAGAAGAGAGGGAGGACATTTTCAGTATCGGCTATGAGCACTGTAAGAACACATTATTGAACATGTTTCGTAAAAGTGTAAATGTGCGCCCACCACCGGCTGAACTGTGCACGCTCGCCCGCGATCTGCGCCAGTCAAAGCCGGCTTAGCTTGCCGTGTTTACCGGGGCGCACATAGATAACGACCCTGTACTACACAGAAAAACCTGCTTTCAACGAACGTATTATTAAACGAAAAGTTATCTTAATTGGAAATATTTGATGGACCCGTGAACTTGTGGGGTGAAAAACGTGATTAATTCCCTTCATTAAACGGAAACTGTAGTACGCGGACAACAGAATCAAAGTACGCATTTTAACGGAAAATGTCCAAATTCCGGAATGCAATGTTAAGAAAATTTTCTGGCACCCTGAGAAAGTCAGGTTGGTTGGTTGGTTAATTCCTTAGTTTAGGGGCTGCGGCAACGCGGTCATGTAGCCCCGTGTACTTTGGGTGTGTGTAGAATCTGTCTGATAACCGGTGTTAATTGTGATGGCTGTATTAGTGTGTGTTATCTGTTTTTAATTCAAGTAAGGACTGCAGACAGTAATTTCAAGTAGTTCCTACTTTTGCTACCAAATGCTACCGTCCACGACACCTAACTTGCGGACTTGGCTACTAGATGACATCGCAGTCAACACCTGGTGGCGAACGATGTAACTAATAGAGCGTTATCAATATTCTAACCTACACATTTTGGCGTCAAACGGGTGTAGTTAGTGGAAGGTTATTTTTCATGCCATAAATCTCTGATATGGGACCGCCAGCTTTACTTCCCCTCCGAAGGAAGGCATACTGAGGGATTTTAACTCTGTTAAGAAACGATCTTGGGCATAGAAGCTCAGCATGATACCAAATACGCCACCGAAGCCGTTCCTGTTTGCTGTTACGGTTGATTGTGTACCTAACAAGGAATTGCAATAGGTCTTCCTTCTTTTGTTCGCCTACTTGCACGTCAAAGTGTACGCCTAATTGTCTGTTTCCCAAGACCTTCTCAATGATCCGTTTAATGAGCGGTCAATCAAAAAATGCCTGTCTTTTTCTCGGCTTTGAATTCGGCTTTTAAATGAGCACTTCACAACTTACATAGTCCGACAGTAGCCATTATGGCTTTGAAATCACGAGTTGTGTTTGATCTTACAACGAAAGTAAAAGTGATACAATAGCAGAAATAAGGTAAATATAACACTGAATAAGGTATATACACCTATTATTTTTTCTTAGAGTGTCCATTATAATGTTCAAGTTTAAATTACCTTGCCACGGAGGGTGAGTGGTTAACGTGTCGGTCTACTAACCCCAAGCTTGCAGGTTCGCTTCTGGCCGTGGTAAGTGATTTTTGAAAGGCGGAAAAAATTACATCATGTCATACGATGTTGGCATATCAAAGGACCCATTTGAATTCAGTAGGCCGTATTCATAATGCCAAAATTAATCTCGGGAGTTTCCGCCAACACAAAGTTCCTCATTTCTCTACTAGAAAGAGCTATAGTGTTCAAGGAGCTTACATATCTAACCTCCTTGACTGCCATAGTGCTTAAAGGAACAACGAAATTTGACATGCAAACTACCCTCTGGGTGTCAAATAACAAATCATGCACCCGGCACCCGAGGCCATACGATATTATTATTTATCGTTTTAATTATTTTAGCATGAACATGCCTCCCTTAACCGGAAACCTATCTTTAACAGAAATATGTGTGAGTTCCGTTCGATTCCACTGAAGGCAGGTATTACTGTATCATGGAATACAAGCAATGTTCTGATGGGAACTCACTTGAATGCTAGACAGTGAAATATAGCCACCAAGAACGTGGCACCTCATTGTCTGGCGGAGGATCAGCAGTAGTGGGGTAGTGGGGGAGCTGTCTCACTTTTTATTGAGCCACCCTCGTATCGGCCCCGAACCTGATATCTCGCTAACCAAACATGGGATTAGAACATACGGGGTGTCCTAGCACTGCTAGTAATGCCCCCTACTTTCCTATAGGCTCTTTATTTGATTAAAAGACCAAAACTAAAAGGTCATTCGCGAGTAGTGGGGTAGTGTTGGTTTCCTGAAGTCGCGCTCGTGCTTGAATATGTATGCCTATGTTGGGAAAGGGTTAGGTGGTGAGGGAGGAGTAGGGTCGAGTGAGAGGTCGTTTAGATGGTATTTTTTCCGCTCTAGGTGATGGTGAGGTTATTTTTTAAAATGGATGGAATTTGGAAAGGCCATTTGGGGTAAACATGTTGTTTTTTAACATTTTGGCGATGAATGTTTTTTTATACGCATGCGCACTTGAGGAGTTTTGTAAAAGGGCGGGCTTTTTAAATGATGATTTATTAATGAGTGTTTTTAATATGTATTGAAATAAACCATAAAAACTAATAGGTCATCGGCTTTTGACTATTTCGCTAACCAATAATCGGATTTAAACCTATGAGGTGTCGTAGGACTCGTGGTGAACTCTTTTTTTCTATCGAAGGGGTATATTCACTCTAAAATAAAAACTACCCTCACCCGGGGGGGTGAAATAGATTTTTTTGTATGTGCGCGCACGGACGGCTTTTGTCAAAAGGACCTAACTACACGTTTGTTAATATTTTCTGAACCCCTCATGGGATTTTGCCATAGGCAGTATTCTAACCCTGGGGGTGACGCCCCGTTTTTGAATGTAGGATTCATTCTTGTTAAAAGGACCTAACGACACTTTTGTTCATATCTCGCGAACCAATCATGCTAGGGACTTGTATGAGGGGTCCTAGCACTTGGGGCAACATTCCCTGTTTGGGGGTGAAACTACCCCCTAAAATTGAAAAATCCATATCTAGGAAACGAAGAATTCTAAAATTAGGTGTGATAGCTTAAAAAATAGGGGATGATATGGGCTATTACCTCGATGGATCATTTCACCCCTAAAACAGTAAATAAATATGTTATGGGGGAAAAACGTGTTAAACACCTAAAAATGATAAATGAACCTAAGATCTTTTGTTTTTGATGAAAAATAGCAGGGGGGTGAAACTACCCCCCAAAATTGAAAAATCCATATCTCGGAAACGAAGAATCCTAAAATTAGGTGTGATAGCTTAAAAAATAGGGGATGATATAGGTTTTTACCTCGATGGATCATTTCACCCCTAAAACAGTAAATAGTCATGTTATGGGGAAAAAACGTGTTAAACACCTAAAAATGATAAATGAACCTAAGATCTTTTGTTTTTGATGAAAAATAGCAGGGGGATGAAACTACCCCCAAAATTGAAAAATCCCTATCTCGGAAACGAAGAATCCTAAAATTAGGTGTGATAGCTTAAAAAATAGGGGATGATATGGGCTTTTACCTCGATGGATCATTTCACCCCTAAAACAGTAAATAAATATGTTATGGGGGGAAAAACGTGTTAAACACCTAAAAATGATAAATGAACCTAAGATCTTTTGTTTTTGATGAAAAATAGCAGGGGGGTGAAACTACCCCCCAAAATTGAAAAATCCCTATCTCGGAAACGAAGAATCCTAAAATTAGGTGTGATAGCTTAAAAAATAGGGGATGATATAGGTTTTTACCTCGATGGATCATTTCACCCCTAAAACAGTAAATAGTCATGTTATGGGAGAAAAACGTGTTAAACACCTAAAAATGATAAATGAACCTAAGATCTTTTGTTTTTCATGAAAAATAGCAGGGGGGTGAAATTACCCCCCAAAATTGAAAAATCCCTATCTCGGAAACGAAGAAACCTAAAATTAGGTGTGATAGCTTAAAAAATAGGGGATGATATGGGCTTTTACCTCGATGGATCATTTCACCCCTAAAACAGTAAATAGTCATGTTATGGGGAAAAACTTGTTAAACACCTAAAAATGATAAATGAACCTAAGATCTTTTGTTTTTGATGAAAAATAGCAGGGGGGGGGGGTGAAACTACCCCCCAAAATTGAAAAATCCCTATCTCGGAAACGAAGAATCCTAAAATTAGGTGTGATAGCTTAAAAAATAGGGGATGATATGGGCTTTTACCTCGATGGATCATTTCACTCCTAAAACAGTAAATAGTCATGTTATGAGGAAAAATGTGTTATACACCTAAAAGCATAAGCATCTTTGTGAAACCATGCTTTAATGGACATGTGTATGGAGGATGATTGTTATTATTATTATTAGGTAATTATGGATTAATGTGTGTATAGATAACTAACCTGTGGGGAGCGTGATGGCGCAGGTGCTTAGCTGCTCGTCTTTACCCGGACGGCTGGGGTTCAAATCCCGGTGACAGCGGGGGTTGGAATTTTCACTCGAAAAATCACGTGGCGTCAGGAAGGGCATTCGGCCTTAAATCCCGGGCCAAAACCAAAATGAGCCTGGTTGGCTCCGGCGACTCAAACTAATTGGGAAAAGCCGAAGAAAGAAAGGTAACTCACTAGTATTAGTAAACATTGGTTGGAGGTGTTGAAGAAGTCATGATGGCCAACCCTTTGCTAAAAAGTTTTACCTGTATATCCTGTTGCAGTCTTTAGAAAAAAAATCGAACCGGGGCCTCTGTGGTGACAGTGGAGCTATATTCATGATGATTTTTAAACAAATATACGCTTGCCTACTACCGCTGTGTTGAATCTGCACAGAGACACTGGCTATGGTTTGTCTAGTGTGTGCCTTGGCGATAACAGCACAGCGACCTTGTCAGTAAGTTTCATATTACTCATTTGCTTGATAGCGGACGTGCTCTGTACATGACTAGATCGTTGTTAGGTTTGACAAAGGCTTAGTGAAGCTTATGGCAACCTTGAAATGAATGTCATGGTATAGTCGGGGTTGGAAGCCAAGACCTTAGGGTTGACAACCAAGTAGGTTAACCACTACACGGTGAGATGGTCAAATAATAATGTAACAGAACATATAGAAACGTTTTCTATAGTTTAACGAATTGCCATACCATGAGAGGTGTAGGTAATGGAAATTGAATCCTTAGCTGATGATTATACTACTTTTCCATGCCCACGTATAAGCTATCATGGTAGAAAAAGAATGGTATGGCTTGTTTTAAACGGAGAATAATAATTGTGTTTACAGTGAAACACAAATCTGAATTTAAAATAATTAATTTAAAATTATCTAATTTAAAATTAACTAATTTAAAATTAGTTTAGTACGCTGAAGTTAAAATGAATAATGATCACGTTACAGACAGCCAGTTTCAAAGCCATGAGAACTAAGTGAACAAAGTATAAAATTCATGAGCCAGTGAGGAATTCAACATGCTGTCCTTTGGACAAGAGAGAAGCGTTCTACAGCGACCCTCAATGGTTTGGGTCATCGTAAAGATGAAAATTAAATCTAAGCTATATACTAGAAGAAGAAATGGAAAACAATTGGTCAAATAAAGGACAGAAGGAATAAAAAACGGCCCTCAACCCTCAAGCATAAGGATTGAGGGAGTTGGAAGGAAGGAGAGCCATGAAAGGCAGATAAAAAGTATAATAGGAGTGGCTTTACCCCAGAGGTAATGGAGGAAAACTGGACTCAGCTCAGAAATCCCTTGGGGTCGCCATCTTCCAAACTGATCAGCCCTTGAGGGGGGTAGCCATAGGCAGAGTGCACCGCAAGTGGTGGGGCTATATACACCCTTCCTTTTTGAGGGGGCTTGAGCAAAAGACAGGAAATAACATGAAAATAAAAACAAGGCTGCCTCCTCACACTAGTAGGATATCAGAAAAAATAAATAAACAAGGGCCAATGAAGTTTCAAAAGGAAGAGACTCCCTAGGCCTCGGATACTCTAATCATGTTGGGCTCGGTAGAGAACAAGAGTTGAGCAAGTGTGGTCGACAGGAAATAAGACAGAGAGGAGCCTAGCACAAGTTAGTGGAAGCAATGACGGTCTCAGCTGGGACTCCGTGATCGTCAACCTACATGACACTAGATATAACGCCCAGGGGTGGAATTAAAGACCTCTATTGTTTTATATCACTGGCTTTTAAGAACGTTAACACATGGCATGCCTTATAATGCAATACTGGTCCTAGGGTATGCAAAAATTGTATTAGAAACTCAGCTAATAATAGTGTGCTTGCCCATGATTTACCTTAAATTTTCCTAAAATTCACTACATTTTCCGCAAATTGACCAAATGACACAACATTCCAGAAAAATTCAACAAATGACTACCAGATTTATTGAAATTTCATTGATTTACCTAAGCATGGTTTAAACTATCTCAAATTCATATAAAATTAGACGAATATTGATGAAAATTCACTAAAATTTACAGAATTTAGCCAAGTGGTGTACAAACCATGACATTTATCCAATTTTTATTTAAATTGACTACATGTACTCGAAAATTCCATAATATTCCCTTTACATGTATGCTTTTTGTTGTTGTTGTTGTTGTTGTTGTTTCGTTTACCACACTCCCTGTAGACAAACACCTCAACATGACTTTCTCCTAGACTAGGAGCTTTACATTCGACATGATAGCTGAGTTTCATTTCCCATAAACTTGTCTCTGAGGTGGGTGTCAGGAAAAGGCATGCAGCTGTAAAAACCACACCCTCACGTAGACTTTCATAACCTCTTACGTTGAGGTTCCTTACACTAACGACATTGAATGATTGAACGGTTTCCTTTTCACGATTCCTGTCTATACTTTCCTCTTTAAGGTTGCAAGATGTTTGCAAGATTCCTAAAATGCAATTAAATGTAATAAATACCTTAAGATGGTTTCATTTGTTTAATGATATGATGTTGATGGTGGATATATACGTTAAGACTAATTTTTGTTAGGTCTTGACTGGCCTTGCAATTAGAAATTGACAAACCAAACATGGGTTATCTACCAGGGGAACACTTTGACCACTATATTGGTTATTGACCAGTAAGTACAGTTCTAGTAATGAGACAGAAATCCAACACAAACAATGAGCGCGCAATGCGGTGGAGATTGGTACCACGATGTACTGTCGGTTATGTAGCTATGTGGAATGTACATCACATATGGTTTACTTGAAGGTTTGGAGGTTTCATTAAAGATATTTCTACAATAAACCATTTTCAAATGGCCATTCGTTGGTGTGAAAATATTTATTATATGGTATTTTATGAAAACAATTATGATTTATAAAAAAATTTATATGTTTACTGTATTCTTATTTAATGTAAGCACTAGAGGCACTATCGACCAAAATACAGTACTATCTGGAATGTATATTGCATACTTGAAGGTTTGGTGATCCCATTAAAGGTATTCCTACAATAAATGATTTTTAAGTTCTCGTTTTATGGCATGATTATTTAATATATGCTATTTGCTAATAGGATTTGACACTGGAATTATTTTACAAGTAGTTATTTTAATGACCAACAGAGTTTAATGTTAACAAGGCACAGCTCTATTTGAAATTTTGAATAACATGTTGCATGTTATACATTATATGCAACTACTGTAAGGCTTGTGATTTATTTAATGCCTTTAACCCTATATTAAACACGCAGTTTGCAATACTGATAACTGCAATGTTACTGAAAAAAAATCAGCATTGAAAAACCAAAAAGTGGTTGAGCATATATATAGTGGGGAAAAGAAAAGTTTTGTAAACACTAATGTTCAACAAGACTAATTAAATCAGTAACTGTCAGGGTGGCCGAGTGGTTAAGGCGTTTGACTTAAGATCAAATTTCCAAATATTTAAGGAAGCAAGGGTTCGAATCCCTTCCCTGACATAATTATTGCTTGAACATGCAAGAAAACAAGAAATATACACAAGCTATGTTTATCAATTTAATCTTTTTTTTTTTTTTTACAAGAGATAGACACACAGAATACAGCTCTTTTGGTTTATCAGTTCTTTTAAACATAACACTTGTTGAAAATTATATTTTAGGGGATGGGGGTGTTGCTACGTTGACCCATTACACAATAATAGCAGCTTTACGAAGTTCATTTTCTATATTTAATAGCTCTTTCTCATAACCAATATGGCCAAGCTGTTTACAGGCATGCAAGAGCTGTAGACGTTCGACTAATATATTAGGATCGTTCCATTTACTATTTTTTATGAATGGTTTCAGAATCTCGGGAAGCAGTTCATCATTATCACCATCATTATGATTATCATCCTCATTATTATAATCATTTTCATAATGATGATCATTATCATCGTTATCATTACCATGATAATTTCCACCTGTGTCCACAGTCTGTTCAATGGTTTGAGTTGTCTTTGATAGTGTTGAAAGCTTTTTTTTAGATGTGCTAGAATGCTTTAACATTGTTATGTTATTTTTACCACTATTACCTTTCCCCACTAACTTTTTGATGGGGTATATTGTCTCTGATAGGGTTGAGGGCTTTTGAGATGTGGGGGCATGTCTGAACATGGGTTTCACAGGAGGTGTTAAAGGTTTCTCATTAAACAACTCGCTAACAGCATGAGTGCGTTGTAGTGTATTAAACTTGAGGTTAATATTATCTTGAGCAGTACTATCTTTCTCTTGGACTTGGTTTCTTGCTTTGGTTTGGGTTTTCCTTACATTTAGACTAGCGTGATTATTAAGTTTACATTCATGATTGTTTGAAGAAAGTACGTCCAATTCTTTTGTTTTAAGCATTCCTCGACACTGTTTCGATCGTTGCTTTGAACAGCGCCAAATAACAGTTCCATTTTTATTGCTTCGTTTCACAATATATGAATATCCTTTATAGTATGCATAAGGCTTACCATACCTAGTCACTGATACTTCCATATCAACTGTCAAGCACAAACTAATCTCTAGTAAAGACAACTTGGTAATAACAACAATAGTTTAATGTGGGAGCATATATACATGCAAAAAAGTGGGAGCAAAAGTGGGGGGGGGGGGGTAAAAAGTGGGAGCAAATGTGGGAGAAAAAAATAACTGTGAGCAAAAAGTGGGAGCATATATGGGATCAAATGTGGGAGCAAAGCAAATATAAAAAAAAAGTGGGAGCAAATATGCTAACAAATATGTCAACAAATATACCATCAAAAGTAAATACACAAGTCAAGATAGATTAAAGTGCAAAGAAAATATGCAAGCAAATATGAGAGCAAAAATGGTGTTTTTTCTAAAACAACTAGACATAACAAACTTAGTCATAACCTAACCTAACCTAACCTAACCTAACCTCACCTAACCTCACCTAACCTCACCTCACCTAACCTCACCTAACTTCACCTAACCTAACCTAACCTAACTTAACTTCACCTAATCTAACTTGACTGAACTTTACCTAACCTAACCCATCATAACTTCACCTAACCTAACTTTACCTCATCTAACTTCACCTAACCTAACTTTCAACTCACAGATCAAAATTAAATCCTAGGCATAGTTGAGTTGGAACCCAAGACTTCAGGGATAACACACAAGTATACTAGCCACTACACCGCAAAATGGGCAAATTATCATGCAACACAACATAAAGTAAAAGTTTCCTGTAGTGTAACTCATTGGCTGTCAACCATAGTTTGGGAATTCAAACCCAAGACCTCAGGACTTTTGTTTTGAACATTATCAGAAATATTATTCCATTTACATTTTGCTGCTGCTGCTTATAGTTATAAGAGTTGGCATTAATATGGAAAGCAAAAAAAATGTGGGAGCAAAAAGTGGGTGGAAAACGTGTAAGCAGAAGTGGGAGCAAACAAGTGTGAGCAAATATGGGAGCAGAAAGTGGGAGCAAATGTGAAAGCAAAAGTGGGAGCAAAAAGAGCGAGCAAAAGTGAGTGTACAAAGTAGGAGCAAAATGTGTGAGTAAAAAGTGGGGGCAAATGTGGTGTTTTACTAAAACAATCTCCCCTAACCTAACCTAAACTAACTTCACCCAACCTAATTTCACCTAACCTAACTTTACTTAACCTAACCTTCCAACTCTCAGATCAAAAATTAAATTCTGGCCATAGTCGAGTTGGAACCCAAAACCTCTGGGATAACACCCAAGTATACTAGCCACTACATCGCGAAATGGGCAAATTATCATGCAACACAACACAAAAATAAAAAGAAAAAGATTTCTGTAGTGTAACTCATTGGCTGACAATCATAGTTGAGAATTCAAACCCAAGACCTCAGGACTTTTGTTTTGAACATTATCAGAAATATTATTCCATTTACATTTTGCTGTTGCTTATAGTTATAAGAGTTGACATTAATATGGGAGCAAAAGTGAAAGCAAAAAGTGGGTGCAAGCATGGCTGGTTGTAGAGACTTTCATATCATCAAATACACATAAATTAAAATTTAGTAAAGTGACTTGGCTAATAATAATAATAATAATAATATTAACAGTTTAAAAAAAATTCAAGGGGATTGATATTTTTCAGGGTGTAATTTCCAAAGTACTGTCAAGAATAATAATTACATGAACAGATTCCAAGAACTCTAGAGTGCTTTTAAGGTTAATGATTGGCTAGGAGTGAGATAGAGCTAGCTAACCTAAGTTAACCTCAGCTCAGTAAACCTAACCTTGTCACATGGCATGTTCTACAAGTATAGACTTGCTTTGAGACTGGCTATGACGTCACAGATGAATGGCGGTGGGAGGCTGGACATGACGTTTTTATTATCCAAAAACATTTTCCTTTTTGCCAGCCTCCCACCGCCATTCATCTGTGACGTCATAGCCAGTCTCAAAGCAAGTCTATACTTGTAGAACATGCCATGTGACAAGGTTAGGTTTACTGAGCTGAGGTTAACTTAGGTTAGCTAGCTCTATCTCACTCCTAGCCAATCATTAACCTTAAAAGCACTCTAGAGTTCTTGGAATCTGTTCATGTAATTATTATTCTTGACAGTACTTTGGAAATTACACCCTGAAAAATATCAATCCCCTTGAATTTTTTTTAAACTGTTAATATTATTATTATTATTATTATTAGCCAAGTCACTTTACTAAATTTTAATTTATGTGTATTTGATGATATGAAAGTCTCTACAACCAGCCATGCTTGCACCCACTTTTTGCTTTCACTTTTGCTCCCATATTAATGTCAACTCTTATAACTATAAGCAACAGCAAAATGTAAATGGAATAATATTTCTGATAATGTTCAAAACAAAAGTCCTGAGGTCTTGGGTTTGAATTCTCAACTATGATTGTCAGCCAATGAGTTACACTACAGAAATCTTTTTATTTTTGTGTTGTGTTGCATGATAATTTGCCCATTTCGCGATGTAGTGGCTAGTATACTTGGGTGTTATCCCAGAGGTTTTGGGTTCCAACTCGACTATGGCCAGAATTTAATTTTTGATCTGAGAGTTGGAAGGTTAGGTTAAGTAAAGTTAGGTTAGGTGAAATTAGGTTGGGTGAAGTTAGTTTAGGTTAGGTTAGGGGAGATTGTTTTAGTAAAACACCACATTTGCCCCCACTTTTTACTCACACATTTTGCTCCTACTTTGTACACTCACTTTTGCTCGCTCTTTTTGCTCCCACTTTTGCTTTCACATTTGCTCCCACTTTCTGCTCCCATATTTGCTCACACTTGTTTGCTCCCACTTCTGCTTACACGTTTTCCACCCACTTTTTGCTCCCACATTTTTTTTGCTTTCCATATTAATGCCAACTCTTATAACTATAAGCAGCAGCAGCAAAATGTAAATGGAATAATATTTCTGATAATGTTCAAAACAAAAGTCCTGAGGTCTTGGGTTTGAATTCCCAAACTATGGTTGACAGCCAATGAGTTACACTACAGGAAACTTTTACTTTATGTTGTGTTGCATGATAATTTGCCCATTTTGCGGTGTAGTGGCTAGTATACTTGTGTGTTATCCCTGAAGTCTTGGGTTCCAACTCAACTATGCCTAGGATTTAATTTTGATCTGTGAGTTGAAAGTTAGGTTAGGTGAAGTTAGATGAGGTAAAGTTAGGTTAGGTGAAGTTATGATGGGTTAGGTTAGGTAAAGTTCAGTCAAGTTAGATTAGGTGAAGTTAAGTTAGGTTAGGTTAGGTTAGGTGAAGTTAGGTGAGGTTAGGTGAGGTGAGGTTAGGTGAGGTTAGGTGAGGTTAGGTTAGGTTAGGTTAGGTTAGGTTATGACTAAGTTTGTTATGTCTAGTTGTTTTAGAAAAAACACCATTTTTGCTCTCATATTTGCTTGCATATTTTCTTTGCACTTTAATCTATCTTGACTTGTGTATTTACTTTTGATGGTATATTTGTTGACATATTTGTTAGCATATTTGCTCCCACGTTTTTTTTATATTTGCTTTGCTCCCACATTTGATCCCATATATGCTCCCACTTTTTGCTCACAGTTATTTTTTTCTCCCACATTTGCTCCCACTTTTTACCCCCCCCCCCCCCCCCCACTTTTGCTCCCACTTTTTTGCATGTATATATGCTCCCACATTAAACTATTGTTGTTATTACCAAGTTGTCTTTACTAGAGATTAGTTTGTGCTTGACAGTTGATATGGAAGTATCAGTGACTAGGTATGGTAAGCCTTATGCATACTATAAAGGATATTCATATATTGTGAAACGAAGCAATAAAAATGGAACTGTTATTTGGCGCTGTTCAAAGCAACGATCGAAACAGTGTCGAGGAATGCTTAAAACAAAAGAATTGGACGTACTTTCTTCAAACAATCATGAATGTAAACTTAATAATCACGCTAGTCTAAATGTAAGGAAAACCCAAACCAAAGCAAGAAACCAAGTCCAAGAGAAAGATAGTACTGCTCAAGATAATATTAACCTCAAGTTTAATACACTACAACGCACTCATGCTGTTAGCGAGTTGTTTAATGAGAAACCTTTAACACCTCCTGTGAAACCCATGTTCAGACATGCCCCCACATCTCAAAAGCCCTCAACCCTATCAGAGACAATATACCCCATCAAAAAGTTAGTGGGGAAAGGTAATAGTGGTAAAAATAACATAACAATGTTAAAGCATTCTAGCACATCTAAAAAAAAGCTTTCAACACTATCAAAGACAACTCAAACCATTGAACAGACTGTGGACACAGGTGGAAATTATCATGGTAATGATAACGATGATAATGATCATCATTATGAAAATGATTATAATAATGAGGATGATAATCATAATGATGGTGATAATGATGAACTGCTTCCCGAGATTCTGAAACCATTCATAAAAAATAGTAAATGGAACGATCCTAATATATTAGTCGAACGTCTACAGCTCTTGCATGCCTGTAAACAGCTTGGCCATATTGGTTATGAGAAAGAGCTATTAAATATAGAAAATGAACTTCGTAAAGCTGCTATTATTGTGTAATGGGTCAACGTAGCAACACCCCCATCCCCTAAAATATAATTTTCAACAAGTGTTATGTTTAAAAGAACTGATAAACCAAAAGAGCTGTATTCTGTGTGTCTATCTCTTGTAAAAAAAAAAAAAAAAAATGATTAAATTGATAAACATAGCTTGTGTATATTTCTTGTTTTCTTGCATGTTCAAGCAATAATTATGTCAGGGAAGGGATTCGAACCCTTGCTTCCTTAAATATTTGGAAATTTGATCTTAAGTCAAACGCCTTAACCACTCGGCCACCCTGACAGTTACTGATTTAATTAGTCTTGTTGAACATTAGTGTTTACAAAACTTTTCTTTTCCCCACTATATATATGCTCAACCACTTTTTGGTTTTTCAATGCTGATTTTTGTTTTGTTTCATTTTTTTTCAGTAACATTGCAGTTATCAGTATTGCAAACTGCGTGTTTAATATAGGGTTAAAGGCATTAAATAAATCACAAGCCTTACAGTAGTTGCATATAATGTATAACATGCAACATGTTATTCAAAATTTCAAATAGAGCTGTGCCTTGTTAACATTAAACTCTGTTGGTCATTAAAATAACTACTTGTAAAATAATTCCAGTGTCAAATCCTATTAGCAAATAGCATATATTAAATAATCATGCCATAAAACGAGAACTTAAAAATCATTTATTGTAGGAATACCTTTAATGGGATCACCAAACCTTCAAGTATGCAATATACATTCCAGATAGTACTGTATTTTGGTCGATAGTGCCTCTAGTGCTTACATTAAATAAGAATACAGTAAACATATAAATTTTTTTATAAATCATAATTGTTTTCATAAAATACCATATAATAAATATTTTCACACCAACGAATGGCCATTTGAAAATGGTTTATTGTAGAAATATCTTTAATGAAACCTCCAAACCTTCAAGTAAACCATATGTGATGTACATTCCACATAGCTACATAACCGACAGTACATCGTGGTACCAATCTCCACCGCATTGCGCGCTCATTGTTTGTGTTGGATTTCTGTCTCATTACTAGAACTGTACTTACTGGTCAATAACCAATATAGTGGTCAAAGTGTTCCCCTGGTAGATAACCCATGTTTGGTTTGTCAATTTCTAATTGCAAGGCCAGTCAAGACCTAACAAAAATTAGTCTTAACGTATATATCCACCATCAACATCATATCATTAAACAAATGAAACCATCTTAAGGTATTTATTACATTTAATTGCATTTTAGGAATCTTGCACACATCTTGCAACCTTAAAGAGGAAAGTATAGACAGGAATCGTGAAAAGGAAACCGTTCAATCATTCAATGTCGTTAGTGTAAGGAACCTCAACGTAAGAGGTTATGAAAGTCTACGTGAGGGTGTGGTTTTTACAGCTGCATGCCTTTTCCTGACACCCACCTCAGAGACAAGTTTATGGGAAATGAAACTCAGCTATCATGTCGAATGTAAAGCTCCTAGTCTAGGAGAAAGTCATGTTGAGGTGTTTGTCTACAGGGAGTGTGGTAAACGAAACAACAACAACAACAACAACAACAAAAAGCATACATGTAAAGGGAATATTATGGAATTTTCGAGTACATGTAGTCAATTTAAATAAAAATTGGATAAATGTCATGGTTTGTACACCACTTGGCTAAATTCTGTAAATTTTAGTGAATTTTCATCAATATTCGTCTAATTTTATATGAATTTGAGATAGTTTAAACCATGCTTAGGTAAATCAATGAAATTTCAATAAATCTGGTAGTCATTTGTTGAATTTTTCTGGAATGTTGTGTCATTTGGTCAATTTGCGGAAAATGTAGTGAATTTTAGGAAAATTTAAGGTAAATCATGGGCAAGCACACTATTATTAGCTGAGTTTCTAATACAATTTTTGCATACCCTAGGACCAGTATTGCATTATAAGGCATGCCATGTGTTAACGTTCTTAAAAGCCAGTGATATAAAACAATAGAGGTCTTTAATTCCACCCCTGGGCGTTATATCTAGTGTCATGTAGGTTGACGATCACGGAGTCCCAGCTGAGACCGTCATTGCTTCCACTAACTTGTGCTAGGCTCCTCTCTGTCTTATTTCCTGTCGACCACACTTGCTCAACTCTTGTTCTCTACCGAGCCCAACATGATTAGAGTATCCGAGGCCTAGGGAGTCTCTTCCTTTTGAAACTTCATTGGCCCTTGTTTATTTATTTTTTCTGATATCCTACTAGTGTGAGGAGGCAGCCTTGTTTTTATTTTCATGTTATTTCCTGTCTTTTGCTCAAGCCCCCTCAAAAAGGAAGGGTGTATATAGCCCCACCACTTGCGGTGCACTCTGCCTATGGCTACCCCCCTCAAGGGCTGATCAGTTTGGAAGATGGCGACCCCAAGGGATTTCTGAGCTGAGTCCAGTTTTCCTCCATTACCTCTGGGGTAAAGCCACTCCTATTATACTTTTTATCTGCCTTTCATGGCTCTCCTTCCTTCCAACTCCCTCAATCCTTATGCTTGAGGGTTGAGGGCCGTTTTTTATTCCTTCTGTCCTTTATTTGACCAATTGTTTTCCATTTCTTCTTCTAGTATATAGCTTAGATTTAATTTTCATCTTTACGATGACCCAAACCATTGAGGGTCGCTGTAGAACGCTTCTCTCTTGTCCAAAGGACAGCATGTTGAATTCCTCACTGGCTCATGAATTTTATACTTTGTTCACTTAGTTCTCATGGCTTTGAAACTGGCTGTCTGTAACGTGATCATTATTCATTTTAACTTCAGCGTACTAAACTAATTTTAAATTAGTTAATTTTAAATTAGATAATTTTAAATTAATTATTTTAAATTCAGATTTGTGTTTCACTGTAAACACAATTATTATTCTCCGTTTAAAACAAGCCATACCATTCTTTTTCTACCATGATAGCTTATACGTGGGCATGGAAAAGTAGTATAATCATCAGCTAAGGATTCAATTTCCATTACCTACACCTCTCATGGTATGGCAATTCGTTAAACTATAGAAAACGTTTCTATATGTTCTGTTACATTATTATTTGACCATCTCACCGTGTAGTGGTTAACCTACTTGGTTGTCAACCCTAAGGTCTTGGCTTCCAACCCCGACTATACCATGACATTCATTTCAAGGTTGCCATAAGCTTCACTAAGCCTTTGTCAAACCTAACAACGATCTAGTCATGTACAGAGCACGTCCGCTATCAAGCAAATGAGTAATATGAAACTTACTGACAAGGTCGCTGTGCTGTTATCGCCAAGGCACACACTAGACAAACCATAGCCAGTGTCTCTGTGCAGATTCAACACAGCGGTAGTAGGCAAGCGTATATTTGTTTAAAAATCATCATGAATATAGCTCCACTGTCACCACAGAGGCCCCGGTTCGATTTTTTTTCTAAAGACTGCAACAGGATATACAGGTAAAACTTTTTAGCAAAGGGTTGGCCATCATGACTTCTTCAACACCTCCAACCAATGTTTACTAATACTAGTGAGTTACCTTTCTTTCTTCGGCTTTTCCCAATTAGTTTGAGTCGCCGGAGCCAACCAGGCTCATTTTGGTTTTGGCCCGGGATTTAAGGCCGAATGCCCTTCCTGACGCCACGTGATTTTTCGAGTGAAAATTCCAACCCCCGCTGTCACCGGGATTTGAACCCCAGCCGTCCGGGTAAAGACGAGCAGCTAAGCACCTGCGCCATCACGCTCCCCACAGGTTAGTTATCTATACACACATTAATCCATAATTACCTAATAATAATAATAACAATCATCCTCCATACACATGTCCATTAAAGCATGGTTTCACAAAGATGCTTATGCTTTTAGGTGTATAACACATTTTTCCTCATAACATGACTATTTACTGTTTTAGGAGTGAAATGATCCATCGAGGTAAAAGCCCATATCATCCCCTATTTTTTAAGCTATCACACCTAATTTTAGGATTCTTCGTTTCCGAGATAGGGATTTTTCAATTTTGGGGGGTAGTTTCACCCCCCCCCCTGCTATTTTTCATCAAAAACAAAAGATCTTAGGTTCATTTATCATTTTTAGGTGTTTAACAAGTTTTTCCCCATAACATGACTATTTACTGTTTTAGGGGTGAAATGATCCATCGAGGTAAAAGCCCATATCATCCCCTATTTTTTAAGCTATCACACCTAATTTTAGGTTTCTTCGTTTCCGAGATAGGGATTTTTCAATTTTGGGGGGTAATTTCACCCCCCTGCTATTTTTCATGAAAAACAAAAGATCTTAGGTTCATTTATCATTTTTAGGTGTTTAACACGTTTTTCTCCCATAACATGACTATTTACTGTTTTAGGGGTGAAATGATCCATCGAGGTAAAAACCTATATCATCCCCTATTTTTTAAGCTATCACACCTAATTTTAGGATTCTTCGTTTCCGAGATAGGGATTTTTCAATTTTGGGGGGTAGTTTCACCCCCCTGCTATTTTTTATCAAAAACAAAAGATCTTAGGTTCATTTATCATTTTTAGGTGTTTAACACGTTTTTCCCCCCATAACATATTTATTTACTGTTTTAGGGGTGAAATGATCCATCGAGGTAAAAGCCCATATCATCCCCTATTTTTTAAGCTATCACACCTAATTTTAGGATTCTTCGTTTCCGAGATAGGGATTTTTCAATTTTGGGGGTAGTTTCATCCCCCTGCTATTTTTCATCAAAAACAAAAGATCTTAGGTTCATTTATCATTTTTAGGTGTTTAACACGTTTTTTCCCCATAACATGACTATTTACTGTTTTAGGGGTGAAATGATCCATCGAGGTAAAAACCTATATCATCCCCTATTTTTTAAGCTATCACACCTAATTTTAGGATTCTTCGTTTCCGAGATATGGATTTTTCAATTTTGGGGGGTAGTTTCACCCCCCTGCTATTTTTCATCAAAAACAAAAGATCTTAGGTTCATTTATCATTTTTAGGTGTTTAACACGTTTTTCCCCCATAACATATTTATTTACTGTTTTAGGGGTGAAATGATCCATCGAGGTAATAGCCCATATCATCCCCTATTTTTTAAGCTATCACACCTAATTTTAGAATTCTTCGTTTCCTAGATATGGATTTTTCAATTTTAGGGGGTAGTTTCACCCCCAAACAGGGAATGTTGCCCCAAGTGCTAGGACCCCTCATACAAGTCCCTAGCATGATTGGTTCGCGAGATATGAACAAAAGTGTCGTTAGGTCCTTTTAACAAGAATGAATCCTACATTCAAAAACGGGGCGTCACCCCCAGGGTTAGAATACTGCCTATGGCAAAATCCCATGAGGGGTTCAGAAAATATTAACAAACGTGTAGTTAGGTCCTTTTGACAAAAGCCGTCCGTGCGCGCACATACAAAAAAATCTATTTCACCCCCCCGGGTGAGGGTAGTTTTTATTTTAGAGTGAATATACCCCTTCGATAGAAAAAAAGAGTTCACCACGAGTCCTACGACACCTCATAGGTTTAAATCCGATTATTGGTTAGCGAAATAGTCAAAAGCCGATGACCTATTAGTTTTTATGGTTTATTTCAATACATATTAAAAACACTCATTAATAAATCATCATTTAAAAAGCCCGCCCTTTTACAAAACTCCTCAAGTGCGCATGCGTATAAAAAAAACATTCATCGCCAAAATGTTAAAAAACAACATGTTTACCCCAAATGGCCTTTCCAAATTCCATCCATTTTAAAAAATAACCTCACCATCACCTAGAGCGGAAAAAATACCATCTAAACGACCTCTCACTCGACCCTACTCCTCCCTCACCACCTAACCCTTTCCCAACATAGGCATACATATTCAAGCACGAGCGCGACTTCAGGAAACCAACACTACCCCACTACTCGCGAATGACCTTTTAGTTTTGGTCTTTTAATCAAATAAAGAGCCTATAGGAAAGTAGGGGGCATTACTAGCAGTGCTAGGACACCCCGTATGTTCTAATCCCATGTTTGGTTAGCGAGATATCAGGTTCGGGGCCGATACGAGGGTGGCTCAATAAAAAGTGAGACAGCTCCCCCACTACCCCACTACTATCAGCGATATGCGCCTTCTCAATAACATGGCGCCGTAACTTCCGAACAACGCCTACTCGTCCTACTGACTGTGCAACTGACCGATATATTCTGCAGAGTAGTAAGGAGGTTGCCTTGACAACGAAAGAAGGCTATGTGTAGGGAAGCCCCTTTCCTACAATTTTACAGTATTAGCCTAAAAATGAAATTTAACAAGTAGTTCCGTGAAGAACTATACAGCCTATTTTCATATATCCTACTTATGTTAATTGCCACTATCAACATACAAAATTTCAGTTTGATTGCTGTAATAGATTCGTAGATATTGAGAACCGACTAAATATTTCGGATGGTCGCCATGTTGGATTTTATATATGTAGGTCCTAGAGTTATGTACTGTTAGATGAAGATTATTGTGTACGTGTAGCATTCAAACTTCAATCGCATGATTAGGACACAAGAAGTAACAAGGAGATTTTAAAATTTCGCTCAGCTGCCATCTTGAGGTTATGTCAACAATTGAACTAAATTAGATACCAGTGCATTACAATGTGTATAAACATTTCCTTTACCAGATTCCATTGCGTTTGGAACATTAAATCGTGCGAAAAGGTTTATTTAAAATTTTCAAATTCGCTTGGCCGCCATGATCGTTTTGAAGTTAACTGGTTTTTGAAAGTCTTATATATGAACTTCCAGTGGTGCCCTTTATCTCAGTACAAAATTTCAGTGTGATACCGCTAATAGTTTCAGAGATATAGAATGCCGGTGAAATATTTCACACATCCGCCATCTTGTGTTTATGTAAACAATTGAACTAAGTTAGATGTCGGTGCATTACAATGTGTATAAACACTGTTCTTGCCCTCAATCAAGAACATGAAATAGTGTTGCTAGGCGATTTTAACTCCCATATCTCCTGGATATCAATAGACAATGATACCATACACTCTCCCCAAATAGATACTTTCACCTTATCACATTTTTTTAACGGTCTACATCTGAAACAGTTCAATCTACACCCAACAAGGAAATCCGAAACACTGGACCTCATATTTTCAACCCTGCGTAATGTCACTGTGACCGTTGGAAGAAATATCCTGAACACCGACCATAGCTCAATAGAAGACACTCTACCCGTCCCAGCCAGCGGACATAAAAATAGCCCCTCCACCGATAAGAAAGCTTTCCCTCTTTGGAGAAAGGTCGACTGGCAAGCTGTCAATGAGGATTTATCATCTCTACCCTGGTGCCTGCAAACAGCTGAGAGAGACGTAAACAGCGCAGTGGCCTTGTTTGAGGATTTACTTTACTCGGCCATTAAACAACACGTTCCTTTCTCCGTACCCAAATCCAACAAATACCTGCACTGGCTAAGTCAAAACACCAAACTCCTTCTACAAAACAAAACTCGAGCGTGGTCACTGTGGAAATCAGTTCCCAATCCTTATACACGCTATGTATTTATTCACCTACGGAAAATTTCAAGAGTTCATATGACAGAAGATTACAACCGCTACATCTCTTCCATAACAGGAAATCTCAAGAAGAACCCGAAGAAGTTCTGGACACTTATATCATCCCGTAGAAAGACTCCCAGAATCCACTTAACCTAAACCTCAATACTGAAGAAATCCCATTGGAATTGGGGTCCACACATTTCAATGAATATTTCCATTCAACCTTTTCAGTTCCCGTACCAATCCCCAGTCCCCCTCAACTTACTAGCGTCTGTTCTGATTCACTGTCTCAAATTTCAACGACCCCCGATGAAATTCAAACTATTTTAAGAAGTCTGCCCGCAAACAGATCTACCGGACCATCAGACATAAGCCCTATATTCCTGAAAAACACCTCTACATCTCTCAGCATCCCCTTGTCAATGGTACTCAACTGGTGCATGACTTCCGGCACTTTTCCTGACTCATGGAAAAGAGCTGATGTCACACCTGTCTTTAAATCAGGCAGCAAGCATGAAATTTCCTGATACAGACCTATATTTATCGTCCCTATACTCTCTTCAGTCTTCGAAAGAATAATACATTGCCGTCTCCTCACTTTCACCAAGCCACACCTCCCAGAAGAACAACATGGCTTCGTCCCTGGAAAATCATGTTTAACAAATCTGACTGTTCTGAACCATCACATAATTTCTGCAATTGATCAAAAATCTCAGCTAGATGTAATATACGTTGACCTGGCCAAAGCATTTGATTCCGTGAACCATTTCCTTCTCCTCCGCAAGCTTGCTTCACGATACAACGTACATGGATCCTTCCTATCCCTAATACAAAGTTTCCTGTCCAACAGGCAACAACGGGTAGTGCTACCAGGGTCTGTATCGTCCTGGCTCCCAGTCTTATCAGGAGTAACTCAGGTCAGTATCCTGGGCCCCCTTCTCTTCGTGCTGTAGCCTGTGTGGACGATATAAACACATGTGTGCAAATTCTCCGAGTTACCTTCTTCTATACGCTGATGACCTCAAGATATTCGGAAAAATTTCCAGCTCTGACGACCACGCTGACCTCCAGGAAGCAGTGAATACATGTACTGATTGGTTCAAAAAATGGAAGTTATCTCCAAATCCGTAAAAGTGCTTCAATGTGTCTTTCTCACTACTGACATCTGGAAATCAGGCGGACTATAAAATATGTGGAAATAAATTAGATGCGGTTTCTCAAGTAAGAGATTTATTCACGATGATAAACTGACATTCTCTCTCCACATTGACCACATTGACCATATCAAATCTCGCGCAATGCGTAGTCTTGGCATTCTATACAGATTCACAGAAATTAAAGACCTCGCTGCACTTAAATTATACTTCACCACATATGTTCTCCAAATCCTAGATTTCTCTTCTCCAATTTGGTCTACTTCGGCTATAACCAATATTTCTAGATTGAACAGTGTCTTTAATTTCTTCATATCAATTGTCAGAGCTCGCAATCCTTCACTAAGGCACTTTGCTAAATCCGACATTCTAAATCAGCTCAATTTACTCGACCTGAGAAACCGTCTACAATTCACTGACCTGTGTTTCCTACACACAATTTTTGTTTAGCGTATGGCTTTTAGTGCCGGGAGTGTCCGAGGACATGTTCGGCTCGCCAGTTTTGTAGCTGCTTCGAGACGGACACCCTATGGGTGAGCTACAAGTACCGTTGGGGAGGGAAGGAGGGAAGTTGGAATGTAAGGACGAGGAGTTGAAAGGTAGCGGCTGTGGCCTATAGTTAGGGACCAACCCCGGCATTTGCCTGGAAGGAAGATGGGAAACCACAGAAGATCATCTTCAAGGTTGCCGGCGGGGGGATTCGAACCTCCTCGCCTCCCGGATGTGAGCGACTGCCATCAGTCATGCCGTAACCACCACGGCTAACTCACCCGGTCCTACATACAATTATGAATGGTTACACAAAATGTAACATGATCTTAAGGTACTTCCCACTCCATGTTCCCTCCCGTTCAACACGCCAGAACCATTTACACCACATACCTCGCCCACGTCTTGAAGTACAGAAGCGCTCTATTTTCCACCGTCTTCCTACCCTTAGCAACTCCCTTCCAAATATTGACATATTCTCTCCCTATCGAACATTCAAACATAATATTAGAAGATCCCTTTCACCCTCAATTCCTAACCCCTCACCCCCTAATCACTCACTACCCCAATCACTCCCTGCGTCCTTCCCGAGACTTATCCCTTCAGCCATCACTGCCAATTGTTATTGCTGTTGTTGTTGTTTTTTGTTAATATTATTTGAAATTGTTAAAATATTAATGTAAAATGACCTTTTCATGGTTGTATCTAATAATTTTTAAATAAATAAATAAATAAATAAAATAAATACTGTACATTGCAATTGGTAGGTTAAATCGCGAGAAACGTCTATTTAAATGTCGCAAATTCGCGTGGCCACCATGTTGGTTTTGTAGTTACCAGTTTTTCAAAAGTTACATAGTTAAACTTCTAGTAGTTCCCTTCGGGGCCGATAACCTCGATGTTAGGCCCCTTAAAACAACAATTATCATCATCATCAGTAGTTCCCTTTATCACCATAAATAATTCCAGGGTGATATCAGGAATAGTTTCGGAGATATTGAAGGCTGGTGAAATATTTCGCACAGCCGCCATGTTGGATTGGTGAGATGTAACAAAATTTCAAGTGCACGGTCGGAGTCGTCCGGAATAGTGCTATGAACTTATCGCGTTTCATTGAAATCGCTCCAGCCGTTTAGAAGTTATTAGGGGGACACACACCTCACACACACACACACACGCACACACACACACACACACGGACAAAAGGTGATCTCATAAGCCTATTTTTTCAAAATTGAAAATAAGCTAAAAATCATGCTGAGTAAGTTTTAAATAGTAGAAAACATAGTATAAATCACAACATGAATTAAATAGAGAATAGGGGCGTGGTGGCTCAGCGGTCTAGCTGTATGACTCTCACCAAGGCGGTCCAGGTTCGATTCCCGGTCAATGCATGTGAGATTTTCGAAGTGAAATGCCATGTCCTGTGGTTTGGATTCCACGTAAAAAGGAGGTCCCGTGGCTCATGACCTCAAGATTAACGGCCACGTTAAGCAACAAGCTTCCTTAAATAGAGAATATTTCCAGAAATGTACAAATAATAACTTCTATTGATATGTTTTCTACAATGAATGCTAAGTGATACCTTTCAGCACACCATCCCTTATAAGACCATTCAGCATCATTGATTAAGCCACATTTGGTAAAATGCAGAACTTACTGATTAAATTTTACTGCAGTATTTATTTATACATGGTGATGATCTAGTGGGACGTGGGTTGGCGACCACGGGGCCCCAGCTGTGTCCGGCATTGCTTCAACTTACTTGTGCCTGGCTCCTCTCCGTCTTCTTTCCTGTCGACCTCACTTGGTCAACTCTTGTTCTCTTCCGACCCCGACGGTATTAGGTATCCGAGGCCTAGGGAGTCTCTTCCTTTCCCGCCTAAATTGGTCCTTGTCTCATCTTTTCTGATACCCTCTTTCTGAGAGGGGACAACCTTCTTTTTATTTTCATGTTATCTCCTGTCTTCTGCTCAAGGCCCTCAAGGAGGCGGGGTGTATGTAGCCCCAACTATTCTGGTGCACTCTAGATATTGCTACACCCTCATGGGCTCACGGCTGGTGAGTTCGGGAGTTGGCAACCCCGAGGGATTCCTGAGGTTGGTCCGGGTTTCCCCATTTTATCCATTACCTGTGGGGAGGACCACCTCCTCTTTCACTTTCGTATCTGCCTTTTATGGCTCTCATTCCTTGCAAGTCCCTCAATCTGCATTCTTCGAGGGTTGAGGGCATTTCTTTTCCTCCTGTCCTTTATTTGCCTTATTCTCCTTTTGTTTACATTTCATTATCATCAAAACGATCACCCAAACCATTAAGGGCATTAGGGTCCGATAACAACAATTATCATCATCATCATCATCATCATCATAACCATCAAATTGTTACAGTTTCTTCCATAGCAAGGGAATAGCGCTTTAGAGACGTCTAGATCCTCTTTTAAGGCTGTGAGTTTATTTTCAGAGACATTGCATCATGCCACCCTGTACTCGAGAACGATGCGCCCTTCTCTCTGCCGATGTTCCTATACTCCCCACTAAGAGTGGAGTTCTGGACCGCAGAGTGGGACAGCCCAATGTTAGAAGTCCTGAAAGTAAACCTAGCGGCGGGGAATACAATTCCCAGTGCCTGGGTCTCCCGACTCAAAGTGAGTGGCTTGGAAGGACTGGAAATCTCTGGTAACAGCTGGGGTCGAACAAGCGTTCCCCTCACACACCTGCCAGTGCTTCATTCCCTGAGTCTAGCTGGGAATAGTATCCAGGATTTGATGAGAGGTAAGACAATTCTATACTGAGTGCAGCGAAAGAATAGTACTTGCGTTCTACTGCTAAATGTAACGTACAGTTGGTCCTCGATAACTCGATCGTTAAGCGATGTCAAAATAAATTCGAATTAGGGGTAGAGATTGAGTACGTAGCATAATGTTAAATTTGCGATATACTGGCCGCAAAATGCTGTATGCAGGCTTAGAATGCGCTCCAGAATCGTGTTGCCTTCAACATTGAAACGCATCAGGTGCTGCCCGCAAACAGCCATCAGATGTGATTTTTGAATGCATTCAACGCCCTGGGTATCGCTGCAGCAACGCCCTCAAACGGAAACGTTTTGATCACTGTACAAGGGCGAAGGAGATCTCAAGCAAGGACAAAAGTCGGAAAACTGGAATGAAGAATAGTTATGAATAGAATTTTAAAAATCTAGAGCATGTTTCTTGGCAGAAAAGGTTGGTTGGTTGGTTCCTTAGTTTAAGGGCTGCGACAACGCGGGCATGAAGCCCCGTGTACTTGGGGTGTGTAGAATCTCTCTGAGAACAGGTGTTAATTGTGATGCCTGTATTAGTGTGTGTTATCTGTATTAATTTAAGTAAGGACTAAAGACCATAATTTCAAGTAGTTCTTACTTTGCCACCAAATGCTACCGTCCACGACACCTAGTCCAAACCTGGCTACTAGATGCCATCACTACCAGCACCTGGTGAAGAACGTTGGAACTTAAGAGTGTTAAGGAAATCAAACCTACAAATTTAGCTTCACGCAATTGTAGTAAGTGGAAGGTTCTTTTACATGTGATAAATCTATGACATGGGCCCGCTGGCTTTACTTCCCCTTCGAAGGAAGGCATAAAAATGTTTTTTCTTGGAAATGTGAAATATGACCGGTACAGCAATAAAATAACATGGTACTTTTTAAAAATATTTTAGGCTCTTTAAGCGTCATCGCCTCCTTTCAACGTTATCAAACAAGATTGATCTCGAAAATCGTAAAACTAAGCTCTATTGAATAATTTGTAAATAGTCTATTAATTCGAATATCATAATACAGTACTGTAACGTAATCTTGATTACGGTACAAATTATTATTATTATTATTATTATTATTATTGAAATATCAAAGTTATATCGTTTTATTCACCCATTAATATCAAGGGAGGGGCCATACCATATTCACGTCATTACCATAATCATATATAATATTGTCAAGTGCTTAGATTAAGAAACAGGGTTTTTATAGAGGTCTAGGGCTGTTTTATTAGTTAAATTGTAAAGACAGGACGGGCATGGTTGGAAGAAGTTACGGACGGTGAAGCAACATATTGCAAGAAAATGTATTTCTGGAACGAAGCCACGCTGACTGGAGACAAGGGCTTGGAGAAAGATTTCGGCGGAATATATATATGCGCAACGAGAGGAATAGCGGGTTCTGAGTGTTATATTTGAAGTACGCGGGCCTGTATTCCCGCTCGGAGAAGTTTTAGCGTCGCTTGAGGACTGAGAAATGCTTTGCTATAATTGGTCTGATGGGTCGCGGGCAAATTTATGCCGCGAAACATCGGGACCATTCAGAGTGTATAAAAGCCCAGCGCGACTTCAGCACTGGCTATTCTATAGATTCTATTCTGTCATTCACATATTCGATCACGCACTCACTCATTGACTTTGTGAGTCGTAGACTCTGTCAGTCCCTCAGTAAGATGGGACTTAGTGAATTCAATTAGCCTGGTTTGTTCAAATTTGCTTACCATGGTGATCAAACTCAGAAACAAGCAGCAACAACAACAACAACAAGAAAACATATGTTTTCAAAGGTCAATAAACGTGTGTTGGCGTAAGATCTCAAATTAGACTGCAAGCAGACCAACGAGATGGACTTTAAACCACAAGGCACCAGGTATGTGGACCGAGTTATTATCAACACAGAAGATCAGCGCTAGCGAGAAGACAGTCAATATTGCCCCGCAATTAGGGAATATTAATGCACATATTGTACACAGTTCGAAACCTCAGATCAAATGTTAATAATTTTGTTGTAAATAAACCAGTATTAGTTAAAATGTCTTGTTCATTGGGAGTTGAATATATAGGATAGTTGGAATGCAAAGAGTATCTCATAGAGCAAGTTTATTGCCCTACGCTCCGATGATAGATCTTGGCTCAAGGAAGGGAGCGGCCGTGGCTAAATAAAATTTTAATGTGTTATCTCTACGATAACTGGCGCCCAGTAAATCTGAATTAATAAAGTGTATGTCGTCTGTCTAGACAGGCCAATGCTAAATAAGAACGATGAGGTGGTTTTAAGGAGTCTTGAGTGTAATATCTGTAGAAACGTTATAAATGATCGCCCAACTTGTAGAGCGATATCCAACGACAAAGGTAGCCGTTACAGTATCTACAAAAATTTTAATCAATAAACATTCAGACACCCATATGAGGTCATAAATCACATTATTAGTGTCATAATTATTTCACATTACCGGTATTAAACTTCCACAATGTGTTAATATACCTCAGTCACAATAGTTGCCATGTACAGATTGGAAACTGTCAAAATTTAAATTGCTTACGAAATATTTAGAGTTCCGCTAATTTTCCCGGTCAGTTTTTGATTTTTGAAAGTTAAATTATTAATGTTGTTGAATATGCAGTATGATGTCATTGATTCAATGATATGTTTGTTGTAGGAAAATATAAATGCAGTATATTACAGCCAACTATGTGACGAAATATTTTCTGTTTCAGTTACACTGAGAAATGCCCAGTTGAAGTTAGTGAATCTGAGCCACAACCACTTCTCAACGTTTCCACAGTGGTTAGGTAACGTGGCTTCTATCGAGGAATTGGATCTCAGCTATCAAACTGGAGGAGCGGCAATGCTAATATCAGATCCTATATTAAAGTCACTAGGAAAAGTGCAACATTTATACCTCCAGAACACTGCACTCGTGGGTAACATCCAGAGACTTATAACTCTGCCAACTCTGAAATCTTTGAACTTAAGTAGATCAACGTTGCATGGCTCGTTGAGTAGCCTGTGCAAAGGCGAAGAACTGTCCCTAATAACTCTAGATTTATCCCACAATAATATAAGAGATTTGTCAACTAAGGAGACTTGCATGTTTCTACATTTGCGAGAAATATATTTACAAGCTAATAATTTTGAGACATGCCCCATGAACGAGTGGCACTTACCTGAAGTTGAAGAAGTGTACTTGAGAAACAACAAAATAAGCTCACTATCCGAAGAATGTTTCTTACCCATGAAATCACTAAGGATATTAGACTTGTCTTGGAACAAGATTTCAGCTCTAGATATTTCTTGGTTTGCTCTTCTAGAAGAAATATCCTTTATCTCTTTGTCACATAATACTATTTCTTCTGTAGAAAGCAATATACTTACGGTGCCAAATACGTTGCGTACAATGGATATTTCATTCAATAATTTGACTAGATGGCCGAAAATTATGAACACAGTTTGCTATTCAATTGATCTTTCACACAATAGGATCGAAGACGTACAAATCAACACTGAAACCATGATATATTTGAATCTGGATTTTAAATCAAGTCATGGAATTCTAATTTCATCTCACAACTCTTTGTATCTGAGAAACCTTGATCTGTCTTACAAGAATTATGCCTTTGTACCGAAATATCTTCCGGTATCAATGTTAGAACTATTCTCTGGAAGCAATGATAATTTGTTACATGATGATATTAGGAACAAACATAATCCTAACAATACCGTTATTAACATATTTGGTAATCATCTGCAGATTCATGATATAACGCCTATTGAGTTGGAAGAAGTAAAGTTACTAGATTTGTCATGGAATCAGATAAAATTGGTCAATAATTCTCAGTTCTATGATATGAATAATCTGGTAAACATTAATTTATCTCACAATAAAATACAATTTATTCAGGATGGATGTTTCTCACGTTTGCCAGCACTTGAATATCTCGATATATCATACAATAACCTAAATGTGTTAACTTTGTTAAGAACGTTCAGCTTTAATAAATTAATTGTTTCATCAAACCATCTGCACAGCGTCAATTTAACTTCTTACGTTAACTACCTTGATCTTTCAAATAACTCTGTTGAGAATTTAATACTTCCAAATGCCAGTCATGTGAATTTATCGTACAATTCCTTAAGTGACATCAATAGCAGTTTAAGAAAGGTGCTTCCTAATGTGGTATCTATGGACTTGGGAGGGAATAAATTCAACTGTTGCAATGCAGATGGGTATCCTATACACAATATATTTTTAAATTTTATGCATATCACTCGTAATATAAACAGAACTGAGTTATTCAAAACATGTTATCTCAATGAGGAAGAAACAAATCTGCCGATCGATCAAACACCTAATGAATCACCACTATGTGCTAATTCCCCTGGACACGTGAGTGCAATGGTTTGGATCCTACTGGGTCCTATTGGAGTAATAGCTTTTGTTGTGATTATAATCTCTGTGTATTTTTTCAAATATCGAGCCGAACTCAACTTCATGACACATCTCAAAGCCACACAGATATCTGGACTGAAGCAAGACGATGCTAGATATGGTCACAGCATCTTTGATGCCTTCGTTTGCCACAGGTAATTTAATTTAATTTTCTTAACAATGTTTATCTTAAAATATACGATGATTTATTTACTTTTTTTTATTTGCGAATTGATCACTTAGGATCACGTTACAATTTCACTATTTCTATTTTGTAAGTAATTTCCTCTGCCTCCAGTACTCCTTCATACGTTCACTCAGCTTTGCCGTGATGCTGACGTTGGTTTTCCGTCCAAGCTCTTCCGGTCTTTGTTGCACATATCTCGTCTTGACACCCTTCCAGATCGTGCATACTGTTTCAAAACGAATCCCTTTCTATCGTTTGGGCCTCCGGGATGTTAGCTATATAAAGGTCTTTCCGAGTTTCTTTAATCCATGATGCAGTGGTCTTTTTGTTCCAGAAGTAGTTAAATAATTGTTTGGTTAATTTGGATTTGTCCATTCTGTACAGGTGTCCAAGAAATATTAGCCTCCGTTTCCTCATGGTCTCAGAGATTTTTTCTACATTCTTGTGGACTATGCTCTTACTACAAATTTTCCATCCGGCTTCAGTCTGGATTGGGCCCATGATTTTCCGTAGTATTCTCCTTTCCAGGACCTCCAACTTCTCTAGCTTGTAGTTCATCGAAAGGCATTTGCTGGCGTACAGGCATTCTGTTTTGACCACAATGTTGTAGTGCTTTATTTTGGCGTTCCGAGATATGCATTTCTTGTTGTAGATGTTTTTAGTAAGACCATATGCTCTCTCCATTTTTGAGATCCTATCGCCTACCGCAGCTTTTTCTAGACCATTATCCTGTATTGTTTCACCGAGATATTTAAATTTGTTTACCCTCTGAATCCACCCAATCTCCGTTTCAAGGAATGTCAGTCCTTGTTTGTTATTCACCATGAATTTCGTTTTCTCTACCGAAATCCTGAGTCCCGTCTTATTGGAGATTGTTTCTAAGTTTGTATTTTTAATGTATTAATCCCAGCACAAACTACAGCTATGTGAGCCCTTCACGCTTGTACAAATAACAGACAAATAACAGAGATAAATATATAAAATAAATTAAACAAATCTCAGAACAATGCAAGTCCAGATCTAGTACTGGTAGAATGTCCTTGTTCGTAGCCGTATCGTTAATGGCCAAGATGACAGTTCCAATACAGTTTAAGTTCTCGTCCACCTGCTTCAAAAACGTCCCCTTGGCTGTGGATATGTCCAGCTCGTGTTTATTTGCTATGCTATTGCACAGTGATGATATGTGGTTTTGGAAGGATCTTTGGATTTTCTAATGTTTAGTGTGTGGAATGTGGAGAATATCATTGAGCATGGTAGAACGGGAAAGGGCTCTTAGTTTGAAAAGTGACAGGACGTGGTCCGAACCATAATGGCCATATAAAATAGAGTTTTGGAAGGACAGGTCAGTTACCTGTCGTGTTGTGTTGACGGGAGGGATGTTTATGGCTGAAAGTACCTGATTAGTGGTGAAGTGTCTAAACCTTGGGTCTACAAAACTGACCAAATTGTGAGTCTTGGTTGGATGGTTGTTAGTAAAAAAGAAATATATCCACGAATAAAATATGTAAATTCATGTTATCTTAATTTGTCGCACGATTAAAAATATGAATTTTAACATAACAGTTCTGAAAGATATTAGTATTGTATCTGTTACCTTACAAAGCAACCTCCAACAAACAGAGCAAAAGTAGGTTCATAAATGTTTAACTTATCCGGAACTCGATCTATTTATTTATTTATTTATTCGTGTCAGAAGTATAAAAGAAAAACTACATAAACATTAAAGAAACTCTAAATGGACCCAATATCATGCAACTTCAAACACTTCCTGCCCAAAATTTAGCTATTTTTAGAGTACCGTATTTGAATTTACTTGAGTCAAGTCACTCATTGTACATTTAGATGGGCACAACGTATAAGAGGTGTGTTGTTTGAAATTCGCCACAATCACATACAACCGTCTTGGTCGGGAAATGCCACTTGTCCCTTGATCTTGCAGCTTCAGATCGCAGTCTGTTCAGGGATTTCCAGATTGGCCAGTCTCTGTATGACCAGGAGGTAGAGATTCTCTGTATTCCATCCTATCAGGCAAATTGCTGGTTCTCTCCTTCCACATGGAAATTCGTGTTGATGTTTGAGTAGTTGTTAGAAATCTGGATTTTAATCTCCTATCAGCAGGTTGATATCCGAAGAGTGGATGTGAAGTCATAGAAGGTGATTTACTCATTTACAACTTAACAGTCGCCATTTTTATGTTATACTGTGCTGATAACAGTTCACAAAATTGCACCTGTACTCTACACATGAGGTAGTTTTCGTGTAAAAAATTTCATTGGTAAAATCGGGGATAAAAATAGTTTAAAATTGTTAACTTATGGTGTTAGGTTGTCCCTTATGTATAACGAGTAACGCTAATAATTTACCATTTTCAGCAAGCAATTGTAATCAGTTACTGTATTCTTGTCATTTTCCTGTCTAGTGTTTCTGATAGAAAACGGGAGACCACCATGATTCATTGGCCTGAGGTAAAATGTGCCTGGGGAAACATTATATTTGTATTGACGTTCTAGCGAGGATTTGCAATTTAATTAATCACAAAGAGGTGGCATACAAAACAATTTTTCTTTTCGTCGTGAGGGACTCAACAAATATACATCTCGTACTTCGTTCTCCACTCGTCCGTTTTTTCGCACCTGGCATGTCGTGAGTATAAAACCCATTACAGACATAGAATGGGTCACCGACTAGGTGAGCCAGTAGGTTTAAAATGATTGAATATTGTTTTATTATTAAATACTAGCATTAGCCGTCCCGGCTTCGCCCGCGAATATTCTAGTTGTAAAGAGTACACTTAGCAAAATCTCAATCATGAATGCTATGACTGATTTATCCTTGGTATGAATAATCAGACTTTATCAATTCAGCTACTGGTGCAGTAGTTAGGGGTTTGTCATGCCTTCATAGGTATATCAGAGCGAAGTTAGTTTTCTGGAAATATCACAGACACTGTTAATTTAAGGGCCTTTAAATGTGGTTTTCGGAGACCCTTTATAGTCGGGTGAAAAAGACCTTTCGTACCACACTCACACGTGAAAATTGCTTGAAAAAATTCAAGTGTGCCCCTTGACCTTGACCCCCTTAAGCGCATTATACTGTATGTATTGATGAATTTTACAGCTTAATTTGGTTCAGTGATAACCTTATAACCGTCTGGAAACTTTCACAGTAATGTAATAATTGGAATTGCATTGCGTCTTACAGAAATAGATGGACTTGTGAGATTCTGTTACCATGGTTACCTTGTTAGTTAGTTAGTTATTGTTGTTTTAAGGGGCGGAACTACGAGATCATCTGTCCCTGGTTACCTTGTTGCATTCTTTCATTATTTCATTGTAAATATACATGTTTTAAGGTATTTATTTAATTGTGAGGCACTTAAAGAGTAAGTGAGTGCGTTTCGCTTACGCATTGGGTTATGCTGAACCTGTATGTACCCCATATGAGTAGGTTGGTGTTAATGGGACCTTATTTTCGGTACAAAACTGGAATGGGACCTTAGCAGAATAATATAGGGAGGGATTCTGTTAATTTTTGAACTTTTCTATACATTGTTTACCTTTGTCCTCCAATAAAAATGTGTTAAATATATTAATTAATTTTTAATCGATTGCTGTCATTCTGTAATGATATTCTGCAACCTTTCGTAAAATTCTGAATATCTCCGGTTTTATTTTAGTTAGAATGTTCGGAGTAAACATGATTTCTCGTGTACAGTAACTTGCGCTTCGTGTATTGGCTAAGCTGTCGGAGCTCACGTCAATATTCATTTTTCTCTGAGTGCTCTTGAATTTTTAAATTCAATTCTGCGAAAACGTCATTCGAGAGTTGTTATCGATATACCGGGTGATTCTGCAAACCCTTCCAATATTGTTTTCTGCAACCCAACTAACACGTGTTGGCTGAAAGGTCGATATCTTTCCGCCTGCATCCCGCATAATACTAATGTACTGCAAGCGTATCCCGCAAACGATACTGAAAACTATCATTTCTCCCTCGTATTAGTCTGTAGTCGCATAGAGAAAAAAATAATAGTGTTCAGTATCGTTTGCAGGATATGCTTGCAGTGCAGTATTACCATACGGGATGCAAGCAGAGAGTATTATCGAACATCCTGCCAACACGCGTTATTTGGGTTGCAGCAAACAATATTTGAAGGGGCTGATGAATCACCCGGTATTGGAAGCCATTGCACAGGTAATCTATTAGCAGAAGCTTATGAGCCAGTGAACAGGACTATGCTCAAATTAGATTGGTTGGTTGGTTCCTTAGTTTAGGGGCTGTGACAACACGGTCATGTAGCCCCGTGTACTTTGGGTATGTGTAGAAACTGTCTAACAACTGGTGTTAATTCTGAAGGCTGTATTAGTGTGTGTTATCTGTAAGGTAAGGACTGCAGACGAACAATTTCAAGTAGTTCCTACTTTTGCGACCTAATGCTACCGTCATCAATACCTAGCCGTGAACATGGCTACTAGATGCCACCGCAACTTCCACCTGGCGACAAACGTTGGAACTTAATACAGCGTTAATCAAATCTAACCTACAAATATAGCTTCACAAAATTTTAACTAGTAATAATATCATAATATCATATGGCCTCGGGTGACGTGTGCAAGCTTTGTTATTTGACACCCAGAGGGCATCTTTCATGTCGAATTTTGTTGCTCCTTGAAGCACTATGAAAGTCAAGGAGGTGAGATATCTAAGCTCCTTGACACTAGCCTATAGCGCTTTCTGGTAGAGAAATGAGAAACTTTGTGTTGGCGGAAATTCCCGAGATTAATTTTACCATTATGAACACAGCCTACTGAATTGAAATGGTTTCTTTAACATGCCAACATCGTATGCCATGCGGATCGCGATTCTTGCCGCCTTTTAAAAAATCACTTACCACAGCCAGGAGCGAACCTGCTAGCTTGGGGTTAGTAATCCGACACGATAACCAATCACCCAGCGTGTAGCTAGTGGAAGGTTCTTTTACATGACATAAATCTATGACATGGGCCTGTCGGCTTTACTTCCCCTCTGAAGCAAGGCACACAGAGGGATTTTTAACGCTCTTAAAAATCCGACGACTTCGGCCGGGTTTGAACCCACGATCACAAATTTGATTGGGTGGGGAGTAACAATTAATTTCCTAGATCGTGAAATAAACACATGAAATATTTATACACTGAATAACACCTCTCACACAATTGAGAGAATAATTCAGAACTGTCATATATAGAGATATGTTTCTCGGTTTGAACCGGCTTGCAAGACAAAGGTGAACCAACTATGTATGATTAATTTTAATGTTGCAATTCATTGTTCACAGGGCGTATTTTTATGCATATCATCATTAGCTGTGAATTGTTTCTAATAATAATAATAATAATAATAATAATAATCAATTAAACTGATTCTCTTTTAGCTCCTACGACTTTGGATGGGTGAAATCTCAACTAGTAGCCAACCTTGAAAATGACTTATATGGTTACAAATTCTGCATTCACTGCCGGAATTTTGCCCTGGGGACAAGGATAGATGACAACATACAATACGCACTGGAGAAGAGCAGAAAAGTGATATTCGTGCTGAGTGAGAGATTTCTCAGAAGCGATGTAAGTAGCCTAAATATTAGAAACTCACTTTCATAAGCAAGGTATTGTATACCACTTGGAAAGCATACAGAAATAGTACATTATGCAACGAGCCTATAATGGCAATAATTAAGACACGAGTATGCTTATAAAACGAGCGTAGCGAGGATATGAACTAAGACACTTAATGACGCGTTTCGCTGTTCACGGTTTTCACCACCGGATATGCAGCATAGCCAACTATCATGAACCACAAGAATTACAGTGCATATGCAAATTGTGCGGAAGAAGCTGTGAGAGGTACCACGCAATGATTTGCGGGAAAAGACTAGTGTCGCTGACTAAATTCTGTCTCGATGCTGTGAACTAATATGTTTTCTTTGCACATTGTGCGAATCTTTTCTCTATTATTGTTATAATTCCCATACGAGTGTCTTAATTACCATTATAGCCGAGTTGTATAGAACTGTTTATATTCGATGATAATTATAACTATTTTATGTTCGAAAATAAATATTCGTAAATATCTGTCGAGATTTCACCAGTTTTATGTACTGAACAGAGCGCATGGGACGCAGAAATACTTTGTATTTGACCATGACCTCCTGGAATACCTCACTATGACACTCGCCACGCAGTGAAATTTAAAAGAGGGGGCCATGGATGTGAGCACAGGTGCGATGCTATCCTCACTTAATTGGTCACACAACTGTTTCTTGAGCTCTGATTGGTGGGAGAAACTGTATCATAATGAAAACTTGTACTATAATGAGCCTCATTATAGTACAATTTTCTGACATATAATATTTACATTTCGTCAGGGTCGAATGTATACATAATTTATGGATTTATTTTTCTTGTATTAACAAATGAAGACTCCACGGGAAAATCGGGGTAAGTCACATTCTGTAAATTGTTCAGGAGAGTGAATTTAAACTTTCAACACTAAAAAGAAATACTTAAAACACCCCATTTGAGGGCAAGCAATATAGTTTATGTGCCAAACTTATTTCTTGTAAAGAAATTACATGTAAATCAGATAACAACTAGTCTAAAGTTAAATTATGAAAAAAGTGATAGGATATTGGACGTTCTTTCCGTTTCCACTAAAAATAAAAACTTCCGTATCTCATTGGCATTCCGCTTTATTTGAGATTAATTTCTACTGGTCTGTAGGGACGATGGCTGGCCACCAGAATGCGCCATAAAATCATTTCCGAAAAAACTGGACTGGCCACGTTCTTTCCGTGGGGTCTTCAAAAGTAATGTAGGAAAGTTCATAGGAAAACTAGGAGAAGAAAATAGGCTACGCGTAAATTCAGGCAGGTACAATAAACTATCGCACAACGCCTAAAAGAAGCTCATTCACTACTCTGTAATATAACGGATGTACGTATGAGGCGTTATTGGGGTAACAATCAAAGCTCTATGGATTTTCTTTGCAATTTTCGTAAAACTAGTATTTGTTGCTGTTGTTTCATTTGAGGGTCTAGGACAACTTGGTCATTTAACCACGTATTGTTTGCTATGTGTAGAATTTGTCTGATAACCTATGCTATTGTGAAGGCTGTATTAGAGTGTATATTTGTAATTCAGATGGGGATTGGGGACTAGCTGGCCGTGGCCTTAAGTTAGTAGCCATCCCGTCATTCGCCTGGAGTAGAAATGGCAAACTATTTCCAGGATGAGTGAGGTAAGAATCGAATCGAACCAGCATCTTCTCAGTTTGGACTCACGAGGCTGAGAGTACCCCGTTCCATCTCGCAGACGAGAATTACATTTCTCAGCAGAGACGGGAATCGAACCTGGGCCTCTGCAGTGACAGCCAAGAATGCTAGCCACTACGCAACGAGGTGAATGGATTGTAAAGGAGACGACCGCGGAGATACGTTAGGATCCATATGGGCATTTGTCTGGGATAGAAGTGTGAAACCATGGAAAACCACATCCAGGATTGCTGAGGTAGGAATCGAACCTATCTCTTCTCAGATTTGCCACACAAGGCTGAGTGTACCCCGTTCTAGAATTAAATTTCTTGGCAGAGCCAGGAATCGAACCCAGACTTCCAGGGTGACAGCCAAGGACGCTAACCACTACACCAGGAGCTGGCCGCATGGACTAGGAACATTAACCAAGATACCTTCCTTCCATACAATTCCAGCTCTGAAAAACGTGTGTTCGAAGTCATGATGAGTCACTATGAAAAGACACTAAAGAAATATGTACCAGAGTATTTCACATTTTATTTCACGGGGCGTGTTCAGTAGAACATGAATAAAAGATGAAGTCTATTTCCATCAGGAGTTCAGGGTAGTCAACAAATAGTTCCATGAAGAACTATACAGCCTATTTTCATATATCCTACTCATGTTAATTGCCACTATCAACATACAAAATTTCAGTTTAATTGCTGTAACAGATTCGTAGATATTGAGAACCGTCTAAATATTTCAGGTTGTCGCCAGGTTGGAAATTTATTTTTGTACTATTACATTAAGATTATTGTGTACGTGTGGTATTCAATCTTCAATCGCATGATTAGAACACAAGAAGAAAAAACGAGATTTTAAAATTACGCACAGCAGCCATCTACTGATTATGCAAACAATAGAAATAAATTAGATGCCAGTGGATCAACATTTGTATAAGCATTTAACGTGCAACGTTTCACGACACTCGGATAGTTAATTCGCGAGAAACGTCCATTTAAATATGTATACTTCGCGTCGCCGCCATGTTGGATTTGTGCTCACCAGGTTACTGAAGTCCTATAGATGAACATATGTTCATAGTCTCTATGAACATAAAAAAAATCAGTTTGGTTGCTGTAAGAGATTCATACATATTGAGAACCGTCTAAATATTTCGGAAGCTCGCCATTTAGGATCTTTATATGTATAGGCCAAAGAGTTATGTACCATTCAAGGACAATTATCGCCTAGGTTCATTATTCAAACTTTCACTTCGATCGCATGATTACGAAACAAGAAATAAAAACTTAATTTTAAAATTTCGCGCAGTCGCCATCTTGAGGTTATGTAAACAATTGAATTAAATTAGATGGCAGTGCATTACAATCTGCAAAATCATTTACTGTACCACATTTCACTGCGCTCAGAGAGTTAAATCACGAGAAAAGTCTATTAAAATATTTCAAATTCGCTTGGTCGCCATGTTCGTTTTGTACTTTACAGGTTTATGAAATATACATAGGTAAACTTGTATCAGTACCCTTTATCATCGTACAAAAGTGCAGGGTGATATCGGTAATAGTTTTGGAGATATAGAATATCAGTGAAATAATTCGCACAGCCGCCATTTTTAGGTTATGTAAACAATTGAACTAAATTAGATTCCGGTGCATTACAAAGTGTATAAACATTTGCTGTACCAAGTTTCATTACGTTTGGATACTTAAATCGCGAGAAAAGTCTATTTAAAAGTCTCAACTTCGCTTGACCTCCATGTTGGTTTTGTAGTCACCAGGTTTTCGAAAGTCTCATTGATGAACTTCTAGTAGTGCCCTTTATCACCGTACACAATTTCAGGGCGATATCGGTAATAGTTTCGGAGATATTGAATGCTAGTGAAATATTTCGCACAGCCGCCATGTTGGATTGGTGAGACGTAACAAAATTTGAAGGGCACGGTCGAGGTCGCCGGGAATTATGCTATGAACTTACCGAGTTTCATTGAAATCGCTCCAGCCGTTTAGGTTTTACTAGGGGGACACACACACACAACTCTCTCACACACACACGCACACACACACGGACAAAAGGTGATCTCATAAGCCTATTTTTTCAAAATTGAAAATATTTTTTCAAAATTGAAAATAGGCTAAAAATATCATTACGTAATTTGTACTGGATCACTTTATCACTAGATCCTGTAGCTTTTAAATGTTTTCCAGTTGCATTTGCCCCGAATATTGTTCATGACCCCGATTTGGCCCATCCTTATTTGCATAATCAAATTTTATGCCGTACAGCCATAGGCTAATTGTGAATAAAGCACTTTTGTACCTATTTTTTATTATTTTTTATTTAGTCAATTTACCCTCTAGGTTGGTGGTTCCCACGGACTCAGCGAGAGAACTCACCACTACCGCCTCTACGGGCAGTGTCCTGGAGCCTGGAACATCTGGTAGGGATGGATACAACTGGGGAGGTGTGATCAGCACTTCGCCCAGGCGGCCTCACCTGCAAAGCGAACAGGGGCCTGATGAGGGATGGGAAGGGATGGAAGATTGGGATGGATAGGCGAGGAAGAGGGAAGGAGGCGGCCGTGGCCTTACAGTAGGTACTGTCCCCGTTTACCTGGATAGTAGGCTGTCAGATATCCGCCCCCTCAATCGGATTGCCAATTATCAATCGCACCGGCACAGTTACATCAATGAAAATGGCACTGACAGATACTATCGAGATAAGAGCACAGAAATTCACAGGAAATCATTGTGGAACACACCAAAATAGACGGGGGTGTATACTTACCGTTGCTTACCTCTTAATTATCTCGGGGTTTGAGTTGACAACAGGATCACTAAAAGTCTGTTCACACAATAATCTCCGCCATGACATTTAAAAATGAACCAGAAACGAAGACGAGAACTTTGAACTGTACAAAAGCTTTATTTCTAATAAAGGGTCTGATTTTCCTAACACAACAAAATATACGTGGCTATCAGTAGCCCAAGTCAATCTGACTACGTCCTCCAGTAGGACTTGCAAAATTATTATACAACATGATATATAAAACATTTTAGCTCCCAAGAGCTCCAAATACCGTAATATTCATAACACTATTGGATTGGAAAAGGACGTCAGGGTGTGACATATATAGAGCATGTGTTTCCTTTTAATAAACAAGAGAATGATATTTATAGTCGCAAGGCCAGAGTGAACGACCTCACTCTCTGAAAACCATATGTTGACACAGCTGCGGGCTACCTTCCAGCCTGACGCATACTGGTCAAATGCACTCCCTTCTCACACGCTATGTTACGTAAGAATCCAGCCTGCACTCTCAAGCTTTTAAATGTCTTACAAGACAACTCACATTATATTTACGCAAATCTTTCAAGTACTTTGATCACATCCTAATGGATCATTACATAAATTTCTTAAACTTGTTAACTTCAATCCAAATGTTTAACTAGCTCTTAAATGTTTATAACAAAATCACATAAATTATTTATAACAATTAGAAATTGTTTATAATATTTGTCAAAGACAATAAAAATATTCTAAGCACGCCTTTAACATCACTCTCGTTTCACATTACTTTCAAAAATATTTACAACAATTATTTACAATATTAACATTTAAATTGTTTGAATTATTAATTTAATAAATACATTAGCCACATGTTCATTCGGTTGGTAATTTTATAATCCGGTTTAATATAATCGACCAATGAAGGTTAGTTATACATGTTAATGTCACAATCGGTTTAATAAAGTTTTTTAATAATGATTTGTGACGGCAACCTTCATTCAACATCTTGTCTCAAATTCTTTCAAAACTCGTGTTAATTATAACAGTAAATCACTTGATTAATTTTCAACGAACTATAACAATCTTACTCCAGCGGAAAATCCTTCGCTAACAAGTTAATGCACAATCTGCATTAAAATATGCCCAAAATCATCATATATTAATCTATATGGCATTTACAACTTTCACATCACTTACAAAACTTCCACAAATAATTCTTTAACATTTATTCCTGTGGGAACTTCCTTCATATTCAAGGGCATTATATCTCAGCGACTTTCAACACGCGCTGCACTAGCGATTATACATTCATAGTTCCACTTAAAAATTTTATAATCATAATTTGTTTCAAAACTGTTTTTCTATTTAACCTTCGTAGATTTCATTCATGAACTGAAATGAAGTCAAAACTTGCCAATCACAAACAAATTTAATAGTGAATACGCTTATATACGCCTATCTGGTCTATCAAAATTTAAGACTAACATCTTAAAAGAAATTGTAGTATGAAAATACTATCTTCAAATAAAGTGCGACTAAACTGCAAAGTAGTCGAATAGAATCCAATTAGTCTGGGGAATGCAAACATCGTTATATAATTCTCTAATTGAGAAAAACTCCTAACAAAAGTACTTGACTTTAATGCATTCAATAATTCATTATTAACATTACTCTTTCACAAAAGTGTCTATGATGCAATGTTCATTCATAACTGACGATAAATGTCTGTGTTGCAATCAATACAAATAACGACTAGTATTTCCAAGATCGTCGATAACGTAAGAGATTTTAACGCTCTAAAATCATTTAAATGTTCTTCCTTCTTGATGATGACAGAAAATTGTTCAAAGTAATTAAACTGTGGTAGAATTACTTTAATAAAAAGATACGCTGTCTGAATTTAAATCTGCCATAAAAATCATTAACTTACAGTCAAATCGTGACTACAGAAAAAAAATATTAATTACTGAAAAATCTAAATATCAGCCTCAACTGATTCAAAATCGTTGACTATGCCCATGACATAACAATATCTTAATAAATCGTCGAAAAATGCAAAATTCATCAAGGTGTACTGAGAATAAGAATCTCAACAAGAAAATAAGGCAAAATACATGAGGATAAAAATATGGGAAAAATGGTTGCTCAAACATTACTAGGTTACTCAAATACAATAAACGTTCACGACTACCTTATCTGCCGATTGACGTTCCAGAGGAAAATTCCCCAAAGAAGACTGCTGATGGATCCATTTCACCACGTTAAAGCTGAGCTCCATCCTCGAAATAGGAAATAGCACCCTCGGAGAATCGAACTGCTTCCTTCTCCGTGAATCACTCTGCTCCTCGGATACGAATAGACATCCTTCCGGCAATAATCTTCTTTGTGAGTCGGGACTACCCTGACCTCTCTTGAAAAATTCCCTGAAGTTCCAGTAGACAGTCATCATGAAGTTTTGTAGAAATTTCCGAAGAAATTATTCATATTCAGAGTATGAAATTGTTTCTATGGCTGTTCGATGGTATTCAGCCTTTACTTACGAAACATGGGTGTAGATGGTATTCACCGCATGTTCGCTTGTGTGGAATAGCAATTAGCGAAGTTCCATGTCGCTATCTTACTCCATTGAAGTATGTCCCAATTGCAATAAGCCTCTTAGCCTTCCATCTGCACTTCAGTTGTAGTGTCAGAAGAACAAACTGCCGTATTCAAATGCTCCATTATACTGTATCGTTCTGTAAGCAAGCAATCTGAAGTCTTTCTACTCCACTCACAGCGTTAGCCTTGCGTTGATTCTTGCTTGTACAAAAGTGTTTCTCTAGTGGTGAGATAATCACTTTTGCCAGTCGTATAACACAGCTAATATCTTTTGAAGTACTCGGTCGAAATTGTTCAGCTTTTCTCTATAATAGCATGTAGTACTGCACAATACAATTATGTTATCGTAGACCGCTAACTGTTTGAAGCTCAACTTATAGAAGCTTTCTAAGGTCGGTTTCAACTTCACCTAGTTTGACCTGTATCTCGTTACTATAGTGGCCTCGCCACGCGTTATAAAAACGATTCTTTTCACTTGCTGTTCACTTTGATGTCTCACTATATTGAATGTATAAGAAACTGACTCACAAATACTTCGATGATCTGAGCATTAGATCTCACAATGATCAGCGAACGAAAGAGAAGAGAAGAGAAGAGGTTCCTCTCTTCTGCGCAAGCCCTTTTATTACCTTCTCGAGGGGCGTTACCATCCCTTCCAAAGCGTGATACTACGTCATCGCTAGAACTTCCAACTTCGTTAATACATGACGGATTTTCAAAATTCAAAAACTGAAAATAAATTTCACCAATATTCCAAATCAATGCTTTTATTGCAAATGAATTTCCACAATTCTGCATTCAAAAAGTCATAAAAATACCATAGTTTCAGCAATCTCCGTCTTCCTTTAAACTATCGTTCATTGGTTCATGCCTCTCCTCCAATAGCATAGTTTCTTCCTCAGCAGAATTCCTCGTTTCCTGCGACTGCGTCGTACATCTTGGAACATTCTGGATTAAAATGCTGACGTCACTGAGAATCTCAGCTCAAGTAGCTTGCTGGCATAACATTTACGTCATCCGTGCTTACGTCATGACTACCCACGTCATAACTATGACAGCCATAACTCTAATCATAATTTCAAATACAGCCACCGTGGTCTCTACATAATTCAATTACGGGGGCATTCTCCTCCCACCACGTTTTAAAAACAGTTGCAAATTGTTTTTAAACTCAATGTTACAAGTATCTCAACTCTCTTGAACACGAAATTGAATTATTACTGGCTTACTCTAGTATGATATTTCCTCTATGTTCCTTAATCATTATCTTGTCTATTCTGGGTTGTGTGTGGCTAATGTATTCTTTCCTCTCTAATTCCTCTTCTGACCAGTGTTTCTATTTTCTAAGTTCTGCTGGCTCGTAGAAGGCCCAGGATCGATTACAGCATCCTGCCTTTTCCTTTGATTGTCAGCTTCTTTATCCCTTAATTCTTTTAAATATTGCTGGCTTTCCTTTTCTCTTTGCTGATATTGCTCAGGTGTCATAACCTGACTTTGAGTATTCTGGTTTCTATTTTGGTTTTGGTTATTCCTATTATAGTTACGATTATACCCATTATTGTTATAATATCTGCCTCTTCCATTATAGTTTCCTCGGTTGTAGTTCCAACCTCTTCTCTGTTGATATGGTCGGTAACCTTGTGATCTGTAATTTCTAAACTGATTATTCCTGTGAGGACCTACATTGTCAGTTTTCTCCTCCTCTGGCTTGTCAGTTTGTTGGACTTGGTCCATGTATACCGTATTGATTTCCTTATACTCTTGCCTTTGACCTTTCTGGACTACGTTAGGCATTGGACTTGTGTAGTCTAACCTTCTTAGTAATTCATCCATGCTGGATAAATCCCTGATGTTGGACGAAATTATAAGTCTCCTCACCTCAACTGGCAGCATACGAGAAATCGCATCTATTAGTTGCTCCGTGGACAATGGGGGTTGCAAAAATCTCAAGCGGGACAACTGACTCGTAAAGAAATCAGCGTACCTCGTTGGAAGAGTACCTGAGTATTTTCTTGAATATACCTCCGCTCTTAACGAATTCTGCGCTTCTATGGACCAAAATCGTTTGATTAATGCCTCTGCAAACTCGTCAAAGTTGCTGAATGTATATCTAAAAGCTCTAAACCATTCAAGGGGTCCTCCGATCAGATATCTCTCTACAATCTTCATCTCTCTCTCTCTGGGAATGTGAGCTTCGATGAAATAATCTTTGAGATTCCTTACATACTCTATAGGTGTCAAACTATCAGTGTTACTGAATTTTGGTGGTTTGTCCTCGAAATTCCTAATGACCGTCACGTTCCTTGGATATGAATCCGGATAGTTTTTCCCACTATCTCGATAATTCCACTCAGATTCCATATTCCTCTCGTCATCCTCCTCTCTGAATCTGGATACACGTTCTTCAGGAGTCACGTCTCTTTCTTCTAGATCTAGGTGACATCTTCTGGTATGCTTCCTGTTCAATTCGCAAGCTAAGCCTTCTGTATCCTTGTCGGTGATTTCTGTTAAGACTTTCTTGACTATCTCTTCCTTGTAGTTCTCCATTAAACTAGCCTCTCCTAACTTCAAATTTTTCAGTTTACTCGTCGTTTCATTTACGTCAGAGACAACTTTATGAATTTGATCCTCTAATGTAGATTTTAAAGTTTGCATATCCTGATCTAGTTGTGTTCTATCGTCAACTTGTTTTTCGGATAGCGAATTTATCCTGACGCTTAAATCTTTTCTAATCTGTACTACCTCATTATTAATTTCTATCTGCGTACTGGCAAGTTTTCTTTCAATCTTTTCCTGAATTTGGGTTACATGTTCCCCACTTGACTTATTCCACTCGTCTTTCCATACCGCTACGTTTGCTGTTAACATCTCGGCTATGTCTACTTCGATATCCTCTTTTAATACTCTATTGTGGTCTAATACCTGTGTTCTCATGACCTCTACGTCGTACTTCAATTCTGCTAAAGACGTTGTTGTTCTAACTGATTCGTCGACTAACCTAGTCGTTAATGCAGTTATATTACGGGTACAAAGAGTTTTTGAGTTTTCGATTTCTTCCCTGACTTTATTGACATCAGTTTGGACTTTAGTGATATCTACGAAAACTGTGTTGACCTCTACCTGAATCTTAGTTACATCACTTTGCACCTCAGTTATATCCGCATGAATATTGTTAATGTCTACTTGAACATTGGATACATCTGTTCTAGCTTTTTGAATTTCTTTCTGGACTTCCTCGACCTTGTCTTGGACAGTCGCTACATCGTTTTTGACAACAACAACTTCGGCTCTAGCACAAGCAATATCCCCTCGGACATTAGCTACATCTAAATTTAACATTGTAAGGTCTCTCTGTACCTTAGACACATCATTTTTAACATCATCAACACTTTTATGCACAATAGATACATCTTTATGGACATTAGACACCTCTGTGCGCATGTCCGTTACAGTATTCTCAATTCCTAGGGTATTAATCTGTAAACGCGACATATTATCCTCCAAATTAGCAGCACTAGTTTGGATACCCTTCAAATTAGCAGACATATTACTAGCATTCTCCTCCATTCGACTATTATTCCTTGCTTCCATCTCCTTCATACTACTATTCAAGCTAGCAGACAAATTACTATTATTTTCCTCCATCATCTGCTTCATGCTACTATTCATGCTAGCTTTCAAGTTAGCAGACATCTCCTCTAACATTTTCTTCAAACTTTCATCTGCCATTACAATATTATTCAAAATGGATTGCTGTAGGGACATACATCAAAAAGAGCAAAATAACAACATTTGAGCAACACTTTTCACCATATATAATTTTGATCAATTTTCTGTCTTAAATCTAACTTATAACTACCTTATAATTAATATTCGAAGATACTTCATGTTGAAACAAACTCAAGCACATGTTCAAATTTCTCTGGCTCATTTTAAAATATCCTAACACAAATAATTTACATTTACAATCCAAATAATTAATTTTATCTTTAATATGACTGAAGTGTCATAAGCCGGTCAAATAAAATAAGATTCCAGATTATAGGCGATTTTTCTAAGTTTCCTGCCCATTTAACCTTTCTCAAGTTGTATAAGATCTGATCTTTTCTGAGTGTAATTTTCCTAATACAATACAACATTTAATTCCTATATAATCACACTCTTAAATACTACAATTGGCCTAGACATCTAACAAAGAATCAACCTCTTTATTTGAGTCTAATCGAACCCTACGTTTTAGGTTTGTCAATCTTTCTAGTGTTCAACCTGGTAATCCAGTTTTTGTTGAACACGTCCCACATATTAGGTGCGAATCTTACTGTTGACTCAACCCCACGTTGGGCGCCAATCTTTCTGTCCCCGTTTACCTGGATAGTAGGCTGTCAGATATCCGCCCCCTCAATCGGATTGCCAATTATCAATCGCACCGGCACAGTTACATCAATGAAAATGGCACTGACAGATACTATCGAGATAAGAGCACAGAAATTCACAGGAAATCATTGTGGAACACACCAAAATAGACGGGGGTGTATACTTACCGTTGCTTACCTCTTAATTATCTCGGGGTTTGAGTTGACAACAGGATTACTAAAAGTCTGTTCACACAATAATCTCCGCCATGACATTTAAAAATGAACCAGAAACGAAGACGAGAACTTTGAACTGTACAAAAGCTTTATTTCTAATAAAGGGTCTGATTTTCCTAACACAACAAAATATACGTGGCTATCAGTAGCCCAAGTCAATCTGACTACGTCCTCCAGTAGGACTTGCAAAATTATTATACAACATGATATATAAAACATTTTAGCTCCCAAGAGCTCCAAATACCGTAATATTCATAACACTATTGGATTGGAAAAGGACGTCAGGGTGTGACATATATAGAGCATGTGTTTCCTTTTAATAAACAAGAGAATGATATTTATAGTCGCAAGGCCAGAGTGAACGACCTCACTCTCTGAAAACCATATGTTGACACAGCTGCGGGCTACCTTCCAGCCTGACGCATACTGGTCAAATGCACTCCCTTCTCACACGCTATGTTACGTAAGAATCCAGCCTGCACTCTCAAGCTTTTAAATGTCTTACAAGACAACTCACATTATATTTACGCAAATCTTTCAAGTACTTTGATCACATCCTAATGGATCATTACATAAATTTCTTAAACTTGTTAACTTCAATCCAAATGTTTAACTAGCTCTTAAATGTTTATAACAAAATCACATAAATTATTTATAACAATTAGAAATTGTTTATAATATTTGTCAAAGACAATAAAAATATTCTAAGCACGCCTTTAACATCACTCTCGTTTCACATTACTTTCAAAAATATTTACAACAATTATTTACAATATTAACATTTAAATTGTTTGAATTATTAATTTAATAAATACATTAGCCACATGTTCATTCGGTTGGTAATTTTATAATCCGGTTTAATATAATCGACCAATGAAGGTTAGTTATACATGTTAATGTCACAATCGGTTTAATAAAGTTTTTTAATAATGATTTGTGACGGCAACCTTCATTCAACATCTTGTCTCAAATTCTTTCAAAACTCGTGTTAATTATAACAGTAAATCACTTGATTAATTTTCAACGAACTATAACAATCTTACTCCAGCGGAAAATCCTTCGCTAACAAGTTAATGCACAATCTGCATTAAAATATGCCCAAAATCATCATATATTAATCTATATGGCATTTACAACTTTCACATCACTTACAAAACTTCCACAAATAATTCTTTAACATTTATTCCTGTGGGAACTTCCTTCATATTCAAGGGCATTATATCTCAGCGACTTTCAACACGCGCTGCACTAGCGATTATACATTCATAGTTCCACTTAAAAATTTTATAATCATAATTTGTTTCAAAACTGTTTTTCTATTTAACCTTCGTAGATTTCATTCATGAACTGAAATGAAGTCAAAACTTGCCAATCACAAACAAATTTAATAGTGAATACGCTTATATACGCCTATCTGGTCTATCAAAATTTAAGACTAACATCTTAAAAGAAATTGTAGTATGAAAATACTATCTTCAAATAAAGTGCGACTAAACTGCAAAGTAGTCGAATAGAATCCAATTAGTCTGGGGAATGCAAACATCGTTATATAATTCTCTAATTGAGAAAAACTCCTAACAAAAGTACTTGACTTTAATGCATTCAATAATTCATTATTAACATTACTCTTTCACAAAAGTGTCTATGATGCAATGTTCATTCATAACTGACGATAAATGTCTGTGTTGCAATCAATACAAATAACGACTAGTATTTCCAAGATCGTCGATAACGTAAGAGATTTTAACGCTCTAAAATCATTTAAATGTTCTTCCTTCTTGATGATGACAGAAAATTGTTCAAAGTAATTAAACTGTGGTAGAATTACTTTAATAAAAAGATACGCTGTCTGAATTTAAATCTGCCATAAAAATCATTAACTTACAGTCAAATCGTGACTACAGAAAAAAAATATTAATTACTGAAAAATCTAAATATCAGCCTCAACTGATTCAAAATCGTTGACTATGCCCATGACATAACAATGTCTTAATAAATCGTCGAAAAATGCAAAATTCATCAAGGTGTACTGAGAATAAGAATCTCAACAAGAAAATAAGGCAAAATACATGAGGATAAAAATATGGGAAAAATGGTTGCTCAAACATTACTAGGTTACTCAAATACAATAAACGTTCACGACTACCTTATCTGCCGATTGACGTTCCAGAGGAAAATTCCCCAAAGAAGACTGCTGATGGATCCATTTCACCACGTTAAAGCTGAGCTCCATCCTCGAAATAGGAAATAGCACCCTCGGAGAATCGAACTGCTTCCTTCTCCGTGAATCACTCTGCTCCTCGGATACGAATAGACATCCTTCCGGCAATAATCTTCTTTGTGAGTCGGGACTACCCTGACCTCTCTTGAAAAATTCCCTGAAGTTCCAGTAGACAGTCATCATGAAGTTTTGTAGAAATTTCCGAAGAAATTATTCATATTCAGAGTATGAAATTGTTTCTATGGCTGTTCGATGGTATTCAGCCTTTACTTACGAAACATGGGTGTAGATGGTATTCACCGCATGTTCGCTTGTGTGGAATAGCAATTAGCGAAGTTCCATGTCGCTATCTTACTCCATTGAAGTATGTCCCAATTGCAATAAGCCTCTTAGCCTTCCATCTGCACTTCAGTTGTAGTGTCAGAAGAACAAACTGCCGTATTCAAATGCTCCATTATACTGTATCGTTCTGTAAGCAAGCAATCTGAAGTCTTTCTACTCCACTCACAGCGTTAGCCTTGCGTTGATTCTTGCTTGTACAAAAGTGTTTCTCTAGTGGTGAGATAATCACTTTTGCCAGTCGTATAACACAGCTAATATCTTTTGAAGTACTCGGTCGAAATTGTTCAGCTTTTCTCTATAATAGCATGTAGTACTGCACAATACAATTATGTTATCGTAGACCGCTAACTGTTTGAAGCTCAACTTATAGAAGCTTTCTAAGGTCGGTTTCAACTTCACCTAGTTTGACCTGTATCTCGTTACTATAGTGGCCTCGCCACGCGTTATAAAAACGATTCTTTTCACTTGCTGTTCACTTTGATGTCTCACTATATTGAATGTATAAGAAACTGACTTTCACAAATACTTCGATGATCTGAGCATTAGATCTCACAATGATCAGCGAACGAAAGAGAAGAGAAGAGAAGAGGTTCCTCTCTTCTGCGCAAGCCCTTTTATTACCTTCTCGAGGGGCGTTACCATCCCTTCCAAAGCGTGATACTACGTCATCGCTAGAACTTCCAACTTCGTTAATACATGACGGATTTTCAAAATTCAAAAACTGAAAATAAATTTCACCAAAATTCCAAATCAATGCTTTTATTGCAAATGAATTTCCACAATTCTGCATTCAAAAAGTCATAAAAATACCATAGTTTCAGCAATCTCCGTCTTCCTTTAAACTATCGTTCATTGGTTCATGCCTCTCCTTCAATAGCATAGTTTCTTCCTCAGCAGAATTCCTCGTTTCCTGCGACTGCGTCGTACATCTTGGAACATTCTGGATTAAAATGCTGACGTCACTGAGAATCTCAGCTCAAGTAGCTTGCTGGCATAACATTTACGTCATCCGTGCTTACGTCATGACTACCCACGTCATAACTATGACAGCCATAACTCTAATCATAATTTCAAATACAGCCACCGTGGTCTCTACATAATTCAATTACGGGGGCAGTACCATCCCGGCATTTGTCCGAAGACGAAGTGGGAAACCACGGAAAACCACTTCGAGGATGGCTGAGGTGGGAATCGAACCCCCTCTACTCATTTGGACTACCCGAGGCTGAGTAGACCCCGTTTCAGTCCTCATACCACTTTTCAAATTTCGTGGCAGAGCCGGGAATCGAACCCAGGACCTCCGGGGCGGCAGCTAACCATGCTGACCGTTACGCTACGGAGGCGACTGTACCTATTGGTCGAAATTTAAATTTTCAGTCGGTCAACACAATTGTACCCACTTGTAATTGTAATTGGCGTTGCAATTTCCAATCAAGGAAAGTATTTTGTAAATTTGATTATTGATATACTTGAAGATACACAATATTTTTTAGCCTATTTTCATTTTATGGAAGTGTACACAATAACTCACTAAAGTTTCATCGCAATTGGATGAATGGTATATATGGGCACACGGGATTTTATTCAAACGTTTCGCGTGCCATCACTCATTAGCCTAATTTAAATTTTTGCAAAAAATGAAAGTAGATTTATGACATCTTCACAGGGCCAATAATTGTGTGTCTGTGTGTCTGTGAGTGTGTATGTGTGTGTGTATGTGTGTGTACTTTGCGTGTCTGTACCCGCCTATCAATTCAAACACGGTGAAACCGAATTGAACGAAATTCGGTACAGAGGTAGCACTAGCAAAGTGCACCTCAGTGTCATGTTTTATATCACAGCCATCTTGACAGATACGTAATGGCAGCCGCGCAAATGTTCAAAGCTTAAATTAAATTACGATTAATCTAATCATCCGATGTCAATCACATTTTGCAACAATATACCGTAATGTGAGAAGCGTCCTTTGCCCTACCTACAAGGTTATCAGCCAAATAGTTTTAACTTGGCGGATGTATGAATCATGCAAGTATTATAGCCAAACTGTTACTTACGATTCAACAAGGCCTGGCGTTAACAAATACGATCATCGTACATAGATAGGGTTAAATTGTCCTCAAGGAGATGACCGGTAGGATATTAGCATTCTAAAAAAAATACGAGCCTTACAGTAGTCGCATATGATGTGTAACATCTGACATAGAAGAATCCTCACGTGAAATTGTTGATACACCGGTATTTTATAGTATTATTGGCACAAATATTAATCTATTGTAAAAGGGTGTGTTTTACAGATATTGTAGTTTATAATACGGAACTCATTTTATTAGATGATTTGTAGCTTCCACCAGCACTAGCCTAAATAAAGAATACGATATGGATCAACTAGATTAATAGACGCGACACCGCTCATAACCTTAAATTCCTTATAAACAGGTCCTCTTGACTCACAGACCAACACGTAATTTCATATGGATTCTGTTAAAATGAGTCATATTGATTTGATAAATATCGTTTAAAATGATAATCTGGTAGCCAATATATCTACCCCGCCCAGGATTCGAACCCAAGATCTCAAGATTCACAGTCATACGCAATTACCCCACGGCTATTTTGACTACGCAAATATTGTGCACAAGATGGTGACTTATTTCCACGTTCCAATAATACTGCATTATGGAATTAAGTTTCATTTATATTTTGCTTGTTTCGATAATGTTCCTGAGCGACATTGAGTTTAATATGCCTTATGCCAATGCAATGCCGACTACATACAATGTTTGATATTAAGGCATTTTACCATTTAAATTCTGATACGAAGACTTCGAACATGTACCATGTCATTTGTTTAAATCACTTGACACCAGAGTTCGCATGAGCTTTTTCCGTTCAGTATGTCATATACCTTCCACATGGCCGAGAGTACGTCTTGGTATCAATTTCCGACACCGCGCGCTGATTGTTTCTCTTACTAGTGCCAGCTGGATCGATCGATCGAGTTGGCAATGCGTCTTATACTTCCGTTCGATCGACCACTGCCAGCTAGGGCACACTTCCATTCGATCGATCGAGCGGGCAGTGCATACTTCCGTTGTCCACCACTGCCAGCTAGTACACTTCCGTTTGATCGATCGAGTGGGCAGTGCATACTTCCGTTGTCCACCACTGCCAGGTAGTACACTTCCGTTTGATCGATCGAGCGGGCAGTACATACTTCCGTTGTCCACCACTTCCAGCTAGACCACTTCCGTTTGATCAATCGAGCGGGCAGTGCATACTTCCGTTTGATCCACCACTGCCTGCTCGATCGTTCCGATCCACTTCCATCCCCAATTTTCAAAATCACTCCCACAAAACTATCCAGCAACGGAGCGGAAAGATGTTACACATCAAAAAGAAAATGTAACCGTAGTAGAGGCTAAAAGTTCGGACAGACCGTGTTATATCGTGCGTTTCAGTGCCGTGACGGAACTCCTTATATATTTATATTTGATGCGGAAAAGTAGAATTCCAAATTAATGTTACATTGTAAAGCTGAAGGCAAAAGGAGACGGTGCAAACGAAAAGAACAATGGATGATGGATTAAAGAGGAGTATGCTTACTAGAGGCTTAACCGAAAAGAATGATGAAGACCGAAATTTGTATAGGGGTAGAATATTTTTGGGGTGAAGGAAAACTGTATTGTAGAACATCCTTATTAAAGAAAAACATATTTCAATTGCAGACAATGGCCATAGCGGGGTATTTAACTTGATCGCCTGTTTTCTCCCCATCAAGTTCAATTTCAAGTAATTCCAAATTAGGCTACCATAGATGCCACTGTTACTGATACCTAGCGGTTAACGCTGGAACTTGACAGAACGGTTCTAACCAAATAATCTTCAAATTTAGCTACATATTACCAATTGTAGTGATAGGTTTTTTTTTACAAGCCATAAATCTCTGACATTGCCCGACGGCTTTACTTTCCCTCCAAAGGAAGACATACCGGACTGAGGAATTTTTAAAATTGACTGATTTCCAAGCATATACACAGGTGAAATGTAACAAATTTGTATTTGGTTCGATTTAATATCATAACATTCTAATCACAGCAGGACTCAACGATTTCAGACATTTTTGGAGAACAATGCAGGTCTTGTGATCTCCTATTACTAATCATCAGCACTTGAAACAGACATTTTACTCCCGTAGAACTTAGAATGTCATAGATGAAGATGCTGAATAAAACATAAATGCCAAGTGCAGCCTTGAGGAACTCCGGGTACAGTATCAAAGGTTCTAGACTTGTTTAATGAAATGTAAACCTACTTTAACCTTCCTACAGACTTAATTTGGCAGTCGAAATAGGCATATTAATTTAAAAATTCCTCTCGTCCCGCCGGAAAGCGAAGGTAGATTTCACCGGGAAAATTTGGGGATAGGCGAAAATAAGCAGAATATGCAGGTTTTCATAGAAGGATCAGACCTCATTTACTGCGAGAAAGTGTGTTTTAATTGGAGATTAATTAACTTTGTTTTTCGTCTTTTTATGCATATTTTAAACATTTTATTGTCTTACGGGGACGGTAATCTTCGCGTCATTTCGGGTCCATTTTAGCCTATTTTCAATTTTGAAAAAATAGGCTTATGAGATCACCTTTTGTCCGTGTGTGTGTGCGAGTGTGTGTGAGATGGTGAGTGTGTTTACCCCTAATTACTTCTAAACGGCTGGAGCGATTTCAATGAAACTCGGTAAGTTCATAGCACTATTTCGGACGACCTCGACTGTGCCCTTCGAATTTTGTTACGTCACACCAATCCAACATGGCGGCTGTGCAAAATATTTCACCAGCATTCAATACCTCCGAAACTATTACCGATATCACCCTGGATTTTTTACGGTGTTTTAGGAAACTACTAGAAGTTCATCTATGTGACTTTTGAAAAACTGGAAGGAAAGGAAGCTTGTAGTTTAACGTGACCGTTAATCTCTTTTGAAAAACTGATAACAACCAAACCAACATGGCGGCCAAGCGAATTTGCGACTTTTAAATAGACGTTTCTCGCGATTTAACCAACCAAACGCAAAAAAAACTGGTATAGTATATGACTATACACATTCTAATGCACCGACATCTAACTTCGTTCAATTGTTTACATAACCACAAGATGGCGGCTGTGCGAAATATTTCACCGGCATTCTATATCTCTGAAACTATAAGAAGTTGTTAGCTATGCCATCTATTGCCATCGACTGCGTGCGTGGGGTGCGTAATTGTCTCAGCGGTATCACCTTGAAATTTTGTACGGAGATATAGTGCGCCACTGGAAGTTCATCTGTAAGACATTCAAAAAACCGTTTAAATACAAAACGAACATGGCGGCTAAGCGAATTTGAAAATTTTAAATAGAACTTTCTCGCGATTTAATATTCCAAACGCAATGAAACTTGGTACAGGAAATGTTTTTACACATTGTAATGCACTGGTATCTTATTTAGTTCAATTGTTTACATAACCTCAAGATAGTGGCTGTGCGAATTTTAAAATTAACTTATTTTCTTGTGTCGTAATCATGCGATCGAAGTGAAAGTTTGAATAATGAACCTACGCAATAATTTTCCTTTAATGGTACATGACTTTATGGCCTATACATTTAACAATCCAACATGGCGACCATCCGAAATATTTAGACGGCTCTGAATATCTACGAATCTATTATAGCAATCAAACTGATTTTATTACGTTCATGGGGGCTATGAACATAAGGTCACCTATAGGACTTTCAATAACCTGTTGATCAAAGATCCAACAGGGCGGCGACGCGAAATATAAATATTCACATGGGTATTTCTCACAAGTTAACCATCCGAGTGCACTGAAACTTGGTACAGTAAATCCTTGTACGAATGTTAATCCACTGGCATCTAATTTACTTCAATTGTTTCCATAACCACACGATGGCAGCTGTGCGAAATTTTAAAATCTCCTTGTTACTTCTTGTGTCCTAATCATGCGATTGAAGTTTGAATGCTACACGTACACAATAATCTTCCTGTAACAGTACATAACTCTAGGACCTACATATATAAAATCCAACATGGCTACCCTCTGAAATATTTAGTCGGTTCTCAATATCCACTAATCAATTACAGCAATCAAACTGAATTTTTTTACGTTGATAGTGGCAATTAACATAAGTAGGATATATGAAAATAGGCGGTATAGTTCTTCAAGGAACTACTTGTTATACTTGGGGGTCACACTGTCCTTAAGCAAGGTTTCGACACTGATGTGTAAATATCTAACGGTCTTTTACTTATTCACGAAAATTTTTATCTCCCGCAGATATTTTACTTGGTTCCTCAGTTTAGGGGCTGCCACAACGCAGTCATGCAGCCCCGTGTACTTTGTGTGTAGAATCTGTCTGATAAACTGTGTTAATTGTGTTGGCTGTATTAGTGAGTAATTCACGTAGAGACAGCAGACGGTCAATTTCAAGTACAGTAGTAGTTCCTAATTTTCCTACCAAATACTACCATCTACGACACCTAGCTGTGAACTTGGCTGCTAGATGCCACCGCAACCAGCTACTCGCAACGAACATTGGAAATTCCCCTCCGAAGGAAAGCATACTGAGGGATTTTTAGCGCTCTTAGAAAATCCGACGACTTCGGCCGGCTTTGAACCCGCGACCTTGGGCATCAAAGTTCAGCATGCTACCAGTTACGTCAACGAAGCCGCTTCCACAGAGTCAGATGGAAAACTGAATGTGATCTCGCTCAATGGCGTTGTCATGGCATCGTCTGATGGCTCATCCCTCGTCAATTTAGTAGTGTTGTCATGGTAACATCTAAAGGCACTTGGCATTTTCTTCGAATTTCGAAACATTTTATCTCATCCCTTGGCGTAATGGTGGGTCATATCAACAATTATTTCGAACAAAATTTTAGTTAATTATTAGGGGAATATGTTCGGTTTTGTACGGTTTTGGTATTGTGCCTATTAAGAGAGATATGATTAATGTTTCCCGAAAACCCCACTTTTTTCCACCCCTTTGGGCAATGGTTGGTGCTATCAAAAAACTTTTTAAACATAAATTTTTGGCACTTATCGGTCACATAGTAAGAACTTTGATTGACTCGATATTTCACGTATTAGGAGAGTTATAGCGATATATCACTTTTTTGAAAAAAAAAAAAGCCCCCCATTTTCACCCCCTTCGAACGATTTTGCCCATTAACGAACTTGAACGAGGTTTTAAAGGGATACATATTATGTAAAAAATTCAAATTGATTGGAGCAAAATTTCTGTAGTTATCGTGTCCACAAGAAAGGGATTTATATAGATAGATACATATTGAGCCCGTCAGACGAGTTGTTTGGGTTGCCATTAACCAAGATGACTCCCCAGGCGACTCACCGTCAAGACACATGAACCAAAAAAGGGACTGGATATACTTCCTATAGGTCAATGCGCACGAAGACGCAGCTTCCCGGGGCGATCGGGCAGACACAGAGAATACGATGAAAGGACCCAAGAAGTACACCGCAGAAACACCCAAATTATAAAATAATAATATCCAGACGTGTGTAAACTCAGGTAAAATTTATTAAGGAATTAACAAACACCTAGCCTAGTTCGGAGGGGTTATTTCGGGCTAATCCCGCAAGCTAAATAAAAAAAATATCAAAGTATTGAAAATCCTAAACTGATTGTAAGTGGAAAAACCCCGCGGAAGATCTAATTACAAGAAAAGCAAAAGCGGCAAGCTAGGGCAGTGGCACGAAAAGTACACCCTACACTGATGAAACGGGTTACTTGTGAAGGAAGTTAAATTAACAGCAATAATCAATAAAGAATATATGATGGTACCACTCCCTTATTTATTTTTAAATAAGTTATAATCTAGCTAAATCCTGATAATTACAACAAAATAAACGGTGACTTACTACCGTAGCAAACAAGCAATTAAAGCAAAAGCTATGTGTCAACCAGTTGAAAAAAAATATCAAAAACACTCTTACTAACTAAGGGGTACATCAGGTAAACATACAAATTCACATAAATAAATCAATAAATAAAACACAGCGTTTAAAAAAACTCCTTATTCATCAGCCTGCGTACACGCAAGAACACTCTTTGTATTCTTGGGTCACCTAGTGCTTGATTAGGTCGGCAAATGCATGATCAACATCATGACTTACATTACATCAGGGTCATGTGCCACTAGTTGAGAACTAATGGTCCGCAGCGACTCGGTCGTCTCAAGAATGTGTAAGGAAAAGTCTACATGTCATTTCCCGGTGGAAATGTGATTAATCCAGAGAGTAGGCCAGTTCGCATAAATTTGCAAGTCACAGAAATCTTACTATCATTATGGTCGTCTTAATTAACATAATTAGTTCTTGATTATTAGAAGCATTATAATTGTCGTAGGTTTAATAGAATACTGGCTCATTCTCAATGGACGCCTAAGCTTAACTAAAGTGAAGTCTACAAAGATCATCACCTAACATCATCATTGGCTCATACCTGGCCGGCACAATAACAACACGAGTTACTAAACACGGTTTTCACAATAACACTGAAGTGGCCCGAAGCTCTCCTAAACAGTTCTTCAGGATAAATCCTGGAAAAATGGTCGCAGATTAAATCTGTACGACAGAGCGGCAAAAGCGCTCTACAAACGTAGAAGCTTACAAAAATAGTGTTAAAAAATACCTAATATTATAGACAATAGCTTCCCATCTCATAATAGCATACTCCTAGGGCTCAACAATGCGCTTTCTAAAGCGTAAAAAAGTTACATTTCACGTCCAGTGACGTAATCAAACATATGCTTGCATGCGCGCACAGTCTATCAGTCAAACAGTTGGTCTCGCATCGAGTGCGCGGATCCAAATATGGTTCACATTCAACCTTGGCGTGCCATAGCACGCTATAACCTTATCGCGTCTGGCGATTCTACACTCCACAGGCGTTTAAAACATTCAAGAGAAGTCTCTAGTGGATAACGCTGGCTTCTAGTGTATACAAGGTAGCAACCAATGGTGCGTGGCTAAGTTACCACGTAAAATATCATTTAAGGTTATAGGCAATGTTAGAAAATTGCAAAGATCATATCTTACAGAAATTCCACTCGGAATAGTTGGCGTTGGGAATTCGTGGAAGATACTCCACTCCTACAATATGTACATTTGGGCATTCAGATAACTTTAACGTGTCTCAACACTTGACACAACCAAAATAGTTTAATAGGCGACAATCCTACTAACTGCCAGGATGTCTAAAATGATACGGGACAATCTGGGGTTCGATGCTTGGCTTTGCATCGTTATTGAAGTTCCCAAATAAGTTCAAACTTGAACTAATGTGGCTTCAAAGCACACAATAAAGCATAAATAAAACTTGTACAAAAGGCATGACTTCTGACGGTCATGAACTGATACGGCCTATGATAAAGCCAACAAATAAATTGTACAGGGGCGTGAATTGGAGAATCGCTGACAGGGGTTCACAAAATAAATGAGTGACAAAGAGGTGGCTGTCCATCACTCAAAGTGTAATCTGGCCCGTGTTAAGGGCTGGCCAAAGCAAGTTCAAGTAACTTGTGGTCCTTCCTAACCCTGTAATTTGGACATAATGTCCTGCGATCACCATCACAACGCACCAACATAGGTGTCTAACTTCTGAAAAGGAAATAGATTATACTATCTACAGCTCTACCTGACTGGATGTCACGAGTTCGGTTAAACTATTCTACATTATTACTCCACCACAGCTCAACTTGAACAATGAGATAAGGTACAAACTCACGTAGTTTTCACCATTATGGCATATCCACACATATCATGGTATAACAGAGACTTGGATGATTGGTCAAGGTTCCATGTAACAGCTTGGGCATCAAGCTTACACCATCCCATTTCCTCTTCATACATGTGGCTTGTCCAGCAAATATCTCGATCTCATGGACAAATGTTAGGTTGAAGGTCTCCCGGGTTCCCATTCACAGAGAATAGATGAATAATCCTCCTGCCAAGGTGTAGTCGTCTCCCCGTAGAACATTTCTCACATTATAGGTGCTCACTCCATACTACTGAATGTGGTCAGCAGAGAGAGCATGGCGTACGCGTGGTCAACGTGGTTATACATTTCACTGATCTCACACGTGATTTCCACACAATTTAATCTTAGCACAGTTTTGTATGATAAAACACTGGCTTTATTTGCAGACTCTCAATAAATTGGCCTTTGCACTGTCTGCTTCACTGAATCTACTCGACACTCAATGTCGGCTATCACAGATTCGAAATATGGCGTTACAAATGTAAAAATAATCACCAAAAATGCGTGAAAAATCGCGCATCTGGCACGTGCATGTAGATCATTTGTCACCGATTACAATTCTGATAATTGATCCGCATTAACACTGCGGTTTGTTATAGATGTTCACAGATATTATCAGTACACCTCGTGTGTGGCAAATTGTGGTTATCGCCTCGTTGACGAAATGTTACCTGGCTTTCATAGAAAGTTGCAGCGAAGCACTGCACACATTTGTGCTCAAAAATACTGTTCCCTTGTCGAAAGCATATAACAAAATATTCTTCACCACTAGGTGGACTTCTAAGACTTTCTTCGTCTCACAGGACGGACAATTCACAAGCACGTCTACCATGGACGGCTGTACAACACAATAATCACGTCAGCCTTGGTCGGCTGCGGAACAGAAAAAGACGCAGTGTGCTACAGAGACTTTGCCTCGTGCAGGTCAAAAGTGGAGTCGCTGACGGTCCATTTCCTGCCGCCAATCTGCGGTGTTAATACCTTTTACTTCACATAAAAAATCGGTAAACATCTCAATGTTTCCTTTAAGCTGATCTACATAATAGAATGTTCTGAGACTTTTAAGTTGAAAAATGTGTTAGTTGGAGCTCAGAATTATTTATACAGGTGAGTGTACAAAGTCAAAACATCTCCCATATTTCCTGCATGCTATGTGCTACTACAGGGCGCGTTCGGTTGCAAAGTCATGACATGTTCCTTATTATTTCCATTAAATATCACCGAGCCATGAGCTCTCTCGGGCTCAATATATACATAAATTTTATATAAACTTTTTAACTGACGGTGGTTTTGGGGTCTAGGGGATGTGAAACGCGAAAATATGTCGAAATTTTTCGGAAGTCGAAACATGGTACCCATTGCAATAGTTAGATTTCTAATGAAATCTACCTAATAACTGGTTCGGTATTATAATTTAGAATGATTAAAGTTGGTTTTGTTTCTGTAACTCTAAGTCATGACATGATATATTGTTCCTCAGTTTAGGAGCTGAGACAACGTGGTCATGTAACCCCGTGTACATTGGGTGTGTGTAGAATCTGTCTGATAAACGGTGTTAATTGTGATGACTGTATTAGTCTGTAATTCAGGTAAGTACTGCAGACGGTCAATTTCAAGTAGTAGTTCCTAATTTTGCTACCAAATACTACCATCAACGACACCTGGATGTTAAGTTGGCTACTAGATGCCATAGCAACCGGCAACTTGCAACGAACGTTGGAACTTCCCCTCCGAAGGAAAGCTTGCTGAGGGATTTTTAGCGCTCTTAGAAAATCCGATGACTTTGGCAACCGCGAGCTTATGCATGGAAGTTCAGCATGCTACCAGTTACGTTACCGAAGCCGCTTCCCACAGAGTCAGATGGTGATCTCGTGCAATGGAGTTGTCATGGCAACCTCTGATAGCTCATCATACTAATATATAGAAATGAGATGGTGTGTGTCTGTATGTCTGTCTGTCTGTGTGTTACTCAATAACGCAAGAACCACTGGTTCGATTTAAATGAAATTTTACATGGATGTAGCTGATTTACCAGGTTTACATAAAGGATACTTTTTATTTCGATATTTTGCACTATTATACATGGCGACCATTTTAGAGACGTCACTACACCCTTTGGTTTCAAAATTTCATATTTCCATTACAAATAAAAAGGTAACGCTAAGAAATAGCAAACATTTGATGGCACACACTAGCATCAACATTTAATAATCCTATCTGAAAGGTCCTTATCACTTTTCGCGTATCTCCAACGGTTAGCTAGTAAAACCCACATTTGTGACGTCACTACACCCTTTGGTTACACAATTTCATATATCCATTTCAAATAAAAAGAGGACGCTAAGAAATATAAAACTTTTGATGGCGTACACGAGCTTTAACATTTAATTTTCTATCCAAAAGGTCCTGATCACATTTCGAGTATCTCCAACGGTTAGCGAGTAAAACCTAAATTTGTGCAATAAAACACGGTCAACACCGAGAGGTGCAGTCTATCTCTATATATATAAAAATTAAGTTTGTCTGTTTTTCTTCTGAATTTCTACGGAAATTTGAGTTATTTACGTGTTTCAGACTGTTTTATAATGGATGCCCGCGAAAATATTTTTTTTGTCTGATTGTTTGTCTGTGGACAATTTTGTTCCCTTATAACTCGAGAACGGCTGGGTGTATCAACGTAAAATTTGGTACAGATATCCATCAGAGACATGGCACTAATCATTGATGTATTTCTTCTCCATACCTCTCATAAAAGGGGGCCAACGCCCCTTAAAATACAAAAATTGGCGTAGAAGGACGAGACAAAGATCATTTTCAGCCCCTCAATGTGAGAGACAAAAATCGGGGGCCGTAAAGGGTCCCAGAATACCACATTTTAAGGCCCTAAAGCCAACCGTTTTTGAGATATTCCCAGAAAACTAATTTAATTTAATAAACTAATGAACGAGTGCAAGCCGGTAACCATGGCTAGAGAATCACCGAAGTCCATCTATTGCTGTAAGACGCAATGCAATTCCATTAATTACATTAGTGTGAAAGTTTGCAAACGGCTAGAAGGTTATCCCGGTACCAAATTAAGCTGTAAAATTCATCAATACGTATAATGTGCTTAAGGGGGTTAAGGGGTACTCTAGAATTTTTTCACGCGATTTACACCTGCGGGTGTGGTACGGCAGGTCGATTATATTCCTATCCCTATATTATATTACTGTATTATTAGTAGTATTATATTATGGCGTGCAACGACGAGACAAAGCCCCTCGGTGCCAGATACAAAACTCGGGGGCCTTAAAGGGTCCTCGAAAACTACATTATAAGACTTTAAAACCAACAGTTTCTGAAATATTCCCAGAAAACTAATTTAATTTAATTTAACAAACTAATGAAGGAATACAAATCGGTAACCATCACAAAATTATCTCAAGGGGTGGCATCCAACTTTCCATCTACTTCTGTAAGATGCAATGCCACTACATTTATTACATTTCTGGGAATGTTTGCAAATGGCTATAAGGTTATCACGGAAACAACGTAGACTGAATATTATTTTCATCAATGCAATTAAGGGGGTCAAGGGATAACCTAGAATTTTGTCATGCAATTTTCACGTGCGACATATAGTACAGAAGGTTTATTATATCTCCAAACAGCAACATTATTTTCAAAATTTCCTGAATTGAATCAGCATTTTTTGCGGCTTTTAGGAATTCGGGCCATTTGAGGCTAAAGAACCTGAATTCTCGTGCACCACAAGCCTTTATAATATATGAAACAGGTCTTCCTGTGTATGGTGACCTAAGACAACGTAGATGGTTAGTTATTATGAGACGTGTACTGCGTTACGTCTACAAGGCTTTCCATTCTATTTCACGTCAGGAAGTACACGTTAGGTGAATTTAGTTTGAGAGCACCTTTTAACTAATCTTTTCTTCTTCTTCTTCTTCTTCTTTGTCGACATACGGGTGCATCGTAAGGATGATCTTGTTTGATACTGTGTGGTAGATATACCCATATATGGATATCTGGGTGATATGTTGTAGAAAATAGAATTGTCTGTCTGTCTTTCTGTGTATCTTTATGTACGCCTATAACTTGTGTTCGGATGCTTGGTGCGTAAAATTAGGTATGGTAACCATGAGAGTCAATACATCAATCGTTTATAAAACTCTCCTCCGCACTTTTCATACAGTAGGAGGGAGGATATAGGGAAATACTTCTCAAAATACATGCTAAAATAGGCAAAATATAAAAATCATCCTAGAAGAACAACCAAAGCATATGTTGCGCTTCTCATTGTGAGACACAAAATTCGGGAGTACATAAAGTGTCTCCGAAAACCACATTTTAGGGACCTTAAATTAACAGTGTGTGTGATATTCCCAGAAACTTACTTCGTTCTGATAAACTTATGAAGGAATGACAAACCGCTAACCATTGCAACAGTAGCTCAATTGATAATGTCGGGTGTTAACACCGAACACCGTTCGAAGGACGGGTACTTCTGCTAGACCCTCATAAATTTAGAAGCGTTGCCATGGTAACATCTGAAGGCACTTGGCATTTTCTTCTAATTCCGAAACCTTTTATATCATCCCTTGGCGTAATGGTGGGTAATATCAAAAATTCTTTCAGACGAAAGTTTTAGGTAATTATTAGGGGAATATGATCCATTTTGTACGGTTTTGATATTGTGCCTATTAAGAGAGATATAATTAATGTTTCCCGAAATGCCCACTTTTTTCCACCCCTTTGGTCAATGGTTGGTGCTATCAAAAACCTTTTTAACATAAATTTTTGGCACTTATCCGACACATAGTATGAACTTTGAATGGACCCGATATTTCACGTATTAGGAGAGTTATAGCGATATATCACTTTTTCGAAGAAAATGCCCTCCATTTTCACCCCCTTCGACCGATTTTTCCCATTAACGAAGTCGACCGAGATTTTAAAGGGATACATATTATGTAAAAAATTCAAAGTGATTGGTGCAAAATTTCGGTAGTTATCGTGTCCACAAGAAAGTGATATATATAGATAGATACATATATACATAAATTTTATACAAAATTTTGAACTGACGGTTGTTTTGGGGTCTAGGGGATGTGAAACGCGAAGATATGTCGAAACATGGTACCCATTGCAATAGTTAGCTTTCCAATGAAATCTACCTAATAGAGCGACGGGATGTACAGTGTATTGTTCATTGTTGTAACGGTCAATCCTGTCTGTGGGGCTGATGACCAAGATGTCCCAAACTTCCAAAACGAATAACAACGTTCACTTTACCAAGTGGTATTACGTTGCCAGGGAAATTAATTTCAATATATGGGTTTCGCGTGGCAGCCATGTTGGTTACGTGCTTTTCAGGCTTTGAAAGAAGACTCTTATGATACAAAATGCCAGGCGTATTGTTGCATGAGTTTCGGGTATAGCAAGTACAGATGAAGTATTTCTGGTGGACCCTTATGTTGGATTGGTGACACATCGAAATTCAGACGGCACGAGTGAAATGTTTCTATATTTTATGAACGAATGTCCAAATACATATTTTATATGTTAACGAAGTAAATTACAGAGCTAGAAGCCATTTTCAGTGTTGCCTATGTAATTTGTTAATTAATAAATTACGTACGATATTATAATTATTCTACATACAAGGCAATCTGTTTTACATATTTTAACATTGGTCTACCCCTACAGCTCATGTCCTCGACACTTCCTTCCTTAACTAAGTTTGCTATTCCTGGGTGTCTTGGTATGTGTCCTACCAACCTACCCCTTCTCTTCATTAGCAGTCGCCAGAAATATATCTCCTCCCCACTTGCACTAATACCTCTTCTTTTGATACTCAATTACCCATCTGATTGTCATCTCCTGTAACACCACATTTCAAATGCTTCTATTCACATATTATTTTCTGCACCAACAGTCCAAGTTTCACGTCTATAGAGTACCACCGTCCAGACTGAGCTTTCAGACATGTCTTTCTCATACCCGTCAAGAGATTTCTTATCTGTAGAAATTCTTTCCTTGCCTGAGCCAACCTGCTTTTTATATCATCTTTGCTTCGTCCATCACTTGCTACTAAGTCTCCTACTTCCTCTAAATTTTCACCTGGCAATGAATGGCATAATGATTGTTTATCTCCTTTGTCATTGACAGTGGTGCGAGATGGAGCTGAACTTGGCTAAACACAAAATGATTCGCGAGAAGAGAAATTACATCATCCTAGTTGAGTTGCATCGCATGAAAAGTTGTCGGCTCTCAGAGACCTTGCAGTACCTGATGGACACCAGGACTTACTTGGAGTGGCCGGAGGATCAGCAGGACTCCCAGGCGATAGATGAGTGCTGGGCGAGGCTGAGAGAAGCTCTTGGCGACAGCATTCAGAGGAGAAAAGAGATGCGAGATACTGAATTCAACAACAAGCCATATAAAGCAATATTGAACTTCTGGCGGCCAATGAGGAGCTGAGAGGATATTAGCGTTTCTGGACAGAGAGTGCGAAATTGTACCGATGTGTTCATATGGCTTGACGTAAATAGTTGTTATTTATTTTATTTTCTCTTCTCGCTTCTTTCTTTTTTATTGTCGTTTCTCTTTTCTCTTCTCATTTTCTCTTCATTTCTCTTTCATTTTTCTCTTTCCACTGTTATTTTCTCTTTTCTTTGTCTATTTTCTTTCCTCGTTTCTTCATTTAATTTTTCTCTTTTCCATTTCTCTTTTTTTTTTCTTTTTTCTCTTTGCTGTATCATATTTATTTTCTCTTTTCTCTTCGTTTCTCTTTTTCTCTTCCCACTTCTTTTTCTCTTTTTCACTTTTCTATTTTCCTTTCCTCTTTTTTCTTTTCCTTTTTCACTTTTTTCTGTTTCTTTCCCTTTTCTTCTTTTCTCTTTTCTTTCTTCTTCTTTTCTCTTTTTATTTTCTCTTCTTTGTTCTCTTCTTTTCTTTTTTGTTTTCCATTTATTTATTTTTCTTTTCACTTTTTATTCTTCTTTTCTCTTTTCTTCTTTCCGTTTTTCTTATGTGGAGTCAATGGTCCAAATTCAAATTCAAATATAAATTTAATTTATAACTAGTACCGGTACTATTGGAATTGTAAGTTTATGTTTGATTAATATTTCCTTGTTTGTAATAATCACACCAATTGGTCTTAATGTCAGAAACAAGTAACTAACTAAATAAATAAAGATCTAACGAAAACTCACAATATTGTGAACATGGTTTAGTATTTACAAGAAAGAAAGTACGCTTTCCTTAATTGGCTGAAGATCTTTATAAAATTGTAGTTGCGTATACGTTGAGAGGTAATGAAATCTAATAAAAGTAACGAAAATGTAAATCCCTTGTTAATAAATAAGGACTAGTACTGTATTTCCAAACGAGATGGAATTTAGAAATCTGTTTCTACTGAAGGTTTATGGTGTTTCCTTTAATACCTGTATAGGACCTTCTCTTTCAAAGGCGGAGGGAAGAGGTGAAGACTGTTTCATAGCTAGCTCGTGTCAAGCAAGGGCTTCTGGTTGCTTAATTGTGCTATTTGAGCATTCCTAAATAGTTCATTTTATCAGTTTGCTGTTCTGGTGATTAACCTCTCCTATTTTCTCACAGTTTCTAGTAGTCCTTCACCTCTTCCGAGTGATTTTTATGTAATTTGAATCAAAATGTTCGGTATATTGGCCTATGTACCTCTTTTGCAACTTTGGTTTGAAAATCATAATGATAATTTACAGGTTGCAGCATTGGAGATGGAAGGTCTTAAAACGGCCTCCTTGTAGCCTACCTCTGATAATATTTGCTCGTGCAACTACGGTCTGATTCTTGGAGTAAAAATAAAGAAGTTGTTACATGGGAAATGGTTTGCTAGTACAAAATGCATCCTAATTGCATTTTGGCCTGAAATAATGAATATTAAACGCATAGCGTACGGTCGATGGTATAGTTATCCTTCCCTTTTAAAGGCAACGAAAGGCTAACACCCCAGGAGGGTAGCTCGAAAGATGCTCAATAGGTTGGAATTAATTATAATGATTATTGCACAGATTGATGGCAATATTACAACATATATTTGACACCATGTAGGCTACAGGGTGAATGCATAATAGAAGTGGTCCTGGTTTGACACGGATTTTTAATTTTCCTAAGGCAAGTCCCAGTATCCCGACGTATTCTCTTTGGGATGGCAAATGCTTCTACGTAGTTTCACACTTCCTTCTAACTATAATTTATATTTTGTACTCATATAATTGCCAATGTGGAGTCGCCGCTGTGTGAATGTGGTGTAATGCAGACTTCCTCCCACCTGCAACACCAAATGCAATAGTGGTTGCTAACTTCTGGGCGGCAGCCTAAATGAACTGTCTAGTTATGTAAATATGTTTATTGTCCATATTAACTTCATCCGTTGTAAGTGATTTTGACACGAGTAAATAAATAAATATTTTGTACTATATTTCATCACCACATTAAAATAACAATATTACATTGCTTGCAAGTTTCTTCTGTATAACCTTACCTGGGTCCAATACTTGTGTTTTCTCAGATGGATTACTAATGGACAAGACACCATAATCTTTGTATGATTGTGTCATGTAGATAACTCCGTAGTACACTGATCACAAAATAATAATAAAAATTAAAATAAAAAATAAATAAAAAAAGATAGGAGCCTTACAGTAGTCGCATATGATGTCTAACATCTGACATGTTATCCTACTCGTATACTACACAGCTTGGACATTTTTAAAATGTTAATTTACACTCTTTCTTCATACTGGTACTATGATGAATGTAAAGATTGAATTGGAGATATGCTACTATCACATTTGTGGCGCAGCGGTCAAGCTGATAGTCTCTCACCAAGGTAGACCGGGTTTGATTCCCGGTCAATACATGTGAGATTTTCAAATTGAAATGCCATGTCCTGTGGTTCGCATTCCACGCAAAAGGGAGGTACCGTGGATCATGATTGTGAGATTAACGGACACGCAAAACTACAAGCTTCCTTCCTTCCTTTTACATTAATAATTCATAATAACAAAGTGACACACAACGTCGACAATACTCTCAAATACTGTGAGCACATTCCTCAGTAACTATAACATTAATTATTCTCAAGGCTCTCATACAGTTCGTCGTAAATAATCAAAACATGGCTTCCTACAATCATGAAATGACCTAGTCTCACATATGATGAAAATACAGCTTATATTCCACTCATATAACAACATTATCTTATGCATTTAACATTTGACTACTCACCCACAGCTTGACAATAATGCCGCTTACTTAAATGTCATTTGTCGTCTTTGACTTACCCCATATGATATTCAACCTTGAACGTGAAGCTTCATATACTGCTCAATGACAAATGAAAGTCGGTGAAACATTTGCCACTGTTCTCGTCAAACCTGTGCCTGCTAAATGCACTGCCTACTGTAATGCCATAACATTCTCCCGCTACAGAGCACACACTGCCATGTTTCCAATACACACATTTTCAATTGTACATCCAGCTGGCAGTGCGTCTTCACTTTCGTCCGATCCACTTCCGTTCGATCCGCTTCCACCCGTTTCACTTCCGTCCCCAATTTTCAAAATCACTCCCACAAAACTATCCAGCAATCGAGCGGAAAGATGTTACACATCAAAAATAAAATAAAAAATAAATTTAAAAACTTATCAAACTTTTTGTCGTCTGTAATACTTTATATGACTTTATTTTACAGACGTACATTATACAGGACTTAAACATGTTCCTTTATGTGTACAGAAACCAAAAATTAACAAAAAATACCTACACGGTTACTCTTGATTTTCCAAAACAGACACAGTGGTCCAAAACCGAAAGTCACGGCACTTGGATGCAACTGAAAACATACTGAAACTTACACTTAACTCTTTTCAGTGTTCTGTGTTCCCACTTTTGGCTCGTATCACCGGCGCGGCATGTTTCTGATGAGCCTCCGGATGGCATCCTGGGGGTGGCTCCCCACTCTTCCAATAAAGCTGCTGTCAGCTCCTGGAGTGTGCGGGGTTGCTGTGGGCGATCCTGAATACGCCCAACAAGTTGATCCCACAGATGCTCGGTACAATTAAGGTCGGGGCTACAGTCCATTACTTGAAGTCCAGCAGCTGCAAGGAAGTCCCTGGTGGCCCTAGCAGAATGTGCAGTGGCTCTATCATGCAGTAATGTGAAATGTCGTCCAATGTTGTCTGCGATGGGTACATGGATCTCCAGAACCTAGTCAATGTAGCGCACAGCTGTCAGTCGCCCCTGAATGACTATGAGGTCACTTTTATGGTACAAAGAAATCTCTCCCCAAACCATCACTGATTCGCCACTGTAAACGACTGTTACCTGAAAGTTGCAAGGCAAATTTCATCCTTCTTGACGTCGCCAGACTCTACGACCATTTCACCCAGGAGGCTGGATTCATTGGCAAAGAATACTGTCGTCCAGTGTCGGGACTGCCAGTTGACATGCTGTTGTGAAAACTGCAGACGGCATCTTCGGTGATGAGGGGTCAACTGGGGCACTTTAAGCGGTCTCCGAGAATTGAGCTGACCTTCCCTTAGTCTATTGCGGACTGTCTGTGTACTGACGATAGTTCCATGTGCATTAAGTAGCTCACCTCGTAGGTTCCTGGCTGTACTGCGATGATTTCGGAGAGCTTGTAAACGAAGAAATCGGTCCTCAGATGGCGTTGTTTTCCATGTCGGCGTTTGACAGTGTGTAGCTGTTGATATCGCTGCCACCACCTGCAGATGACTGATTCAGACACTCGGAGCCAATCTGTAACGTAACGCTGAGTGCGTCCTTCCTGCAAGAGGGTTACTGCACGTATGACTTGTTCTGAAGTTCCCATGTCTTGTGCTCTAACCTGCCTGTGCTGCTTACCAAGACAACCCACACAGTACTGACAGACCATGCCTTACGTCACCAATCCTTGAAAAGGACAAAAAGTTATAACTATACCCATGCATTTAGGAGAAAGGATCCTATATGTTCTTTACTGAACATATTGTTTTTTGGATACTATTGTTTTCAAATAGGCTATCGTATTGGGAAATTAAACGAGGGGTATAATTCTAATAATAATAATAATAATAATAATAATAATAATAATAATCGGAATAGAAAATCAAATGTTTCTGTATTTGCCAAAAAAAAAACAAAATGAAAAAGTAATCACTTTAACACGTTGGATGCCATGAGGATCACCGGTGTTCCTCAAATTTATTTCACTTGTGTGCCATGAGAATCACAGTGGATCCTCAAGCTAGTGCTTTTTCAATGAAACCTAGCATGCCGTGGCATGCTATTAATGGTCTGTAACTGTTATATGGCACACCGGGAACACAAAATAATTGACTGATACTCAATTGCCACCTGGTGGATTGGTATGGAACTAGTTATTAATATTTTAATTTCTTTGGACCATTGGTCGTTTACATGTGTTTGTATCAGGTTTATACAGATATACAACTTGAAACTCCCAGATTCTTGTTATTCTGTGGTATTCTAATATAATTTGTATCTATTGTCGTTGCGATTGTTGAATTTCAAATAGTGTTTTATTGCTAAATGAACAGTCGGGCGTGTTATTCAATGGAATATTGACAAAACGACTGCATTGAGAAGTCATTATTGAGGTAAGTAATAATTGTTATATTTCATTCATATAAAAAGTAAACATATGTATCTAAATAGTTGATATTTATTGACTTTCTTTATGTATTACATTACAGATTTTCGTCATGGATTCAGATCCCGGTCCCAGTGGTATACATAGGAACGGAAAAGCCATGACCGAAGACGAAGTTTTAGCTGTACTTGAAGAAACTGAAGATGACATTAGCTTATTTTCAACGACTTCTTCCATGGATTTTGAACCAGAGGGTATGTCAGACTCTTCGTTTGAATCTGATGATGAGGTAGATGTTGAAACGGCCAACCATCAAGACGATCCAGTTGAAGAGCAAACTGAAGAATGGCAGGAGGTAGATATGAACAAGTTGCCACTTCACATGCAGTTTACTGGCTCAGAATCATATAAATATCATGACAGTTACCCAGATAATGTAGACAATTTATCTATCCTTGACGTGTACAGGAGGTTTCTTGATGCCGATGTCCTGAAGCTCATTGTTCATGAAACTAATAGAAAAAAATCCACAGCCTGCTTCCAGTCTCCGACCGGGTCAGGAATGGAATGAATGAAGCCCCCATCTAGCGGCGAGGATATGGACTGTGCCGGCTGCCGAGGCCTGACGCACTCCTCTGGGGCAATGATTAAATGAATGACAGATGAAATGAAATGATAGTGGAGAGTGTTGCTGGAATGAAATTTTGACAGGGAAAACCGGAGTACCCGGAGAAAAACCTGTCTGCCACCGTTTTGTCCAGCACAGATCTCACATGGAGTGACCGGGATTTGAACCACAGACCCAGCGGTGAGAGGCTGGCGTGCTGCCGCCTAAGCCACGGAGGCTTGATGAAACTAATAGAAATGCCTCAAATACCATTGCAAACAGCAGATTAAGTCGCTCTTCAAGAATGAAAAAGTGGGTTGACACAAACGAAGATGAAATGTGGAAGTTTTTTGCAGTGGTGCTTTACATGGGAATTGCAAAATACCCTAAAACTGCTGATTATTGGTCTAGCAGTATTTTATATAGAAACTGTCTTGTTCCAAAAGTAATGAGTAGAAATAGATTTCAGCTATTACTGAGATTCGTCCACTTCGCTGACAATTCAGCAGCTGGTGATGGTGATAGATTGTACAAAGTTAGAAGTCTGATGGACATGATGAAAGAAAGGTTTGTGTCTGAATACGTGCCCGGAGAAATGTTAGCAGTTGATGAAACGATGATTCCTTTCCGTGGTAGATTATTATTCAGACAGTATATTCCCAACAAACGCCATAAGTATGGGTTGAAACTGTTCAAATTGTGCAGCCCCATTGGCTATACATTGCGAATGACAATGTATTCTGGACAAACGCCCAACACAAGCACTGGACTTGCTGAAAGAGTAGTTCTTGAACTTGCACAACCATATTTATCTGAGGGAAGAGTTATAGTAGTGGATAACTTCTACACATCAGTGCCATTGGCAACTTCACTTCTTCAAAGAGATACCCATTTGTTAGGAACACTGAGAAAGAATAGAAAATACCTACCAAAGGATGTGATCGCAAAGAAACTACGAAAAGGCGAGGTTGTAGGGAAGCAAAATTCGAAAGGAACTGTTGTCGGAAAGTGGAAAGACAAGCGTGACGTGCATTTCCTGTCTACTAAACACACGTTGCAGAAGGTAACAACTGGAAGAAAAAACAGACTTGGTGAAGATGTGAGCAAGCCAGTTGCTATTATTGATTACAATCAGGGCAAACAAGGGATAGACCTCTCAGACCAAATGTTCAATATTCTACCACATTAATTTCCCCAAGGCAGCTTTCGAAGTTCTGCTCACGTCTTATTTATAACCACTTCCAGAGAAAAGAAACTCAGATCACTTCCTTGACTTTCATAGCGTTCCAAGGATAAGGATGTAAAACAGCATTTATATACTCTAGTTCATAAAACACGTTGTGATTTTTTAAATTTTCTGTGAGCAGTGTACACATTTTATGCATATTTATTTTAAGAGACAGGTTCATCTCACCAGTTGGTGTTGTCCGGCACTGTGGCTAAATGATTAGCGCGCTAGGCTTTGGCCCAAAGTATCCCGGGTTCGATTCCCGGCCGAACTATCAGGGATTTTAATCTCCTGGGGTTAATTCCCTTGGCTCGGGGACTGGGTGTAGGTGCCATCTTCATCATCCCTTCATCCTCATTACGACGCGCAGGTCGCCCACGGGCGTCAACAAGAAAGACCTGCACTCAGGCTCTCCGGAGGCCACACCATCATTATCAGTTGTTGTTGAGTCAACTCATTAATATCTCACTGGCAAATGCCGGGATGTTTCCTTCCCTGACCAGTCCTGGTCATTGGCTAAATTAATAAAATTAGAATATCCATTTACTATTAATTAGCAAAATTTGTTAGGTTAGATTTCGTCAGAACGCTCTATCAAAGTTCCAACGTTCACCACTAGGTATCATTGATATCTGGTGGCGAAAGTTGGAACTACTTGAAATTGAACGGAACTTGTAGCTCACCCTTTAAGGTGTCCACTAGAAGCAGCTACAGACTCAGGCGAGCCGAACATGTCCTCGGATCCTCCCGGCACTAAAAGCCATACGATAAATAAATAAATAAATAAATAATTTTGAAACGACAAATTCTACCACCAAGTGGTAAAATCGTGAGAACCTGTGTTGCTGTTGTTGTTAAGTATTTATAAAATCAAACGTGTTTCGGTGATTTATTTATGAGGTAGTGGTGGTAATGAAGCAAAATATTAAGAGTTATAATATTGTATATTTAGACAAGGTATTGTAGATTTAGCCTAGTACCACAAGCATTAAAACAAATGAAAAAAAAACCTGTTTCCAGTCGACCGACCGGGTCAGGAATGGAATGAATGAAGCCCCCAACTAGCGGCGTGGATGTGAATTGTGTCGGCTGCCGAAGCCTGTCGCACTCCTCTGAGGCAATGATTAAACGAATGACAGATGAAATGGAATGATAGTGGAGAGTGTTGCTGGAATGAAATTTTGTGACTGGGAAAACCGGAGTACCCGGAGGAAAACATGTCTGCCTCCGCTTTGTCCAGCACAAATCTCACATGGAGTGACCAGGATTTGAACCACCGACCCGGCAGTGAGAGGCCGGCGTGCTGCAGCCTAAGCCACGGAGGCTCACCATTAAAACAAATACCAAATTCAATTTATTTCGATGGTGTTATTAATTGATTCAGACAACACACGCCAGATTAAATTTAAAGAACTGCATGTACGAGTGGTGTTCTAATGAGAAGGTACCAAACGATACTGTGGGTACAACTTATTCGTTATTCAAAAGTAATCACTACAGGTCTGTGCACAGGTGTCCCATTGCTTCACTAGCCACAGGATTCCCTGTTCCCAGAAGTCTTGTTGTTGTGACAGGAACCAATCCTGTACGGTGTCCTTTAGTTCGTCGTCCGATTGTAAACGTTATCCCTTGAGACGAAACATTAACAGTGACGTGTATTGTGCGACACTCCGTAGCCTACGCAAGTCCATCAAGAACAAACGGACGGCCTGGACTGCTCACGAAGGGAGTGATTCTGCTCCATGATAACACTCGCCCACACGTCTCTAACGTCACACCAGGTAAATTGGCCACGTTCAAGTGGAAGCAACTTGAGCAGCTGCCCTACTACCCGGACTTGTCACCCTGGGACTCCCATCAGTTTGGTCCGTTAAAATAACATCTCAAGGGAAAACTTTTCCATTCGGACGATGAACTAAAGAACACCGTACAGTATTGGCTCCTGTCACAACCACAAGACTTCCGGGAACAGGGAAGCAATGGGACACCTGTGAACAGGCCTGTGGTGATTACCTTGGAATAACGAATAAAATGTACCCACAGTATCATTTCGTATCTTTTCATTTGAACACAAATAGGCTATGAAGTAATTTAATTTCTAGGTTGTTTTCATGAAGACTTTTACCTTAATTCATGTTGTTTACCATCAACCACTTACTATTGCGGATTCAGCTGAGTCTCCCCTACTGTACATACTTACGCTGGTACCTAGCTTTTCTTAAAGCCAACACAAATTTGGAACAAGTAGACCATTTTACATATCTAGGGAGCATCTTTTCTAAGAAATGTACTTATGAACAAGATATAGAAAACAGGCTTCGAGCTGTTCATGTGGTGGTCGATTATCACACTGTGTCTTTAGAAACAATGATCTCACAATTCGCACGTAACTCATGGTATATCAGGCAGTGGTCATCTGAACTTTACTTTACGGATGCGAAACGTGGACCTTATATAGTCGCGACATCAGAAAACTGGAGCTTTTCACCAGCAAAAGCTCCGTTCGATCATGAATATTAAGTGGGATGACTATGTATCCAATCTTGCTGTCCTTGAGAAAGCATGTACCAAGAGTGTAGAAGCTATCATCTTTGGTCATCGACTAAGATGGACAGGACATGTCCGCCGCATGAATGACACCAGGTTGCCACGTCAATTCCTCTACGGTGAACTTTGCACTGGTAAAAGGCCACATGGTGCATCTTTAAGGCACTTCAAAGACCAGCTGAAACGAACCTTCAACTTGACAGAAGTTAACCCTCAAACTTGGGAGGCACTGGATGAAGATCCTGTACTTATTAGGAGGCAAATTATATCTGCTTCGGTAAATCATTTTGAACAGGAACGTCGCAGACTGGCAGAAATGAAGCGACTCCAACGCAAGCTCTGTTAAACCCGTCCATGCTCTCCTCCAACTGTAAAAGGTGCATAGTATGTGGCCGTATGTTACATGCAAGAATCGGCATGTTTAGTCACTACAAATATATGGTGCGTTCAAAAAGTAACGAGCCGTAGGCTGTAATGCGCAAACCGGTGACGACATCGGCTAATTGTGACGTGCGTAACGAGGTGTGGTTCCGAACAGAGCGTGGAAGGTCACAGCCTGTCGCTAGAGGGCACGTTTGCACGTAACTTGACGATAGAAAGCGAGCAGCAGTATGCATCAATCGTCTAACGCTTCTCGTGGCATTGCAAACAGTGACATGGAGGCGTCAAACGAAGAGCAAAGATGTGTTGTTCGGTTTCTGACAGCGAAAGGAGTAGGGGAAACGGACATTCATCGCCGAATGTCACAAGTGTACGACGAACACTGCATGTCCCTTGCAAGGGTCAAGGCGTGGCACAAGCGCTTCAGGGAAGGACGGGTGTCGTTAGCCGATGATGCCCGGTCTGGGGCACCCCCATGCATTACCGATGACAACGTCCAGCTGGTTGATGCACTCATTACCCAGGACCGCCGAGTGACAGTGAAAGCCATAGCCGCCGTGGTGGGAATGGGCGTCGGAAGTGTGCACACCATCATTAAGGAACGACTGCACTTGCGGAAAGTGTGTGCCCAATGGGTGCTCCACAGTCTTCAACCACACCAGGAAGCATGTCCAATGGCCTACTGTCTTTGTCTTGGTTGGACGGTTGATGCATGCTGCTGCTCGCTTTGTATCGTCACGTGACGTGCACACGTGCCCTCTAGCGACGGGCTGTGTTGGTGCATATCATACATTTAACATTTAATCATTTTAAACACTCGCCCTTCACATCAAATGAAACACACATCAAACTTGTACCACTCGTGTTAATCACAGAGCCATTATATATATTGTCGAGAGTTTGTATCACAAGCCCACAGCCTGCTGCTACGATACAAAAAGCCCCAAACGCATCCAAGGTGCCGTGAGTCCCGCCTCACGACACAGAGACACCAAGCGTATCTATGATGCCGTGACTGCGAACGGAACATGCTCCCCGCCGTTGAATCACTTGATTCAATAGAAATTACAGAAATTGAAAGCACTATAACAAATATAAACACGACACAATAGCAATTACACAAATAAAGTTAAATACATTACAAGATGAATAAAGAACAAAATGAAGAATCGCTGTGCAGTATATCCCACGAAATCATTGAATGTCAATTCTCGATAGGAAGTACAATAAGTTTTTTGTATCGGTCGCTTGAAGGAGCCGTTACCAGTCTTAATTGTAGCTACCCGCGCAAATCCATCCTTCCCAGGGTGAACACACTCTACGACAGCCAACTTCCAACAAAGAGGAGGAGGGTTGTCCTCCTTCAGCAGAACGACAGTCCCAGGAATTAGGTTGGTCTTGGAGCAGACCCACTTCTTCCTTTGATGCAGAGAGTTTAAGTAATCAGCCGACCACCGTCTCCACAATTGTTGCTGCATTGACTGGATCCGTTGCCAATGAGATAGTCTACTCATAGGCAGGTCAGTCAACTCAGGTTAGGGTATAGTGGTAAGAGGAGCACCTATTAGGAAATGAGCAGGTGAAAGGTAGCTAAGATCATCTGGGTCATTTGATAAAGCGGTCATTGGGCGAGAGTTGAGGCATGCTTCGATCTGTGTGACAAGTGTACAGAGCTCTTCGAAGGTCATTAGTGCATTTCCGGCAACTCTCCTTAAGTGGTACTTCATCGACTTAACAGCCGCTTCCCAGAGTCTGCTGAAGTGTGGAGAGCTTGGAGGTATGAACTGCCATGTTATGCCTTCCATGGCTAAAGAGTTCTTGATTTCTTCACAGAAGGTACATGATAATAACAATTTGCGTAAATCTTGCAGTTACTTGTTGGCACCAACAAAGTTTGTGCCATTATCACTGTAAATAATAGAAATCTTGCCTCGCCGTGCTGTGAACATCCTCAAGGCAGCCAAGAATCCATCAGTAGAAAGATCACTCACTACTTCCAGGTGAAGTGCCTTGGTGGCTAGACAGATGAATAGTGCAATGTAACTCTTGACTGTAAGCTTGCTTCTCACCTTTCCTGTCCTGACGAGAAATGGCCCAGTGTAGTCGACGCCTACATTTAGGAATGGTCGGCTCTCTTGCACTCTGGTCACAGGAAGTTGTCCCATCAGCTGTTCACACGTATTTTTCTTCGAATCTAAAACACTTCAAACATGCGTGAATGACTATCCGCACAACTGCTTTGGCGGCAGGGATCCAATATCTTTCACGTAGAGACGAAATGGTCAGTTGTGTAGCTGCATGTAAAAGCCGAATGTGTTCCCCCATAACCACAAGTTTCGTCAGAGTGTGCTGTGGTTGAAGAATAAGCTGATGCTTAGAACTATATGGCAGGTTAGAGTTTTCAAGCCGTCCACCTACTCTCAGCATTCCCAGGTTGTCTAAGAAAGGGTGCAGATCTGCAATCTTGCTCTTCTTTGAAACGCAGCGAATAGCTTGAAGGTCAGCTATCTCCTTATTATAACACTCTTGTTGAGAGATTTTAATACAGGTGTATAACGCCGACTGAAGTTCATGTACAGTAAGTATTCCTGTTGTTTTTTCTCCTGTGGGTTGGCAGCATTGTGCATGAATCGTAGGCAATAAGCAGTCACTCGAGTCAGTCGAGACAACGATGAGTATTTGTGCATAAATGCAACTGCCTCGGTATTTACTAAGATGACCGCAGAATGGGTATCTCGAGATTCAGGTAATTCATCCTTCTGTAAATGGGAGATACTTTTCACAGGCCAAAAATCAATGGGTTCGGGTAGCCAAATCGGACCATTCCACCAGAGCTTCATGTCTTGTAGTCGTCCAGGAGCAACGCCTCTCGATATTAAGTCTGCTGGGTTGTCATGGGTTGGAATGTGTCTCCATTCTGCCTTGTGAGTATATTCTTGAATTGAAGAAACCCTGTTGGCCACAAATGTCTTCCACCGCGTAGCAGGGGATGCGATCCAGGACAGAACAATGGTAGAGTCTGTCCACAGGAACACCTTGCTGACTTGGAATGACAATACTGGCAGTGTTTTATGTACCAGTTGTGCGAGCAACAATGCTCCTCATAGTTCAAGTCTAGGCAGCGTCAGCCTCTTTATAGGGGCTACTCTGGACTTGGAGCATAACAAATTGACAAACTTCCTCCCTTCCTTGTCGACAGACCGTACATAAATACAAGCCCCATACGCTCGTTCCGAGGCATCGGCAAATCCATGAATCTGAACATCTGAAGGGGGTCCTTTACAAGTGACTAATCGTTTCACCTTAAATTCCTTGACTGCAGGGAGTTGAGAATGAAGCCGTTCCCAATCTACAACTTGTTCAGACGGGAGTTCATCATCCCAATTTAGTGTGACCAACCATAATTTTTGCATGAAGATCTTATAAGATATCACCACTGGACTGACCAAACCAAGGGGATCAAAAATAGAAGCAATGACTGACAAGATCTTGCGCTTTGTGACAATGGAATCAGCACGATCCGAACTGCAACACAGATTACCAGAAATCAGGAATTGATCTGATAATGGTTGTCATAATAAGCCTAAAGATTTCACACTGCTACCTTGGTCTAGATTAAGAGGCAGAAGAGTTTCTCTATTCTCTTCTGAAACTGCTGTCAGAAGTGCTGGGTGATTGGCACACCATTTTCTGAGAGGGAAGCCTCCACTTTCCAACAATGTTATGATTTCAGACTGGAGCTGTAGAGCATCCTGAAGGTCATTACAACCACTAACTAGGTCATCGACATAAAAATCCCTGCGGAGAACTTGTGCTGCTCTAGGAAACCTTGATTCTTCTACTTCAGCGAGTTTTTGCAGGCATCTCGTGGCGAGAAAGGGTGCAGCAACTGTGCCATATGTTACGGTAATTAGTTCATAGCAACTAGGTGGCTCCTCTGGACATTCTCTCCACATAATCCGTTGTAACTTTCTGTCACCAACATGCACCTTGACTTGTCGATACATCTTGGCAATATCGGCAATGAAGGCGAAAGTATGTGTTCTGAATCTGAGAATAATGGAGTACAGATCCTCTTGAACTGTGGGTCCAACCATTAGTATGCCATTGAGAGATAAACCATTTGATGATTTTGCAGATGCGTCAAAAACAACGCTAGTTTTGGTTGTAGTGCTACACGGCTTAAAACAGGATGATGTGGCAAGTGATAGCATCCACTGTCATCACCTAACGTCAAAGAGTTATTTATTTTCACCATGTGCCCTAACATTTCATATTCATGCATAAAGTTACAGTAGTCTTGCTTTAGTGCGGGCTGTTTTCTAAAGCGCCGCTCTAGCTGAGTTCACCTTGACATGGCCTGACTAAATGAGTCTCCTAATACTTCAGGCTTTTGCTTAAGAGGCAAGCGAACTACAAATCTACCAGATTCATCGCTCGTAGTGTTATCTGTGAAATGTTTTTGGCAGTCTTTTTCGTCCTGAGTTTTGATTGGGGAAGAGATATCCTCTATTTCCCAGAACCGTTTTAACAGGGCATCTAAGCTGTCTTCTATCCGCAAAAAGCATGAGGCTACTCCTAAGCATTCTTCTCCCTGTGTTCGAAATCGTCCTGAAAGAATCCATCCTAATTCAGTCTCTTGGAGGACTGGATAATTTGGTGATCGTGTACGATGACCAGGCTTCAGTAATGAAAGGAAATGCTCTGCGCCGATTAATAATTCTATGTCTCCTGGCTGAAAAAACTTAGGGTCAGCAAGTGTTACATCAGTGGGCAAATCCCAATGATCGTGTTGAATAAAGCTGCTAGGCATGCTCCCTGTAATACGTGGAAGGATAGAGCATGACATATTAATTGTGAAGTCACTCACAGTGGATTGCAGCAGCAACTGAACACTGTGCTTGGTTTGTGAAAGAGAGTTATTTATTCCACTAATTGGTATAGGGTTTTTGTATTTTCTTAGGCGTAATCTCTGAACAAGTCCTTCCGTACAGAGATTTGTCGGGCTGCCACTATCCAACAATGCTCTACATACATGCAGTTTCCCGTCAGAATCAATGACTCTTACTAAGGCAGTAGACAACATCACCCGAGCCGAGTGTCGATCTCCTACGTTGCAGTATGTGTCTGTTGAGTTAGAAGCCCCTGGGTGTTGACTTGAGCCACAATCTCTACCTGACAGAGTACCTTCATTTTGTTTGTGTAATGATGTGTGGTGCTTTTTGTTGCACAACTTACGACCACGTGATTTGCAATATCTGGATGAATGCTCAGTGCGCAAGCAATTATAACATATACCTCTTTCCTTAACGATTTGAAACGTTTCCCTTAGGCTGAGAGCTGCAAATGTTTCACACTTGTGAATACTATGATTGTCCTGACAGTAGGTACATTTGATGTGGCTGGTCGTGACATAAGAATAACGTGCTTGAGTGTCTTCCTGTGATTTGACTTTACGCCGCTCACATTGCTGTCTGGGCACTAGAGTGGTGTGTAAGTTCTCTAGTGCTTGTCATTTATGTTCCACAAATGATAATAAGTCATTGAGGGATGGAGAATTAGTCTCTACATGCGATAATTCCCAGTCTCGCCTAGTATGATATCAAGTCCTTGAGCATACACTTGAGTCAGTATTACTTCGTGCAGTGGAATGGTAAGTTCCAAGGCTATAAGTGCGTTTAAATGACTGTTGAAAGTATTTGAATACCTTACGCGTTTTTTAGCAGTTTCACTAGCAACTGGTTTTAGGCTTAAGAGCTCCTTAACATGCGTGGCTGCTATAAGCCTCTTATTCTCAAATCTGTCTTTCAGCATTTTTCAGGCTATCTTATAGTTCACTTCAGTTATAGGAAGGTTTTGTATTAATTGGCTAGCTGGCCCCTTGAGAACTGACACGAGATAATGAAACTTTGAACAACCGGTACCTGGTTATTGTTATGCACCATAACCTTGAAACTGTCTGAAAATGAGAGCCAGTTTTCATACTTCCCATCAAAATTAGGAATATTGATTGACGGAAGTTTCAACCCTGACATAGTGCCTGCTTGGGTCACCCTTACTTGTTAGTCTTATAGTATTTTTCTTTCAAATTCCAATCTAGCTTGTTCATTTACTTGTTCATTTTCGGTATCTCCTAGTTTTAGTTCAGACTGAACATCGTCAAACATGGACATTATAGAACCCATATCGTTATATCTCAATTTAATTTCATGCAAATTAAATCGCTGCTGGTCTGCTAGATTTTCTACGAATGTCTGCATGCGTGTAAGCTGAGCTCTTAGCCGTGCCCTCTGCTTGATCAGTTTCTGTTTCGTGGCAGGATCCATTATTAATAGGATGATTGTAAAGAAAAAGAGGCCTGAGCAACTTGTATTTACTCACCGAATTAATTATTTACTTAACCTCTGGTGATGGAACATCGATACTGGAACTGGCAGATGATGTCATCAATGTGGACTTTTAAGTACGGTACTGTATTTCCATGGACAATTTTGGTTTTCCTATCCGGTCCGGTATAGGCCATGTGTTGGTGCATATCATACATTTAGCATTTAATAATTTAAAACACTCACCCTTCACATCAAATGAAACACACATCAAAATTGTACCACTCGTATTAATCACAGAACCATTATATATATTGTCGAGAGTTTGTATCACAAGCCCACAACCTGCTGCTACGATACAAAAAGCCCCAAATGCATCCAAGGTGCCGTGACTCCCGTCTCACGACACAAAGACACCAAGCGAATCCATGATGCCGTGACTGCGAACGGAACAGGCTGTGACCTTCCACGCTCTGGTCGGAACCACACCTCGTTACACACGCCACGATTAGCCGACGTCGTCACTGGTTTGCGCATTCCAGCCTCCAGCTCGTTACTTTTTGAACGCACCTTATACATTCATAAAATGCCCTGATTTTGGAAGTGTATTGTCAGAAAATTGTATAGTCGGAAACGAGCTGCAGCCGACGACCACGACAACGATATTGAAGTGATGGAAGCCATTTTTCAGTGTTGCCTAGTTCTATTAAAGCAAGCTTTCCAGTCGGTCAACACAAATTGAGTCCTATTACATTTGGCGGGAATCAAGTATTTACAGGGTCATTAAACATGTGCGCGCAGTGAACACGGCAAGCTAAGCCGGCTCTGACTAGAGTAGGACGCGGCCGCGCGCACCCAGTTCACCCGGCAGTGGCGCGCTCCGGTGACTCATAGCGTTAATTCACATGTGTTTTGTCATTCATATTGACATGTATCTGCAAAGCTTAGACGTTAGTGTTGCTCGTTTAGTGAGTATTGTGATTATTGTGATTGTTGGTCATGCCTAGACACAAATTCACTTTGCGTGACCGGGGGTATATCCATAATTCGTATATGAAAAGCAGAAAATCTTGTTTCGAAGCAAGACGAAAATGTCGAATCAAGTTTCCAGGAAGACTTGTGCTTAATGCCAGTACAATTAGGAGGATCGCTAAACGATTCAAGAAAACAGGCTCTGTAAATAATAAATAAGTTAACAGAGAACGGAAATTAGATGAGATTGTTGCCCATTCATCCGAAGATGTCAGGTGTGTGTTACAAGAGAGGAGAGGACATTTTCAGCATCGGCTATGAGCACTGTAAGTACACATGATTGAACATGTTTGGTAAAAGTGTGAAAATGCGCGTTCTACGGGCTGAACCGGGTGCGCGCTGCCGCGATGCGCTAGTCACAGCCGGCTTAGCTTGCCATGTTCACTGGCGCGCACATGTTTAATGACCCTGTACATACCCTAACCTGAAGGAAACGTGATATTATTATAAACTAACACGCTTTTATGTACAAAATCGGGCACTTAATTAGATGACAAGTTTCGAACGTCATGTAAATATATTTCACGCGTTACGCAAGTATTTGCAAACCTATGTAATATAAACATTGTAAATATGTATATTTGTGTTTAAGTGGAATTCATAAACATGGTAATAATAATAATAATAATAATAATAATAATAATAATAATAATAATAATAGAGAATAATAATAATAATACTATCGTATGGCCCCGGGTACCGAGTGCAAGCTGTGTTCATTGACGCCCAGAGGGCAGCTTGCATGTCAAATTTTTTCATTCCTTGGAACGCCATGAAAGTCAAGGAGGTTAGATATCAAAGCTCCTTGACACTGTAGCGCTTACTAGTAGAGAATGTAGGAACTTTGTGTTGGCGAAAAATCCCGAGATTAATTTTGCCATTATGAACACGGCCTACTGAATTCAAATGGGTTCTTTAACATGCCAACAACGTATGACATACGTGCCGTGATTTTTGTCGCCTTTCTAAAATCACTTACCACGGCAATCAGCGAACCTGCAAGCTCTCCCACTCACCCACCGTGGCAAGCTCTTAATCGTACAATTAGGCCAGTCATCTAAGACATTCTAGGTCGCAAAAAATTGCAAGGTTCTGATTTTTTGGTAAGTTGTTAGGATAGATACCAATAGTGTAAAACCAAGTTTGCAACCTCGAAAGACCTGTGCTAACTTCTTGGTGCTCAAAAAATCTCGACATTTTCAGACGTTTTTCGGTTTTTGGCTTACAAAGTCCAAAATATGCATTCTATGGCAAAGTCACCCATTACACTTTTAAAGAAGACAAAATTACCGACAATGAGAGCGCAACTCCAGCTCTGTATGTCTTATAGACCTCAAGATACAACACTTCGAAAATGGGCAAGTTTTTCCAAAATGTTCTAAATTTGTAGTAAGCTGTCTCTTCGAACAAATTACCGTCTAAAATACTCATTCTACGAGGAAATTCATCAAAAGTAATGTTGTAGAACAGTTATTTAGCTTTAATTTAATCATTAGCAAAATGCTATAAGACCAATAGTTCTCTTGTTATCAGGTAAAACACAAAAATAGGAAATTGGATTTTTCAAAAGTGTAGCCTGACCAATTGCAGGACTTTTTCAAAGGATAAGAAAGACATCAATCAGTGGAAAATTGTTTTTCATGCAAAATGAAATTGAATACAATTAATGATACTGAGTAATTTCTTATCAATATTGATGTCACAGTGGCGAAGTGATGGAGGGGCCTCTGCTAACACCTGCGACAGAAACACGCAACACGCCAATTACCTACTATGTATTAATACATTGCAACAAAAGTGTAGGTATGTGATGTTAGGCTTACCTGCACTCAACGAGACAGTAGTATTCGTTTGGAAGGCCCAGGTTCTTTATACGGCTCTTCTTGGGGCTTCGGAGACTCCTGTGTATTTGGATCTGGATGTAAAAGGGGGTCGTTGAAGTCGTCTTCTTTGTCTGACTCAGTCATTTTTAGGGTAGGAGAATTAAGTCAGGTCATCCCCCGACAAATTTTACAGATAGCACAGCATTTCAGCCCTGCTCTACGGCAGGAGCATCGCCCTGCTCCGCACTCTTTCAGGCACCTGTATGACAAGAATTTCAGCAGTTATAATAACTCCAGGTTACAAAAGATTCAAATGTTTTAATTCTAATCGGAAAAAATACCTATGTCCAGCATTGGACATTGACTAGAACCGACCTAATACGAATGGATTACCTTACCTGCATGACAGGAGTTTGAGCAGAGTTTGCGGCGCTGGTTCCTTGTGTGAGGTCACCGGTGTCAGCCCCTGCCGACTCCTTGTCCATCCCCACTTGGTGGGCTCTTTCTCAACTCCCAACCACTGCTGCACCTGGGGGTAGGTTCTGTAGGAATGTAGGGCAGCAGCCTCTTCGGTTGGGGGCAGACGAGCGAGGTTGACTTTAGCGCTGGCAGCAGATCGAACAAATATCCCATAACGCAAGGCGTGGAGAGAGTCGTCTTTTCCACCGTCATACAACGCCACGAGGCATTTGTTGCCAGCAGAGGCTATCTCCTCACGGGTGGCGTTATTGTTCAGAAAAGTGGTAACCGCGTCAAGGTCTGGCTGTTTTGAAAGATCGCTCAACATCTTCGTTTTCCCTTGCCCGAAAAGGGCAGAGATGGTGTCGAAACCACTGAAGGCGTGGAGTAACAACTCTATTCCAGGGGGGAGTGAGAGATCTCCTCGAATGAATCATGTTGACAAGAACTGCTTGCAACGTGTTCCACCCTTGGCACTTTTCTGGAAGGAAATATTTTGTTTGTTGGCGCCCAATCCATTTAGGAACACCAAGAGGTCGATATCTTCTCCAGCGATTATGACGTGCTCGTACTCCTCGCTCTTTTCCAATGCTGTCCTCACAATGATGCAGTCGGCGACCTGTGGAGCGTGCTTTATTTCGATCCCTTGTATATCCAGTCCAGTACACATTAAGTTGATCAGGCGCTGCTTGTTTTTTGGGTTGGACAAAAACTATTCTTGGGGCACTTCGATCTGTGTCGATTCTTCAAAAAAAGATATCGCTGCACGCTGAGGCTGCATAACGTCGCAGCCGTTCTGCTGTTTTTGTGGTCTTAGCTGTAGCCTCTTCTGGGTAGCCATCGAATCCTACTGAGACATTTTTTCCAAAATGGTTGGTCGTATAGGTGATAAAAGTAGCTACAATTTCCCTCACTGAGCTGTTCCGTTGCCATATAACCTTATAGAGCAAGTATCCTCCATCCACTACAACAAAAGTTCTTAGTCCAACGGCGACATTTTCTCGGAGGGGCGTAAAGGCAGAGTAGAACGATGATTTTGTTCCTTTTCGCATTCTCTCTTCGGAGAATAGAGCAATGGGATATGGGGCAAACTCGTATGTAAAGTGGTTTTGTAGGTCGGTCTCAGACTGTTTTGTTATACACAGCCGTTGGAATATTGTGAGAGGGTCTATAGAAACCTGCTTGTTGTGCACCTTGACTGTGGCCGCTGCCAAGGTTCGTACTTTGTCTTTCCTTTTAAATTAAACATTTCCAAATTCCTTTCCAGTTATTTCTTTGACTCCATTACATCCAATTTCTCTTTCATTGGAAGGAAATGGTGTGTGGACATGGAACCAGGATTTTAATTTCTCCGCATCATTAGAATCTCGTTCTATTCGAGCGGGCCTCATATCAATGTGTTGTTCCGTCGTGGTACATGAGATGTTACAAAAGATCTCAAGCCCCCTCACATATATTAAGCATGTATACCATGCCTTCAGTCCAACGGGCGAGAGCACTGCTGGAGATTCCTCGGCCATCTGTTAGGCCCCCTTGACTTTTCATCCATCTCATTAGGACTTGTTCTATCGTCAAGTCGGTCCAAAGACCCGACCAAAATTTGTGGGTTCGATGAATGGTGAAGTCTTCCCCTGTAAATAGACTATATTCCCTCGGATCCATATTCTGTCGCAGATCGTTCATGTCCTGCACATAGAGACGCGCACACTTGGCAAATAAGAAGTGTCCTGCCGAGTGGAAGAAGGGAAGCATGCTCTTTATGGTCTCAAGGTGGAGGTACCAATCTCCCATCCTCTCTGCTTGGATGAATTGTTTCATTAGTGTAGGTAAGCTTAACATCACATACCTACCCTTTTGTTGTAATTTATTAATACATAGTAGGTAATAGACGTGTTGCGAGTTTCTGTCGCAGGTGTTAGCTGAGGCCCATCCATCACTTTGCCACTGTGACATCAATATAGACAAGAAATTACTCATTATCATTAATTGTATTCAATTTCATTTTGCATGAAAAACAATTTTCCACTGATTGATGTCTTTCTTATCCTTTAAAAAAGTCCTACAATTCGTCAGGCTATATTTAAAAAAAATCCAATCTCCTATGTTTGTGATTTACCTGATAACAAGAGAACAATTGGTCTTATAGCGATTTTCTAATGCTTAAATTAAAGCTCAATAACTGCTCTATAACTTTACTTATGATTACCTTCCTCGTAGAATGAGTATTTTAGACGATAATTTGTTGGAAAAACTAGCTTTCTACAAATTTCGAACAGTTTGGAAAAACTTGCCCATTTTCGATGTGTTGTATCTTGAGGTCTATAAGACATACAGAGCTGGAGTTGTACTCAAATTGTCGGTAATTTTGTCTTCATTAAAAGTGTAACGGGTGACTTTGCCATAGAATGCATATTTTGGAAATTGTAAGCCAAACAATGAAAACCGTCTGAAAAATTCGAGGTTTTTCGAGCACCACGAAGTTAGCACAGGTCTTTCGAGGTTGCAAACTTGGTTTTACACTATTGGTATCTATCCTAATAACATACCAAACATTCAGAACCTTGCAATTTTTTGCGACCTAACGCGATTTTTGTGTCTACGGTGACTGGCCTAAATATGCAACGAGCCCATAATGGCAATAATTAAGACACGAGAATGTTTATAAAACGAGCGTAGCGAGTTTTATAATTTCCATACGAGTGTCTTAATTACCATTATAGGTGAGTTGCATACGACTGTTTTTGTTCGACGATAATTATGCCTAGGATCTTATTTTCGAACATAAATATTCATTAATATCTGTCGACATTTCGCCAGTTTTATGTACTGTACTGAACAGAGCGATGGGACGCAGAGAATACCATCGCCTCCTGGAATACCCCACCATGACACTAGAAGCCACGCAGTGAAATTTAAAGTAGAAGGCCGTGGAAGTCAGCGCAGTTGCGATGCTCTCCTTACCTAATTGGTCAAACAACTGTTTTTTGAGCACTGATTGGTGGGAGAAACTGTTTCATAATAAACAAGTAGTTCCGAGAAGAACTAAAGCCTATTTTCATATAACCTGCTTATGTTAATTGCCACTATCAACATACAACATTTCAGTTTGATTTCTGTAACAGATTATTGTGTATTAAATTATTGTGTACGTGTAGTATTCAAATTTCAATCGCTTGATTGAGACACAAGATGCAAAAACGAGATTTTGATATTTCGCAAAGCTGCCATCCTGTGGTTGTGGAAACAATTGAAATAAATTAGATGCCAGTGGATTAACATTTGTGTATGGATTTACTGCACCAACTTTCACCGCACTTGGATGGTTAAATTGCGAGAAACGTCCATGTGAATATTTATACTTCGCGTCGCCGCCATGTTGAATTTGTGATCACCAGGTTATTGAAAGTCCTATAGGTGAACTTATGTCCGTAGCCACTATGAACAATAAAAAATTCAGTTTGATTGCTGTAATAGATTCGTAGTTATTGAGATCCGTCTAAATATTTCGGACGGTCGCCATGTTGGATTTTTATATGTAAAGGCCATAGAGTCATGTATCATTATAGGAAAATTATTGCGTAGGATCATTGTTCAAACTTTCACTTCGATCACATGATTACGACACAAGAAATAAAAACTTAATTTTAAAATTCGCACAGTCGCCATCTTGAGGTTATGTAAACAATTGAATTAAATTAGATACCAGTGCATTACAATGTGCATAAACATTTGCTGTACCAAGTTTTATTGCGTTTGGATCATTAAATCGCGAGAAAAGTCTATTTAAAACTTTCACCTTTGCTTGGCCACCATGTTCGTTTTGTACTTAACCGGTTTTTGAAAGTCTGAGAGATGAACATCCAGTAGTGCCCTTTATCTCCGTACAAATTTTCAGGGTGATGCCGGTAATAGTTTCAGAGATATAGAATGCCGGTGAAATATTTCGCACAGCCGCCATCTTGAGGTTATGTAAACAATTGAACGAAGTTACATGTCGGTGCATTATAATGTATATAACAAATACTGTACCAAGTTTTATTGCGTTTGGTTGGTTAAATCGCGAGAAACAACTATTTAAATATCGCAAATTCGCTTGGCTGCCATGTTGGTTTCGTAGTTACCAGTTTTTCAAAAGTCACATAGATAAACTTCTCGTAGTTTCGTTTATCACCGTACAAAATTCCAGGGTGATATCGGTAATCCTTTCGGAGATATTGAATGCTGGTGAAATCTTTTGCACAGCCGCCATGTTGGATTGGTGAGACGTTACAAAATTTGAAGGGCACGGTCGGGGTAGTCCGAAATAGTGCTATGAACTTACCTAGATTCATTGAAATCGCTCCAGCCGTTTAGACTTTATTAGGGACACACACACACACACACACGGATCACACTCGCACACACAGACACACGGACAAAAGGTGATCTCGTAAGCCTATTTTTCATAAATGAATATAGGCTAAAAATAGTTTTATAATGACCCTCATTATGATACAGATTTCTTACATAATATTTACATTTTGACATCGTCGAACATAAATATGGTATACTAAGCCTAAGTGAACAGGGTCGGAAGATGAACACTTGATGTTCGAATCATGTCATCATATTAAGTACCCCATTTTGTTCACATAAAAGCGTGTTCTCGTTTCTATCAGCTTAGGACATGTAAATACTTGCTTCCCGCCAATGTACTTGGGCACAATTTGTGTTGACCGACTGGAAAGCTTTCTTTAAAAGAAGTATAAAGCTTAGAATTTGTGTATATTTTTGAAAAAAATTTTGGGTGACCTCAATTCGATTTTGAATAGCTTGCTCAAGAAATTAGTTTAAGGATATAGGGCCAAGTGTTCCTTAACTGCGATTATTCCCATTGCATTAATATTATGAACCAGATTCATATAAAACTTTTAACACATAGTGCAATATTTGGCTACAAGATGGAGCATATAACTTTCCATAATCATGTTTTTTTTTGGGAAAGAAATTATAATTGAAAACCTAGCTGATCAAAATGTTGTCTAGTACGAGAAAACACTTAGTTTAGATTCTCTGAGGCTCTAGCATGTGTGCGGCGATCACAATTCATAGCAATCAGATTTGCTACAAAACATATGAGTGGGGATACTTTGTGATCCAGCGTGTATTTGCGGCGAATGATCTCAATCCTATGTGCAAATTATTAGACTGAAATAAAGAATTTAAGTTATTCAAAATATTTCATTCAAAATTATTTCATATTATTTGTATTACCAACAGCCTCCGTGGCTTAGGCGGCAGCACGCCGGCCTCTCACCGCTGGGTCCGTGGTTCAAATCCCGGTCACTCCATGTGAGATCTGTGCTGGACAAAGCGGAGGCAGACAGGTTTTTCTCCGGGTACTCCGGTTTTCCCTGTCAAATTTCATTCCAGCAACACTCTCCATTATCATTTCATTTCATCTGTCATGCACTTAATCATTGCCCCAGAGGAGTGCGTCAGGCCTCGGCAGCCGGCACAGTCCATATCCTCGCCGCTAGATGGGGGCTTCATTCATTCCATTCCTGACCCGGTCGGAGACTGGAAGCAGGCTGTGGATTTTCATTTTCATTTGTATTACCCTATTTACTAATGTTTTCTCCTTTGTAGACTTGTAACGTTTCCCATAAGGAATTTCATCTGGAAAGTTTAGAAATTGGAGATTCTGTGGGGCAACTGAGCTGCGTCCACTTTTTCTTTTTTCATTGACTTTGGTATGTATCCCCTAAATCGGGTGATTTCAACCAATTGTCAACGAATCTTTGAGCATTTCAAAAGTGTACAATCAGTAATTAAAGACAGCTCTAAAACCATACGAAAACTAGAAGAAAGCAATCAAAACAAAACGTTTTGCATTCTGCATTAACAAGGCTCCCCTTTACGTGTTAACTGTAAAAATTTGGCGTTCTGTCAGATTCATTAAATGAATGTTGCTAAGATGATTGATTAAACATATGAAATAATATCTGGGCCTTGTAAAACCTGGAAAAAGCCCAAATACCTGTCCTCAGAAAAATCCATGGCCCGAGATTGCTCCCTGATGGAACCTACCGTTTGGAATCTCATTCTGACCTGTATCGACAGTTAGAATCAGCCAATACCAGTATGCGACGTAGGAGGCTAAAGATCTACGGGCACCTAAAACGAATGAACAGCAACAGGCTTACCAAGAAGATCTTCTCCTTGGTTAACAGCTACAAGACCGGAAGCCTGTGGCTTAATGAAGTACTAAAGGACTTGGATTCGGCTGCAATTGCTGACCTTGCCGTAGAAGGTCGTTCTAAATTTTGTGCGATGGTAGAATCTTGGACCCCTCCACCTAGAGTCCCTAAATGTCGGAAGTCCCTTTCGCAGGAGAGAAAGGAGAAATTATCAGCAGGGCTCAAGAGATATTGGGAACGAAAAAGAGCATCGAAGAAGAACTAGTCATAAGCGCTCCGTAGTGGGCTTATATCAATAATAATAATTTCTACAGTATTAAGTCACAAACCGTACAAAGCAAATGTCGGAAAACTGCCATCGAATCTAATAATTTGCACACCTTTGGATATTGAATTCAAGTGTTGACACATTTTCTGGAAATAAAATTAGTTGCCATGACTTAAGTAGTAACCCTTGTATGTTTAAAATTTAAATACAAGTACTCAGTAATTATTTTCTAGAGAAAAAGTTGCCGGACTCTCTAAAAATACAATCATCGGCAACAGTGAGTTTGCTAGTTACGCACAATCAAACTTTTGAGTCTTAAGGAAAGAAAAGGGCCAGAACAACATACTGCAGCGTTGCCACCAGAAAGAAGCACCGGATTTACTTATAATATGTTTTGATCTTTTGAAGGAAATAATCGATGTTACACATATTGAGAGAAAATTTATCAAATATAAGGAATAATCAATTTTGGTAATAAACTCAACTTTATAAATACAAAATGTTATACATACAACGTTATACATACTTTGTACAGAAATATACAAAGCAAATGACTAGTGTGGTTCGTTAACACACGCCATCACGTGCAATGGATGCAAACCTTTTCCTCCATGTAACTAATCAGTCTTCTAACATCCTCGTTCAGGGGATAACATTTGGGAAATATATCTCAAATTCAATGCAGTTACATGACGGGGAATTTGACTTTCGTGCCGATGAACTCGATGTACCGCCCCTAAACTAACCACCAGTGAAACAGTCAGAAGAGGGCTACCTTGTATCACACACAATTTGGAAATTCATGTAGGAAATATCGTGAGTAATTCCATTTATAGAGTTGATTAAATAATAATAATAATAATACCTCCTAGTGAATTTGAACTTGGGCAGATGCCCTTTCTCATTACAACAAAAGGTGTACACTCAACGGTAGCCAACTTCTTAATTGTTACATCACGCGAATACTGCAGAGCAATGCACAGTGGGTCAAAATCGAAATCTAGGAGGACAAAATTATTTATTTTTATCATTTAAAACTCAAAATATTTTACTTTTACAGCATTATCATATAATTGCCGCTCACTATTCTGGGATATAAACGCATCTTAGTGTAAATCTGTCACCACAGTTCGAGCAGTCTGAATTGGAGGGTGAATGTAAGTGGCTGTGGTTTGGTTGTCTTTGTGGTTAGTGTGATGCTTTAAGAAGCAACATGCAGCTGAAGGTATGATGTTTGTAACGTGTTTCAGTTATTAATGGGCGTAATTGTTTCGTAATTTTAGCTATATTTGCATTATATAATATTTAACGATTATTTTTAAAATTATATTTTCACTTGGATTTTTAGAATGTCGCGTCACTCTGCGTCACTTTCTACATAATGTTAAAATGTAGATAAAATCTTGTAGTTAACGCCTATTATAAGAATTTTAGCATCTTTTTGCAACTTACTTCGTTATTTTACGTTTTAGAAGATGCCGCGAAACCAGTTCTCACACGTTTACAACTGTTTGAAGCACTGGGTTCGACGATAATATCAAAAGTGGAACTTTGTGACTTTGTTAAAAGTAAATTAGGGGGGGGGGGGGGGTAGAAAATTGTTCTGAAGTGATAACTGAATGCTCTATCCAACTCCTAATCATAGACAATTTCTTGCATGTGTAGACGTAGCTTAAAAATGTCTTAACTGATGTTTATTATGAAGTAAACAAATTATATACGTTGCTTTCACGCTAAATTCATGATTAAAACTTAAAAATAATTTTTCCCCCTAAATTTCGATTTTGACCCACTGTGCAATGTAATGGACATCAACAAAATATCCGTGATCTCGATTTGTGCTACCACAGCAGGGCAGGTTGTGACAATGACACAAAGATTGCTCTTGACATCGCCAATACATCTCACAGATGTAGGGTTGCCAGACGTTCCGTTTTAATCTTTAACGGGACGCCAAATATTCCGTTCTTTTGGTTAATTTAATAATATATTCTATTTCGCACCAATGTTCAAATGTCCCGCCCCAGAATTGATTGTAATGTCTTGCTTGTTTTCTGGTGATAGAGGTGCAAGTTTGAAAGAGAAAATGATTTCTGTGTCTGTGTCAGATGGATGGGTACATGTTATAGATTTATTAGGGGCAACAACATTGAGGAATATTCTTGTGAAGTTAATACTCAGCTATTTCCCCTCCAATGCTTTTAAGGAGAGAGTTATTTCTGTCATGAATATCAAATAGAGAGATGATAGAAACAGAAGCTCCATTAGTTTGATAAACCAAGAATTGTTCACATATTACAATTATGACGAAAATTGCAGTGAATTTTATCAGAAGGTACTTACAAATAACAAATTCTTGCAAAGGGTCGTTCAAATGAAAAGCATTTGTAAGTTGCTGGTGTCCTAGGCCTATATGATATATCAGCAATATCTAGTTTTAATTTTGTGTACTTGATTATGTATTGTTTAATTAATAGATATGTGTATTATTTATTACAACATTTAACAAGCTTGATTTTAAAAAAAATGTTTTGCGACGTGTGTTCCGGTTTTCCATTCTTGAAATCTGGCACCCTACAAAGATGTCTCCTTGTACGTATAGGCTAACTTTGTGATGCAATGGGAAACGTAGCTGTCTTAGATGCAGGAGATTCGGGTTTGAATCACGAAACCAGACTTATGTTGAAAGTCTACTCTCATTTAACACAACGATCATCCAAACTTATTAAAATACATAAATATACACACATTTGATTAAGACTAGATCATGTGACCGCACTCGGGGTTCGGACGTGGATCTCCTACTGTCCGGGCAGGTGCGTTTAGCCAGTTATACATAGCTCCAATGAGAGTTATGCCCTATAGCTCTTTCTATGTTTCATTGTCGTGCTGAAAGCCATTCTTCATAGTGCAGTCATATTAGGGGTTTCACCTCGGAATGAGAGATAATAAACTGTAAACTCGTATACACCTTCATTTTGAGCGGCTTCGGTGGCGTAGTTGGTAGCATGCTGAGCTTCTATGCCCAAGATCGCGGGTTCAAACCCAGCCGAAGTCGTCGGATTTTTTAAAAACGTTAAACATCCCTCAGTATGCCTTCCTTCGGAGGGGAAGTAAAGCCGGTGGTATCATGTCATAGATTTATGGCATGTTAAAGAACCTGTGTGAAACTAAATTATATATAGGTTGAACATTTGACTAACCTTCTTAGGTTCCTACGTTCGTCGTCAAAAGCTGACTGCAGTGGCATCTGGTAACTAAGTTCTGAACTAGTTGGTCGTTGACGGTGGCGTTTGGCGGCAAACGTAGGAACTACTTGAAAAAATTCGATGCCTGCAGTCCTTACTTGAATTAAAACAGATACACACACTAATACAGCCATCACAATTAACACCGGTTATCAGACAGATTCTGCACACACCCAAAGTACACGGGGCTCCATGACCGCGTTGTCGCAGCCACTAAACTGAAGAACCAACCAACCTTCATTTTGAAGTTCTAAGAATTGTCTCAAAAGTCTCATAAAATCTCGTGTCCGCGCCGTAAGTTATTCAAGGTCAAAGTTCACAAAAAACAGTTTTTCGCGATTATCTCGGTTTATATAGCTCCAATGATGTTAACATCTATTATAAAATGTGTAGAGCATAAAATTTGCGACAAATTTTGTTTAAAGAAATTTCATACGCCCAACCGTTTTTTGAGATAGAGGGCAGAGGGCCCGCAGCGCTCAGCCATATGAACATTTTTTTAAAGCAAAATTTGTCGCAAATGTTATGCTCTACAATTTTAGGTAGATTTCATTAGAAAGCTAACTATTGCAATGGGTACCATGTTTCGACTTCCGGAAAATTTCGACATATCTTCGCGTTTCACATCCCCCAGACCCCAAAACCACCGTCAGTTCAGAAGTTTATATATAATTTATGTATATATGTATCTACACACATCAAAAAAAGTTTTGCATCACCTCGGTTCCCAGATCTCCGGCATATAGACGTTGACTGTGTATATTGTATCCAAGATACAGTCCCTTTGACTGTTCATAGATGTCACTAAAACTGCTCAAAGATGTAAACAACCATGCATGAGCAGGGCCTATTAGACGGAGGGGGTACGACAGCCGATCAGTTCCAGTCATTCCACCAGGACGAAGGTACGCTGCTCATGTTGTCTGTAGTTCTACCATGCCTAGAAGGTCAATACCGCAGTTCGATCGCGTCCGCATTGTTACTTTGTGTCAAGAAGGGCTCTCAACAAGGGAAGTTTCCAGGCGTCTCAGAGTGAACCAAAGCGATGTTGTTCGGACATGGAGGAGGTACAGAGATACAGGAACTGTCGATGACAGGCCTCGCTCAGGCCGCCCAAGGGCTACTACTGTAGTGGATGACCGCTACTTACGGATTGCCGCTCGGAGGAACCCTGACAGCAATGCCACCATGTTGAATAATGCGTTTCGTTCAGCCACAGGACGTCGTGTTTCAACTCAAACTGTGCGCAATAGGCTGCATGATGCGCAACTTCACTCCCGACGTCCATGGCGAGGTCCAGCTTTGCAACCCCGACACCATGCAGCGCGGTACAGATGGGCCCAACAACATGCTGAATGGACCCCACGGAATTGGCATCACGTTCTCTTCACCGATGAGTGTCGCATATGCCTTCAACCAGACAATCGTCGGAGACGTGTTTGGAGGCACCCTGGTCAGGCTGAACGTCTTAGACACACTGTCCAGCGAGTGCAGCAAGGTGGTGGTTCCCTGGTGTTTTGGGGTGGCATTATGTGGGGCCGACGTACGCCACTGGTGGTCATGGAAGGCTCCGAAACGGCTTTACGATACCTGAATGACATCCTCCGACCCATAGTGCAACCATATCGGCAGAATATTGGAGAGGCAATTGTCTTCATGGACGACAATTCTCGACCTCATCGTGCACATCTTGTGAATGCGTTCCTTCAAGATAACGACATCGCTCGACTACAGTGGCCAGCATGTTCGCCAGACATGAACCCTATCGAACATGCCTGGGATATGTTGAAAAGGGCTGTTTATGGACGTCTTGACCCACCAACCACTCTGAGAGATTTACGCCGAATTGTCGTTGAGGAGTGGGACAATTTGGACCAACAGTGTCTTGATGAACTGGTGGATAGTATGCCACGACGAATACAGGCATGCATCAATGCAAGAGGACGTGCTACTGGGTATTAGAGGTAGTGGTGTGTACTGCAATCTGGACCACAAATGCTGAAAGTCTAGCTGTATGATGGTACAACATGCAATGTGTGGGTCTCATGAGCAATAAAACGAGCTGAAATGTTGTTTGTGTTGATCTCTATTCCCTTTGTATTTAAAGGTTCCGGAACTCTTGGAACCGAGGTGATGCAAAACTTTTTTTGATGTGTGTATATATATATATCAGTTTTTTGTGGACACGATAACTGCCGTAATTTTGCACCAATCACTTTGAATTATTTACATAATATGTATCCCTATAAAATCTCGGTCGAGTTCGTTAATGGGCAAAATCGGTCGAAGGGGGTGAAAATGGGGGGCTTTTTTCGAAAAAGTGAAATTTCGCTATAACTCTCTTAATACGTGAAATATCGAATCCATTCAAAGTTCATAATATGTGTCGGATAAGTGCCAAAAATTTATGTCAAATAAGTTTTTTGATAGCACCAACCATTGACCAAAGGGGTGGAAAAATGTGGGTTTTTTGGGAAACATTAATCATATCTCTCTTAATAGGCACAATATCAAAACCGTACAAAATGGAAAATATTCCCCTAATAATTACCTAAAACTTTTGTCTGAAAGAATTTTTTAAATGACCCACCATTACGCCAAGGGATGAGAAAAATGATTTCGGAATTTTAAAAAATGCCAAGGGCCATCAGAGGTTACCATAACAACGCTTTTAAATTGATAAGGGATGATCTATCAGAGGTTGCCAAGACAACGCCATTGACGAGATCACATTCATTTTTAGCCCACTTTTCACACTTTTCAAAAATGAGGAAAAAGTAGACTTATAAGATATATCCGGGAAAATGTGTCTGTCCTTCTGTCTGTCTGTCTGTCTGTCTGTCTGTCCTTCTGTCTGTCTGGCTGTGTGTGTGTGTGTGTGTCCCCTATCAACTCCTAAACGGCTGCAGCAATCGAAACCAAATTTAGTATGAGTAAAGGTGTATACCGGAATATCTCAGGCCCATATTTGAAAAAGATGCCAGTGCTACCAACTGCTAAAAAAACGCACTAGAAATTTGAGCTCCATGTTGGATATCATGGAAGGTATACACGGGAGCTATTCTGAAATTGGCACACATGTAGATAATACTATTTCAGTTTAATTTCCAGGTGGCCATATATGACAGCGTTGCCAAAGTAATTTTAAGCCTTTTGAGAAGTCCAATTTTTAAATGCATATAACTTCTACACTATCTATTGGATTTCAACCAAATTTTGGATGTAATATGTGTACATAAACATATATGACTGAGTGTATTCTTAAGAGCCACCAGGGCTGACAACTGTTAATAATTGCTCTCTATTTTGTATCCAAATATATCAGAAAGTATGCAAGCCGACAGCTTTAAACTATGCACACGTAAATTACCCGACATTTTACATTAATTTGGAGTAACTTATATACGTCAGTTCTACCAACATGATTCTAAGCCTGCTGATAGGACCAATTTTTAAATACATGTAACTTCTATACCAACAAATGGATTTCATCCAAAATTGGCACAAAAATATATAATATTTCAGATTATTTCTGACCAGCACTCGCATGACATTGTTGCCAAATTGCTTTTACGAGTATTAATAGATCCAATGTCTAAATCCATGTAACGTCCTTTGGACTTCAACCACATTTTGTATTCTGTACCTTAGGAGATGGAAGTAAGAATATATTCAGTCACCAGAGCTGCCAACTGTATTGCTCTATTAGGCTACATTATGCCTAGTATACCTTATTTCGAACTAATTAAGACATTTCGATATTACCCACTTAATTTCGTCATTATTCTAGATAGGTTCATATACTGTAGATTAATCTATGGCATGAATCTTAATTTTAAGAAAAGTAGGCTCTTTAGTTCGTCACGGAACTTCTTGTTCCATCTGACTATGAGGGAAGCGGCTAACTGGTAGCATGCTGAACTTCTATGCCCAAGGTGCTGGTTCAAAGCCGGACAAAGTCGCCGGATTTTCTAAGAGCGCTAAAAATCCGTCAGCATGCTTTCCTTCGGAGGGGAAGTTACAACGTTCGTTGCAAGTTGCTGGTTGCGGTGGCATCAAGCAGCCAAGTTCACAGCTAGGTGTAGTTGGCGTTAGTATTTGGTACAACATTAGGTACTACTACTTAAAATTGACCGTCTGCAGACCTTACCTGAATTACAGACCAATACAGTCATCACAAATAACACCGTTTATCAGACAGATTCTACACACACCCAATGTACACGGGGTTACATGACCACCTTGTCGCAGCCCCTAAACTGAGGAACCAACCAACATCTCTGCGGGAGATAAAATTTTGCGTGAAGGAGTAACAGACTGTTAGATAGTTACACATTAGTTCCAAACCTTGCATAAGGACAGTGTGATCACAAGTATAACAAGTAGTTCCGTGAAGAACTATACAGCCTATTTTCATATATCCTACTTATGTTAATTGCCACTATCAACCCGGTCAATGCATGTGAGATTTTCGATGTGAAATGCCATGTCCTGTGGTTCGGATTCCACGTAAAACGGAGGTCCCGTGGCTTATGAATGCGAGATTAACGGTCACGTTAAACTACAAGCTTCCTTCCACTATCAACATACACAATTTCAGTTTGATTGCTGTAATAGATTCGTAGATATTGAGAACCGACTAAATATTTCGGATGGTCACCATGTTGGATTTTATATATGTAGGTCCTAGAGTTATGTACCGTTACATGCAGATTATTGTGAACGTGTAGTATTCAAACTTCAATCGCATAGTTAGGACACAAGAAAAAAAACAAGGAGAGTTTAAAATTTTTCACAGCTGCCATCTTGAGGTTATGGAAACAATTGAAATAAATTAGATGCCAGTGGACTAACATTCGTATAAGGATTTACTGTACCAAGTTTCACTGCACGCGGATGGTTAAATTGCGAGAAACGTCCATGTGAATATTTATAATTCGCGTCACCGCCGTGTTGGATTTGTGATCACCAGGTTATTTAAAGTCCTATAGGTGAACTTCAGTTCATAGCCCCTATGAACATTAAAAAATGCAGTTTGATTGCTAAAATAGATTCGTAGATATTCAGTATCGTCTAAATATTTCGGATGGTCGCCATGTTGGATTGTTAAATGTATAGGCCATAGAGTCATGTACCATTAAAGGAAAATTATTGCGTAGGTTCATTATTCAAACTTTCACTTCGATCGCATGACTACATAAAATAAATAAAATCTTAATTTTAAAATTCGCACTGCCGCCATCTTGAGGTAATGTAAACAATTGAACTAAATTAGATACCAGTGGATTACAATGTGTATAAATATTTCCTGTGCCAGGTTTCAGTGCGCTTGGAACATTAAATCGCGAGAAAGGTCTATTTAAAATTTTCAAATTCGCTTGGCCGCCATGTTCGTTTTGTAGTTAACCGGTTTTTGAAAGTCTTATAGATGGACTTCGAGTAGTGCCCTTTATCTCCGTACAAAATTTCAGGGGTTTACCGCTAATAGTTTCAGAGATATAGAATGCCGGTGAAATATTTTGCACATCCGCCATCTTGTGATTATGTAAACAATTGAACGAAGTTAGATGTTGGTGTATTACAATGTATATAAACATATACTGTACCAAGTTTCATTGCGTTTGGTTGGTCAAATCGCGAGAAACGTCTATTTAAAAGTCGCAAATTCGCTTGGCCGCCATGTTGGTTTTGTTGTTACCAGATTTTCAAAATCACATAAGTGAACTTATAGTAGTTCCCTCTATCACCATAGAAAATGTCAGGGTAATATCGGTAATATTGTCGGAGATATTGAATGCTGGTGAAATATTTCGCACAGCCGCCATGTTGGAAAGGTGAGTCGTAACAAAATTTGAAGGGCACAGTCGAGGTCGCCGAGAATAGTGCTATGAACTGTCCAAGTTTCATTGAAATCGCTCCAGCGGTTTAGATTTTATTAGGGGGGGGGGACACACACACGAATCACACACACACTCACACACGCACACACACACGGACAAAAGGTGATCTCATAAGCCTATTTTTTCAAAATTGAAAATAGGCTAAAAATTAACCCCAAATGACAAGAAGGTTACCATCCCCATAAGACAGTAAAATGTTAAAAGTATGCATAGAAAGACGAAAAAATGTAAACTAACCTCCAATTGTAAAATACTTTCTCGCAATAAATGAGGTCTGATCCTTCTACGAAAACCTGCATATTTTGCCTATTATAGCCTATCCCCTAGTTTGCCCGGTGAAATCTACCTCCGCCTTCCGGTGTGCCGAGAGGATTTTTTATAATGTATGTTAACATCATTGGAGCTATAGAAACCGAGATAATCACGAAAAACTGATATTGTGACCTTTGACCTTGAATAACTTACGGTGCAGAAACGAGATTTTATGAGAATTTTGAGACAACTTTTAGAACACCAAAATAAAGGTGTAAGGGTACTGCTTATTATATCTCATTCCGAGGTTGACCCCCCTGTTTTTTGCTTAAGTGACTGGATTATCATTGTCTTCTTATTATTATTCTAGTCCCTATCCGTTCCCGATGTCAGAAACCATCTTGGCTGTGCCTTTTCTGTTCTGGTGTTGTCATAGTAATCGAAATTTAATGTTTTACAGTTGGTCAACACGATTGTACCAATATATATTTGCAGTAGTTATTAAACTAGCGCAACTACTCAGGATTTGCTAGTTATATGTGATTATTTTTTTAAAGATATTGATAGTAGTAATTGACCTTCAAATTTGCAGACAGTGGTGATAGACGCTTCACGGGGCAGGTTCCCCCAACACTCAGCCAAGTTCAAAATCCACTCCAAGCTGACCATTTAATGACAACAACTGATATCACACTAAGCAAGTAATAATATTAATATTAATAATAATAATAATAATAATAATAATAATAATAATAATAATAATATCATATAAATAATTCATGCTTTTGGGCTAATGCCGTGTGTATTTTAATTTAAACCATACGTTTCGGAGAATCCCTTCCTCCTTTTTCAATGGAAATAAACAATGTGCCCAAAGATAGTATATCAATGAGATTACAAAAAATATAGATAAATTCCTCTGTTCGTCACCAGAGAGCAGCTACCAGAAATTACTGTATGGACCATGTTGGTACGGCGGACAGAGAAGTAAGTAACGAGAAGGTAAAGGGGGCGGTGTGAAAATATAGAAACTCCTCGAAGAATGAGGAGGGGGGGGGGGGAGGTGGGAGGGTTAGATGGATATAAGGAAACATAAACAAAAGGGAAGTGTAGCTGAACGATACCTAACGTCACAGAGTCTACGGCGAAAAAACAGATGGAAACTCCTCCAGTGACGAACAAAGGAGATCAAATCCAGGCTCTGAACTCTAAAGGAAAATGTACAATTTTAAATATGTGAAGAACAGAGAGACTGAGAGGAACTATCTCCCTAGATCCTTAATAACTGGTAACCAAGTGTCACCTAGCTGATATCCAGTGTCTCTGTTAAAATTATTGGGATTTTTACGAATTTCAACTGCCTCCCTTATAATTCTAGACCAGTTGTGCTTAACAAGGGCAAGCGCATGAGCATCCTTGAAACATACATCGTGCCCTGAAGACAGGGCATGTTCAGCTATAGCTGATTTGTCAGGTTGGTTTAGACGGATGTTCCTTTGATGCTCTTTGATGCGAGTTGCAATGGACCGTTTTGTTTGTCCAATGTAGACTTTTCGGCAAGTACATGGGACTTCATACACCCCAGGTTGTAGTATTGGGGACAATTTATCTTTGTTTCATGCTAAACGTTGACCAATTTTCGTCATAGTGCCGAAAACTGTTTTTATCTTGTGCTTGCGGAGAATCTTAGCAACGCGGTCAGTGGTGTTGTGAATATAAGGGAGGTAAGCAGTTCCTCTCACGTCAGAGCACTGAGAAGGTTGTCTATCCCTCCTTCTGGGATATAGGGACCTATATATAGTGGATTCATTATAGCCATTACCCTTAAACATGGTTTGTAAGGCATGTAACTCTTCCTGAAGAGTTGATGCCTCACAAATACGTTCCGCTCTTTTGGCTAGAGTAGTTATAATTCCTTGTTTTTGTGCTGGGTGGTGGTGGGAGTCCGCATGTAAATAACGGTTAGTGTGAGTTGGCTTACGGTAGACGCTGTGCCCCATGGAGCCATCCGCTTTCCTCCTCACAAGAACATCCAAAAAAGGTAAGCATCCACCTGACTCTAGCTCCATTGTGAAGTGGATTGAAGGATGCAGCTGATTTAGGTGGTTCAGAAAGTGGTTCAGTTTCTCAGAACCCTCCTCCCACACCACGAACGTATCATCCACATACCTCCACCAAATCACAGGTTTGAAAGACGCCAAAGATATAGCCTCCCCCTCAAAATGTTCCATGAAAAAATTTGCCACGACAGGCGAGAGTGGACTTCCCATGGCCACACCATCAGTCTGCTCGTAATATTTACCATCCCACAAGAAATAACTGGAACACAAGCAGTGGTGGAATAATCGGGCAATGTCCTCGTTCAGCTACACTTCCCTTTTGTTTATGTTTCCTTATATCCATCTAACCCTCCCACCTCCCCCCCCCCCCCACCTCCTCATTCTTCGAGGAGTTTCTATATTTTCACACCGCCCCCTTTACCTTCTCGTTACTTACTTCTCTGTCCGCCGTACCAACATGGTCCGTACAGTAATTTCTGGCAGCTGCTCTCTGGTGACGAACAGAGGAATTTATCTATATTTTTTGTAATCTCATTGATATACTTTCTTTGGCCACATTGTTTATTTCCATTGAAAAAGGAGGCAGGGTTTCTCCGAAACGTATGGTTTAAATTAAGATACTCACGGCATTAGCCCAAAAGCATGAATTATTTATATAATAATCCGGGCCGTGAAAGCCTTAATATGCAAAATAATAATATCGTATGGCCTCGGTGCCGGGTGCAAGCTTTGTTATTTGACACTCAAAGGTTAGCTTGCATGTCGAATTTTTGTTGTTGTTCCTTGAAACACTATGAAAGTTAAGGAGGTTAGATATCTAAGCTCCTTGACACTATAGCGCTTTCTAGTAGAGACATGAGGAACTTTGTGTGGCGGAATATTCAAAGATTAATAATTTTGCCATTATGAACACGGCCTACTGAATTTAAATGGGATCCTTAACATGCCAAAATCGTATGACATCCGTGTCGTGAATTTTGTAGCCTTTGAAAAAATATCACTTACCATGGCCAGGAGCGAACCTGCAAGCTTGGGGTTGGTAGTCCGACACGATAACCACTCACCACCTTGGCAAGCACCTAGCAAGTAAACATGAAGGTCATTCACCACTAACAATATCTTAACAAGAAAAAGAGTTATTAGTTAGTTATTGTTGTTTAAGGGGCGGAACTACGAGGTCATCTGCCTCTAAGAAAAAGAGAAGATAGCCTACATAAAACTAACAAATCTTGACAAATCGTGCTACAAAAGTTTGGTGCTTTTCAGTCGGTCAACACGAATGTACCCAAAAGAGCTGGGTTATGACCTAATCCTGAAAAAATTACATGTGATTAATAAATACACAGGGTGACCAGTTTTGATCGTTAAGCGATCATCATCAGATCCATTGCACTTAGGCTGTAAAATCTATGTTTTAAAATACACGTGAAAATATTTTCAATATGTGCAATTATTTAGTTGCAGTATTGGTAATGCAACTTGTCAGTGGTGTTGGGGTAGCGCGCCTGCCTCTCACCCGGAGGCCCCGGGTTCGATCCCCGGCTCCGTCAGGGATTTTAAAACTGACGTGAGGGTTGGAACGGGATGCACTCAGCCTCGTGAGGACAATTGAGTAGCTGTCTGACAGTGAGACAGCGCCCCGATCATGAATACCAAGATTAACGACCGAGGGGACCCGACGCACTGATCATGCGTCACCCCAATATCTGCAGGCCAAATGGCTGGGCAGCGGTCGCTTGGTCGGCCTTAGCCCGTCATGGGCTGTATAGTGCCAGGGTTTGTTGTTTTTTTGTTGTTGTATTTTCAAACATAGATTTTACAGCCTAATTGCAATGGATCCTATGATGATCGCTTGACGATCGAATCTGTTCATCCTGTGCATTTATTAATCTCAGGTTTTTTTTTTCATGATTAGGGCATAACCCAGCTCTTTTGGGTACAGTCGTATTGGCCGACTAAAAAGCACCAAAGTTTTGTTTACTAAGGCAACACTGAAAAATGGCTTCAACCCCCACAAATCGTCAAATCGTGCTACTGCAAATAAATGTTATAAATACCATCAGCCACACTTGTAGACATAGATTTAATAGCCTAAGTGTAAAGGATCTGGTAATGATCGCTTGACGATCGAAACTGGTCATCCAAGTGTAATTATTAATCTCAGTTTCTTTTTCAGGATAAGGGAACCACACATTACAATTGGGTACAATCGTGTTGACCGACTGGAAATTATTAAATTTTGATTCAGTGTTTTAATAAACTCAACAATTACGGAGTGATCATTTTCAATTATTTGCTTAACGATTGTCATTTTACCCATGTGAAGACACCGAGGAAGTATCCTCTGGTCCGTCTCCCTCACAAAGGAGTTAATAAATGCTCTCTCTATTTGTTTAATCCTAATATCAATATATCAGAAAGTATGCAAGTCATCATCTCTAAACTTTGCTCACGTATAGTACCTGACATTCTAGATTAATTTAGGTTAACTCAGTGCTGCCAACATGATTCTAGGCTTTCTGATAGTTTCAATTTTTAATTTCATGTAACTTCTATACTAACAAATGGATTTCACCCAAATTTCGTATGTTCTTTGTGTACCATAACAGTTATGACTATGCGTATTCGTAAGAACAAGCAGGGCTGCCAACTGTTAATAAATACTCTCTCTATTTGTTTAATCCTAATATCAATATATCAGAAAGTATGCAAGTCATCATTTCTAAACTTTGCACACGTATAGTACCTGACATTCTAGATTAATTTGGGTTAACTAATATACCTCAGTGCTGCCAACATGATTATAGGCTTTCTGATAGTTTCAATTTTTAATTTCATGTAACTTCTATACAAACTAATGGATTTTATCCAAAATTGGCACTATAGTAGATCGTAATATTTCAGATTAATTCTGAGCATCACATACATGACATTGTTCCCAACATGATTTTACGCGCACTGATAAATCCAATATCCAACAGCATGTAACGTCCATACTATCAACTAGACTTCAGCCAAATATTGTATGTGCATTCTATACCTTAAGAGATGGAATTAAGTATATATTCAGCGTCACCAGGGCTGACAACTGTAGTAAGTTACTCTATTACCCTATTACTTGATTTCGTCATTATTCTAGAAATGTCTATATAGATTGGCGTCAATCTGAAATTTTAAGAAAAGTAGGCTCTTTAGTTCGTCACGGAACAACTTGTTTTTATTGCAAATTATTGCAAGAGAAGTGTGGTATGAGGATAAATAAAAAGAAATCCAAAGTAATGGCATGCACTAGAGATTGCAACCTTATAGTTAATGTGCTATTGGACGGTGAAAAAGTAGCCCAATCAAAGGATTTCAAATCTCTGGGGAGCTTGATCACATCAAATGGAAAGTGTACGAGAGAAGTAAATGTTCGAATCGTGCAGGCAAAAGAAGCCTTCTCAAAAAAGAAGTCTTTACTAACATCCAAGACTGTCAACTTCGAGGTGAGAAAACACTTCGTGAAAAGTTTTTTTTTTTTGAGTATTGAAAGTTATGGCTCTGAAACATGGACTCTGCGACAAACAGATGTAACAGAACTTAGGGCATTCGAGATGTGGTGCTGGCGACGACTACTAAAGATACCTTGGACTGATCAAGTCAGGAATGAGAATGTTCTCAAAAGAGCAAAGGAGACACGTACTTTGGTTGAATCCTTAAACAGAAGAAGGAATAGTCTTGTTGGTCATTTGATTCGTCATTCTGACTGGTGCACCACACTCTCGAAGGGAAGCTAGAAGGAAAGAGAAGTCGAGGAAGACCAAGGACTCAATTTATAGACAGCATTAAAGCACATGACGGCTCCGATGGTATGGCCATGCCCTGCGCAGCGCCTGATACTGTTACCGACTCTGTCCTTCATTTTGAGGTTGAAGGCCTACGCCCCAGAGGACGACCGAAGCAGCTTTGGCAAGAATCTATAAATGGTGACCTAAAAATTACCGGCCTAAATCCAGCTGACGCACGAGACCGGACAAAATGGAGGTCAATGACCAAAAAAGCGGACTTTGCACCAGTAGGACAACGCTAGGAAGCAGAAGAAGAAGAAGATTAAAGGTGAGCACGCTTATTGCCATTTGAAACTACAGGCCAGAGAAAGAAGACGTTTTGGAAGACATGCTTGTTAACCACCAACCTAGCGGTTGAGGAGGAGTAGAAGAAGAAGAAGAAGATGGTGATGTTGTTTCAAGGGGCGATGTCATCTGCCATCTGCCCTCACTCCTTCCCTGCTCTCTAGGGTTGGCCTAGACAGAAAGCTGCGCATCTCTGATGAAACTTGCACTCTGGCTAACTGGACTGATACTAACACACTCAGAGGTTGCGCTAACCTTTCTGTTTTGAGCTAACGCTAATGGAGTCTTTCCATTATTGTTACTAATCTGTACATCAGCTCCATTCTCTATGAGTAACTTTTGTATTTCAGGATTCCAATTAGTCATCGCTGCGTGTAATGAAGTACATCCTTCATTATCTTGAGCATTTGGGTTACCATTGAAACTGAGTAACAACTTCACTATATCAGTGTTCATGTACATTACAGCTTTGTGGAGAGGGGTCTCGCTCTCCCTGTTGGTTCGATTAACGTCAGCTTGGCGTTCAAGAAGCATCTTGATGGTCTCCTTATCTTGATGTTCAAGAGCTCGGAGAAGTGGAGTTTCTCCATCTGGTTCAGCAAGGTTAACATCTGCACCAAAGTCAAGCAGCCATTTAACAGTTTCCCGGTCTTTATTTAAAATCGCTTTGTGCAGTAGAGTCCATCCCTTATTAATAGGGAAGTTGATATCCGCTTTGTACAATATAAGCTGCTGCATCAATTCCCTGTCTCTAGTGTATACTGCATGATTCAGAGGGGTGTATCCATCACTACTTGCACAATTCGGATCAGCTCCAAATTCCAGAAGAAGTTTTATTGTTTGCTTGTCCTTCCTTTTGATTGCCTTGTAGAGCAGAGTATCTCCATCAGTGTGATCATAGTTCAAATCAGCTCCGTACGCTAGCAGAAGTTTCAGTGTGTCTTGGTCATTGCTGTGTATGCATTTGTGTAGAGGTGTTTCCCCATATTTATCTGGACAGTTGACATCGGCTTTCATGTCCAAAAGTGCCTTCATTATTGCTTGATCTTTACATTGTATGGCTTTCAACAAAGCAGTGACACCATCTTTATTTCGATAATCCACATCAGCCCCTTTCTTGTGCAAAAATGTTGAAACCTCTGGAAACTTCTGTCGCACTGAAATGTAGAGTGGTGTGCAACCACTGTCATCTTGAAAGTTTATATCAGCTCCAAGCTCAAGAAGGAACTCCATCATTTCCAAGTCTCGTTGTAGCACGGCGGTGATTAATGGAGTGTTTCCAAACTTATTTCTGCCGTTAATATCAGCTCCGAGTTCTTCCAGTAATATGATACTCTTCTCATCTCTGCACTCAACAGCGTGAGTCATTGGGGTATTCCCCTGACGGTCAAAGCCATTCACATCAGTATTATTACAAATCAACAATTTCACAGCATCTTTGTTGCCATTGGCAGCAGCGGCTGTCAGTGCAGAAATTTTGTAGCTGTGGGAGATGGTTTGCATGCCCCATTCCCTCAACATGAGCCGCATCAGGTCTACGTGGCCAGACAAGACAGCAGACATGAAGGTTTGGATGGCTCCCTGGGTCTTCACAAGACTGTTGAATATAGGCATGTCTCGATACTTAGCCCCGTGCTGCAGAAGTACATCAGCAACACTCCACGCTCCTACCTGAAAGAATATAAAACATTCACTTTAATATCTCTATATAAAAATGAATGTTACGTTTGTTTGTTTGTTCTGCATGCGTCTATATGCCATTTATCCGATTGCAATGAAACTTTGGTTAGTGGTTGTGCATACAGTACTTCCGCGAAGGTTTCTGAATTAGTAAATACATTTCTCAATAGGTGGCGCGAGAGTCGTTACAACAAATGAGTGTAAGCGCGCGAATCATTTCAACAAATGAAATTAGCTAGTTGTCGTGTGCACGCAAATGTACGTTTCTGAATATTAATAACTACATTTCACAATAGGTGGCGCATGAGCCATTTTAAGAAATGAATTTTGTTGTGCGAATTGTTCCAACAGATGAACTTGGTGAGTTGTTGTGCGAACGCCCGTGACGTTTTCTGAATTAAATAATTCAATTTAATAATAGCTGGTGCGCTAGTTGTTCCAACAAATGAACTTTGGTCAGCTGCTGTGCAAGCTCCCAAAGGTTTCTGAATTAGTAAATCCAGTTTACAATAGGTGGCTCATAAGTAGTTAAAAATATGCGAGACCAAACAGAAGTCAGCCTAGTTTTACGAAATTGAGAAAGATAGTTTAGAGCGAGAGTCTAGAGAGTTTCCCTTCCATGCCGTGACTAACAGTGTAGCCAGGAAGTGTAGTTACGACGAGCAATCCGGGATGCGTATCAAATGGCCAGGTGACCTATGGCAGTCGAGCGCTGTGGTAGCTTGGTGGAACTTTATTCCGGAAGACGCGTACGAGGACCTGGGTTCGACGCGGTACGGACAGGAGTGCATGACAAGCTACATCAGCGGAATTCTAGTCGTGACACTTAAAGCGACAGTGGCTTCAATTGAGAGCAGTGGAGACTTTCTGACTGCACGAAGAAGTGTACAGTGTGTGTACTGTGGTGACCTGCGTAGGCCTACAGAGTGAGTGTAGTGAAAGTTTGTAAGTACTGGTGAACATACTGTAGTAGTTACAAAATAATTTGGTGTGAGACATACTGTACAAACAACCATTTGGGTTTGTATAATCACGAGAGAACCTCGAAACCCTTGAATCGGTCATTTCTAAGAGGCCCTTTATGACATTTTTGGTGAAAATGAGTTAAACATGGATTGGGGTTCTTCAGAGGTAAACACACCATTCCATGCTGAAAAGGCCTCTTTCTGCCTTTTAGTGTAGTCACAGGATAGCAGTGCTATTTACATTCATATCTAAAGGGTCCTTTCTGCGGTAGAAGGGGCAGTTTAGCAAGGAACCAGAGCAAGCTGGGATCATATGCTATCGTTATATTCTTCGAATAAGGGCCAAAAACGTCTCAGAGAAGTTTTTTGAAAGAACCAACCATTGACCAAAGGGGTAAGAATAATGGAGTTTTTGAGAGAAAAACAATCAAACCTCCGTTAATAGGCATAATACCAAAACAGATTAGAATAGTCAATAGTCCTCTAAAATCTTCTGTCTGAAAGAATTTTTGATATGACCCACCCTGATGCCAAAGGATGAGCAAAATGTGTTCTAAATTATAAGAAGATGGGGCTTCATGTTGACTATACGTGTTGAACTTTTGTGGGTACACAACATTATTGGCGAATTTAGTGCCCGAAGAAGATAGAAGACATCAAGAAAGTTGTGACGTACATCCCACATGAATATGTGGAGTATTATGACGATTTATTGAAATGCCCAGCAGAGGACACCTAGAGCCATACACAACAGGAATACATGATGCTATTCCGTGTTATGAAATACCATTATAGGTTTAAAATATGTGTACTGTACGTTAGAGAATTATAACATTAGAAAATAAAGTTTTTAGCAAGTTTAATACAAGTGATCATTAAAAAAACAAATAATCACTAGAATATTAAACATTTAGTACATATAAATATTGACTCTTGAGAGTCATTTCTAAAAGGCCCTTATTTTTCAGAATTTGGAAGCTTATTCTGTCCTTTCTAATGAACCAAACCAAACAAATTTTGTGTCAAAACAGCTATTATGGCAGTGACATGTTATGTACAAAATAAAAAATAGTGTTGGTCTCACATCAATAGTTTAAATGTAAAACATATATTTGTGTTTTTCTCAAAACTAGTCTCCATGCACATGGGGCCTTTTAGAAATGACCGATTCTATTGTTATTTAACCTCCACTCTCTCCCCCCATCACAGCGATGCGCTTTCGGTTTCGCACCTTTACCGCACAAGGGATGCAGGAAGCCTGGAGATGAAAGGTTCGAATCCCGATGCTGACAGCGACCGTCCTGAATGTGGTTTCACTCCAGGGTTTCCCACACTCTCTCCAGTCAAATTCTGGATTGTACCTTGCTTCAAGTCCCGGGGAATATAAATACGTATAAATCCCTAACTTCAAATAAACAGTTACACGCACTTAGATCCAGCTCGAGGTGTAGTGACTAGCAATCTTGACTGTAACCGATGAGGTCGGGGTTAGATTCCCGGCTCTGTCAGATAATTTAATTCGGGTCTCAGGGCTGGACCAGGATTTATTGACACTCGTAAGGCAGAACTGGAAAGAGGTAACTTCGATTCCCACGTAAAACATCTTAAAGATGTTTTTCCCTGGCATCCCACTTATGTACCAGAAATATCCAGGGATGGTTCCTAACATACAACCATGCGCCACGACCACCTCATTCACAATCCTAGTCTCAATTATAATACACATAGCCTACTACTACACAAACTACAATAACTAAGGCTATTAGATAAATCATACACACACCCAAGCGTATGGGATTAAAATGACTAAGAATTTTTCCACACATTAAATACTTTAATAGCTATATGAAAGTCGAGAATTAGTGTAGCATTAAAATTGTGCTATTTATAAGATATTATTTTTCGCTAAAAATTATATATTTTGTAATCAATTTTTTTATTTATCAGTGCATGATTAAACATTTATCAAATATAAAAATTCAAGAATTTCAATTATCTATGCATGTATTTAAGGTGTAAAAAACACAGGGATGTAGTGGTATGAATAATTTGTCAGGAAAGTGTACCAACATAATGATATGCTTCAATAAGTCCTTGAAAAATTACACTATTTCCAAGTAATTGCAAATCATTGGAATCATTGGAATCAGCGAGACATGGACTCAACATGCCAAAGTTTTGAATTTCTATCTGCAATATTATGGCAGACACAGTGAAAAATGTGGTATGATAGCTTTAGCATTATTTCACGGTGAGCTCAGAACCATCTGTACTTAAATTTGGGGTGCCTTGTGCTTAGGAGGAGGTCGTGTGTGTACTGCGAGCATAGAGTTGCGTATGCTCTCTCTCTTTATCTCACCTGTCTGTCGCTGAGGGAACAGCAGGAAGAACGCTATTGGACGAGCCCATGATCACAGTTTTTCACAGTTTTTCTGTGTGTACTGTAACTCAACCGGATTTGATTCAAAATGATCACCCTTTGAACATCAAGGCTCTAAAAAGGACCACGTACCATATTCCTTATGTGACGATACATGCCATAACCTATCGAATATACAGTGAGTCCGGGAATGTTCTCCGCAGCGTCTACATGCGTCTGCGAGAGCTAGCTACAACAGTTACGTTGGTAGCACGGCTGCCGCTTGCATCATCTCTACTTAGTATAAAACAAAGTCCCCGATTCTTGGATGTTACGGGTAAACTCGAGAACCACTGGATGGATTTTGATGCGGTTTTCACCATTCTGTAAAAGATATATCGAGTATGATTTCTGTAGAAAATAATTTATTTATGATCAAAGGAAGCCGAGCAGTAACGATTTTAGTGGAAAAATCCATAAAAAAGACTTGGCGTCCGAGCGCTTTGTAAGCTTACGCTGGGCAAACCGTTAAAAATATCTAAATACTATGAGTGTAAGAATTGTTCAGCATGAAAAGTTCTACAAAAAAGTCCGCGAGAGCATATGTCTATCTTCCATACATCGCCAACTATAAGGGAGCAACTGAAGCTTGTCTCTTACAGCTTTATGTGCTGTCAACTTAGAGATTCCTGTTTGTTGAGCTAATTTTCTTGTTGATTTACTTGGACTACACAGCATTATATCGGAGATTTCATCAAGTTTTTCGTCTGTTAGAAGCGTAGGCCTGCCTGATCCGGTACATTGTGAACTGAGCCAGTCACACGAAATTTACTTACCAAATCCCGAACGGTATCACGGTTTGGACACTTGAATTAGGAAACCGCGCCTGAAATCTTAATTTTACATTTTCTGTAAACCGATCGCCTTCGCGAAAAACGTATTCCACCAAAAAAAAAAACTCTCTCTTCAGTAGTAAATATTACCGCCTGTATACTGTTGCACTCTTCCAATGATAATCTGTCTGAACCCTCGCTGACTGTAATACTCGCTGAAGACATGCAGGCTCACGCGCTTATCGCGATACACACACACAGCTCACACGGGGAAGTCCCGCTTTGAAGGACACAGTGCAGTGCAGCCAACTAAAACTCATGACTCAACCATTCGCAGCTGCACGTACCCACTGCGGAGAACATTCTCGGGCGCCCTGTATATGTCAAGTGCTGGTAGGTAATTCCATCATGGAGAAATCAGGTGATTTCTTGTTTTTTACATACCCTGTCAGCGTAACGGAGTGGCGTCCAACCAAGAACTGCATCTCGTACCTCAACCGGAGATTCGGCACCGAGTAATACATGAACAGCCTCAGTATGTCCATGCGCTGCCGCTAGATGGAGTGGTAGTCTTCCTCCACGGTCCACGCTCTCAACTGGAAGTCCTGAATTCACAGCCCTTTCGACTTTATCAGAATCGCCATTCAACACTGCCTCGTGCATGATGAAACCATCGGCAAGCATTTCATCGAAAAATGATCTCACAATGTTCAATCTTGGTTCCATAAGCATCTCATACTTATTTGTTTTTTGACTTCTACTCTTATTGGATTTACATGAATCAAGAATCATCCGAGCGAAAAGATATATTTCACTTGAAAGATGTAAGATCAATCCCCTATTTGCTCTATTCCTCTCTGACTTAAGCTTTTTCTCGTAGCTATCCCTGAACCATCTAGCAACCAAATATTCACAAATCGTGAAATGAATGAATCGTGGTTTACCATCAAATACTCCGTCAATGAGACCAGTTTTTTCGTACTCGATTTTCTGAAGAATTGAGGCAACGCTTCTTTTGACCTCATGAACTTCAAGAAATCTTAAGTCTTCTTGTTCGAATGTGACGAACAACGCACATTTAATATGATTGTCAATAAAATGTTCAGTTTCCCTGTCAGTTACACAAGTGAACGCAGCTTTACTAAGATCAATGCCATATTTCTGATAATACACTGTCAGTTTCATGTTGAGAAAATATTCGTAGAGACGATTCAGATTTAGCTTCACAAGTTTATCTGTCGAATCTCTTACGAGATCTTTTATAGTGTCCGCTGTCATTTTTGCGTGAAGAGGTATGGCGCATAAATTCCGACTCGCCGATGATGCTGTTTCTTTGGTCTTTATATTATCTGTGAGTTCTACAACCATCCTGTACATATTGTCAACATCACTATGGTCACTATCAGTTTGCTTGCTGAAATATCGTGTAAAAAATTCACGCATTTCTCCCTCTGTGAATGGTTGAAGAACAAGTGGAATGACTGATAGTTCCTTTTGAAGTTGTTGCTGCAATATTGAACGTGAAGTTGTCCAAATTTCTGACGTTTGAGTATCTAACAAGAATTGCACAATCGATAGCACTTCCTTGGTGTGAATAGGAGTAACTTCATCGACTGCATCAAGAAACACTATGATATTACCACTAGTCACTAAACTGTCCACAATAAGTTTCTTTGCTAATGTTGGACAAGTAGATTTGCTAACTCCGGCAGCATCTGCTAGCAAATCCACAATATTTTCTAACGTGACGCCATTTGACATTTTCTGAAGGTCGTTCGTGAAATTTATTAATTCGACCAGTACCACCCATGAACCTGGATTCCTTTCTTTCGTCAAAGCAGCGATTTGCTTCAATAATGTGGATTTTCCTATGCCAGGCTCACCTGTTATGAACCTTAGCCTCTCAGTCCAATCATCCAAGAACTCAGCAGAATGACTGCAGTCAACTTCTTCCCTACACCTTTCACTCAATTTCTTGATGTATTTGCATATGAGATTATTCCTTCCAAAAGTTTCTTTCCAATACAGCCAGCCGTCTTGGAAGACTATCCAGTGTACATTCTTTGAACCAGAATGTCTAGTACATAAATCCATGTACGCTGCCCTGTCAGGATGATCCGAACTCAAACACATTTCATTTGATGCTGAATTTTCGGTTACGTAAGATAAAATATGAATGTTTTCATTTTTACTATGTCCATTGTCAAGAGCAAAACTACTTCCTTCTTGTGGATATCCACTGACACCCAACACATCGCGTTCATGTCTCACTCGCAGGATGTCTTCAAGGAGTGGTGTTTGGTGACGAAATGTTCGAGGGATGTACACATCCACGTCATCAGTACGTAGGGTACCAAACTGCACTCGACTTCTCTGCGCGAGAGCACCGATCATTTTGCTGCTAAGAGATAGCGTCATTTCACCACGACAGAGGTCACTGAGAGGTACCTCTTCTCCTTGGAGTTCTACGTCTGTCTGCAAAAGATGCTTTTGGGATAGTTCGCTGAACTGATCTATGCTCCAGGAGTCTTGATATACGGTTTCAATATTGTCAATCTTTCTACCGGATACAAGGACAGTTGTAATCCCTTTGGTGTTGATGCCACTGATTAATTTTTGCAATCCAGGGAATATCTGCACATCAATGACTAGAATATCGCAAAAGCCTTTGCCACATAGAGAGATAATATGATCCTTCTTTCGAATGACTTCATTCGAATCCATCAATAAATAATGGCCCTGGAATTTGCTTTCTAGTGCGGAGGCAATTTTCAAACAACGTACCTTTCGGTGTATGTCAGGAACTACAACATTCAGGCATATACCCTTCCTTAACAGCTTTATCAAACTTTCACTGCACTCTTGTTTGAAGTGACATCTAACTTTGTGTAGCGCAGTGACCATCTTCCTATTCATATCTTCCATCAGAGATTTGTACCACAAATCAGAGTTTTCTGACAAGAGAACGTGGTTCTTACTCCACCACTCCTGCATGGAATCCATAAATTTCTGACAAAGGGCTTCGGAATCGTGCCACCTTTTTCCAGCTACCTGCATAATCTCCTGACGAATGAGTTCTGGTAGTTGGTCTGCGTGAACTTGATTGCTGAATATGAGAAGTTTTGACAAGAACTTGCGAAATCTTTCCTCATCCTCACATCCATTTTTTGAATTCCAAATTACATCGTCTTTAGGGCCCATGGAAAATACACATTCTTGTTTTAAACGCGTATTTATAAGCCTTTCCCCTAAGTTGAAATCTATAAGATTTTCAGATTTATGTGTACAAACGGCATTGGTGAAAAGACAGAACGTCATATCATCAAAATTAACATTCTGGAGTATATGTCTATTTTTAGTTTCTGTTCGGCCTTTTGAGGAATCTTCTATATCGCAATAGGATTTATAGTATTGCAGGATACTATATTTGCCACTTTCAACCTTGAGTTGATTTAGTTGTACACAACCACCTTTATCTTTATGCTTCAGCTGCAGACAATACACTTGGCGCCTTTCTTGTCCTTCAGCGTCTGTCCAATACAAGTCCAAGAAGATGTCGTCGAACTGACCCAGTCCGGCAAGATTACTTCCAAGATGAAATCGCGAAGCACATTTGATACTTCGCAAATAGATCAGAGCTAACATTAGATATTCAAACTTCTGCCCTTGAATAGTAGCAGACCCCGGGGTGCGGTCAGCCTCCACTCTGAAACAAATTAATGCTATTTTATTATTATTATTATTATTATTATTAACAATATATTTCTAACACTTTATTAGCAAAAAAATGTATGCACTCTAAAATATTTAGTATACCACGTCATATCGTTTGCATACCGAAGCTTTCACTACTAGTTTCGCTACCACATGGCAACTTCGTCAGGTGAACTTTTACGGTCTGGCATTTTTAGCCTACTTTTCACATTTTGCAAAAATGAGGAAAAAGTAGTCTCATGAGATCGGGCAAATGTGTGTCTGTCTGTCTGTCTGTCTGTCTGTCTGTCTGTCCTTCTGTCTGTCTGTCTGGCTGTGTGTGTGTCCCCCCCTTTCAACTCCTAAACGGCTGCAGCAATCAAAACCAAATTTAGTATGAGTAAAGATGTGCACCGGAATAGCTCACGTCCATATTTCAAAATGATGTCAGTGCTACCAACTGCTGAAAAAACGCACTAGAAATTTGAGCTCCATGTTGGATATCTTGCAATGTATGCATAGGAGCTATTCCAAAATTGGCACACATGTAGATAATACTATTTCAGATTAATTTCCAGGAGGCCAACCATGACAGTGTTGCCAAAATAATTTTAAGCCTTCTGATAGGTCCAATGTTTAAATGCATATAACTTCTACACTATCAACTGGTTTTCAACCAAATTTTGTATGTAATATCTGTACATAAACAGATATGACTGAGCGTATTCTTAGGAGCCACCAGGGCTGCCAACTGTTAATAATTGCTCTCTCTATTTTTTTAAATCCAAATACCAATATATCAGAGTATGTGCAAGCCGACAGCTTTAAACTATGCACACGTATAGTACCTGACATGTTTGATTAATTTTGGAGTAACTTATATATGTCAGTTCTACCAACATGATTCTAAGCCTGCTGATAGGGCCAATTTTTAAATACATGTAACTTCTATACTATCAGTAGGATTTCATCCAAATTTCGCATGTGCTATGTGTAACATATCAGATATGACTATAAGTATTCTTCAGTGCAATCAGGGCTGCCAACTGTTAATAAATGCTGTCTATATTTTTTACCCTAATATCAATATATCAGAAAGTATGCAAGCCAACAGCTCTATACTTTGCACACGTATAGCACCTGACATTCTAGATTAATTTGGAGTAATTAATACAAGGCAGTGCTGACAACATGATTCTATGTCTGCTGATATGTCCAATTTTAAAATACATGTAACTTATATACTAACAAATGGATTTCATCCAAAATTGGCACAACAAGATATCATAATATTTCAGATTATTTCTGACCAGCACACGCATGGTATTGTTGGCAACATGCTTTTACGCCTGCTGATAGATCCAGTGTCTAACTGCATGTAACGTCCATTGGACTTCAACCAAATTTTGTATTCTGTACCTTAAGAGATGGAACTAAGAATATATTCAGTCACCAGGGCTGCCAACTGTAGTGCTCTATTAGGCTACATTATACCAGGTATATTTTGAACTAATTAGATATTTCGATATGACCAACTTAATTTCGTCATTATTCTAGATAGGTTCATATTCTGTAGAATAATCATTGGCATGAAAAGTAGGCTGTATGGTTCTTAACGGAACTTCTTGTTGAAACTGAGCTTATCGTCAAATAATTTTAAATTCCCCCCTACCGGTATAGCATTGATTATTACCGGGAGGCTAGCTGTATATAAATTATTCTAGTTTTAATTTAAATTAATTTAAAACACATTGTTTTAATAAGGACCTAGAAAATACTATGGGTACATTTACACTAATTTGGAGATCATTGCTAACTTCTTGAGTGCGAGATGCCCGAGTTACTTTGCCCTGCAATAAAAAAAAGTCAACCCCTGGCACTATACAGCCCATGACGGGCTAAGGCCGACCAAACGACCGCTGCCCAGCCATTTGGCCTGCAGATATTGGGGTGACGCGTGATCAGCGCGTCGGGTCCCCACGGCCGTTACTCTTGATATTCGTGATCGCGGCGCTGTCTCACTGTCAGACAGCTACTCAATTGTCCTCACGAGGCTGAGTGCACCCCTTTCCAACCCTCACGTCAGTTTTAAAATCCCCGACGGAGCCGGGGATTGAACCCGGGGCCTCCGGGTGAGAGACAGGCGTGCTACCCCAAAACCACGGGGCCGGCTTACCCTGCAATTATTCCCCAAATTCCGGTTATCCCCAGTTTCTACAGTTGTTAGGGATATCTGCTGCCGTATATTGTTCTCCAGCCACTTCACATTTTAAATTACCCTACAATTAAACAACAGAAGGTAATTTCAACGTGTAAACCCCAATTTATTTACACGATAAAATGCCTGTCTGTCAGCTGAAGGAGAACATTTTAAGCATCTTCTGTGAAAATATAAGTTCTTTAAGCATGTTTTGCTGGTAATTTTACCATTAATTAATGCACTCTGTTACGGTGTCTACCACCGCGCAATCTTCAGACCGAGTTCGGTTGGCTGGCGGAAGACGTGCACTCATATGGTAGCTGACCGCCTGCCCCTTCTTCAGCAAAACAAGTAGTTCCGTGAGGAACTAAACAAACTATTTTCATATATCCTATTTATGATAATTGCCTCTATCATTATACAAAATTTCAGTTTGATTGCTGTAATAGAGTAGATTCGTAGATATTGAGAAGCGTCTAAATATTTCGGATGGTTGCCATGTTGGATTCTTATATATTTAGGCCATAAAGTTATGTACAATTACATGAAACGTATTGCGCAGGTGTATTATTCAAACTTGAATCGCATCATTAGGACACAAGAAATATGAACGTGACTTTTAAAATTTTGCATCACCGCTATCTTGTAGTTGTAAAGACAATTGATATAAATCAGATGACAGTGGATTAAAATTTGTATAAGCATTTACCATACCAAGTTTCACTGCGCCCTGATGGGTAAATCACAAGAAATGTCCATTTAAATATTTACATTTCGCGTCGCCACCATGTTGAATTTTTGATCACCAGGTTATTGAAAGTCCCATAGGTGAACTTATGTTTATAGCCTTTACCAACATACAGTGTGATTGCTGTTATTGATTAGTATATATTGAGAACCGTATACATATTTTGGATGGTTGTCATGTTGGATTTTTATATATATAGGCCATAGAGTTACGTACTATTAGATGATGATTATTGCGTAGGTTCATTATTCAAACGTTGACTCCGATCGTACGATTAGGGCACAGTAAATTAAAACTTAACTTGAAAATTTCGCACTGCCACCATCTCGAGTTTATACAAACAATTGAACGAAAGTAAACGTCGGTGCAGTACAATGTAAATAAACATTTGCTGTAACATGTTTCACTGCGCTCGGATGGTTAAATCGCGAGAAAAGTATATTTAAATGTTTCACCGTCGCTTGTCAGCTACGTTCGTTTTGTACTTAACAGGTACTAGAGAGCCACATAGGTGAAAGTCTATTAGTGCCCTTTATCACCGTACAAAATCTCAGGTTAATATCATTTATAGTATCGGAAATATAGAATGTCGGTGAAATATTTCGCACAGCCGCCATGTTGGATTGGTGAGACGTAATAAAATTTGAAGGGCTTGGTCGGGGTCGAAAAAAATAGTACTATTAACTTCCTGAGTTTCATTAAAATCGCTCTAGCCGTTTAGATTTTATTAAGAGGGGTGGGGGACACACACACAGACACACATGGACAAAACGCGATTCAGTTAGTTAATTAGTTTTTGAGGTTTTAAGGGGCGGAACTACGAAGTCATCTGCCCAAAAAGTTGATTCTAGCCTGTTTTTTATAAATCAAAATAGGTTAAAAATCACCCAATATAACCCCTCCCTTTGGTCAATCTTATCTACACTACTGTACTATTCATCAAGAATACTTACGGTGTCTCTATTTTGTATCGTTCGTCCTCCATCTGGAACAGAGCACACATCATGAGTATAAGAAGCTTTGAGTCATGTTAAGCATTACCTATTTACGTAGTTAACAATTGAAAAGGACACAAATGGAAAGCCTCTGACATATAGGGAAGAAAAGGTTGAGAGATGAAAGCTTACATAGAGTGTTTGTATAAGGGAAAGGAGATTGAGAATCATATAATGGAAAGGGAGGAGGAAATTGAAGAGGATGCAAAAGGAGATTTATATAATACTAGCAGAAGTACCCGTTCTTCGAACGGTGTTATATATTAACACCAGACATTATCAATTGAGCTACTGTTGCAATGGTTAGCGGTTTGTCATTCCTTCATAAGTTTATGAGAATGAAGTTAGTTTTCTGGGAATATCACACACACTGTTAATTTAAGGGCGTTAAAAATGTGGTTTTCGGAGACCCCTTATAGACTCGCGAATTTTGTGTCTCACAATGAGAAGCGCAACATATGCTTTGATCGTCCTTCTAGGATAATTTTTATATTTCGCCTATTTTAGCATGTATTTTGAGAAGTTTTTCCCTATATCCACCCTTCTACTGTTTGAAAAGTACGGTGAGGAGTTTTATAAATGATTGGTGTATTGACTCATGTTTACCATACCTAATTTTACGATGCACCAAGCATCCGAGCACGATTTATAGGCGTACATAACGATACACAGAAAGACAGACAGACAATTCTATTGTCTACAACATATCACCCAGATATCCAAATATGAGTATATCTACCATACGTATCAAACAAAATCATCCCTACGATGAACCCGTATGTCGACAAAAAAAAAAAATTAGTTAAAATGTGCTCTCGAACTAAATTCACCTAACGTGTACTTCCTGACGTGAAATAGATTTGAAAGCCTTGTAGACGAAACACAATACACCTCACATAAAAAATGACCCTCTACGTTGTGTTAGGTCCCCATACACAGGAAGACCTCTTTCATAAATTATAAAGGCTTGTGGTGCATGAAAATTCAGGTTCTTTAGCCTCAAATGGCCCACATTCCTAAAAGCCGCAAAAAATGCTTATTCAATTCAGGAATTTTGGAAAATAATGTTGCTGTTTGGAGATATAATAGACTTGCTGTACTATATGTCGCACGTGAAATTGCATGAAAAAATTCTAGGTTACCCCTTGACCCCCTTAATTGCATTGACGAATTATACAGTCTACGTTGGTTCCGTGATAACCTTATAGCCATTTGCAAACTTTCACAGAAATGTAATAAATGGAGTAGCCTAATAATAATATCGTATGGCCTCGGCTGCCGGGTGCAAGCTTCGTAATTTGACACCCAGAGGGTAGCTTGCATGTCGAAATTTCGTTGTTCCTTGAATCACTATGAAAGTCAAGGAGGGTAGATATCTAAGCTCCTTGAATAATATAGCGCTTTCTAGTAGAGAAATGAGGAACTTTGTGTAGGCGGAAACTCCTGAGGTTAATTTTGCCATTATGAACACGGCCTACTGAATTCATAATAATAATGTTATTGGTTTTACGTCCCTTTTAACTACCCTGGCTTTTAGAGATGCCGGGGTGCCGGAATTTTGCCCCGAAGGGGATCTTTAACGTGCCAGTAAATCTACTGACACGGCTCCCTCGCATTTGCGCACCCTCAAATGCCACCTGACTGCGCCAGGATACGAACCTGCAACCTTGGGCCCAGCAAGCGAGAACGTTACCCCTGAGCCACGCAGCCAGGCCCTACTGAATTCAAATGGGTTCTTTGACATGCCAACATCGTATGACATGCGAGTCGTATTTTTGCCGCCTTTCAAAACTCACGTACAGGCCGGACGTTTGTTTTAGACGATTGCCCTTGACCTTGAAGCCTGTGGGTGAGCCTGTACACAGTCACTCTCTCAGCCTATCACTCCACATTTGTCACCACCGATATGATGTAATGGGATTCCAGACTTGAGCAGACAGTACAGTCAACATGTGATCAAAGGTGAACAACAAGACGGACAGATTTGTAGTAGCTCTTTCAAGTTGTAAGGTGACAGTTTATGGTTTCCAAACTGCGGTATGTAAACATTGGTCATTTATACGTGGGTTTTTGTTATATTTTCAATTTTTCATTTTCATTTAGTTTTTCGCTTTACAGGTTGTTGAAAACATTTTGGCAAAGCTCTAAATAAACAACGTTCGATTCCTATTTCTACTTCCTTTTTCAAGATGCTCGTACAATGGGGTAAGTTTTCTACCTAACTAAAGTCAACATTTCTTCATGTTTCCAAGTAGGAACCATAGATTGTTAGGTAATTTTTATTGTTCCAGGTCCCTCGTTTTGAAAATAGATTAACAAGAATGGAGCCCACGTTTCAAAATTTTGTGCATTTTTAAATCTTTTAATTTCTTTAAGCATTTTATATTCATGTATTTTAAGCATCTTGTCGATGTAAAATTGATTTACAATTTTTTTTATGAGAGACCAACCTTTAGAATGATCTAGGAGAATTTTATTGATTTTGACTGAAGAAGGCTCACAGGGCCGAAACATGTATCAAAATGTATAAATAAAAAGATATTTTGTATTGTAAAGTGGACAAGTGCATAACTTAGTACAGTCCACGTCGAAGTATTGTGTGACACGGAAGTACACGTTACGTAGTTACGAACAGAACGTCATTATATTTGCCAGTGACTATACTTCAGCAATAGTGTGAAACAGCTTTATCATTCATCGGAGCGCTTGGGGCAGCTGATAACAACACAGGTACTGTAGTAACTCGCCTCCAGGCTTCCATTAAGATTTTTCACTCGTCTAAAACAAACTTCCGGCCTGTACAACGGCCAGGAGTGAACCTGCAATCTTGGGGTTAGTAGACCGACACACTATCCACTCACCCACCGTGACAAGGTATAAATGGAGTGACATTGCTTCTTACAGAAATAGATGGAAAGTTGGATGCCACCCCTTGAGATAATGTTGTCATGGTAACCGATTTCCATTCCTTCATTAGTTTGTTAAATTAAATTAAATTAGTTTTCTGGGAATATTTCAGATACTGTTGGTTTTAGAGCCGTATAATGTAGTTTTCGAGGCCCCCAAGTTTTGTTTCTGGCACCGAGGGGCTTTGTCCCTTCGTTGTACGCCATAATATAATACTAATAATAATAATATAATTTAGGGATAGGAAAGTTATAGACCTGCCGTACCACACCCGCAGGTGTAAATCGCGTGAAAAAATTCTAGTGTACCCCTTGACCCCCTTAAGCGCATTATACGTATTGATGAATTTTATAGCTTAATTTGGTTCCGTGATAACCTTCTAGCCGTTTGCAAACTTTCACACCAATGCAATTAATGGAATTGCATTGCGTCTTACAGCAATAGATGGACCTCTGAGAATCTGTTGCCATGGTTACCGGCTTGTATTCGTTCATTAGTTGATTAAATGAAATTAGTTTTCTGGGAATATCTCAAAAATGGTTGGTTTTAGGGCTTTAAAATGTGGATTTCGGGGACCCTTCAGGGCCCCCGAGTTTTGTCTCTCACATTGAGGGGCTGAAAATGATCTTTGTCTCGTCCTTCTACTCCTATTTCAGCATGTATTTTAAGGGGGTAGGCCCTCTTTTATGAGAAGTACGGAGAAGGGTTACATCAATGATTAGTGTTGTGCCTCTGGTGGATATCTGTACCAAATTTTACGTTGATACAACCAGCCGTTCTCGAGTTATAAGGGAACAAAGTTGTCCACAGACATACAAACAGACAGACAAAAAATTATTTTCGCACGCATCCATAATAAAACAGTCTGAAAAGCGTAAATAACTCAAATTTCCGTAGAAATTGCGAAAAAAACATACAAACTTTAATTTTTATGTATGTAGAGATATACTGCACCGCTCGGTGTTGACCGTGTTTTATTGCACAAATTTAGGTTTTACTCGCTAACCGTTGGAGATACACGAAAAGTGATAAGGACCTTTTGGATAGCAAATTAAATAATAAATCTCGTGTATGCATCAAAAGTTTGCTATTTCTTAGCGTTCTCTTTTTATTTGAAATAGAAATATGAAATTTTGAAACCAAAGGGTGTAGTGACGTCACTAAAATGGTTGCCACTTTTTAATAGTGAAAAATATCGAAATTAAAAGTATCCTATATGTAAACATGTTAAATCAGCTTCACGCATGCAAAATGTAATTTAAATCGGACCAGTGGTTCTTGCGATATTGAGTAACACACAGACAGACAGACAGACAGAAAGACAGACACACACCATCTCATTTTAGCCTACTTTTCACATTTTGCAAAAATGAGGAAAAAGTAGACTTATGAGATCGGGCAAATGTGTGTGTGTCTGTCTGTCTGTCCTTCTGTCTGTCTGTCTGTCTTCCCTTATGTGTGCCCCCCCCCCCTCTATCAACTCCTAAACGGCTGCAGCAATCGAAGCGAAATTTGGTAGGAGTAAAAGATCTATACCTGAATATCTCACGGCCATATTTGAAAATGATGTCAGTGTTATCAACTGCTGAAAAATCGCAATTGAAATTTGAGCTCCATGTTGGATATCTTGGAAGGTATAAATGGGAGCTATTTCAAAATTCGCACACGTATAGATAATAATATTGCAGTTTAATTTCCAGGAGGCCATACATCGCAGTGTTGCCAAAATGATTATAAGCCTGCTGATAAGTCCAAATTTTAAATGCATATAACTTCTACACTATCAATTGGATTTCAACCAAATTTCGTATGTGCTTTGTGTACATAAACAGATATGACTGAACGTATTCTTAAGATCCACCAGGGCTGCCAACTGTTAATAAATGCTCTCAATTTATTTTATCCAATTACCAATATATCAGAAAGTATGCAAGCCGACAGCTTTAAACTGTGCACACGTATAGTACCTGATATTCTATATTAATTTGAAGTACCGTAACTTATATACGTCAGTGCTGCCAACATGATTCTAAGCCTGCTGATAGGTCCAATTTTAAAATGCATGTAACTTCTATACTAACTAATGGATTTTATTCAGAATTGACGCAACAATAGATCATATTATTTCATATTATTTCTGACCAGTACATGAATGTCATTGTTGCCAACATGATTTTACCCGCGCTGTTTGATCCAATGTTTAACTGCATGTAACGTCCATGCTATCCATTGGACTTCAACCAAATTTTGTATTCTGTACCTTAAGAGTTGAAACTAACAATATATTCAGTCACCAGGGCTGCCAACTGTAGTTCTCTATTAGGCTACATTATGCCAGGTATACAGTATTTCGAACTAATTAGAAATTTCGATATTACCTACTTAATTTCGTCATTATTCTAGATAGATCCATATAGATTAATCATTGGCATGAATCTTAAATTTTAAGAAAAGTAGGCTCTTTAGTTCGTGACGGAACTTTTTGTTATATATTAGTATGATTGAGATTAGAATTTGACATAGCATTGGAAGACTTAAGCAGGAACAAAGCACCAGGCATAGATGATAATCGATTGAGTTGCTACGCTGCATAGGAGATGAAGGTCTGATCAGGTTATTTCACTTCGTGAGTAGGATTCATGAGTCAGGTGAGGTACCCTTTGAGTTCAAGAATAATGTTATCATGCCTGTACCGAAGAAAGTGGGAGCTGACAGATGTGAAGCTTACCGTACAATCAGCCTGATTACACATGCTTCAAAAATCCTGTCAAGAATAATTTACAAGAGGATGGAAAGCCACATAGAAACGGAGTTGGGTGAAGACCAGTTTGGTTTCAGAAGAAATGTAGGAACAAGGGAAGCTGTACTAAGTCTTAGGCTGATTTTGGAAGGTAGAATAAGGAAAAATAAGAGATGGCATTTGCAGACTTAGAAAAGGGTTTTGACAACGTTGATTTTTTGACATTTTGAAAACGATTGGAGTAAAGTACAGGGATAGGAGGAAGGTCTACAACCTATACAGAAACCAGACAGCAGTCATTCGAGCTGAAGGACATGAGAGAGAAGCTGGTATTCAGAAAGGTGTAAGGCAAGGCTGCAATTTATCACCCATACTTTTCAATCTTTACATTGAACAAGCAATGAAGGAAATTGGAGAAAAATTAAAGTGGGCGTGAAGATTGAAGGAGAAATAATTTCAACTCTGAGATTTGCCGATGACATAGTCATCTTGGCCGACACGCCTGAGGATTTGAATGAGTTTTTGAATGGAATGGACTCCGGCTTGAGGAAGGAATTCATGGTAAAAATTAATAAATGTAAAACAAAAATACTGGATTGCAGCCGAAATAAATCAGAATCCTCTATGGACATCACATTGGTAGGTGAAGAATTAAAGGAAGTAGGAGTCTTCTGTTACTTTAGAAGCAAAATAGCCAGTGATGGGCGAAGCAAAGATGATATAAAAAGTAGGTTAGCTCAGGCAAGGAAAGCATTTCTACAGAAAAGGAATCTGTTGACATCGAATATAGATTTAGGTGTTAGAAAGTCATTTTTGAAGGCCTTTGTCTGGAGCATGGCACTCTATGGAAGTGAAACTTGGACTATTGGTGCAGCAGAAAAGAGGAGAGTTGAAGCGTTTGAAAAGTGGTGTTACAGGAGAATTATGAATATCAGATGGGTAGATAGGGTTACAAACGAAGAGGTATTAAGACTAGTAGGAGAGGAGAGATATTTCTGGCGACTGCTAATGAATAGAAGGGATAGGTTGGTAGGATACATACTAAGACACCCAGGAATAGCAATCTTAGTTATGGAAGGAAGGGTCGGGGACAAGAACTGTAGGAGTAGACCAAGGATAGAATACGTTAAAGAGTTTGCCTCGGACGTAGGGTGTGGTAGCTATGTAGAGATGAAACGATTATCTCAGGACAGGGAGGCATGGAGAGCTGTATCAAACCAGTCAAAAGACTGAAGACTCAAACAACAATGGACGACTCTTCAGTTAGTCAACAAGTATTCATGCCAGATTATTTAAGGTGGGAAGCACACGACTCAACCTGAATGAAATTTACATGTGATTAATTACTAGGCATAGAATATGAGAAGAGGATTAAGTAAATTATATGTATTGGTGACAACTGAACCCGGGAGTGGTGGCGCGGGGCCTTTGTGTCCCGGCGCAAATTTATTTGGTTAATGTGTGCTTGATTCTAAACTCAGAGACCTTGGCAGCCACATACCTTGCCGTTAGTCTGAGGTCAGTAACATTGTAGTGAAGTTAGTTAGTTAGTTATTGTTGTTTTAAGGAGCGGAATTACGAGGTCATCTACCCCTAACATTGTAGTGAAAGGTGGTCATTTTTAGCCTATTTTCATTTTATGAAAAAAATAGGCTTATGAGATCACCTTTTGTCCGTGTGTCTGTCAGTGTGTGTGTGTGTGTGTGTGTGATTCGTGAGTGTGTCCCTCCCCCTAATAAAATCTAAACGGCTGAAGCGATTTCAATGAAACTCGTTAAGGTCATAGCACCATTTTGGCCGCAACCGACCGTGCCCTTCAAATTGTATTACGTCTCACCAATCCAACATGGCGGCTGTGCGAATTATGTCACCAGCATTAAATATCTCCGAAACTATTACCGATATCACCCAGAAATTTTTAACGGTGATCAATGAAACTACTAGAAATTCAGCTATGTGATCTCTGAAAACCTGGTAACTACAAAACCAAAATGGCGGCAATCGAATTTGCGACTTTAAAATAGACGCTTCTCGCGATTTAACCAACAAAACGCAATGAAACTTGGTGCAGTATATTTCTACACACATCGTAATGCACCGACATTAAATTTCGTTCAATTGTTTACATAACCTCATGATGGCAGTTGTGCGAAATATTTCACCGGCATTCTATATCTCCGAAACTATTAGACTACTGATATCACCCTGAAATTTTGTATAGAGATAAAGGGCAATTGTAGACGTTCATTTAAGAGACTCTCGAAAACCAGTTAACTACAAATCGAACATGGCGGCCAAGCGAATTTGAAAGTTTTAAATCGTCTTTTCTCGCGATGTAATAATCCAAACGCAATGAAACTTGGTACAGCAAATGTTTATACTTATTGTAATGCACTGGCATCTAACATAGTTCAATTGATTACATAACCTCAAGATGGCGGCTGTGCAAAATTTGAAAATTATTTTTTTGTTTCTTGTTTCGTAATCATGCGATTTAAGTGAAAGTTTGAATAATGAAGCTACGCAATGATTTTTCTTTATGGTACATAACTGTATGGCCTATACATACAACAATCCAAAATGGCGACCATCCGAAATATTTCGACTGTTCTCAGTATCTACGAATCATTTACAGCAATCAAACTGTTTTTTTAATATTCATAGAGGCTATGAACATAAGTTCATCTATAGGACTTTCAATAACCAGGTGAGCACAAATCCAACATGGCGGCGACGCGAAGTATAAATATTTAAGTGGACGTTTCTCGCGATTTAACCATCCGAGTGCAGTGGAACTTTGTACAGTAAATGCTTATACAATTGTTAATCAATTGGAATCTATTTTATTTCAATTGTTTTCAAAACCACAAGATGGCAGCTGTGCGAAATTTTAAAATCTCTTTTTTTACTTCAGGTGTCCTAATCATGTGATTGACGTTTGAATACCACACGTACACAATAATCTTCATGTAATAGTACATAAATAAAAATCCAACATGGCGACCATCTAATATATTTATACGGTTCTCAATATTTACGAATCTATTACAACAATCAAACTGAAATTTTGTATGTTGATAGAGGCAATTGACATGAGTAGGATATATGAAAATAGGCTGTATAGTTTTTCACGGAACTACTTGTTAGAAATAGGGATTATTGTTAATCCATGCGTGTGAGAAAACCCATTAGTTGATTTATTGAAAGCCTGTTTTCTCGAAAGTTTTGTAAATATTGGTTGTATGGTTCCGAGGTGTTTAATTTAGCTACTGGGCACATCGTAATAATTAGCTCCGTGAACTCATTGGGTGTAGGCTATAAAATTTGTGCTAATGTGCTAACTATGGATTTATGTATATTGTTTGGTAACCTATGCTGTGAAGCTAATATACATTTATCTTCAATAAAATATTATGCAATTGAGTTAATATACCCAATATATCAATGTACGATACATAAACTTAGTAATTTTGTCACCAGAGCAAGTTCCGTCATAGGGGTTAGGAAGTCCCCACGCCAACTCTTTCGTTGCAACGACGCGCGCCACCTTTCCAGGGTAATATTATGTTATATTATTTAATGGAACACGTTTTGAATCCTCAATGGGTCATCTTCAGCATGGGTTGCTTTGCTCTAACTTAACATGCATAGGGTCTTCTTCTTAAGTATAAGGTGGGTTCAAAAAGTAACGAGCCGGAGGCTGTAATGCGCAAACCGGTGACGACATCGGCTAATCGTGGCTTGTGTAACGAGGTGTGGTTCCTACCAGAGCGTGGAAGGTCACAACCTGTCGCTAGAGGGCACGCGTGCACGTCACGTGACGATACAAAGCGAGCAGCAGCATGCATCAATCGTGCAACGCTGCCAGTCGCATTGCAAACAGTGACATGGAGGCGTCAAACGAACAGCAAAGAGGCGTTGTTCGGTTTCTGACAGCGAACGTAGTAGGGGGAACGAACATTCATCGCCGAATGTCACAAATGTACGGCGAACACTGCATGCCCCTTGCAAGGGTCAAGGCGTGGCACAAGCGCTTCAGGGAAGGACGGGTGTCGTTAGCCGATGATGCCCGGTCTGGGGCACCCCCTTGCATTACCGATGACAACGTCCAGCTGGATGATGCACTCATTACCCAGGACCACCGAGAGACAGTGAACGGCATAGCCGCCGTGGTCGCTCCACGACAATGCACGACCTTATACAGCCAATACAGTCGCGGTACTCCTGCAGAAATTCAAATGGGAGGTTCTCGGCCACCCTCCATACAGTCCAGACCTCTCTCTCTATGATTACGCCATGTTTGGTCCCCTGAAAAAGGCTCTGCGGGGCCAACGATTCACCTTGGACGCCGACGTCCAGCTGTACGTGCGGAACTGGTTCACATCACAGCCCAGGGAATTTTATGAGACAGCCATTGAACGATCGCCTCTTGTCACAGTGGGACAAGTGCCTCAGCAGCCAGGGCCAATACTTCTAACATACAGGTACTGGTTTCTGTAATTATGCCTCCGGCTCGTTACGTTTTGAACGCACCTTATATTCAATCCATGGATTGGCCTGCGGCAGTTCTCCGGTCGGCTCTCTTTATAACTTTCCTCATCTCTTCATAGTTTCGGCATCCTACATCAGACATGGTTTGCTGTACATGTTGTAGGCGTGGTCTTCCACGACATCTTTTGCCTTCAACCATTCCCTCCAATACCGTTTTCAGCAGGCGATCGTGTCTCAAAATATGTCCTATCAGTCTAGTCCTCCACGTCTTTATGCTTTTCCATAAGGTATAATTTTCCTCCACCTTTTTAAATACTTCAGCATTCGTTATTTTTTCTGTCCATCTAATTTTTAGCATTCTTCTATAACACCATTGTTCAAAAGAATTTAACCTCCTTTTTTCTTCTTTTCCAATTATCCACGTTTCGCAATTATAAAGGACAATACTACAAACATACGCTTTTAACAATCTTTTTCCGGTTTTAATATTAATGGAATTTGTAGTGAATAAACGTTTCTTTTTGTGAAATGCTAATTTGGCTTGTAAAATTCTACATTTTATTTCATTCTTGCGTCTTCCATCTTTGGTAATTTTGCTTTCGAGATATTTAAAATCCTGAACATTTTGTAGTGTTTTGTTGCCCACCACTATTTTCATACTTGAGTCTGCTTTTTTTTAACGCAGACCATAACTTTCGTCTGTGACTTATTTATTTTCATCTTGTATTCATTACCCTAGATTTCCTCCATTTTTACTATTATTTTATTAAGATGTTGTTCACCATCTGCAACTATGGCAATGTCATCTGCAAATATAATCACATTTATTTGCTCACCTTGTAGAAAGCTAAAAACACATACAGTATAGCGAGTAAAAGATAAACTCTAAGAATAACAATTTGAATCACAATTCTATTAAAACTGACGTCCTTAGAATATCATTTATGAAAGACGAGGCACATTCGGCCTCGTTGATCACCGATTTTAACCATCTTGGAAGTATTTTTCCGTGGTTTCCCGCGTTCACTCCGGGCAAATTTCTAATACTCACACTAATACAGAAATTACAATAACACATGTTATCAGACAAATCCACATACCCCACATACACGGGGCTACATAACCATGATGTCGCAAAGGTCCTGAATCAATCAACAACAACATCTCTCTTTCTTTCTCGAATGCCAGTAAATATGCTTTGCACGCCATAATGCTCGTGGAATTGTGCATCCTTCGGTGAGACATATGGATGGAACATCAAGTAAGTGTAATCTATTCCACTGTTAGCAATTTAGAGAACATGGCTGCCCTAATATTATAATGGTTTTATTTTGGAGAGGGGGAGGGGGGGGGGGGAACTATGGACGGGCCGGGGGGGGGGGGGTGTGTCGGGAGATGGCCTAGAAGTTGTCCTTTTTAACTGCCTTCCCTTACTTTATGAACACGCCAACAACGGGTGATGATTGCTAGTTTTTATTAAACTTTTAAATGCAAACACTGTACCGACACCGGCAGCGGTGGCCGAGACCTCAAATGCACTAGCTCCTGTCTCGCTGGTATCAGTAGAGCGTGGGTTCGAATCCCACCTCGGACGTACTAAAAATGGTTTACCGTGATTTCCCAATTTCACCCCCAGGTAAATGCCGGGATGGTTCCTTTCAATAGGTCCACGGATGACTTCCTTCCAAAATCCCCCTTCCATGACCATTCGTTAATTAGACCAAAGTTATCGGTCACCTGCGCGATCGGCCTATAACCATACCCAGTAGTGTGAGGTTGGTCGATCTCTAGAAAACAGTTAAGAGTCGTGAGGGGCACGTATCCTGCTGTTGGCCATCATAGATGTGGTTCAAGCTCAAGCAGCCTCAACCTCCCTATGAAGGCTTCCAAGAAGATGGTATATTGGCTTTCACGGCCAGTGAATTAAAACTTAGCAATTCTTCTAGGTTTGTGCCGTGTCTTGTGTGGGGTTTCGCCTAGGACACCAAGCTGGCTTATCAGCGGGCCCTTGGTGTCCCCGCCTGGAACCCCACAGGAGTAGCGAATTACCTCCCTTTTTATGGGGCGCACCTCCCTATTACGGCTTCCAAAAAAGATGGTACCCTATATTGTCCTTCACGGCCAGTGAGTTATAAGTCAGCAATTTTTCTAGAACTCAGCAGACGGGGGTTCGAACTCGATCGTTGGCCGTCCTTAAATGGTTTTACGTGGTTATCCATTTGCAACTCCAGGTCAGACGGTATGTTCTAATGGGTCACTTTCTTACATCTCCTTGCCAAGTTTCATCCAACTTAATTAATTCCATCTCTCATAAACTCCTCTCATGAAATTGGCGTCAGGAAGAGCACCCGGCCGCGAAACCACCCACCACATTTCATCGCATCTCTTCACTGACCTCGTTGAAAACGGGAATTCTAAGACATAGACATAAACACGTAATGCGGGCTCTTGGTGTCCCCGCCTGGAACCCCACAGGAGTAGCGATAATTGTATACCGACTGCTCTAAAGTACGGACAGTATGTGGTGAGTCTTCAGGGTCACGGTACTATAGGCCTACTATAATTACTATACTTTTTGTTAACGATGGAGGACTACTCCCGACTACGGTTTCGAATGATCCATGATCAAAAGTACAGCATTTAAATGTAAATTACATGTATTACAACCACGTTTCAGTAATTTATTCTGCACAATAACAATTTTCTAAGTTACATGAGAGGAAAAGTCGGCAATCATCTCTTCTCTGAACGCTTGGTTATTAGCCTATTTTCATTTTAAGAAAGAAATAGGCTTATGAGATCACCTTTCGTCCACGTGTGTGTGTGTGCGTATGTATGTGTGTCCCCCTCTAATTACTTATAAACGGTTGGAGCGATCTCAATGAAACTCGGTCAAGTTATAGAACTAATACTGCCGACCCCGACGGTGCTCTCAAAATTTTATTACTTTTCACCAATCCAACATGGCGGCTGTGCGCAATATTTCACCGACATTCTATATCTCCGAAACTATTACCGATATCACTTTGAAATTTTCTATGGTGATAAAGAAACTTACTAAAAGTTCACCAATTACACTTTCAAAACCCTGTTAACTACAAAACTAACATGGCGGCCAAGCAAAGTTCAAACCTTCAAATAGACTTTTCTCGCCATTTAATCATCCAAACGCATTGAAACTGGGTACAGCAAATGATTATGCACATTTTAATGCACTGGCATTTAATTTAGTTCAATTGTTTACATAACCTCAAGATGGCAGCTGTACGAAATATTTCACCGGCATTCTTTATCTCCAAAACTATTACTGATATCACTCTGAAAGTTTGTAAGGTGATAAAGGTATCTACTAGAAGTTTTCCTATTGGACTTTCAAAAACCTGTAGAATACGAAACGAACATGGTAGTCAAGCGAAGTTGAAACTTTTAAATATTTTTTCTCTCGGTTGAACCATCTGAGCGCAGTGAAATATGGTACAGTAGATGGTTATACACATTGTAATGCACTGGCTTCTAATTTAGTTCAATTGTTCACATAACCACAAGTTGGCAGCTGCGCGCAATTTTAAAATTATGTTTTTATTTATTGTTAATTAGTCATGTGATCGAAGTGAACGTATGAATAATGAATCTGCCTAAAAATCGTCATCTAATAGTAAATAACTCTATGGCCTCCTTAGTTAAAAATCCAATATCGTGACCAACCGAAATATTTAGACGGTTCTCAATATCTATGAATCTATTACAGCAATCAAACTGAAATTTTGTATATTGATAGAGACAATTGCCATACGTAGGATAGGCTACATGACAATAGGCTATATAGTTCTCCACGGAACTACTTATTCCGGTTTCAGATAAGCTTTCCTGTGTGAGAAACCCAGGAAATATGTGTTACCAGGCTGCATGTGGTTGGAACTGGTGATAATGAAGGAATTAATAAATCCTGTAATCTCTTATCACGGGCCTGCCAACGCGGAAGTCCGGGCTGGATTTCTGACTCTACCAAGAAATATAATTTAGGCACCCCATTTTAAGTACTTGTGTTGTGTGTTCTCTCACAATAGAGTCGAGGTGCACAAAACTCAATGCAGTGAGTTCTCATTTTCGATCAACAGTATTCTGCCAGGAATACATTAGTTGTTGTTTGAGTCTTCAGTCTTTTGACTGGTTTGATGCACCTCTCCATGCCTCCATGTCCTGAGCTAATCGTTTCATCTCTACATAGCTACCACACCCTACATCCGAGGCAATCTGTTTAACATATTCTAATCTTGGTCTACCCCTACAATTCTTGTCCTCGACCCTTCCTTCCATAACTAAGCTTGCTATTCCTGTGTGTCTTAGTATGTGTCCCACTAACCAATCTCTTCTCTTCATTAGCAATCGCCAGAAACATCTCTCCTCTCCCACTAGTCTTAATACCTCTTCGTTTGTAACCCTATCTACCTATCTGATCTTCATCATTCACCTGTAACACCACATTTCAAATGCTTCAATTCTCCTCTTTTCTGCTGCACCAATAGTCCAAGTTTCACTTCCATAGAGCGCCACGCTCCAGACAAAGGCTTTCAAAAATGACTTCTTAATACCTAAATCTATATTCGATGTCAACAGATACCTTTTTTGTATAAATGCTTTCCTTGCCTGAGCCAACCTACTTTTTATATCCTCTTTGCTTCGTCCATCACTGGTTATTCTGCTTCCTAAGTAACTGAAGTCTCCTACTTCCTTCAGCTTTTCACCTGCCAATTTGATCTCCATAGAGGTTTCTGATTTATTTCGGCTGCATTCCAGTATTTTTGTTTTACATTTATTACTTTTCATCATGAATTCTTTCCGTAAGACGGAGTCCATACCATTCAAAAACTCATTCAAATCCTCAGGCGTGTCGGCCAAGATGACGATGTCATCAGCAAATCTCAGAGTTGAAATTATTTCTCCTTGAATCTTCACTCCCACTTTAAATTTTTCTCCAATTTCCTTCATTGCGTGTTCAATGTAATGATTGAAAAGTATGGGTGATAAGTTGCAGCCTTGCCTTACATCTTTCTGAATACCAGCTTCTCTCTCATGTCCTTCAGCTCGAATGACTGCTGTCTGGTTTCTGTATAGATTGTATATCACCCTCCTATTCCTGTACTTTATTCCAATAGATTTCAAAATGTCAAACAATTTAGTCCAATCAACGTTAACAAAAGTCTTTTCTAAGTCTACAAATGCCATGAACGTTCTCCTATCTTTCCTTATTCTACCTTTCAAAATCAGCCTAAGACTTAGTACAGCTTCCCTTGTTCCTTCATTTCTCCTGAAACCAAACTGGTCTTCACCCAACTCTGTTTCAATCTGCCTTTCAATCCTCTTGTAAATTATTCTAGACAGGATCTTTGAAGCATGAGTAATCAAGCTGATTGTACGGTAATCTTCACAAATATCAGCTCCAACTTTCTTTGGTATACGGATGATTGCATTCTTCTTGAGATCAGGGGGTACCTCACCTGTCTCATAAATCCTACACACCAAGTGAAATAACCTGATCAGAACTTCTTTTCCTATGCAGCGTAGCAACTCAATCGGTATATCATCTATGCCTGGTGCTTTGTTCCTGCTTAAGTCCTCTAATGCTCTGTCAAATTCTGATCTCAATATTAAATCTCCTTTTGCATCCTCATCAGTAGTGGAAATGAATCGGTTCTATACCCTCCACCCCCACACCCTCCACACAAGTGGCGGCGGCGCGATATCTCTCGAACGCATGGTTGGATTTTGACGAATGAGGTGTCGTTGAACTCGGGCTGACACCCCCTTTCCAATGGACAACATATTTCCACCAAAAAATAAAACCTACCCCTACTAGGGGGTGAAATTGTAATTTTTTTAGAGAATCTCTCTTTCCAAGTGCAACATGTGAGAGTTTGAATGCCAATATGGAATGAAACGTTGTTCTACATAAAGTGCATGTGTTCGGTGGATAGCCACTATGAATTAAAATGCTTGTTTTTTGATTTTACGCATGCCCACTCATGGCTTTTGTAAGAGGGCGGGCTTTTTAAAGATGGCAGCTGCAGTGTAACCTAACCTAACCCAACCTAACGGGTCCTTGTGGACAGGTCATTGTTGACGAGTCCTTGTTGACAGGCCCTTGTGGACGAGTCCTTGTGGACGAGTCCTTGTGGACGAGTCCTTGTTGACAGCTCCTTGTGGACGAGTCCTTGTTGACGAGTCATTGTTGACGGGTCGTTGTGGACGGCTCCCTGTGGACGGGTCCTTGTTGACAGGTCCTTGTGGACGAGACCTTGTTGATGAGTCCCTTTGGACTGATCCCTTTGGACCGGCCCCTTTGGACTGGTCCATGAATTTATCCAAATTATGTCAAAGGGCTTAACTAACGGACTAATAAGGCTAGGAACTTGTATGAGGTATTGCAGGACTTGGGATGAAGCCCCCTTTTAGAATGTATTTTCGAAATTTTGACAAAGGGCCTAACCACACTTTTGTTAATATCTCGCGAACCTGTCATGCTAGTGACTTGTATGAGGGTCCTAGCAATTGGGGCGATGTTCCCCTTTTGGGGTGAAACTATCCCCCCACCCCCAAATTGAAAAATCGATATCTTGGAAACTAAGAACCCTAAAATTATGTGTGATAGCTTTAAAAATAGGTCATAAGATACGATTTTACCATGATAAGTCATTTCACCCCTAAAATAGTAAATAGTAATGTTACAGGGAAAAATCGGTTAAACACTAAAAAAATGATAAATGAACCTAATATCATTTGTTAATGATGAAAAAATAGTAAGAGGGTTAAAACCACCCCCAAAATTTAAAAACCGTTATCTTGGAAATTAAGAGTCTTAAAATTAAGTGTAATAGCTTTAAAAATAGGTCATGACATACGCTTATACCACAATAGGTAATATCACCCGTAAAACAGTGAATAATGATTTTACAGGGAAAAGGGTGTCAAACGCCTAAAAATGATAAATGAACCTAAGATCTTTTGTTTTTGATGAAAAATATTAAGGGGGTGAAAACTAACCCAAAATTGAAAATTCGATATCTTGGAAACTAAGAAACCTAAAATTAGGTGTGATAGCTAATGCATGTAGTTTTTACAGGAAAAAAGGGGAACCAATAATCAGATTTGGACACTAGAGGTGTTATAAGACTCAGGGCGACAATCTCTTCTTGAATTCATTATTTATTTTTTGACATTTTGACAAAGGGCCTAACCACACATTTTGAAAATTTAGATTTTTAAATTTTTGAATTAATTTTAATATTTTTTGTATTTATTTATTTTTGGTAGAGAGAGACAGTACCGGTTGTGTTTAAACGAGCATGTTGCCACTCACTGTGTCCATGTTCAATGGATGAATCGATATTTTGTGAAGAAATGATTGAAGAGGGTCATGCGACGACTTGTTTTAAGAATATTTTTAAGATTTTTCCTATGATACATGCATTTATTTAAATATCCCAAAACGGCAAGGTTACTGATTTGAGTTTTATAAACTAATAATGGGATTTGGACTCATAAGGTGTCCTATAACTTGACATGACGCTTTCTTTATATGTCTTATGAATTTTCCCAAAAAGATTGAAAACAACAAGGTCATGTACTTTTGTTTCTCTTAATATATTGCAAACCCATAATGTTAGATGTTTATGGTGAGTGATGAAACATAGCTATGTAGAGAAAGAATTATTGTAGGCTTCACGTATGGTGCCTGACAAGTCTTTGACCATTGAAACTTGTTTTTAAACCTGACCGCAGTACATAGGGAGTATAGGTTTCAGGCATGACATGACAAACGGTGTGTACAAAATCCAATTTATCGATTCAAGAATTAAGAGTAGACTATCTTTAATTGATTAGTTAAAGAGGGTACCGTAGCTAAGAAAACAAGATGGTGATTACACTGAACCAAACCGAACCAATACAATCCTTTTTGTATGTATAATGTTACTTGCTAACCATTTTGTGCTGCAGTGGCAAGCACTTTTGGCTCTTGCACTAGAGGCCTTAACTCGATTTAACTTTAAGGCTTAGAACGAACCAAACTAAGAAATATGGTTATAGTGGTGCAGTGGTTAAGCTGTTATCCTTTGACTAAGGTAGACCAGGGTTTGATTTTAGATTAATACACATGTCAAAGACATATAAAAAAGCAGGGATAATGTTTTAAGACTGATTACACTTGTATATTTTTTCAAATTATTACTTGGATTACAAATACAAAGGAGGACTGGGTTCAATATACAGTTAATTCAAGTAAGATTTTGTATTTGTTTTTTATTTTAGACTTTAGATTTTAGAATTTACATTTTACATTTTAGATTGTACAAAAAGACCAAACCATAATGTCATGACTTTAAATTTTCGGTAACTAATTATTAAAGAAAAACATATAAGGATTTGTACTACTTGGAATTACGTTTTCTATACTATATTTTATTTTGGTTTTAGATTTTAGAAATTTGATATTGGATTTTAGATTTTAGGTAAAGACCAAACTAATATTGACTATTCACTAGACACTGGTATGTAGATAAAAAGATGATTAGACTATATGTTAAGATGAATTTTTAGGTGTTGACTGGCCTTGCAATAAGAATTGACTAACCAGACATGAGTTAACTACCAACGAAACACTTTGGCGACTATGCTTGTTATTGACCAGTGAGTAGGGTTTTAGAAAAACTGTTTGCTATTTTGGGTTATATACAACAAATGCATAGACCTACTGAGCGACTATGTTTGCTAAACAATACATTATACCAGAGATGATTAGGATTCTTATGTAGCTCAGGCATGAAAAGCATTTATACAGAATTTGTTGACATTGAATATAGATTTAGGTATTAGGATGTAATTTTTAAAGATCTTTGTCTGGAGTGTGACGCTCTATGAAAGGGAAACTTGGACAATTGGTGTAGCAGAAAAGTGGAGAGTTGAAGTGTTTTAAATGTGGTGTTACAGGAGAATGATGAAGATTAGATGGGTAAATAGGGTTACAAACAGAGAGGTATTAATACAAGTGGGAGAGGAGAGATGTTTTTGGCGACAGCTAATGAAGTAAATCGATAGGTTGGTAGGACACATACACCCAGCAATAGCAAGCTTAGTTATGGAAGAACGGGTTGAGGACAAGAACTGTAGGGGTAGACCAAGGATAGAATATGTTAAACTAATAGCCTTGGATGTAGAGTATGGTAGATATATAGAGATGAAACGATCAGCTCAGGACAGGGAGTCATGGAGTGCTGTATTAAACCAGTCAAAATGCTGAAGACTCAAACAACATGTAGAGCTTACCAAAATAATGTTGTGTAATGGTAAATACTAGTCAACAAACATTAATGCATTACTAAAACCCATGACACGATACCTGAGAGCTTTTCTAAAATTATTTTAAGATGTCTTTAACCCTATATTAAACACGTAGTTCTCAAGACTCATAACTACAATGTAATGAAAAAAACAACAACAACGACAACAACAACAAAAAAACATTTAAAAACGAGCAAGTGGTTGAGTCAATGTACACTGGAAAATTTTGTAAACACTCAAGTGCACAAAACAAATTACATTATTAACTGTCAGGTTGACCGAGTGGTTAAGGCGTTTGACTTATGTTCACATTTTCAATACAAGAAAGCAAGGATTTGAACCCCTTACCTGACATAACTATTGCTTTAACAGAGCTTAGCGATGCTGTATTATTATGATACTCGATACACAAACCATAGATAGAGTGTATTGTTTAAGACCACTCTCTCTTTCTAAACATAGCTAGAGACTGTCAATGGTTAACAATTGCATTAATAGTGGGAGGATGTAGTGATAGTAATTAAGAAAAAGCAGACAATAACCATAACATATTTTTATTAAATTCATTTTATAATAGATACACACTGAATACAACTCTCTCTATTTACCATTGTTCGATATAGATTTCTTAAACACAACGCTTGTTGTAGATCCTTATATAACTTTCTCCAGGTACTCTTGTTCTTAAAAACTGAGGAAGTCGCAGTGGTTTTATAGACATAAAACCCTCATCCTTTTCTTTTTCATCATCATCATCATCATCATCATTTTCATTATGAATATTATCATCAAAATTATGATAGTCATTCTCACCATCATTATCATCATCATCATCATCCTCAACATCACTAGAACAATCCAATTCCTCTTGTTCCTTTTCCACAGGGACCTCTTTTAGAGTCTGCGTTGCTTTTGATAGTGTTCAGGGTTTCTTAGGCGATGACAACTGTCCTAACATGACTTTTTGAGGACATGATACGTGATTTTGAACAAACACTGCACTATCTTGAGCAGCAATATTTTTTTCTTGGACTTGCTTTTTTACCTTGGTTAGAGTATTTTGTCCATTTAAATGTGTATTAATTTGAGATTCACAATGATGCTCGTTTGAAGTAAGTACGTTGGAGTCTTCTGTTTTAATCATTCCTCGACACTTTTTAGATCGTTGTTTTGAACATCGCCAAATAACAATTCCATTTTTTATGGGTTGTTTTTACAATATATGTATATCCTTTATAGTAGGCACATGGCTTACCATGGCTGGTTGTTGAGACTTCCATATTAACTAATACACATTAATTTAATTTTAGTAAAGTCACTTTAGTAATAATAACAGTAAAATTAATGAAGTGGATTGATATTTTTTAAAGGTGGAATTTTCAAAAGTACTCTCAAGAATAATAATCACATGAACAAATTTTAGACTACAAGTGATTTACACACACATTGCTCAATGTCAAGGTTTATACTGAAAACAATGTATAGTGATTAAGATTTTTATTGACTGTAATTGATAGTAGCCATGGTTAGTAGAGACAATGTATACTGGGTGCGTTTTATAGCACGCTTAATTTATAGTAGGTACGATTAGTAGACGCGTTTGATACTGGGCGCGTTTTATACTGATGATGATTTATACTGAGCGCGATTTTTACTAGAAGCGATTTTTGCCAGCTGTAATTGATAGCAGTTCATACTCAACGCAATTGATAGTAGGCGTAATTGATAGTAGGTGCAATTGGTAGTTGGCGCAATTGATAGTAGTCACAATTACAAGTAGGCGCGATTAGTAGTAGGCGCGATTGGTAGTAGGCGCAATTTACATTAGGCGCGATTGGTAGTGGGCGTAATTGCTAGTATGCGCTATTGATAGTAGGTGCAACTGACAGTAGGCGCAATTAATAGTAAGCGTGATTGGTAGTAGGTGCAATTGGTAGTAGGTGCAATTAATAGGCGCAATTGATAGTAGGCGCGATTGATAGCAGGCGCAATTGATAGCAGGCGCTATTAGTAGACGTGATTGATAGTAGGCGCGATTGGTAGTGGACGTAATTGATAGTAGGCGCTATTGATAGTAGGTTCAATTGACAGTAGGCGCGATTGATAGTAGGAGCGATTAGTAGTAGGTGCGATTGATAGTAGGCGCAATTGGTAGTAGACTCAATTACTAGTAGGCGCGATTGGTAGTGGGCGCAATTGATAGTAGGCGCAATTCACAGTAGGCGCGATTGGTAGTGGGTGTAATTGCTAGAAGACGCGATTGATAGTAGGTGCGATTGGTAATGGACGTAATTGATAGTAGGCGCTATTGATAGTAGGCACGATTGATAGTAGGCGCGATTGGTAGTAGGCGCGATTGATATTAGACGCAATAAATAGTAGGCGCGATTAGTAAGCGGATTGATAGTAGGCGCGATTGATAGTAGGCGTAATTGATAGTAGACGCGATTGATAGAAGGCGTGATTGGTAGACCTTGAGGTGATAACCCCATTTGGTTGATCCCTGTTGATTTGTCCCTTTGGACTGGTCCCTGTTGACTAGCCCCTGTTGACCAGCCCCTTTGGACGGGTCCTTTATGAAGGGAGTCATTTTTAACGGGTCCCTGTGGACGGGCCCATGCATTTATCCAAATTATGTCAAAGTCACTTAACCTAACCTTGTCACATGACCTGTTCTACAAGTTTAGACTTGCTTTGAGACTGACTATGACGTCACAGATGAATGGCGGTGGGAGGCTGGACATTACTTTTCATTACACAAACACATTCTCCTTAAAGTGAGAGGAAAAGTGGGTGCTAGAGTGGGTGCAAGAGTGGATGCAAGAATGGGTGTAAAAGTGGGTGCAAAAGTGGGTGCAAAGGTCAGTGTAAAAGTGGGTTGAAAAGAGGGTGCAAGAGTGGGTGCATAAGTGGGTGCAAAATTGGGTGCAAAAGTGGGTGCAAAGGTGGGTGCAAAATGGGTGCATAAGTCAGTGTAAAAGGGAGTGCAAAAGTAGGTGTAAAAGTGGGTGCAAAGGTGGGTGCAAAAGTGGGTGCAAAAGTGAGTGCAAAAGTGAATGTAAAATCGGGTGAAAACGTGGGTGCAGTTTATAGTAGGCACGATTTTTACTAGAATGTGATTTGAGTAAATGTAATTTCTAAACCCAAGTAGTGAGTAGTCAGTTGGTTTTGATCTATGCAAGCGTAAACATGTCTCATACACTGATGATGGATACTCAAGGCTTTAAGGTCAACGAAAACAAGTACAGTATATATTTAAAGAGGAGGCTATTATTGATTGCAAAACACTGAATCTATTTTTGAAATTTTGACAAAGGGCCTAAGTGCACTTTTGTTAATATCTCGCGAACCAATAATACTAGGGCATTGAATGAGGTATTGTTGGACTTTTTCTGAAGACTGCTGGTAAACACCTATGTTCCCACGGCCTTTTTAAAGATGGCGGCCGACCCACGAGGGGTGATTCAAAAGTATTCCAAGCGGCGCTTGTCGATAGGCAAACCAATAATCAGAGGGGTATGACAGACCTTGAAGCGATAAACCCTTTTGATTGATCCCTGTTGATTTGCCCCTTTGAACTGGTCCCTGTTGACTAGCCCCTTTGGACGGGTCCTTTTTGAAGGGAGTCATTTTTGACGGGTCACCGTCGACGGATCCCTGTGGACGGGTCCCTGTTGACAGGTCCTTTTGACTAATCCCTTTGGACCGGTCCCTTTGACATAATTTGGATAAATGCATGGCCAACCCATAGGGATCAGTCATTCATCATTCTTCATCATTCTCCTGTAACCCAAATTTCAAACACTTCAACTCTCCACTTTTCTGCTACACCAATAGTCCAAGTTTCCCTTTCATAGAGCGTCACTCTCCAGACAAAGGTCTTTAAAATGACATCCTAATACCTAAATCTATATTCAATGTCAAGAAATTCTATATAAATGATTTTCTTGCCTGAGCTACATAAGAATCCTAATCATCTCTGGTATAATGTCTTGTTTAGCAAACATAGTCGCTCAGTACATCTATGCATTTGTTGTATATAACCCAAAATAGCAAACAGTTTTTCTAAAACCCTACTCACTGGTAAATAACAAGCATAGTCGCCAAAGTGTTCCGTTGGTAGTTAAATCAAGTCTGGTTAGTCAATTCTTATTGCAAGGCCAGTCAACACCTAAAAATTCATCTTAACATATAGTCTAATCATCTTTTTATCTACATACCAGTGTCTAGTGAATAGTCAATATTAGTTTGGTCTTTACCTAAAATCTAAAATCCAATATCAAATTTCTAAAATCTAAAACCAAAATAAAATATAGTATAGAAAACGTAATTCCAAGTAATACAAATCCTTATATGTTTTTCTTTAATAATTAGTTACCGAAAATTTAAAGTCATGACATTATGGTTTGGTCTTTTTGTACAATCTAAAATGTAAAATGTAAATTCTAAAATCTAAAGTCTAAAATAAAAAAACAAATACAAAATCTTACTTGAATTAACTGTATATTGAACCCAGTCCTCCTTTGTATTTGTAATCCAAGTAATAATTTGAAAAAATATACAAGTGTAATCAGTCTTAAAACATTATCCCTGCTTTTTTATATGTCTTTGACATGTGTATTAATCTAAAATCAAACCCTGGTCTACCTTAGTCAAAGGATAACAGCTTAACCACTGCACCACTATAACCATCTTTCTTAGTTTGGTTCGTTCTAAGCCTTAAAGTTAAATCGAGTTAAGGCCTCTAGTGCAAGAGCCAAAAGTGCTTGCCACTGCAGCACAAAATGGTTAGCAAGTAACATTATACATTCAAAAAGGATTGTATTGGTTCGGTTTAGTTCAGTGTAATCACCATCTTGTTTTCTTAGCTACCCTCTTTAACTAATCAATTAAAGATAGTCTACTCTTAATTCTTGAATCGATAAATTGGATTTTGTACACACCGTTTGTCATGTCATGCCTGAAACCTATACTCCCTATGTACTGCGGTCAGGTTTAAAAACAAGTTTCAATGGTCAAAGACTTGTCAGTCACCATACGTGAAGCCTACAATAATTCTTTCTCTACATAGCTATGTTTCATCACTCACCATAAACATCTAACATTATGGGTTTGCAATATATTAAGAGAAACAAAAGTACATGACCTTGTTGTTTTCAATCTTTTTGGGAAAATTCATAAGACATATAAAGAAAGCGTCATGCCAAGTTATAGGACACCTTATGAGTCCAAATCCCATTATTAGTTTATAAAACTCAAATCAGTAACTTTGCCGTCTTGGGATATTTAAATAAATGCAAGCATCATAGGAAATATTATAAAAATATTCTTAAAACAAGTCGTCGCATGACCCTCTTCTATCAATGCTTCACAAAATATCGATTCATCCATTGAACATGGCCACAGTGATCGGCGACATGCTCGTTTAAACACAACCGGTACTGTCTCTCTCTACCAAAAAAAAAAATATTAAAATTAATTCAAAAATTTTATAAATCTAAATTTTCAAAATGTGTAGTTAGGCCCTTTGACAAAATGTCAAAAATAAATAATGAATTCAAGAAGAGATTGTCGCCCTGAGTCTTATAACACCTCTAGTGTCCAAATCTGATTATTGGTTCCCCTTTTTTCCTGTAAAATCTACATGCATTAGCTATCACACCTGATTTTAGGTTTCTTAGTTTCCAAGATATCAAATTTTCAATTTTGGGTTAGTTTTCACCCCCTTACTATTTTTCATCAAAAACAAAAGATCTTAGGTTCATTTATCATTTTTAGGCGTTTGACACCCTTTTCCCTGTAAAATCATTATTCACTGTTTTACGGGTGATATTACCTATTGTGGTATAAGCGTATGTCATGACCTATTTTTAAAGCTATTACACTTAATTTTAAGACTCTTAATTTCCAAGATAACGGTTTTTAAATTTTGGGGGTAGTTTTAATCCTCTTACTATTTTTTCATCATAAACAAATGATATTAGGTTCATTTATCATTTTTTAAGTGTTTAACCGCTTTCTCCCTGTAACATTACTATTTACTATTTTAGGGGTGAAATGACTTATCGTGGTAAAATCGTATCTTATGACCTATTTTTAAAGCTATCACACATAATTTTAGGGTTCTTAGTTTCCAAGATATCGATTTTTCAATTTGGGGGTGGGGGGATAGTTTCACCCCCAAAGGGGAACATCGCCCCAATTGCTAGGACCCCTCATACAAGTCACTAGCATGATAGGTTCGCGAGATATTAACAAAAGTGTGGTTAAGCCCTTTGTCAAAATTTCAAAAATACATTCTAAAAGGGGGCTTCATCCCAAGTCCTGCAATACCTCATACAAGTTCCTAGCCTTATTAGTCCGTTAGTTAAGCCCTTTGACATAATTTGGAAAAATTCATGGAACAGTCCAAAGGGGCCGGTCCAAAGGGATCAGTCCAAAGGGACTCATCAACAAGGACTCGTCCACAAGGACCTGTCAACAAAGACCCGTCCACAGGGAGCCGTCCACAAGGACCGGTCAACAAGGACTCGTCCACAAGGACTCGTCCACAAGGACCTGTCAACAAGGACTCGTCAACAATGACCTGTCCACAAGGACCCGTTAGGCTGGGTTAGGTTAGGTTACACTACAGCTGCCATCTTTAAAAAGCCCGCCCTCTTACAAAAGCCATGAGTGGGCATGCGTAAAAACAAAAAACAAGCATGTTAATTCATAGTGGCTATCCACCGAACACATGCACTTTAAGTAGAACAACGTTTCATTCCATATTGGCTTTCAAACTCTCACATGTTGCACTTGGAAAGAGAGATTCTCTAAAAAAATAAAATTTCACCCCCTAGTAGGGGTAGGTTTTATTTTGGGGTGGAAATATGTTGTCCATTGGAAAGGGGGTGTCAGCCCGAGTTCAATGACACCTCATTCGTCAAAATCCAACCATGGGTTCGAGAGATATCGGGCCGCCGCCATCTTGTGTGGAGGGTGTGGAGGTGGAGGATGTAGAACCGATTCATTTCCACTACTCTCATCAATGTTCTCCTCCCTTTCCATTACATGATTCTCAATCTCCTTTCCCTTATACAAGCACTCTATGTAAGCTTTCCATCTCTCAACCTTTTCTTCCCTATCTGTTAGAGGCTCTCCTGTTGTGTCCTTAATATTACAGCACTTAGTCTTCTTTTCCCCAAAAGTATTCTTAATCCTTCGATTAGCTGTGTCTACTTTTACTAATTTCAGGCAATTTTCTATACCTGCACATTTCTCTTTCAACCATTCTTCTTTCGCTTCCTTGCACTTCTTGTTAACCTCATTTCTCAGACGTCTGTATTGTGCTTTCCCCTTTTCGTCTCTTAGATTCTTGTGTTTCCGCCTTTCATCCATCAATTCTAGTATATCCTGAGTGATCCATGGTTTTCTACCTTTTCTTTCTTTCCTACCAATGTTTTCTTCTGCAGATTTTGTTATTTCATTCTTCAAAAGTGCCCTTTCATCTGAAATTGAAGTTTGTTTAGGGGGTTTCATTAGTCCTTCCTTTATACTCTTCTTGAATCTTTCGTTTACATCCTTTACGTTCAGTCTGTCTATTGCCCACCTTTTTGGCTTTTGACTTTTCTTCAGTTTCTTCAACTTTAATCTGCATTTCATTACAACTAGATTGTGGTCAGAGTTTATGTCAGCACCAGGATATGTTTTACAATCCAAAATCTGGTTTCGAAACCTCTGCTTGACCATAATGAAGTCGATATGGTAACGCCCTGTATCTCCTGGTCTCATCCATGTGTATATTCTTCTATTGTGGTTATTGAATAAGGTGTTAGCTATGACCAACTCATGCTCGGTGCAGAATTCCATCAGCCTTCTTCCTCGATCATTCCTTTCACCTAATCCGAAATCTCCTACTATCTTCCCTTCTCTCCCATTTCCTACCACAGCATTCCAATCTCCCATTACTATAATATTTTCATCACCTTTGATATACCTCAGAATTTCATCTATTTCTTCGTAGACCTTTTCAACATCCTCATCATCAGCTTGAGTGGTAGGCATGTAGACTTGTATCACTGTAGTGCACGTAGGTTTAGTATTGATTTTTGCTACAATAATCCGTTCACTATATTGCTCATAATATTCCATCCGCTGTCCAAGTTTCCTACTCAATATGAGACCAACCCCTGCTTGATCATTGTTTGATTTAGTGCTAATGACCCTATAGTATCCTGACCAAAAGTCCTGTTCTTCCTGCCAGCGCATTTCACTAATCCCAAAGAAATCCAACCTCAACCTATCCATTTCCCTTTCTAAGTTGTCTAACCTTCAACTTCCTAGCAGACTTCTAACATTCCACGCTCCGATCCGTAGAATGTCAGATTTCCTCTTTGTCACTTCTGTGATGCTAACCTCCTCTCGAGTAGTCCCCTCCCAGAGATCCGAACGGGGGACTAGTTTACCTCCAGATTGAAATTTTACAAGGAAGGAGGCCATCATCACATGTAATTATGCATAGAGAGGCGCATATCCTCGGGAATAGCATTACGGCTGTAGTTTCCCATTGCTTTCAACCGTGCAGCAGAACGCAGTGTGTCCATTAGTTGGCTTATATTATCAATATCGTGTAGCTTGCCACGGTGGGTGAGTGGATAGCGTGTCGGTCTACTAACCCCAAGATTGCAGGTTCGCCCCTGACCGTGGTAAGTGATTTTTGAAAGGCGGCAAAAATACGATACGCATGTCATACGATGTTGGCATGTCAAAGAACCCATTTGAATTCAGTAGGCCGAGTTCATAATGGCAAAATTAATCTCGGGAGTTTCCGCCAGCACAAAGTTCCTCATTTCTCTACTAGAAAGCGCTATTGTGATCAAGGAGATTAGATATCCAACATCTAACCTCCTTGACTTTCATAGTCAAGGAACTACGAAATTCGACATGCAAGCTACCCTCTGGGTGTCAAATAGCAAAGCTTGCACCAGGCACCCGAGGCCATACGATATTATTATTATTATTATCAATATCGTAACCGTCTATTGGACTAGTAAAGAATTGATTTAATCTGTAAGGCTGCTACCCCCTTTTAGAATAAATAAAGAGCAATTCTACTAACAAAAATACTAACCTTCTACTAACAATTATATACCAAAATTCTACTAACAAAAATAAATAAATAATAAAACACTAAAGTTCCACCAACAACAAATACTACCACTAAAACAGTCCGTCACCAGGCACACTCACATACACCCTCACACATCACAGTCTAATGAAAAAATGAGCTATAACTAATAAACAATGCAACTGCCTCCAGACACACTCACACACCACAGTCTAATAGAAACATGACATATATCTAATAAACAAACTAACTACATACTTAAAACTAACTACATACTTACTGTACTGTAATTTGAATTGACAATATTTCTGGCTTTGTTATTCAATGATCATAAAGTATATAATATTGATTTAGACACATACTTACTGGCTAATTATCAATAGAAAAAAAAAATAAAAAAAATACATGGTGGTGGAGATGATTGTTTCATGGGTGAGGACAAAGCATTATAAGTATACCCATACATTTGGGAGAAAGTAGGCTATATGTTCTTTGCTGAACATTTTGTTCTTTCATGTTAAAGCTTGTATGTATTTTTCCGATAAACAGTATTTATTTATAACGTCATATGCCCTGTTCTTGAAAAAAGGTGATGGCTCTAAGTGTATATTGTTTCCAGTACAAGGCAAGGTATTAATTTTTTAGAAACTAGCAACCCACCCCACCTTCGCCTAGTATCTTTGACGGTTTACCCAGCGTAAGCTTAAAAGGCGCATGGACGGCAGGTCCCAGACGCAATTCGGAAGAACCGACGTGAATCGAACCTTATATATACTACCCAAACATGTACCGTCGAATAGAACGTAAGTTCTTGTTAAAAAAAATCCTCTCGGCACGCCGGAAGGCGGAGGTAGATTTCACCGGGAAAACTAGGGGGTTAGGCTTTAATAGGCAAAATATGCAGGTTTTCGTAGGTGGATCAGACCTAATTTTTTGCGAGAAAGTATTTTACAATTGGAGGTTAATTAACATTTTTTTTTCTTCTTTCATTGCATATTTTTAACATTTTATTGTCTTATGGGGATGGTAACCATCTTGTCATTTGGGGTTAATTTTTATACTTGTGATCACACTGTCCTTATGCAAGGTTTGGAACTGATGTGTAACTATCAAACAGTCTGTTATTTCTTCACGCAAAATTTTATCTCCCGCAGAGATGTTGGTTTGTTCCTCAGTTTCGGGGCTGCGACAACGTGGTCATGCAACCACGTGTACATTGGGTGTGTGTAGAATATGTCTGATAAACGGTGTTAATTGTATTGACTGTATTATTCTGTAATTCAGGTAAGGTCTGCAGAAGGTCAATTTTAAGTAGTAATACCTAATTTTGTATCAAATACTACCGTCAACGACACGTAGCTGTGAACTTGGCTGCTAGATTCCACCGCAACCAGCAACTTGCAACGAACGTTGGAACTTCCCCTCCGAAGGAAAGCATGCTGAGGGATTTTTAGCGCTCTTAAATGTACCCATGTGAGTAATCTCGTTGGATAATATGCATCTGCCTCCAACTAGCATCAGCTCTCAGGCGTGTACGGTAACCCCAATTTAGCAGTGCATATTTTGGATTTGAGGCTAAAAGGTATCAACTCTACAATGATAAGGCACAACTCTATTCTAAAACTTTAATTCATTGAAATAAATCATGGCTTCAAACACAAAACAATACCCAAAAAAGCATATAATAAAAGCAAACAAAATTTTTACTTCCACAATCCACAAGTAAACAAATATGAAATCACAACAAAGTCATAACTAGCCATAAGGCTTTACCCTTCTGTGAACTTCACAAGAATATACTAGTGCGCTGATGCACCTACGACTTCAAAACAAACTGTACATTAACATAACAGTCATACAATGTGACTTCTTTAATATTACAACAAGGATTATTCCTTAAACCTCTTTATGTTAAACAATTATGTGTGCCGTGCGTGTTTTAATATTTTTCTTCTCACCAATGAAATGCTTTGCATGCATTTACCTATTTGGACGTTGCACCAAAATCAACGTGCAATTCCATAATTATGTAAGCTACCCCCTACACATCCTCCAATTATATGGTTTCACCGCATGCTGTCTGTGATTCCTAGATAAAACGTTACGTTATAGCTTATGTCGGATTGTACGATAGACTACCTCGCGCTCATGGCGATTGGCATCTGGTCACCAACTACATGACTTGGTTCCAGTGACAGTACAAATATATCATGTAACTATTCGTCAGATAGCTAAATTAATGAACCATCAGGATTAACTATAATTATCCATGTGTTCACAAACCACATGGCTATAATACTCAACATAACAATCTTGCATTATATGTCATTTTAACAAGGTCTAGAATCTCTTCCCTTTATAACTTGCCTGAGCGGTCCGGGTGGTTGGCACCGACCCTCGGCTAAGGAAGTCGCTACACAATAGAAAGTGGAATGGGTCGTTTCACCAATTATCTCGACCTTTCTAAAAGTTTGAAAGCTTCCCTCTCTCTAAGCAGTGGAGATTTACAAGACAAAATACTGTGTCCTGACCGACACACATGTTCCCAAAGGATCTTAATTGACTATTATGCCAACAGGTATTGAATGAGCTTTTGTAATTATTCCTACGTCGAGGATAATGATTAATTAATGGCCTCACATGGGTCCATCCAACATGAAGGCTCGGGGTTCGTAATGCATGAGCCTGGCGGTTGACCGATGTCTCAAGTATGATATAGGCGCACAAAACCACTGTCGCCATGAGTTTTCGCTGCCCACGAGCGTACATAACTCATCTATAAGTTCTCGGGAAATCATAGAGCTGCGAGGTGTCCCTGTTTCCTCGACCCTTATAAAGATTCCAATCCGGAACACATTTCAATCCTTTCTTCAGAGTTAGGGTCCATCACTACAACTCTGCAATAAATAATATCTCCAACAATGTCCACGACATAGGAGAATTCATACGTAGAATAGACTATCTGGCCCCTAATGCTCCATGCTACGACATTCCGACCTCTAATATTAAGAGAAATCTAACATTTACTCTATAAGCTTCTCAATTAAGCTGCAAATTCAATTCAATAAAAGCTCTTTCATTACTGGTATCATTACCGAATATATGCAATATTCTGATATAAAACTTCTTTCCATAATTACTGAAATGTAATCTCATTGTAACATCTTCCTGCTTAGATTGATAAGTCTTGCACTTAGCGTTAATAATTCTCGCTTACAACAATTTATTGGTTTCCTGATGTGTTCATTCATACTCTTAATAACCATTATTATTATTATAAATCTCATTGACATAAATGACCAAAATCATAATTTACCATTATTATTATAAATCTCATTGACATAATGACCAAAATCATCATTTATTATTATTCTCACATAAATTACCAAATTTCCGACATAGCTAGACGTTTTAAACTCGAACAATCGCGTTCGTTGCATTTACATAACTGATTGCCATTCTTAATTCATAGTGGGAATAATTACTCCACTTAATGATACGAATCAACATTTCAACTCTATCAAAATCAACTCATTACTAATTAAACATGGAGGATCAGCCTCCTAACTGACTTTTACTGGCATCTATAAGGAATTCACAATATCTTTACGGAATCACAGACCTGCATCGGTCCATACTTCTACATGATCATAACCATAATTTGTGGGGTACTTACATCTCTATAGGCATCTAAGGTGGCTCCGACCAATCATATTCTTCCATGTCGCCCGCCATAATGGGTTTAACGCGACATATTTCTCTTGTTTACACACATTTGATTACACATAATTTCTATCACCAACACGACACGTTGCATACCTTTCAGGAAGTTATCACTCCCCAAACATGTGAAACACTTCATCAAACACTACTTTAAATGATATCTTTACATATACATTACACTGAACACTCGTCACTTTATACACACTTCAATGCTGAAATTCCCTAGCAGAGATCGAAATTGCAGGTGTCGACGGCATCTTACGTTACCAACTCCTGATTGAAAGTCTGGTTATCTGCTCTCGGAACTCTCCAACAGTTTTATGACGATCATTACTCCTACAGTAAGTGTCCTGCGTTACATCAATACGCTGGCTCCCAAACATGAGCGTTAACATCTGGTACTCTCATGGCAATACCAAACACTTAGTAGAGTTTCTTTAGCGCATTCTATCGTAGTTACACATACACGATTAGTTAATACTATACACATTGCGCTTAATAAAGTTCAACACTTTCACAAATAATTATATACAATAGTTCTACCGTTAGTCTATACGGTGCTTCATAACTGAACACGTCATAGTTCGTGCTGCTGATTATGCCTGTATCACGACTATTATTCATACAAGCATGTTTACTGTTTCTATTACACATACCAGTCTTTGTTCGGCGTCCTGATGAATAGAATCGTCATGCGTTTTGCCTTGACGAACTTGCTTCAACCTGGCTGTAGCTGACTGAAGTTTCACTCGAAGACTGCACGTAGCTTATTTGAAGACTTCTGTCTGCGGCTTACACGCTGTCTCGTACTGCTGCATATTTGCTGCATACTGATTGCAACTTATTGCCATTGTGCTACAATTGACAATTGAGTAAGACTGTAACTGGCTGTAACTGCGCTTGGCGGCATGTAGACTGCGTGACAACTGAGTTAGACTGAGCTTGACTGAGTTAGAACAGAGTGAGTTTCAAAGTGAGGTTCAACTGAGTTTCAAGTGAGAACAGAGTGAGTTTCAAAGTGAGGTTCAACTGAGAGCTCCTCCTGGGGTCTACTCCCTTATATCGGATTTCCACAGAAAGTAGAGCAACATCTTCCCGCGTAATCTTCGCTCCTCTCACAGCATGATTCAGGTCTTCAAACCATGATCATTGTGTTCCTCTCTCTTCACAGGTCCCAAAACTATATGTGTGCAAAGGAATCGCTCGTTCAATTAATTAATATTAATTCCTTTCTCCATGGCGTGGGACGCTACCTAGTCGGGAAATCCCCTACAACATCTCCACATCCATCCGCGAACAATGGTCGTTTTACAGTCCTTACGCACATCACTAAATATGCACCAATTTCGCAGGTAAAAGACTCTAAAATTATCTTCTTGCCAAGATATTCACCTGTGTGCAACTCTCATCTTGATTCGTTACTCCAATCACGAGTAATCAATGATTTTTCTGGGCATTTCACCGCCCCTACTCCAAATCTATTCTCCGTCGGGGAATAACTGTGTCATTATTCAGGCCTCTCCCCTGCTCCAGACGACATAATGGGGTGACAGAGATGGACGTGGCTCCACTGGGACCAACCCACAATTCTGGGCCGATTAGTAAATGTCAGCTCTGCCCTCCTCTGTGCTTCAAACTCCCAATAGCTTACACCAAATCGTCTTATAATGATATAATCTGCTCATTATTTCCTACATTATTTTAATAAATAATGCCATTTCATCAAAAATCACACCAGTGATTAAATATACATTTCTTTCGAGGGGTTTTTACCAAGAAACTCCCTGTACAGATCTCTGGTTCGCTTCCTGGCGGAACCTTTTACTGAGATCATAGTCTCTGAGAACCATGTTCGATTCCAGTCAGCATAACCCCATCGGGTTCATGTTCCCCTTGCAAAACTTATAAAAGTCCAATGCAAGTGGCTTATATAAGTAACCAGCTGACTGTCGACCACCGTCTGTGTTTACGTCTGGGGTCCTTCACCTTGTCTGGCTACGAGTGGGTTAGTAGTGTTCCCCCTTCCACACTCGGCCTTGTTTCTGAGCTGTCTATTCTCCCTGCGAAGGGTCGCGTTTACAGCCTCAACCTCTCTGGCTACTCTGACCATTTCTTCATAGAATTCTCGCAAACACTGGCATTCTTTCTGCTCTCCGCTTACACTGGGTAAACTGTCTGTTTCTTGTCCCGTCTCGCCGTTCCAACATTCAGGTCTGCCTGCTTGGCTGCCTCCGCTCTCCACGTTGAGTTGGGTGTGCGTTACTAATTCTTCTTCTGGTTCATCGAATTCTTCTGGCGAGTAATACATTTTTAAGTTGGCTATGTTCATAACGACCTCGTTTCCATTCTCTAAATGCCTTAACCTGTATGCATTGTTCTGGAGGTCTCTTATCACCTCGAACGGGCCGTGGTAAGCAAAAATGAACTTTTTATACTTCCGTGCCTCTGGATCTGAACTGGCGGGTTTCTTAATTAAAACTTTCTGTCCCACGAGAAGCGGTTTATGATACCTCTTCGCACGATTCCTTCTCTGACGTCTCTCCGCCTGTGCTTTGAGATATTCAAAGGTTCGTTGGATCCTCAATTCTCTACCGGGCTGTGCGTCTACAGGTAATGGAATAACACCATTCCACGGTCTCTCTGGTCTCTGATCCAGATGTAGAGTAACGGGAACCTGACCTGTCGCCTCATGTACAGTATTATTTATACAGTATTCAATGACTTCTAGAAATTCAATCCAACGCCAATTCGCTTCAGAACAGTAGATCTTCATGTATTTCTGGATCTCTCTCATTACTCTTTCAACGGGACTTGCCTCAGGATGGCGAATGGTAGATAAAATCTGCCTAATTCCTAGAGTTTCCAGTTCTCGACGAAATTCTGCACTAGTAAAGCAACTTCCGTGGTCCGAGAGAATGTTATCCGGCTTCCCAAGAATCGGAATAACTCTCTCTTTCAGGCGCTTCAAGACCTGTTTTGAACTTGTCTTTTGAATGGGGCACAACACCACCATTTTCGAAAATACATCCATGGCTACAAAAATGTGTCTATTGCCTCTACGTGCTCTAGGCAATGGTCCAAAGTTGTCGATACTCAATAGCTGCCTTGGCTTCTCTGGCAATAACGGGATAGGTCGTTGCCTCATTAAAAAGGGATTCGGCTCTACCCTCTGGCAAAGATCACATGTTCTAATAGCATTTCTCACCGTTTCTCTCAATTTTGGCCAAGTAAATGCTTCCTTCAACAGAGCACAGATTTTATCTATCCCCGGATGGCCAAATGCTCTGTGGGCTAGCCATACTAATCTCCTCTGCAAAGATGCAGGAATTACAATCCTTTGACGTGTGTGATCCACATCGTCCCACTTGTGTAATATCTGATTATACCATACATAATCTGTTGCCAATGCCTCCGCCTCTCTGTATATCGCAGTTCCCCTTGCTAAGCGTCCCTCGAAGTAATCGATTATCATCTTCAACCATGGGTCTTCGCGTTGTAGGTTGGTAATGTTCCTTAAGTCATCCAACGTCTTCTGATCTCGATTCTCAATCTGGACCGCTAGTACTTCTTCTTCTCTAGGGTAACGACTTAATATGTCCGGTATTACATTCTCTTTCCCTGGACAGTATTCTATTTCCACATTAAATTGCTGGATATACAGGGACCATCTTGTCAATCTCTGACTAGACAAATCTGTCTTTAACAAAAATGTTAAAGCTTTATGGTCTGTTCTCAGAACTATTCGGAAGCCGTACACGAGTTTGTGCCACGATTGCAACGCGTACAAAATTGCGAGCAATTCTATCTCTGTGATCGTGTAATTTTTCTCATGGGCTCTCAGTCTTCTGCTTATAAAGGCGATAAAAACTTTCTTCTCAGGCTGGTCAACATTTTCCTGGAATAGCATCGCTCCAATCCCAATAAGTGATGCATCCGTCTGTATGATGAACTTCTGGGTATAATCTGGGTATCCCAGTTTCACATATTCCAAAAGCATTTGTTTTGACCTCACGAATGCTTCCTGGCATTGCTCCGTCCAATTCCATCTGCCGCCTTTCTTCAATAGGTCCTGCAGTGGTGCTACTGTCGCAGTATAGTTTGGGCAGTGGTTCGAAAAGAATCCAATTACTCCCAAATACTGTCGGACGTGCTTAACTTTCGTGGGTCGAGGGAAATTCCGAATTACCTCCAATTTATCTGGATTAGGCTTCACTCCATTTGCATCAATAACATGCCCTAGGAATTTAACTTCCCTCTGACAGAAGTGCGATTTCTTGATATTGACCTTAAAATTAGCCTCTCGAAGGTCATCTAGCAACTTCTTCAGGTCTCTCATGTGCTCCTCCAGAGATTCTGATGTGAGTAGAATGTCGTCTACATATCTGATAGATTGCGATCTAACGCTCTTATCAGGGCTGAACCAGCTGTTTTCAACCCAAAAGGTAGCCTTAAAAATGTGAATGTATGTTGATCAAACATAAATCCTGTCAACAGACTAGTTTTCTTCTCTAATTCAAGATGGTGGAAACTGGATGTGATATCCAAGTTTGAGAATATAGTTTTTCCTTTAAACTTCCTGAGGATCTCTTTAATAGGTGGCACTTGGTCAAATTCCGGAATAACTCTCAAATTTAAGCGTCTCAGGTCCAAGCAGACTCTGACAGATCCGTCTGTCTTTGGTACAATTACCAATGGACTTACATAAGGCGTAGGTGTTTTCTCAATAACGCCGGCCTCCAACATCTCCTGAATTGCCTCTTTCACTTTAGCATAATGCTTTTCAGCTATAGGGTAGGGTTTCTGCCTAAATGGTGTCCAATCACTGACTTGAAAAGCATAAGTGAAGTTCTTTATCCGACCAGGTCTCGAATCAAAGACTTCCTTCTGTTCCAGCAATAACTGCTTTAAATTTTCCTTCTCTTTTAGCCCAATTTTCGCTTCTTCTAGCTTTTCCGAAAGGTAGTCTTCCAATTTGGGTTCCAGATCTTTTTCCAAGTCTGTGGCTAGTGTTTTGAGCTCCGCTTCTAACTGCTCAATAGCTAACACTTCTTCATCAGCCACATCTCTGTATGTATGCCATACTTGTTCACTGGATCCTGGTTCAATTTCATTGAGTGCGACCTCTAAGCCTTCAGCTTCTTCATTCACATGGAACATAACCCTGTCCTGTGCTAGGTCAATTATCACTCTGTATTCCCTTATAAACTCCGCCCCAATAAGTAGGTTATAAGGTAGTTTGTTCACTAACAGAAAACTCTGTGAGAAAATAGAGCCTCCTATCTGTAAATCTAGGAATACCTGGTATTTACATATCATTGTTCTGTCTGGAATTACCCCTTTAATTTTGACACTGGAGATCGGTATCTTCAAAATGTTCTCTCTCCGGGCTATTTCATTATATAGAGCTTGTGTCATCAGGCTCACTGTTGATCCTGTGTCTAGCAGACTTCTGACTTTTAATCCTGCCACTCTCACAATTATAATAGGCAATTCTCTCTTGACCATGACCTGTGGTCCTCCTGTATCCTCAATCAATTCTTCTGGTTTGGCTATCCAATTGATGATGTTAATAGACTTCCATCCATCAGTCTCGAGCTCTTCTAATTTTGGCGTTTTTTTTTTCTTCAGCGCCCGCCCCTTTGGAGTTCCTTCTCTCCTGTTCGCTGCGCTGTAGTTCCAAACTCTTAGCTCCATCTCCATATCTGTCTGGCGATGTCCTGTTCTGCATGACTTCTTGCCAGCGGACTTGTGATTTCTGGGGCTCATCTCCCCTTTCTTCGAGGTATCGCAAAGAAGCATGATAACGCTCTTCTGCCTCGTCATCGAAGTTATTTCTTCTCTCTTGGGGTCTCCAATTTCTATTATTGCCTTCCTGGCCATTATTACCTCCATTGTTATGGTACGGTTTGCCCCTGTTATTGTGTTTATTCCACGAACTTCGACCTCTTCCTGCTTTATTAGCATTTCCTTTGTACCTTGACTGCCATTTTCTGGGTTCCTGTTCCCATTGCCGTCCATAGGAATCTAAAGTTTTTGTGCTCGTGGCCTTGTTGTTCCTTGGAGCTTGCTGTTGGTCAGTCTGTGTGTTGGTCACGTGGACTTGTTCCACGGTTCGACTCTGACGCATAGTATTTGCTGTGGTGAGGTCCAGTTGCCTTAGAACTGTCTCCATTTCCATAGCAGTTTTCGCATTAGCCGATATTAGTAGCCTTTGGATCTCGTATGGAAGCTGTTTGGCGATAGCAATGCATAGCTCCAGTTCACTAGGTTTTTGATCCAGCTCTTTAAAACGACACATCTGCGATATGAAGAATTCTGCGTACTTCGTCGGGTTGTTCGTGCTGTACTTTTTGGCATACAAATCCAGCCGTAAATTCTGCTGAGTCGCGGCGTCCCAATACCTTTTCAAGAATGCCTCGCGGAATTCCTCAACAGTATCAAAAGTGTAACGGAAGCTGCGAAACCATAATGCGCACTCCCCCTCTGTTAACTTCTCTATAGCACGTAGCCTACGCTCCTGCGGTATTCGTGCATCATTGAGATATTCAGTCACTTCCTTTAACCAATATTTTGGTGTCATACTACAGTGACTACCTGAAAATTTCCTAGGTTTTTCTTCGCTTGCCCTAATGACGTTTATCACCTGGGTGTGCATCGCGTTTTCATGTGGCGTCGATGCCGCAATTGGTACACCTGGCGTCATGTAAGGACTTTCTCCTGCGCCTGCAGCATTCCTGCTTATAGGTTGGGTTTCTAAGTCTGCCCACCTTGTTTTTCTTATATCCTCTATGCTGCCTTCACTTGACTTAGGATATTTCAGAAGTGTCTCCTCCTGTGCTATTATCCTGGTCTCCATTTGGTTATGGCGCATTTCTGCTCTTTCTAGGCGAGTAATGACTTCTTTTTCTATTCTCGTAAGCCTATCTCGGTTTTCCTCGGCTACTTGAAAAATTTTCACCTTGTCTTCTTTCAGACTTTGTTTGATATGGGATATTTCATCCTCTACGTCCTCTTTAATTTGAGCAAGGGTCTTGTCGCTTGCCTCTGTTTTCTGGCCTTCTCTTATTTCGAGTTCTTCTCTCAGACCTTTAATTTCATCTTGAATGTGTCCATTGACTTTAGACAATTCATTCCGGACCTTGGTGATCTCGCCTCTATTTTCCTCTTGTCTTTTATTGACTATGACAATATCACTCTGAACTTGGTCCAGTTCTTTATGAACTTTACCCATCTGACCTTTCACGTTGCCTACCAGCTCCTTACTTTCATGAGCGATAGCCTTAATTTCGCCTATTTCCTGGCATTGACCTAATATATTCTGGTCCTGTTTCTTGAGGTCACCGTTAATTGCTCTAGCGTAGCTTTTCAATTTCTGGTCCCATTTGGAGTCGTTCTCCTCTAATCTCTGGTCTACTGTTTTCGTAAACTCTGCGAACTGTTTCGCTTGGCGTTCGAGATTCGCCTCGTTTTGGATCTGAATATCCTTAATATCGTTAGACAACGCCTCTAATTTACTGTTGGTTTGCTCCTGAGCATGCCTACACGCTTGCAAATTACCCTCAAGTTTGGCTTCTATGGCCTCGAAACGTTTGTCAGTATTTACCTGCATTTCCGATACAATGCTTACAACAGTATCTGTTACTTCGGTCTTAATGACTTCTTGCATTTGACCTAACTTATTATCTAGTGCAACCTGATTTGCATCTAACCTGTTATTTAACTCTCTCTGGTTCTCATCTAACCGAGTGTTTATACTATCCTGGAACGCTTTGGTTTCCAGTTTGTTCTGCACGTGAGCAGCGTCAAAATGCTGTTTCAGTCCTGCAATAACTTGCAAGATCTCCTCCGTACCTGGCATTTTACAATAACACACTTAAATATGCAGGCAGGCTTCCTGGAAAAATATGTGGATACGTTTCGAAGAGAAACATCAAACACTGCACACATATTGTGAAGTCGTACAAAACCTGATAATATTATAGTAGATTGTGGATTGGGTATGTAACGCTAGTACCCTTAGGCCCTTCTCTTCTCAATAGAGAGATTCTGCGTTACCTCAAAAAGCCTACTGAATTCAACAATCACTCAAACACAGTTTGAGGCAAAACAATTACTATGGTTTTCCCCATGAAATACCATAAAAATCTATGGGTTTTCCCTAAATCCCATAAGCTCCACGTATTCTGGGCGCCATGATAAATTATTATGTGTCGTGGTACTAGTCGGACATCGGCCGTATTTTTATTTACTATAAAAACTGTTCAGGGAGTGGTTTTTACTGCCGAAAGCCCCACTTGGGCCACGCCATGATAAATTAATAGAGCTTTTACTACCATAGACTCCACAGATGGGCGTCATGATAAATTAATAGTGATATGCACAATCTATCAAAATTTATATATACGTATCGGAACTTAGCTATGGATTAGGAGCGGTCACACCCTACTTCGTTAATTCTTACTTTAATAGAGTTGTGTGCATTAAATCTGACCGACTTTAGTCGTACCTTTAGCTCAAATCACAGTATAGGACATCAATTCCCATGTACCCATGTGAGTAATCTCGTTGGATAATATGCATCTGCCTCCAACTAGCATCAGCTCTCAGGCGTGTACGGTAACCCCAATTTAGCAGTGCATATTTTGGATTTGAGGCTAAAAGGTATCAACTCTACAATGATAAGGCACAACTCTATTCTAAAACTTTAATTCATTGAAATAAATCATGGCTTCAAACACAAAACAATACCCAAAAAAGCATATAATAAAAGCAAACAAAATTTTTACTTCCACAATCCACAAGTAAACAAATATGAAATCACAACAAAGTCATAACTAGCCATAAGGCTTTACCCTTCTGTGAACTTCACAAGAATATACTAGTGCGCTGATGCACCTACGACTTCAAAACAAACTGTACATTAACATAACAGTCATACAATGTGACTTCTTTAATATTACAACAAGGATTATTCCTTAAACCTCTTTATGTTAAACAATTATGTGTGCCGTGCGTGTTTTAATATTTTTCTTCTCACCAATGAAATGCTTTGCATGCATTTACCTATTTGGACGTTGCACCAAAATCAACGTGCAATTCCATAATTATGTAAGCTACCCCCTACACATCCTCCAATTATATGGTTTCACCGCATGCTGTCTGTGATTCCTAGATAAAACGTTACGTTATAGCTTATGTCGGATTGTACGATAGACTACCTCGCGCTCATGGCGATTGGCATCTGGTCACCAACTACATGACTTGGTTCCAGTGACAGTACAAATATATCATGTAACTATTCGTCAGATAGCTAAATTAATGAACCATCAGGATTAACTATAATTATCCATGTGTTCACAAACCACATGGCTATAATACTCAACATAACAATCTTGCATTATATGTCATTTTAACAAGGTCTAGAATCTCTTCCCTTTATAACTTGCCTGAGCGGTCCGGGTGGTTGGCACCGACCCTCGGCTAAGGAAGTCGCTACACAATAGAAAGTGGAATGGGTCGTTTCACCAATTATCTCGACCTTTCTAAAAGTTTGAAAGCTTCCCTCTCTCTAAGCAGTGGAGATTTACAAGACAAAATACTGTGTCCTGACCGACACACATGTTCCCAAAGGATCTTAATTGACTATTATGCCAACAGGTATTGAATGAGCTTTTGTAATTATTCCTACGTCGAGGATAATGATTAATTAATGGCCTCACATGGGTCCATCCAACATGAAGGTTCGGGGTTCGTAATGCATGAGCCTGGCGGTTGACCGATGTCTCAAGTATGATATAGGCGCACAAAACCACTGTCGCCATGAGTTTTCGCTGCCCACGAGCGTACATAACTCATCTATAAGTTCTCGGGAAATCATAGAGCTGCGAGGTGTCCCTGTTTCCTCGACCCTTATAAAGATTCCAATCCGGAACACATTTCAATCCTTTCTTCAGAGTTAGGGTCCATCACTACAACTCTGCAATAAATAATATCTCCAACAATGTCCACGACATAGGAGAATTCATACGTAGAATAGACTATCTGGCCCCTAATGCTCCATGCTACGACATTCCGACCTCTAATATTAAGAGAAATCTAACATTTACTCTATAAGCTTCTCAATTAAGCTGCAAATTCAATTCAATAAAAGCTCTTTCATTACTGGTATCATTACCGAATATATGCAATATTCTGATATAAAACTTCTTTCCATAATTACTGAAATGTAATCTCATTGTAACATCTTCCTGCTTAGATTGATAAGTCTTGCACTTAGCGTTAATAATTCTCGCTTACAACAATTTATTGGTTTCCTGATGTGTTCATTCATACTCTTAATAACCATTATTATTATTATAAATCTCATTGACATAAATGACCAAAATCATAATTTACCATTATTATTATAAATCTCATTGACATAAATGACCAAAATCATCATTTATTATTATTCTCACATAAATTACCAAATTTCCGACATAGCTAGACGTTTTAAACTCGAACAATCGCGTTCGTTGCATTTACATAACTGATTGCCATTCTTAATTCATAGTGGGAATAATTACTCCACTTAATGATACGAATCAACATTTCAACTCTATCAAAATCAACTCATTACTAATTAAACATGGAGGATCAGCCTCCTAACTGACTTTTACTGGCATCTATAAGGAATTCACAATATCTTTACGGAATCACAGACCTGCATCGGTCCATACTTCTACATGATCATAACCATAATTTGTGGGGTACTTACATCTCTATAGGCATCTAAGGTGGCTCCGACCAATCATATTCTTCCATGTCGCCCGCCATAATGGGTTTAACGCGACATATTTATCTTGTTTACACACATTTGATTACACATAATTTCTATCACCAACACGACACGTTGCATACCTTTCAGGAAGTTATCACTCCCCAAACATGTGAAACACTTCATCAAACACTACTTTAAATGATATCTTTACATATACATTACACTGAACACTCGTCACTTTATACACACTTCAATGCTGAAATTCCCTAGCAGAGATCGAAATTGCAGGTGTCGACGGCATCTTACGTTACCAACTCCTGATTGAAAGTCTGGTTATCTGCTCTCGGAACTCTCCAACAGTTTTATGACGATCATTACTCCTACAGTAAGTGTCCTGCGTTACATCAATACGCTGGCTCCCAAACATGAGCGTTAACATCTGGTACTCTCATGGCAATACCAAACACTTAGTAGAGTTTCTTTAGCGCATTCTATCGTAGTTACACATACACGATTAGTTAATACTATACACATTGCGCTTAATAAAGTTCAACACTTTCACAAATAATTATATACAATAGTTCTACCGTTAGTCTATACGGTGCTTCATAACTGAACACGTCATAGTTCGTGCTGCTGATTATGCCTGTATCACGACTATTATTCATACAAGCATGTTTACTGTTTCTATTACACATACCAGTCTTTGTTCGGCGTCCTGATGAATAGAATCGTCATGCGTTTTGCCTTGACGAACTTGCTTCAACCTGGCTGTAGCTGACTGAAGTTTCACTCGAAGACTGCACGTAGCTTATTTGAAGACTTCTGTCTGCGGCTTACACGCTGTCTCGTACTGCTGCATATTTGCTGCATACTGATTGCAACTTATTGCCATTGTGCTACAATTGACAATTGAGTAAGACTGTAACTGGCTGTAACTGCGCTTGGCGGCATGTAGACTGCGTGACAACTGAGTTAGACTGAGCTTGACTGAGTTAGAACAGAGTGAGTTTCAAAGTGAGGTTCAACTGAGTTTCAAGTGAGAACAGAGTGAGTTTCAAAGTGAGGTTCAACTGAGAGCTCCTCCTGGGGTCTACTCCCTTATATCGGATTTCCACAGAAAGTAGAGCAACATCTTCCCGCGTAATCTTCGCTCCTCTCACAGCATGATTCAGGTCTTCAAACCATGATCATTGTGTTCCTCTCTCTTCACAGGTCCCAAAACTATATGTGTGCAAAGGAATCGCTCGTTCAATTAATTAATATTAATTCCTTTCTCCATGGCGTGGGACGCTACCTAGTCGGGAAATCCCCTACAACATCTCCACATCCATCCGCGAACAATGGTCGTTTTACAGTCCTTACGCACATCACTAAATATGCACCAATTTCGCAGGTAAAAGACTCTAAAATTATCTTCTTGCCAAGATATTCACCTGTGTGCAACTCTCATCTTGATTCGTTACTCCAATCACGAGTAATCAATGATTTTTCTGGGCATTTCACCGCCCCTACTCCAAATCTATTCTCCGTCGGGGAATAACTGTGTCATTATTCAGGCCTCTCCCCTGCTCCAGACGACATAATGGGGTGACAGAGATGGACGTGGCTCCACTGGGACCAACCCACAATTCTGGGCCGATTAGTAAATGTCAGCTCTGCCCTCCTCTGTGCTTCAAACTCCCAATAGCTTACACCAAATCGTCTTATAATGATATAATCTGCTCATTATTTCCTACATTATTTTAATAAATAATGCCATTTCATCAAAAATCACACCAGTGATTAAATATACATTTCTTTCGAGGGGTTTTTACCAAGAAACTCCCTGTACAGATCTCTGGTTCGCTTCCTGGCGGAACCTTTTACTGAGATCATAGTCTCTGAGAACCATGTTCGATTCCAGTCAGCATAACCCCATCGGGTTCATAAAAAATCCAACGACTTTGGCCGGTTTTGAACCAGCGACCTTGGGCATGGAAGTTCAGCATGCTACCAGTTAGCCGCTTCCCACATAGTCAGATGGAACAAGAAGTTCCGTGACGAACTAAAGAGCCTACTTTTCTTAAAATTAATATTCATGCCAATGATTAATCTACAGTTTATGAATCTATCTAGAATAATGACGAAATTAAGTTGGTAAAATCGGAATATCTTAATTAGTTCGAAATACTGTATACTAGGCATAATGTAGCCTAATAGAGCAATACAGTTGGCAACCCTGGTGACTGAATATTTTCTTAATTCCATCTCCATACGTTAGTGTAGCGACGAAACTCTCTGTATTGAACCCATGTACCTTTGGTTCAAGGGGTCAAATCCATGTATTATTGGTGAAAGGAAGGAAAGAAATATACAGTCTTCAAAGGAACATAGAATGATTTTATACAAGAGAACAGGCATAACGTTGTGAAGGAGACTGAGGCCAGATGGCAGGGAGATGAGATCACGCCTGACGCATCGCTCGTAGTCTATCATAGTTATATTTAGAACGAGTGGAAGATTCCGTCGGTTAGACAGAGACCTTGTTTCGGAAATCAAGCTTACGATTGCATGAAAATGGCAACTGCGCAGCGGTACTAGAAGAATAATAATTAGATTTAACCCCTTTGCAAGAATAATATTACCTAAAGAAATACATCATTGTGAATCATTTCAGATTAGAGATTTTTGTGTGGAGAAAGATGTTATAATAATTTCCCAGGAGATAAGTGCAAACGTAGCCATACGTCATCGGGGAGGTCCCGAGACCCGAGGAGTGGGGATTTAAAAATCAACTGTAACACCCACACAGCTGAAGACTAAATTTTATTTAATATCTCAGAAATACACGATCGATTTTCAGGTGCAGAGAGGTCATTTTACGTTTAGAAAACAAGCTTTCCAGAGATATAAATTTTATATGTGTGCGACCATTATTTCAGAAGTTGGTTCTGGAAAATACGTGGATTTTATCTTTTTGTAGCCAAATAGTGTAAAAGTCCTGGCAGAACCAAGCAAGTCATGCAGTTTCCGATAGCCCAAGTGGCGTCACGCTGTATCACATCGAATGCAGTTTACTAAGACTCCTTGAGGGGAGACGCTACATCACCGAAAGCAGTCTACAAGCATTCCTTGAGGGGAAACGCTATATCACATCGTATAGATAGTATCCGACAGCCAGAGGGCGTCGCTGTATCGACAAACAACGTGCATCCGTAAGGAGTAGCCGAGAAGTATTATTATAGTATCGCCGTGTGAAGAATTAGGAAAATCCTAATACAGGATCTAGTTCCTCCAATATCAGTTTTACAGTGAAAAGTTCAGTGATTACAGTCAAAGTAGGCTGCGAACTTAGAAGACAGGCGATAGGTATTCAAAATATAGTCCGATTAAAACGACCGAAAATATCGTAGCATTTTGAAGTACCATAACAGCGAGATAAACATTCTATCAACGTATAAGAACCCGATCAGAATCGGACAAAATAAGGTTCACTTAGGGTTCTGAAAAAATAGGAATTCGAGAACTGAATAAGCAGGAAGGAGAAGTAAATTCTAGACATTGTTTCAAAGAAACAAACGAACTATAAAAGCACTAAATTACGAGGAGTATTAGTCGCTAGAAATTAATAGGTCCCCGATAGAGAATCTGGGAGATCGAGGACAAGACAGACTTTCGTTAGACCAACCAATAGGGTCTAGGAAGAAGCAGTTTCAAGCTAATAAATAATAGCTAATCGTCAGGAAACCGGATTTGAAGGAGTACTATTCCAGGGAGAAGGTAGATGGTTCGAGACTTTCATATTGGTTAGAGAAGAAGCCGACATTTACAAATTTCACCCTTGGAGACGGGAAGTAAAGAAATCACGTGTGAAAGGCATAATAAAAGCCTTAGTGATTAGAATCTGTGTAGTGTAAATATATAAAATTTGTGTTAAATAGTAATGTTTTAGTGATTTTATTGTGTATCATAGAAGAATACACCAGTGTAATTAAAAATGTCACCAGTATTTAATGTATATGAGTTATATGTGTGTCAAGATATGTCAGTGTATGAAATGAATTTGAGCACGATGGAGTGATCACAAATAGTGAGCAAAAATGAAACATCGTTGGAAAGCACGGTATTGGACCGTCTGAGCATGTAAGTAGATATTTTCATTATGTTATGTGTTGGGAATTTGTTTGTATACAATCCACCTGAGTTTGAGAAATAGGGATGTTTTTGAATAACAGATAACAGGATAAGAGCGCGATCTGAACAAAAGTTGAGACATTATAAAATAATTATGTGAAATGAATAAATCCTTAGAGGAAATGTATGAAATAAAATATCAGTGTATTTGATAAATGTTATGAAAGCAAGCGGAAAATATAATAATAATAAAAATTATTTTAATGAAGATTAAGTTGAATTATGTGAAAGTAATAGCTTTTGAGCTCTAGTAAAAGTATAAAGACATGGTGAATACATGTTCTTAAAGTATAACGATTATTGTCACGGGAGAGGATTAATATAAAAATTGAGATATAGATAAATTGTTGATGTTGAATTTATCAGTTCTTTGGAAGACGCTAGGCCTTAAAGTAATGTATAGCGCAATGTCGCGCATTAAAGTAAATTGTCACGCTAGGAAGACGTTGAATTTAAATATACTTGGTAAATTAATTGTGAGGTACAGTTGATTGCGGTAATTGAGCTGTTGTAAGTCCTCCAGTATGGGATTGGTTCCCGAGGCCATGTGTGTTATATTGTATTGAATAATAGGGAGCGTATTTATTGTATTGATGAGCGCAGATTCGACCGAGGTCATCCTAAGACGCTGAATTGTTGTAAGTCCTCCAGTATGGGATTGGTTCCCGAGGCAGTTGAGAGAGTCGAACCAAGACTCGTATAGTTGTGGAAGCCCCTAAATATCGTCGTTGTATTGAATTATTCTTACCCATCAATGATGACACATCATAATTAATAAATGCCATGGTTACGAAAGTGGTCTATGAACCTATATAATGTTGTTAAAAGTAAATGAGAGAAACGCCAGGTCTGTTCAGAGAACTGTGGAGAATGAAATAGCTGTTTTAAAAGCGTGAATAGAGCTGTCTCGTGAGGACGAGACATAGAGCCTCCCCTCCCTGGCCGTAAATCTAGTCAAGTGTTACGGTCAAACCCCTGTTGGAGTAGGGTCGGAGAAGACCGTCTGCTGGAAATAATGATACACCGTGAGTGTTTAGAATTTGTTAATGACCCGGGACTTGAACCGATGTCCTTGTAGGTTGAAAGTACCGCTTGCCAGTTCAGATCGTAGCTTTCTTATATGATAATGGTCTTTAAGACAAATAAATAAATAAAAATCCCTAATGTAATGTTGTATTTATGTAGGATTTCACGAGTTCAATGAAGACAATTAGATTTCGGGAGTGATCATAATCTTTGACTTTGTTCAAGTAGCCTTCGGTAACTCTGGAGTACACAAGTAATTTCCCAATCACTGTAGTGAGTTTGTTAAACTTGAGAGAGATGGTAACATAAGAACATTGTGAGATGCCCAAAAATTTAAATAAAGAAATAACATTTATTTTAAATAAGATGATTATGTATATTGTTTTGATTGTAAGAAGCTCATAAAAATGATTTTTGAGATTTGTGAAGAATAACGCATCCTATATTGGAAAGTATCGAGCCAAGGGAGCTCGTGTTTGTATTGAACTTTAAAGTGACACTTTATGGAAGCGAAAGTAATTATAATTTTGTTGGTTTGAAGGAAACCATGTGTTTTAATATAATATTTGTTTGATTTTATGTGTTCCTTGTTCACTTTGAACAAGTTAGAAGGATTGGTCAGTAGTTGATTTGTTTAATTTGTTTGTAGCGCCATAATTTTGGTTAATTAAATGTTTTATAATAGGAGTTGATTTTGTTTTTATTTTTGGAAGTGTATCCTCTATTTAATCCAAAATGTGTAAGTCACAGAGTGGGAGAACATACCAAAACCCCGGAAATCTCGATTTGAGCATTGCTGGCATACTGTGATTTGCATATTTCTTACTGAAAGGGCACAGGGGGGCATAGAAGTACTGTGCTTGGATTAATGATTAGAGGAACACTTAAGACGGTCATATCATGTAAAAACTAGTAGTTCCGTGAAGAACTATACAGCCTATTTTCATATATCCTACTTATGTTAACTGCCACTATCAACATACAAAATTTCAGTTTAGTTGCTGTAACAGATTCGTAGATATTGAGAACCGTCTAAATATTTCAGATGGTCGCCAGGTTGGATTTTTATTTTTGTACTATTACATTAAGATTATTGTGTACGTGTGGTATTCAAACTTCAATCGCATGATTAGACAACAAGAAGTAAAAACGAGATTTTAAAATTACGCACAGCAGCCATCTTGTGATAATGCAAACCATTGAAATAAATTAGATGCCAGTGGATCAACATTTGTATAAGCATTTAACGTGCAACGTTTCACGGCACTCGGATAGTTAAATCGCGAGAATCGTCCATTTAAAAATTTATACTTCGCGTCGCCGCCATGTTGGATTTGTGATCACCAGGTTCCTGAAAGTCCTATAGGTGAACATATGTTCATAGTCACTATGAACATAAAAAAATTCAGTTTGGTTGCTGTAAAAGATATTTCGGGAGCTCACCATTTAGGAGTGTTATGTGTATAGGCCATAGAGTTATGTACCATTCAAGGACAATTATTGCCTAGGTTCATTATTCAAACTTTCACTTCGATCGCATGATTACGACACAAGAAATTAAAACTTAATTTTAAAATTTCGCACAGCCGCCATCTTGAGGTTATGTAAGCAATTGAATTAAGTTAGATGGCAGTGCATTACAATCTGCAAAATCGATTACTGTACCACATTTCACTGCGCTCAGAGAGTTAAATCACGAGAAAAGTCTATTAAAATATTTTAAATTCGCTTGGTCGCCATGTTCGTTTCGTACTTTACAGGTTTATGAAATATACATAGGTACACCTGTATCAGTACCCTTTATCACCGTACAAAATTGCAGGGTGATATCTGTAATAGTTTCGGAGATATGGAATATCAGTGAAATATTTCGCACAGCCGCCATTTTGAGGTTATGTAAACAATTGAACTAAATTAGACTCCATTGCATTACAATGTGTATAGATATTTGCTGTACCACGTTTCATTACATTTAGATGGTTAAATCGCGAGAAAAGTCTATTTAAATGTCTCAACTTCGCTTGGCCGCCATGTTCGTTTTGTAGTCACCAGGTTTTTGAAAGTCTCATAGGTGAACTTCTAGTTGTGCCCTTTATCACCGTACACAATTTCAGGGTGATATCGGTAATAGTTTCGGAGATATTGAATGCTAGTGAAATATTTCGCACAGCCACCATGTTGGATTGGAGAGACGTAACAAAATTTGAAGGGCACGGTCGAGGTCGCCGAGAATAGTGCTATGAACTTCCCGAGTTTCATTGAAATCGCTCCAGCCGTTTCGATTTTATTAGGGGGGGACCCACACACGAATCACACACGCACACACACACACACACGCACACACACACGTACAAAAGGTGATCTCATAAGCCTATTTTTTCAAAATTGAAAATAGGCTAATAAAGATAATGATAGGAGTAGCTACAACATATAATGTTAACTGACCGCATGGGTCCCTGGAAACTCACACCGAGCAGTCCTGAAATAATAAAAAAAACCTAAAACACATTAAATGGCGCCCAGTACGCAGGGCTGAGTTTTCCAACCCAAGTTTTCTTGAAAAATAAAAATTTTCATTTTTTCTTTGAAAAAAAATGTTTTTTTGGAAATTTTGAATTTTTAAATACTTCCATAAAGGATTTTGACATTAAATGAGTATATCAAAAGGGCACGTTTTAGTAAACACCCGTACCAAGATAAAATTTTGAAAATTGGGACACAATGGTTCGTGGTACCATCTCTCAAGCATGTACCAGCGATGTGGCATGATAGCCCACTGTATTCTAATAAGATGGCATTGAGTGAGGAGATGCAGAGGCTTGTGGACGTCTTGAAGGCGAATATACAAGCAGAGAATAGGGAAGAGAGGCAGGGACTTTTGGACGCTATAAAAGCCGATAGCAAGGAAAAGTTGGAGGCCATGAACAATATATTTGAAACGATAGACAATACATTGGGCCTTCAACAGGATGAAAATAAAAGGGAGTTCGAATCCATAAATCATAATTTTGAATCATTAAAAACTAATAGTGATAACATGGGAATTAAATTAGAAACTATCGAGGCCGACTGTATAACAATGAACAATGAACTGAAGGCTGAGATAGAAAAGATAAAAACAGAAAATGGGGATAACATTAAAGAACAGTTGAAAGTGGTAAAAGATGAGACGTTAGAGTCTATAAAAGCTGACAGTAAAGCAAATAACGAGGTACTGAAGGCTGAAATAGAAGGGACAATGAATACCAAATTTCAAGGTTTTGATAGGGGGTTGGAGAGTAAGTTAAGAGAGTTCAAAGGGGAAATCGCAAGTAAAATTGAAAAGGAAAATAATGTACTCAAGTTAGAATTGCAAGATAAAATAAAGACCTTAGAAGAAAGTACGGTAAATTCCCAAGCTAAATGTCAAGAAAATTTTAAAAATTTAGAAGATAATTTTGGTTCTATAAAAATTAAATTAAATAACATGGAAAAAACTTGTAAAGAGAATGTAGATGCATGTAAAGATGAACTTGTAATCCAGATCCAAGGTGTGCAGAAAAAATTAGCAGATCAGATAAAATCTAACATGAATCTTTGTGAAACATCCCGGGATGAGATAAAAGAAAGTGTAAAGGAGCTAGGAGACCGATTTGAAAGGGTTGAGGAAAAAGTAGGAAACCTCGAGGGAAAAGTCGATGAAGTTCAGGCCAAAGTAAATGAGATGGAGAATCAGAATCACAAAGACGTACAGGGTATGAAAGATCAGATTGATCATTTTACCGGGCAGGTAGATGATAACTTGAAGAAGTACGAAGCGGAAATAAATAAGAGATTAGGTACATATGAAGAGCATCTCCAGGGAGAAAGAAAGCAACAAAATGAAGAAAATAAGGTAATATTCAGAAAATAGATGAGATAAGCAAGGGCATTAATGAGGTTCAGGAAACCATGGAAACATTAAAGGTACAAGTAGGAAAAACTAATACTGAATAAACCAGGTCCAAGATGAATTGATGAGATTATATAAGAGTCAAGGGAAGACTGAGGAAAAGCTTGAAGGAATTAAAGTAGATATGGTCAAAGGACAAAAAGAAATGGAGAAGAAAATAAAGGAGATACGAGAAGACCTAGATACCATAGGTGACGTTAAGCCAGAAATTATAAAAGAACAGGTCGTGGTCATCAAGAAAGAGGTAGAAGATCAATTAACTGAAATCAGGGATAGTTTCAGGGAAGAGAAATCCCAACTCAAAAAGAATCAAGACAGAATTCAGAATGAATTAGGATTCCGGTTGGAAAGGACTGAACACAAGAACAGTCAAATGGAAATTCAACTGATGGCTAATGAAGAAAGTGCCCGAAGAGAAAGGAAATTAGAATTTGAAAGTCAGGTCGAATTTCAAAAGACAGGATGGGTAGTTCCCCATGATCGAGGCACAGATCAGGATAGGGACTTAGGAGGGGAGAGCCCTTATAAGAACCCAGGATATCCGATGGTGATGTCTACCCCTTATATGAACCAAACAAATGGTCAAATAATAAATATCATCAAGTCAAATGAGGACAGACCGGCGAAGTTTACGGGTAATAACATGTCAATTACTCCTAAATACTGGTTAAAGGAGGTCGCAGAGTACTTGAATGAAATGAAGTTCCTCAGGATCGGAGACTGAGAGCACTTGAGAAGCTGTTGGCAGGTGATTGTCTCACCTGGTTCAGGAGTTTCAGGTACACATTTGACACGGTGGAAGGTTTTAGAGAAGCTTTTCTGAAAAGATATTGGGCAGCAGATGTCCAAGAGAATTTGAGGCTAGATCTGTACTCTAGGAAGTATAGCACCAATGCCCCAACTAAATATTCAGAATTTTTCACCGCTCAGCTGTGTAAATTCCGGGAACTTGACATTGCTCCTGCTGAGAACGACCTGTGTGCCGCCATTGCAAGACAACTTCCATATGAGATCCAGAGGCTGTTAATCTCATCTAAAGCCAGAAGTGCTGTGGAAGTGGAGAGTGTCTTACGTCAATTAGATATGACGACTTCACACGTTACTCCTAGGCATTCAAGACAGACTGAACAGGTACATATGGCCAGCAGTCAAGAAAACTGAGAAAAACCTTCGACCAAAAATCAGTCCACTAGTACTGATACTCAGGGACTGGGTCGAGAATATGGACATCAAGAGGCTAGGGGAATACAGCCATACTATAGAGGAGGATATCGAGGAAGGAATCCTAGAAATACAGGTTATAGGCAACAAGGGAGCCGACCCTATAACAATAATAATCAGAGGCAGGATAATAGAAAGAGATGGGAAAATTATCCCAGAAGGAATGTGAGGTCGGAAGACAGAAATGATGAATATCGGGCCGAAATAGAAGAAAGATATCAGGAAAGTCTTCGTTACATGAATGAACGAACAGACGAACCCGAAACGCAAAGAGTCCGTTGGAGTGAGGCAATAAAGAACCGAAAATCACCCGACCGACTAGAAGGAGCTCAAAGCTTGGAGCTACAAGCTCAATTGAAGAATGAGGGAAAAGGAAGCCCTCAGGATAAAAACAAACTTCAAATTTAAATCAGCAAAAGTGGAAACATACCAGGAGCTGGGAGGAGGTAGAAATTGTGAATTGGATAGCAAGACCAGATGAGCTAATTAAAGAGGATGTGGAAGGAATCCCACCTATTAGAAGAGAATTACCTATCATCATGCTAAGGATAGAAGGATTACTGGTCAGGGCATTAATTGATACTGGATCAACCATAAGTTTAATTACGCAAACCCTCCTAAATGAATTGGAAACAAGAGGCCGCGTATTGAAAATTCCCACCTCAAGTGTGAAGATTAAGGGAATTATTCCTGAAAAATCTTTGACATGTAAATTTCAGGTATACATCGATTTGATCATGGGTAACGCTGAAATTTCGCAATGCTTTTTGCTGGTAAATCAATTGCCATATAATGTCATATTAGGTATTGATTTTATCCGTGAGAACAAGGTCATTACAGACCTAGCGCAAAATTGCATTAGGATTCAAAGAGAGGATGTGGATGAACAAAATATAAATTTACAGGAACAGGATGCGAAAATTGGAGAACAGGTATGGCATGTGGAAGAAGTGAACGACGAAGGTTGTAAGGACATAGAAAAGATATTTGAAGTCCTAAATATAGAACTTGAAGATAGTTTGGAAACTGAGGATCGTTGTACCTGCGATTTTGCAGAGGAAAATAGTATGGTTAGCCCATAGATCGTTTGGACATATGGGAGTCGACAAAACAGACTCGATGCTGAAGGAAGCATTTGTATGGCCGAGACTGAGAGAGACTGTAAGGGATACGCTCAAGACATGTGATCTATGTCAAAGGATTAAGCCAAATGCGTTTTTGATGAGACAAAAGCCAATACCATTGTTGCCCGAGAGGCCAGGTCAAATTATTTCTATTGACAATTTCGGACCTTTGCCAAAAGCTAGGCGAGGAAATAGACACATAATGGTGGCTATGGATGTGTTCACAAAAATGGTTGTCCTTGCTCCCATACAGAAGACTAGTACCAAACAGGTGTTAAAACTACTCAAAGAAAAAGTGATACCTATTCTGGGAAAACCCGAGAATTTGTTGTCGGATCACGGTAGTTGTTTTACAAGTGTAGAATTCAGACAGGAATTAGAGAGACTTGGAATACGTCAGATATTGTCTAGCATTTGCCATCCTGAGGCAAATCCTGTGGAAAGAGTTATGAGGGAAACGGCCAAGTATTGTAGAATATACTGTGCCGAAGAAAATAGGAAATGGATAGATATCCTGGATATTATCGAATTTTGTATAAACAACACAATCCAGGAATCTACGGGAGATATACCCATAACGTTACATAGGAATGAGCAACCAGAGAGACCCTGGAATCTGGTAATTCCTAGGCCAGCAGACGCTCAGCCTGGAAGAGATGTACGTATTAGAAGAGCCTTTGAGCATCTAAAAGCTCATGCTGATAGAAGGCAAAGAAGAAACAGGCATAAGAGGTATCATCGACCACTATTAGCAGGAGAAATGGTGTTAGTGAAAAGACCAGCCATTTCGGATCCAGGGAACCGCGTGTACAAGAAGTTCCAGAAAATGTACCACGGACCGTATCAAATAATACGAGATTTAAGAAATAATGCCTATAGAATTCGGCACTGTGAAACGAATCTCGAAGTGACCATGAACTCAGCGAATTTAAAAGTATACTACCCTCCCGAAGACTTCGAAGAAGCAAATGAAAAAGCCCTGGTTATGGAACAATTTAATGATGATGAATCCACTTTTGATAGAAAAAAATAGTAAGTTAGAACAGGGAAACAGAGCTCAACCATTCGACTGCGAATGCGAATTAGAGAAACTGTTTTGTGAGATAAGAGAAATAATTGATTTTGTTGAAAAAGAAAATTTCAATCTAAGAAGAGAGAATGATGAAATAAAGAAACGGGTAGGGATAGACCACACCCGTAACGAAGAACTATGTTCTGGAAACTTGTAGTCCAGACAAATAAGAAAGAAAGAAAGGGTAGGGACAGGGCGTACCCAATCTACACTATTACCGGATATGACTTAAAAGGTGGAAAACCCTAATTATCGTGGGATTTTAAAGGAATAAAGAACAAAAGGTACTGAGAAATGTTGGGATGGTTTCGACATGAAGAACAAACAAGAGTTTTTGAATAATTGAAATAAATTTCCTCAAAATTTTTCGAAAATTTATTTACCCAAGGAGGGGAGATATGAACCCATGTACAATTGGTTCAAGGGGTCGAATCCATGTATTATTGGTGAAAGGAAGGAAAGAAATATACAGTCTTCAAAGGAACATAGAAAGATTTTATACAACAGAACAGGCATAACGTTGTGAAAGAGACTGAGGCCAGATGGCAGGGAGATGAGATCACGCCTGACGCATCGCTCGTAGTCTATCATAGTTATATTTAGATCGAGTGGAAGTTTCCGTCGGTTAGACAGAGACCTTGTTTCGGAAATCAAGCTTACGATTGCATGAAAATGGCAACTGCGCAGCGGTACTAGAAGAAGAATAATTAGATTTAACCCCTTTGCAAGAATAATATTAACTAAAGAAATACATCATTGTGAATCATTTCAGATTAGAGATTTTTGTGTGGAGAAAGATGTTATAATAATTGCCCAGGAGATAAGTGCAAACGTAGCCATACGTCATCGGGGAGGTCCCGAGACCCGAGGAGTGGGAAATTAAAAATCAACTGTAACACCCACACAGCTGAAGACTAAATTTTATTTAACATCTCAGAAATGCACGATCGATTTTCAGGTGCAGAGAGGTCATTTTACGTTTAGAAAACAAGCTTTCCAGAGATATAAATTTTATATGTGTGCGACCATTATTTCAGAAGTTGGTTCTGGAAAATACGTGGATTTTATCTTTTTGTAGCCAAATAGTATAAAAGTCCTGGCAGAACCAAGCAAGTCATGCAGTTTCCGATAGCCCAGGTGGCGTCACGCTGTATCACATCGAATGCAGTTTACTAAGACTCCTTGAGGGGAGACGCTACATCACCGAAAGCAGTCTACAAGCATTCCTTGAGGGGAAACGCTATATCACATCGTATAGATAGTATCCGACAGCCAGAGGGCGTCGCTGTATCGACAAACAACGTGCATCCGTAAGGAGTAGCCGAGAAGTATTATTATAGTATCGCCGTGTGAAGAATTAAGAAAATCCTAATACCGGATCTAGTTCCACCAATATCAGTTTTACAGTGAAAAGTTCAGTGATTACAGTCAAAGTAGGCTGCGAAGTTAGAAGACAGGCGATAGGTATTCAAAATATAGTCCGATTAAAACGACCGAAAATATCGTAGCATTTTGAAGTACCATAACAGCGAGATAAACATACTATCAACGTATGAGAACCCGATCAGAATCGGACAAAATAAGGTTCACTTAGGATTCTGAAAAAATAGGAATTCGAGAACTGAATAAGCAGGAAGGAGAAGTAAATTCTAGACATTGTTTCAAAGAAACAAACGAATTATAAAAGCACTAAATTACGAGGAGTATTAGTCGCTAGAAATTAATAGATCACCGATAGAGAATCTGGGAGACCGTGGACAAGACAGACTTTCGTTAGACCAACCAATAGGGTCTAGGAAGAAGCAGTTTCAAGCTAATAAATAATAGCTAATCGTCAGGAAACCGGATTTGAAGGAGTACTATTCCAGGGAGAAGGTAGATGGTTCGAGACTTTCATATTGGACATTTACGAATTTCACCCTTGGAGACGGGAAGTAAAGAAATCACATGTGAAAGGCATAATAAAAGCCTTAGTGATTAGAATCTGTGTAGTGTAAATATATAAATCTTGTGTTAAATAGTAATGTTTTAGTGATTTTATTGTGTATCATAGAAGAATACACCAGTGTAATTTAAAATGTCACCAGTGTTTAATGTATATGAGTTATATGAGTGTCAAGATATGTCAGTGTATGAAATGAATTTGAGCACGATGGAGTAATCACAAATAGTGGGCAAAAATGAAACATCGTTGGAAAGCACGGTATTGGACCGTCTGAGCATGTAAGTAGATATTTTCTTTATGTTATGTGTTGGGAATTTGTTTGTGTACAATCCACCTGAGTTTGAGAAATAGGGATGTTTTTGAATAACAGATAACAGGATAAGAGCGCGATCTGAACAAAATTTGAGAAATTATAAAATAATTATGTGAAATGAATAAATCCTTAGAGGAAATGTATGAAATAAAATATCAGTGTATTTGATAAATGTTATGAAAGCAAGCGGAAAATATAATAATAATAAAAATTATTTGAATGAAGATTAAGCTGTATTATATGAAAGTAATAGCTTTTGAGCTCTAGTAAAAGTATAAAGACATAGTGAATACATGTTCTTAAAGTATAACGATTATTGTCACGGGAGAGGATTAATATAAAAATTGAGATATATATAAATTGTTGATGTTGAATTTATCAGTTCTTTGGAAGACGCTAGGCCTTAAAGTAATGTATAGCGCAATGTCGCGCATTAAAGTAAATTGTCACGCTAGGAAGACGTTGAATTTAAATATACTTGGTAAATTAATTGTGAGGTACAGTTGATTGCGGTAATTGAGCTGTTGTAAGTCCTCCAGTATGGGATTGGTTCCCGAGGCCATGTGTGTTATATTGTATTGAATAATAGGGAGCGTATTTATTGTATTGATGAGCGCAGATTCAACCGAGGTCATCCTAAGACGCTGACTTGTTGTAAGTCCTCCAGTATGGGATTGGTTCCCGAGGCAGTTGAGAGAGTCGAACCTAGACTCGTATAGTTGTGGAAGCCCTAAATATCGTCGTTGTATTGAATTATTCTTACCCATCAATGATGACACTTCATAATTAATAAATGCCAAGGTTACGAAAGTGGTCTATGAACCTATATAATGTTGTTAAAAGTAAATGAGAGAAACGCCAGGTCTGTTCAGAGAACTGTGGAGAATGAAATAGCTGTTTTAAAAGCGTGAATAGAGTTGTCTCGTGAGGACGAGACATAGAGCCTCCCCTCCCTGGCCATAAATCTAGTCAAGTGTTACGGTCAAACCCCTGTTGGAGTAGGGTCGGAGAAGACCGTCTGCTGGAAATAATGATACACCGTGAGTGTTTTGAATTTGTTAATGACCCGGGACTTGAACCGAGGTCCTTGTAGGTTGAAAGTACCGCTTGCCAGTTCGTATCGTAGCTTTCTTATATGATAATGGTCTTTAAGACAAATAAATAAATAAAAATCCCTAATGTAATGTTGTATTTATGTAGGATTTCACGAGTTCAATGAAGACAATTAGATTTCGGGAGTGATCATAATCTTTGACTTTGTTCAAGTAGTCTTCGGTAACTCTGGAGTACACAATTGATTTCCCAATCACTGTAGTGAGTTTGTTAAACTTGAGAGAGATGGTAACATAAGAACATTGTGAGATGCCCAAAAATTTAAATAAAGAAATAACATTTATTTTAAATAAGATTATATATATTGTTTTGATTGTAAGAAGCTCATAAAAATGATTTTTGAGATTTGTGAAGAATAACGCATCCTATATTGGAAAGTATCGAGCCATGGGAGCTCGTGTTTGTATTGAACTTAAAAGTGACACTTTATGGAAGCGAAAGTAATTATAATTTTGTTGGTTTGAAGGAAACCATGTGTTTTAATATAATATTTGTTTGATTTTATGTGTTCCTTGTTCACTTTGAACAAGTTAGAAGGATTGGTCAGTAGTTGATTTGTTTAATTTGTTTGTAGCGCCATAATTTTGGTTAATTAAATGTTTTATAATAGGAGTTGATTTTGTTTTTATTTTTGGAAGTGTATCCTCTATTTAATCCAAAATGTGTAAGTCACAGAGTGGGAGAACATACCAAAACCCCGAAAATCCCGATTTGAGCATTGCTGGCATACTGTGATTTGCATATTTCTTACTGAAAGGGCACAGTATATCGTTCAGTATTTAAATCGATCTTGCTGTATGGAAGTGAGAACATCGTAGATTGAGGATATCTCATGCATTAACTGGAGGTAACTGATATGTAGGTCAACACGAACGATTGCCGGGACAAATAGATGGGAGCTTTGGCAGAAGAGTACTGGTAATGAAGAGATAAAGGTTAAGCTAGAAATGCGAACGTTAGATGAAGTTGATCGTATGAGCCGACTCAGGTGGTGTGGTCGAGTGATGAAAATAAGGGAGGAGGAGAGATTACCTAACAGGTTAATGACGTTGGCTGTAAAAGGTAAGAAAAGCAGAGGAGGCCGCAGTTCAACTGCTAATAGGGGACCATTCTGATGACTTGATCGCAAACCGTGACTTGCCGATTAGACTGGGCGCTGAAAGGCAAAACGACCTGAAATGAAAATATATGACTGTTTATGTTACATCCCGACATTTCACTGGAGTACGGTAGATGTGAGAAACTACGGAAGTCACCTCCAGTCAATTTGGGAACAATATCATATCATAAGGCAGTTAATTTGCTTTCTGAGGTGCAATGAATCGTGAAGAGGTCATCAGAGCATCAATTTCACTCATAGCATGGAAATATCAGAATCGCCCCAGGGGCTCACATCTAGTGGGACGTGGGTTGGCGACCACGGGGCCCCAGCTGAGTCCGGCATTGCTTCCTCTTACTTGTGCCGGGCTCCTCTCCGTCATCTTTCCTGTCCGCCTCACTTGGCCAACTCTTGTTCTCTTCCGACCCCAGCGGTATTAGGGTATCCGAGGCCAAGGGAGTCTCTTCCCTTCCCGCCTTAATTGGCCCTTGTCTCATCTTTTCTGATACCCTCCTTCTGCGAGGGGTCTGACTTCTTTTTCTTTTCATGTTATCTCCTGCCTTCTGTCCAAGGCCCTCAAGGAGGCAGGGTGTATGTAGCCCCACCACTTCTGGTGCACCCTAGATATTGCTATACCCTCAGGGGCTAACGGCTGGTGAGTTCCGGAGTTGGCGACCCCTAGAGATTCCTGAGCTGGGTCCGGTTTTCCCCTTTTATCCATTACCTTTGGGGTGGACCCTCTCCACTTTCACTTTCCTATCTGCCTTTCATGGCTCTACTTCCTTCCATGTCCCTCAATCCGTATTCTTCGAGGGTTGAGAGCCTTTCTATTCCTCCTGTCTTTTATTTGCCGTATTCTCCTTTTGTTTTCCCTTTCATCTTCTAGTATATAACTTAGCAGTTAGTTTTAGTTATAGTTTGCATTTCATCATCATCTTTCACTATCACCCAAACCATTAGGGGCCGATAACCTAGATGTTAGGCCCCTTAAAACCACATTTATCATCATCATCATCAGAATCGTACTCTGATTTAATATGAACGACAAAATTAAATGAATATTATCCCTCAACTAGCTACACACAAAAAAATGCAATTATAACTCATTTGAATAATAACAATAATGATATTGGGAACAGAACTATGACCACGTTACAAGATGATTCTCTGATAATTATTGTCGACAAGCCGCTATTGATTTGTGTATGTGCATGACCAACACAATAGACATTCAAGTCACTTGATAGGGTTGGCAATCATGAGCCTCCACGTGCTTTCGCTTTGTAAATATTATTCTTGAGTTCGTACCCAAGCTCACAACAGCGGTCGAAACGTGCTCGTTGGAGTGTATAAGGCCTGCTGTCTCCTGCACAGTTGTAACTGTGCTCCAAGAACCTTGCTACAGGGCCGGAAATATCCTGCTCTATGGAAGGTCGTTGTGATGATTTCAACAACCCGAAAGGTGGGGAAGGACATAAAGCTCTTCAGTTTAGAACTGGCAATTATAGTAGTTACAAGTTGGCCACTACGATTTACCAGTCATCTGCTGTGCGGATAGTAATAATATACTTTGACAGCTGTACTGCTGCAGACTTTCCACATCGTCCAGTAACTCTTGTAGTAAAGTCTAATAACATGATTCATCTTAATGCAACAAATTGTCTCAGCAGACCAGGGTGAATTTCCTTTCTGCCTCACAAAATTTAAACCCATTGCACTAGGAGATTAATTAATTGAAAATTAACATAATACGCAACCTCACTCAAGGACTCAACACCTTGGCTAGAAGAACTTCGAACGGACGTCAAAAACGCAAACATAAGTTCAACAGACATTTCAGAAAGGGACACCTTCTGTCACAATGTAAACAAGTAGTTCCGTGAAGAACTATACAGCCTATTTTCATATATCCTGCTCATGTTAATTGCCTCTATCAACATACAAAATTTCAGTTTAATTGCTGTAACAGATTCGTAGATATTGAGACCCGTCTAAATATCTCAGATGGTCGCCAGGTTGGATTTTTATTTTTGTACTATTACATTAAGATTATTGTGTACGTGTGGTATTCAACTTCAATCGCATGATTAAAACACAAGAAGTAAAAACGAGATTTTAAAATTACGCACAGCAGCCATCTTGTGATTATGCAAACAATTGAAATAAATTAGATGCCAGTGGATCAACATTTGTATAAGTATTTAACGTGCAACGTTTCACGGCATTCGGATAGTTAATTCGCGAGAAACGTCCATTTAAATATTTATAATTCGCGTCGACGCCATGTTGGATTTGTGCTCACCAGGTTACTCAAAGTCCTATAGGTGAACATATGTTCATAGTCTCTATGAACATAAAAAAATCTGTTTGGTAAAAGATTCTTAGATATTGAGAACCGTCCAAATATTTCGGAAGCTCGCCATTTAGGATTCTTATATGTATAGGCCATAGAGTTATGTACCATTCAAGGACAATTATTGCCTAGGTTCATCATTCAAACTTTCACTTCGATCGCATGATTACGACACAAGAAATAAAAACATAATTTTAAAATTTCGCACAGCCGCCATCTTGAGGTTATGTAAACAATCGAATTAAATTAGATGGCAGTGCATTACAATCTGCAAAATCATTTACTGTACCACATTTCACTGCGCTCAGAGAATTAAATCACGAGAAAAGTCTATTAAAATATTTCAAATTCGCTTGGTCGCCATGTTCGTTTTGTACTTTACAGGTTTATGAAATATACATAGGTAAACTTGTATCAGTACCCTTTATCACCGTACAAAATTGCAGGGTGATATCTGTAATAGTTTCGGAGATAAAAATATCAGTGAAATATTTCGCATAGCCGCCATTTTGAGGTTATGTAAACAATTGAACTAAATTAGACTCCAGTGATTTACAATGTGTATAAACAATTGCTGTACCCAGTTTCATTACGTTTGGGTAGTTAAATCGCGAGAAAAGTCTATTTAAAGTCTCAACTTCGCTTGGCCGCCATGTTGGTTTTGTAGTCACCAGGGTTTTGAAAGTCTCATAGGTGAACTTTTAGTAGTGCCCTTTATCTCCGTACACATTTTCAGGGCGATATCGGTAATAGTTTCGGAGATATTGAATGCTAGTGAAATACTTCGCACAGCCGACATGTTGGATTGGTGAGTCGTATCAAAATTTGAAGGGCACGGTCGAGGTCGCCGGGAATAGCGCCATGAACTTACTGAGTTTCATTGACATCGCTCCAGCCGTTTGGATTTTATTAGGGACACACACACACACACACACACACACGCACACACACACGGACAAAAGGTGATCTCATAAGCCTATTTTTTCAAAATTGAAAATAGGCTAACAAATGGGAAGTTATATCAGAGCAGCCAAAACAAAAGAGTACGGCCCAAAGTGGTCAGAAAAACGTAAACAATAATCGTCTCGGAAAGAATTAAAGCGTATTGGAACAACAAGAAGAACCAAAATAAAAGTTGATTGAGTTAATTGCTTAACGTCTTCCATTTATTGGGAAAATTCACTTAAAATGAATACATTAATTAAAATAATAAAATATATTTTGAGAAGCAGATTTCCTCCACGCTTTCCACACTTGAAGAACTGTAGACTAGGGACCGTGATAATTTGCAGTTGAAATTACGTAGTCCTTATTTCGTCGATACGGAACAAGAAGAAGGATAACAAGCTACTCTGGGACAGGTCAGTGACTACAGTGACTTTTAACAGCCAACAGGCCGGACATTATTATTGACAATAAACATCAGAAGAGAAGCCTTTTAATCAACATCGCAAACTATAACTCGCACAATAACCAATAGTTTTATGCTGAGAAAATTACCAAGTGCATGCCCCTGGCTGAAGAGGTCCGACAGACGTGGCGAAATGACAATAACAATAATAATGATTTGTTACTATGTTATCTCTTCCACTGGCATCATTCCGAAGTCGCTGAGGGCCAACCTGGAGTTCCACCATAATATGCATATCAGTATACAAAAAGCACTAGGTTTAGAAACCTGATCCTTCGTTCCTCATTCTGTAATGGTCCCATTTTGAATACACGCTATATTCTAATTATTCATGTCTTATTATTAGCCTACTTTCAATTTTTGCAAAAAATGAAAGTAGACTTATGAGATTAACAAAGGGCGAAAAATTGTGTGTCTGTCTGTGTGTCTGTGTGTGTGTGTGTGTGTGTATGTGTGTGTGAGTCTGTGTGTGAGTGTGTGTACTCTAAATGTCTGTCCCCCCTATCAATTCGAACACGGTGAAACCGAATTGAACGAAATTTGGTACAGAGGTAGCACTTGCAAGAGGCAACTCTGTGTCATGTTCTATATCATCGCCATCTTGACGGAAACTTAATGGCGGCCACCCAAATGTTAAAAGCTTAAATCAACTTACCACCAACCTAATCATCTGATCTCTGCCAAATTTTGCAACAACATACCTTTATGTGCGAAGCATCTTTTGACCAAGCGATAAGGCCATCAGTCCAATTGTTTGCATATGGTGGCCATGTATGTGTGCAAATCGATTCCCCCTATCAATTCAGACACGGTAAAACCGAATTGAATGAAATTTGGTACTGTGGTAGCACTAGCAATGGGCACCTCAGGGTCATGTTTTATATCGCCGCCATCTTGACGGAAACGGAATGGCGACCACCCGAATTTTAAAAGCTTAAATCAAATTACGACCAACCTAATTATTTGATCTCTACCAAATTTTGCAACAACATACCTTTTTCTGGGACGCATCTTTGGCTGAACTACAAGATTATCAGCCCAATAGTTTGCGGATAGCGGCCATGCATGTGTGCAAATCGATTCACCATATCAATTCAAACACGGTCAAACCGAATTGAATGATATTTTGTACAGAGGTAGCACTAGCAAAGAGCACCTCATATTCATATTTAATATCCGTATAAAACGTTGTATTTAAACAAGCTACTACATCCAATATTCAATTATACGCCTTGAAATTGACAAAGGGTTATAACAATACACATGCATTTAGGAGAAAGTAGGCTATATGTTCTTTACTGAACATCTTGTTTTATGGAATCTAATCAAACGAATTGCTGATTGGTACTAGTGTAACGTTTAATGTAACAGGTCCATGCTAAGACTTAATTATTATTATCAATGTATGGAACATACCTTGTAAAACTGAAATATGTCTGATGTGAGTTATTCCATGATTCTCTGGCATTCTGCTTCAAGCGTTTGCTTCTTTCCTACTGCATTGCCATAAGTGTTGATGTTGCTGGTAAACACGCGTTTCCGGCTTTTATCAGCGATTAACCATCGCTGTGAAGGAAGCAACAAGAGCATAGCGTCAGTTTCCTTACCACTAATATTGGAGTAGGCCTACCCTTTGTGGGAGTGTGATATCGTTCCCAGAAGTCGAGACCATTTCAAGCCAAATACGGCTTGTGGCTTATAACAGATATGTGTTAGAATTAACAAGTAGTTCCGTGAAGAACTAAAGCCTATTTTCATATATCCTACTTATGTTAATTGCCACTATCAACATACAAAATTTCAGTTTTATTCCAATTGATTCTCAATTACAAATACACACAATTATACAGCCATCACAATAACACAGGCTATCTGACAAATTCCACACTCATCGAAAGTACACGGGACTACATGGCCACGATGTCGCTAAGCCCCAAAATTAATCAACTACGACAACGAATTCACCATCTTCATTGATTTGACCTAAGGTTTTCTTCAAGATCTGCCTTTCTCTTAATTGATTATTTCTCGATCAGACCCTTTCTGTTCATAGCTAGACATTCTCCACCACACCCAGCCTCCGGTTGTATTACTCTGCTGGAATGTATCTTAGCGTTAATGGATATAGATTTCATCTTGCAGATATATTTAGTGAGTTGATAAGTCGTTGCATTTTTCAGAACAGTGATGCAAAGCCTTCTTTCTCCAAGGTATTGGAATCTGTGCACTCTCGAAGATATTAAAATATCTCCGTTCGTTTGAGTTTCCCTTTTCTTACCCCTAGCACTTTGGGCGCTGACTGAATGTTTCTTATAAATTCCGTCTTCTTGAATGATATATAGCTTCATATTATTATTATTAATAATAATAATAATAGCGGCTTCGTTGGCGTAGTTGGTAGCTGCTGAACTGCTGTGCCCAAGATAGCGGGTTCAAACCCGGCCAAAGTCGTTGGATTTTTTAAGAGCGTTAAAATCCTTCAGTATGTCTTCCGTCGGAGGGAAGTAAATCCGGCGGTCCCATGTCATAGATTTATGGCATGTAAAAGATCCTTCCACAGATTAAACTTGTGTGAAGCTAAATTCCTAGGTTAGATTTCGTTGGAACGCTCTATCAAAGTTCCAACGTTCACCACTAGGTATCACTGGCATATGGTAGAGGAAGTTGGCACTACTTGAAATTGAACGGATTCTAGCTCACCCTATGGGTGTCCGCATGAAGCAGATACGGCCTCTGGCGAGCCGAACATGTCCTCGGACACTCCCGGCACTAAAAGCCATACGATAAATAAAAATAAATACTAATTAATAGTAATCAAGCTGTACAGTACCATACGATTTGCAGATGATATAGCCCTGATAACTGAAAATGAGAGTGATATGGAAAATGTTCTGAATCATATAAATGAATTATTGCAAGTGAAGTGTGGTATGAGGATGAATGAAAAAAATCGAAAGTAATGGCATGCACTAGGAATGGTGACCAAATAGTCAATGTGCTAATGGATGGTGAAAATATAACCCAAGTAAAGGATTTAAAATATCTGGGGAGCTTGATCACAAATGGAAAGTGTACGAGAGAAGTAGATGCTCGAATCGCACAGGCAAAAGAAGCCTTCTCAACAAAGAAGTCTTTACTAACATCCAAGACTGTTAACTTAGAGGTGTGAAATCACTTCGTAAAAGGTTTTGTATGGAGTATTGCAAGTTACGGCTCTGAAACATGGACTCGGCGAGAAGCAGATGTATCAAAACTTAGGGCATTCGAGATGTGGTGCTGGCGACGACTACTGAAGATACCTTGGACTGTTAAAGTCACGAATGAAAATGTTCTCAAAAGAGCAAAGGAGACACGTACTTGGTTGAATCCTTAATCAGAAGATGGAATAGTCTTGTTGGCCATTTGATTCGTCATTCTGACTGGTGCACCACACTCTTCGAAGGGAGCTAGAAGGAAAGAGGAATCGAGGAAGACCAAGGACTCAATTTATAGACAGCATTAAAGGCAAGCACACTTATTGCCATTTGAAACTACAGGCCAGAGAAAGAAGACGTTTTGGAAGACATGCATGTTACCCACCAACCTAGCGGTTGAGGAGAAGATGAGAGAATAGTAATCAAGTCTGAAGCACTATATGTCTCGGGAGCATTGTGGAGGTATGGTGAACTACTCTGCATTGTCGACATGTTGTTTTACACTGCCATCTGGTAGCGAAAACTAAAATACTGGCTGAAATTCATTTAATTCTGTCCTTAAATTAGGATATTCTCGGAGGAAATAGAACTCGCGGTTTTGAAATCACAAGGCGGACACTCTACCACTGACCATCCGAGTAAGCTGAGAGAGAGATAACCCCGATAAACAAAATGTCCCCGTTTCTGAGTGGAGAAAGGGAAGGTGACCTCAATGTTTCGCCCATTAAAACAACAATTAGGCTACAAACGTAGTCGAATGGATGAGCAGAGAATTAATTTTAAAGGAACTGAAGGGTAGGCTAACAGGAATTGGCACGGAGCATAGGTAGAATTATATAGCAGTATATGAGCACGCTCCTCCGTTGGAATAAACAATCGTGCTGGTGTTACGTTTGTGTCCGGAGAGATTTGAGCAGACGATTTGCGAACAGATGATATTTTCGGAGATTTGATGACACTAGCGCTTTTGCAACCTGAGAAAGGGATGACAAAATTCTAAAAGAATTTCTATACCGGAGATTTGCGATTCGAAATAATAAACTGATTCCCGTCGTTTTTTGTGCAGGCTTTGGACTGTCAATACGATAACCACATATCACTTTGGTGTGTAGCACACATCCAGAAGTTTGACTTAATGCTTGCACCAGAATAATCTACAAAGCAGATCTTATATGCCTATAAATCCAGCTGACCCCACAGGCTAAAGCAGACTTTGTTTGGACCTTCTGTCTGAAGAGTTCCGTAAAACCTACAAACATTCACTTTAATGTTTAATTTTTAACTTAAAGATAGGTGACAATATCTCCTCCTAGAATGCTTAGAATAATCGCTTCTATCAACAGCTGAACGGACTTCATATATTTCAAAATCACCCTGTATCAGAGGTAGATGACCTCACTGTTCCACCCCTTAAAACAACAATAACTATCTACCTATTTATTCTATCAGAATAATCAAAAAATCTTCATTTTAGGCTATTTTCATTTATGAAACAAGTAGTTCCGTGAAGAACTATACAGCCTATTTTCATATATCCTACTCATGTTAATTGCCTCTATCTACATACAAAATTTCAGTTTGAAGGTTGTGACAGATTCGTAGATATTGATAACCGTCTAAATATTTCAGATGGTCGCCAGGCTCGGTTTTGATTTATGTACAATTACATGAAGATTATTGTGTACGTGTGGTATTCAAACTTCAATCCCATGATTAGAACACAAGAAGTAAAAACGAGATTTTAAAATTTCGCACAGCTGCCATCTTGTGGTTATGAAAACAATTGAAATATATTAAATGCCAGTGGATTAACCTTTGTAAAAGCATTTAACGTGCAAAGTTTCACTGCACTCGGATGGTTAAATCGCGAGAAACGTCCATTTAAATATTTATAATTCGCGTCGACGCCATGTTGGATTTGTGATCACCAGGTTACTGAAAGTCCTATAGGTGAACTTATGTTCATAGCTTCTATGAACATAAAAAAGTTCATTTTGATTGCTGTAATAGATTCGTTGATTTTGAGAGCCGACTAAATATTTCAAATTTTCGCCATGTTGGATTGTTATATGTATAGGCCATAGAGCCATGTGTCATTAAAGGAAAATTATTGCGTAGGTTCATTGTTCAAACTTTCACATCGATCACATGATTACAACACAAGAAATAAAACCTTAATTTAAAAATTCGCACAGCCACCATCTTGAGGTTATGTAAACAATTGAACTAAAATAGATGCCAGTGCATTACAATGTGTATAGACATTTGCTGTACCAAGTTTCATTGCGTTTGTATCATTAAATCGCGGGAAAATTATATTTAAAACTTTCTACTTCGCTTGCCCGCCATGTTCGTTTTGTAGTTAACCGGTTTTAAAATTCTCATAGATGAACTTCCAGTGGTGTCCTTTATCTCCGCACAACATTTCAGGGTGATATCGGTGATAGTTTCAGAGATACAGAATGCCGGTGAAATACTTCGCACAGCCTCCAACTAGAGGTTATGTAAACAATTTAACAAAGTTAGATGTCGGTGCATTACAATGTGTAAAAACATATACTGTGTAAGCCTCCGTGGCTTAGGTGGCAGCACGTCGGCCTCTCACCGCTGGGTCCGTGGTTCAAATCCCGGTCACTCCATGTGAGATCTGTGCTGGACAAAACGGAGGTAGACAGGTTTTTTCCGGGTACTCCGGTTTTCCCTGTCAAAATTTCATTCCAGCAACACTCTCCACTAGCATTTCATTTCATCTGTCATTCATTTAATCATTGCCCCAGAGGAGTGCGTCAGGCCTCGGCAGCCGGCACAGTCCATTTCCTAGCCGCTAGATGGGGGCTTCATTCATTCCATTCCTGACCCGGTCGGAGACTGGAAGCAGGCTGTGGATTTTCATATACATATACTGTACCAAGTTTCATTGCGTTTGGTTGGTTAAATTACGAGAAACGTCTATTTAAAAGTCGCAACTTTGCTTGGTCGCTATGTTGGTTTTTTTAGTTATCAGATCTTCAAAAGTCACATAGGTGAACTTCTAGTAGTTCCGTTTATCACCCTACAAACGTGCAGGGTGATATCGGTAATAGTTTCGGAGATATTGAATGCTGGTGAAATATTTCGCACAGCCGCCATGTTGAAAGGGTGAGACGTAACAAAATTTGAAGGGCACGGTCGGGGTCGTTCGGAAATGTGCTCTGAACTTACCGAGTTTCATTGAAATCGCTCCAGCTGTTTAGATTTTATTAGGGGGGGGGGGGACACAGACACACACACGAATCACACACATACGCACTCACACACAGACACACGGACAAAATGTGATCTCATAAGCCTATTTTTAGCCTAATTTCATTTTATGAAAAAATAGGCTGATGAGATCACCTTTTATCCGTGTGTCTGTGTATGCGTGTGTGTGTGATGGTGTGTGTGTCCCCTAATAACTTCTAAACAGCTGGAGCGATTTCAATGAAACTCGGTAAGATCATAGCACCATTCTGACAGACCCCGACTGTGCTCTTCAAATGTTATTGTCTCTCACCAATCCAACATGGCGGCTGTGCAAAATATTTCACCAGCATTCAGAATCTCCGAAACTATTACCAATATCACCCTGTAGTTGTGTAGGGTGATAAAGGACACTACTAGAAGTTAACCTATGAGACTTTCAAAAACCTGGTAACTACAAAACCAACATCGGGGTCAAGCGAATTTAAGACTTTTAAGTAGACTTTTCTCGCCATTTAACTATCCAAACGTAATGAAACTTGGTACAGCAAATGTTTATACATATTGTAATGCACTGGCGTCAAAGTTAAATCAATTGTTTGAAAACCTCAAAATGGTGGCTGTGCGAAATATTTCACTGGCATTCTATATCTCCGAACCTTTTACAGATATCACCCTGAAATTTTGTACGGTGAAAAAGGGCACTGGTACAAGTTAATCTGTGTAACTTTCATAAACCTGTAAAGTACAAAACGAACATGGCGGCCAAGTGAAATTGAAACATTTTAATAGACGTTTCTCTGAGTGCAGTGAAATGTGACAGAGAAGGAGGCCGTGGACATAAGTTAGGAACCATTCCAACATTTACCTGGAGTAGAAGTGGGAAACCACGAAAAACCACTTCTAGGGTCACTGAGGTGGGAATCGAACCTAGCTCTTCACAGCTTTCCCTCACAAGGTTGGGTTTACCCATTTTAACCCTCAGACCTGATTTAAATTTCTTGGTCTACCCCCACGGTTATTATCCTCGACCCTTCCTTCCATAACTAAATTTACTATTCCTGGGTGTCAATATTTGTCCTACCAACCTATCTCTCCTCTTCATTAGCAGTCGCCAGAAACAACTCACCTCGCCCACTCGTCTTAATGCCTCTTCATAAGTCATTCCATCTATACATCTGATCTTCATTTCACCTGTAACACCACATTTCAAATGCTTCTATTCTTCTCTTTCTTCCTGCGCCAGCAGTTCAAGTTTCACTTCCATAGAGAGCCACATTCCAGACAATGGATTTCAAAATTGACTTCCTATGTCAAGAGCTTCCTTTTTTTGTAGAAATGCTTTCCTTGCCTGAACCAACCTACTTTTTATATCCTCTGTGCCTCGTCCTTCCCTGGTTATTTTGCTTCCTAAGGAACAGAAGCTTCGTACTTCCTTTAGCTTTCGCCTGCCAATTTGACGTCCATGCTTTTTTTATTTCGTCTGCATTACAATATTTGTGTTTCACATTTATTGATTTTTATCATGAATCCCTTCCTCAAGACGGAGTTCATACCATTTAAAAACTCACACAAATCCTCTGAAGAATCGGCTATGATGACAGTGGCATCAGCAAATCTCAGAGTTGAAATTATTTTTCTTTGAATCTTTACCCCTACTTAAAATGTTTCTTTAACTTCCTTCATTGCTTGTTCAATGTTTAGATTGAAAATTCGGGGTGTATAATATTATACAGTATTTCTGTTTAATATTATTTGTATAAATTACGACCATTGTTGTTGTTACTTGGCCTCGTGAGCTTAGGTAAACTATGTGTGAAATCTCTCTTGTAAACTATGTTATTATTCATTTATTTACCATATGGCAACACATTGTAAAACACAACAATATTCAGAATACATACCAGCAAAAATACTAGGATATTATTACAATAAAAGCAAAACAGAGGATATTAGTGTAACCTACAGTCACGATTGGCACTTATAATGTAGAATTTAAATTGTCTATCCACTTAACAGCATCTGGAGTCAACACAAGGAAATCATTTAAATCCCCTGAGTATGACGTAATACTATACTGCTGCACAATGTAAGAATGTATCGTAAGGTCTGGGGTGTCGCTCCACAAACACATGCAGGATCGGGAATTTTGTTCCACTTGTAGAGTAAGTCCTTACACACTCCATGGTTTGTGCGAATCCTGTTGGCAGTCTTCCACATACGTCGAGGCAAATCGAATGTTATTGTGATGTACCTATTAGAGAGAATTTCTAACTTGAGCTACAATTAGAAAGGAAGTGTCCATGTTCTCGAGTTATGTACCTTTCTGACATTTGCATTGAGTATTACTGGGATTATTATGAATCGTATGGCAAACAATAATATTAGATATCACAGAAAAACAACATATTTACAAATTAATATCCAAGTTCCTCAAATAATCCACTGAATCTGGAGTCACACGCACAAAATCCCCGAGGGCACCTGGATATGCCCTCAGAGAACAATCACGTACAATATGGGAAAAAGTCTGTCTCTCATTGCCACAAATACCTGCAGGTGATGGTAATGTGTTCCATTTGAACAATCACAAACACCACGGCCAGTCCGTATTCTGTTCAGTCTAGTCCATGTCCATCTGGGTGGATTGAATCCAGGGTCCTTCACAGTTACGGATGGCATATCACGGAGCTCTGCAGTACAAGTTTGAATTCCAGTCCGTAGTCCATTGATTCATGACATCAAAGTTTTCATCCTCTAGTTTCTGAGCTGTATGTAATGGTGGGTTCCTCAATTTGAGCTTCATAAGCTGTAGATCAGTAATATCAGAATGAACAGTGCCTGACATTATTCTCTTGGTATTATTGAGTTGAGTTGCACATAAATTTTCTTTACATATGCCCCCCAGGGGCTCACATCTAGAGGGACGGGGGTTGGCGACCACGGGGCCCCAGCTGAGTCCGGCATTGCTTCCACTTACTTGTGCCGGGCTCATCTCCGTCTTCTTTCCTGTCGACCTCAATTGGTCAACTCTTGTTCTCTTCCAACCCCGACGATATTAGAGTATCCATGGCCTAGGGAGTATCTTCCTTTCCCGCCTTAATTGACCCTTGTCTCATCTTTTCTGACACCCTCCTTCTGCGAGGGGTCAGCCTTCTTTTTCTTCTCCTGTTATCTCCTTCCTTCTGCTCAAGGCCCTCAAGGAGGTAGGGTGTATGTAGCCCCACCACACCCTCAGGGGCTCACGGCTGGTGAGTTCGGGAGTTGGCGACCTCAAGGGATTCCTGAGCTGGGTCCGGTTATTCCCCTTTTATCCATTACCTGTTGGGTGGACCCTCTCCTCTTTCACTTTCCTGTCTACCTTTTATGGCTCTCCTTCCTTCCAAGTCCCTCAATCCGCATTTTTCGAGGGTTGAGGGCATTTCTTTTCCTCCTGTCCTTTATTTGCCTTATTCTCCTTTTGTTTTCCATTTCTTATTCTAGTATATATGTTAGTAGTTAGTTTTAGTTATAGTTTACATTTGATTATCATCTTCACGATCACCCTAACCATTAGGGGCCGATAACCTAGATGTTAGGCCCCCTAAAACAACAATTATCATCATCTTCACATGTGGGCTGTTTAACCCTACAGGGGCACAATACTCAGCAACAGTAAATACTAGACCAATAGCCGAACACCGAAGGGTAGTGGCATTTGGTCGCAAGTTGTTGCTACAAAGCTTGCGGAGGATGTTATTCCGAGTGTTTAGTTCGGCAGCATTGCATGTCAAATGTTGCTTGAAGGAGAGTGTTCTATCTAGAATAGTGGGAAACTACTTCTAACTTACCTGGGATGAGACTCGAACCCACATCTTTTCAGTTTCGCCCCATTAAAGCAGATTGTATCCCATTTCAGCACTCCTTGGCTGATCTGAAATTGAGCCCAGGTTTTTGAGACGAAAGTCTTAATAATGCTGATCTTAGATCAGAGAGCTAAATGGACAAGATGAAGGATTCTAGTACGGTACAATGTGACTATTAATCTTGCGATTATGAGCCACGGGAGAGCTAAATGCCGGGTCGTTGAATATGTCTAGGATGATTATAGTAGGTGAATTCTTAGACGACTAGAACAAGTTAATCTCTACATGTATAAAACTAAGTACACGATTCTTGGATATCACGGGTAATCTCGAGAATCACTGGATAGATTATGATGTTGCTTTCACCATTCTGTAAAGGATTTTTCGAGGAACGTTTCTGTAAAAAAAAACATTAATTTACGGCCAAAGGAAACCGAGCAGTAACGATTTCAGTGAATCGAGTCGAAGAAAAACCTGGTGTCTGTGCGCCTTTTAGGCTTATGGTGGGAAACCCGTTAAAAATATCTGTATACTATGAGTGTAAGAATTGTTCAGCATGAAAAATTCTACAAGAAAGTCTATGACAGCATATCTTTATCTTTAATACATCGTCCACTAAAAGTGATTTTTCGTTTTCATTTTTTCCAACAACCTTAATTCAGTGGAAATTTAAAGTACTAGCTTCGGAGTGAGTTTACGAGCTAGCGACCGAGCCGATCACCCCAGCTTCGGCCAGCACCTAACTGTCTAGTCTTGTCGAGTTGAGACTTAAGAGAAGAGTAAATGAGTTTGGAGATTCGCTGTTCACCTCGGATTTTCTGAATTGCGTCCGGGACCTCCGTCCGTGTGCCTTTTAAGATTACGCTGGGTAAACCGTCAAAGAAACCGGGCGAAGCCTGGGCGGGTTCCTAGACAAGGATTAACGGGGATTCACCGCAAGCTGTTTTCAAGGTCGCCATGTGCGTGATATCACTACACTTTGCTCTTTGTAATCTGTGTTGCAGTGACTCACGGGCGTCATTTCCCATTCATTATCTCTGACATTGACAAGGACGGGAGAACATTCCACCTCCCACCAATTCGTTTCCTTCACGACCAATCTGCAGATACTGTACTAGAAACGCAGTCGTGTGCATTAGGCTAAAGAACATTGACCATGAAGTTCGAATTAAGGCCTCTCCCGCTTTTCATGCCGAGTTTCACCTATTCACTGTTCACAACAAGCGGCTTCGGTGGCGTAGTTGGTAGCATGCTGAACTTCTGTGCCCAAGATAGCGGGTTCAAACCCGGCCGAAGTCGTCGGATTTTTTAAAAGCATTAAAATCCCTCAGTATACCTTCCTTCGGAGGGGAAGTAAAGTCGGCGGTCCCATGTCATAGATTTATGGCATGTAAAAGATCCTTCCACAGACTAAACTGTGTGAAGCTCAATTTGAAGGTTAGATTTCGCTGGAACGCTCTATCAAAGTTCCAGCGTTCACCACTAGGTATCATTAACATCTGGTAGCAAAAGTTGGAACTACTCGAATTTGAACTGAACTTGTAGCTCACCCTATGGGTGTTGGCTGGAAGCAGCTACAGCCTCTGACGAGCCGAACATATCCTCGGACACTCCCGGCACTAAAAGCCATACGATAAATTACTAAGTGTTAACAACTTTGGTGATCTGAGAGTTTGTTGTTGTTGTTGTTCATTAATTTGTAGTCCCGTGTACTGGGGTGTGTATGTGTGTAATTTGTCTGATAATCTGTGTCGCTGTGATGGCTGTAGAGTGTGTATTTGTAATAAGGAAGAAGGATTGGGAAGGAGGCAGCCGTGGTATTAAGTTAGGAACCATCCCGGCATTATTTGCCTGGAGTAGAAGTAGGAAACCACGGAAAACCCCTTTCAACATGGCTGAGATATGAATCATATCCCCCTCTCCTCAGGCAGAGTGTACCCCGTTCCAGCCCTCAGACCAGAATTTAAATTTCTTGGCAGAGCCGGGAATCGAACTCCAACCTCCAGGGTGGCAGCCAAGAATGCTAGCCGCTACACTACGAGGTTGTTGATATGAGAGGGGTGATAATAATAATTGTAACAATCGTATTGTCTCAGCTACCGTGGCGTAGATCTTTTGAGTTGAAACCATTCAGGTGATCTACTGTTCAATTTCAACGTGGTGGTGAAAACCAAAACTCTACTGGGCGACCTGTGGATGAGAATTAATTAATCCATTTCACCAAATGTGATACTGTGAAGCCTCCGTGGCTTAGGTGGCAGCACGCCGGCCTCTCACCACTGGGTCCGTGGTTCAAATCCCGGTCACTCCATGTGAGATCTGTGCTGGACAAAACGGAGGCAGACAGGTTTTTCTTCGGGTACTCCGGTTTTCCCTGACAACATTTCATTCCAGCAACACTCTCCACTGTCATTTCATTTCATCTGTCATTCATTTAATCATTGCCCTAGAGGAGTGCGTCAGGCCTCGGCAGCCGGCACAGTTCATATCCTCGCCGCTAGATGGGGGCTTCATTCATTCCATTCCTGACCCAGTCGGAGACTGGAAGCAGGCTGTGGATTTTCAAATGTGATACTATAGACCTTCTACAAGCCGACATGGTACAACTCGAAGTGCCTGGATTATTTTCTGCCCTTCAGAGATTAATCTTATTCGGCCGGGATTTGAACCCGTGATCGTGAGGCCTACACTCTACCTGATCCACCAAGGAAGCACTTGAGGGGCAGTACTGTACTTGTTATCGTCGAGTGAGATGTCACTTCCTCACTTGCGATAATCGTATGAAATCACCAATGATATAATGAACCTGTGATTCCCTCATTTCCTTCCTCTAATCACGCAATTCTCAGCTTGCATTATCAATGTTCCCCGCAGCTAGCAGCGTTGCCAATCGTACAATCCTCAAACTGCCTATTACCCTCTACCTTGTTCCACGTGATGACAGGCCGTCAGTAGACCTCGTCATTTAGTTCATAAAGTAGATTGGCTATATGTTTAAGCATTAATGAACTTTTAGACTTTTAGTTCAGTCAGTTATTCTTATATTAAGGGGTGGAACTATGAGGTCATCTGACCCTAAACTATAAGTTTAGGTTTGTTGTTGATTCGTTTAGGGGCTCTGCGACATTATGTTCATGCAGCCCCGTGTACCTGGGTGTGTGTGGAGAATATGTCTGATAACCTGTGCTGTTGTGCTGGTTGTAGGTTATGTGTGTATTTGTAAATCACATGAGGATAGAGAAGGTTTCCCACTTTAGCCCGGTCAAGTTAGCCCAAAAAATATGGGTAAGATTTTAAAAATTCACATAGAGCTGAAAATTTGTACTAATGGTCTAAACACCATTATAAATGAAATGTGAAAAGTCCCCATCGGTCCGACAACAGCAAAAAAATATATTCAAGGTAAAATTCGGAAATATGTTTTTTTTGCGTTTTTCATCCACACGGTAAGTTTTATCATAAAAATAGATCAGACTAAACTTGTAGATCATGCAATTATCCATACAAATTATCTCAACACTTTTTCTCCTAAGAGTCACCGTTTTTGAGATATAACGATTCAAACAGTTGAAAAGGTGTATTCTTGATAATATGATCACGTTTCCACGCCACCTGTGTGTTACTGTACTTGGCGGTTTTCTTAACGTGGTTTCCCCAGTAGGTCTATTCCACAATCTATTGTGATCCCATTTAATTCAATAATATTTAATCGTATACAGTATATTATTTCAGTAGTATAGATCCCTCCACCGGCGCTTACAAGAGACCGATCGTGACAAATGAGCATTCTAATGAAAGAGAATAGACATTAGCAGTGACAAATTGCACTCTAATTTCATAAATATCTATACTTTCTTTAAAAAGTGACTTTCCAAAAAAATGTACGAAGTGTGCGATTTGCAGATACTGTTGCTGTAGGAAAATACGCTCCATAATTGTTGTCCACTTCACATTTTAACCGCTGTTACGCCTGTTTCATGTCTTTTTTAACATCTGAGGTCTTTCCTTTATCATTGCTCATGGATTTTAGAAACAGTAAATCAAAAAATGAATACTCAAATCGTATAATTTCATAAATATCGAATAACCGGTGAGTGTTATGATTATCCAATTTTCAGTGATTGCCTTCTTAAGTTAGGGAACGTAGAACTTGGAATTCTAACTGAAATGTAAATAGTGTTCTATAATCATTTGGTTGAAATAAAATCATAACAACCTTTCTCCTTAAGTCTCTCATTATAAACCTATTGGGGAAAGTGTGGTTTATGAGATTTCTCGCACGAGTCCGCTAGTAATAAACAAGTAGTTCCGTGAAGAACTATACAGCCTATTTTCTTTTATCCTACTTATGTTAACTGCCACTATCAACATACAAAATTTCAGTTTGATTGCTGTAATAGATTCGTAGATATTGAGAACCGACTAAATATTTCGGATGGTCGCCATGTTGGATTTTATATATGTAGGTCCTGGAGTTATGTACTGTTACATGAAGATTAGTGTGTACGTGTAGCATTCAAACTTCAATCGCATGATTAGGACACAAGAAGTAACAAGTAGATTTTAAAATTTCGCACAGCTGCCATCTTGTGGTTATGGAAAAAATTGAAATAAATTAGTTGATGATGATGATGATAATTGTTGTATTAAGGGGCCTAACATCTAGGTTATCGGCCCCAATATAAATTAGATGCCAGTGGATTAACATTCGTATAAGTATTTAATGTACCATGTTTCACTGCACTCGGATGGTTAAATTGAGAGAAACATCCATGTGAATATTTATAATTCGCGTCGCCGCCATGTTGGATTTGTGATCACCAGGCCATTTAAAGTCCTATAGGTGAACTTAGTTCATAGCCCCTATGAACAACAACAACTAATAATAATTCAGTTTGATTGCTATATTACAGTAGATTCGTAGATATTAAGAGCCTTCTAAATATTTCGGATGGTCGCCATGTTGGATTGTTAAATGTATAGGCCATAGAGTCATGTACCATTAAAGGAAAATTATTGTGTAGGTTCATTATTCAAACTTTCACTTCGATCGCATGATTACGACACAAGAAATAAAACTTAATTTTAAAATTCGCACAGCCGCCATCTTGAGGTTATGTTAACAATTGAACTAAATTAGATACCAGTGCATTACAATATGTATAAACATTTCCTGTACCAGATTTCATTGCGTTTGGAATATTACATCGCGAGAAAAGTCTATTTACAATTTTCAAATTCGCCTGGCCGCCATGTTAGTTTTGTAGTTAACCGGTTTTTGAAAGTCATGTAGATGAACTTACAGTAGTACCCTCTATTTCAGTACAAAATTTCAGGGTGATACCGCTAATAGTTTCAGAGATATAGAATGCCGATGAAATATTTCGCACATCCGCCATCTTGTGGGTATGTAAACAATGGCACCAAGTGAGATGTTGGTTTATTACAATGTGTATAAACATATACTGTACCACGTTTTATTGCGTTTGGGTGGTTACATCGCGAGAAACGTCTATTTAAAAGTCGCAAATTCGCGTGGCCGCCATGTTGGTTTTGTAGTTACCAGTTTTTCAGAAGTCACATAGGTGAACTTCTAGTAGTCTCCTTTGTCACCGTAAAAAAATCCAGGGTGATATCGGGAATAGTTTCAGAGATATTGAACGCTGGTGAAATATTTCGCACAGCCACCATGTTGGATTGGTGATACGTAACAAAATTTGAAGGGCAAGGTCGGGGTCGTCCGAAATAGTGCTATAATCTTACCGAGTTTCATTGAAATCGCTCGAGCCGTGTAGAAGTTATTAGGGGGGACACACACACACATCACACACACACGCACACACACACGGACAAAAGGTGATCTCATAAGCCTATTTTTTCAAAATTGAAAATAGGCTAGAAATGGTACTATTTGAAATGATGAAACGGTGTGAATTTTAAGAAATTGGAGGAAATTATTCGGAATCATCTAATATTTCTGCTTCATGTTCTTGTTGTTCTTTTTCTTCTTGTTCCTCTACTTCTTCTTTTTCTTGGTCCTCCTCTTCTTGCTCTTCTTCTTCTCCTGCATCTACTTCCTGCTGGGTGCAGGTAAATTGTCCTAACAGCGATGAATGAGATGTCTCCTCGCTGATATCATATGAACACTCTTCTGATGGCAAATCAACATAGGAGCATGACTGGCTTTGACAACTGGTAGATGCTAATGAACAAAATAATCCAACTTTTATGCAGCCGCATTTAGCATTACAACCCTTTTTACAATTGCTGATGTACTGATAATTGTAAGAGCAATAGAACAGTTCAACTTGACAAATACAACTATTGCTGTTGGTGAAGACGTTGACTTACTGATATTACTTACTGCTCGAACTCCAACCGAAGAAATTATTTATTTTTTAAAACCTCGGAAAGCTCAACATCAGTTGGAACAAGAAACAAGTGTAATTACCTTGTCTTCCTCCAACCTCTGCTTCTGCTCATCAATATCTATTTCGGGTATATTATGAAGTTCAAGTGTGGCTTGGTAATCAACTAGACCCAGAAGAGTGGGGTTGGAAGTTAATCGACAATACATTGGAACCAATCCAGACTTTACTCCCACCTACACCGGAAAACTCCTCAACAAAGTTTTTTGCAAAATTATATTGTAAAAAGGGATGTAATGCTAAATGAGGCTGCAAAGAAGTTTGATTATTTTGTTCATTAGCATGTGCCAGTTGTCAAGGCCAGTCATGCTCCAATGTTGACTTGCCATCAGAAGAGTATTCATATGATATCAGAGAGGAGACATGTGATTCATCGCTGTTAGGACAATTTACCTGCACCCAGCAGGAGGAAGTAAAAGAAGAAGAAGAAGAAGATGCAGAGCAGGAAGATGAACAGAAACAAGGAGAAAAATAAGAACAAGAACATGAGGAAGCAGAAATATTAGATGATTCCGAATAATTTCCCCAAATTTCTTAAAATCCACAAGTTTCACAGCGTTAGAATGATTAAATCGTGAAAAAAAAAAAAAATTGCGTCGCGTCATGTTGGATTTTTAGCCTATTTTCAATTTTGAAAAAATAGGCTTATGAGATCACCTTTTGTCCGTGTGTGTGAGAGGCGTGTGAGTGTGTCCCTAATAACATCTAAACGGCTGGAGCGATGTCAATGAAACTCGGTAAGTTCATAGCACTATTCTGGGCGACCCCGACCGTGCCCTTCAAATTTTGTTACGTCTCACCAATCCAACATGGCAGCTGTGCGAAGTATTTCACCACCATTCAATATCTCCAAAACTATTCCCGATATCACCCTGGAATTTTTTGCGGTGATAAAGAAAACTACTAGAAAATCACCTATGTGACTTTTGAAAAGCTGGTAACTACAAAACCCACATGGCGGCCACGCGAATTTGCGACTTTAATTAGACGTTTCTTGCAATTTAACCAACCTAACGCAAAAAAACTTGGTACAGTATGTGTTTATAAACATTGTAATGCACCGACATCTAACTTGGTTCAATTGTGTACATAACCACAAGATGGTGGAAGTGCGAAATATTTCACCGGCATTCTATATCTCTGAAACTATTACATGTATCACCCTGAACTTTTGTACGGAGATAAAGGGCACTACTTGAAGTTCATCTATAAGAATTTCAAAAACCTGTTAACTACAAAACGAACATGGCGGCCAAGCGAATCTGAAAACTTTATATAGACCTTTCTCGCGATTCGATGTTCCAAACGCAATGAAATCTGATACAGGAAAAGTTTATACACATTGCAATGCACTGGTATCTAATTTAGTTCAATTGTTTACATAACCTCAAGATGGCGGCTGTGCGAATTTTGAAATTGAGTTTTTATTTCATGTGTCGTAATCATGCGATAGAAATGAAAGTATGAACAATAAACCTACGCAATAAATTTCCTTTAATGGTACATGACTCTATGGCCTATACATTTAACAATCCGAAATATTTAGACGGCTCTGAATATCTACGAATCGATTATAGCAAGCGAACTGAATTTTTTAATGTTCATAGGGGCTATGAACTTAAGTTCGCCTATGACATTTTAAATAACCTGGTGATCACAAATCCAACATGGCGGCGACGCGAATTATAAATGTTCACATGAACGTTTCTCGCAATTTATCCATCCGAGTGCTGAGAAACTTGGTAGCGTAAATCCTTATATGAATGTTAATGCACTGGCATCTAATTTATTTCAATTGTTTCCATAACTACAAGATGGCAGCTGTGCGAAATTTTAAAATCTGGTTTTTACTTCTTTTGTCCTAATCATGCGATTGAAATTTGAATGCTACACGTACACAATAATCTTCATGTAATGGTACATAACTTTAGGACCTACTTATTGAACCCTAATTGATTTGCCGATCAATAAGACTTCAAAACTTTTATTATGATTATTACTTATATCCAAAGGAAGCTTGTAGTTTAACGTGACCGTTAATCTCGCGATCATAAGCCACGGGACCTCCATTTTACGTGGAATCCGAACCACAGGACATGGCATTACTTATATCCAGGCAGAGCATGTAGAAGTAGGCTACCGAAGGCAAGTAGTGGGTTGCAACGCTTGCGACAGAGGTGGCGTGATAGTTATTCCTGGGGACGACCTATTAAGCCGAGTTCAAGGCCGAACTCAGAGTGAACGCGCATACAATTTGGCGTCATTATGGGCGTGCCAGAGGTGAATTTCCAACCGATACCCGATTGAATCATCGAATCAGAAGAGAGGACGCCTGACCCACGCGGAGATGTGCGTGCTATAAAAAGACGCTGAAAACACGTGTATGAAGAACCGCCGATCCGATAGGATTCCGCATGAGTGCATTGAGACGTTCAGATAAAAAGAAGAAGTTTGATACTAGTCCCAAGTCCGTGAGTTGAAAACTACAGATTATTTTCTCAGATTGCCCCCACCCCACTCCATTATGCCAGTTTCTAATAAATTGATCGGTGATGAGTAGTTTGGGACACAATTTGACCAGGCGCCGATAGGCATAGTTCACGCCAGTTTGAGACACATTTTGAAGGAGCTCTGAGGAGCATAGTTCACGTCAGTTTGAACGAACATTTTATTGTGCTCTTGGGAGCAGAGTTCACGCCAAGTAGAGTAGAGATCTCTAGTTGAGATAAGTGCTACTCGGCATAAGTAATTTGAGAGACTTTAAATGCCAGCTGCGTGGCTGACTAGACTGTAATATTTTTCTGTAATATTTTTGTGTTATATTTTGTGATGTATATGTGCGTATGAATCAAGCGAATGCTTAAATAGGGCCAGTTCTACGTGGAGTAATCGCCCAGGACTCTTGAGTGAAATTCAGTAGCTCATAGCGATTCTAGCAGGGTAGAATTTTAATTTTTGAACATTTCTTTTTAAGAAGCCACGCCAAGATGTCTACAGCAAGGTCGATTGGAGGGATGATGTGCTACGTCTCTACCAGAATGTCGACGATGACGGAGTAAATATCCCGTGGGGAAAGCTCTGGGATGGAGGTTCATTTTCTGCAAGCTGGACGGTGATGTACAAACCATTGATTTATTCAATATGTAGCTAGATTAGACGCGGGAATGTTGTAAATAATTTTTTGTTCATTAGTTTTTCTTGTGTATTTTAGATTTCGTGCTCCGACACTCTTATCTTATAAATGTACGTTGGCACGTGGCCAAAATTTTGTTTGATTGTATATTTTTCTTGTGAGTTATTATTAGCATGCACGGCGCGTGCATTGGGATTTTATTCATGCAAATGCGAAGTTCGTCATGGATGATAAATGGTGCTGTATTCAAATTCATTTTTATCAGGAGAAGGGGGAAAAAGTTGTTGGATGTTTTACGAACAGGTTTTTATTCATACTAGGGTTCCCGAGTGCAACACGTTAAGATGCCACGGTAGAACACCTTAGTTCTATATTTTTGAGTTTTTTTATATCCCTTTTCAGGATCTTCAGTCACGGACTAGACTGGGAACGCAAATTGGTGGAAATATTTATGTCTTTTATTTCAGGTTTCTGTCAAACCCATACGTGTGATCCTGGTGTGTGTATCGTGTCAATGTGTGTGTATTTGATTCTTCGTGATGAGGGGTAGAATGTGCCTACCACCCTCAAATTGTGGTTGTATTTTTGATTGGAAAGGGGGAGCGCTCTGGGAGGCTACCTTACCTTGTCCGGTGCTGATTCTTGGATTTCCGTGGGAAATGCTAAGATATTTTTATTAGACACACACACGTATATTATGTGCTATTGGGAGCACGCTTCTTCGAGACTCGAGCCAATGCTATGGCAGGTCGAGGTATTTGACACGTGGGTTGACAGATGTTGCAGATTCCACTTTGCGCCCGTCTATGTCTGGTGATTCATCGTGTAGGCAGTCCAGCTACGACCGACTGACCCCTGTAAGCTATCTGTAGCAAACCTGTTCTTGTAATGATCTTTGGATCATAATATTAAATTGGGAGTTCGCCATGTCCGTTACGAATTAACGCATATCGTATGAAATGAAATATTTGTAGTTATGATGTAAATGTTGGCTTGTGCCTAGTGATTTCTGTGACTCATTTCATTTGCTTATATGTTATTTTGGTTTGTTGTGACACCGTTAGGTGTATGTAGTATTTCATGTAAAGATGGCAAACGGCCATGTGTGTATTTTTCTTGATTTGTCACTTGTTGATTTACTTGTGTTGATTTTAAAATTCCTAGTTATTTAGGCGTTAGTGTTGATTGCTACGGCAATTATTTTATTCCAATTTCATGCGGAAATTATTATTTGTCTTATTCAGTATAGGGGCTGTCGGATAGTTTAATTTGTGTTTAGTTTGTGTTCCTAGTCTCTGTCTAGCTCTAAGACAATGCAGATTCGTCCCCTGAAAGTTTACTGGATGGTAACGAATCTCGCTTTAATTGTACACATCGTACCGCATGTAGAAAATCCGCACACGCACATGTCATTGCAGTAATTTGGGACATTTGGTCCAGATGTTTACGATCTCTCCTGAGATCAGGCCTGTTTGGCACTTTAATTAATTCAAGTGGGTGTCATTAGGGAGTCCTTGCGTTTTTGCTGTAAATAGTGTAAATTTGTTGATCTGTTAATTAAATTCATTTGTTTTAATCCTAGTATTCACTTTTTCCTGCATGTAATTTTGTTATATGTTACCCTGCATGTTATAAGAAGCGCTTAACAACAATTTTACGAAATGGTCCGTTACACCCCCGAAATCGAGTCTCATATGCTTCTTCGCAAGGGTTCATTTATCAAAAATGGCTGTCCAAGTGGGGTTTGCTGTTGTTGGTTTGTTGACCTCATACTTATTTCGCTGAGAAATGATGCCAGGTTAGCAGGACAAAAGTAAATTCAGTAAATTGAGGCGATGTACCGCCATGTGTATCAGTAAAATCACTGAGTTCTTAAAGTTAGAAATGTTGAACAAGGTTAGGAATTGATATTGTGTTTGTTGATAACTTGTTCTGGCGCCCAGCTTAAAATTAGAAAATTTGCATATTTAGTGAACTCAGTCAAAAGCAGGAAGGTGTGGCCTTACTTTAGAGTTAATTAACTTCGGTTAATTAAAGTGTTTTTCGTAAATTCTGTTATTTAGGAATTTAAAAGCAGATCACAAGGGAGTTATTTTGTTGTTTGGAAATAAGAGTCATTATTCTGTAAGAGTTTGATTACTGAAACTTTATTTAAATTAGAATCAATGTAATATTTAAATATCAAGACATGTGAGTGTGTATGACTGAAATCCCATTGCATGACCCTATTTTCTCAGAGTATATTCGTGTGTTTTGCGATGGCTAGCATCGAGGAGATTAAAGTGTTGATGGAGCAGATGTCTGTGCAATTATCTGCAAAGACGGAGGAATAGTTGAAAAGCATGAAGGAGGAGATAAATGAACATAGTGATAAACAATTACATGAGTCACGGGAACAGAGTGATAAACAATTACACGTGTTGCGTGAACATAGTGATAAACAATTACACGAGTTGCGTGAGCATAGTGATAAACACTTACATGACGTGAACAGTAACATTACGGTCCAATTGCAAATCCAGAAATTGGATAACGATAAACAATTACACGAGTTACGTGAACAGAATGATAAACAATTACGCGAGTTACGAGACCATAATGTTAAACAATTAAATAACATAAACCACAAGTTATCGGAGCAGGCAACCTTACAAACAGTTCAGTTAGATAGAATAACCATTGAAATCAATCAAAATACCAAACTCATTTCGAGAAACTGGCGGGGGAGGTGGCAGAGAATAATTCAAGACAGTTAGGCGAAATCAAGAAACTCGAATCCAAATTTGACGACAAACTAGTACAGTTAGATGAAATGGTAGCCGCCAAACTGAAACAAATCGAGACAGCATGTGTGAACAATACGTCAGGGATTAAAAGCACGCAGGACGAATTACAAGGGCAATTCAACAGAATAGAGGCGAAGAATATAAACATACAAGAGCAGATTAATTCAGTCGACAACAATGTGTTAGGATTGATAAAGGAACTTGACAAACTGGAGATAAAAACGGAGAAGGAAAGGATGCACTTGCGCGAGAACCTGGATGACCAGTTAAGTAAAAATCAAGAGCAAATACGAGAAGAAATGGTAGAACAGTTAATTAAGGATCAGAAAGAGATAGGAGAACAGTTAATTAAAACTCACAAGCAGATACAAGATCAAATAGGGGAACAGCTTGAGAAGAATCAGGAGAACAACGATGAAAAAATTAACAATTTGAAGAGTAGAATCCGGAAAGATTGGGAACAGCAGGTGAATGAGACTAAAGGGGATAGGCTGACTATATTAAAAAGGCTAGGGGAGAATAACTCTAGAATACAGGCTCTGGAAGAAAGTATAAAGTCCAAGTTTCAAGAACACGCGGACCTCATCGTTAAGAATGAGATAAGATCTTTAGGGAATGCCTCTTTATTCTCTTCAGAAAATTCAGTAGGGAAACACGGAAATATTGGAAGTCCGGAGGGGTTGAAGCTAGCTGAGGATACGAGCTGAGATCAGAGTCCAAGGACAACTTGCAACACTTTCCACAATTACAGAGGGGAGACGTCAACTCCACAACCTGGTGTGACACCTGCCCAAGTCATACAAGTCATTAGGGGAAATGATTTTAAACCAGACAAATTCAGGGAAAATTCAGGATCTACTCCAAAAGCATTCTTGCGCCAGCTGGATGATTATTTTAATGACCAACTCGTCAGTCCCGCAAAAGAGCTTCGTTTAGTGGAGAAGTTTTTAGATGGCTCAAGTTTAATCTGGTTTCAAAGCTTCAAATATTCGTTCAATGATATGGCCCAGTTTAAAGAAGCATTTTTGAGGAAGTTTTGGAGCCCTTCACTGCAGGCAAGGGTTGAGGATGGACTTATATACCAGAAAATACCATAGTACACACCCTACAAGGTTTTCTGAGTTTTTTAGTCAGCAGCTAGTAAAATTTCGAGATTTTGATGAACCGCCGTCAGAGGAAAACCTGGCATTAACTATCGGCAAACAGCTTCCGATGATCATACAGCAATTTTTAGTGGCAGGAAATATAAAAACCGCAGTTGAGGCCGAGGAGATACTCCGCCACTTGGACGAAACTAGTAAGATGAGTCCACAGACCGGGAGACGAAATATGGAATGCGTGAATACCACAGAAATAGTTCTGGGGCATTAAAACGGTCAATGTCAGAACAATCAGGCGAAGACGCAGTCCACTAGCACACAATTTACGCCCAGATGGCAGGAATTCGACGGTCGAAACCAATACAACAATAATAATAATAATAGGAACTTCCAAAATCAGAATTACAATCATAATCAGAGGACGTACCAGCGAGAATACACTAACTGGAGAGGAAACCAAAGGCAGGATGGACCATATCAGAGGAACTGGGACGGTAGATGGAATAATCAGAGGAATTATCGGCAAGAAAACCAGAGAGATTACCGTAATTATTGGAACGAGCGTTACGCTGGGTCGAAAAAATAGCTGGATGAATTAAATGCAGAAGAGGAAACAGAGAAAGAGAAGTGGGGGCTTGCGATGGAAAATAGAAAAATTCCAGATAATCACCAGGACCTGGGAGCGGAAAGTTTATTACGTCAGCAGGAGGGACATGATGACAACCGGCGAAACTCAACAAATGGGTCGCAGGATAAAAAAAAATCCCGATCAGAACAAAACCAGATAGCCTGAGAACGGAGAATACCAGGGAACGAGAGTAATTGATTGTTGCGAATATTGAAGAGTGGGTAGCATTCCCGGACGATTGCCTGGAGGAAGTGGTGAAGGCCCGAGAGAATGTAATCAGTCAATTACCAATTATTTATGCTCATATTGGAGGTCATATAGTGAGGTGCCTTATCGACACGGGTAGCCAAGTGAGCTTAGTCACGGAAGCATTACTGAAAGAAATTGAAAATAAACAAACCATTCCAATTATGCCTGTACCTTTAATGAAAGTCCGAGGGGTTATTGCTGACAAGACCATAGTTTGCAAGCACCAAGCATATTTAGATCTGGAGATATTAAACCACAAATTTTCACAAACTTTTATCGGGATACCAAGGATGAATTATAATGTCATTCTGGGAGCCAACTTCATTTGTGATTTCCACGCTATAATTGATCTACGTAATAACACTGAGTTTTAAACAATTTGAGGGGCTGAGTCACGTTGGTCTGAACATGGAAGAAAGTCCACAAGAGAGAGAGGCAAATACTTGGGTCATTGAAGAATGCACTAATGAGGCGATTGAAGATAAGAACTCGACGGAGGGACGAGTAAGCGAGACAGCAGTTATTGAAATTGACGGTCAAGATATTTCGCAGGAGCTTTGGATACATTTGGCGGAGGAAGAAATTAGCGGGTCTAAATTTGAAATTTTACTTCAGGAGTGACTTAAGGAGGCAATATTAGGGGAACCTGACAGAAGTAAATTAGAGGAGATTTTGAGACATCATAAGGAAGTTTTCGACACGATCCCTGGAAAAGTATTAAATTTTCAGTATGCCATGCAAATTACCGATTGGACCCCATTTAATAGTAAATTGTACCCGATCCCTGAGAAACATTTTGCTCAGGTCAAAGACATTATTACAAACCTATTCGATTCTGAAATGATTAGAAAAGCAGCAACCCCATATTTAAATGCAATATTGGCTGTGGCCAAACCCAATGGATCAATCAGATTATGCCTAGACGCACGGGTTTTAAATTACAAACTGTTAATCGAGCACGACCAAGCGCCAAGGATCAAGGATGTATTGAAGAGCTTCCGTGGAAAGAAGGTCTATTCTAGCGTCGATTTAACGAACAGTTTCCACCACCTGGAACTTGAGGAGAAATCCCAGTTGTTGACGGGATTTTTATTTGATAACCAAAGCTATATCTGGTCTCGTATGCCCTTTGGTGTAAAGACAGCGGGATGTGCGTTGATAAGAGCTCTAGACAGGAATCTAACTGAAGAGGTCAAAAGCTTTACTACAAGATATGTGGATGACATACTCATAGCGTCAGAAACAATGGAGGAACATTTGGTAAACCTAAACAAACTCTTGGATAATTTGAGAACCATGAATTTCAAAATTAACTTGAAGAAGTCGCACTTTTGCCAGAGCGAGATTCTGTATTTGGGTCACATTATTGTTGTTGAAGGCGTGAGACCAAATCCGGCGAAAATAGAAGCAATTAAGAAATTCCCTACACCAACTAAAGTGAAACATGTTACAGCATTTTTGGGGGTGATAGGTTTCTTTAAGGAGAATTGTCCTGGGTATACGGAAACAGTAGCACCGATGCAAGAGATGCTTAAGAAATCTAATCGATGGTCATGGAATGAGGAGTGCGACAGGTCCTTTAGAGCCAAGAAAGACCTACTTGAGAATTGTGTGAAGTTAGGATATCCAGACATCGCGAAGAAATTTGTGATTCAGGCAGACGCTTCGTTAATTGGGATATGCGCGATGCTTTGCCAAGAGGACGCAGATGAACCCAAGAGTCGATCATACTTGGCATTTACTGGTCGTAAACTTAGGAAGCACGAGAGAAACTACACTATTACTGAACTTGAATTGTTAGCAATTTTGTACGTGCTCCAACAATGACGGAAGAAGGTCTTTGGGTACTCCTTTGTTGTCAGAACTGACCACCATGCGTTGACCTTCTTATTCAAAACAATGATGGCAAGCGAAAGAGTTATGCGTTGGTCCATTTATATACAGCAGTTCGATATCACCATAGAACACTGCCCTGGAAGGATGAACATTATACCGGATGCTTTAAGCAGGAATCCTGAAGATGAGATCGAGAGAGCAGTAGATGTACAACACCTAGCATTAACACCTAAGGCTCGCGAATTTCTGGATAAGTTGAAAGAAATTCAGACGGAACAAGAAATGGACCCGTGGATGATGATGATGATGATCAAGTTTTATAAGAAGGAACTACAGCCAGATTCACCTGAATATCGAGAAGCTCGTGCAATGGAAGCAAAATTCCATTACCTCAATAATCTTCTTCACAAGTTCGTGGATGATGATCACACCAAACTTCGAATTCTAGTTCCAGCATCGTTACAGAGAGGATTGACCTGGCATGTCCATGAAAGCTTAGCACATATCGGCACTGATAATACTAAAGCAACAATAGGAGAACCTTGTACTTGGCCAAAGATGCGATACACCATTGTTGAAGTAATTAGGACTTGTGACGCATGTCAGCGTACTAAGCCCAATAATTACATACTGAAACAGCTTCCATAACCTCTATTACCACAGAAACCATGCGAACTTGTCGCAATTGACTGCTTCGGTCCTTTAGTGAAAGGAAAACGAGGATGCCGACACCTTCTTGTATGTGTCGATGTATTTTCCAAGAAGGTGGTATTATGTCCAATCCAGAAGACGACATCAAAGCAAGTCCTTAGCAGAATCCAGAACAAAGTCATTCCGACACTTGGGAAGCCGGAATTCATATTATCGGACCATGGAACTTATTTCACAAGCAATGTTTTAGACAAGGTCTAGAGAATATAGGAATAAATCAGGTTCTATCTAGCATTCGCCACCCTTATGGAAATCCAAGCGAAAGAACGATTCGCTATGTTGCAAAATATTACCGCGTCATCATTCCAAATGATCATAATAAGTGGGTCGACAGAGTAGGAAATATTGAGATGTGCATGAATACTACGAAGCACGAGTTGACAGGTCAAGTCCCACTAGTTGTACACCACAACAGGATGCCTGAAAGATCTTGGGATAAGATTATTCCATGCCCAAGGGACCCTTTGTTAACACTTGAGTTGCGAATTCAGAGAACCAGAGAACATAAGAGGAGCCAGGCGGACCGAAGATTGAGGAGATACAGAGGGAAGAAATTTCATCGTGAACTTCAGGAACAGGAACTAGTGCTTGTTCGGAGACCACCGATATCAGATCCTAAGAACAAAGTATTTGCCAAGTTCTGAGCAAAATTTGTCGGCCCGTTCCGTATTATCAAAAATTTGGGTAATAATGCTTATCGACTTGAAGAATTGAGCACTGGCGCTAAATCTGTTTTCAATAGTGCTAATCTCAAGCCATATTACAGAAGGGAACCATTTGATGAGTAAACAGGACAAGGAATGCAGAATCATATTTCAAAAATTAATTTGAGGACCCACACTCAAATGCACATGGCTACGGGGTAGCTGGGAGAGCGAGCTTTGATTGTAAACAAGACGGCAGGCCTGGCGAAGTTGTAAATGTGTGAGTAAGAGAGGGGAGGTCTAGCGAGACGTGCGAATGACATCTCAGAGAGGAACATTGCAGCGAGAAGCGTGCACGCAAATTGGGACAGTGGAATGCACACTCACGCAAACGAGTGAGATACTTAAGTGATGTTATCTATACTACAGTGGATAGTTTTTGTTTTTAAAACCAAAATCAATCACTTGCTTCGAATTTCAAAACATTGCAGAGGATAAATGAACCCTTATTGATTTGCCGATCAATAAGTCTTCATGATTTTTATTATTATTATTACTTATATCCAGGCAGTGCATGATGAAGTAGGCTACCGAAGGCAAGTAGTGGCGTGATAGTTATTCCTGGGGACGACCTAGTTAGCTGAGTTCAAGGCCGAACTCAGAGTGAACGCGCATACAAATTGGCGTCATTATGGGCGTGCCAGATGTGAACTTCCAACCGATACCCGATTGAATCACCGAATCAGAAGAGAGGACGCCTGACCCACGCGGAGATGTGCGTGCTATAAAAAAGACGCTGAAACACGTGTATGAAGAACCGCCGATCCGATAGGACTCCGCATGAGTGCATTGAGACGTTCAGATAAAAAGAAGAAGTTTGATACTAGTCCCAAGTCCGTGAGTTGAAAACTACAGATTATTTTCTCAGATTGCCCACACCCCACTCCATTATGCCAGTTTCTAATAAATTGATCGGTGATGAGTAGTTTGGGACACAATTTGATCAGGCGCCGAAAGGCATAGTTCACGCCAGTTTGAGACACATTTTGAAGGAGCTCTGAGGAGCATAGTTCACGCCAGTTTGAACGAACATTTTATTGTGCTCTTGGGAGCAGAGTTCACGCCAAGTAGAGTAGAGATCTCCTGTTGAGATAAGCGCTACTCGGCATAAGTAATTTGAGAGACTTTAAATGCCAGCTGCGTGGCTGACTAGACTGTAATATTTTTCTGTAATATTTTTGTGTTATATTTTGTGCTGTATATGTGCGTGTGAATAAAGCGAATGCTTAGATAGGGCCAGTTCTACGTGGAGTAATCGCCCAGGACTCTTGAGTGAAAGTCAGTAGCACATAGCGATTCTAGCAAGGTAGAATTTTAATTTTTGAACATTTCTTTTTAAGAAGCCACGCCAAGATGTCTACAGAGGTGTCGATTGGTGGGATGATGTGCTGCGCCTCTACAAGATTGTCGACGATGACGGAGTAAATTTCCCGTGGGGAATGCTCTGGGATGGAGGTTGATTTTCTGCAAGCTGGACGGTGATGTACAAACCATTGATTTATTCAATATGTAGCTAGATTGGACGCGGGAACGTTGTAAATATTTTTTTTGTTCATTAGTTTTTCTTATGTATTTTAGATTTCGTGCTCCGACACTCTTATCTTATAAATGTACGTTGGCACGTGGCCAAAATTTTGTTTGATTGTATATTTTCCTCATGAGTCATTATTAGCATGCACGGCGCGTGCATTGGGATTTTATTCATGCGAATGCGAAGTTTGTCATGGATGATAAATGGTGCTGTATTCAAATTCATTTTTATCAGGAGAAGGGGGTAAAAGTTGTTAGATGTTTTACGAACAGGTTTTTATTCATACTAGGGTTGCCGAGCACAACACGACAAGATGTCACTGTAGAACACCTTAGTTCTATATTTTTGAGTTTTTCTATATCCTTTTTCAGGATCTTCAGTCACGGAATAGACTGGGAACGCAAATCGGTGGAAATATTTATGTCTTTTATTTCAGGCTTCTGTCGAACCCATACGCGTGATCCTGGTGTGTGTATCGTGTCAATGTGTGTGTATATGGTTCTTCGTGATGAGGGGTAGAATGTGCCTACCGCCCTCAAATTGTGGTTGTATTTTTTATTGGAAATGGGGAGCGTTCTGGGAGGCTACCTTACCTTGTCCGGTGCTGATTCTTGGATTTCCGTGGGAAATGCTATGATATTTTTATTTGACACACACACGTATGTGCTATTGGGAGCACGCTTCTTCGAGACTCGAGCCATTGCTACGGCAGGTCGAGGTATTTCACACGTGGGTTGACAGATGTTGCAGATTCCACTTTGCGCCCGTCTATGTTTGGTGATTCATCGTGTAGGCAGTCCAGCTACGACCGACTGACCCCTGTAAGCTATCTGTAGCAAACCTGTTCTTGTAATGATCTTTGGATCATAATATTAAATTGGGAGTTCGCCATGTCCGTTACGAATTACCGCATATCGTATGAAATGAAATATTTGTAGTTATGATGTAAATGTTGGCTTGAGCCTAGTGATTTCTGTGACTCATTTCATTTGCTTATACGTTATTTTGGTTTGTTGTGACACCGTTGGGTGTATGTAGTATTTCATGTAAAGATGGCAAGCGGCCATGTGTGTATTTTTTTTTGATTGGTCACGTGTTGATTTACTTGTGTTGATTTTAAAAGTCCTAGTTTTTAGGCGTTAGTGTTGATTGCTACGGCAATTCTTTTATTCCAATTTCATGCGGAAATTATTATTTGTCTTATTCAGTGTAGGGGGTGTCGGATAGTTTAATTAGTGTTTAGTTTGAGTTCCTAGTGTCTGTCTAGCTCTAAGACAATGGAGATTCTTCCCCTGAAAGTTTACAGGATGGTAACGAATCTCGCATTAATTATACACATCGTACTTCATGTAGAAAAACCGCACACGCACATGTCATTGCAGTAATTTGGGACATTTGGTCCAGATGTTTATGGTCTCTCCTGAGATCAGGCCTGTTTGGCACTCTTATTAATTCAAGTGGGTGTCATTTGGGAGTCCTTGTGTTTTTGCTGTAAATAGTGTAAATTTGTTGATCTGTTAATTAAATTCATTTGCTTTAATCCTGGTATTCACTTTTCCTGCATGTTATTTAGTTATATGTTACCCTGCATGTTATAAGAAGCGCTTAACAACAACTTCACGAAATGGACCGTTACACCCTCGAAATCGAGTCTCATATGCTTCTTCGCAAGGGTTCAATATATAAATTCCAACATGGCGACCATCTGAAATATTTATTCGGTTCTCAATATCTACGAATCTATTACAGCAAACAAACTGAAGTTTTGTGTGTTGATAGTGGCAGTTAACATGAGTAGGTTATATGAAAATAGGCTGTATAGTTCTTCACGGAACTACTTGTTGCTCATCAGGTTATTGAAAGTCCCATAGGCAAACTTATAATAATGGCCTCTATGCCCATAGAAAATTTGATTGCTGTAATATCGTGGATATTGGCAATCAGTGAATAATTTTAGATATTCTATACCTTGACCATTCAAAATACCAGTAGATGAAGATTATTGTGTTGGTTCATTACACAAACCTTAATGAGTAGCATCCAACACATAGACTATTGTGTTGGTTTGTAGACAACGGTACATATTTATGTGAACACTTTTGATGGTATAGTCTGTAACATAAAGATAAATACAATCTTTGTTCTTAAGTTGTTCGAGGATTAACTTGATCCTCTTTCCTTGGCTGCTTTTTGCAAAAGTATACCACGTGTTACCTTTGAAGTTTATGCATTACATCATTTTTGGAAAGAGTTGAAAACGACAAAATAGTATTTTGGTACTGTGCTTGTCTGGTTAATACCAAAGACTGCTGAAAGAAGAAGCATTTTAAATATATAATTCAAATTTTGTAATATCATTCTCATGACATGAAGCTGTTTTACATTGTTATTGAACTTCATTGTGAATTATTTTTACGCTTTACTGTGTAATAACTCTCAGATAGATGGTATATTGGCATTCACGGCCAGTTAATTAAAACTTAGCAATATTTCTAGGTTTATGCTGTCTCTTGTGTGGGGTATCGCCTACTGGCTGATCACCTAGTCTAGTCTCGTAGTATAAAATATTATCAAGAGGTTTCCGTTTGACGGCGTTGATGCAACGTATACGAAACGTATATGGATATCCCGGGCGATGAATTCCGAACAAAAAGCACACCGGATGGCTGTTTGCCTGCAGCACCATATGCGTTCAATGATGAAGGCATGCACGTTCCTAGAGCGGGTTGTTGCAGGCAACGAAAGCTGATGCCACTACAGGGAACCGGAATCGATAGCGTCGACGATGCAGTGGTGTCATCCTTCGTCCCCTCGTCCCACGAAGTTCAAGAGCCAACCATATTAAAGATGATGCTCACTCTGTTCATTGATTACCGGGACCCAAAAGCGTATTGATTTCAAGAAACCTGGAGTCGCCATCACTGGTGAACGGTACTGCGCAACAATAGAGAAATGATGGCGTGCCATTAAAATGAAACATCTGGGAAAACAGCAACATCAAGTACTGCTACTTCATGATATCGCACGACCCCATACGCAAAGGTTGCAACGCAGAAGGTAGGCCTACTCAAGTGGGAGATCCCCCTATAGTCCTGATCTCTCCCCATGTGATTATCACGCCTTTGGTCCCTTAAATAGGCCTTGAGGTGTTGACCATTCCTGTCGGACGAGGATCTACATCGGGTGGTTACGGACTTCTTCACGCAGCAGGACACAGTGTTTTACCACACAGGGTTCTTCAACCTGGTGCATAGGTGGGATGAGTAATAATATCGTATTGCCTCGGGTGCTAGGTGCAAGCTTTCTTATTTGACGCCCAGAGGGCACCTTGCATTTCGAATTTTGTTGTTCCTTGAAACGCTGTGAAAGTCAAGGAGGTTGGATATCTAAGCTCCTTGACAGTATAGCGCTTTCTAGTGGAGAAATGAGGAACTATGTGCTGGCGGACAATCCTGAGGTTAATTTTGCCATTATGAACACAGCCTACTGAATTCAAATGGGCTATTTAACATGCCAACAACGTATGCCATGCATGCTGTGATTTTTGTCGCCTTTCAAAAGTCACTTATCACGGCCAGGAACGAACGTGCAAGCATGGGGTTGGTAGTCAGACACAATATACCCTCACCCACCGTGGCAAGCTCTAATTTCAATGAAACAAGAGGAAACGGACAGGTATCCCTCGGAATACCCAATTCTGAACATTTCCAGTCGTAACTCTTTATGGGAAAAGTTATAAGTCTACTGGGGAGAAAACTGCACCTAGTAGGGTGAAAAAGGATGTCATCCGTTGTTCAATAAAATGATTTTGAACAAAAAAAAATAGTCGCCTCCGTAGCGTAGCGGTCAGCGTGGTTAGCTGCCGTCCCGGAGGTCCTGGGTTCGATTCCCATCTCTGCCACGAAATTTGAAAAGTGGCATGAGGACTGGAACGAGGTCTACTCAGCCTCAGGGGGTCCGATTGAGTAGAGGGGGTTCGATTCCCACCTCAGCCATCCTCGAAGTGGTTTTCCGTGGTTTCCCACTTCGTCTTCGGACAAATGCCGGGATGGTACTGAACCCATGTGCCATAGGGTCCAAGGAGGTCGAATCCATGTATTTGGGGAAGAAATGAAAGAAACGTACAGTTTCTAATGTAACTTAGAGAAAGATCAAGCCAGGAATCTAGCCTAACATTGTGCAAGCAGCGCGAGCCAGGTGTTCGAGAGATGAGATCACGCCTCTTGACATTCAGAAGGAGCTGGTCATGAGTATTAATAACCGAGTGGAAAATTCCGGCTGTTAGACAAGGAAGCCTGACTCGGAAATCGAGCTGAGCTTGCTTAAAAACGACAACACCGCTTATGCGCCAGAAGAGGAATAATTAAATTTAACCCGTTTACGAGTATAAAAATAAGTAAACAATTACAGTACGGTGAATCATTTCGAATTAGAGATTTTTGTGTAAAGAAAATCCCTTTAATAATTGCACATGAGAAAACTGCAAACGCAAGTAGACGTCATAGGGGATTTACCAAGGCCTGTGGAGAGGGGAGAATGCAAATGAACAGCAACACCCACACAGTTGAGGACGAGAAATTAATTAATATCTCCGAATTGCACGATCGATTCTTATGCGCAATGAGATTACTTAACATTGAGAAGACGAGCTTTTTGAAGGTATAATTTTTATAATGGTGCAACCATTATTTTAAAAGTTGGGCACGGAAAGGGCTAGAGTCTTATCTTTTTGTAGCGAAATAGTATAAAGCTCCTGGCATCACCAAGCCAAACATGCAGTATTAGTCCGTCCGGGGGGGCGTGACGTTGGAGCATCATCAGTTCAGGCAGTTATTGTCAGCCTGCGGGCGTGACACTGTGTCACTATCATCAATGCAGTTATTCTGACAGCCCGTGAGGGGGTCTTACTACGCATCAGTACATGCAGTTTCAAACAGTCCAGGGGACGTGACGCTGGAGCATCAGTACAAGCAGTTCCAAACAGCCCGAGGGGGGCGTTGCTACGCATCAGTATTCAGACAGCCGTGTGGGGCGTTACTCTGCTTCACACCGAAGACAGTTTACCAGTACTCCTTGAGGGGAGAAACGCTGTATTACACCGCAGAATTAATATCTGATAGCCACAGGCATCGCAGTATTAACAACTTGCGTGCCTCCATAAGGAGTTGTAAAGAAGAAATATTAAAGTATCGCCGTGTTGAAAAATTAGGAAAATCCTAGTTATTGGATTTTAGGTCCGACAGTACACAAGTTTACAGTGAAAAGGTCGTAAAATATAGTCAGAGCAGGCTGCGAACGTTGGACTTAAGGCGATAGGTCTTTAAATAAACGACCGAAAATATCATAACGTACGGAAGTACCGTAATAGAAAGATAAACAGTTATCTAATTTAAAGAACCCAAATAGGGAAAAACAGAGGAAGGTTCACAACGTATTTCAGAAAAGTAGGAGTGCGAGAACCGAATAAACAAAGAAGAACGGAGACTGTAGACATTATCTCCAGAAAGCAGCGAACTACAGCTAAAGCACTAGACTCGAGAAGTACTAGCTGCTATAAAATAAATCCATCGATCATCGATAGGTTATCGAGGGGACCTCGATCCGAACAGACTTTCACTAGGATCGATAAACTAGATCTAAAAAAAAAAGAAGCCGTTCAAGCTAGAGAAATAGACGGTCATCCAGAATAGGATTCGAAGAATTAGGATTCCAGGGAAAAGTAGATGTTTCAAGACTTTCGTATTCTGCAGGATAGGAAGCCGACATTGAATAAATTTCACCCTTGGAAACGGGAGATTAAGAGGTCACGTGTGATAGGCTAGGAAATTACGGCCTAGTGATCAAAAGTTGTGAAGTGTAAATCTATCGAGATTGTGTGTAAAAATAATATTTTTTAGTGTTTATTGTGTGTTCTAAATGGATACACCAGTGTATTAAAAATGTTGTCAATGTTAAGTGTATTGAATATGTGTCAAGAAGTGTTTGTACATGAGATGAATTTCTACAATATGGAGTAAGTTAAAAAGTGGGCCAAAATGAAACACCGCACAAGGATAAAGGTCATGAGACGACCTTAAAAACATGTGAGTAATGAATTTCATTATATTTTGGTGTCGGGAAATGATTGTGTACAAATCCACCGGAGTTTTTGAGTAAAAGGGATGTGTTTAAATAAATAAATACTGAATAAAAAAACAAAACAAAAACGCGGTCTGAACAATAATAGAAATTTGAGAAACTATAAATAATTATGTAAAAGAATAAATCCAGTAGAGGAAATATATGAATAAAATGTCAGTGTATTTGACGAATGTCATAAGAGCAAGCGAAATATTAATAATTATCATGAAAGATATTTAAATAAAAATAAAATTTGAGTTATATGAAAGAAATAGCTTTTGAGCTTGTGTAAAGAATGAAGATATGAAATGAATAATAATAATAACCAAGTAAGGAAATATTAAATAAAGATCAAATTAATTGATGTGAATATAAGAGCGTTAGAGCCTTAATAAAAAGTATAGACATGATGTTCAAATGCATGTTCTTAAAAGAGAGAAATTTATTGTCAAAGGAAAGGAATAATATAAAAATTGAGATGTGTATCAATTGTCAATATGGTATTATCAGTTCTTTGGATGACGCTAGGCTTTAAAATAAAGTATAGCGCAAAAGAGCGCAATTAAAATAAAATGTCACGCTAGGAACGCGTAAAAGTTAATGTACTTGGTAAATTACTTATGAGAGGTAGTTGATTGTAGTGAATTGAGAATTGGTGTAAGTCCTCTATTTTGTGACGTAGTATCACGAGGCCATTGTGTATGTTGTATTGAAAGGGAGCAAATGTATGGTATTGAGCGTAGGTCCTATAAGCTATAAGCTGACCCTAAATCGCATTTTGTATAGTCCTCTATATGGGAATGGTTCCCGAGGCATGTGAAGAGATTCGAACTCAGAATCCTCTTATTGTGAAAGCCCCTTTATTATTCGTCGTAGATATGTGTATTACTCTTCCCCAATCAATGAGGACCTTTCATAATTAATAAATGCCAAGATTACGAATGTGGTTTATGAGCCCAATAATATTGTTAAATTTAAACGAGGAATAGAATGCCAGGTCTCCCCAAAGAATTGAAAATGAACGAAAAGCTGTTTGTAAAAGTATTAAAGAGAGCTCTAGCTATAGACGAGACGGGAGGGTTCCCGCATAGTCATAAATAACGCTCGAGTAGCACGGTCAGACCCTTGGAGCAGGAGGGGTGTCTGAAGGCCGTCTTGTAAGGAGTAATGAATACACCAGGAGTGTTTAAAGTTGTTAATGACCCGGGCGTTGAACCGAGGTCCTTGTAGATTGATATTTCCGCTTGCCTGTTCAGATCGTAGTTTTTTTATGTGATAATGGTCTTATAAGACAAATGAAATAAATAACAATCCCTATTGTAATGTTGTATGGAAGTAGGATTCCATGAGTTAATTGAAGGCAACTAGGTTCCGGGAGTGACTATAGTTTTTTGACTGTGTCAAGTATCTTCATACTCTGGAGTACACAAGTAATTTCCTGATTACCGTGATGTATTTGTAAAACTAGAGAGAGATGATAAAAGCTGAAAACATGTGAAATGCCCAAATATTGAGTTAGATAATTAACATGTAATTTTAAATGTAATTATACATTTTTTGATGATTAAGAAAATATAAAAAGTAGTATTTGAGGTGTATAAAGGATGACACCATTATTATAGAAAGCATTGAGCCAAAAGAGCTCGGAGTTATATGAAACTTACAGTTGATGCTTTATGGAAGTAAAAATAATTAGGAATTATTGGTTTATATGGAAACCATATGTTTTAATACAATATTTGTTTTATTCTTATGTTATTCCTTGTTCATTTGGAACAAGTAGATGATTATTGGTCAGTAATTTAATTGTTTAATTGTTTGTAGCGCCATAATTTTTATTAATTAAATGTGTTAAAAAAGGAGTTGATTTTGTTGTTATTTTGCAAGTGTATCCTCTAATTAATCCAAAATATGTGAGTCACAGAGTGGGTGAACTTACCGCTACCCCGAAAATCCCGAATTGAGCTACGCTGGTATACTGTGATCTGCATATTTCTTGCTAAAAGGGCACATGGGGGGCATAGAAGTAATGTGCTGGATTAATAACTAGAGGAACACTTAAGACGGTCATAACATGTAAATTAAAGTAATGATAGGAAAGCTACAACGTAAAATATTAACTGACCGCATGGGTCCCTGGAAACTCATACCGAGCAGCCTTGATTTATATCATTAACCCCCCTAGCAAATCGTAGTTAAATGGCGCCCAGTTCGCAGGGATGAGTTTTCCTAGGGAAAACCCGAGATTTCTCGAAAAATCAAAATTTTCATTTTTTTGAAAAAAAATGGTTTTTTGAAATTTTGAATTTTAAATACTTCCATAAAGGTTTATGAAATTGAATAAAAGTATCAAAAGGGTACGTTGTAGTAAATACCCGTACCAAAGTAAAGTTTGGAAGAAATTGGGACACAATGGTTCAGAGTATCATCTCTCAAGCATGTACTAGTGTGGTGGCATGAGTGGCCCACTGTATTCTAATAAGATGTTGACCATAAGGGATTTTAAGGAATGCCTAGGGGAGCATTTCAATAAAGAGATGGAGGAAACGGCAAAGATGTTGTTAAGTGAAGAGAGGCGGAGGCTCTCAGAGAATGTAAGGGCCGAGAGTCCAGATAAAGGTAAAATTACAGGTGATAAAGGGTACCCAAATAATGAAAATATAAATGTTTCTGTAGAAAGCATGCGTGCACCTGGAGACATAGTTACACGAAGAGAAGGTAACATGTCTGCAGACAAAAGGGCAAAAGTTGAGCCTTTAGAGCTCCAAACGGAAAAAGAAAAATGTAAACCGATTCCAAGGGAGAATGAAATTAATACCGAGGATAATAATAGTAAAGATAACTCAAAGTCTCACGTAGAAATGCAGGTTCAAGTAGGCTCAGAAAACGAAGGGGAAAAGAGCGATAGCACTCGCGTTCAGGATCAGGAAAAAGTAGAAATGGCGACCTGGAAGGAAGTAAAAGAATTTTTGGATATAATTGGCGAAATGCGAAAAGAGAATTATAGGATGAAGAATGAACTTTGGAACTTAAAGATCTCAACTCAAGAAAGAAAGAAGGAATTGAGGAACAAAGAGATGGGATCTTTGAGGAAATTGAGAAGATAGATAAACTTCGTAAGAGGGTAAGTATAAATAACTATGAGATATCCAAACAGGAATTAGAAGAACTAAATAAAGAAATTCCTGATGTCAAAAAGTCATTAAGAGAAACAAAAAAGGAATTTGCGAAACGTATGGTGAAAGAAGGGAAGATAGAATTAGCTCCGTGGGAACAGAAAAGAAAGATACATGATGAAGTAAGTGAAATAGGGGATAAATTATGGAAAATAAGAGACGCATGGGATAAGATTTGGTGGAAGACCGATTATGAAGAGCGCGACAAGAAGAAATATGTTCAAGAACAGAAAGATTATATAGCAGGGGAAAAGAATAAGATGTATCAAGTCATAATGAACATGTATGATGAATCTGAAATAATAAGCATTCAGGAGTTAGCTGAAGTAAGAGAAGTCAAGATTCGGGAATACAAAGGAATATTAGAAGCTGCTCAGAAGAAATATGATGAATACATATTAGCAGAGGACCTCAAAGCAAAAGAAATGGCTATCCCGGTCATAAATGAAACAGTTGTCCAGACGGAAGTTGAAAAACAAGCCGAAATTGAAGAAGAAAAAGAAGTAACGGTGCCGGAAGTGCCCAAAATTGAAATTAAAGAAGAAGAAATCGAAGGAGAAATAGAAATCGTAATGATTACAGTGGAAACTGAAGAAAACCTTGAGATCCTTCCTGAAGAAGATATGGAGACTCAAGATGAAATAGTAATTCCAGACCAGGAGGACAGCCAAAATGAAAACGAGCTGCGAAGTGAAGAGACTCATTTTGATGAAAAGGTTGAGCTGGAAGATCAAGATATAATCTCGGAACAGGAGATAACAAAAGAATTGATAGTTGAAGAAACGGAAATAATAATTCCTGAAGAGATGAAAAAGGTAGATGAAACCCTAATAGAAAATATCAACGAAACACCGATAGAAACAGAGGTTCAAGAGTTCATGGAAATTGAAAAGGAAAACCCCGAAGAAATGCAGGACAAGGAAAATAAAAGGGCATTAAAAGAAGAAGAGGAAAAATTGAAAGCCCAGATCCTTGAATTAATGATAAAATGTCAGGAATGCCAACAAAAGAAAAGAGAAATGGAAAGAGGTCCAAACACGAGCCCAGAAAACCTCAAAGGAAAAGATGAGATTGTTGGAGATAATGAAAAGAAGGAAGGAGAGGCCTTTGAAGAAAATCAGGAAAGAGGAAAACCGCAATTGGTAGTCAGTTTACAGGAAAACAAATACCCCATGGAAACTAGGAAAAGAGGAGAGACAATGTACAATGCCTTGGAGGAAGAGGATGCCCAGGCATATTTCAGTTGGAAACTTCGTAAAAAGAAAGGGAGTGATAAAAAGAAGAGAAAGATGGGAGATCTGAAGGATCTAAAGAATTGGAAGAGTCGAAAAAAGAAATACTCTTTCGAAATGCCATCTCGATGCGAGATGAACAAAAGAATTATTCCATTGGAAGCAACCATTAAATAATAAAATGGAATAAAATAATAGGTGTTCGAAATACCATCTCAAAGAGAGATGAGGAAGGGGGAAGAAAACCAGAAAGAGTCAGGTGAGGTTAGACCGAGCTCTTAAGAATTAAATGAAATTTTACAGACTTGAGGAGTCTGACAATAATAATGATGATATTACGGGTAAAGCCAGTTGAACCCGCAAGGTAATTTAAAGAAGGTCATTAAGTTGACAATATGTAATGAGGAAAGAGAAACAGACCGACAAGAAGTCCGTCTTATGAAAAGAAGAAAAGAAACAAATGGTTTGACTCAAGTTTGGAGAGAGCTCACCAGACGAGGGTAGAAGTTGTAAATACCCGAACGTGACAAGAAATTTATGATCCTGAGTGGAGACGTCCACTAGGGGAATGAATGAATGAATGGGACCTTTAAGAAAGATCCAAATACAAACCAGAGAGGAAGGGAACTTTAAAGAAATAATTGATTTTATTGAAGAAGAAAATTTCAATTTAAGAAAGGAGAATGATGAAATAAGGAGACGGGTAGGGATAGACCACACCCGTAAGGAAGAATGAGGTTCTGGGGACTTAAAGCCTAGACGAATAAAGGAAAAAGAAAGAAAGGGTAGGGACAGATCATACCCGACCTACACAATCACCGGATACGACTTTAAAGAAATAAAGAGACGGAAGGTACGGACAACGTTATGATGGCTTCGACGAATAAAGAAATACAAGATTAATTGAAATAAATTTCCTCAAAATTTTTCGAAAATTTATTTAACCTAAGGAAGGGTGAGATGAACCCATGTGCCATAGGGTCCAAGGAGGTCGAATCCATGTATTTGGGGAAGAAATGAAAGAAACGTACAGTTTCTAATGTAACTTAGAGAAAGATCAAGCCAGGATTGTAGCCTAACATTGTGCAAGCAGCGCGAGCCAGGTGTTCGAGAGATGAGATCACGCCTCTTGACATTCAGAAGGAGCTGGTCATGAGTATTAATAACCGAGTGGAAAATTCCGGCTGTTAGACAAGGAAGCCTGACTCGGAAATCGAGCTGAGCTTGCTTAAAAACGACAACACCGCTTATGCGCCAGAAGAGGAATAATTAAATTTAACCCGTTTACGAGTATAAAAATAAGTAAACAATTACAGTACGGTGAATCATTTCGAATTAGAGATTTTTGTGTAAAGAAAATCCCTTTAATAATTGCACAGGAGAAAACTGCAAACGCAAGTAGACGTCATAGGGGATTTACCAAGGCCTGTGGAGAGGGGAGAATGCAAATGAACAGCAACACCCACACAGTTGAGGACGAGAAATTAATTAATATCTCCGAATTGCACGATCGATTCTTATGCGCAATGAGATTATTTAACATTGAGAAGACGAGCTTTTTGAAGGTATAATTTTTATAATGGTGCAACCATTATTTTAAAAGTTGGGCACGGAAAGGGCTAGAGTCTTATCTTTTTGTAGCGAAATAGTATAAAGCTCCTGGCATCACCAAGCCAAACATGCAGTATTAGTCCGTCCGGGGGGGGCGTGACGTTGGAGCATCATCAGTTCAGGCAGTTATTGTCAGCCTGCGGGCGTGACACTGTGTCACTATCATCAATGCAGTTATTCTGACAGCCCGTGAGGGGGTCTTACTACGCATCAGTACATGCAGTTTCAAACAGTCCAGGGGACGTGACGCTGGCGCATCAGTACAAGCAGTTCCAAACAGCCCGAGGGGGGCGTTGCTACGCATCAGTATTCAGACAGCCGTGTGGGGCGTTACTCTGCTTCACACCGAAGACAGTTTACCAGTACTCCTTGAGGGGAGAAACGCTGTATTACACCGCAGAATTAATATCTGATAGCCACAGGCATCGCAGTATTAACAACTTGTGTGCCTCCATAAGGAGTTGTAAAGAAGAAATATTAAAGTATCGCCATGTTGAAAAATTAGGAAAATCCTAGTTATTGGATTTTAGGTCCAACAGTACACAAGTTTACAGTGAAAAGGTCGTAAAATATAGTCAGAGCAGGCTGCGAACGTTGGACTTAAGGCGATAGGTCTTTAAATAAACGACCGAAAATATCATAACGTACGGAAGTACCGTAATAGAATGATAAACAGTTATCTAATTTAAAGAACCCAAATAGGGAAAAACAGAGGAAGGTTCGCAACGTATTTCAGAAAAGTAGGAGTGCGAGAACCGAATAAACAAAGAAGAACGGAGACTGTAGACATTATCTCCAGAAAGCAGACGAACTATTCTAAAGCACTAGACTCGAGAAGTACTAGCTGCTATAAAATAAATCCATCGATCATCGATAGGTTATCGAGGGGACCTCGATCCGAACAGACTTTCACTAGGATCGATAAACTAGATCTAAAAAAAAGAAGCCGTTCAAGCTAGAGAAATAGACGGTCATCCAGGATAGGATTCGAAGAATTAGGATTCCAGGGAAAAGTAGATGTTTCAAGACTTTCGTATTCTGCAGGATAGGAAGCCGACATTGAATAAATTTCACCCTTGGAAACGGGAGATTAAGAGGTCACGTGTGATAGGCTAGGAAAATACGGCCTAGTGATCAAAAGTTGTGAAGTGTAAATCTATCGAGATTGTGTGTAAAAATAATATTTTTTAGTGTTTATTGTGTGTTCTAAATGGATACACCAGTGTATTAAAAATGTTGTCAATGTTAAGTGTATTGAATATGTGTCAAGAAGTGTTTGTACATGAGATGAATTTCTACAATATGGAGTAAGTTAAAAAGTGGGCCAAAATGAAACACCGCACAAGGATAAAGGTCATGAGACGACCTTAAAACATGTGAGTAATGAATTTCATTATATTTTGGTGTCGGGAAATGATTGTGTACAAATCCACCGGAGTTTTTGAGTAAAAGAGATGTGTTTAAATAAATAAATACTGAATAAAAAAACAAAACAAAAACGCGGTCTGAACAATAATAGAAATTTGAGAAACTATAAATAATTATGTAAAAGAATAAATCCAGTAGAGGAAATATATGAATAAAATGTCAGTGTATTTGACGAATGTCATAAGAGCAAGCGAAATATTAATAATTATCATGAAAGATATTTAAATAAAAATAAAATTTGAGTTATATGAAAGAAATAGCTTTTGAGCTTGTGTAAAGAATGAAGATATGAAATGAATAATAATAATAACCAAGTAAGGAAATATTAAATAAAGATCAAATTAATTGATGTGAATATAAGAGCGTTAGAGCCTTAATAAAAAGTATAGACATGATGTTCAAATGCATGTTCTTAAAAGAGAGAAATTTATTGTCAAAGGAAAGGAATAATATAAAAATTGAGATGTGTATCAATTGTCAATATGGTATTATCAGTTCTTTGGATGACGCTAGGCTTTAAAATAAAGTATAGCGCAAAAGAGCGCAATTAAAATAAAATGTCACGCTAGGAACGCGTAAAAGTTAATGTACTTGGTAAATTACTTATGAGAGGTAGTTGATTGTAGTGAATTGAGAATTGGTGTAAGTCCTCTATTTTGTGACGTAGTATCACGAGGCCATTGTGTATGTTGTATTGAAAGGGAGCAAATGTATGGTATTGAGCGTAGGTCCTATAAGCTATAAGCTGACCCTAAATCGCATTTTGTATAGTCCTCTATATGGGAATGGTTCCCGAGGCATGTGAAGAGATTCGAACTCAGAATCCTCTTATTGTGAAAGCCCCTTTATTATTCGTCGTAGATATGTGTATTACTCTTCCCCAATCAATGAGGACCTTTCATAATTAATAAATGCCAAGATTACGAATGTGGTTTATGAGCCCAATAATATTGTTACATTTAAACGAGGAATAGAATGCCAGGTCTCCCCAAAGAATTGAAAATGAACGAAAAGCTGTTTGTAAAAGTATTAAAGAGAGCTCTAGCTATAGACGAGACGGGAGGGTTCCCGCATAGTCATAAATAACGCTCGAGTAGCACGGTCAGACCCTTGGAGCAGGAGGGGTGTCTGAAGGCCGTCTTGTAAGGAGTAATGAATACACCAGGAGTGTTTAAAGTTGTTAATGACCAGGGCGTTGAACCGAGGTCCTTGTAGATTGATATTTCCGCTTGCCTGTTCAGATCGTAGTTTTTTTTATGTGATAATGGTCTTATAAGACAAATGAAATAAATAACAATCCCTATTGTAATGTTGTATGGAAGTAGGATTCCATGAGTTAATTGAAGGCAACTAGGTTCCGGGAGTGACTATAGTTTTTTGACTGTGTCAAGTATCTTCATACTCTGGAGTACACAAGTAATTTCCTGATTACCGTGATGTATTTGTAAAACTAGAGAGAGATGATAAAAGCTGAAAACATGTGAAATGCCCAAATATTGAGTTAGATAATTAACATGTAATTTTAAATGTAATTATACATTTTTTGATGATTAAGAAAATATAAAAAGTAGTATTTGAGGTGTATAAAGGATGACACCATTATTATAGAAAGCATTGAGCCAAAAGAGCTCGGAGTTATATGAAACTTACAGTTGATGCTTTATGGAAGTAAAAATAATTAGGAATTATTGGTTTATATGGAAACCATATGTTTTAATACAATATTTGTTTTATTCTTATGTTATTCCTTGTTCATTTGGAACAAGTAGATGATTATTGGTCAGTAATTTAATTGTTTAATTGTTTGTAGCGCCATAATTTTTATTAATTAAATGTGTTAAAAAAAGGAGTTGATTTTGTTGTTATTTTGCAAGTGTATCCTCTAATTAATCCAAAATATGTGAGTCACAGAGTGGGTGAACTTACCGCTACCCCGAAAATCCCGAATTGAGCTACGCTGGTATACTGTGATCTGCATATTTCTTGCTAAAAGGGCACATGGGGGGCATAGAAGTAATGTGCTGGATTAATAACTAGAGGAACACTTAAGACGGTCATAACATGTAAATTAAAGTAATGATAGGAAAGCTACAACGTAAAATATTAACTGACCGCATGGGTCCCTGGAAACTCATACCGAGCAGCCCTGATTTATATCATTAACCCCCCTAGCAAATCGTAGTTAAATGGCGCCCAGTTCGCAGGGCTGAGTTTTCCTAGGGAAAACCCGAGATTTCTCGAAAAATCAAAATTTTCATTTTTTTGAAAAAAATGGTTTTTTGAAATTTTGAATTTTAAATACTTCCATAAAGGTTTATGAAATTGAATAAAAGTATCAAAAGGGTACGTTGTAGTAAATACCCGTACCAAAGTAAAGTTTGGAAGAAATTGGGACACAATGGTTCAGAGTATCATCTCTCAAGCATGTACTAGTGTGGTGGCATGAGTGGCCCACTGTATTCTAATAAGATGTTGACCATAAGGGATTTTAAGGAATGCCTAGGGGAGCATTTCAATAAAGAGATGGAGGAAACGGCAAAGATGTTGTTAAGTGAAGAGAGGCGGAGGCTCTCAGAGAATGTAAGGGCCGAGAGTCCAGATAAAGGTAAAATTACAGGTGATAAAGGGTACCCAAATAATGAAAATATAAATGTTTCTGTAGAAAGCATGCGTGCACCTGGAGACATAGTTACACGAAGAGAAGGTAACATGTCTGCAGACAAAAGGGTAAAAGTTGAGCCTTTAGAGCTCCAAACGGAAAAAGAAAAATGTAAACCGATTCCAAGGGAGAATGAAATTAATACCGAGGATAATAATAGTAAAGATAACTCAAAGTCTCACGTAGAAATGCAGGTTCAAGTAGGCTCAGAAAACGAAGGGGAAAAGAGCGATAGCACTCGCGTTCAGGATCAGGAAAAAGTAGAAATGGCGACCTGGAAGGAAGTAAAAGAATTTTTGGATATAATTGGCGAAATGCGAAAAGAGAATTATAGGATGAAGAATGAACTTTGGAACTTAAAAGATCTCAACTCAAGAAAGAAAGAAAGAAAGAAGGAATTGAGGAACAAAGAGATGGGATCTTTGAGGAAATTGAGAAGATAGATAAACTTCGTAAGAGGGTAAGTATAAATAACTATGAGATATCCAAACAGGAATTAGAAGAACTAAATAAAGAAATTCCTGATGTCAAAAAGTCATTAAGAGAAACAAAAAAGGAATTTGCGAAACGTATGGTGAAAGAAGGGAAGATAGAATTACCTCCGTGGGAACAGAAAAGAAAGATACATGATGAAGTAAGTGAAATAGGGGATAAATTATGGAAAATAAGAGACGCATGGGATAAGATTTGGTGGAAGACCGATTATGAAGAGCGCGACAAGAAGAAATATGTTCAAGAACAGAAAGATTATATAGCAGGGGAAAAGAATAAGATGTATCAAGTCATAATGAACATGTATGATGAATCTGAAATAATAAGCATTCAGGAGTTAGCTGAAGTAAGAGAAGTCAAGATTCGGGAATACAAAGGAATATTAGAAGCTGCTCAGAAGAAATATGATGAATACATATTAGCAGAGGACCTCAAAGCAAAAGAAATGGCTATCCCGGTCATAAATGAAACAGTTGTCCAGACGGAAGTTGAAAAACAAGCCGAAATTGAAGAAGAAAAAGAAGTAACGGTGCCGGAAGTGCCCAAAATTGAAATTAAAGAAGAAGAAATCGAAGGAGAAATAGAAATCGTAATGATTACAGTGGAAACTGAAGAAAACCTTGAGATCCTTCCTGAAGAAGATATGGAGACTCAAGATGAAATAGTAATTCCAGACCAGGAGGACAGCCAAAATGAAAACGAGCTGCGAAGTGAAGAGACTCATTTTGATGAAAAGGTTGAGCTGGAAGATCAAGATATAATCTCGGAACAGGAGATAACAAAAGAATTGATAGTTGAAGAAACGGAAATAATAATTCCTGAAGAGATGAAAAAGGTAGATGAAACCCTAATAGAAAATATCAACGAAACACCGATAGAAACAGAGGTTCAAGAGTTCATGGAAATTGAAAAGGAAAACCCCGAAGAAATGCAGGACAAGGAAAATAAAAGGGCATTAAAAGAAGAAGAGGAAAAATTGAAAGCCCAGATCCTTGAATTAATGATAAAATGTCAGGAATGCCAACAAAAGAAAAGAGAAATGGAAAGAGGTCCAAACACGAGCCCAGAAAACCTCAAAGGAAAAGATGAGATTGTTGGAGATAATGAAAAGAAGGAAGGAGAGGCCTTTGAAGAAAATCAGGAAAGAGGAAAACCGCAATTGGTAGTCAGTTTACAGGAAAACAAATACCCCATGGAAACTAGGAAAAGAGGAGAGACAATGTACAATGCCTTGGAGGAAGAGGATGCCCAGGCATATTTCAGTTGGAAACTTCGTAAAAAGAAAGGGAGTGATAAAAAGAAGAGAAAGATGGGAGATATGAAGGATCTAAAGAATTGGAAGAGTCGAAAAAAGAAATACTCTTTCGAAATGCCATCTCGATGCGAGATGAAGAAAAGAATTATTCCATTGGAAGCAACCATTAAATAATAAAATGGAATAAAATAATAGGTGTTCGAAATACCATCTCAAAGAGAGATGAGGAAGGGGGAAGAAAACCAGAAAGAGTCAGGTGAGGTTAGACCGAGCTCTTAAGAATTAAATGAAATTTTACAGACTTGAGGAGTCTGACAATAATAATGATGATGTTACGGGTAAAGCCAGTTGAACCCGCAAGGTAATTTAAAGAAGGTCATTAAGTTGACAATATGTAATGAGGAAAGAGAAACAGACCGACAAGAAGTCCGTCTTATGAAAAGAAGAAAAGAAACAAATGGTTTGACTCAAGTTTGGAGAGAGCTCACCAGACGAGGGTAGAAGTTGTAAATACCCGAACGTGACAAGAAATTTATGATCCTGAGTGGAGACGTCCACTAGGGGAATGAATGAATGAATGGGACCTTTAAGAAAGATCCAAATACAAACCAGAGAGGAAGGGAACTTTAAAGAAATAATTGATTTTATTGAAGAAGAAAATTTCAATTTAAGAAAGGAGAATGATGAAATAAGGAGACGGGTAGGGATAGACCACACCCGTAAGGAAGAATGAGGTTCTGGGGACTTAAAGCCTAGACGAATAAAGGAAAAAGAAAGAAAGGGTAGGGACAGATCATACCCGACCTACACAATCACCGGATACGACTTTAAAGAAATAAAGAGACGGAAGGTACGGACAACGTTATGATGGCTTCGACGAATAAAGAAATACAAGATTAATTGAAATAAATTTCCTCAAAATTTTTCGAAAATTTATTTAACCTAAGGAAGGGTGAGATGAACCCATGTGCCATAGGGTCCAAGGAGGTCGAATCCATGTATTTGGGGAAGAAATGAAAGAAACGTACAGTTTCTAATGTAACTTAGAGAAAGATCAAGCCAGGATTCTAGCCTAACATTGTGCAAGCAGCGCGAGCCAGGTGTTCGAGATATGAGATCACGCCTCTTGACATTCAGAAGGAGCTGGTCATGAGTATTAATAACCGAGTGGAAAATTCCGGCTGTTAGACAAGGAAGCCTGACTCGGAAATCGAGCTGAGCTTGCTTAAAAACGACAACACCGCTTATGCGCCAGAAGAGGAATAATTAAATTTTACCGTTTACGAGTATAAAAATAAGTAAACAATTACAGTACGGTGAATCATTTCGAATTAGAGATTTTTGTGTAAAGAAAATCCCTTTAATAATTGCACAGGAGAAAACTGCAAACGCAAGTAGACGTCATAGGGGATTTACCAAGGCCTGTGGAGAGGGGAGAATGCAAATGAACAGCAAGACCCACACAGTTGAGGACGAGAAATTAATTAATATCTCCGAATTGCACGATCGATTCTTATGCGCAATGAGATTATTTAACATTGAGAAGACGAGCTTTTTGAAGGTATAATTTTTATAATGGTGCAACCATTATTTTAAAAGTTGGGCACGGAAAGGGCTAGAGTCTTATCTTTTTGTAGCGAAATAGTATAAAGCTCCTGGCATCACCAAGCCAAACATGCAGTATTAGTCCGTCCGGGGGGGGCGTGACGTTGGAGCATCATCAGTTCAGGCAGTTATTGTCAGCCTGCGGGCGTGACACCGTGTCACTATCATCAATGCAGTTATTCTGACAGCCCGTGAGGGGGTCTTACTACGCATCAGTACATGCAGTTTCAAACAGTCCAGGGGACGTGACGCTGGCGCATCAGTACAAGCAGTTCCAAACAGCCCGAGCGGGGCGTTGCTACGCATCAGTATTCAGACAGCCGTGTGGGGCGTTACTCTGCTTCACACCGAAGACAGTTTACCAGTACTCCTTGAGGGGAGAAACGCTGTATTACACCGCAGAATTAATATCTGATAGCCACAGGCATCGCAGAATTAACAACTTGTGTGCCTCCATAAGGAGTTGTAAAGAAGAAATATTAAAGTATCGCCATGTTGAAAAATTAGGAAAATCCTAGTTATTGGATTTTAGGTCCAACAGTACACAAGTTTACAGTGAAAAGGTCGTAAAATATAGTCAGAGCAGGCTGCGAACGTTGGACTTAAGGCGATAGGTCTTTAAATAAACGACCGAAAATATCATAACGTACGGAAGTACCGTAATAGAAAGATAAACAGTTATCTAATTTAAAGAACCCAAATAGGGAAAAACAGAGGAAGGTTCGCAACGTATTTCAGAAAAGTAGGAGTGCGAGAACCGAATAAACAAAGAAGAACGGAGACTGTAGACATTATCTCCAGAAAGCAGACGAACTATTCTAAAGCACTAGACTCGAGAAGTACTAGCTGCTATAAAATAAATCCATCGATCATCGATAGGTTATCGAGGGGACCTCGATCCGAACAAACTTTCACTAGGATCGATAAACTAGATCTAAAAAAAAAGAAGCCGTTCAAGCTAGAGAAATAGACGGTCATCCAGAATAGGATTCGAAGAATTAGGATTCCAGGGAAAAGTAGATGTTTCAAGACTTTCGTATTCTGCAGGATAGGAAGCCGACATTGAATAAATTTCACCCTTGGAAACGGGAGATTAAGAGGTCACGTGTGATAGGCTAGGAAAATACGGCCTAGTGATCAAAAGTTGTGAAGTGTAAATCTATCGAGATTGAGTGTAAAAATAATATTTTTTAGTGTTTATTGTGTGTTCTAAATGGATACACCAGTGTATTAAAAATGTTGTCAATGTTAAGTGTATTGAATATGTGTCAAGAAGTGTTTGTACATGAGATGAATTTCTACAATATGGAGTAAGTTAAAAAGTGGGCCAAAATGAAACACCGCACAAGGATAAAGGTCATGAGACGACCTTAAAAACATGTGAGTAATGAATTTCATTATATTTTGGTGTCGGGAAATGATTGTGTACAAATCCACCGGAGTTTTTGAGTAAAAGGGATGTGTTTAAATAAATAAATACTGAATAAAAAAACAAAACAAAAACGCGGTCTGAACAATAATAGAAATTTGAGAAACTATAAATAATTATGTAAAAGAATAAATCCAGTAGAGGAAATATATGAATAAAATGTCAGTGTATTTGACGAATGTCATAAGAGCAAGCGAAATATTAATAATTATCATGAAAGATATTTAAATAAAAATAAAATTTGAGTTATATGAAAAAAATAGCTTTTGAGCTTGTGTAAAGAATGAAGATATGAAATGAATAATAATAATAACCAAGTAAGGAAATATTAAATAAAGATCAAATTAATTGATGTGAATATAAGAGCGTTAGAGCCTTAATAAAAAGTATAGACATGATGTTCAAATGCATGTACTTAAAAGAGAGAAATTTATTGTCAAAGGAAAGGAATAATATAAAAATTGAGATGTGTATCAATTGTCAATATGGTATTATCAGTTCTTTGGATGACGCTAGGCTTTAAAATAAAGTATAGCGCAAAAGAGCGCAATTAAAATAAAATGTCACGCTAGGAACGCGTAAAAGTTAATGTACTTGGTAAATTACTTATGAGAGGTAGTTGATTGTGATGATGATGATGATAGCAAACACTCGTCTCGAGTAGGTTGGCCTTCCAATACTGAATGACTCTTCATCGATGAGTCCGGAGGTGACTAAAAAGCCCAATGCGGGAGAGACACAGTTTCCCGCAGTGATGACAGGTAGTATCAGGGTCAGGTGAGACATCCGCATTCATTCCCTGTCTTCTAATGAACACTCTGTTCTTTCTGCGTTGCCTCCGATCTTCTATCATACGTCGGCGGTTTTCTTCAAAAAGTATCGCACCACGATGAACAATTGATCTCCAGGATGAGCGATCAAGAGCTAAGGTCTCCCAGTTGTTGATATTAATATGGCACATTTGCATATTAGCCTTTAGTACGTCTTTGAATCGCTTCCTCGGACCTCCCACACAGCGCTTGCCCTCAGTTAGTTCAGAGCAAAACACTTGCTTGGGAATGCGATTATTGGGCATGCGGATTACGTGTCCTGTCCATCGCAGCTGACGTTTTAAAAGCATGGCTTCAACACTGGTAGTCTGTGCTTCTTCGAGAATGCTGGTGTTTGTGCGTTTGTCTTGCCATGTGACACGAAGAATTCTCCTCAAACAACGCTGGTGATATTGCTCCAGCTTTTTAAAATGACGTCTGTAGCATGTCCAGGATTCAGATCCGTAAAGTAAGGTGGGAACTACAACCGAGTTGTACACAAGGATCTTCGTTGCAGCATTGATATCATGGTTGTCAAAAACTCTAGACCTCAATCTTGCAAAGGATGCCCCAGCACGGTTAATCCTGTGTTGGATTTCGGAATCTATATTTGCACTTGATGACAGGGTGCTGCCAAGATAAGAAAAGGCGTTAACTTCTTGAAGCTTCGCTCCGTCGATGGTGACATTGATGTTTCTTTGTCCTTGTCCAGGGGCTGGTTGGTAGAGGACTTGGGTTTTACTGGTGTTAAGTTTCAGCCCAATCTTTTTGTAGGCTGAAGAAAAAGCATTCAGGATTTTCCTAAGTTCGTCCTCTGATTGAGCTACTACTGCATTATCATCAGCGTACTGTAACTCAACCAATGCAGCAGGAGATGTTCGAGTCCTTGCCTTTAGACGGCTCAAATTAAAGATCTTCCCATCCATCCTGTAAGTTATCTGTATGCCTGTAGGAAGATCATCTTTGACTAACTGCATGACAGTGGCAACGTACAGAGAAAACAATGTAGGGGCAATCACACAGCCTTGTTTAACGCCGGTATTAATATGAAATGGTTCTCCAATCGAGTCGTTACCAATGACATTTGCCTTCATATCATTGTGGAGTAGTCTTAAGATGGTAATAAATTTCAGTGGAAAACCATACAATGATAAAATCTTCCACAAGGCTTCACGGTTTACCGAGTCAAATGCCTTACTGAGGTCTATAAAGGCAATATAAAGAGGTCTATTTTGCTCTCTACATTTCTCCTGAAGCTGACGAACAGTGAATATCATATCTGCAGTTCCTCTAGAAGGCCTGAAACCACATTGGCTCTCTGGGAGTATTTTCTCCACCAGGGATAGAATACGATTCGCCAAAATACGAGCAATAAGCTTTCCAAGGCATGATAACAAAGATATACCACGATAGTTGTTGCAGTCTGCACGATCACCTTTCTTAAATATGGGAACTATCAGACTATCTCTGAAATCAGCAGGCATTTTTTCAGTTCTCCAAATTTTAATGATAAGATCATGTATGTGGCTTATGAGTTCCTCACCTCCTTCTTTGAGAGCTTCCGCTGGTATTCCATCACATCCAGTAGCTTTGTGTCGCTTTGCTTGATTAATAGCACACTGAACCTCATCTAGTGTTGGCAGGGTACCGAGTTCTTCTTTGATGGGTGCTTGTTCTAATATATCATACACCTGCTCATCAATAACTGAGTCCTGGTTCAAGAGGTCTTCAAAATGCTCCTTCCACCTATTCATGATGGAGTATTGATCTTTTAGAAGTGTACTTTTGTCACTGGACCAAAGTGGATTTCTACCAAACGTGGAGGGGCCATAAATCGCTTTTGTGGCTTGGAAGAACTGTCGCGAATCTTTGTCTGCTAGATATTGCAGCTCTTTAGCTTTGGATGTCCACCATGCATTTTTGAGAGCACGAGTTCCTCTTTGGACATTTGCCTTCGCAAGACAAAATGCTTCTTTCTTAGTACGGGAGTTCATATCTTTTCTCCAAGTTTGCAAGGCTTTTCTCTTTTCTGAGATTAATGCTTCTATTTCTTCATCATTTTCATCAAACCAGTCTTGATGTTTCCTGGTCTTATATCCCAGCGTTTCCTTGCAAGCATTCTGAATAGCGGTCTTCAGACTCTCCCAGTGCAGTGTTACATCTGGATGGTATTCCTGTGGCAGTGTCTGGCTAAGCAACTCTTTATATTGGGAGATATGCTCTGACTTACCAAACTTCTCGGTATCAAAAACATGCCTACAGCTCTTCTGTTGCTTCCTCCTCTGTGTGGACAATGGTATACGCATAACTGATCTGATAAGCCGGTGATCTGTCCAACAGTCATCGGCTCCTGTCATTGCTTTGGTGATAAGAACATCTCGTAAATCTTTCTTGCGTACAATCACATAGTCAATAAGATGCCAGTGCTTCGATCTAGGGTGCTGCCATGATGTTTTAAAGCGATTCTTTTGGCGAAAGATAGTATTGGTGATTACCAATTCATGTTCAGTGCATTTGGAGAGCAGTCTGACACCATTGGAGTTTTCGCTACCAACTCCCTCCTTACCAATGACACCATTCCAAACATTGTAGTCCCTGCCCACTCTAGCGTTAAAATCTCCGAGTAAGATGATCCTATCTTCACGGTTGATGTTTGATAGGACGGTATCCAGATCTGAATAGAACCTTTCCTTAATGTCATCATCAGCATCTAGTGTGGGGGCGTATGCGCTGATCACCGTGGCATGCTGGTTGTTATATAACCGAAGTCTTAGTGTCATGAGGCGTTCATTATACCCAGTTGGAAGCTCTGACAGATCCTTGAGAAGCTTGCTCTTAATGGCAAAGCCAACTCCATGTATTCTGTGTTCGTCCTCACGTTTACCCTTCCAAAAGAAGCTGTACCCTGCACCTTGCTCATTCAACTGACCTTCCTCAGCAAGACGGGTCTCCTGAAGTGCTGCTATGTCAATGTCATATCTCCGTAGCTCTCTACCCACAATAGCTGTTCTCCTTTCAGGTCTCTCATTTGCGGGGTCATCAGTGAGTGTTCTTACATTCCAGGTTGCAAAATAAAATTTGTTACTTATACATTTTCGACCGCATGGAGGTGACACCTTTGGACGCGGCTATCCAATCGGTAGTATAAGTGGCTGACTATGTTTAGGGCACCTTTTCTAGCCCCTTCCCCATGTGGGGTGAGCAGAGTGGACCCTAAATAGGACTGCTCAGTCGTAGTTGCAGCGGCCGAATTGCTCTACAGCCACAACCCTAAGCAAGACGACCGATCACACATCTACCGCCTACGTGCCAAGTTATCACTAGAGGCTCCCAGACATCACAATCCTGCCCCCGTCGCAACTTCTTGATCGCCGCAGGACTTTGAAGAAAGTCAATGTTGTTGGAAGACTGCTGTGCGTGAAATCTTTTTACGTGAGAATGTTGCTGCACATCAACAAACGCACATTACTTGATGACTTAGGAAAGATGTTCAATGGCAAGCAAATGCAAGACGATTGAATAAATCCTAGTCACTGCAGCCTTCATCCGCCATTCCAGCCAAGGAGGGACTCATTGCCCTTATGCCTGGTCCGCCGTTGAGGACTTTCTATGCCGTTGACCACAGGTGGTTCATCCGTCTTTAGGGAAAGTTTCCTGTCCCAAGGGCAAGAGAGTGCCCTAACCACTACCAGCTCATTCGCCTCCCTGGGGAGCCGGTGGCATGGTAGTGGGGGACTCCTTATCCCGGGAGTCACTCGGTCGTCAGAGCCTCGTTAGTCTAAAGCAGGGTGCACCACGTGCAGGTGAGGTTGACATTTGAGTAGAAAGCCTACCCCTTACACCCCAGTTGATTGTAGTGAATTGAGAATTGGTGTAAGTCCTTTATTTTGTGACGTAGTATCACGAGGCCATTGTGTATGTTGTATTGAAAGGGAGCAAATGTATGGTATTGAGCGTAGGTCCTATAAGCTATAAGCTGACCCTAAATCGCATTTTGTATAGTCCTCTATATGGGAATGGTTCCCGAGGCATGTGAAGAGATTCGAACTCAGAATCCTCTTATTGTGAAAGCCCCTTTATTATTCGTCGTAGATATGTGTATTACTCTTCCCCAATCAATGAGGACCTTTCATAATTAATAAATGCCAAGATTACGAATGTGGTTTATGAGCCCAATAATATTGTTAAATTTAAACGAGGAATAGAATGCCAGGTCTCCCCAAAGAATTGAAAATGAACGAAAAGCTGTTTGTAAAAGTATTAAAGAGAGCTCTAGCTATAGACGAGACGGGAGGGTTCCCGCATAGTCATAAATAACGCTCGAGTAGCACGGTCAGACCCTTGGAGCAGGAGGGGTGTCTGAAGGCCGTCTTGTAAGGAGTAATGAATACACCAGGAGTGTTTAAAGTTGTTAATGACCCGGGCGTTGAACCGAGGTCCTTGTAGATTGATATTTCCGCTTGCCTGTTCAGATCGTAGTTTTTTTTATGTGATAATGGTCTTATAAGACAAATGAAATAAATAACAATCCCTATTGTAATGTTGTATGGAAGTAGGATTCCATGAGTTAATTGAAGGCAACTAGGTTCCGGGAGTGACTATAGTTTTTTGACTGTGTCAAGTATCTTCATACTCTGGAGTACACAAGTAATTTCCTGATTACCGTGATGTATTTGTAAAACTAGAGAGAGATGATAAAAGCTGAAAACATGTGAAATGCCCAAATATTGAGTTAGATAATTAACATGTAATTTTAAATGTAATTATACATTTTTTGATGATTAAGAAAATATAAAAAGTAGTATTTGAGGTGTATAAAGGATGACACCATTATTATAGAAAGCATTGAGCCAAAAGAGCTCGGAGTTATATGAAACTTACAGTTGATGCTTTATGGAAGTAAAAATAATTAGGAATTATTGGTTTATATGGAAACCATATGTTTTAATACAATATTTGTTTTATTCTTATGTTATTCCTTGTTCATTTGGAACAAGTAGATGATTATTGGTCAGTAATTTAATTGTTTAATTGTTTGTAGCGCCATAATTTTTATTAATTAAATGTGTTAAAAAAGGAGTTGATTTTGTTGTTATTTTGCAAGTGTATCCTCTAATTAATCCAAAATATGTGAGTCACAGAGTGGGTGAACTTACCGCTACCCCGAAAATCCCGAATTGAGCTACGCTGGTATACTGTGATCTGCATATTTCTTGCTAAAAGGGCACATGGGGGGCATAGAAGTAATGTGCTGGATTAATAACTAGAGGAACACTTAAGACGGTCATAACATGTAAATTAAAGTAATGATAGGAAAGCTACAACGTAAAATATTAACTGACCGCATGGGTCCCTGGAAACTCATACCGAGCAGCCCTGATTTATATCATTAACCCCCCTAGCAAATCGTAGTTAAATGGCGCCCAGTTCGCAGGGCTGAGTTTTCCTAGGGAAAACCCGAGATTTCTCGAAAAATCAAAATTTTCATTTTTTTGAAAAAAAATGGTTTTTTGAAATTTTGAATTTTAAATACTTCCATAAAGGTTTATGAAATTGAATAAAAGTATCAAAAGGGTACGTTGTAGTAAATACCCGTACCAAAGTAAAGTTTGGAAGAAATTGGGACACAATGGTTCAGAGTATCATCTCTCAAGCATGTACTAGTGTGGTGGCATGAGTGGCCCACTGTATTCTAATAAGATGTTGACCATAAGGGATTTTAAGGAATGCCTAGGGGAGCATTTCAATAAAGAGATGGAGGAAACGGCAAAGATGTTGTTAAGTGAAGAGAGGCGGAGGCTCTCAGAGAATGTAAGGGCCGAGAGTCCAGATAAAGGTAAAATTACAGGTGATAAAGGGTACCCAAATAATGAAAATATAAATGTTTCTGTAGAAAGCATGCGTGCACCTGGAGACATAGTTACACGAAGAGAAGGTAACATGTCTGCAGACAAAAGGGTAAAAGTTGAGCCTTTAGAGCTCCAAACGGAAAAAGAAAAATGTAAACCGATTCCAAGGGAGAATGAAATTAATACCGAGGATAATAATAGTAAAGATAACTCAAAGTCTCACGTAGAAATGCAGGTTCAAGTAGGCTCAGAAAACGAAGGGGAAAAGAGCGATAGCACTCGCGTTCAGGATCAGGAAAAAGTAGAAATGGCGACCTGGAAGGAAGTAAAAGAATTTTTGGATATAATTGGCGAAATGCGAAAAGAGAATTATAGGATGAAGAATGAACTTTGGAACTTAAAAGATCTCAACTCAAGAAAGAAAGAAAGAAAGAAGGAATTGAGGAACAAAGAGATGGGATCTTTGAGGAAATTGAGAAGATAGATAAACTTCGTAAGAGGGTAAGTATAAATAACTATGAGATATCCAAACAGGAATTAGAAGAACTAAATAAAGAAATTCCTGATGTCAAAAAGTCATTAAGAGAAACAAAAAAGGAATTTGCGAAACGTATGGTGAAAGAAGGGAAGATAGAATTACCTCCGTGGGAACAGAAAAGAAAGATACATGATGAAGTAAGTGAAATAGGGGATAAATTATGGAAAATAAGAGACGCATGGGATAAGATTTGGTGGAAGACCGATTATGAAGAGCGCGACAAGAAGAAATATGTTCAAGAACAGAAAGATTATATAGCAGGGGAAAAGAATAAGATGTATCAAGTCATAATGAACATGTATGATGAATCTGAAATAATAAGCATTCAGGAGTTAGCTGAAGTAAGAGAAGTCAAGATTCGGGAATACAAAGGAATATTAGAAGCTGCTCAGAAGAAATATGATGAATACATATTAGCAGAGGACCTCAAAGCAAAAGAAATGGCTATCCCGGTCATAAATGAAACAGTTGTCCAGACGGAAGTTGAAAAACAAGCCGAAATTGAAGAAGAAAAAGAAGTAACGGTGCCGGAAGTGCCCAAAATTGAAATTAAAGAAGAAGAAATCGAAGGAGAAATAGAAATCGTAATGATTACAGTGGAAACTGAAGAAAACCTTGAGATCCTTCCTGAAGAAGATATGGAGACTCAAGATGAAATAGTAATTCCAGACCAGGAGGACAGCCAAAATGAAAACGAGCTGCGAAGTGAAGAGACTCATTTTGATGAAAAGGTTGAGCTGGAAGATCAAGATATAATCTCGGAACAGGAGATAACAAAAGAATTGATAGTTGAAGAAACGGAAATAATAATTCCTGAAGAGATGAAAAAGGTAGATGAAACCCTAATAGAAAATATCAACGAAACACCGATAGAAACAGAGGTTCAAGAGTTCATGGAAATTGAAAAGGAAAACCCCGAAGAAATGCAGGACAAGGAAAATAAAAGGGCATTAAAAGAAGAAGAGGAAAAATTGAAAGCCCAGATCCTTGAATTAATGATAAAATGTCAGGAATGCCAACAAAAGAAAAGAGAAATGGAAAGAGGTCCAAACACGAGCCCAGAAAACCTCAAAGGAAAAGATGAGATTGTTGGAGATAATGAAAAGAAGGAAGGAGAGGCCTTTGAAGAAAATCAGGAAAGAGGAAAACCGCAATTGGTAGTCAGTTTACAGGAAAACAAATACCCCATGGAAACTAGGAAAAGAGGAGAGACAATGTACAATGCCTTGGAGGAAGAGGATGCCCAGGCATATTTCAGTTGGAAACTTCGTAAAAAGAAAGGGAGTGATAAAAAGAAGAGAAAGATGGGAGATCTGAAGGATCTAAAGAATTGGAAGAGTCGAAAAAAGAAATACTCTTTCGAAATGCCATCTCGATGCGAGATGAAGAAAAGAATTATTCCATTGGAAGCAACCATTAAATAATAAAATGGAATAAAATAATAGGTGTTCGAAATACCATCTCAAAGAGAGATGAGGAAGGGGGAAGAAAACCAGAAAGAGTCAGGTGAGGTTAGACCGAGCTCTTAAGAATTAAATGAAATTTTACAGACTTGAGGAGTCTGACAATAATAATGATGATGTTACGGGTAAAGCCAGTTGAACCCGCAAGGTAATTTAAAGAAGGTCATTAAGTTGACAATATGTAATGAGGAAAGAGAAACAGACCGACACGAAGTCCGTCTTATGAAAAGAAGAAAAGAAACAAATGGTTTGACTCAAGTTTGGAGAGAGCTCACCAGACGAGGGTAGAAGTTGTAAACACCCGAACGTGACAAGAAATTTATGATCCTGAGTGGAGACGTCCACTAGGGGAATGAATGAATGAATGGGACCTTTAAGAAAGATCCAAATACAAACCAGAGAGGAAGGGAACTTTAAAGAAATAATTGATTTTATTGAAGAAGAAAATTTCAATTTAAGAAAGGAGAATGATGAAATAAGGAGACGGGTAGGGATAGACCACACCCGTAAGGAAGAATGAGGTTCTGGGGACTTAAAGCCTAGACGAATAAAGGAAAAAGAAAGAAAGGGTAGGGACAGATCATACCCGACCTACACAATCACCGGATACGACTTTAAAGAAATAAAGAGACGGAAGGTACGGACAACGTTATGATGGCTTCGACGAATAAAGAAATACAAGATTAATTGAAATAAATTTCCTAAAAATTTTTCGAAAATTTATTTAACCTAAGGAAGGGTGAGATGAACCCATGTGCCATAGGGTCCAAGGAGGTCGAATCCATGTATTTGGGGAAGAAATGAAAGAAACGTACAGTTTCTAATGTAACTTAGAGAAAGATCAAGCCAGGATTGTAGCCTAACATTGTGCAAGCAGCGCGAGCCAGGTGTTCGAGAGATGAGATCACGCCTCTTGACATTCAGAAGGAGCTGGTCATGAGTATTAATAACCGAGTGGAAAATTCCGGCTGTTAGACAAGGAAGCCTGACTCGGAAATCGAGCTGAGCTTGCTTAAAAACGACAACACCGCTTATGCGCCAGAAGAGGAATAATTAAATTTAACCCGTTTACGAGTATAAAAATAAGTAAACAATTACAGTACGGTGAATCATTTCGAATTAGAGATTTTTGTGTAAAGAAAATCCCTTTAATAATTGCACAGGAGAAAACTGCAAACGCAAGTAGACGTCATAGGGGATTTACCAAGGCCTGTGGAGAGGGGAGAATGCAAATGAACAGCAACACCCACACAGTTGAGGACGAGAAATTAATTAATATCTCCGAATTGCAAGATCGATTCTTATGCGCAATGAGATTATTTAACATTGAGAAGACGAGCTTTTTGAAGGTATAATTTTTATAATGGTGCAACCATTATTTTAAAAGTTGGGCACGGAAAGGGCTAGAGTCTTATCTTTTTGTAGCGAAATAGTATAAAGCTCCTGGCATCACCAAGCCAAACATGCAGTATTAGTCCGTCCGGGGGGGGCGTGACGTTGGAGCATCATCAGTTCAGGCAGTTATTGTCAGCCTGCGGGCGTGACACTGTGTCACTATCATCAATGCAGTTATTCTGACAGCCCGTGAGGGGGTCTTACTACGCATCAGTACATGCAGTTTCAAACAGTCCAGGGGACGTGACGCTGGAGCATCAGTACAAGCAGTTCCAAACAGCCCGAGGGGGGCGTTGCTACGCATCAGTATTCAGACAGCCGTGTGGGGCGTTACTCTGCTTCACACCGAAGACAGTTTACCAGTACTCCTTGAGGGGAGAAACGCTGTATTACACCGCAGAATTAATATCTGATAGCCACAGGCATCGCAGTATTAACAACTTGTGTGCCTCCATAAGGAGTTGTAAAGAAGAAATATTAAAGTATCGCCATGTTGAAAAATTAGAAAAATCCTAGTTATTGGATTTTAGGTCCGACAGTACACAAGTTTACAGTGAAAAGGTCGTAAAATATAGTCAGAGCAGGCTGCGAACGTTGGACTTAAGGCGATAGGTCTTTAAATAAACGACCGAAAATATCATAACGTACGGAAGTACCGTAATAGAAAGATAAACAGTTATCTAATTTAAAGAACCCAAATAGGGAAAAACAGAGGAAGGTTCGCAACGTATTTCAGAAAAGTAGGAGTGCGAGAACCGAATAAACAAAGAAGAACGGAGACTGTAGACATTATCTCCAGAAAGCAGACGAACTATTCTAAAGCACTAGACTCGAGAAGTACTAGCTGCTATAAAATAAATCCATCGATCATCGATAGGTTATCGAGGGGACCTCGATCCGAACAGACTTTCACTAGGATCGATAAACTAGATCTAAAAAAAGAAGCCGTTCAAGCTAGAGAAATAGACGGTCATCCAGAATAGGATTCGAAGAATTAGGATTCCAGGGAAAAGTAGATGTTTCAAGACTTTCGTATTCTGCAGGATAGGAAGCCGACATTGAATAAATTTCACCCTTGGAAACGGGAGATTAAGAGGTCACGTGTGATAGGCTAGGAAAATACGGCCTAGTGATCAAAAGTTGTGAAGTGTAAATCTATCGAGATTGTGTGTAAAAATAATATTTTTTAGTGTTTATTGTGTGTTCTAAATGGATACACCAGTGTATTAAAAATGTTGTCAATGTTAAGTGTATTGAATATGTGTCAAGAAGTGTTTGTACATGAGATGAATTTCTACAATATGGAGTAAGTTAAAAAGTGGGCCAAAATGAAACACCGCACAAGGATAAAGGTCATGAGACGACCTTAAAAACATGTGAGTAATGAATTTCATTATATTTTGGTGTCGGGAAATGATTGTGTACAAATCCACCGGAGTTTTTGAGTAAAAGGGATGTGTTTAAATAAATAAATACTGAATAAAAAAACAAAACAAAAACGCGGTCTGAACAATAATAGAAATTTGAGAAACTATAAATAATTATGTAAAAGAATAAATCCAGTAGAGGAAATATATGAATAAAATGTCAGTGTATTTGACGAATGTCATAAGAGCAAGCGAAATATTAATAATTATCATGAAAGATATTTAAATAAAAATAAAATTTGAGTTATATGAAAGAAATAGCTTTTGAGCTTGTGTAAAGAATGAAGATATGAAATGAATAATAATAATAACCAAGTAAGGAAATATTAAATAAAGATCAAATTAATTGATGTGAATATAAGAGCGTTAGAGCCTTAATAAAAAGTATAGACATGATGTTCTAATGCATGTTCTTAAAAGAGAGAAATTTATTGTCAAAGGAAAGGAATAATATAAAAATTGAGATGTGTATCAATTGTCAATATGGTATTATCAGTTCTTTGGATGACGCTAGGCTTTAAAATAAAGTATAGCGCAAAAGAGCGGAATTAAAATAAAATGTCACGCTAGGAACGCGTAAAAGTTAATGTACTTGGTAAATTACTTATGAGAGGTAGTTGATTGTAGTGAATTGAGAATTGGTGTAAGTCCTCTATTTTGTGACGTAGTATCACGAGGCCATTGTGTATGTTGTATTGAAAGGGAGCAAATGTATGGTATTGAGCGTAGGTCCTATAAGCTATAAGCTGACCCTAAATCGCATTTTGTATAGTCCTCTATATGGGAATGGTTCCCGAGGCATGTGAAGAGATTCGAACTCAGAATCCTCTTATTGTGAAAGCCCCTTTATTATTCGTCGTAGATATGTGTATTACTCTTCCCCAATCAATGAGGACCTTTCATAATTAATAAATGCCAAGATTACGAATGTGGTTTATGAGCCCAATAATATTGTTAAATTTAAACGAGGAATAGAATGCCAAGTCTCCCCAAAGAATTGAAAATGAACGAAAAGCTGTTTGTAAAAGTATTAAAGAGAGCTCTAGCTATAGACGAGACGGGAGGGTTCCCGCATAGTCATAAATAACGCTCGAGTAGCACGGTCAGACCCTTGGAGCAGGAGGGGTGTCTGAAGGCCGTCTTGTAAGGAGTAATGAATACACCAGGAGTGTTTAAAGTTGTTAATGACCCGGGCGTTGAACCGAGGTCCTTGTAGATTGATATTTCCGCTTGCCTGTTCAGATCGTAGTTTTTTTTATGTGATAATGGTCTTATAAGACAAATGAAATAAATAACAATCCCTATTGTAATGTTGTATGGAAGTAGGATTCCATGAGTTAATTGAAGGCAATTAGGTTCCGGGAGTGACTATAATTTTTTGACTGTGTCAAGTATCTTCATACTCTGGAGTACACAAGTAATTTCCTGATTACCGTGATGTATTTGTAAAACTAGAGAGAGATGATAAAAGCTGAAAACATGTGAAATGCCCAAATATTGAGTTAGATAATTAACATGTAATTTTAAATATAATTATACATTTTTTTGAGGTGTATAAAGAATGACACCATTATTATAGAAAGCATTGAGCCAAAAGAGCTCGGAGTTATATGAAACTTACAGTTGATGCTTTATGGAAGTAAAAATAATTAGGAATTGTTGGTTTATATGGAAACCATATGTTTTAATACAATATTTGTTTTATTCTTATGTTATTCCTTGTTCATTTGGAACAAGTAGATGATTATTGGTCAGTAATTTAATTGTTTAATTGTTTGTAGCGCCATAATTTTTATTAATTAAATATGTTAAAATAGGAGTTGATTTTGTTGTTATATTGCAAGTGTATCCTCTAATTAATCCAAAATATGTGAGTCACAGAGTGGGTGAACTTACCGCTACCCCGAAAATCCCGAATTGAGCTACGCTGGTATACTGTGATCTGCATATTTCTTGCTAAAAGGGCACAGTACATCCTGTAAGGCCACGGCCGCCTCGTTCCCTCTTCCTTGCCTATCCCTTCTAATCTTCCCCTCATGAGGCCAATGTTCGCTTTGCAGGTGAGGCCGCCTGGGCGCGGTGCTGGTCACACCTCCCAAGTTGTATCCACTCCGATCAGATGTTCCCAGCTCTAGGACACTGCCCGTATGGGCGATGGAAGTGAGTTTCCTCGCTCAGTTCGTGGAAGCCACCAACCTGGAGGGTAAATTCGATTAAAAAAAATTAAAAAAATATTCTGACAGAATTCAATTCCCTATTTCATTGTAATTAATTGCACATCTCTGTATCTCATTGAGAGCATTCATTATTGAACAATGCCACACAGAATTGAGGGAACGTCGCTTACATGCACTGACTGTAAATAAGGTCATAAAGTCATACATGAGAAAGTGATGACATTTACCTGGCGGGAATATGGAAATACCCTGAAGAAAACCAGACTCCAGGTCACCACTGTCAGTGACTCGTGATTTCAACATGAGTGATCTCCAGGCCAGTTGCAGATCGTCATTGCAATTGTATGCCTAATCCTTATCGTTCCCGTTTGCAGGGGATGAGATGGGTTGAAAGTCTAATGTGGCGGACATTTTTATGGCAGGATACCGTTCCTGATGCCAACCTAATAAGAGGAGTTAATGAGAGATGAAATAAATGAAACTGGGCTAGGATGTTGAAGGAAATGGCCGTGGCCTGTCCGGAGGTACCGTTCTAACATTTGCCAGGGGTTGAAACTGGGGAAACCACGGAAAACCATTTCGAGAACGGCCTACGGAGGGGCTCGAACCCTCGTCTACCGAGTCTGCAGAGAGCTTGGCTGCATGGCCTTAGCTTCATAGTGGAGATATTTTGAGCTGAAGCTCTACTCATCAATTTCGTCGTTGAGTTTGCACTGACACCTGGCGGAGAATCCGGACTATCTCTGGTGACCAGTAGCTAAGATTTAATAATTAGTTGTGTCTTGTAATCTCGAAATGTGATACCAGAAAAAGTTTATATGAGCTAATGTCGTAATACTCAGGATGCCGTGAATTTTGCATACCCTCCACAAATCCAAGATGTACGATCGTTAATTAAATCCGTGAACTTAACATCTTAGGTCTTAAACTGTATCACTGAACCACCTAGGATGTTTGGAGCCATGGAGCGTTAACCAGCACACTTCCCTGGAGGATACAGTATTGTTAATTGATGTTAGGGAACTCAAATTGAGTCCTTCCTTCTTTCCTTCCTTCATACCTTCTTTCCTTCCATTTACTTCCTTCTTTTCTTCCTACCTTTTTACCTTCGATCCATTTCCTTCCATCTTTCCTTCCTTCTTTCGTACCTTCCTTCCTTCTTTCCTTCCATCTCCTTCCTTCGTTCTTTCCTTCTATCTCCTTCTTTCTTTCCATTTACTTCCCTCTTTCCTTCATTCCTACCATTTTTACATTCCTTCTTTCTTTCCTTCCTTCCTTCTTCGTTCCATTTCCTTCCATCTTTCCTTCCTTCCTACTTTCTTACCTTCCTTTTTCCTTCCATCTCCTTCCTTCTTTCTTTCCATTTACTTCCCTCCTTCCTTCATTCCTAACTTTTTACCTTCCTTCTTTCCTTCCTTCCTTGTTCCATTTCCTTCCATCTTTCCTTCCTTCCTACTTTCTTACCTTCCTTCCTTCTTTCCTTCCATCTCCTTCCTTCTTTCTTTCCATTTACTTCCCTCTTTCCTTCATTCCTACCATTTTTACATTCCTTCTTTCTTCCCTTCCTTCCTTCTTCGTTCCATTTCCTTCCACCTTCCCTTCCTTCCTACCTTCTTACCTCCCTTCCATTTCCTTCCTTCTTTCTTTCTTTCTTTCTTTCTTTACTTCCATATCCTTCTTTCTTTCCTTCCTTCCATTTCCTTCCTTATTCTTTCCTGCCTTCATTCCTCCCGTCCTTCCTTCCTCCAGTCCTTCCTTCCATTTCCTTATTTCCTGCCTTCCTTATTTCCTTCTTACCTTCCTTCCTTCTTTCCTTCCATTTCCTTCCTTATTTCCTTCTTACCATCCTTCCTTATTTCCTTCCTTGCTTCATGCCTTCCTTCCTTCTTTCCTTCCTTGCTTCCTGCCTCCCTTCCTTCTTTCCTTCCTTGTTTCTTACCGTCCATCCTTCTTTCCTTCCGTCCTTCTTTCCTTCCTTGCTTCCTTCCTTCTTTCAACTTGGCAGTCTACAAATTAGAAGGGATATTACAAAAGCACTGGACTACGATGAAGGGATAAGCACCTTCGACGAGCAAGGAGCAAGCTTTAGAAAATTTTAGGTCAGTGATACTACGATATAAATATATACAATATGCTATATAATCCACATTGTCAGTACTAAAATATGTAGTCGATTATTATTTAAACGAACATGTTTCCATATTCAATGATTTCTTCAGTATTCAACATTATTAAAATAAAAATGGATATACTTATAATAATTTGATTAAAATAAAACTTCCAAATATCTAAACAACATTTGTCAAGCACTAGAAGATGTTGTTTCTAAACTGGAGATACGATGGAATGTGGTGAACTTGTAAACATTGTCATAGGGAATTGAGATTTCCCCCTTCAACATGTGCCAAGGTAACAACCTTATTTGCTGGCTTATTGTCGTTGTATTTCACATCTTATGTCGTAAACTAAGAGCCTCCGTGGCTTAGGCGGCAGCACGCCGGCCTCTCACCGCTGGGTCCGTGGTTCAAATCCCGGTCACTCCATGTGAGATCTGTGCTGGACAGAACGGAGGCAGACAGGTTTTTCTCCGGGTACTCCGGTTTTCCCTGTCACAATTTCATTCCAGCAACACTCTCCACTATCATTTCATTTCATCTGTCATTCATTTAATCATTGCCCCAGAGGAGTGCGTCAGGCCTCGGCAGCCGGCACGTTCATATCCTCGCCGCTAGATAAGGGCTTCATTCATTCCATTCCTGACCCGGTCGGAGACTGGAAGCAGGCTGTGGATTTTCATTTTTCATGTCGTAAACTGTACACTGAACATTTAAGATATTTTATAGTTAAATAGCAGTAGTACCCGGCATCGCCCGGTGGAATGATCATGAAGTCTCAGAGTCTCCTTAAGTTCTCTAGTCTGATAACACTATGATTTATATTTATTTGTGTGTGTATTCATTTATGGGTTGATAATGAAATCTACTACTCAACTGACACATCAAACTTATAAGTTAAACTATTAGTAAAAATTATTTTAAAAATCACAGTCGAGGAATACTTTATGCGGTGGTGATTATTAGTATTATGGACGTAACATCTAGGTGTCGCCTCCGTAGCGTAGTGGTCAGCAAGGTTAGATGCCGCCCCGGAGGTCCTGGGTTCGATTCCCGGCTCTGCCACGAAATTTGAAAAGTGGTATGAGGAATGGAACGGGGTCTACTCAGTCTCGGGTGGCCCAAATGAGTAGAGGGGGTTAGATTCCCACCTCAGCCATCCTCGAAGTGGTTTTCCGTGGTTTCCCACTTCGTCTTCGGGCAAATGCCGGGATGGTTCCTACTGTTAGGCCACGGCCGCCTCCTTCCCCCGTCCTTGCCTATCCTAATCTTCGCCTCCTCCCTTCCCTCATGAGGCCCCTGTTTGCTTTGCAGGTGAGGCCGCCTGGGCGAGGTGCTGATCGCAACTCACCAGTTGTATCTCCTCTGACCAGATGTTACCAGCTCTAGGACACTGCCTGGAAAGACGGTAGAGGTGAGTTCCCTCGCTGAGTCCGTGGGAACCACCAACATGGAGGGTAAAATTGACTAAATAAAAAAAGAAAACAAGTAGTTCCTTGAAGAAATATACAGCCTATTTTCATAGAACCTACTTATGTTAATTGCCTCTATCAACATACAAAATATCAGTTCGATTGCTGTAATAGATTCGTAGATATTGAGAACCGACTAAATATTTCGGTTGGTCGCCATGTTGGATTTTATATATGTAGGTCCTAGAGTTATGTACTGTTACATGAAGATTATTGTGTACGTGTAGAATTCAAACTCAAATCGCATGATTAGGACACAAGAAGTAAGAAGGAGATTTTAAAATTTCGCCCAACTGCCATCTTGTATTTATGAAAACAATTAAAATAAATTAGATGCCAGTGGATTAACATTCGTATAAGGATTTACTGTACCAAGATTCACTGCACTCGGATGGTTAAATTGCGAGAAACGTCTATGTGAATATTTATACTTCGCTTCGCCGCCATGTTGGATTTGTGATCACCAGGTTATTTAATTTCCTATAGGTGAACTTAAGTTCATAGCCCCTATGAACATTTAAAAAAACAGTTTCATTGATATAATAGATTCGTAGATATTCAGAGCCGTCTAAATATTTCCGATGGTCGCCACGCCATGTTGGATTGTTAAATGTATAGGTCATAGAGTCAAGTACCATTAAAGGAAAATTATTGCGTAGGTTCATTATTCAAACTTTCACATCGATCGCGTGATTACGGCACAAGAAATATAAGCTTAATTTTAAAATTAGCACAGCCACCATCTTGAGGTTATTTAAACAATTGAACTAAATTAGATACCAGTGCATTACAATGTGTATAAACATTTCCTGTACCAGATTTCATTGCGTTTGGAACATTAAATCACGAGAAAGGTCTATTTAAAATTTTCAAATTCGCTTGGCCGCCATGTTCGTTTTGTAGTTAACCGCTTTTTGAAAGTCAAGTAGGTGAACTTCCAGTAGTGCCTTTTATCTCCGTATAAAATTTCAGGGTGATATAGCTAAACGTTTCAGATATATAGAATGCCGGTGAAATATTTCGCTCATCCGCCATCTTGTGGTTATATAAACAATTGAACCAAGTTAGATGTCGGTGCATTACAATGTGTATCAACATATTTTGTACCAAGTTTTATCGCGTTTGGTTGGTAAATTCGCGAGATACGTCTATTTAAAAGTCGCAAATTCGCGTGGCCGCCATGTTGGATTTGTATTTACCAGTTTTTCAAAGGTCACATAGGTGAACTTCTAGTAGTTTCCTTTATCACTGTAATAAATTCCAGGGTGATATCGGTAATAGTTTCGGAGATATTGAATTCTAGTAAAATAATTCGCACAGCCGCCATGTTGGATTGGTGAGACGTAAGAAAATTTGAAGGGCACGGTCGAGGTCACCCGGAATAGTACTATGAACTTACAGAGTTTCATTTAAATCGCTCCAGCCGTTTAAAAGTTATTAGGGGGACACACACACACCTCACACACACACGCACGCACACACGGACAAAAGGTGATCTCATAAGCCTATTTTTTTCAAAATTGAAAATAGGCTAAAAATCATCTAGGTCAATTTGCTCCTTATGATGATAGTAAAAATGAAAACTATTACTCCAAATTCTACTTCCAGAGTTTTGTCTCTTGCATTGAGAGGCTAAAATGAGCCTTATTTACACAAATCTACAAAATTGTGTAGGCCTACATGGGTGAGTGTATAATTTCTCTGGTAACACGTGTTATTGTAGTGTCTGTAGTAGTGTGTGTATTTCTTATTAATAATACTCGCAATAATGATATTGGTTTGACGTCCCTGTTAATTACTGTGGCTTTTAGAGACGCCGCGGTGACGGAAACTTGCCCCGATGGGGATCTTTAATGTGCACAGTAAATCTACTGATACGGTTCCCTCACATTTGCGGACCCTCAAATGCCAACTGGCTGCACCAAGATTCGATCCTACAACCTTGGACACTGCAAGCAGGAACGTTACTTTGAGCTACGCGGACAGCCTATTCGTAATAAAGATAGCCTAAGGGTTGGGAAGGAGGCGTCCGTGGTCTTAAGTAAGTAACCAACCCGGCATTTGCTTAGAGTAAAAGAGGGGAAACCAAAGAAAAATACTTCCAGGATGGCTGATGTGGGAATCGAACCTACCTCTTCTCAGTTTTGCCTCACAAGGCTGTGTGTACACCGTTTCAGCCCTTAGACCAGTATTTAATTTCTTCCCTGAGCTGGGAAATGAACCTGGAACTCCAGGGCGACAGCCGAGGATGCTAGCTACTACACCAGGAGGTGAACTCCGCCGCAGAAAGCGCACAAGGAAAGCACTCACCTGACTCTGATGAGTATCCATTGTTTAAGCTGAGTTCACATCACACGCGTGTACCCACAAGTTGCAGAGTTATAAAACTGGAAACAAGATTCCAAAAGCATGCGAGCCAGGAACATAACAAGAACCGGATTCTGACGTAACGAGGCTATTGCAGACTACTTGTGCTTGAAGGCTAAGTTGACAGCAGCGAAGATTGTCCACTAACACGTAGGCTATTCAACAGCAGCATGTATTCCTTGCACATGTCAGTAGTAGCAACTTCATTGACAGAACTCTCCTAGCAGAATGCTCTCCTTATTTAGGTCAATAGCAACTATTGGATTAAATAACAACAAATCCCAGCAGTATTCCTTCCTCACTTATGTCAACCAACTTCTGAGGTATCGGGGTACGAATGGAGACTCCTGGGTTCGATTCAAGTTTCTGCCAAGGACTTCATTTCTGGTTTGAGTAATGGAAATGAGTAAACTCAGTCTCGTGAAGCAGAACTGAGAAACAATGAGTTCAATTCCCACATCAGCTATCCTAGAAGGGGTTTTCCATGGTTTCCCAATTCTACTCCAGACAAATGCCAGGATGGTTCGTAACCTAAAGCCACGATACCACCATCCAAACCCTTACATACAAATACACACAAAACAACGGCCATGATTATGACAATTACGGCTGATTCTGCACATACACCCAAGTACACAGGGCTACATGACTATGAAATCGAAAGACCCTAAGACCACCCCGTGGGGTAGCGGCTAGCATTCTTGGATGTCGCTCCGCAGTTTTGGGTTCGATTCGCGGCTCTGCCAAGAATTTTAAAGCAAGTCTGAGGGCTGGAACGGTGTACAAACAGTGTCGTTACGAAGCCCATGTCAGCCATCATGGAAGTGTTTTTCCGTGGTTTCGCCCTTCTACTCCAGGAAGATTCCCGGATGATTCTTAACTTAAGACACGGCTGCCTCCTTCCCAATTGAAGAGTTAATTTCCAAAGTGACGTAAATCCAAAATGGACGGTTTTTCAGTTTTTTCTTTCATAGGCAAGTTTATAGGTTTCAAGTCACAATACGTCGAATGTTCCATATTAACAGAGATCTAAAGCTAAGTTTATTTTCAAATGGAGGTAACTACAACGTGTATTTATTTCCAATGTGTCTTATATCCATGTTGACCAATCCGATGGCTCTTTGGACATCACGTGCTATCACGTGATAAATCAAGCCCATGGCTAGCTTTGAAGAATATGTAGAGCATTTGCGATTTCATAGTCATGTAGCCCTGTGAACTTGGGTGTGTGTGCAGAATCAGCCGTAGTTGTCATAATCATGGCCGTTGTTTTGTGTGTATTTGTTAGTAAGGGTTTGGATGGTGGTATCGTGGCTTTAGGTTACGAACCATCCTGGCATTTAAACCATTTAAATGTTCATAAATGTCACTCTATGCGTATGCCAATATATGATTTATTTCGAAAACGTCCTAACTCCAACATACAGGAGACGATTACCACCATTTCCATTGATAGGAGATTTTTTAAAACACAGTGTCAGGATGTGCATACAAGTGATGAATGAAATTACATTATATTCATAATCATATCTGAATTTAATTATAAGATGAAATAAAACTGCGATTTCTGAAGTTCTGCATTTCATGGATTTATGTCACTTTGGAAATAAGCTCTTCAATTCTCTTCTGAATTACAAATACACACACTAATACAGACACCCCAATTACACAGGTTATCCGACCAAATTCCACACACTCCCATGTACCTGGAGCTAAATGACCACGATGTCCAAGTCCTTCAAATGAAACCATAACAACAACAGCATCTTGAAACACGGGACTCACACTAGAAAATGAAAATATGATTATGTATGCTTCATTGTAAGTTAAATTGTTCTAGCATTAAGGTATGTAGTACAGTGGAACGTGGCTAATTCGAACTTCTATAATTCGAAATCTTCTTTAATTCGAATTTTTCTCTTGGTCCCTAGCATTTCATATAGAATCAATGCTAAAAATCGTGGTTAATTCGAATTATATTTTGGATAATTCGAAGTTTTTTCGGGTAAAAAGCCGATCTGAAGTCAAACAGTTGGGTCAGGAATTCCCGAACAACGACGTTGTATCTTTGGCTCGCGGCCCCTACTCGATTGTATTCTGTTTTCTGTTCCTTGAATTTGTTAGATCCTTTTGTGATGGCCTAGAGACTTAATTGTAGGAAATAGGTAAAAATCTCAAACTTTTTTGAAAAACAGTAGATTTCTCTAAGACTTAACCAGATTGCTGGATTACTACTGTCGTTAAATAGGTGAATAGTACATTTTGGTTTTATTTTATCATTTGAAACTTTTGAGGTTATTCACGATACAGTCATTTTACAGTACCGTTGTCTGTTGATTTGCTTTCTTGAACGTAAATCATTATGTGAACTTAATTCACAGTAGCCTATATAAACACTTTACTCGTTAAAAACCTATGTAATATTATGTTTTATAAAAGTTATTGGATGAAAACTAAACATTGGAATATTTTCTCTACCCTATACAAAGAACTTTCTTAATTCGAATTATTGGATAATTCGAATTTTTTATTGGTCCCTTGAGGTTCGAATTATCAGAGTTCCACTGTATCTCTTAGTGTCTGAAATTGCAGTACTTGAAAGACAGAATTGGTCATTCACATTTCCAGTATCACAACGTGTTATTAGTTAGGTTGGTTGGTTGGTTGGATCCTCAGTTTAAGGGCTGCAACAACGTGGTCATGTAGCCCAGTGTACTTTGGGAGTGTGAAGAATCTGTCTGAAAACCGGTGTTAATTGTGATGGCTGTATTAGTGTGTGTTATCTGTTTTTAATTCAAGTAAGAACTGCATATATTCTATTTTCAAGTAGTTCAAACGTTTGCTACCAAACACCACCGTCAACGACCAACTTGTTTACTAGGTGCCACCGCAGTCGGCTCCTGGGGACGAACGTTGGAACCTAAGAGCATTACTCCAATCTAACCTACAATTTAGCTTCACACAAGTGCAATTAGTGGAAGGTTCTTTATCTTGCAATAAATCTGAGTGATGGGGCCACCGGCTTTACTTCCCCTCCGAAGGAAGGCATTACTGAAGGATTTTTAACGCTCTTAAAAAATTCGACGACTTCGGCCGGGTTTGAACCCGCGACCTAGGGCATAGAAGCTCAGCATGCTACCAACTACGCCACAGAAGCCGCCTGTGTTATTAGTTACAAAGTTGATATATTTTCACTCCATAAACTTTGCTAGTAGACTGTTAACAAAAAATAAACTAAGTTGGCATATTAGCTTTCACGGCTAAATAATTAAAACTCAGCATTTTTTCTAGGCGAATGCCGTGTCTTGTGCGGGATTCTGCTTAGGAACACCAAGATAGGCTCATCAGCGGGCTCTTGGTATCCCTGTCCGGCCATATTTTTGGAAGCCTTTATAGAGAGATGAATGTCTGCTTGAGCTTTTAGCTCTCGCTGTAAAGAAGCGCAGGTGCGCTTTCTAAAAAGAGAGGTAGCATCCAGTTCGCTACACAACACAGCTGGTGAAAGATACGGTGATTATATTCAGAACAGTGTCCAGAAAAAAAAGAAAGTTATTAAAAATGTTGTTAAAATTTAACATATAAAACAATTTTATTTTTAAAATACAAGAAAAAAGATTGCATCTTTATGTTTTACCGACTACTGTATATCAAACAGTGTCTTAGAAATAATGTATAAAAATTTTGAAGGAATCTGACCACTAGTTTCTGAGAAAAGTGTACTCTACCTATTTGATAAACAAATGTTTCTAAATGTTTTCATAAGTAAGTGTGAAAAAATTCTCCCTCATAAAACGCTTTTAAATATATGGTATTTTATTTACATAATCTTGCTTCGTAAGGTTCCTCCGTTATGGTTATGAAATTTCATTGAGATGTCTTTAAATGGAGAGGACTAAATTGAATTTAAATGCCAACTTATTTTAATGACATTTCTATCAGCAAACACTTCCCATACCAGTAGTGGTTTTGTGAGAGTTCAAAACCCTCCACCTCCACACCCTCCACACGAGATGGCGTCGGCGCGATATCTCTCGAACGCATGGTCGGATTTTGACAAATGAGGTGTCATTGAACTCGGGCTGATACCCCCTTTCCAATGGACAACATATCTCAACCCCAAAATAAAACCTACCCCTACTAGGGGGTGAAATTGTAATTTTTTAGAAAATCTCGCTTTCCAAGTGCAACATGTGAGAGTTTGAATGCCAGTATGGAATTAAACATTGTTCTACACAAGAGACATGTGTAAGGTGGAAAGCCACTATGAATTATCATGCTTGTTTTTTGTTTTGTTTTAACGCATGGCCACTCATAGCTTTTGTAAGAGGGCGGGATTTTTAAAGCTGGTGGCTGTAGTGTAACCTAACCTAACCCAACCTATGAGGGGTGATCAAAATGTTTTACCAAGTGGTGCTTATCGATAGGCAAACCAATAATCAAAGAGGGGCATATTAGGTCTTGAGGCCAGACCCCCTGTCATTGTTGTCGAGTCCCTGTGGACTGGCCCCCTATTGACTGGCCCCTTGGACGGGTCCTTGTTGACGGGTCATTGTTGGTGGATCCCTGTGGACTAGTCCTTTTTGACAGGTCATTGATGACAGGTCCCTGTGGTCGTGTCCCTGTGGACGGGCCCCTTTGGACTGGTCATTGTTGACAGATCCTTGTGGACGAGTCCTTGTGGACGGGTTCTTGTTGACGGGCCCCTATTGACTAATCCATTTAGACCGGTCCTTTTGGACTGGTCCCTGTGGACTGGCCCATGGTCCCTAATGCTATGATGAAATTAAACGTTGTTCCACATGAAACGCATGTGAAGAGCCGATTGCTACTATGAATTAACATGTTTGTTTTTTGTTTTTACGCATGCGCACTTGTTTTTTTTTGTAAGCGGGCGGGCTTTTTGAATAATGATTTATAGATGAGTTATTTTTTTTAAATTACCAAAAGATCCAAGACTAATAGGCCATTAGCTTTTTAATATCTCATGAATCAATAAGGCTAGGGACCTGTATGAGAGGTCGTTGGACTTGAGGTGATATTCTGTTTTTGAATATATTATTTATTTATGTCAAAAGGGCCTAACTGCACTTTTGTTAATATCTCGCTAACTAATAATCAGAGAGGGTCAAGTGAGGTGTCATAGGACTCAGGATGGTCAACCCTTTTCCATGACCAACGAATCTACCCAAAAGATCTAAAACAGCAAGGTCATTGACCTATGATTTTATAAACTAACTAGCAGAAGTACCCGTTCTTCGAACGGTGTTCGGTGTTAACCCCAGACATTATAATAATAATAATAATAATAATGTTATTGGTGTTACGTCCCTTTTAAGTACTGTTGCTTTTAGAGACGCGCCAGACATTATCAATTGAGCTACTGTTGCAATGGTTAGCGGTTTTTCATTCCTTCATAAGTTTATCAGAACGAAGTTAGTTTTCTGGGAATATCACACACACTGTTACTTTAAGGGCCTTAAAATGTGGTTTTCGGAGACCCCTTATAGACTCGCGTATTTTGTGTCTCACATTGAGAAGCGCAACATATGCTTTGATCGTCCTTCTAGGATAATTTTTATATTTCGCCTATTTTAGCATGTATTTTGAGACGTTTTTCCCTATATCCACCCTTCTACTGTATGAAAAGTACGGTGAGGATTTTATAAATGATTGGTGTATTGACTCAAGTTTACCATACCTAATTTTACGATGCACCACGCTTCCGAACACGATTTATAGGCGTACATAAAGATACACAGAAAGACAGACAGACAATTCTATTGTCTACAACATATCACCCAGATATCCAAATATGGGTATATCTACCATACAGTATCGAACAAAATCATCCTTACGATGAACCCGTATGTCGACAAAAAAAAAGATTAGTTTAAATTTGCTCTCAAACTAAATTCACCTAACGTGTACTTCTAGACGTGAAATAGAATTGAAAGCCTTGTAGACGAAACGCAATACACCTCACATAAAAAATTACCCTCTACGTTGTGTTAGGTCCCCATACACAGGAAGACCTCTTTCATAATATATAAAGGCTTGTGGTGCATGAAAATTCAGGTTCTTTAGTCTCAAATGGCCCAAACTCCTAAAACCCGCAAAAAATGCTGATTCAAATCAGGAATTTTTGAAAATAATGTTGCTGTTTGGAGATATAAAGGAAGATTGTAGTTTTACGTGACCATTAATCGCGAGATCATAAGCCACGGGACCTCCATTTTACGTGGAATCTGAACCACAGGGCACGGCATTTCACTTTGAAAATGTTTGGAGTTATAATAGACCTTCTGTACTATATGTCGCACGTGAAAATTGCATGAAAAAATCTAGGTTACCCCTTAACCCCCTTAATTGCATTGATGAATTATACAGTCTACGTTGGTTCCGTGATAACCGTATAGCCATTTGCAAACTTTCACAGAAATGTAATAAATGGAGTGACATTACTTCTTACAGAAATAGATGGAAAGTTAATGCCAACCCTTGAGATAATGTTGTCATGGTTAGCGATTTCCATTCCTTCATTAGTTCGTTAAATTAAATTAAATTAGTTTTCTGCGAATATTTAAGATACTTTTGGTTTTAGGGCCTTATAATGTAGTTTTCGAGGACCCATTAGGGTCCCCAATTTTTGTTTCTGGCACCGATGGGCTTTATCTCCTCGTTGTACGCCATAATATAATAATAATAATATAATATAGGAATAGGAATATAATAGACTTGCCGTACCACACCCGGAAGTGTAAATCGCGTGAAAAAATTCTAATGTACCCCTTGAACCCTTAATATACGTATTGATGAATTTTACAGCTTAATTTGGTTCCGTGATAACCTTCTAGCCGTTTGCAAACTTTCACACCAATGTAATTAATGGAATTGCATTGCGTCTTACAGCAATAGATGGACCTCTGAGAATCTGTTGCCATGGTTACCGGCTTGTGTTCGTTCATTAGTTTATTAAATGAAATTAGTTTTCTGGGAATATCTCAAAAACGGTCGGTTTTAGGGCCTTAAAATGTGGATTTCGGGGACCCCTTCGGGCCCCCGAGTTTTGTCTCTCACATCGAGGGGATGAAAATGATCTTTGTCTCGTCCTTCTACACCTATTTCAGCATGCATTTTAAGAAGGTAGGCCCCCTTTTATGAGAGGTACGGAGAAGGGATACATCAATGATTAGTGTCGTGCCCCTGATGGATATCTGTACCAAATTTTACATTGATACACCCAGCCGTTCTTGAGTTATAAGGGAACAAAATTGTCCACAGACAATCAAACAAACAGACAGACAGACCAAAACATTATTTTCTCTCGCATCTATCATAAAACAGTCTGAAACGTGTAAATAACTCAAATTCACGTAGAAATTCAGAAAAAAACAGACAAATTTTCTATTTATATATGTAGAGATATACTGCACCGCTCGGTGTTGACCGTGTTTTATTGCACAAATTTAGGTTTTACTCGCTAACCGTCGGAGATACACGAAAAGTGATAAGAAACTTTTGGATAGAAAATTAAGTGGTAAAGCTCGTGTATCCCATTAAAAGTTTGCTATTTCTTACCGTTCTCTTTTTATTTGAAATGGAAATATGAAATTTTGAAATCAAAGGATGTAGTGACGTCACAAAAGTAGGTTTTACTCGCTAACCGTTCGAGATACACGTAATGTGATAAGGACCTTTCGGATAGGAAATTAAATTTCAAAGCTCGCATGTGCCACCAAAAGTTTGCTATTTCCTACCGTTCTCTTTTTATTTGATATGGAAATATGAAATTTTGAAACCAATGGGTGTTGTGACGTCACTAAAATGGTCGCCATTTCTTAATAGTGAAAAATATCTAAATGAAAAGTATCCTACAGTATATGTAAACCTGGTATTTCAGCTACATCCAAGAAAAATTTCATTTAAATCGGACCAGTGGTTCTTGCGTTATTAGGTAGCACACAGACAGACAGACACAAAGAAAGACAGACACACACCATCTCATTTTTAGCCTACTTTCGATTTTTGCAAAAAATGAAAGTAGACTTATGAGATAATCACAGGGCGAAAAAGGCGTGTCTGTCTGTATGTGTGTGAGTCTGTGTGTGTGTGTGTGCGAGTGTGTGTACTCTGAATGTCTGTCCCCCCCCTATCAATTCGAACACGGTGAATGCGAATTGAACGAAATTTGGTACAAAGGTAGCACTAGCAAAGGACACCTCAGTGTTATGTTTTATATCGCCGCCATCTTGACGGAAACGTAATGGCGGCCACACAAATGTTCAAAGCTTAAATCAAATGACAACTAACCTAATCATCCCATCTCTACCAAATTTTGCAACAACATACCTTTATGGGGGGAGCATCCTTTGACCAAACTAATAGGTCATCAGCGTAATAGTTTGCGAATGGCGGCCATCTTTGTGTGAAAATCGAATCCCCCTATTAATTCGAACACGGTGCAAACGAATGGTACGAAATTTGGTACAGAGGTAGTACTAACAAAAGGCACCTCAGTGTCATGTTTTATATCGCCGCCATCTTGACGGAAACGTAATGGCGGCCACACAAATGTTCAAAGCTTAAATCAAATTACGATTATCCTAATCATCCGATCTCTACCAAATTTTTCAACAACATACCCTTGTAGAGGAAGCATCCTTTGACCAAACGAATAGGTCATTAGCCTAATAGTTTGCGGATGGCGGCCATCTTTGTGTGAAAATCAATTCCCCCTATTAATTCAAACACGGTGAAACCGAATGGAACGAAATTTGGTACAGAGGTAGCATTAGCAAAGGGCATCTCAGTGTCATGTTTTATATCGCCGCCATATTGACAGAAACGTAATGGCGGCCACACACATATGTTCAAAGCTTAAGTTAAATTACTACTAACATAACCATCCGATCTCTACCAAACTTTGCAACAACATACCTTTATGGAGGGAGCATCCTTTGACCAATCTAATAGGTCATTAGCATAAGAGTTTACGGATGGCGGCTATCCTTACGTCAAAATTGATTCCCCCTATTAATTCGAACACGGTGGAACCGAATGAACGAAATTTGGTACAGAGGTAGCACTAGCAAAGGGCACCTCATATTCATGTTTAATATCCCTATAGCACGTTGTATTTCAACAAGCTACTACAACCAACATTCAATCATACTCCTTGAAAAGGACAAAGAGTTATAACAATACCCATGCATTTAGGAGAAAGTAGGCTATATGTTCTTCACTGAACATCTTGTTATATATTAGTATGATAATCAGAGAGGCTAAAGTGAGGTGTCATGGGACTCAGGATGGTCAACCCTTTCCCATGGCCAATGAATTTACCCAAAATACCCAATACATCAAGGTCATCGACCTGAGATTTTTAAAACGAATAATCGGATACGAACATGTGAGATGTTTACCATTTGTGATGAAACATAGCTAGGTAGAGAACGAATTGGTGTAGGCTACATGTGTAGTGACTGACAAGTCTTTTACCATAGAAACTTGTTTCTCAGATCAAACTGCAGTATAGAGAGAGTATAGGTTGCAGGTATGGGTTAATAAATGACTAACGGTGTTCACAAACTCTGAGATATCGATTCAAGAATTGAGAGTAGACTATCTTTAATTGATTGGTTAAAGAGGATAGCTAAAACACAAAAATGCTCAGTGGTTACCGGGACAAGATGGTCGCTACACACAACAAGCTTTAAATACTTGAGGCTAATAATCTATACACACACACTCGCTTGTTCTAAGCTAAACGGTATTGCTGTCAGTGCTCAGACAGTAGGCTGATGACAAAATGCATTGCTAACAGAAATATAATCATTTCAGCTTGTATAATGTTACCAGCTATCCATTTTGTGTTGCAGTGTTAAGAATTATTAGCTCTTGTACTGGTGGGCTTAACTCGATTTCCAGGTCTGAGGCCTAGAACGAGTCAAACTAAGAAACAAGGGCATGGTGGTGTAGTGGTTAAGCTGTTAGCCTTTTCACCAGGGTTCGATTTCAGGTTAATATGCATGTCATAAACATATTATACAAAACAAAACAGAGATAAGTTTTAAAACTGATTACATTTGTGTCTTTTCAAATTATTACATGGATTAAGAATACAAAGGTGAACTCGGTTTGATATACAGTTAATGCTGCCTATCACACACTAGACTGTAAGAAAGCCAAAAGAGCAAATGGCGTAGGTAGAGCAGTGGTAAAATTGCTATATGTAGCAACCTAGCGGTTATATCAACTGGCAAAGCTATAACGCATAAACAGTGCAGGATACAATCCAGCAATCAAATTTGTATCTTGTGGAACAGAGAAAATGCACTTTTACCTTGATGGATAGCAAATGAGTGCATATGAATGACCTATGCATTAGTCTACCATAGGGTTATAACCACGAGGTGGAGGTGTGAATTCTATATTTTATTGTTTAGAGACATGGCTTTTTTGTAACCAGTAGATTTAGTATTTTGTAAATATTCATTTTTGTAATTTTAAATAGTGGAAACATTTTTTTTGTAAAAGTAAATGTTAAATGTATAACTAAAAGTTATTTGGGATAAGTGTGCATGTCAAGGATAAATAGCGTGGTTGTATTTGTTTTTTAAAGACAGGGATGGTTGAGTGAATGTCTGACTGTAGATAGAATGATAGAGAGAGAGAGAAAGCTTGTGTGTGTGTGTGTGTGGGTAGCATTGATTGATCAACCAAAGCAAACACGGCAAGGTAGGATGGTGGGGTAATTAATGTATATTGCAAATGGTAAATAGTATACTGTAATTTTTTTAACACTTGTGTTTTTTTAAATGCAGCGGTAGATAGGTGTTATTTTGTAAAACAGTCTTACCTACAATAGTAGTAGTAGTAGTAGTATTAGTAGTAGGCCTATATGTTTTTGGAAACAAACAGAAAGAGAATGCACTCTTGCCATGGCCAAGCTCTTCCATTAAGGTGATTTCAAGAAAATATAAATCAGCAAATGTGTGTTTTACAAAACTAAACTTTCAGCATGGACTAAATCATAAACGTGTCGTCTGTGATATGGAAAAAATAGGAAATCCATGGTTCCATATCAACACAATTTAAAAACTTAAAACTGACATTTAAAAAATGTAAATGGGAAATTGACAAATGTGTAAACAACAAAATGCAAAATTCTAGTTTCCATATCATGAAATCCAAAAACTTTAAACTGATATTTTCAAATCGTGTACACGGAAAATTGACAAATGGCAATGTGTGAAATGTGAAAATGAAAAAAAAAAATCAACAAATGGCTATCATAATTTTAAAAAAATTAAAAAACCGTCGTGTTCTATCGTTAAAGTGTGAATCAAACCACAACTACTTATTTGGATCACCCGAGACTGAGTAGACCTGTTTTAGTCCTAATATACTTTTAAAATTTTATGTTAAAGCTCGAATTGAACTCAAGAGCATTAGAGTGCCAGCTAACTATTATAACCGTTACGTCACAAAGAAAACTTTACACTACTCTTAATGAACAATAATAAGAAAAAGAATAGTAAATGTTGAATTTTTTTAAAGGATGAACGTGGTGACACTGTTTCTGTTTCACAGTCTGCTAGCTACTAGCCAGCAGCTGGGGTCTTTGAAAACGATACAGTTGACATTTTGTAATGAGATGTGACGTGTTTCAAAGTACAGTATTATGGGTTGCTGTTGAGTAAAAACTAATCCTGTACAAGGAAGCAAGTGTTCGAACCCCTTACCTAACATTACTATTGCCTGAACATGGCTTGACGACACTGTATTATTATGATACTCGGTACACATACCATAGATAGAGTTTATTGTTTAAGATCACTTTCATTCCGAACATAGGTGGAGACTGTTCATGGTTAACAATGGCATTAATATAGCAGGACGTGGGTATAGCAATTAAGAAAAAACAGACAATACCCATACAATATTTTTATTTATTTAATATAAGTACTTGTTCAATAGTTACATTCAAAATACATTTCTTTTTCCTCTATTACTATTTAGTCCTTTTTGATTCTCTTGCATATGAAGGGTAGATAACCTTGTAGTTCAGCCCCTTAAAACAACAACAACACAACCTTTTGCATAGTCTGTGATGTTGATGACTCTTGAGATGTGGAAGATGGATTAAACATAACTTTTACAGCAGGGGTTAAATGTTGCTCAATAAACACTGCAGTATTTTGAGTAGCAACATTTTTTCTTGTACTAGCCTTTTAGCCTTGTCATGATTATTTGTTGACACCAACAGTGTTTCAACTGGTACACCACATTGATGATCACTCACACTTAAAAACTTACCATTTCTACTTTTTAGATTGCCTCGACATCTTTTTGACCTCTCTTTTGAGCATCGCCAAAATATTATTCCTTTTACATTTTGACGATTATAGTTATAAGAGTAGCCTTTATAGAGTACACGTTGTTTACCTTTGTTAGTTGTAGTAAGTTCCATAGTAGCAACTAACCTGTTAGTATGATTTGCTCACTACAAAGGTTATAACTGTTCTGATAATAAAATCATTTCGTTGGCTTTTATATTTAATATGTACAGTTTGAAGTGATAGCAAAAGGGAGAGCAAAATGGTAGCAGAGTGGTAGAAAATATTACATGTATTGTTAATAAATAGTTTAAGAGGTTATATGGATCCATTACATAATAATTTTGGCTCGACGAAGCTCATTTTCTATATCCAATAGTTCTTCCTCATATTCAGTATAACCAGCCTGATTATAGCCATGTAGTTCCTGAAGCCGCCGGATTAGCTTACTTGGATTGTTCCAGTAGACAAATTCAACAAATGATTTTTTTGGTGTAAACAAAGCATTACAATTATCATTATTATTATTATCATCATCATCATCATCATCATCATCATCATAACCATTATCATTATCATCATCATCATAATTATAATCCACATCACTATTACTATATAGTCCTTTTTGATCCTTTTGCAATACCACATTTTCCACAGTCTGTGTTGCCTTTGATAATGTTGGGAGTTTTTCAGACATTGACAACTGTCCTAACACGACTTTCTGAGGAGATGATACATGCTTGTTAACAAACAATGCACTATCTTGAGCTGCAATATCGTTTTCTGGGACAAGTGTTTTAGCATTTTGAAGAGTTTTTTTTAAACATCAACGATGTTTTATCTGGTACACTACATTGATGATCACTCACACTTAAGACATCACTAATTTTACTTTCCAGCTCCCCTCGACACTGTTTTGAACGATGTTTTGAACAACGCCAAAAAACAGTTCCATTTTATTGGTTCGTATTACAATATATGTATATCCTTTATAGAATGCATATGGCATACCATTGCTATTTGTTGATACTTCCATGTCAATTGTCAAACATGAACTAATCTCTAGCAAAGTTCACTCGATAATATAAATAATAGTTTAAAGTGAGAGGAAAAGTGGGTGCAAGAGTGGGTGCAAAAGAGGGTGCAAAAGTGGGTGTAAAAGTGGGTGCAAAAGTGGGTGCAAGAGTGGGTGCAAAAGTGGGTGCAAAAGTGGATGCAAAAGTGGATGCAAAAGTGGGTGCAAAAGTGGGTGTAAATGTGAGTGCAAAAGTGGGTGCAAAAGTCAGTGTAACCACCCACTTTTGCACCCACTTTTACACTCACTTTTACACCCACTTTTGCCCCCACTTTTACACCCACTTTTGCACCCACTTTTAACTAATATTTCTATTATCGAGCGAAATTTATTGGAGATTATTTAATGCTTGACAATTGATATGGAAGTATCAACGAATAGTTATGGTCAACCATATGCATACTATAAAGGTTATACGTATATTGTAAAACGAACCAATAAAAAATGGAAGTGTTATTTGACGTTGTTCAAAACATCGTTCAAACAGTGTCAAAGTGAGCTAAAAAGTAAAAATAGTGAGGTCTTAAGTGTTAGTGATCATCAATGCAGTGTGACAGATAAAATATCGTTGCTGTTTAAAAAAAACTCTTCAAATGTTAAAACACTAATCCGAAAAAAACATATGGTAACCGCGTGTTGTGCAATCAATAATAGCCACCTCTTTAAATATATACTGTACTTGTTTTCGTTGACATTAAAGCCTTGAGTATCCATCACCAGTGTATGTGACATGTTTACGCTTGCATAGATCAAAACCAACTGACTATTCACTACTTGGGTTTAGAAATTACATTTACTCAAATCACATTCTAGTAAAATTCATGCCTACTATAAACGGCACCCACTTTTGCACCCATATTTACATACACTTTTGCACTCACTTTTGCACCCTCTTTTGCACCCCCATTTACACTCACTTTTACACCCACATTTGCACTCCTTTTTACACTGACTTTTGCACTCACTTTTGCACCCACCTTTGCTCTCACTTTTGCACCGACGTTTGCACTCATTTTTGCACCCACTTTTGGCACCCACTTTTGCACCAACTTTTGCGCCCACTTTTTTGCACTCACTTTTGCATCCACTTTTGCACCCACTTTTTCACCCACTCTTGCACCCACTCTTGAACCCACTTTTCCTCTCACTTTAAACTATTATTTATATTATTGAGTGAACTCTGCTAGAGATTAGTTCATGCTTGACAATTGACATGGAAATATCAACAAATAGCTATGGTATGCCATATGCATTCTATAAAGGATATACATATATTGTAAAACGAACCAATAAAAATGGAACTGTTATTTGGCGTTGTTCAAAACATCGTTCAAAACAGTGTCGAGGTGAGCTGGAAAGAAAAAATAGTGATGTCTTAAGTGTGAGTGATCATCAATGTGGTGTACCAGATAAAACATCGTTGATGTTTAAAAAAATTCTTCAAAATGCTAAAACACTAGTCCCAGAAAAAGATATTGCAGCTCAAGATAGTGCATTGTTTGTTAAAAAGCATGTACCGTCTCCTCAGAAAGTCGTGTTAGGACAGTTGTCAATGTCTGAAAAACTCCCAACATTATCAAAGGCAACACAGACTGTGCAAAATGTGGTATAGCAAAAGGATCAAAAAGGACTATATAGTAATAGTGATGTGGATTATAATTATGATGATGATGATAATGATAATGGTTATGATGATGATGATGATGATGATGATGATAATAATAATAATGATAATTGTAATGCTTTGTTTACACCAAAAAATCATTTGTTGAATTTGTCTACTGGAACAATCCAAGTAAGCTAATCCGGCGGCTTCAGGAACTACATGGCTATAAACAGGCTGGTTATACTGAATATGAGGAAGAACTATTGGATATAGAAAATGAGCTTCGTAGAGCCAAAATTATTATGTAATGGATCCACATAACCGCTTAAACTATTTATTAACAATACATGTAATATTTCCTTCCACTCTGCTACCATTTTGCTCTCACTTTTGCTATCACTTCAAACTGTACGTATTAAATATAAAAGCCAACGCTAAATGACTTTATTATCAGAACAGTTGTAACCTTTGTAGTGAGCAAATCATACTAACAGGTTAGTTGCTACTATGGAACTTACTACAACTAACAAAGGTAAACAACGTGTACTCTATAAAGGCTACTCTTGTAACTATAATCGTCAAAATGTAAAAGGTTGTCGAGGCAATCTAAAAAGTAGAAATGGTAAGGTTTTAAGTGTGAGTGATCAATATGGTGTACCAGATGACATACTGTTGGTGTCAACAAATAATCATGACAATGCTAAAAAGCTAGTACAAGAAAAAATGTTGCTACTCAAAATAGTGCAGTGTTTATTGAGCAACATTTAACCCCTGCTGTAAAAGTTATGTTTAATCCATCTTCCACATCTCAAGAGTCATCAACATCACAGACTATGCAAAAGGTTGTGTTGTTGTTGTTTTAAGGGGCTGAACTACAAAGTTATCTACCCTTCATATGCAAGAGAATCAAAAAGGACTAAATAGTAATAGAGAAAAAAGAAATGTATTTTGAATGTAACTATTGTACAAGTACTTATATTAAATAAATAAAAATATTGTATGGGTATTGTCTGTTTTTTCTTAATTGCTATACCCACGTCCTGCTTTATTAATGCCATTGTTAACCATCAACAGTCTCCACCTATGTTCGGAAAGAAAGTGATCTTAAACAATACACTCTATCTATGGTTTGTGTACCGAGTATCATAATAATACACTGTCGTCAAGCCATGTTCAGGCAATAGTAATGTTAGGTAAGGGGTTCAAAACCTTGCTTCCTTGTACAGGATTAGTTTTTACTCAACAGCAACCCATAATACTGTACTTTGAAACATGTCACATCTCATTACAAAATGTCAACTGTACTGTTTTCTAAGACCCCAGCTGCTAGCTAGTGGCTAGCAGACTGTGCAACAGAAACAGTGTCACCATGTTCATCCTTAAAAAAATCCAACATTTATTATTCTTTTCTTATTATTGTTCATTAAGAGCAGTGTAAAGTTGTCTTTGTGACGTAACGGTTGGCATAGTTAGCTGGCACTCTAAAGCTCTTGACTTCAATTTTAGCTTTAACATAAAATTTTAAAAGTATATTAGGACTAAAACAGGTCTACTCAGTCTCGGGTGATCCAAATAAGTAGATGTGGTTTGATTCACACTTAAACAATAGAAAACGACGGTTTTTAATTTTTTTTCAATAATGATAGCCATTTGTTCATTTTTTTTTATTTTCACATTTCACACATTGCCATTTGTCAATTTTCCATGTACACGATTTGAAAATATCAGTTTAAAGTTTTTGGATTGTGTTGATATGGAAACATGGATTTCATGTTTTTCCATATCACAAACGACACGTTTATGATTTAGTCCATGTTGAAAGTTTAGTTTTGTAAAACACACATTTGCTGATTTAAATTTTCTTGAAATCGTCTTAATGGAAGTGCTTGGCCATTGCAATAGTGCATTCTCTTTCTGTTTGTTTCCAAAAACCTATAGGACTACTACTACTACTACTACTACTGCAGGTAAGACTGTTTTACAAAATAACACCTATCTACCGCTGCATTAAAGAACACAAGTGTTAAAAAACTACAGTATACTCTTTACCATTTGCTATATTCATTAATTACCCAACCATCCTACCTTGCCGTGTTTGCTTTGGTTGAACAATCAATGCTACCCACACACACATACACACACACACACACACAAGCTCTCACTCTCTCTATCATTCTATCTACAGTCAGACATTCACTCAACCATACCTGTCTTTGAAAAACAAATACAACCACGCTATTTATCCTTGACATGCACACTTATCCCAAATAACTTTTAGTTATACATTTAACATTTACTTTTACAAAAAAATGTTTCCACTATTTAAAATTACAAAAATGAATACTTACGAAATACTAAATCTTCTGGTTACAAAAAAGCCATGTCTCTAAACAATAAAATATAGAATTCACACCTCCACCTCGTGGATATAACCCTATGGTAGGCTACTGCATAGGTCATTCATCTGCACTCATTTGCTATCCATCAAGGTAAAAGTGCATTTTCTCTGTTCCACAGGATACACATTTGATTGCTGGATTGTATACTGCACTGTTTATGCGATATAGCTTTGCCAGTTCATAAAACCGCAGGGTAGTTCTCTACATATAGCAATTTTACCACTGCTCTACCTACGCCTTTTGCTCTTTGGGCTTTCTTACAGTCTAGTGTGTGATAGACAGCATTAACTGTGTATCAAACCCAGTTAACCTTTGTATTTGTAATCCAAGTAATAATTTGAAAAGACACAAATGTAATCAGTTTTAAACGTTATCTCTGTTTTGTTTTTTTAATATGTTTATGACATGCATATTAACCTGAAATGGAACCCTGGTGAATAGGCTAACAGCTTAACCACTGCACCACCATGCCCTTGTTTCTTAGTTTGATTTGTTCTAGGCCTCATACCTGGAAATCGAGTTAAGCCCACCAGTACAAGAGCTAAAAGTGCTTACCACTGCAACACAAAAATGGATAGCTGGTAACATTAGACAACCGGAAATGATTATATTTGTGTTAGCAATGCATTTTGTCATCAGCCTACTGTCTGAGCACTGACAGCAACACAGTTTAGTTTAGATCGAGCGAGTGTGTGTGTATAGATTATTAGCCCCAGGTATTTAAAGCTTGTTGTGTGTAGCGACCATCTTGACCCGGTAACCACTGAGCATTTTTGTGGTTTAAGCTATCCACTTTAACCAATCATTTAAAGATAGTCTATTCTTAATTCTTGAATCGATACATCAGAGTTTTGTGTACACCGTATGTTATTTATTAACCCATACCTGCAACCTATACTCTCTCTATACTGCAGTTTGATCTGAAAAAAGTTTCAATGGTAAAAGACTTGTCAGTCACCATACATGTAGCCTACACTAATTCTTTCTCTACCTAGCTATGTTTCATCAAGCATGGTAAACATCTCACATGTTCGTATCCGATTATTAATTTATAAAATCTCAAGTCAATGACCTTGATGTATTGGGTATTTTGGGTAAATTCATTGGCCATGGGAAAGGGTTTACCATTCTAAGTCCTATGACATCTCGCATGTTGATATTCGATTATTAGTTAATAAAATCATAGGTCAATGACCTTGCAGTTTTGAATTTTTGGGGTAAATTCATTGGTCACGAGAAAGGGTTAACCATTCTAAATCCTATGACACCTCACTTGACCCTCTCCGATTATTAGTTTATAAAATCATAAGTCAATGACCTTGCTGTTTTAGATCTTTCCGGTAAATTCGTTGGTCATGGAAAAGGGTTGACCATCCTGAGTCCCATGACACCTCACTTGACCCTCTCTGATTATTAGATAGCGAGATATTAACAAAAGCGCAGTTAGGCCCTTTTGACAAAAATAAATAATACATTCAAAAACAGAATGTTACATCAAGTCCAGCGACCTCTCATACAAGTCCCTAGCCTTATTGGTTCATGAGATATTAAAAAGCTAATGACCTATTAATTTTGGATCTTTTGGTAATTTTTAAAAAAATAACTCATCTATAATTCATTATTCAAAAAGCCCGCCCGCTTACAAAAAAAAAGTGCGCATGCTTAAAAACAAAAACAAACATGTTAATTCATAGTAGCAATCGGCTCTTGACATGCGTTTTATGTGGAACAACGTTTAATTTCATTATAGCATTAGGGACCGTAGGCCAGTCCATAGGGACCAGTCCAAAGGGACCGGTCTAAAGGAATTAGTCAAATAGGACCTGTTAACAGGAACCCATCAACAGGGACTTGTCAACAAGGACCCGTCAACAATAACCCGTCAACAATGTCCTGTCAACAATGACCTGTCAACAGGGACCCGTCCACAGGGACTCGTCAACAATAATCCGTCAATAATGACCCGTCAACAATAACCCATCAACAGGGACCCGACAACAGGGGCTCGTCAACGATAACAGGGGCTCTCGCCTCAAGGCCTGACATGTCCTCTTTGATTATTGGTTTGCCTATCGACAAGCGCTGCTTGGAATACTTTTTGATCACCCCTCGTGGATTGGGTCAGGTTAGGTTACACTACAACCACCATCTTTAAAAAGCCTGCCCTCTTACAAAAGCCATGAGTGGGCATGCGTAGAAACAAAAAAAAGCATGTTAAGTCATAGTGGCTTTCCACCGTACACATGTCTCTTGTGTAGAACAACGTTTAATTCCATATTGGCACATGTTGCACTTGGAAAGCGAGATTTTCTAAAAAATTACAATTTCACCCCCTAGTAGGGGTAGGGTTTATTTTTGGGGTGGAAATACGTTGTTCAATGGAAAGGGGGTGTCAGCCCGAGTTCAACAACACCTCATTCGTCAAAATCCGACCATGCGTTCGAGAGATATAGCGTCACCACCATCTTGTGAGGAGGGTGAGGAGGAGGAGGCTGTAGAACCCCCCAAAAACCAAGGGGCCTAACACCTAGGTTATCGGCCCAGGGATCAGTCAAAAGGGACCCGTCAACAAGGACTCGTCAACAAGGACCTGTCAACAAGGACCTGCCCACAAGGACCTGTCTACAGGGACACGTCAACAAGCACCCGTCCACAGGGACCTGTCAACAGGGACCCGTCAACAGGGACCCGCCAACAATGACCCGTCCACAGGGACTCGTCAACAATGACAGGGGCTCTCGCCTCACAGCCTGACATGCCCCTCTTTGATTATTGGTTTGCGGAACAACGTTTAATTTCATATTAGCATTCAAACTCTCACATGTTGCACTTGTAAAGCGATATTTTCAAAAATAAATTACAATTTCACCCACTAGTAGGGGTAGGTTTTATTTTGGGGTGGAAATATGTTGTCCATAGGAAAGAGGGTATCAGCCCGAGTTCAATGACACCTCATTTGTCAAAATCCGACCATGTGTTCGAGAGATATCACACCGCCGCCATCTTGTGTGGAGGAATGTGGAGGTGGAGGTGCTAGAACCGCTACAAAACCACTACTCATACCCTTTAACATAGTACATTTGCAGGCAGCATCGGGATTTGAACCATCTGGACTCCGGACTTGCAGCTCCCCTTTTGAAGTCTAGGAGACGAATAATTATAAGTTAGCTCATGTACTGTATTAAATAAACGACAATTATTGCCACATTTATTTAGGATCATAACAGGCATCGATTTGTTGTTGTTGATTAATTCTGGGGCTTTGCGGCATCGTGGTCTTCTAGCCCCGTGTACTTGGGTGTGTGTGTGTGTGTGGAATGTGTGTGTTAACCTGTGTAATTGTGATGGCTGTATTAGTATGTGTATTTTTAATTCAGATGAGGATTGTTAAGGTGGAGCCCTTAATTTAGGAACCTGGAGTAGAAGTGGGAAACTACGGAAAACCACTTCCCGAATGGCTGAGGTTGGTATCGAACCCGCCTCTTCACAGTTTTGCCTCCCGAGGCTTAGTGTACGCAGTTCCAGCCCTGAAATCAGAATTAAATTTCTTGGCAGAGCCAGGAATCGAACTCGGGCCTCCGCGGTGACAGCCAATAGTGCTAGCCACTACGCAACGTGGCGCACAGGCAAAGGTATTGATTTACTTCACGTTTTCCTTCTCTAGCCGCTAGATGCCAGTTGTGTCAATTTTTGTAGCACAGTACATTTCTCTGACGGTAGATAGCAGGGCAGTGGAGTTTCTGTAATTTCTGTTTGTACTGTAGTAATCAACGATATAAAATGAATGGTTTGGGAAAATTGACCCCAAAGTTCAACAGTTAAAAGTTAGAGTTGGAAAGTGAAAGGATAAGCTGGTCACTATTAATAGTTATCTATGAATAAGTAACGGATTAAAGTTCAACCTAAAACAATGATTGATTGAATAAGGGCTATGTGGCATCGTGATCATGTATCCCCGTGTACTTAGGTCTGAGTGGAATTTGTCTGATATAATCTACGTTATTGAGATAACTGAGATTGAGATAAGTGTGTGTGTTTGTAATTCAGATGAGGACAGGGAAGGACGCGGCCGTGGCATTACGTTACGTACAATCCCGGTAATTACCTCCAGTAGACGTGGGGAAACCACAGAAAACAACTTCCAAGCTTGCTGAAATGGTAATCAACCCTTCTCACGAGGCTGAGTTCACCCCGTACTAGCACTCAAACCAGAATTATTTTTTGGAAGAGCTGAGAATTGAACCCGGACCTCCAGCCAAAAACCCTACTCACTACGCCACAAGATGGCCCGTCGTAACTTTGAGATTCACAAGAGGAGATGTTATCTACCAAGTTAATTATGAGGTAATATTTATTTATTTATTTTCTTACTTAATTACTTTCCTGTTTACTTATCTTATATATAAAAGTGAAAGTCTGTATGTATGTATGTATGTATGTATGTATGTGGGTGGGTCTGTTCCGTATACAAATCTACACCGTTCCACCAATCTCAACCAAATTTTGCATACACATAGTTTAGGACCCAGAAGGAACCGCTGACTACATGCATTTTCGATAGTCTTTCTCATTCTTCTGATTTCGGCCCTTTTGCACTCAAGCACAGGCTAATCAAATCATAAAATATACTCATGAAGGAATGGCAAGGCAGATAGTTTCCATGGCAACATAGCTCAAGTCGAGACAAAGCCGACTGGATGCCAGTTGCGCTCTGCACTACCGGTATAGAAAATGAGGATCTTAACTTGAATCCCGTTAGTTACTCAACTGCTCACACAGCACTGTCAACCGAGTTTAGCATAACAAAGACTTGACACTATCTACTCTATATATTTTGTCAAATACCACTCACTCACTCACTCATTCATTCATCACGAAATCTCAGAAACCACTGAAAGGATTGGAATGAAATTTGGTATGCAGCTTCCTCAAGGGTCGCAAATGCCCACTAAAAGAGGATTTTTGGATATTCAGGTTTTAAAGGGGTGTTAAGGGGGTAGACCTGCATTTCATTGAATAGCAATATCTCCCGATTGGTTTCATTGGGGGATCTGATACTCGGCATATGAACTCATCATTAAAAATAAGAAGACACGTGTCTGAGGGTTTTTCTATGTGGTGTATATTATGAGGTGTAAGGGGTGAAAAGTGGGGATTGAAAGATTCCTAACGGAGTGTGTATCTCTTAAACGACATAGACGAGGAGTTTAAAACTCAGCGAAAAAAGAAATCAACATAAAAAAGAAGTAAATATGTGTTTGACCGTTTTGTCATAAATCCAATTTAAGGGGCCCATGCGGAGGGGTGAAATTCTGGGGGGGGGACAGGAAAGAAAGTGTCCTAACTGATTGACTGACTGACTCAATCATCAAACTCAGTGGGGAAAAAGTGCTTTAAAGTAAGTAAATACGTTTTCGACAGTTTTTTTTGATCAATCAAATTGAAGGGGTTCATCGGAGGGGGGGGGGGGGGTGAAATTTGAAGGAAAAAAAATTGAAAGAAAATGTCCCGACTCATTCACTCACTCATTATCACCCAGCCAAAAATATTGAAGTTGGAAACATGGCATTTCGGGGATATGTTCGTTGAATGTCAAAACCGTACACTACGGGAGGATTTTCGGATATTCAGGTTCTAAAGGGGTCTTAAGGGGGTTAAACCTTCATTTCATTGAATAACAATATCTCCTGATTGGTTTCATTGGGGGATGTGATACACGGCATATAAACTCATCATTAAAAAGTAAAAAGACTCGTGTCTGAGGGTTTTTCGATGTGGTGTATATTATGAGGTGAAAGGGGTGAAAATAAGGGGTTGAAGGATTCCAAACGGAGCGTGTAGGCCTCTCTCTTAAACGATATAGGCGAGAAATTTGAAACTCAGCGAAAAAAAAAATCAGCTTAAAAAGTAAGTAAATCGGTGTTCGACGGTTTTTTCATAAATTAATTTAAGGGGCCAATGGGGTGGGGTGAAATTCTGGGGGAAAAAGGAGAGAAAGTATCATAACTGACTGACTAACTCACTCACTCATCAAACTCAGGGGAAAAAGACAGCTTAAAAATAAGTTAATAGGTGTTCAAGCGTTTTTTCATCAATCCAATTTAAGGGGCCCATGGGGAGGGGTGAAATTCTCGTAAAAATAATTGAAAGAAAATGTCCTGTCTGACTCACTCATCACGCCCAGCGAAAACTATTAAAGTTGGAAACATGAAATTTTGGTAATATGTTCGCTGTATGTCGAAAACGTCAACTAAGGAATGATTTTTGTTTCGGGTTTTAAGGAGGAGTTAAGGGGGTAAACGTGCATTTCATTGAATAACGATATCTCAAGAGTTGTTTCTTTGGGGATGTAATATTCGGTATATAAACTTATCATTAAAAATAATCAGACATATGTCTAAGGGTTTATCGATGAGGTGTATATTATGAGGTGAAAGGGGTGAATATTGAGGGTTGAGGGATTCTTAACGGACCGTGTATCTCTGAAACGTCATAGGAGAGAAGTTTGAAATTCGGCAGGAAAAAACAGCTTAAAATACAAGTAAATAGGTGTTCGACCGTTTTTTCATAAATCCAATTTAAGGGGCTCTTGGAGAGGGGTGAAATTCTGGGAAAAAAAAAACAGTAAAGAAAGTGTCCTAACTGATTGACTCTCTTACTCACTTATCAAACTCAGGAGGAAAAACAACTTTAAATAAGTAAATAGGTGTTCGACCGTTTGTTTCATAAATCCAATTTAAGGGTTTCTTGGGGAGGGGTGAAATTATCAAAAATAAATGAAAGAAAATGTCCTGACTGACTCACTCACTCATCATCGCCCAGCCAAAATTATTGAAGTTAGAAACATGAAATTTTGGGGATATGTTCATCGTATGTCCAAAAGGTCCACTAAGGAAAGAGTTTGGGATATTCAGGTTCTAAAGAGGTGTTAAGGGGGTAAACGTGCATTTCATTGAATAACAATATCTCACGAGTGGTTTCATTTGGGGTTGTGATACTTGGCATATATACTAATCATTAAAAATAAGCTGACACATGTCTAATGGTTTTTCGATGTAGTGTATATTATGAGGTGAAAGGGATGAAAAGTGGGGGTTGAAAGATTCCTAACGGAGCGTGTATCTCTTAAACGACATAGGCGAGAAGTTTGAAACTTGGAGGAAATCAATCAGCTTAAAAATAAATAAATAAAATAAATAGGTGTTCGACCGTTTTTTCATAAATGCAATTTAAGGGGCCTATGTGGAGGGGTGAAATTCTGGAAGAAAAACGTCCACTAAGGAAGGATTTTTGGATGATCACTCTCATCGACCAACCAAAACTATTCAAGTTAGAAGAATGATATTTTGGGGATATATTTGTTGTGTGTCGAAAACGTCTACTAGGGAGGGATTTTTTGATATTCAGGTTCTAAAGGGGTGTTAACGGGGTTAAACCTGCATTTCATTGAATAACAATATGACACGACTATGACGCGAGCGAAGCGAGGCTAAAAATAAGATGATGTGTGTCTGTGTATTACTCAATCACGCAAGTACCACTGGTCCGATTTAGATGAATTGTACATGGAAGTAGCTGATTTACCTGGTTAACATATAGGTTACTTTTGATTTCAATACTTTCCACTATTTACAGATGGCGACCATTTTAGTGACGTCACTACACCCTTTGGTTTCAAACTTTCATATTTCCATTTCAAATAAAAGGAGAACGCTAAGAAATAGCAAACTTTTGATGGCATATAGCCTACGAGGTTTAAAATTACATTTTCTATCCGAAAGTTATCTCCAACGGTTAGCGAGTAAAACCTAAATTTGTGCTATAAAACACGGTGAACGCCGAGCGGTGTAGTTGGACAAAATGTTCCATCCTTAATCTCCCTCTGCGGAGCACCTCGCCTATCCCCTGTTTTAACTGTCACCTTCACATTTTAATTTATTTATGACGCGTAGCGAAGCACGGGTACTTCAGCTAGCTTAAAATAAAAACACACTGCTACCATCATCACAACCACACTGGTTATCGGTAGAGTGATCATAATGTTATGCGTTGACATCAGGACACCTAATAGTTACTTAACTTATTTGTTATCGTTGCTGAATTTCAATGTTCCACGTCTATCCTCAAGAACGTGGACAACTTTTAGGAACAAGAAAACTTGCACCACGTCACACAAACATTCACCGCTTTATAGACTCTGCAGTAATTACAATAAAGCTGTAGTGTGTAATAAAAGTCTAGACTTCGATCTTACTCTCCAAAAATTTGTAAAGGTATTTATGACCACATTTCCATGAGTGTAATTAATTAACAAAAAGGTAGAATATGTAACAGCATTAAGGTTAAGCTATAAATAATATTATCATGTAATTAATTTAGATGCTAATATTAGATTTAAGATTAGATTTAAGTTATGAAAAAAAAATAGAATTACTGTTTAAAATTTTGTAGGTTTACTGTTATTGGGGTTAAAGACCCTGTTGTAAACCAGCATAAATAAATAAATAAATAAATAAATAAATAAATAAATTGACTTCTTACCTTCATTTCCCCTTGAGATACGGGGCAGATGACTTCGCAGAACCGCAATTAGGTAACGAACTAACTACGGCAGGTTTTCACGAAGTTCTGCCTCCTCACTTTGTTGGCTGAAATCCTCTGCATGTCTTTCTCTGTTGTCGAACTTAATTCTATCTTGTGCGCCTCCATGACTGTTTAGGTCTTCCCCTTCTCCTAGCAAACTGTGGATTACAATCAAGTGAGGTTTATGTTAACGATGTCGAAATTTCATACTGTATTATAATGAGGGTCACTATAACACTATTTATCATTTCGAAATAGTTTCTCCCACCAATCAGAGCTCAAGAAACAGTTGTGTGATAAATTAGGTAAGGATACTATCGCATCTGCGATGACTTCCACGGCCCCTACTTTAAATTTCACTGCGTGGCTCGTGTCATAGTGGGGTATTTGAGGAGGCCATAGTCAAACACAAGGTATTCTCTGCATCCCATGCGGTCTGTTCAGTACGTACAACTTGTGAAATCTCGACAGATAGTTATGAATATTTATGTTCAAACATAACATAGTTATAATTATCGTCGAACATAAACAGTCGTATGCAACTCGCCTATAATGGTAATAAAGACTCTCGTAAGGAAATCATAAAACTCGCTTCGATCGTTTTATAAACATACTCGTGTCTTAATTATTGCCATTATAGGTTCGTTGCATAATGTATTGTTTTCTTATATCTTTGCCGGATTTCCGAGAGTATATCCTAAAGAGAACGTAGAAATCTCTAGAGGCGAGGTGCGGACTATTGGTGGGTGGTCCAGACTCTCCCAGTGAAATGACCGAAGCTTGTTGGCGGTTCTAGTTGCCACATGTGGTCTCGCATTGTTATGGTCCACTGAAGAAGCTCCTGGTAGGACAGTGATTCATGTGCAACGATGACGTCATGACAGCAGACGACGATAGTTCCACAGTCAGCCGGCTGAATTCTACCACAGGGACATCTCAAATGTAGTGCTGCGATGGGACAAATGTCCATACAAATGTGGAAACTATGTGGAACAAGTAGTTCCGTGAAGAACTATACAGCCTATTTTCATACATCCTACTCATGTTAGTTGCCTCTATCAACATACAACATTTCAGTTTGAAAGTTGTGATAGATTCGTAGATATTGAGAACCGTCTAAATATTTCAAATGGTCTACAGGTTCGATTTTGATTTATGTACTATTACATGAAGATTATTGTGTACGTGTGGTATTCAAACTTCAATCGCATTATTAGAACACAAGAAGTAAAAACGAGATTTTAAAATTTCGTACAGCTGCCATCATGTGGTTATGAAAACAATTGAAATAAATTAAATGCCAGTGGATTAACATTTGTATAAGCATTTAACGTGCAAAGTTTCTACTTAAAAGTCTCAAATTCGCTTGACCGCCGTGTTGGTTTTGTAGTTACCAGGTCTTTGAAAGTCTCATAGGTGAACTTCTAGTAGTGTCCTTTTTCACCTTGCACAATTTGAGGGCAATGTCGTGATAGTTTCGGAGATACTGAATGCTGGTGAAATATTTTGCACAGCCGCCATGTTGGATTGGTGAGAGACAAAAAAAATTGAAGGGCACGGTCGGTGTCGGCCAGAATGGTGCTATGATCTTACCGAGTTTGATTGAAATCGCTCCTGCCGTTTAGAAGTTATTAGCGGGACACACACACCATCAACACACACGCTCGCACACAGACACACGGAAAATAGGTGATCTCATAAGCCTATTTTTTCATAAAATGAAAATAGGCTAAAAATAGTGTAAGGTACTTAGAACAGTACGTATATTGGTATATTGACCCCCAGGGGCTCACATCTAGTGGGACGTGGGTTGGCGACCACGGGGCCTTAGCCAAGTCCGGCATTGCTTCCACTTACTTGTGCCGGGCTCCTCTCCGTATTATTTCCTGACGACCTCAATTTGTTAACTCTTGTTCTCTTCCGACCCCGACGGTGTTAGTGTATCCGAGGCCTAGGGAGTCTCTTCCTTTCCCCTCTAATTGGCCCTTGACTCATCTTTTCTGATACCCTCCTTCTGCGAGGGGTTAGACTTCTTTTCCTTTTCATGTTCTCTCCTGCCTTCTGCTCAAGGCCCCCAAGGAGGCAGGGTGTATGTAGCCCCACCACTTCTGGTGCATCCTGGATAATGCTACACCCTCAGGGGCTCACGGCTGGTGAGTTCGCGAGTTGGCAACACCGAGGGATTCCTAAGCTGAGTCCAATTTTCTCCCTTTTCTCCAATACCTCTGGGGCAGGCCCTCTCATCTTTCACTTTCCTATCTGCCTTTCATGGCTATCATTCCTTCCATGTCCCTCAATCCGCATTCTTCGAGGTTTGAGGGCATTTCTTTTCCTCCTGTCCTTTATTAGCCTTTTTCTCCTTTTGTTTTCCATTTCTTCTTCTAGTATATAAGTAAATAGTTTGTTTTAGTTATAGTTTACATTTCATTTTCATCTTCACGATCACTCAAACCACTGGGGGCCGATAACCTAGATGTTAGGCCCCTTAAAACAAAAATTATCATTATCATCATCATATTGGTATATTGGCTATGATGGCCCGTGTTAAAAACTCAGCAATTTTTCTAGGTTTATGCCGTGTCTTGTGTGGGGTTTCGCCTAGGAACACCAAGATAGGTTCATCAGCGGGCTCTTGGTGCTCCCCGCCTTTACATGGAGGTGAAAGGCTGCTTGAGCTTTTAGCTCTCGCAGTTAGAGGCACACGTGCGCTTCATAAGAAGGGGGGTAGTGCACAGTTCTCTACTCCTGTGGGGGTCTGCCAGGGAGGCACCAAGAGCTCGCTGATGAGCCAGCTCGGTGTTCCAACACACGGCATGAACCTAGAAAAATTGCTGAGTTTTAGTACGTATATTTTTAATTACCAGTATATATTTTCCTTCTGCTAAAAATAATAGGGGCAATAACTTTTCGATCCGCCCTCGTATATACCGGTAACGTATTAGTCCGAAAATAAACCGCGCCTTTTATCCAAATTGAATCGGTGTTTTTTGAAAGGGCGTAATCGACATTTTTTAACATTTTCACTTTTTTAGCGTTTTGTTTTCCTTTAAGATAGATCCATCTGTTTCCAATGAAAGGACGCTTGTGCAAGCGTTCATTCCGTATAAAACTCATGTCCGTAAATATAGTTTTTTTTTGAAAGGGCGGACGTGCGTCATACCCAAAGAAAACGAGGCTACATGACTGCGTTGTCGCAGCCCCTAATCTAAGGAACCAACCAACAATGACTTTCTTATGTTGTAGTGTTTCCCTGTGCTTCAGATTTGTTTCAATTTTTGTGTGTAGCAAAGCCATTCCATTTGAACACAATGTCTGTGCTTTAGATTTGCACTAATTTCTAAGTATTGAAAAAAAAAGTCCTAAAATAATATTTAACAATGATCCATTATATTTTGTGTCCATCTTTGCCATATATTTGTGTAAATATCAGTCTCTAGCAAATAGATTGCATTTTCGAACAATTTAATGAACATTTTTGTGTCTAATTATTCGTTTTTTTTTGAAAGGGCGTAGTTGCACGATTTTCTTTTCCGCATATCTTCCGGACAAAAATTTATAAAATTATTTTAGAGAGAGGAACATGTTCCATAAACGCATGTTAATCACAACATCCATTAAAATAAAAATTAAATTAAAATTGAGCCTTTGGGGAAGTTTTATTTAGTTTCCGAACAATTTCCTTTCGTTCACCTACGCCCTTTCAAAAAACACATTCAATTTCGGTCGTGAATAATTGAGGTGCGGCTAATATGCACGGCCTTCGAAAAATGTGCTTACCGGTAGCACATTGCAACTTTATACAGTACAATTCAAACATAACGAGGGGCTGACGACCTCGTAGTTCCACCCCTTAAAACAACAATAACTAACTAACTAACAAACATAACGCTTGTTTCTCATTTGGAAATGTACTGCAACATTGTCGCAAGTGTCACCAAGTGAGACTCGGGAAGATGTGCAAGGTCGCTTAATTGCATAAGAATGCATTGTTTAAATTCAGCATTAACTGGTTGCGTGGCTCAGCGGTAACGTTCCCGCCTGCTCTCCCCAAGGTTGCAGGATCAAATCCTGGCGCTGTCAGTTGGCATATGATGTTGCGCAATGGTGAAAGAACCGTGTCTGAAAATTTGGTTGGTCGGTTCCTCAGTTTAGGGGCTGTGACAACGTGGTCATATAGTCCCGTGTACTTTGGGTGTGTGTGGAATTTGTCTGATAACCGGTGTTAATTGTGATGCCTGTATTAGTTTGTGTTTCTGTATCATAATTCAAGTAAGGACTGCAGACTTTGAATTTTTCAAGTAGTACCTACTTATGCCACCAAACGCCACCGTCAACAACAACTAGTTCAGAACTTGGCTACTAGACGCCACCGCAGTCGGCTCTTGGCGACGAAGGTAGGAACCTGAGCGTTGTTTAAATTTTTATCCTAATTTAGCTTCAACAGTTGTAATTAGTGGAAGGTTCTTTAACATGCCATTAATCTATGACTTGGGACCGCCGGCATTACTTCCCCTTCGAATGAAGGCATACTGTCTGTAAATTTACTGGCATGTTAGAGATCCCCTTAGAGGCAAAACTCCGGCACCCTGGTGTCTCTAAAAGCTGCAGCAGTTAAAAGGGACGTAAAACCAATAACATTATTATTAATAATTAAATTTTCGTTGTGGCCAGCATTCTTGGCTGTCACCGCGAATTCCCGGCTCTACCAAGAAATTTTATTCTGGTCTGAGGGCTGGAAAGGGGTCCACCCAGCCTCGTGAGGCAAAGCTGAGAAGAGCTAGGTTCGATTCCCTTCTCAGCCATCCTAGAAGTGGTTTACCGTGGTTTACCACTTCTACTTCAGGCAAATGCCGGGATGGTTCCTAATTAAAGACCATGGCCGCCTCCTTCCCAAATCCCACCTATATTACAAATAATACCCAGTGGCACTACAGCCCATGAAGGGCCTAGGCCTACCGAGCGACCACTGCCCAGCCATTTGGCCTGCAGATATTGGGGTGACGCGTGGTCAGGGCATCGGGTCCCCTTGGCCGTGAATGTTGGTTTTCATGACCAGGGTGCTGCCTCACTGTCAGACAGCTATTCATCAGTTTCCAAAATCCCTGATGGAGCCGGAAATCAAACCCGAGAATTCCGGGTCAGAGGCAAGCGCGCTACCCCAACACCACGGGCCTGCACCTGCATTACAAATACTCACACTAATACAGACACCATATTAACACAGGTTATCAGACAAATTCTACACACACAAAAAGTAAGGTTGTAGTTTAACGTGACCGTTAATCTCGCGATCATGGGCCGCGGGACTTCTGTTCTACGTGAACCTCGAACCACAGGACATGGCATTTCACTTGGAAAAGCGCAAAAGCATTGACCGGGAATTGAACCCGGTCCGCCTTGGTGAGAGGCAAAGATCTTGACCGCTGCGCCACCTCGCTTCGTTTTTCTATACGCAAGTATGTATATATGTCTACCCCTTATTATTCCAGTTTTCAAAAGGGGTTGGGGATGAGATGCGATGGTAGTCTCTGTGGCGGATTGCTTTTACGGCCAGATGCCCTTCCTGACGCCAACCTCATGAGAGGAGTTAATGATAGATGAAATTAATGATGGTGAATGAAACTGGGCAAGAATATGGAAAGAGGCGTCCGTGGCCTGTCAGAAGGTAACGTCCCCGGATTTGCCTTGAGTTGAAAATGGAGAAACCACGGGAAACCATATCTTGGATGGCCGACGGTGGGACTCCAACCCTCGTCTACCGAGTCCTTAGAGACTTAGCCCCATGGCCTAGCGTTGCACGTTAGAGAACGTAGCCTCCGCTGTCGGTCTACACACACCCAAGTACACTGGGCTAATGGCCACGATGTCGCAAAGCCCCTAAATAAATTTACAACGAATATAAACTATTCTGCAGTAGTGTTGGGCGGTTTGATCTCGGAAATGATCTATCTCATTATTAAGCAGACGATAAGGGATTTTATACTCCAAGTAGTACTAATTTTCTTTCCGAGTTGCCCGAAGATTCACGGCTCACAAATTTCGTTCTTGTAATAGGACGGTCTTTAAGTGGTTCCGGAAACTCTCCTCCTAAGATCCAAGGCGGAATTAAATGCAGTAAACAACAGAAGAGGGAAAGAGAAAGAGTCATTGGTTTAACTTTAAGCTTACACGGTGTTCAAAATGAAGGAGATGGAGGGAGTAGCAGAAAACGTAATGATATTAGCCTAACTCCACAGGAGCGTAAAGGAGAGGGAGGGTTTTTGACATGTGCATTTTCATATACATAATTATAAATAAATAACTAATTAAATACGTTGATAATCATTGCAAAAATCTTTCACTTGACTAATGCCATATTGGTCATATTGCAGACAAAACACTTCAAATACAGTGAGTCCGGGAATGTTCTCCGCAGCGCCTACATGCGTCTGCAAGAGCTAGCTACAGAAGTTACGTTGGCAGCACGGCTGCCGCTTGCATCATATTAGCCTTTCGCGAAATGATTTCCGGCGGTCGAGATGGGAACTATTCTTTGTTTACTTGTGTCACACGTCAGTCTGCGCGAGTAGGATAAGACTCAGCTCAAGTAGGATCTGTCATCGTTAAACTGTACGTGGTGACATGAGCTCCTATGACGCGCAATGCTGCTTGACTTATGTGCAGAATGCATTCTGTCATCGCTGTGTTCCCTAATAATAAGCAAACAGTATACGTTGTACTCACCACAGCCATTCATAACAGATGCTGGAAGTGCTGATAACACTTACGCTCGCTAATTGCAATACACACTGACGATTTCGACAGGCTACAGCCCACACGTGGGGGATTCACCCTGACAAAGACACCGTGCTACCAACTAAACCGATGAGGCAACCACTCACGGCTGCACGTAACCACTGCGGAGAACATTCTCGGGCGCCCTGTATTATAGCTAAAATTAACTCTAAATATAATTTACATTAAACATTATTGAAGACCCCACGGAAAGAACGGGGTAAGTCCATTCTTTACGAAAATGAGTTTATGGCACATTCTGGTGGGCAGCCAACGTTACTACTGAACAGTTGAAATTAATTTCAAGTAAAGCGGTATGTCACCGAGATACAGAGGTTTTTATTTTTAGTGGAAACAGAAAGAACGTCCCTCCTCTCAATTGTTTCATAATTTAACTTTAGTTGTCATTTGTTTTACATGTACTTCCTTTATAAGAAATGCATTTGGCAAAAAAAACTATATTGGGGTGTTTTAAGTATTTATTTTTAGTGTTGAAAATTTAAATTCGCTCTCCTGAAAAATTTACAGAATGTGACTTACCGCGTTCTTCCCGTGGAGTCTTCATTTCAAATAATATCATGCTCATTATTTTCTTCTATTTATTCCAATGTCTGATTTCAAATTTTGATAAGAGCCATGGCAAACGGGAGGTACAATTTTCAACATAGAAATTAGATCACACAGTTTAGCTGCTTTGATGGGCCTACTATTAGGATAATTTGGTCCTGGAGCAGTGTCATTATTGCAACCCAGGTATCAGAGAGATGCGAGATACCCCCTTATTCCACTCAGAAGTTGAGATAGCTTTGTAATGCGTATTATCTTATCCTTTTTACTATTGGCGTGGAGCTATCCTACACTATTGATTGTTCAAAAAACAACTGATGCCAGAAGGACCCAGCTCTCATACTATGTACTCAAGGTAGTTCAATTTTCACTAAATTGCGAGATACCCCCTTATTCCACTAAGCCCTTCAATTTGATCCTCAAACTCCATGACTTGAACTTGGGCCATTTGGATGAATGTTCAGTAGCTAAAAGCTCCATCACGTCCCCGATTTACACGAATAATCGAATAAATTAAACGAGATTATTCAATCGCGTATTATATCCCATCCAATACCATCCTTACTGCCATTCTTACATGGCAAGAGCGTCTACATTATGTTAAATATTATACTTTCTAAGACCCAGTAAAATGAATTTAATAAAATAATTTTGAAATCACCAAGTTTAAAATTAGGACAAATTTCCTTCTATATATTAACCTGCCGACTTCAGTGACTTTAGGCTAAGCAAAGATACTCTCGCCTCAAAAGCCTAGGATCCATTTTCACTTCTGTCATGGAATGCTATTCTGATTTATTTGGCTGCAGCTGGTGGATCTTCAAGTTATCTTTAAAATGTATTAGTGGTTTATAAATTAATCGCTAAACTTGTAACATAAAGATCCCCTTGTATTGTATATGATAGTAAACAAGTACGGTAGTTCCGTGAAGAACTATACAGCCCATTTTCATATATCCTATTTATGTCAATTGCCTCTATCTACATATAAAATTTCAGTTTGATTGCCGTAATAGATTCATAGATATTGAGAACCGACTAAATATTTCGGATGATCGCCATGTTGGATTGTTTAATGTATAGGCTACAGAGTCATGTACCATTAAAGGAAAATTATTGCGTAGGTTCATTATTCAAACTTTCACTTCGATCGCATGGTTACGACACATGAAATAAAAGCTTAATTTTAAAATTCGCACAGCCGCCATCTTGAGGTTATGTAAACGATTGAACTAAACTAAATACCAGTGCATTACAATGTTTATAAACATTTCCTGTTCCAGATTTTATTGCGTTGGGAACAATAAATCACGAGAAAGGTCTATTAAATTTTTCAAATGCGCTTGGCCGCCATGTTCGTTTTGTAGTTAACCGGTTTTTGAAAGTCTTTTAGATGAACTTTTAGTAGTGCCCTTTAACTCTGTACAAAATTTCAGGGTGATACCGCAAATAGTTTCGGAAATATAGAATGCCGGTGAAATATTTCGCAGAGCCGCCATCTTGAGGTTATGTAAACAATTGAATGAAGTTAGATGTCGATGCATTACAATGTGTATAAACATACACTGTATCAAGTTTTATTGCGTTTGGTTGGTTAAATCGCGAGTAACGTCTATTGAAATGTCGCAAATTCGCATGGCTGCCATGTTGGTTTTGTAGTTACCAGGATTTCAAAAGTCACATAGGTGAACTTCTAGTAGTTCCCTTTATTAACGTAAAATATTCCAGGGTGATATCGGTAATAGTTTCGGAGATATTGAATGCTGGTGAAATATTTCGCACAGCCGCCATGTTGGATTGGTGAAACGTAGCAAAATTTGAAGGGTACGATCGAGGTCAGCCGGAATGGTGCTATGAACTTACCGAGTTTCATTGAGATCGCTCCAGCCATTTAGAAGTTATTAGGGGGATACACACCATCACAGACACTCGCACACACAGACCGACACACGGAAAAAGGTGATCTCATAAGCCTATTTTTTCATAGATGAAAATAGGCTAAAAATTGGCCTATTTCGCAGCGCTTGACCATTTAATACTACAGACATTTCAATGGTTGGGGTATTTTGCTAGCTCATTGCATTAATTACATGTATAAAACCTTCTTAACGTTCATAAACATTAGAGTTTAAAATAATATCCTTTATAAGAACCCCCTATCCGGTATAAACGGGTTCCCTACAGGGGATTACGTGTCCAAGCACAAATGTGGGAATAAAATAAGGCATAATTTTCCCATCTCGCAAATCTGTACTTAGCGTGATAAGGTTCTCTGGGCTGCTGAAGGGTGAGAGAAAAAACTACGTTTTTCTCTCCTTTTCTTGTGGTAATGTTCGTAGTAATCCATTTCAAATCCGTCATTCTGCATACCCAAATCTTTTGAGACGATAGTTTATAACGTTAATTACAAGTTAAAGCTACTGAGAATACTTTGTTTTTGAAAGGAAGTGCATTGAATACCTACACTCACAGTTCATGTCCTAATGAACATATGAGGATGCTCTCCGACTACATGGTAGTTTATAGTCAATACTCTTCCTTTTGAATAAGTAGAAGACATATAAATTTGCTTCATGCTTCTTGTGGCTGATACTATCAAGCAAACTGAGTTGTTACGGAAGTGTAATCATTATTTTGTCCCCCATCCTCCCCAATTTACGTCGACTTCATGTTCCTAGTACGCATGTCTAGTATTATTGGTATAGCTGAAATGTTATTAATTACAATCATTTTCATTCGATGTTGTTTCTCTGATTTATAAGAATTAGATATAGAGTATGTTCATATACCACAAGCAAGCTCCGATTCTTACACATTAGAAATAACGTCTGCACTTTGTTTTAGGTAGATTTCATTAGAAAAACAAGAAGTTCCGTGACGAACTAAAGAGCCTACTTTTCTTAAAATTTAAGATCCATGCCAATGATTAATCTATATGGATCTATCGAGAATAATGACGAAATTAATTTGGTAATATCGAAATTTATAATTAGTTCGAAATACTGTATACCTGGCATAATGTAGCCTAATAGATAACTACAGTTGGCAGCCCTGGTGACTGAATATATTCTTAGTTCCATCTCTTAAGATACAGAATACAAAATTTGGTTCAAGTCCAATGGATAGCATGGACGTTACATGCAGTTAGACATTGGATCTAACAGCGCGCGTAAAATCATGTTGGCAACAATTACATACAGGTATTGGTCAGAAATAATCTGAAATAATATGATCTATTGTTGTGTCAATTTTGAATGAAATCCATTAGTTAGTATAGAAGTTACATGGTTTTTAAAATTGTACCTATCAGCAGGCTTAGAATCATGTTCGCAGCACTGGCGTAATCCTATATTAGTTACTCCAAATTAATCTAGAATGCCATGTACTATACGTGAGCAAAGTTTAGAGCTATTGGCTTGCATATTTTCTGATATATTGATACTAGCAGGTACCCGCGGCTTCGCTCGCGTCATAGTCGTGTCATATTGTTATTCAATGAAATGCAGGTTTAACCCCGTTAACACCCCTTTAGAACCTGAATATCCAAAAATCCCTCCTTAGTAGACGTTTTCGACACACAAGAAACATATCCCCAAAATATCATTCTTCTAACTTTAATAGTTTTGGTTGGTCGATGTGAGTGAACATCCAAAAATCCTTCCTTAGTGGACGTATTTCTTCCAGAATGTCACCCTTCCCCATGGGCCCCTTAAATTGGATTTATGAAAAAAACGGCCGAACACCTATTAATGTATTTATTTATTATTAAGCTGATTGTTTTCCTCTGAGTTTCAAACTCCTCGCCTATGTCGTTTAAGAGATGCACGCTCCGTTAGGAATCCTTCAACCCCCAATTTTCACCCCTTTCACTCGTAATATACACCACATAGAAAAACCACTAGACACATGTCTTCTTATTAGCCTACTTTCGATTTTTGCAAAAAATGAAAGTAGACTTATGAGATCAACACAGGGCGAAAAAAAAGTGTGTCTGTCTGTGTGTGTGTATGTGTGTGTGTGAGTCTGTGTGTGTGTATGTGAGTGTGTGTACTCTGAATGTCTGTCCCCCCCCCCCCCCTATCAATTCGAACACGGTGAACGCGAATTGAACGAAATTTGGTACAAAGGTTGCACTAGCAAAGGACACCGCAGTGTCATGTTTTATATCGCTGCCATCTTGAAGGAAACGTAATGGCGGCCACACAAATGTTCAAAGCTTAAATCAAATTACGACTAACCTAATCATCCGATATCTACTAAATTTTGCAACAACATACCTTTATGGAGGAAGCATCCTTTGACCAAATTAATAGGTCATTAGCCTAATAGTTTGCGGATGGTGGCCATCTTTGTGTCAAATTCGATTCCCCTTATTAATTCAAACACGGTGAAACCGAATGGAACGAAATTTGGTACAGAGGTAGCACTAGCAAAGGGCACCTCAGTGTCATGTTTTATATCGCCGCCATAATGACAGAAACGTAATGGTGGCCACACAAATGTTCAAAGATTAAATCTAATTACGACTAACCTAATCATCCGATCTGTACCAAATTTGGCAACAACATACCGTTATGGAGGGAGCATCCATTGACAAAACTAATAGGTCATTAGCCTAATATTTTGCGGATGGCGGCCATCTTTGTGTGAAAATTGATTCCCCCTACCAATTCGAACACGGTGAAACCGAATGGAACGAAATTTGGTACAGAGTAGCACTAGCTAAGGGCACCTCAGTGTCATGTTTTATATCACCGCCATCTTGACGGAAACGTAATCGCGGTCACCCAAATGTTAAAAGCTAAAATGTAATTACGACCAACCTAATAATCTAGTCTCTACCAGATTTTGCAACAGCATATCTTTATGTGGGAAGCATATTCTAACCAAACTGCAAGATCATCAGCCCAATAGTTTGCAGATGGTGGCCAAGTATGTGTGCAAATCGATTCCCCCTATCAATTCAAACACGGTGAAACCGAATTGAACGAAATTTGGTACATTGGTAGCACTAGCAAAGGGCACCTCAATGTCTTGTTTTATATCGCCGCCATCTTGACGGAAACGGAATGTCGGCCACCCAAATGTTAAAAGCTTAAATCAAATTACGACCATCCTAATAATTTGATCTCTACCAGATTTTGCAACAACATGCCTTTTTGTGGAAAGCATCTTATGACTGACTACAAGGTCATCAGCCCAATAGTTTGAAAATAGCTGCCAAGTATGTGTGCTAATCTATTCCCCATATCAATTCAAACACGGTGAAACCGAATTGAATGAAATTTTTTACAGAGGTAGCACTAGCAAAGGGCACCTCATATTCATGTTTAATATCCCTATAGCACGTTGTATTTCAACAAGCTACTACAACCAACATTCAATTATACTCCTTGAAATGGACTAAGAGTTATAACAATACTCATGCATTTAGGAGAAAGTATGCTATATGTTCTTTACTGAACATCTTGTTTTTAATGATGAGTTTATATGCCGAGTATCACATCCCCCAATGAAACCAATCGGGAGTTATTGTTATTCAATGAAATGCAGGTTTAACCCCCTTAAGACCCCTTTAGAACCTGGATATCTGAAAATCCACCCTTAGTGGACGGTTTTGACATACAATGACCATATCCCCAAAATGTCATGTTTCTAACTTCAATAATTTTGGCTGGGCGATGGTGAGTGGGTCAGGATTTTTTCTTTGAATTTCCTTTTTTCAGAATTTCACCCCTCCCCATGAACCCCTTAAATTGGGTTTATGAAAAGAACTGTCGAACACCTATTTACTTATTTTTAAGCAGTTTTCCCCCTGAGTTTGATGAGTGAGTCTGTCAGTCAATCACTTAGGACACTTTCTTTCCTGTTTTCCCCCCAGAATTTCACCCCTCCTCATGGGCCCCTTAAATTGGATTTATGAAAAAACGATCAAACACCTATTTATTTATTTATTTATTTTTAAGCTGATTTTTTCCGTTGAGTTTCAAACTCCTCGCCTATGTCGTTTAAGAGGTACATGCTCCATTAAGAATCCTTCAACCCCCACTTTTCACCCCTTTCACCTCATAGTATACACCACATCGAAAAACCCTCAGACACCTGTCTTCTTATTTTTAATGATGAGTGTATATGCCGAGTATCACATCCCTCAATGAAACCAAGCCGGAGATATTGTTATTCAATGAAATGCAGATTTAACCCCCTTAAGAGCCCTTTAGAACCCGAATATCTAGAAATCCTTCCTTAGTGGGCGTTTTCGACGTACAACGAACATATTCCCAAAATTCCATGTTTCTAACTTAAATAGTTTGGTCTGGGCCATGATATTCAGTCAGGACACTTTGTTTTATATAATAGATTAGGGTAACAAAAATAGAGATAGCATTTATTAACAGTTGGCAGCCCTGGTTACTCTTAAGAATCAGCATAGTCATATATGTTATGGTACACATAGTACACACGAAATTTGGTTGAAATCCAAATGATAGTATAGAAGTTACATGTATTTAGAGTTACACCTCTCAGCAGGCTTAGAATCATGTTGGTAGCACTGACGTATATAAGTTACTCCAAATTAATATAGAATGTCAGGTACTATACGTGTGCATAGTTTAAAGCTGTCGGGTTGCATACTTTCTGATATATGGGTATTTGGATTTTTAAAAATGAGAGCATTTATTAACAGTCATACGCTCAGTCATATCTGTTTATGTACACATAGCACATACGAAATTTGGTTGAATTCTAATTGATAGTGTAGAAGTTATATGCATTTAAAAATTGGACTTATCAGAAGGCTTAGAATCATTTTGGCAACACTGCCATGTATGGCCTCCTGAAAATTAAACTGCAATATTATTATCTATACGTGTGCCAAGTATGAAATAGCTCCCATTCATACCTTCCAAGATATCCAACATGGAACTCAAATTTCAATCGCGATTTTTCAGCAGTTGGTAGCACTGACATCATTTTCAAATATCGCCGTGAGATATCTTTACTCCTACCAAATTTTGTTTCGATTGCTCCAGCCGTTTAGGAGTTGATAGGGGGGTACACACACTCAGCCAGACAGACGGACAGAAGGACAGACAGACAGACAGACACACATTTGCCCGATCTCATAAATCTACTTTTTCCTCATTTTTGCCAAATGTGAAAAGTAGGCTAATAACTATTGCAATGGGTACCATGTTTCGACTTCCGGAAAATTTCGACATATCTTCGCGTTTCGCATCCCCTAGACCCCGAAACCCCTGTCAGTTAGCCGACTACGTGCGCGTTTTTTATAGCCTGTCAGCCTTAGGCCTTTAGTGCTATGTCTATAAAGCGGTATGGACCTAACAGAACTGATATAGGGGTGTTGGGTGATTACCTTGTGTCATATCTGGTCAGGATGTGACCTGGTGCTCGGGGCACCTAGAAATTCTTAAATTTAAAGTTATGGAAAAGAAAGTATAAAGAAGGAGCTAATTTGAGCTGGTTTTAGAAGATTTGGAAATAAGTTTAGAGCTGTAGTAGCTAAGATGATTTACTCAATGAGAATACGGGGCCGTTTGTGTCGGCCCCCGGTGGCTTGGTAATCACCCAACCTGCTCACTAGAGGGTTGGAGTTTCGTTTTTTTGTTCTGTAGAGAGTGGCTGCCTGCTGTTTAATGCGGGTGCTGATGACCGATATATGTATAGCCTATAGCCTATATCAGTTTCTTGTGGACACGATAACTACCGCAATTTCGCACCAATCACTTTGAAGTTTTTACATGATATGTATCCCTATAAAATCTCGGTCGAGTTCGATAATGGGCACAATCGGTCGAAGGGGGTGAAAAGGTGGTGGGGGGGGGCTTTGTTTGAAAACGTGAAATATCGCTATAACTCTCTTAATTTGTGAAATATCGAATCCATTCAGAGTCCATACCATGTGTCGGATAAGGCCGAAAAATTTATGTTTCAAATGTTTTTTCATAGCACCAACCATTGACCAAAGGGGTCAGCATGGAGCAAAACTAAAAAGTATGAGACGGTGATGATATTCAGCCATCAAACACAGGCGAAGATATACGAAGAGAAACAGTGGACAGTTCATTCACTTATCCGCTCCAAGCACAAGTAAAAGCTTGAAATGGCATAAGTGGGATCACAATACTTCACCATCTGTACACAATCAATCAAGAAACCTTATGCTTAAGGGAACCGGGAGGTGTGGATCGATAGAAAAATGTAGCTTCCGATGTATAGTTATATATCTCAGAAACTACAATAGATATTTCCTTGAATGTTCTTTTGGTGTATTCGGAGTACATTCGTTATTATTTGGGTAGAATTTGTAACTTTTATGTTGAATATTTTGTGCCAGACAGAGCATCACAAAAACAATGTTAAAGCAATATATTGTAAAAATTCCCTTAACTCATGTCCCCTTTTCTGAGCAAATACTCAAACCAGACGCATCAAACTTTGCAAGCATAATATTTCAACCATTTTTGACCTACTGAAGTAAAAGTATTGCCCTATCGTTTACAAGAGCTGGGTTATCTAATTTTACATCCTTTTTGAAAAGTGACATTTTCTTTAAAATTGTCAGTGCTTTTCAAGCTGGGCTCCATGAACTAATCAAGATACCTGAATAAATTTACTTCCACTACTAGATAGGCTATATATAGTTTCTTAGAGACTACCAAGTTTCAAATACATAGGTCACATAGTATCAGAGAAAATGGTAAATGAATTTTCCAAAAAATGACTTACGGTTAACACAAAAAGAATGTTTGACTAGTAGGTAGCTACAATATAGCCTTAAAACTTTGTTTAAAACTAATTTTATTGCATCAAATATCGCTTCAGCACAATAATTGATACACCAAATTCTTCAGGAAAATGGGAGATTTTTTTAGCTGAAAAATAAAAATTGTCATTTTGAGCCTATCACACGTCCCGAAAAAAAAGAATATTTGGCTAGTAGCTACAATATAGCCTTAAAACATTAGTTTAAGCCTAATTTTATTGCATCAAATATCGCTTCAGCACAATAATTGATACATCAAATTCTTCAGGAAAGATGGGAGATTTTTTAAGCTGAAAAATAAAAATTGGCATTTTGAGCCTATCACACGTCCCGAAAAAAAAAAAAGAATATTTGGCTAGTAGCTACAATATAGCCTTAAAACATTAGTTTAAGCCTAATTTTATTGCATCAAATATCGCTTCAGCACAATAATTGATACATCAAATTCTTCAGGAAAGATGGGAGATTTTTTTAAGTTGAAAAATAAAAATTGACATTTTTGAGCCTATCACACGTCTCGGTTCCCTTATCAGATCCATAAGCCAAATCAAATGCCTGCATGCAAACGAAACGAACGTGGAAGGAGGAACTTCATATGGCAATGAAGTTAGCTCGATGCATAACCGTCTCATACTTTTTAGTGTTACTCTATGCTTTAAAATATTTTTCTGTGACCTACTTATATGGTGCACCATATTAAGTCTAATAGTAATTTGGTTTTGAGTGCCACGCTACGGTACTTATAAATTTCTTCAGGTTTTAATATTGGCTGATGAAGGGGATAAAAGCAATTAATCCCTGAAACATGTACCAGGAGCAACTCTAATAATAATTCCTTTCGTTTATGTATTGACTAAAGTGGTTGTATAATTATTGTTAAAACTATCCCCTAGTTTGCCCGGTGAAATCGGTTGTGTCCTGATTGCGGTCATTCCAGATTGCGTTCACCTCATTAGCAGTCCAGATTGCGGTCACTTTCATTTTAGGGAAGAACTATAAACATTCCAGGGACCAGATTGCGATCACTTTTCTTGGAAGACCGGTCCTTGGTTCTTCCCGACTGACTCATACCTTCCGTACGTTTTGTGGATAACAAGGGGAAACTGATAGTTCACTACCTAACCAAAGAATACAGTTCAGTGTTCAGCTGAGCATGCCACATAAAAATTCGCTTAAAAAAAATCAAGTCCCCTCCCAATCTGACAGCACCTCGTAAAGCAATGATTATAACATTTTCAGTCTTAAGAATAGAGACGTTTCAGGATCGGAAATCGACGACCTTCACTTTAAACAAAATTGTTTTAACGGGAAATGTTATACTTACAGGGTGTAATTTTAAATTTCTGCCCCTCTCCTCCCGTTTGAGATGTGAGATATCTATTTGTATAATAGGTAGCCTACTGTATTTAGTGAAAACCTTTATTTTTATTATCTCGAAAAATTCGTCTCGTAAAAGTAATTTGTTCTGCGTTTCGTAAAAGTAATTTGTTCTGCGTTTGATTTTAAATCCCCTTTGTAATGAATTTTTGTCCCCGCCCCCTCCTACACCCAAAATCAAACATTTGAAGTTTTAGGTTTATTAACATTCCAAAGAGAACTGACATATGGCACGTGCCTCAACATTGGCAAGAGGGGTGGAAGTGAAAGGTGAGGAAATCCCCAGGGGAGTTACAACCGGACCGGTCTCCCAAGAAAAGTGACCGCAATCTGGACGCTGGTATGTTTATAGCTCTTCCCTAAAATGAAACTGACCGCAATCTGGACTGCTAATGAGGTGAACGCAATCCGGAATGGTCGCAATCAGGAAGACACCGGTGAAATCTACCTCTGCCTTCCGGCGTGCCGAGAGGAATTTTTATAGTGTTTCCTCAACTATCGAACCGCCGATATTTCATCTCTCACTAGCGCAATTGTCAAGCCATGAATAGTTTATTTGACATACACTTGGCCGTATCTCTCGTAGGCCTGTTTTATACGTATATTATTCTCTCATCTACGACAGATATCCTGCTTCTAAAATCGCCGGAGTGATGTGAACTTGCTCCAAAATGTCTCTATAACGGCGAATAACGCTTTTTTTTTTAAATCTCACTTGAGCATAATAGCTTCAGGCATTTGTTAGACACGTACTGTTTCTAGGTCATATAATAAATGTGGATTTGTGACAAAAGGTGAACTACATTAGTAACTAAGGTTTGTGTCAAATGGTGAGGCAGTCTTAAAGTTATGAGATAGTGAACTGTAAATACTCGCAGTGACGTCACAGTGGACTGAGTTGTCCTTCTCTCTCGATGGTCACGGTTCGACACGCTTGACGGGGCATGGGAGCTTCGACTGTACGCATGCGTAGCCCGTCTAATCCTAATCTAAATATATCGGTAGGAAGTTGCTGCTCCCTTCTGCATGGTGCTCGTTGTTTATCCAGCTTAAAGTAAGTATTGTTCCCTTCGTACTGGCGATATTCTCACAAGGTTTAGTGTTTGAATTCCTAATAGAGAACAAATAAAGAGAGCAGTGTGAGGTTTGAAGCCATTTTTCAGTGTTGCCTAAGTAAACAAAAGTTTCTGGTCAGAAGGAACGTAGGAACAGAAGGGGGAGAAAGGGAAAAACCAGTTCCGCCCAGTTAACACCCGGGTTAGTCGACCATAACTGGTGCCAGAGTGAACACGAAACTGCTTGAAGTTCCAGTTAGGGAGACAACCGGATAAGTATCAGCCTGTATTATTACAGTATAACATTAGTTGATTTTGTATAACTATATAATCACTCCAAACATACAAATTCCGGATTTTTATCACCATTTTAGAAGTTCACCTAACATTAGATATACTACATTTAGCATACACCGACAGTTGCATTACCAACACTGCAACTAAATAATTGTACATATTGTATATATTTTTCACCTGTATTCTCAAACATAGATGTTATAGCCTAAGTGTAATGGATCTGATGATGATCGCTTGACGATCGAAACTGGTCATCCTAGTGTATTTATTAATCTCATGTAATTTATTTCAGGATTAGGGCATAACCCAGCTCCATTGGGTGCATTCGTGTTGACTGACTGAAAAGCACCAAACTTTTGTTTTAAAGAGAGCAGGTAGACACTGAGTTGATGTTTTTGAAATGCGTGGTATGTGGGAAGCTATCTGCAGTTCAAACTCAGTGGACTTCCCCTGAGATAAAATATTCCTCTATGTAGCTGAGACGGTATTATAAATCAAATTAGAATGAAATAGATGGAATTTGAAGGTGTAATATATTTCTACTATTGGAAATGAATCCATATGAATGTACAGCAGTATGAGCGAGATGTAATTTGAAAGAGAGGATTCCGTTGCCTGTACAATTCCCTCTGAAATTTTGAACGTTGCCTCAGAGCGAACTGTTTTATTCCTCATATTCTACGACCCACTTGCTTTGCCACCAAGTTATTGCCTGGATGATAGCCAAAGCAATGGAACAGCCGTTACGTTGGTTCCAATTGTGGCCTCGTTCATCTTAAGAGCAAAGCTATCTAATTGCAATAAAGCCTGTCGCAATAACTCTCAATAAAGACGTTCTGGCAAATGAATGGTTCATGTATTGCTCCGTCGCACTGGATAGCAATGCTGAGCTCTATTTATAGCTAAGGTAATAGATGGATGTACACCAATATGTGAACTATTCCAAAATAAATACTCCCATTAGCCCAAAGTATTATTCACCCTTAATTACAGTTATTTTAAAGAAAATGTTAAAAACATTATTATCCCTTACGCCTCTGTGGCATAGACGGCAGCACGCCCACTTCTCACCGCTGGGTCCGTGGTTCAAATCCCGGTCACTCCATGTGAGATCTGTGCTGGACAAAGCGGAGGCAGACATGTTTATCTCCGGGTACTCCGGGTTTCCCTGTCACAAATTTCATTCCAGCAACACTCTCCGCTGTCATTTCATTTCTTCCGTCCTTCATCTGATCATTAGCCCAGGGGAGTGCGACAGCTGGAACAGTTCATATCCTCGCCGCTATATGGGGGCTTCCTTCATTCCATTCCCTGAGCCGGTCGGTCGACGGGAAGCAGGCTGTGGATTTTCAATTTCATTATCCCTTACGAAAGTGTTTTTTCTCTAGTTTCCAGAAATGTGTTGTTTAGCTAAGGAGTTTCCGATACTTAGGGCCATTTTCACGAATGACAATCATCTCTTAAGTCATCATTATAGATTACTTAACTTTGCACGTGCATTTTATAGAGCAGAAACGCTGGCCAACTTACCACTAACAAGCAATTACGTTAAATGGCCATATCTGACCACTCAATCCCCTAAAGCATCGTTAAAGTGGATAGAAATCTCTGAATTCTACCTCGGGCATCTTGCAATGTTGGAAGAGTTCGTTTAATTAAGAATTTGACACGAACATTAATCCATATGAGTATAACATGTTTATGACAATGAAATTAAAAGAGATCTTACATGCTACTAATATCAAGGAAGAAGAATACGGAAGTAATACAAAAAATATATCGGAAGTGGTACTCGAACTCCTTCAGCTCTTCATAATGAACTTTGAGTCTACAACGCTACCAATTATGCTCCGAAGACAATGGGGAGAGGGTGTCTTACTTAGGTAAGTAATCAATGTACCCAATCAACTGCCAGTTCTCCTAAATTAATTGTTCACATGATTTTAAGATTTTGCCATGAATAAGGTCTTCTGTATTTCCTTTCCATTATAAATATGTTCAAGGAAATCTCAAGAAAGCATCGCAAACAATGGCTAGTGCTACACGTTTCTTGCTCTGTCGGCCATATTTCTCCAGAATGAAACCGAGTCTCTGCATGCTCGAGAGCGTATTTAAGTAATTTCGCCCCCGAATGGCCTCGTGAAATGCATTGAGGATAACCATGCATTAACTCTCACATTTAGGTTAAAAAGGATTTAATTATTTATATTTTCTCGTGTCGGAAACATACAAATGTACAGTTGCTATACATATAGCCTAAGGGTAAAATCTATATAATATAGATATATAAAACTCAAAGTTGGTTTGTCTGCCTGTTATTTATACAAATCTACACCGTTTCACCGATCTGAAACAAAATTTGTATACTTACCCTTTGGAACCCGACAAGTAACACTGTCTACTTTAAAATTTGGACAGACCACTCAGTTCCCTGCATTTAGGCCGTTCGGCACCAATCTACACCGTTTGACCGATCTGAACCAAAATGTGTATACTTAACCTTTGGAACCCTGCGAGTAACACTGTATACATGAAATTTCAGACAGACCACTCCATTCCCTGCATTTAGGCCCTTTGGCACACATCTAAACCGTTTCACCGATCTGAACCAAAATTTGTATACTTACCCTTTGGAACATTGCGAGTAACAGTGTCCACAGGAAATTTCGGACAGACAACTCCATTCCCTGCATTTAGGCCCTTTGGCACAAATCTACACCGTTTCACCGATCTGAACCAAAATGTGAACATTTACTATTTAGAACCATGCGAATAACCCTGTCTACATGCAATTTCGGACAGTCCACTCCATTTCCTGCATGTATGCCCTTTGGCAAAAATCTACACCGTTTCACCGATCTGAACCAACATTTGTATACTTACCCTTTGGAACCTTGTGAATAACACTGTCAAGATGAAACTTCGGAGAGACCACTCCATTCCCTGCAATTAGGCCCTTTGTCAAAAATCGACACTGTCTCACCGATCAGAATCTAATTTTACATACTTACCCTTTGGAACCCAACGAGTAGGCCTAACAAAGTCTACGTGAAATTTCGGACCGACCGCTCCATTCCCTGCATTTAGGCCTTCTGGCACAATTCTACATCGTTTCACCGATCTGAACCAAACTCAATGTGCCTACCCTGAACCAAAATGTGTATACTTACCCTTTGGAACCCTGCGGGTAACACTGCCCTCTTGATATTTTGTACAACTCGCTCCATTCCCTACATTTAGAACAACAGCGGAAATGAACTGGAAAACCATGTTTTAAGGCCCTAGAACCATTCATGTCCGTAGTAGTGTAACTGTAAGAATATTTTAGTAAGTCTATTGTTGACTGGCAATGCGGACTGCATCACATCGCCCCTACGAGTGATCTGGTGCAGATTTTCGAAAATAGTTACAACTTGCGCTGCGTATAAATTGGAGTCACGGGGGGTAATTAGTGCAAAATAATTTCTTTGACCCCTTAAAACAGTTATCATCATGAAAATATTATGCCTCTGTATAAGTGCGATGGTGTTGAAGCAGTACTTAGAGGTTGTCAGCTGCATAAATAGTTGGTTATTACAAATTTACTTTCATGTATTCCGATCCTTATCCTTCAGCGGTATGTGACGATAAATGGCACTATTGATACCAGTAACTCAGGAGCTCGGGACAGCCGAAGTTTTCCAAAGTGCTCCAATTATTTTTCTGCGGCGCTATGTGACAAAAGACAACACTATTCATCTCTACTTTTGTAACAGCCAATGAGATATAGGCCCTAGGCAGTGTCTTTTATTTCACATACTCCTCTTTCTAATCATATTTTTAAACTCGTTTGTAAATTACATGTGTCAGTACTGCAGTTAGTAAATAGCCGTTTCCCTATTCATTATAATAATTATCATTACGGGAAAATGACCTGAATGTTACGTCCATTATACTGTACTACTTATCACCCACACTACCACCATCACCCCCAAAAAGTTATATTTTTTAAATATTTTTTTCTGTTTGTTTAAGTATCATGTGCCAGTTCTGTAGAAGTATTCATTATCATCCATAAAACAAATAAATCCACCGGGCGAAAAATAGCACGTGCCCAATACTGATCACCGTTCAGAACCAAATTTTACATAGTTACCGTTTGGAACCCAACGAGTAGGCCTAACAAAGTCTACGTGAAATTTCGGACCGACCCCACCATTCCAAGGCGCTCGGAGTGGCTAGCAGGAGATCTTCCTCTGCACAAGATGAAGGGCACAGAGGGCAATGAGAATGAAGCATGTGTCTTGTGGATTGTTCTTGTCCACATACGCAAGACGTGTCACCTGCACTGAGACCCCATCTCCTCAGATTGTCTTGGGATCTTCCAACTCCTGATCGCATCCTGTTTAGGGACTTCCATACTAACCAGCTTTCGTTGTGTCCGGGGTGTATTTCTGCAGCTACTGGCATCCAACCGCAGGGGAGAGTGGTCGTCTTCTTCCATAAATCCATCCTTGCCTTCTCCGGTAAGCATCTCAGATGTCCTCAGGGAGCTCTTTCGGGACCTCAGCCGCTGCTGAGGAGGATTTTATCCATGCAGTGGGTGAGCGCTGTTCTCTTCCACTCTCAGCCTCTCCCTGTTGGCAGCTACCTCTCTGCGTACACAAGGTGGGGCTATTCCAGCCAGATAGTAGAGCTTATCTGTTGGGGTAGGCTTTAAGCAACCTGTTATCAACTGCGGTTTCGTTCAGAGCTGTATCTACCTGTCTGGCAGGAGATGAACTCTACCAGACTGGGGAAGCAAATTTTGCAGTAGAAAAGCACAATGCCATTGCAGAAGTGCGAATAGTCTCTGGATGTGAGCCCCATTGTGTCTCTACTCGTTTGCGAATCAGGTTGTTTCGTGTGGAGATTTTAATTTTGTTATTCTTGCAGTGGGTTTTGAATGTAAGAGCTCTGTCAAGGGTTACTCCCAGGTATTTAGGTGTGTGACAATGCTGCAATCGGATACCTGACCATTCTATGCGTAACTCACGATGAGCTTCCCTCTTCCTTAAGTGGAAGGTGCATACTTGTGTCTTAGATGGATTTGGTCTAAGTTGGTTCCAACTGTAGTAACTTGATAGATTTCTCAGGGCAGATGTCAGATTTCTTTCCACTGATTAAAAACTGTGCGCAGCAAGGGCTAGGTCGTCTGCGTACAAGAAGCTTCTTGTGTCTGGGGACAGTAGCTGATCGTTGGTGTAGATGTTGAAGAGAATTGGAGCCCGGAAAGGACTTAATTAACTCATCGTTACTAAAGAGTTGGTGAAAACGGCCCTTAGGCACTTTGAGTGGTGGACACCAAGAGTTAACCATATCACCAAATTTTGAAGCTTGCCACGGTGGGTGAGTGGTCAACGTGTCGGTCTACTAACTCCAAGCTTGCAAGTTCGCTCCTGGCCGTGGTAAGTGATTTTTGAAAGGCGGAAGTAATTACGACACCATGTCATGCGATGCTGGCATGTCAAAGAACCCATTTGAATTCAGTAGGCCGTGTTCATAATGGCAAAATTAATCTCGGGATTTTCCGCCAAATCAAAGTTCCTCATTTCTCTACTAGAAAGCGCTATAGTGTTCAAGGAGCTTGGATATCTAACCCCCTTGACTTGCATAGTGATTGAGGGAACAATGAAATTCGACATGCAAGCTACCCTTTGGGTGTCAAATGACAAAGCTTGCTTCCGGCATCCGAGGCCATACGATATTATTATACCAAATTTGGAGCAATCTTGGCCAACAATGTCAGAAATCCCAGGGGAATCCAAGTACTTCTGGACTTAATTGAGTCACAGGCTTCCAGTCTTATAGCTTTTAACCAAGGAGAAGATCCTCTTGGGAAGTCTGTTGTTGCCCATTTGTAAAAGGTGCCCGAAGAACGTTAGCTGCCTACGTCACATGCTGGTATTGGACATTTGCAATCGTCGATACAGTTTGGAGATTGCTTACAGTAGGTAGGTTCCATATGGGAGCAATCTCGACCTCCTCCAGATCATCCATGGTGCTTTTCCTGTTCATCAAGAGGGACCGACCGTGTGGTGAACCAAAAATGCGGGATGACAACAGATTGGTAATGACGAAAGTATTTTTTACCCACGCTTTTTAGCAGCTTGGCATTCTTTGTTCCGTGGTTATTAGCCTACTTTTCACATTTTGCAAAAATGAGGAAAAAGTAGACTTATGAGATCGATCCGGGAAAATGTGTGTCTGTCTGTCTGTCTGTCTGTCCTTCTGTCTGTCCTTCTGTCTGTCTGGCTGTGTGTGTCCCCCTCCCCCTATCAACTCCTAAACGGCTGCAGCAATCGAAACCAAATTTAGTAGGAGTCAAGATGTATACCGGAATATCTCAAGCCCATATTTGAAAATGATGTCAGTGCTACCAACTGCTGAAAAAACGCACTAGGAACTTGAGCTCCATGTTGGATATCATGGAGGATATGCATGGGAGCTATTCCGAAATTGGCACACATGCAGATAATACTATTTCAATCTAATTTCCAGATGGCCATACATGATAGTGTTGCCAAAATAATTTTAAGCCTTCTGATAGGTCCAAATTTTATATGTATATAAATTCTACACTATTAATTGGATTTCATCCAAATTTTGTATGTAATATGTGTACACAAACATATATAATTAAGGGTATTCTTAAGAGCCACCAGGGCTGCCAACTGTTAATAATAATGCTCTCTCTATTTTCTTCATCCAAATACCAATATATCTGAAAGTATGCAATCCGACAGCTTTAAACTATGCACACGTATAGTACCTGACATTTTAGATTAATTTGGAGTACCTTATATACTTCAGTTCTACCAACATGATTCTAAGCCAGCTGATAGGACCAATTTTTAAATACATGTAACTTCTATACTATCAGTTGGATTTCAAACAAATTTCGTATGTGCTATGTGTAACATAACAGATATGATTATAAGTATTCTTAAGAGCAATCAGGGCTGCCAACTGTTAATAAATGCTGTCTATATTTTTACCCTAATATCAATATATCAGAAAGTATGCAAGCCAACAGCTCTATACTTTTGACACGTATAGCACCTGACACTCTAGGTTAATTTGGAGTAATTAACATGTCAGTGCTGCCAACATGATTCTATGCTTGCTGAAAAAATGCATGTAACTCCTATAATAACAAATGGATTTCATCCAAAATTGGCTCAACAAGATATCATAATATTTCCGATTATTTCTAACCAGCACATGCATGACATTGTTGCCAACATGCTTTTACGCGTGCTGATAGATCCAATGTCTAACTGCATGTAGCGTCCGTTGGACTTCAACCTAATTTTGTATTTTGTACCTTAAGAGATGGAACTAAGAATATATCCAGTCACCAGGGCTGCCAACTGTAGTGCTCTATTAGGCTACATTATACCGGAAATATTTCGAACTAATTAGACAATTCGATATTACCAACTTAATTTCGTCATTATTCTAGATGGGTTCATATACTGTAGAATAAACATTGGCATGAAAAGTAGGCTCTTTAGTTCGTCACGGAACTTCTTGTTTTTTAAATATTATAGCGCGAGATGGTTTTGAAGGATATATTTCTTAGATTCAGAAGATACGTTACTTGATGGGCAGCAGATGGCAAAACTAATTAGGTTGCATTCTTCTACTCAAGGAAGGAAGCTTGTAGTATTACGTGATCGTAAATCTCACGTTCATGAGCCCCAGAAGTTCAATTTTTGTTGAATCCGAACCACAGGACGTCATATTTCACTTAGAAAATCCAACCGGGAATCGAACTCGGTCTGCCTTGGTGAGTGGCGAGCAGTTCGAACTCCTTACCACCACGCCCCTTCTTTGACTGAGAGAAGAATGATATACTCCTTTAAAATATTACCCTGTGTGACATTTTCTCTAATTTAATTTTTAGTCGACATTCAAATTTTGTAAAAGATGAAGTAGGCTCACGAGATCTACACGATCCAAATGGCCGTGTGTGTGTGTGTCCCGCCCTATCAATACCCAAACCACGGAATTGAATTGAATCAAATTTGGCATAGAGGTAGCATTGGTAAATGTGAACATAGAACAGCTGAAGAAGATAGCTCTTTTCGATCTACAGTGACGTCATCAGGGCTGACTTCATAAATGAGCTCAATGCCAAGTCTAAGAAGAGCAACGAAGGGTCTGATCTTTGGAGAGCATTCCTATTTATAACTTCAGGTTATAAGACACTAACGGGGAATATGGATATGCAATAAATGATTACAACGGTTCAGAACATGAGTGGAGAACTTCTGGTGAACTCTTTAAGTGAATGGTATATGAACACATACGGGACTTTGTTGAAATGCTTCGCGCATCGTCGCTCATTTGTTGAATCTACGCGTGCGCTACCAATTGTAAAATGGATTTACTAAGTCAGAAACCTTCCTTGGAGTGTACTCAACATCTCACCCAAGTTTCATCGCAAACGGACGAATGGTATATGATCGCATGGGAGACATACAGACATACCCACAGACAAACTATCACGTTACATTGATTTATATATATATATATATATATATAGATTGAAGAATGAGTTTGAAAACAGATTTAAAGACCTTATGGTGCAGTAACTAGCGACCTTGGCCATCACTCCGAAGGTCCGGGTTTGATTCCCGCGCCACTTGCGCCCGAGTAACGTGAGAAATGAGCGAGGGTTACCTACTCATGAACGGGGTAGGTTAAATAAGTTAGTTCAACCAAAACAACTAAGACTAAGATTCGCTACCCTCAATATTGGAACGTTGACTGGCCGACATCGTGAGCTAGCAGAAATGTTTAAACACAGGCGTGTCAACATTGCCTGCATCCAGGAGACCAAGTAGAGGGGTTCAAGGCGAAATAAATTGGAGATGGCTACAAACTCATCTATCACGGTACCAGCGCAGCACGAAACGGTGTAGCAATAATCGTAGACCAGCACTACCGCAACAGTGTCACCAATGTCAACAGGGTGTCAGATAGGCTTATGTCTATCAAGATTGATTTAACAGAAATCACTGCCCACATTATATCTTGCTACGCACCTCAAACTGGATGTACAGAGGATGAGAAAGATGAATTCTGGAACAGTCTGGATACCCACCTTCGAGCAATCCCCCAGGATGAGTCCATTATTCTTGGAGGAGACTTTAATGGACATGTTGGGTCTCAGCGTGAAGGATATATGCGATGCCATGGAGGACATGGGCTTGGTGTGCGCAATGATGTCGGATACTTGACTGTGCAGTTGATTGTGACCAACACATATTTCAAAAAGAGGCTAACACATCTGGCTACTTATACCAGTGTAGGACATGCTACTCAGATCGATTACTGGCTAGTTCGGCAACAAGATATGAAGCTGGTGACAGATACCAAAGTGATTCCGTATCACAGCGTTGCCCCTCAACACCGATTGCTTGTCCTTGATATGCATAAAAACGTGAAGCGACCCAAAACAAAACCTAAAACTGGGCCTGAGCGTATCAAGTGGTGGAGATTGAATGCCCACCGCAATGAGTTGGTCACAGCCTTGGCAAACTTCTCCGTGAAGTCTGATCAATCAGTTGATGGCATGTGGAGGGATGCTATGAAACAGATATATCAGGCGGCGAAAGAAACTGTGGGAAAAACCGTACCCGGACGAAAATACATTGATAAACAGACCTGGTGGTGGAGTGATGAAGTCAAGTAAGTTATCAGGGAGAAAAAGATGGCCTACAAGACTTGGTGGAACTCGCGCCTTGATACTGACCTCCAGCAATACCGTAACCTGAAATCAGCAGCAAAAAGAGCAGTAGCTGCTGCAAAGGACAATTATTATCAAGACCTGTACGACCAGCTTGACACACCATCAGGAGAAAACAATGTATATCGTCTTTCTAAGTCCCGTAATCGTTCAACTCAGGACATTGGACATGTCATGCATATCAAGGATGCGAACGCTAAGCTACTACGAGAACAGCAATCTATCCTCCAACGTTGGGCAGACTACATTTTAGGCATCTGCAACGAAGAATTTCCACACCCACCAATTGCAAGTCCTGATCATACCTTAGGACCCGTTCCTCCAATTACATCCGAGGAAGTAATGCCTGCCATTAGCAAGATGAAGAGTGGATAAGCAACTGGCCCAGATGACTTACCGACGGAAATATGGAAAATTCTAGGAAGGCCTGCCTCAGAATTCCTTACCACACTCTTTAACCAGATCATTGCTGAGAACCAACTTCCCCATGCATGGACAACTAGCATAACAGTTCCAATCTGGAAGGGAAAAGGTGATGTGGGTGACTGCTCAACTTATCGCCCTATTCGACTCCTCTGTCATACGTTTAAAATATTTGAGCGTGTGCTTGATTGTAGACTCAGAAATATTGTCACTGTAACACCAAACCAGTGTGGGTTTGTTAAGGGATGCAGTACCATCGATGCTGTCCATGCCACACGCCATTTAATGGAAAAGCACAGAGAGAGGCAGCGGAGTGTACACCTGGCATTTCTCGATTTAGAGAAAGCTTTTGACCGTATCCCTGATGATCTTATTTGGCGAGCTCTTCGTTGCCATGGAGTCCCTGAGGAATATGTAAGCTGGGTGCAGCTTCTGTATCGCAATGCCACTAGTGTAGTTCGGAGTCCAGCTGGAGTCTCCCCACCTTTTGAAATCACTGTGGGTGTTCATCAGGGTTCTGCTCTATCACCACTGTTATTCATCCTCTGCATCCTCGGCGGACATACAGACCTCACATCCCTGGACCCTTCTCTATGCGGATGATGTGGTACTTGCCCAAAAAAAAAAAAAAAAAACGTCCTGAACTTCAGCACAGGGTTCAAACGTTCAAACGTGGAACGACAGACCGGCTGAAAATGGACTACACCTCAAAATCCAGAAGGCAGAATACCTGGAATGTGGCCCCCAAACTAGAGGTACCATCAGTATCAGCACAGAAAATCTGCAGAAGACCATGCATTTTAAGTACTTCTCTGTGATAAAAAAAGATGCCTCTGCATTTAAAGGCAAAGGTCTATAAGTCTGTGGTACGCCCAGCAGCCATCTATGGGACTGAATGTCGCCCTATGACCAAACAACATGAGCAAATTTTGAATACGATGGAAATGAAGATGCTCCGATGGTCGATGGGGCTGACCCGATTTGACCACGCAAGGAACGCAGACGTCCGGCGAAAATTTGGTGTTGCACCAATTGTCGAGAAGGTGAGGGAGGCTCGTCTACGCTGGTACGGTCACGTCATGAGAAGACAGAACAACTCAGTTGCCAAAAGAGCACTCCACATCAACCCAGGTGGAACAAGACCACGTGGAAGACCTGCAAAGCGGTGGACTGACAACATCAGGTTTGACATGCACGCTGTTGGTCTAACACCAGAAGATGTCAACGACCGAAAGAAGTGGAGGAGATGTAGCAAAGTAGCAGACCCCACAAGGGATTAATGCTAGGAAGAAGAAGATTGTAGCATTCAGTCGGTATATCATACCAATTACTCTATTAAGTGAAAAATCACCTGAAATATATTACTTATGTGTATATTAAGGCTTTCAAGGTCCGGATTATATTAATAATTCTTGTTTTTTGGGGTAATGCCGTGTGTATTTAGATTAGAACTATACGTTTCGGAGAAACCTTGCCTCCTTTTTCAATGGAAATCAAACAATGTGGCCGAAGAAAGTATATCAATGAGATTACAAACATTACAAAAAATATAGGTAAATTCCTCGGTTCGTCACCAGAGAGCAGCTGTCAGAAATTACTGTATGGACCATGGTAGAACGCCGGACAGAGTAGCAAGTAAGAAGGTAAAGGGGGCGGGGTGAAAATATAGAGACTCCTTGAAGAATGAGGATGTCCGTCTAAGCCAACCTGACAAATCAGCTATAGCTGAACATGCCCTGTCTTCAGGGCACGATGTATGTTTCAAGGATGCTCATGCGCTTGCCCTTGTTAAGCACAACTGGTCTAGAATTATATGGGAGGCAGTTGATCTAGGAAGATAGTTCCTCTCAGTCTCTCTGTTCTTCACCTATTTCAAATTGTACTTTTTTCCTCTATGGCTACAGAGCCTGGATTTGTTCTCCTTTGTTCGTCACTGGAGGAGTTTCCATCTGTTTTTTCGCCGTTGCCTGTATGACGTTAGGTATCGTACAGATACACTTCCCTTTTGTTTATGTTTCCTTATATCCATCTAACCCTCTCCCCTCCCCCCCGCCTCCCCCCTCTTCTTTTGGACATCCTCATTCTTCGAGTAGTCTCTATATTTTCACCCCGCCCCCTTTACCTTCTCCTTACTTACTACTCTGTCCGCCGTTCTACCATGGTCCATACAGTAATTTCTGGCAGATGCTCTCTGGTGACGAACAGAGGAATGTATCTATATTTTTTGTAATTTTTGTAATCTCATTGATATACTTTCTTTGGCCACATTGTTTGATTTCCATTGAAAAAGGAGGCAAGGTTTCTCCGAAACGTATGGTTCTAATCTAAATACACACGGCATTAGCCCAAAAAACATGAGTTATTTATATATTACTTATGTTTAACATTAATTTATCGGTATATGTATTGTTACGGACTTCTTCTTCAATTATAATTATGTTTGTGATGACCGACTGCAAACTACAATATTAACTAACAAGGAGAGGATACGATGCTTGGTTCACCGATACGAACCATATTTAGTACACGTGTAGGGCATGACGAGGCGTATACCAGGTGCAAGTAGCCTACAGTAGTATGGTGTGCTTCTCAGCCGTTCCCGAGAAATTAATTAATTGGCATTACAGTGCGGCGTCCATGTGCGTTGTACGCTAGGAAAAGTCAACGAGCGCGAGGTGCAGCGGTAAGAGCCCTGCTTCGTAAGCGCGGGATCGCTGAATCGAATCCCAACGGTGAGTTTTTGCAGTGCATTTTTTTTGTGAACATTGTCAATTCGTACAACTGTAGGTGTGGTGAACAATGTTTATTTTGCAGTCAATTGTAATAACGTGTTATAATATTTTTTAAAAATTAATGCAGCCAATGGCCATGTACTTTTCTTTTCAGGACGGGTCAGGGAAGGGATATTGGAAGGAAATCGGCCGTGGACCTATTGAAAGGAACCGTCCCGGCATTTGCCTGGTGGTGAAAATGGGAAACCACGAAAACCATTTTCATGACGGCCGAGGTGGGATTCGAACCCAGGCTCTCCCGATGCCAGCGAGGCACGAGATAGCGCGTTAGCGCTCTTGGCCACTGTTATGTGAGTGGGAAAAGAGATTCTGAAATCATCGTATGGGGGTCAACGTTTGTGACATTACACAATGTACAGTATCGGCATTGCAAATACATAGGTATTATACACGGTCAGGTGTATTCTATTATATGTATACATTTATACACTGAAGGCCCAGTCTGTTCCGTTCATTGCACGTCTGTGAACCATCAGACCACCCCGTACCCCGCAAGCAGTGACTCATTCTCTGGGTATTGGTTGGAAATTGCCAATGGTTACAAACAAAAAAAGAAACACAACACACTGCAGAGGCTGACCGGTGGGATTCGATCCCTTGATCCCGCGCTTACGAAGCAGGGCTCTTACCACTGCACCACGCGCTCGTTGGACTGTTGCTAGCGTACAACGCACATAGACGCCGCACTGTAATTGCAATTAATAAATTTCTCGGAAACGGCTGAGAAGCGCACCATACTACTGTACCTGCACCTGGTATACGCCTGGTCATGCCCTACACGTGTACCAAAGATGGTTCGAATCGGTTACCCATGATCGTATCCTCCCCTTGTGAGGTCAATTGTTAGTGATCTTACCATTATTGGTAGACATATTTTATCTTAAGCCTCAGGCAACGTTCCATCAAAAGCAAGAAATTGTTCCGTTCAGAGGTCGAGGTAATATTTTAACCCTTATCTAGTTGATCGGGCCGCGTACGTGCTAGGACGTTTCCTTGTTAAATCACGTAGGACTTTTCTGTTGAAATGTCACGTTCAGTGCTTAGAATTTGGCGTAAAACGGTGGTTGGCTTACGATCAATGTAATACAATAGTACATGCTCGCTTCGTGGCTGGCCGGTTACATAACTTTCCCCTTAATACGTGCCTAATCGTTATGCCGCCTGCAGTTCAGTTGTTTAACCAAATTTGTAGGCCCAGATTGCTGGATACCTCAAGGGTTTACGCTGAAATACAAGGTAGCTTCAAAAAAGTTGTTATTTCGCATGTGGGTCTCGGACATTGTGGTTAATTAGCCCTGTATACTTGGGTGAGTGTGGATTTATGTCTCATAACCTGTGGTATTGTGATGGCAGCATGAGTGTGTAATTATTCCTACTAGCGGACCCGAGCGAGTACTCCCGCATGTGTATAATCCACTTTCCTGGCGTTAATGTTATGCGGGCTTCTATAATATGTTTATTTGTTTAAACGCACTTTTTAAACACATTTGTACAGACTACCCGCCCGGCGCTAGTGCTATGCGGGCTATACGCGAAACAATTCTGCCAGGGGCTATCGTCTTGTTTATTTGTTTAAAAGCACATTATAAACAAAAACATATATTTCCGTTGACTTTTCAAGAAATGCAACATTTTCCTGTATATTTGAGACAATTTGGAAGAATTTGGTACAAACCACACCTTCTAACTCCCTCTGGTTTAGGAGCTTGAGTTTTTTAATACATACACCTTAGCGTATTATATACATAGACTAGCAACCCGACCCGGCTTCGCCCGGGAACAATTATGAATGCATTACGTGATAAGCCCTTTTTTATGTCAATGAATAACGACCAATATCCGTTTTACGTCTCGGCATGATGGGTTAAAATCACTGACTGGACTATTAATTATATTACCATGGAGATGCATGTGCAACAAATTCTTGTCAGATGTAATTTGAGAATGGCGAGGTGCATGAAACACAATCCCCCTTCCGTCCCATCTTAACTTGACTGTGAATATTGCGAAACGAAAAGTTCACAGGCGAAATGAAGAAGAGCCGAGTTGCACTTCCAAGGAAAATCCAAAGTCTTAACTCAACACGATTCAACGGTTTGCTGCTGGCTGTATCTGGGGCAATATGTTCGCCCGCTAGCTAAGTTGTAACAGGGATGATAGACTCGCCCTTAGCTAGCTCGTAAATTGTCGCCTCAGTACTATCATCGCGGCAGGAGATGGCAGTTGAACACGCTGGGACGGGGTGTGGTGGGTCTTGCAGTACGCATGCGCAGTCCGCCAATTCCAAACTTAAATATATCGGCCTCCCGCATGCCAATGGTTATTATTGCAACAGACGACACGCAACCAGTGAAAGAAGTAATGTGCTGAGTGAGTGAAGCAAGTAGTGACCAAATGAATGTTTTTGAAATGTCCGATACACAGTGAGCAGGAAGACCTCTGCAATTCAAACCCGACTGCCATCTCCTGGCGCGATATCAGTAGCTGAATGGACATGGTTGGAAGAAATTAAAACGTAAAAACACTTATAGTGTGTGATGTATTGAAGATAGACATATGCACTCGCGGACTTTTTTGTAGAACTTTTCATGTTGAACAATTCTTACACTCATAGTATTTAGATATTTTTAACGGTTTGCCCAGTGTAAGCTTACAGAGCACTCGGATGCCAGGTTTTCTTTCGACTTTTCCACTGAAATCGTTACTGCTCGGCTTCCTATGATCATAAATAAATTATTTTCTACAGAAATCATCCTCGATATATTCTTTACAGAATGGTGAAAACCGCATCAAAATCCATCCAGTGGTTCTCGAGTTTACCCGTAACATCCAAGAATCGGGGACTTTGTTTTATACTAAATACAGATTATTATTCAGCCTCCGTGGCTTAGGCGGTAGCACGCCGGCCTCTCACCGCTGGGTCCGTGGTTCAAATCTCGGTCACTCCATGTGAGATCTGTGCTGGACAAAACGGAGGCAGACAGGTTTTTCTCCGGGTACTCCGGTTTTCCCTGTCACAATTTCATTCCAGCAACACTCTCCACTATCATTTCATTTCATCTGTCATTCATTTAATCATTGCCCCAGAGGAGTGCGACAGGCTTCGGCAGCCGGCACACTTCATATCCTCGCCGCTAGATGGGGGCTTCATCCATTCCATTCCTGACCCGGTCGGAGACTGGAAACAGACTGTGGATTTTCATTTTACAGATTATTATTATTACTATTGAACGCGTCGCCTCCGTAGCGTAACGGTCAGCATAGTTAGCTGCCGCCCCGGAGGTCCTGGGTTCGATTCCCGGCTCTGGTACGAGGACTGGAACGGGGTCTACTCAGCCTCGGGTGGCCCAAATGAGTAGAGGGGGTTCGATTCCCCCTCTGCCATCCTCGAAGTAGTTTTCCGTGGTTTCCCACTTCGTCTTCGGGCAAATGCCGGGATGGTACCTTCTTGAAGGCCACGGCCGCCTCCTTCCCTCTTCCTTGCCTATCCATCCTAACCATCCCTTACCTTCCCTCACGAGGCCCCTGTTCGCCTGGGCGAGGTGCCAATCCCACCTCACCAGTTGTATCCCTTCCGATTCGATGTTCCCAGCTCTAGGACACTGCCCGTAGAGGCGGTAGTGGTGAGTTCCCTCGCTGAGTCCGTAGGTTCCACCAACCTGGAGGGTAAACGACTACAAAAATATATATATATATATATGAACACAAAAAGAAAGAAATGTAATTATTGAATTAATAAGAAAACACTGATTTGTATTAGTCTTTATCAAATGTGCTGATCGGTTGTGATCTTTCAGCACAGTTTCCAAGATGTTACCGGGAGCATAGCACTTTTCTGTCGGTTTGTGGAATCTCGTTATTGTACATATTTTACTATGAAAACCATGTGCATCGTAACGCGTGAAGATGTGACGTAACTTGAAGTTTGATCCTTTCCATGGGTGATTCTTCGTTGCTTTGGTATCAAAAAGTTATCTTGGAATTTGACGTTCTTTTGTTTTCCTTTCTTCCAAGAGCACGTGTGTGTATTTGTAAATAAGGCGAGGATTGCAAAGGCTGTTAGGAACCATCCCGGCATTTTCCGGAGCAGATGTGGGAAACCACAGAAAACCAGGATAGCTAAGGAGGAAATCGAACCCACCTCTTTTCAATTTTGTCTCGCGAGGGTCAGTTACCCCGTTCCAGCCCGTAGGCCAGAACTAAATTTCTTAGCAGAGCCGGGAATCAAACCCGGACCTTCGGAGTGATGGCCAAGGTCGCTAGTCACTGCACCATAAGGTCTTTAAATCTGTTTTCAAACTCATTCTTCAATAAGTCAATAAACCGAACTTAATGATCCGATCATATGGCACTGAAGCTCACATCTAGAAGCTCAGTACACCATGGAAAGTGTAGGAACATGCCCTTCTCTAATTATCGAAATAATTTCAATTTTGTTCGAACACTTACACCTAACTATACACTTCGTTTAAATGCACACCTTTCCTTTGCAATTCCCTATTTAAAATATTTAAATATTGCGTTTGATCTCTGAGTATTGCTTAATCCCACATCCAGGTTTCGTCCCCAATTTCTGCCACTTCTTTCTGTTTTATGTTCATAAATGTGCTTATTTCTTCAGAAAGATGAAAGAAGCGTTTCAAAATACTACCACGACTAAACGAGCGTACCTCTCTATTACAAATTACATCACCTGTAATGACAATTAATACCAGCCAAAAATAACTGGATCTGCCGATGATTGAGTCCAGGTGATCGAATATAATTAACTAGCAACTCTCCCTGGCTTCGCCTGGTATCTTTAACGGTTTACCTAGCGTAATCTTAAAAGGCGCACGGACAGCAGATTCCAGATGCAATTCAGAATAGCCGAGGTGAACAGCAAAACTCCAAACACATATACTCTTTTCTGAAGTCTTATCTCGACACGAGTCGACAGTTTGATTCTAGCCGAAGCTGGGGTCGTAAGCTCATAAACTCGCTCCGAAGTTAGTCATTTAATTTGGGACTGAATGAAGATTGCTGGAAAAAATAAGAACATAAAAACGCTAATAGTGGGTGATGTATAAAAGATAGAGATACTGTCCGGGACGTTTTTGTAGTACGTTTCATGCTGGACAGTTCATACACTCATAGCATATAAATTCATGGGTTGGTTTTTTAGTTTTGGCACCAATGCTTCAGTGCCAAGTTGCAACAATATTGGGCGCTGCCATATTTACCAACGGTTGCTGCCCTGCTTCCTCTCCCTCAGAACACATGACCTCGCCCGTCCTCACTACCGCTCGTGCGCAGTCGCGCCTGATAGATGAGTAGTGTGAGACCAGCGCTCGCGAAAGACAGTCGCAATGTTTTCCAAGCAGGAGCAGAGAACGTGAATAAAAATTCAGTGTGCTAGGGGTCGCAGTGTTAAACAGTGTCACCGAGGATTGCAGGAAGCGTGCGGTGCAGCTGCGTTACCGTTCAGAACGGTAGCAAGATGGGTTACAGCCTTTCGAGATGGGCGCGAACGTGTGGAGCACATGCCTCGATCTGGTCACCCACCAGTAAGTGATGACAATGTACAGATGGTGTCCGCGTTAGTAGAGGTGGATCGGAATGTAATTATTCGTCAATTAGAGTAAGATACCGGACTGGCGCATTCAACTGTCCTCCACATCCTGAAGGACTTACTGAAAATGAGGAAGATTGCGTCCAAATGGGTTCCGCATGACTTAACCGACATGCACAAATGGCTGCGATATGACGCTTGTCGTATGCACTTGCGGCGTTATGAGCGCGAAGGAGAGGCCTTCTTACGGCGTATCATAACCATTGATGAGACATGGGCCAGATCTTATGAGCCTCAGTTAAAACGCCAATCGAACGAGTGGCGGCACCACGGATCACCACGGAAACAAACAGTCGACCAACCCCCACCATTGTGAAGGTAATGTTGATTCTTGCCTATGATTGGGATGGTGTGATCATTCACCATACTGTTCCCTGAGGGCAAACCGTTAATGCGGCGTACTATTGTTCGTTTCTGCAAGACCATCTCCGAGGAGCTCTGAGAAGGAAACGGCGCCCCCACATGGTTACACCGCCCTTCGTTCTGCATAACAATGCTAGGGCACACACAGCAGGCGTTGTGTCGGCATTGTTGGATCGCTGGGGCTGGGATGTCCTCTATTCCCCCCCCATATTCTGCCGACATCAGTCCCTGCGACTATGATCTCATCCCGAAGATGAAGATGACAATGTGCGGGGAGCGCTTCCGTACCATTGAAGACGTTAAGCAGGCTGCCGAGCGCTCTCTTCGTACCATCAATAGATTGGGCAGTGCCAACGGGATCCAACGACTTCCGCATCGCTGGGAACACGATGTACGCAACGGTCGGGACTACATCGAGGGCCTGTGAAACTTGGAACTATCTAAGTGAGTTATTAATCCCGTTATAACTAAGGTGCCCAAACTAAAAAAACAACCCATGTATATTTAATGGTTTACCCAGCGTAAGGTTCATTGGTGCACGGACGGCAGGGGTTTTTGGACTCGATACACTGAAATCGTTACTGCTCGGCTTCCTTTGGTCATAAATGAAATGAATGATTTTCTACAGACACCTTTCTTGAGAAATCCTTTACATAATGGCGAAAACCGCATCAAAATCCATCCAGTGGTTTTCAAGATTACCCGTTACATCCAAGAATTGGGGACTTTGTTTTGTACCATGTAGAGATTTTCACCATTCTGTAAAGGATATCTCGAGGAAGGTTTCTGTAGAAAATTATTTATTCATGATCAAGGGAGGGCAAGCAGTAACGATTTAAGTGAAAAAGTCGAAAATAAACCTGGCGTCCGTGCGTATTTTAAGATTAGACTAGGCAAACCATTAAAAATATCAATATACTATGAACGTAAGAGTGGTTCAGCATGAAAAGTTGTACAAAAAAGTCCGCGAGAGCATATGTCTATCTTCTACACATCGCCCACTATAAGTGTTTTTACGTTTTCATTTCTTCCAACAAACGCCATTCAATTACTGATGCAACAGATTACGAGCTAGCTAGGGGCGAGTCTATCACCCCAGTTACAGTCTAGTTAGTGGGCGAGCCTATTACCCCAGATACAGCCAGCAGCAAACTGTCGAGTCCTGTTGAGTTAAGACTTCAGAGAAGAGTGGTTGTATTTGGAGTTTCTGTGGAAGTACAAATCGCCTTTCTTCATTTCACCTGTGAACTTTTCATTCCACAAAATACACAGTCAAGTTAAGTTTGGACGGAAAAGGGATTTGTGTTTCATGCAGCTCGCCATTCTCAAAATTACGTCTGACAAGAATTCGTTGCACATGCATCTCCATGATAATATAATTAATAGTCCAGTCAGTGATTTTAACCCATCATGTCGAGAAGTAAAACGGATAAAGGCCGTTGTTCATTGATATCGAAAAAAAAAGCGCTTATCACGTAATGCATTCATAACTGTTCCCGGGCGAAGCCGGGGCAGGTTGCTAGTTAGTTATAAATCTTAAACACAAGTAATTTATTTCAGGTTATTTTTCACATATTCCAGTAATTGGAATGATCTTGTGTTGACCGATTGAATGCTACAATATTAATTGCGAATAGAGAAAGTCTAATCCTCTCGTGCTTTTGGGGTGGGAATAATTATGCATCTTAGAACTTTCCTAAAGCCCAGTAAATGAAATAACACGTCACGAAGAAAACTACGAATAATTTGAATTTGAATTTGAATTTTGAATTTATTTATAGAGAACTGCCACTGAGGCTAAAGAGCCCCTTTATGTAGCGTATACAATGTTCTGGCTTGAAGTTATGTAATGAAAAACTAAAGCTAGCTTGACAACTAAGAAAAACAAAATGTAAAATATACTTATAACTAAACAAGCCAATTAGCAGACATTTCATACAAGATGAATAATGCAAATTTGAATATAATAATTAAATAACTAACCTACCTAATATATGTTCATTGACATAGAAAAAAAAGCGCTTATCACGCAATACATTCATAACTGTTCCCGGGCGAAGCCTGGGTCTATTAAAAGAAAACAAGTTATAGTACGTTAAAAAGGGCTACAATATTTATTTATTTATAATATGATCTATTAGTAAATCAAGTACATGAGTGACATGATTACTAGAACTACTATCAATTCCACGGAAGTTGTATCTTGGATACTAAAATATTATAGAAAGCTGTATGGCACGGATATATTTCAAAAATGTGTGTGGAATATTTGTATTTTTGATTCTTATTCCTTCAGGAATCTTGATATTAGGTATTTCTTGAGTTGTGTAGAGTTAACAGAGTTTGTAAATGAGTGAAGGTGAATTGTATTAAAGAGCCGTGGAGCTGTGCAAATGAATGATTTATTGTATTTAGTTGTACGGTGGACAGGAATCTGTAGAGTAGAATCAGTATGAAAAAATAACCTGTTTCCACCATTCTGCCGGATTTTGTTGTGATCGACTATCATAGGGATGATATTCACATAATTAAGGGAGATTCTACTGATGGTTTTATTTCCTTACTCTGTAAAGTACAGCAAAATCACTTCCGTTATCTACGAAAAACATATAAACTAAAGCACATTATAGCAACTCGACCAGGGGACTACATAAAATGCCTTCGCAGGCCGTATATTGATCACCCCTGCCCTAGGAAGCTGTATGCGGTGACAGCACAGTTCTTGGAGCTCCCTTTCTCGCCCACGTATCTGCGAGGATGTGAAGAAAAAGGCTTAATTCTACAACCCTGGGACTCGCTTTATCGAATTCTATGTGAGAGGTGGAAGCTACACAGCTCAGAATGTACGTGGGTGGCAGACGATATTTCTCCACAAGCACGTAATGCCATTCCGTTTCATCTTGAAATTGGAATAGAAATGAAAAATAACCTGTTTCCATCATTCTGCCGGATTTTGTCGAGATTGACTATTATAGGGATGGTATTCACAGACGGAATATTAAGTAGGTTGTATGTCAGCTCTCACATTTCGTGTAGAAAGTTGAATCCTATTTTTGTTTCTGTCACTTTTACTGAAATTTAAAACTTCCTATGTAAAGAATCTCTCCTGGTGTGATTAATGTAGATCCAATATCACCAAGAAATTCTGTCGAGTAACATGAAACCATTAAAAGTGAATTTTGTCTGATAAAATCCACTTTTACTGGTTTAATGTTACTCGACAGAAACAAGAAAAAGTGAATTTTATCAGACAAAATTCACTTTTATACTGGTTTCATGTTAATTGAAATTCTGTTCAGTAACATGATAAGACTGATTCCCCAGCAATACTATTTCTACCGTGCAGTTATACAACTTTCGATTGAAACACTTTTTCATTTGGAGCTTCGGAACGGAGTTCTTGTGGGTGGTCAAGATAAATGGGACGCTCTGTATGGAGTGACCAAGTGCGTCATATTCCTCCCAATCGTTCTGAAAAGGGATAATATTGAACACTCTGGTGGCTTTACTCACGAAATATGTCCGGGCTTTTCCAATAATGGCAAACTCTTGTCCCTTATAAATTGTTCCCTGTGGAACTATTCCTCGGAACTATTGATAATCTCGGCAAACTCACACTATCATAATATATTGTACACAGGACCAGGTTTGGAACGAATATGAGAGAACCAATCAAAATTAAGCGTTACTTGGCCACACTGTTGATTGTTTTAGCGGGGATGTTATTCTATATCATTTGCCTCCTCGCTTCTTGCCAAGTCACGTGTGTGTATCGGAACCCTAAACCAAATAACATATTAGACCATTACAATAATAATATCGTATGGCCTCGGATGCCGGGTGCATGCTTTGCTATTTGACGCTCAGAGGGCAGTTTGCAAGTCAAATTTTGTCGTTCCTTGGAACGCTTTGAAAGTCAAGGAGGTTAGATATCTAAGCACTTTGACACAAGAGCGCTTTCTAGTAGAGAAAGGTGCGTGTTGCTCCTTCCTATTATGTCGCCTTCGGACGTGTTAAGTATTCTGCGGATCTTTCAATTTCAGAGGACGTTAAGATTCATCTTCAATATATTTACTGTCCTGGGTTCAATTCTCGGCTCTGTCAGGGATTTTAGGATCTGACATGAGGGCTGTAACGGGGTGCACTCATCCTCGTGAGAACAATTGAGTAGCTATAGCCGGTGCTACCCAAACACCACGGGGCCGGCATGAAGAAATAGTACTTGGAAATTGAATGACAAAAATCTAAGTCATAAATATGAAATATCCAACTTGTTATTGCGTACATCGTCTGTTATGTTGAATATTACCGCAATACTAATAACAGAGTAATTTGAGACTAGCACGCCCGTGCGAGAAATCTCGCATTTTCATAAACCACACTTTCCCTAATAGGAGAAAGGTTGTTATGTTTTTATTTCAACCAAATGATTGAAGAACACTATTTACCTTCAGTTGGAAATCCAATTCCTACGTTCCCTAACTTAAGAAGGCAATCACTGAAAATTGGATCATCATATCACTCACCAGTTATTCGATATTTATGAAATTATACGATTTGAGTAGTCATTCCTTTGATTTACTGTTTCTGAAATCCATGCAAAATGATAAAGGAAAGAACTCAGAATGTTAAAATGACATGAAACAGGCGTCACAGCGGCCAAAATGTGAAGTGGACAGCAATTATGGAGCGTATCTTCCTGCAGCAACAGTATCTGCAAATCATACACTTCGTAGAGTTTTTTTAAGTCATTTTTTTTAATAAATTATACGTATTTATGAAATTAGAGTGAAATGCGTCACTGCTAATGTCTATTCTCTTTCATTTGAATGCTCATTTGTCACGATCGGTCGCTTGTGCGTGCCGCAGGAGGGATCTATACTACTGAAATAATATATATGATGATTTTAATTTCCAAAAATTTAACATCACCCCATAAGACACTTTAAAGGGGCTTTCGAAATATCGGTCGAACAGGTAATTTCTTATTTTAAAAGATGCGTTACGTTCTTAAAGTTAACGTTTCTAGATTATGTCGTGTCAGAGACACACGAACCGATAAGAATCTTACAACACCCCTCCCCTCTTCCCCCTTGGTTATCGCCCCGTTCACCCTTAAAAAACACTCAGAAACGTGTCTGTTTGTTTTTAGACTAGTTTTCACAATTTGCAAACATGAGGAAAAAATAGACTTATGAAATCGATCCGGGCAAATGTTCAGCACATTTTTCAAAAATGAGGAAAACGTAGACTTAGTCTATGAGATTGACCCCCCCCCCCCCCCAACAAACTCCTGAATGGCTGCAGCAATCGAAACCAAATTTGGTATGAGTAAAGACCTATACATGAATATCTCAAGGCCATATTTGAAAATTATGTCAGTGCTACCAACTGCTGAAAACCGCAATTGAAATTTGACCCCCATGTTGGATAATTATATTCCAGTTTAATTTCCAGGAGGTTATACATGACAGCTTTTCCAAAATTATTCTAAGTCTGCTGATAGGCCTAACTTATTAATGCATATAACTTCTACACTATCAATTAGATTTCAACCAAATTTCGTATGTACTGTGTGCACATAAGCATATATAACTGAGCGTATTCTTAAGAGCCACAGGGCTGCCAACTGTTAATAAATGCTCTCTCTATTTTTTAAATCCAAATACCAATACAACAGAAAGTATGCAAGCCGACAGCTTTAATCTATGTACACGTATAGTACCTGACATTCTAGATTAATTTGGGGTAACTAATATACGTCAGTGCTTCCAACATGATTCTAAGCCTGCTGATAGGTCCAAATTTAAAATACATGTAACTTCTATAATAACAAATGGATTTCATCCAAAATTGGTACAAGAATAGATCATAATATTAAAGACTAGCTGTGCCCGGCATGCGTTGCAATGACAATCAAAGAAAGTGTTGGCGTTGTTACTTTGTTTGCTGAACAGCATTTGGATACACAATATTTTTTTTTTCTTTTTCCGTCAACTGCCTCTTAAGTTTTGTAAAATGGATTTACGAATTCAGAAACTTTCGTGTGACCGTGCACAACACCTCACTAAATTTCATCGCAATCAGATGATTGGTATATGAACGCATACGGGTCATTGTTGAAACAATTCACGCACCGTCACCCTTATGTTGAATATACTCGTGCACTACCTGTTGTAATATGGATTTACTAAGTCAGAACCCATCGCAGGAGTGTACACAACAACTCACCAAAGTTTCCTCGCAATCGGATGAGTGACATATGAACGCATACGGGACCTTGTTGAATTGATTCAAGCGACATCACTCATCTATTGGATCCACTAGTGGAAAGGGGTTTATGTTAAGATATCACCCCAACTGGGAAATAGCATTGGATTAGGGTTAGGACACACAGTGGACTATAATAGGACTATATGGAAGAGACCAAAAGTTACTTGACTGTTGATACATTTATTTGATTGTTATAAACATTTGGATAAATAGTAATAATTATTTGCATTAAAATGATTATTTAAAGGAGGCAATTCAAAAATGCCTGTTTCTCCAGGAAACTCAAAAAACAACTTGCAAGTAGCATTGACTAGAAAAAAATGAATGAAGAAAGACTAATAACAGGCAACTCGATAAAAAAAATTCATAGAGAAAAATCCATGACAACAAAGTTAGAAATAGTAAAGGCTTGGCCTTGTATTATGTAAAATGAGTGATTGGTTACCACCAGTTCGATACTTGATACAGGGAGTATCTTCCATAAGTAATCCTGCGGAGACCCCGCTGACAATAGCGGGAAGCGATGAAGATTGTCCAGGCAGGACAAGTTAGTTCATCTAGAATCCAAGGTCAGAGTGTAGACCAAGAATTGGCTGGCCCGCGTAGAGTGGGTCGTGAAGTCCAGTGAAGTTGTTCTCTAAGAAGCCGTGATGTGGCTTCCAAAGAAGATAGATGATAATTCCTCCAGCGAAACATAACCAGCAGTGCCAGGCCTCTTGGGAATGACCTGGTTTAGCAGGTGCAAGCAGTTACGATTCCATCGTGCCGAGTTGTAGAGAAATTAAGTGACGAAGCTGTCGCCTAGATGAAGGTTGTTGACCCCGGACTGCTCAGCCCGACAAAGTCTAAGCAGTGAAGCATGCCGCGTAGATAGCTTCAGGTCAAACAGTGTTGGTAAACAGTGCGCCGAGCAGGCTGCACTGAAGTGGTCAGACAGCCGTGGGCAGGTGAAGACAGGCCGCAGGACGGCGAGGCGGAGAATATATAGTGGAAATGACGACAGCAGCCGAACATTCCAGAATGAAGGAGGGGTGTCAAACAGCCAATCAACGCACAGCCCCATGCACGTTGCGAGGGTTGCCGCTGAGGCGAACACAGTACCTCATGAAACAGTGTGACAGTATGGTGCGTCTAGAAAGACACTTCAGAAAAAAGGTGAGTACAAGAATAATAAAGAACAACAATTCAAATGAAACGTAAGTTAAATAAATAATCAGAACACCGCGTTCATACTGCAATTATAACGAAAAAAAAATAATGGAGCAGAATAATTGAACGTGTGTTTCTAACCGTGCGGGAAACATAGCCTACAAAAAAAAACATTCGCGAAAGCGAACATGCTGGGAGGGGCGAGAAAAAATTGCAGTAAGAAAGCGCAGAAGTTAGGCCTCGCGTGGCAAAGGAGCAATCATAGTGATTGGCCTGAGAAAATGGCCAGCAGAAGTCTGCAGTTTTACCACGCGAATCCTACCATCTCTGCCAGGAAAGCACTCAACAACCCTACCCAAATTCCAGACAAGAGGGGGACTAGGGTCTTTCAAAAGGACCAAGTCCCCAATCTGAAGGTTAGAGCAGGAAACACGCCATTTACCACGCTGCTGAAGCAAACCGAGGTATTCCAACCTCCAGCGGCGCCAAAAATTGTTGCGCAAACTTTCAATTTTGCGCCAAGAAATGGCTAAAGAAGATTGAGAATTAGAATATAACAAAGGGGGAGAGGCAGTCAAAGGACCACCGATAAGAAAATGGCCTGGCGTTAATGGCAGAAGATCTAAAGGATAATTAGATAAGGGTGATAAAGGACGAGAATTAATTATGCCCTCAATAAAAATGATTAAGGAATTAAACTCTTCATGAGAAAGGGGGGTGTGGCCACAAACACGTCTAAGGTGCTTCTTGGTGAGTTTCACACAAGACTCCCACCGCCCACCTTGATGAGGTGCATAAGGGGGGATGAAGTGCCACTTGAAATTTCTCTGGTGAGCATAATCAGTAATCCTTTCCAGCGCTGAATTTTGAGTAAGAGCTCTCTTAATTTGCTCAGAAGCTCCGATAAAATTTTTAGCATTGTCTGAGAATACTTCTGAAGGAAGACCTCTGCGAGCAGAAAATCTGGCAAAAGCTGCCAAAAAGTAAGCAGTAGAGGCGTTGGTAACTAGTTCTAAGTGAACTGCTCCGGTGACCATACATACAAACAGCGAAATATAGAGTTTTCCAGAAATACATTTTTTGGCCTCAGGAGAATTTCTTCTGTAAACAAAAGGCCCGGAATAATCCACCCCCGTAAAGGTAAAGGGTCTAGCAGGCGCGGATCTAAAATTGGGAAGATCACCCATGAGCTGAGCGGTAACTTTAGGGTTGGATTTAAAACATGGAATGCACTTCCGGATAACAGAGGTAACTTCATGGACTCCGTTTATGGGCCAATACCTTTCACGAATGATAGAAAGTAATGTACGAGTACCAGCATGAAGATGCTGGTAATGATACTGACGAATGATTAAGGAAGTGACATGATGCTTTGAGGGAAGAATAATTGGATGTTTTTTATCCTCAGAAAGATCAGCCAAAGATAAACGTCCTCCTACTCTTAATAAACCATCAGTATCCAAAAAGGGGGCGAGTGAGGAAAGCCTACTCGATTTCTTAAGGGATTGACCTTGGGACAACACCTGGCATTCTTCAGAGAATATTTCTTGTTGAGTAAGCCATAAGATTTTTGTAGTGGCTAAACCTAATTCAGAAAGGGTTAAATATGGCTTAGGAAAAAGTTCTACCACAAAATATTTCCATCGAAGGAGATAAGCCATAACCCTCACCAATTTATGAAAAGAGGAATATCGCTGCAAGAGAAGGGGAGAGTCGGAAACGAGAAGAGAAGATCCAGTAATCTTACCAGAATCCGGCAAGTCTGATAACTCCGGAAGAGGAAAATTTGGCCAAGCGGAAGGTTCTTGCAGAAGCCAACGGGGACCGTGCCAGTATAATGTCAGGTTAGCCAACATAAGAGGGGAACATCCCCGAGAAATGACATCTGCAGGGTTCTCCTTGCCAGATACATGATGCCATTGTTCAAGATTAGACAATTGTTGAATTTTGGACACTCTATTAGCTACAAACACCTGCCAATGCGAGGGAGGTTTGGCAATCCATGCCAACGTGATGGCTGAGTCACTCCAAAAGTAAGTTTTAATAAATCGGATTTTCAAAGATTGACGGATTTTGACCGATAATTCAACTGCCAAAAGAGCAGCACAAAGTTCCAGTCGTGGCAAGGATAAAGATTTAAGAGGGGCCACCTTCGACTTAGCGCAAATTAAATTGGAAAAGAAATATGACTAGACAAAATTACGGCAAACAATGTACGCACAACATCCATAAGCTTTCAATGAGCTATCGGCAAAGATTTGAAGTTCATATCCTCCACAGGAGGGAAAGGGAATAATCACTCGCGGGATAATAACATTAGAAAGATCTTCCAAACTATTTCTATAAGAAATCCAATTTTTTTGCATCTCGGAAGGAACTGGTTCATCCCAACCAGTTTTCAAGGACCAAAGGTCTTGCATGAAAAGCTTTGCTGTGACGATGATTGGCGCCAAAAATTGGAGAGGATCAAATATCTTTGCAATCTCAGACAAAATTTGCCGCTTAGTTTGCGGTTTGATGTCACTGAGATTAATTTTGAAAAAGAAAAAATCCTTTTGAGGACTCCAATAGATGCCTAGAGTTTTGATAGAATTATTTTCATGAAGAAGCTCTACTGAGTCGTTATATACTGAAGTTAATGGAAATTTAGAAAGAAATTCCTCCGAATTAGAGTTCCACTTGCACAAGGAAAATCCGCCTCCCAAAAGCAAAGCTGTCAAATCCTTAGAGACTTGCAGTGCTTCAGATACTGACTCAAATGAATGAAGAAAATCGTCAACGTAAAATGATGATTTTAACACTTCAGAAGCCTTAGGAGAATACAACGGGCCATCCTGTTCAGCAAGTAATTTCAACGTACGTATGGCTAAAAAAGCAGAAGGCTTTAGTCCATAGGTTAATGTTTTTAGCCGAAAAATCTTGACGGGTTTAGTAGGCTCGTCGCGCCAAAGAATTCTCTGAAGGTCGCGCTGTTGTTGATCGACCAAAATCTGTCTATACATCTGCTTGATATCAGATATCACTGCGATAGGGAACAAGCGAAAATTCATTAAAACAGAAGAAATGTCAGATTGAATAGGAGGGCCTGATAATAATGTGTCATTCAGAGAAGTTCCATTGGCATCCAATGCAGAGCCATTAAAGACCACTCTTATGTTTTCCATTGAAATTTCATTCTTCCAAACAGGATGATGATTGAGGTAAATGACTTCAGATGGGGTATAAGAAGCATCATCTTTCTTGGTAACAACCTCCATGTGATCGAGTGCCTCATATTCCTCCATAAATGTGGAGTATTGAGCTTCAACAACAGGGTCACGTTTAAATTTGCTTTCCACAGCATAGAGTGCTCTAAGAGCCCTAGGGTGTGTTTCAAATAAAAGAGGTGGATTATCCACTCGGGGCATTGTTACGACAAATCTACCCTCTGAATTGCGTTTGGTTGTTTCGCGAAACAGTTTTTCACACATTTCATTTTCAACTGAGGAAGGTGAAACTGAATCTATAGTTTCGATTTTCCAAAATCTTTCTAAGTTGTAATCGAGACTTGTATTGACAAAATGACATTGTGAGAAATTTTGGAACGACTTACGAGGGACCTGACCCGTTACTAACCAACCTAGCTTGGTATGATGAACAAACACTCCTGGTGATATTTTAACCTTAGAGCTAAGGAGACATTGCCAAAATACTTGGGCACTGAGAAGTATGTCTACTGGAGCGCTCGTATTAAATGTTGGATCTGCCAACTGAATGTTATGAGGAAATTGCCAATTTCTAATTTCAAGAGATGTACTAGGGGTATTACTGCCAATAGTATCAATGGCAAGACAATTCAACTGAAATGTTGTGTTACAATTAACAGCATCTTTGATGTGAACACGAACAAAATGCAAAGATTTAACATTGCTATTGTTAATACCGGTAACCTGAATTAATGTAGGTTGCTTGGGAAGACCAAGTTTCTTAATGAGACGCTCACTTATGAAGTCATGGGTGGCGGCATTATCCAATAAGGCACGTGCTTCAAGCCATCTACCAGAGGAATCTTGAACTTTTAATAACACGGTTGATAGTAGCACCTGGGAACTACGAATAGAGCTAGAGCTCTGAGTATAAGATTGCGCATTGGCTCCTGGGGATGTATCTTTAGAACATCCAGGGGAAGGAGCCTGACGTGGCTTTTCAAACCTATGAAGCAAGGTATGATGTTGAGCCTTGCAATGGGAGCAAGTATTTTTAGATACGCAATCAGGCACCATATGCCTGGTTGACAGACAGTTGTAGCAATATCTTTTTTGAGCTATTAATTTGCGTCTTTCGTCGGTAGAAAGGGCTTTAAAGGCAACGCAGGAATATAACCTGTGAGGCGCTTTACAGAGAATACAATCTGTTGAATTATGTTGAACAGTAAAGACAGCAGATTTGTTTATTTTAGTACCGACTGGCTTCACCACATTAGATTTGTTATCTGCACTTCCTGACATATGACAGGCTACGGCTGATAAAACCTGACATCTATTATTTATAAACGTAAGCAATGAGCCATAGGTATATGAAGTGTCATTTGTTAGTTCCCTCTCCCATGCCTTTAAGGTTGATGAATCAAATTTAGAAGTAACCAAGTGAACTAAGAATAGATCCCAATGCTCGACCGGTTGATTCAACCGTGCCAATGCTCTGACGTGTAGTTGGACCGTGTCACTTAAGGCTCGCAGTGTTGACAAGCTGTCAGCTCGCAATGCGGGCAGGTTAAATAAGGCTTGAATATGCCTCTGTAGGCATAAATTTTCGTTGCCATAACGGCCTTTAAGAAGCTCTATAGCAATGTTATAGTTTTCTCCTGTTAAGGGGAGTTCTCTTATAAGTTGAAGGGGTGGTCCCTGCAAAATGGATTTTAAATAATGAAATTTCTGAATTTCTGGAAGTGTGGCATTATCATGTACTAATGAACTGAACAATTCAAAGAATGATTGCCACATCTCTTCCTTTCCTGAAAAATGCGGAATTTCAATTTTAGGTAGCAATGGTTTGATACCATTCCCTTGAGTTTCCTCTACCTTCAACGCCAGGGTCAAAGTTCTAACTAATGCCACAGCCTGAGCGTGTGTATCAAAGTAATTACTCTCTACTTCTTCCCTATCTGATTGATGTTCTGGACTTTTGATTTCAATTTCAAGTTGCACGAGATCATATTTCTCGTACGCCTGTTCAAAAGCTTTTAAACGCTGAGATATAATATCAAGGTTTTGTTCCTCTTTCGGTAGAGTAGCTAAATATTTTTGAAAACGGGTGAGTTGACCTTTGTAGGCCGCCCGAGAGTTTAACAGTTTATCATCTATAATTACTGGCATGGCTGGGAAGTTGGAATGACTCACTTACCAAAGCTGCTTGCGGCACCAGACAGACCTGCTTTCCAGAAAGAAACCAGTTGTGTATTATGCTGGGATTGCTTCCGCTTTCCCGCAGATCTCCTGCGCTAGCCACGATAACTGAAATGTATAAGACAAATATTAGATTGCACAAGTTTTTTTTTTTTTTTTAAATAGAATTTGTGGTCTCAGAATGGAGGTTCTGGGTTCGATCCGGGGTTGAGGTACCATGGAAAGGGGTTTATGTTAAGATATCACCCCAACTGGGAAATAGCATTGGATTAGGGTTAGGGCACACAGTGGACTATAATAGGACTATATGGAAGAGACCAAAAGTTACTTGACTGTTGATACATTTATTTGATTGTTATAAACTTTTGGATAAATAGTAATAATTATTTGCATTAAAATGATTATTTAAAGGAGGCAATTCAAAAATGCCTGTTTCTCCAGGAAACTCAAAAAACAACTTGCAAGTAGCATTGACTAGAAAAAAATGAATGAAGAAAGACTAATAACAGGCAACTCGATAAAAAAAATTCATAGAGAAAAATCCATGACAACAAAGTTAGAAATAGTAAAGGCTTGGCCTTGTATTATGTAAAATGAGTGATTGGTTACCACCAGTTCGATACTTGATACAGGGAGTATCTTCCATAAGTAATCCTGCGGAGACCCCGCTGACAATAGCGGGAAGCGATGAAGATTGTCCAGGCAGGACAAGTTAGTTCATCTAGAATCCAAGGTCAGAGTGTAGACCAAGAATTGGCTGGCCCGCGTAGAGTGGGTCGTGAAGTCCAGTGAAGTTGTTCTCTAAGAAGCCGTGATGTGGCTTCCAAAGAAGATAGATGATAATTCCTCCAGCGAAACATAACCAGCAGTGCCAGGCCTCTTGGGAATGACCTGGTTTAGCAGGTGCAAGCAGTTACGATTCCATCGTGCCGAGTTGTAGAGAAATTAAGTGACGAAGCTGTCGCCTAGATGAAGGTTGTTGACCCCGGACTGCTCAGCCCGACAAAGTCTAAGCAGTGAAGCATGCCGCGTAGATAGCTTCAGGTCAAACAGTGTTGGTAAACAGTGCGCCGAGCAGGCTGCACTGAAGTGGTCAGACAGCCGTGGGCAGGTGAAGACAGGCCGCAGGACGGCGAGGCGGAGAATATATAGTGGAAATGACGACAGCAGCCGAACATTCCAGAATGAAGGAGGGGTGTCAAACAGCCAATCAACGCACAGCCCCATGCACGTTGCGAGGGTTGCCGCTGAGGCGAACACAGTACCTCATGAAACAGTGTGACAGTATGGTGCGTCTAGAAAGACACTTCAGAAAAAAGGTGAGTACAAGAATAATAAAGAACAACAATTCAAATGAAACGTAAGTTAAATAAATAATCAGAACACCGCGTTCATACTGCAATTATAACGAAAAAAAAATAATGGAGCAGAATAATTGAACGTGTGTTTCTAACCGTGCGGGAAACATAGCCTACAAAAAAAAAAAACATTCGCGAAAGCGAACATGCTGGGAGGGGCGAGAAAAAATTGCAGTAAGAAAGCGCAGAAGTTAGGCCTCGCGTGGCAAAGGAACAATCATAGTGATTGGCCTGAGAAAATGGCCAGCAGAAGTCTGCAGTTTTACCACGCGAATCCTACCATCTCTGCCAGGAAAGCACTCAACAACCCTACCCAAATTCCAGACAAGAGGGGGACTAGGGTCTTTCAAAAGGACCAAGTCCCCAATCTGAAGGTTAGAGCAGGAAACACGCCATTTACCACGCTGCTGAAGCAAACCGAGGTATTCCAACCTCCAGCGGCGCCAAAAATTGTTGCGCAAACTTTCAATTTTGCGCCAAGAAATGGCTAAAGAAGATTGAGAATTAGAATATAACAAAGGGGGAGAGGCAGTCAAAGGACCACCGATAAGAAAATGGCCTGGCGTTAATGGCAGAAGATCTAAAGGATAATTAGATAAGGGTGATAAAGGACGAGAATTAATTATGCCCTCAATAAAAATGATTAAGGAATTAAACTCTTCATGAGAAAGGGGGGTGTGGCCACAAACACGTCTAAGGTGCTTCTTGGTGAGTTTCACACAAGACTCCCACCGCCCACCTTGATGAGGTGCATAAGGGGGGATGAAGTGCCACTTGAAATTTCTCTGGTGAGCATAATCAGTAATCCTTTCCAGCGCTGAATTTTGAGTAAGAGCTCTCTTAATTTGCTCAGAAGCTCCGATAAAATTTTTAGCATTGTCTGAGAATACTTCTGAAGGAAGACCTCTGCGAGCAGAAAATCTGGCAAAAGCTGCCAAAAAGTAAGCAGTAGAGGCGTTGGTAACTAGTTCTAAGTGAACTGCTCCGGTGACCATACATACACACAGCGAAATATAGAGTTTTCCAGAAATACATTTTTTGGCCTCAGGAGAATTTCTTCTGTAAACAAAAGGCCCGGAATAATCCACCCCCGTAAAGGTAAAGGGTCTAGCAGGCGCGGATCTAAAATTGGGAAGATCACCCATGAGCTGAGCGGTAACTTTAGGGTTGGATTTAAAACATGGAATGCACTTCCGGATAACAGAGGTAACTTCATGGACTCCGTTTATGGGCCAATACCTTTCACGAATGATAGAAAGTAATGTACGAGTACCAGCATGAAGATGCTGGTAATGATACTGACGAATGATTAAGGAAGTGACATGATGCTTTGAGGGAAGAATAATTGGATGTTTTTTATCCTCAGAAAGATCAGCCAAAGATAAACGTCCTCCTACTCTTAATAAACCATCAGTATCCAAAAAGGGGGCGAGTGAGGAAAGCCTACTCGATTTCTTAAGGGATTGACCTTGGGACAACACCTGGCATTCTTCAGAGAATATTTCTTTTTGAGTAAGCCATAAGATTTTTGTAGTGGCTAAACCTAATTCAGAAAGGGTTAAATATGGCTTAGGAAAAAGTTCTACCACAAAATATTTCCATCGAAGGAGATAAGCCATAACCCTCACCAATTTATGAAAAGAGGAATATCGCTGCAAGAGAAGGGGAGAGTCGGAAACGAGAAGAGAAGATCCAGTAATCTTACCAGAATCCGGCAAGTCTGATAACTCCGGAAGAGGAAAATTTGGCCAAGCGGAAGGTTCTTGCAGAAGCCAACGGGGACCGTGCCAGTATAATGTCAGGTTAGCCAACATAAGAGGGGAACATCCCCGAGAAATGACATCTGCAGGGTTCTCCTTGCCAGATACATGATGCCATTGTTCAAGATTAGACAATTGTTGAATTTTGGACACTCTATTAGCTACAAACACCTGCCAATGCGAGGGAGGTTTGGCAATCCATGCCAACGTGATGGCTGAGTCACTCCAAAAGTAAGTTTTAATAAATCGGATTTTCAAAGATTGACGGATTTTGACCGATAATTCAACTGCCAGAAGAGCAGCACAAAGTTCCAGTCGTGGCAAGGATAAAGATTTAAGAGGGGCCACCTTCGACTTAGCGCAAATTAAATTGGAAAAGAAATATGACTAGACAAAATTACGGCAAACAATGTACGCACAACATCCATAAGCTTTCAATGAGCTATCGGCAAAGATGTGAAGTTCATATCCTCCACAGGAGGGAAAGGGAATAATCACTCGCGGGATAATAACATTAGAAAGATCTTCCAAACTATTTCTATAAGAAATCCAATTTTTTTGCATCTCGGAAGGAACTGGTTCATCCCAACCAGTTTTCAAGGACCAAAGGTCTTGCATGAAAAGCTTTGCTGTGACGATGATTGGCGCCAAAAATTGGAGAGGATCAAATATCTTTGCAATCTCAGACAAAATTTGCCGCTTAGTTTGCGGTTTGATGTCACTGAGATTAATTTTGAAAAAGAAAAAATCCTTTTGAGGACTCCAATAGATGCCTAGAGTTTTGATAGAATTATTTTCATGAAGAAGCTCTACTGAGTCGTTATATACTGAAGTTAATGGAAATTTAGAAAGAAATTCCTCCGAATTAGAGTTCCACTTGCACAAGGAAAATCCGCCTCCCAAAAGCAAAGCTGTCAAATCCTTAGAGACTTGCAGTGCTTCAGATACTGACTCAAATGAATGAAGAAAATCGTCAACGTAAAATGATGATTTTAACACTTCAGAAGCCTTAGGAGAATACAACGGGCCATCCTGTTCAGCAAGTAATTTCAACGTACGTATGGCTAAAAAAGCAGAAGGCTTTAGTCCATAGGTTAATGTTTTTAGCCGAAAAATCTTGACGGGTTTAGTAGGCTCGTCGCGCCAAAGAATTCTCTGAAGGTCGCGCTGTTGTTGATCGACCAAAATCTGTCTATACATCTGCTTGATATCAGATATCACTGCGATAGGGAACAAGCGAAAATTCATTAAAACAGAAGAAATGTCAGATTGAATAGGAGGGCCTGATAATAATGTGTCATTCAGAGAAGTTCCATTGGCATCCAATGCAGAGCCATTAAAGACCACTCTTATGTTTTCCATTGAAATTTCATTCTTCCAAACAGGATGATGATTGAGGTAAATGACTTCAGATGGGGTATAAGAAGCATCATCTTTCTTGGTAACAACCTCCATGTGATCGAGTGCCTCATATTCCTCCATAAATGTGGAGTATTGAGCTTCAACAACAGGGTCACGTTTAAATTTGCTTTCCACAGCATAGAGTGCTCTAAGAGCCCTAGGGTGTGTTTCAAATAAAAGAGGTGGATTATCCACTCGGGGCATTGTTACGACAAATCTACCCTCTGAATTGCGTTTGGTTGTTTCGCGAAACAGTTTTTCACACATTTCATTTTCAACTGAGGAAGGTGAAACTGAATCTATAGTTTCGATTTTCCAAAATCTTTCTAAGTTGTAATCGAGACTTGTATTGACAAAATGACATTGTGAGAAATTTTGGAACGACTTACGAGGGACCTGACCCGTTACTAACCAACCTAGCTTGGTATGATGAACAAACACTCCTGGTGATATTTTAACCTTAGAGCTAAGGAGACATTGCCAAAATACTTGGGCACTGAGAAGTATGTCTACTGGAGCGCTCGTATTAAATGTTGGATCTGCCAACTGAATGTTATGAGGAAATTGCCAATTTCTAATTTCAAGAGATGTACTAGGGGTATTACTGCCAATAGTATCAATGGCAAGACAATTCAACTGAAATGTTGTGTTACAATTAACAGCATCTTTGATGTGAACACGAACAAAATGCAAAGATTTAACATTGCTATTGTTAATACCGGTAACCTGAATTAATGTAGGTTGCTTGGGAAGACCGAGTTTCTTAATGAGACGCTCACTTATGAAGTCAAGGGTGGCGGCATTATCCAATAAGGCACGTGCTTCAAGCCATCTACCAGAGGAATCTTGAACTTTTAATAACACGGTTGATAGTAGCACCTGGGAACTACGAATAGAGCTAGAGCTCTGAGTATAAGATTGCGCATTGGCTCCTGGGGATGTTTCTTTAGAACATCCAGGGGAAGGAGCCTGACGTGGCTTTTCAAACCTATGAAGCACGGTATGATGTTGAGCCTTGCAATGGGAGCAAGTATTTTTAGATACGCAATCAGGCACCATATGCCTGGTTGACAGACAGTTGTAGCAATATCTTTTTGAGCTATTAATTTGCGTCTTTCGTCGGTAGAAAGGGCTTTAAAGGCAACGCAGGAATATAACCTGTGAGGCGCTTTACAGAGAATACAATCTGTTGAATTATGTTGAACAGTAAAGACAGCAGATTTGTTTATTTTAGTACCGACTGGCTTCACCACATTAGATTTGTTATCTGCACTTCCTGACATATGACAGGCTACGGCTGATAAAACCTGACATCTATTATTTATAAACGTAAGCAATGAGCCATAGGTATATGAAGTGTCATTTGTTAGTTCCCTCTCCCATGCCTTTAAGGTTGATGAATCAAATTTAGAAGTAACCAAGTGAACTAAGAATAGATCCCAATGCTCGACCGGTTGATTCAACCGTGCCAATGCTCTGACGTGTAGTTGGACCGTGTCACTTAAGGCTCGCAGTGTTGACAAGCTGTCAGCTCGCAATGCGGGCAGGTTAAATAAGGCTTGAATATGCCTCTGTAGGCATAATTTTTCGTTGCCATAACGGCCTTTAAGAAGCTCTATAGCAATGTTATAGTTTTCTCCTGTTAAGGGGAGTTCTCTTATAAGTTGAAGGGGTGGTCCCTGCAAAATGGATTTTAAATAATGAAATTTCTGAATTTCTGGAAGTGTGGCATTATCATGTACTAATGAACTGAACAATTCAAAGAATGATTGCCACATCTCTTCCTTTCCTGAAAAATGCGGAATTTCAATTTTAGGTAGCAATGGTTTGATACCATTCCCATGGTCGCTAATTCTTCCTTGAGTTTCCTCTACCTTCAACGCCAGGGTCAAAGTTCTAACTAATGCCACAGCCTGAGCGTGTGTATCAAAGTAATTACTCTCTACTTCTTCCCTATCTGATTGATGTTCTGGACTTTTGATTTCAATTTCAAGTTGCACGAGATCATATTTCTCGTACGCCTGTTCAAAAGCTTTTAAACGCTGAGATATAATATCAAGGTTTTGTTCCTCTTTCGGTAGAGTAGCTAAATATTTTTGAAAACGGATGAGTTGACCTTTGTAGGCCGCCCGAGAGTTTAACAGTTTATCATCTATAATTACTGGCATGGCTGGGAAGTTGGAATGACTCACTTACCAAAGCTGCTTGCGGCACCAGACAGAACTGCTTTCCAGAAAGAAACCAGTTGTGTATTATGCTGGGATTGCTTCCGCTTTCCCGCAGATCTCCTGCGCTAGCCACGATAACTGAAATGTATAAGACAAATATTAGATTGCACAAGTTTTTTTTTTTTTTTTAGAATAGAATTTGTGGTCTCAGAATGGAGGTTCTGGGTTCGATCCGGGGTTGAGGTACCATGGAAAGGGGTTTATGTTAAGATATCACCCCAACTGGGAAATAGCATTGGATTAGGGTTAGGGCACACAGTGGACTATAATAGGACTATATGGAAGAGACCAAAAGTTACTTGACTGTTGATACATTTATTTGATTGTTATAAACATTTGGATAAATAGTAATAATTATTTGCATTAAAATGATTATTTAAAGGAGGCAATTCAAAAATGCCTGTTTCTCCAGGAAACTCAAAAAACAACTTGCAAGTAGCATTGACTAGAAAAAAATGAATGAAGAAAGACTAATAACAGGCAACTCGATAAAAAAAAATCATAGAGAAAAATCCATGACAACAAAGTTAGAAATAGTAAAGGCTTGGCCTTGTATTATGTAAAATGAGTGATTGGTTACCACCAGTTCGATACTTGATACAGGGAGTATCTTCCATAAGTAATCCTGCGGAGACCCCGCTGACAATAGCGGGAAGCGATGAAGATTGTCCAGGCAGGACAAGTTAGTTCATCTAGAATCCAAGGTCAGAGTGTAGACCAAGAATTGGCTGGCCCGCGTAGAGTGGGTCGTGAAGTCCAGTGAAGTTGTTCTCTTAGAAGCCGTGATGTGGCTTCCAAAGAAGATAGATGATAATTCCTCCAGCGAAATATAACCAGCAGTGCCAGGCCTCTTGGGAATGACCTGGTTTAGCAGGTGCAAGCAGTTACGATTCCATCGTGCCGAGTTGTAGAGAAATTAAGTGACGAAGCTGTCGCCTAGATGAAGGTTGTTGACCCCGGACTGCTCAGCCCGACAAAGTCTAAGCAGTGAAGCATGCCGCGTAGATAGCTTCAGGTCAAACAGTGTTGGTAAACAGTGCGCCGAGCAGGCTGCACTGAAGTGGTCAGACAGCCGTGGGCAGGTGAAGACAGGCCGCAGGACGGCGAGGCGGAGAATATATAGTGGAAATGACGACAGCAGCCGAACATTCCAGAATGAAGGAGGGGTGTCAAACAGCCAATCAACGCACAGCCCCATGCACGTTGCGAGGGTTGCCGCTGAGGCGAACACAGTACCTCATGAAACAGTGTGACAGTATGGTGCGTCTAGAAAGACACTTCAGAAAAAAGGTGAGTACAAGAATAATAAAGAACAACAATTCAAATGAAACGTAAGTTAAATAAATAATCAGAACACCGCGTTCATACTGCAATTATAACGAAAAAAAATAATGGAGCAGAATAATTGAACGTGTGTTTCTAACCGTGCGGGAAACATAGCCTACAAAAAAAAAAACATTCGCGAAAGCGAACATGCTGGGAGGGGCGAGAAAAAATTGCAGTAAGAAAGCGCAGAAGTTAGGCCTCGCGTGGCAAAGGAGCAATCATAGTGATTGGCCTGAGAAAATGGCCAGCAGAAATCTGCAGTTTTACCACGCGAATCCTACCATCTCTGCCAGGAAAGCACTCAACAACCCTACCCAAATTCCAGACAAGAGGGGGACTAGGGTCTTTCAAAAGGACCAAGTCCCCAATCTGAAGGTTAGAGCAGGAAACACGCCATTTACCACGCTGCTGAAGCAAACCGAGGTATTCCAACCTCCAGCGGCGCCAAAAATTGTTGCGCAAACTTTCAATTTTGCGCCAAGAAATGGCTAAAGAAGATTGAGAATTAGAATATAACAAAGGGGGAGAGGCAGTCAAAGGACCACCGATAAGAAAATGGCCTGGCGTTAATGGCAGAAGATCTAAAGGATAATTAGATAAGGGTGATAAAGGACGAGAATTAATTATGCCCTCAATAAAAATGATTAAGGAATTAAACTCTTCATGAGAAAGGGGGGTGTGGCCACAAACACGTCTAAGGTGCTTCTTGGTGAGTTTCACACAAGACTCCCACCGCCCACCTTGATGAGGTGCATAAGGGGGGATGAAGTGCCACTTGAAATTTCTCTGGTGAGCATAATCAGTAATCCTTTCCAGCGCTGAATTTTGAGTAAGAGCTCTCTTAATTTGCTCAGAAGCTCCGATAAAATTTTTAGCATTGTCTGAGAATACTTCTGAAGGAAGACCTCTGCGAGCAGAAAATCTGGCAAAAGCTGCCAAAAAGTAAGCAGTAGAGGCGTTGGTAACTAGTTCTAAGTGAACTGCTCCGGTGACCATACATACAAACAGCGAAATATAGAGTTTTCCAGAAATACATTTTTTGGCCTCAGGAGAATTTCTTCTGTAAACAAAAGGCCCGGAATAATCCACCCCCGTAAAGGTAAAGGGTCTAGCAGGCGCGGATCTAAAATTGGGAAGATCACCCATGAGCTGAGCGGTAACTTTAGGGTTGGATTTAAAACATGGAATGCACTTCCGGATAACAGAGGTAACTTCATGGACTCCGTTTATGGGCCAATACCTTTCACGAATGATAGAAAGTAATGTACGAGTACCAGCATGAAGATGCTGGTAATGATACTGACGAATGATTAAGGAAGTGACATGATGCTTTGAGGGAAGAATAATTGGATGTTTTTTATCCTCAGAAAGATCAGCCAAAGATAAACGTCCTCCTACTCTTAATAAACCGTCAGTATCCAAAAAGGGGGCGAGTGAGGAAAGCCTACTCGATTTCTTAAGGGATTGACCTTGGGACAACACCTGGCATTCTTCAGAGAATATTTCTTGTTGAGTAAGCCATAAGATTTTTGTAGTGGCTAAACCTAATTCAGAAAGGGTTAAATATGGCTTAGGAAAAAGTTCTACCACAAAATATTTCCATCGAAGGAGATAAGCCATAACCCTCACCAATTTATGAAAAGAGGAATATCGCTGCAAGAGAAGGGGAGAGTCGGAAACGAGAAGAGAAGATCCAGTAATCTTACCAGAATCCGGCAAGTCTGATAACTCCGGAAGAGGAAAATTTGGCCAAGCGGAAGGTTCTTGCAGAAGCCAACGGGGACCGTGCCAGTATAATGTCAGGTTAGCTAACATAAGAGGGGAACATCCCCGAGAAATGACATCTGCAGGGTTCTCCTTGCCAGATACATGATGCCATTGTTCAAGATTAGACAATTGTTGAATTTTGGACACTCTATTAGCTACAAACACCTGCCAATGCGAGGGAGGTTTGGCAATCCATGCCAACGTGATGGCTGAGTCACTCCAAAAGTAAGTTTTAATAAATCGGATTTTCAAAGATTGACGGATTTTGACCGATAATTCAACTGCCAGAAGAGCAGCACAAAGTTCCAGTCGTGGCAAGGATAAAGATTTAAGAGGGGCCACCTTCGACTTAGCGCAAATTAAATTGGAAAAGAAATATGACTAGACAAAACTACGGCAAACAATGTACGCACAACATCCATAAGCTTTCAATGAGCTATCGGCAAAGATGTGAAGTTCATATCCTCCACAGGAGGGAAAGGGAATAATCATTCGCGGGATAATAACATTAGAAAGATCTTCCAAACTATTTCTATATAAATCCAATTTTTTTTGCATCTCGGAAGGAACTGGTTCATCCCAACCAGTTTTCAAGGACCAAAGGTCTTGCATGAAAAGCTTTGCTGTGACGATGATTGGCGCCAAAAATTGGAGAGGATCAAATATCTTTGCAATCTCAGACAAAATTTGCCGCTTAGTTTGCGGTTTGATGTCACTGAGATTAATTTTGAAAAAGAAAAAATCCTTTTGAGGACTCCAATAGATGCCTAGAGTTTTGATAGAATTATTTTCATGAAGAAGCTCTACTGAGTCGTTATATACTGAAGTTAATGGAAATTTAGAAAGAAATTCCTCCGAATTAGAGTTCCACTTGCACAAGGAAAATCCGCCTCCCAAAAGCAAAGCTGTCAAATCCTTAGAGACTTGCAGTGCTTCAGATACTGACTCAAATGAATGAAGAAAATCGTCAACGTAAAATGATGATTTTAACACTTCAGAAGCCTTAGGAGAATACAACGGGCCATCCTGTTCAGCAAGTAATTTCAACGTACGTATGGCTAAAAAAGCAGAAGGCTTTAGTCCATAGGTTAATGTTTTTAGCCGAAAAATCTTGACGGGTTTAGTAGGCTCGTCGCGCCAAAGAATTCTCTGAAGGTCGCGCTGTTGTTGATCGACCAAAATCTGTCTATACATCTGCTTGATATCAGATATCACTGCGATAGGGAACAAGCGAAAATTCATTAAAACAGAAGAAATGTCAGATTGAATAGGAGGGCCTGATAATAATGTGTCATTCAGAGAAGTTCCATTGGCATCCAATGCAGAGCCATTAAAGACCACTCTTATGTTTTCCATTGAAATTTCATTCTTCCAAACAGGATGATGATTGAGGTAAATGACTTCAGATGGGGTATAAGAAGCATCATCTTTCTTGGTAACAACCTCCATGTGATCGAGTGCCTCATATTCCTCCATAAATGTGGAGTATTGAGCTTCAACAACAGGGTCACGTTTAAATTTGCTTTCCACAGCATAGAGTGCTCTAAGAGCCCTAGGGTGTGTTTCAAATAAAAGAGGTGGATTATCCACTCGGGGCATTGTTACGACAAATCTACCCTCTGAATTGCGTTTGGTTGTTTCGCGAAACAGTTTTTCACACATTTCATTTTCAACTGAGGAAGGTGAAACTGAATCTATAGTTTCGATTTTCCAAAATCTTTCTAAGTTGTAATCGAGACTTGTATTGACAAAATGACATTGTGAGAAATTTTGGAACGACTTACGAGGGACCTGACCCGTTACTAACCAACCTAGCTTGGTATGATGAACAAACACTCCTGGTGATATTTTAACCTTAGAGCTAAGGAGACATTGCCAAAATACTTGGGCACTGAGAAGTATGTCTACTGGAGCGCTCGTATTAAATGTTGGATCTGCCAACTGAATGTTATGAGGAAATTGCCAATTTCTAATTTCAAGAGATGTACTAGGGGTATTACTGCCAATAGTATCAATGGCAAGACAATTCAACTGAAATGTTGTGTTACAATTAACAGCATCTTTGATGTGAACACGAACAAAATGCAAAGATTTAACATTGCTATTGTTAATACCGGTAACCTGAATTAATGTAGGTTGCTTGGGAAGACCAAGTTTCTTAATGAGACGCTCACTTATGAAGTCATGGGTGGCGGCATTATCCAATAAGGCACGTGCTTCAAGCCATCTACCAGAGGAATCTTGAACTTTTAATAACACGGTTGATAGTAGCACCTGGGAACTACGAATAGAGCTAGAGCTCTGAGTATAAGATTGCGCATTGGCTCCTGGGGATGTATCTTTAGAACATCCAGGGGAAGGAGCCTGACGTGGCTTTTCAAACCTATGAAGCAAGGTATGATGTTGAGCCTTGCAATGGGAGCAAGTATTTTTAGATACGCAATCAGGCACCATATGCCTGGTTGACAGACAGTTGTAGCAATATCTTTTTTGAGCTATTAATTTGCGTCTTTCGTCGGTAGAAAGGGCTTTAAAGGCAACGCAGGAATATAACCTGTGAGGCGCTTTACAGAGAATACAATCTGTTGAATTATGTTGAACAGTAAAGACAGCAGATTTGTTTATTTTAGTACCGACTGGCTTCACCACATTAGATTTGTTATCTGCACTTCCTGACATATGACAGGCTACGGCTGATAAAACCTGACATCTATTATTTATAAACGTAAGCAATGAGCCATAGGTATATGAAGTGTCATTTGTTAGTTCCCTCTCCCATGCCTTTAAGGTTGATGAATCAAATTTAGAAGTAACCAAGTGAACTAAGAATAGATCCCAATGCTCGACCGGTTGATTCAACCGTGCCAATGCTCTGACGTGTAGTTGGACCGTGTCACTTAAGGCTCGCAGTGTTGACAAGCTGTCAGCTCGCAATGCGGGCAGGTTAAATAAGGCTTGAATATGCCTCTGTAGGCATAATTTTTCGTTGCCATAACGGCCTTTAAGAAGCTCTATAGCAATGTTATAGTTTTCTCCTGTTAAGGGGAGTTCTCTTATAAGTTGAAGGGGTGGTCCCTGCAAAATGGATTTTAAATAATGAAATTTCTGAATTTCTGGAAGTGTGGCATTATCATGTACTAATGAACTGAACAATTCAAAGAATGATTGCCACATCTCTTCCTTTCCTGAAAAATGCGGAATTTCAATTTTAGGTAGCAATGGTTTGATACCATTCCCATGGTCGCTAATTCTTCCTTGAGTTTCCTCTACCTTCAACGCCAGGGTCAAAGTTCTAACTAATGCCACAGCCTGAGCGTGTGTATCAAAGTAATTACTCTCTACTTCTTCCCTATCTGATTGATGTTCTGGACTTTTGATTTCAATTTCAAGTTGCACGAGATCATATTTCTCGTACGCCTGTTCAAAAGCTTTTAAACGCTGAGATATAATATCAAGGTTTTGTTCCTCTTTCGGTAGAGTAGCTAAATATTTTTGAAAACGGGTGAGTTGACCTTTGTAGGCCGCCCGAGAGTTTAACAGTTTATCATCTATAATTACTGGCATGGCTGGGAAGTTGGAATGACTCACTTACCAAAGCTGCTTGCGGCACCAGACAGACCTGCTTTCCAGAAAGAAACCAGTTGTGTATTATGCTGGGATTGCTTCCGCTTTCCCGCAGATCTCCTGCGCTAGCCACGATAACTGAAATGTATAAGACAAATATTAGATTGCACAAGTTTTTTTTTTTTTTTTTTTTAGAATAGAATTTGTGGTCTCAGAATGGAGGTTCTGGGTTCGATCCGGGGTTGAGGTACCATGGAAAGGGGTTTATGTTAAGATATCACCCCAACTGGGAAATAGCATTGGATTAGGGTTAGGGCACACAGTGGACTATAATAGGACTATATGGAAGAGACCAAAAGTTACTTGACTGTTGATACATTTATTTGATTGTTATAAACATTTGGATAAATAGTAATAATTATTTGCATTAAAATGATTATTTAAAGGAGGCAATTCAAAAATGCCTGTTTCTCCAGGAAACTCAAAAAACAACTTGCAAGTAGCATTGACTAGAAAAAAATGAATGAAGAAAGACTAATAACAGGCAACTCGATAAAAAAAATTCATAGAGAAAAATCCATGACAACAAAGTTAGAAATAGTAAAGGCTTGGCCTTGTATTATGTAAAATGAGTGATTGGTTACCACCAGTTCGATACTTGATACAGGGAGTATCTTCCATAAGTAATCCTGCGGAGACCCCGCTGACAATAGCGGGAAGCGATGAAGATTGTCCAGGCAGGACAAGTTAGTTCATCTAGAATCCAAGGTCAGAGTGTAGACCAAGAATTGGCTGGCCCGCGTAGAGTGGGTCGTGAAGTCCAGTGAAGTTGTTCTCTAAGAAGCCGTGATGTGGCTTCCAAAGAAGATAGATGATAATTCCTCCAGCGAAACATAACCAGCAGTGCCAGGCCTCTTGGGAATGACCTGGTTTAGCAGGTGCAAGCAGTTACGATTCCATCGTGCCGAGTTGTAGAGAAATTAAGTGACGAAGCTGTCGCCTAGATGAAGGTTGTTGACCCCGGACTGCTCAGCCCGACAAAGTCTAAGCAGTGAAGCATGCCGCGTAGATAGCTTCAGGTCAAACAGTGTTGGTAAACAGTGCGCCGAGCAGGCTGCACTGAAGTGGTCAGACAGCCGTGGGCAGGTGAAGACAGGCCGCAGGACGGCGAGGCGGAGAATATATAGTGGAAATGACGACAGCAGCCGAACATTCCAGAATGAAGGAGGGGTGTCAAACAGCCAATCAACGCACAGCCCCATGCACGTTGCGAGGGTTGCCGCTGAGGCGAACACAGTACCTCATGAAACAGTGTGACAGTATGGTGCGTCTAGAAAGACACTTCAGAAAAAAGGTGAGTACAAGAATAATAAAGAACAACAATTCAAATGAAACGTAAGTTAAATAAATAATCAGAACACCGCGTTCATACTGCAATTATAACGAAAAAAAAATAATGGAGCAGAATAATTGAACGTGTGTTTCTAACCGTGCGGGAAACATAGCCTACAAAAAAAAAACATTCGCGAAAGCGAACATGCTGGGAGGGGTGAGAAAAAATTGCAGTAAGAAAGCGCAGAAGTTAGGCCTCGCGTGGCAAAGGAGCAATCATAGTGATTGGCCTGAGAAAATGGCCAGCAGAAGTCTGCAGTTTTACCACGCGAATCCTACCATCTCTGCCAGGAAAGCACTCAACAACCCTACCCAAATTCCAGACAAGAGGGGGACTAGGGTCTTTCAAAAGGACCAAGTCCCCAATCTGAAGGTTAGAGCAGGAAACACGCCATTTACCACGCTGCTGAAGCAAACCGAGGTATTCCAACCTCCAGCGGCGCCAAAAATTGTTGCGCAAACTTTCAATTTTGCGCCAAGAAATGGCTAAAGAAGATTGAGAATTAGAATATAACAAAGGGGGAGAGGCAGTCAAAGGACCACCGATAAGAAAATGGCCTGGCGTTAATGGCAGAAGATCTAAAGGATAATTAGATAAGGGTGATAAAGGACGAGAATTAATTATGCCCTCAATAAAAATGATTAAGGAATTAAACTCTTCATGAGAAAGGGGGGTGTGGCCACAAACACGTCTAAGGTGCTTCTTGGTGAGTTTCACACAAGACTCCCACCGCCCACCTTGATGAGGTGCATAAGGGGGGATGAAGTGCCACTTGAAATTTCTCTGGTGAGCATAATCAGTAATCCTTTCCAGCGCTGAATTTTGAGTAAGAGCTCTCTTAATTTGCTCAGAAGCTCCGATAAAATGTTTAGCATTGTCTGAGAATACTTCTGAAGGAAGACCTCTGCGAGCAGAAAATCTGGCAAAAGCTGCCAAAAAGTAAGCAGTAGAGGCGTTGGTAACTAGTTCTAAGTGAACTGCTCCGGTGACCATACATACACACAGCGAAATATAGAGTTTTCCAGAAATACATTTTTTGGCCTCAGGAGAATTTCTTCTGTAAACAAAAGGCCCGGAATAATCCACCCCCGTAAAAGTAAAGGGTCTAGCAGGCGCGGATCTAAAATTGGGAAGATCACCCATGAGCTGAGCGGTAACTTTAGGGTTGGATTTAAAACATGGAATGCACTTCCGGATAACAGAGGTAACTTCATGGACTCCGTTTATGGGCCAATACCTTTCACGAATGATAGAAAGTAATGTACGAGTACCAGCATGAAGATGCTGGTAATGATACTGACGAATGATTAAGGAAGTGACATGATGCTTTGAGGGAAGAATAATTGGATGTTTTTATCCTCAGAAAGATCAGCCAAAGATAAACGTCCTCCTACTCTTAATAAACCATCAGTATCCAAAAAGGGGGCGAGTGAGGAAAGCCTACTCGATTTCTTAAGGGATTGACCTTGGGACAACACCTGGCATTCTTCAGAGAATATTTCTTGTTGAGTAAGCCATAAGATTTTTGTAGTGGCTAAACCTAATTCAGAAAGGGTTAAATATGGCTTAGGAAAAAGTTCTACCACAAAATATTTCCATCGAAGGAGATAAGCCATAACCCTCACCAATTTATGAAAAGAGGAATATCGCTGCAAGAGAAGGGGAGAGTCGGAAACGAGAAGAGAAGATCCAGTAATCTTACCAGAATCCGGCAAGTCTGATAACTCCGGAAGAGGAAAATTTGGCCAAGCGGAAGGTTCTTGCAGAAGCCAACGGGGACCGTGCCAGTATAATGTCAGGTTAGCCAACATAAGAGGGGAACATCCCCGAGAAATGACATCTGCAGGGTTCTCCTTGCCAGATACATGATGCCATTGTCCAAGATTAGACAATTGTTGAATTTTGGACACTCTATTAGCTACAAACACCTGCCAATGCGAGGGAGGTTTGGCAATCCATGCCAACGTGATGGCTGAGTCACTCCAAAAGTAAGTTTTAATAAATCGGATTTTCAAAGATTGACGGATTTTGACCGATAATTCAACTGCCAGAAGAGCAGCACAAAGTTCCAGTCGTGGCAAGGATAAAGATTTAAGAGGGGCCACCTTCGACTTAGCGCAAATTAAATTGGAAAAGAAATATGACTAGACAAAATTACGGCAAACAATGTACGCACAACATCCATAAGCTTTCAATGAGCTATCGGCAAAGATGTGAAGTTCATATCCTCCACAGGAGGGAAAGGGAATAATCACTCGCGGGATAATAACATTAGAAAGATCTTCCAAACTATTTCTATAAGAAATCCAATTTTTTTGCATCTCGGAAGGAACTGGTTCATCCCAACCAGTTTTCAAGGACCAAAGGTCTTGCATGAAAAGCTTTGCTGTGACGATGATTGGCGCCAAAAATTGGAGAGGATCAAATATCTTTGCAATCTCAGACAAAATTTGCCGCTTAGTTTGCGGTTTGATGTCACTGAGATTAATTTTGAAAAAGAAAAAATCCTTTTGAGGACTCCAATAGATGCCTAGAGTTTTGATAGAATTATTTTCATGAAGAAGCTCTACTGAGTCGTTATATACTGAAGTTAATGGAAATTTAGAAAGAAATTCCTCCGAATTAGAGTTCCACTTGCACAAGGAAAATCCGCCTCCCAAAAGCAAAGCTGTCAAATCCTTAGAGACTTGCAGTGCTTCAGATACTGACTCAAATGAATGAAGAAAATCGTCAACGTAAAATGATGATTTTAACACTTCAGAAGCCTTAGGAGAATACAACGGGCCATCCTGTTCAGCAAGTAATTTCAACGTACGTATGGCTAAAAAAGCAGAAGGCTTTAGTCCATAGGTTAATGTTTTTAGCCGAAAAATCTTGACGGGTTTAGTAGGCTCGTCGCGCCAAAGAATTCTCTGAAGGTCGCGCTGTTGTTGATCGACCAAAATCTGTCTATACATCTGCTTGATATCAGATATCACTGCGATAGGGAACAAGCGAAAATTCATTAAAACAGAAGAAATGTCAGATTGAATAGGAGGGCCTGATAATAATGTGTCATTCAGAGAAGTTCCATTGGCATCCAATGCAGAGCCATTAAAGACCACTCTTATGTTTTCCATTGAAATTTCATTCTTCCAAACAGGATGATGATTGAGGTAAATGACTTCAGATGGGGTATAAGAAGCATCATCTTTCTTGGTAACAACCTCCATGTGATCGAGTGCCTCATATTCCTCCATAAATGTGGAGTATTGAGCTTCAACAACAGGGTCACGTTTAAATTTGCTTTCCACAGCATAGAGTGCTCTAAGAGCCCTAGGGTGTGTTTCAAATAAAAGAGGTGGATTATCCACTCGGGGCATTGTTACGACAAATCTACCCTCTGAATTGCGTTTGGTTGTTTCGCGAAACAGTTTTTCACACATTTCATTTTCAACTGAGGAAGGTGAAACTGAATCTATAGTTTCGATTTTCCAAAATCTTTCTAAGTTGTAATCGAGACTTGTATTGACAAAATGACATTGTGAGAAATTTTGGAACGACTTACGAGGGACCTGACCCGTTACTAACCAACCTAGCTTGGTATGATGAACAAACACTCCTGGTGATATTTTAACCTTAGAGCTAAGGAGACATTGCCAAAATACTTGGGCACTGAGAAGTATGTCTACTGGAGCGCTCGTATTAAATGTTGGATCTGCCAACTGAATGTTATGAGGAAATTGCCAATTTCTAATTTCAAGAGATGTACTAGGGGTATTACTGCCAATAGTATCAATGGCAAGACAATTCAACTGAAATGTTGTGTTACAATTAACAGCATCTTTGATGTGAACACGAACAAAATGCAAAGATTTAACATTGCTATTGTTAATACCGGTAACCTGAATTAATGTAGGTTGCTTGGGAAGACCGAGTTTCTTAATGAGACGCTCACTTATGAAGTCATGGGTGGCGGCATTATCCAATAAGGCACGTGCTTCAAGCCATCTACCAGAGGAATCTTGAACTTTTAATAACACGGTTGATAGTAGCACCTGGGAACTACGAATAGAGCTAGAGCTCTGAGTATAAGATTGCGCATTGGCTCCTGGGGATGTATCTTTAGAACATCCAGGGGAAGGAGCCTGACGTGGCTTTTCAAACCTATGAAGCACGGTATGATGTTGAGCCTTGCAATGGGAGCAAGTATTTTTAGATACGCAATCAGGCACCATATGCCTGGTTGACAGACAGTTGTAGCAATATCTTTTTGAGCTATTAATTTGCGTCTTTCGTCGGTAGAAAGGGCTTTAAAGGCAACGCAGGAATATAACCTGTGAGGCGCTTTACAGAGAATACAATCTGTTGAATTATGTTGAACAGTAAAGACAGCAGATTTGTTTATTTTAGTACCGACTGGCTTCACCACATTAGATTTGTTATCTGCACTTCCTGACATATGACAGGCTACGGCTGATAAAACCTGACATCTATTATTTATAAACGTAAGCAATGAGCCATAGGTATATGAAGTGTCATTTGTTAGTTCCCTCTCCCATGCCCTTAAGGTTGATGAATCAAATTTAGAAGTAACCAAGTGAACTAAGAATAGATCCCAATGCTCGACCGGTTGATTCAACCGTGCCAATGCTCTGACGTGTAGTTGGACCGTGTCACTTAAGGCTCGCAGTGTTGACAAGCTGTCAGCTCGCAATGCGGGCAGGTTAAATAAGGCTTGAATATGCCTCTGTAGGCATAATTTTTCGTTGCCATAACGGCCTTTAAGAAGCTCTATAGCAATGTTATAGTTTTCTCCTGTTAAGGGGAGTTCTCTTATAAGTTGAAGGGGTGGTCCCTGCAAAATGGATTTTAAATAATGAAATTTCTGAATTTCTGGAAGTGTGGCATTATCATGTACTAATGAACTGAACAATTCAAAGAATGATTGCCACATCTCTTCCTTTCCTGAAAAATGCGGAATTTCAATTTTAGGTAGCAATGGTTTGATACCATTCCCATGGTCGCTAATTCTTCCTTGAGTTTCCTCTACCTTCAACGCCAGGGTCAAAGTTCTAACTAATGCCACAGCCTGAGCGTGTGTATCAAAGTAATTACTCTCTACTTCTTCCCTATCTGATTGATGTTCTGGACTTTTGATTTCAATTTCAAGTTGCACGAGATCATATTTCTCGTACGCCTGTTCAAAAGCTTTTAAACGCTGAGATATAATATCAAGGTTTTGTTCCTCTTTCGGTAGAGTAGCTAAATATTTTTGAAAACGGATGAGTTGACCTTTGTAGGCCGCCCGAGAGTTTAACAGTTTATCATCTATAATTACTGGCATGGCTGGGAAGTTGGAATGACTCACTTACCAAAGCTGCTTGCGGCACCAGACAGACCTGCTTTCCAGAAAGAAACCAGTTGTGTATTATGCTGGGATTGCTTCCGCTTTCCCGCAGATCTCCTGCGCTAGCCACGATAACTGAAATGTATAAGACAAATATTAGATTGCACAAGTTTTTTTTTTTTTTTTTAGAATAGAATTTGTGGTCTCTGAATGTAGGTTCTGGGTTCGATCCGGGGTTGAGGTACCATGGAAAGGGGTTTATGTTAAGATATCACCCCAACTGGGAAATAGCATTGGATTAGGGTTAGGGCACACAGTGGACTATAATAGGACTATATGGAAGAGACCAAAAGTTACTTGACTGTTGATACATTTATTTGATTGTTATAAACATTTGGATAAATAGTAATAATTATTTGCATTAAAATGATTATTTAAAGGAGGCAATTCAAAAATGCCTGTTTCTCCAGGAAACTCAAAAAACAACTTGCAAGTAGCATTGACTAGAAAAAAATGAATGAAGAAAGACTAATAACAGGCAACTCGATAAAAAAAATCATAGAGAAAAATCCATGACAACAAAGTTAGAAATAGTAAAGGCTTGGCCTTGTATTATGTAAAATGAGTGATTGGTTACCACCAGTTCGATACTTGATACAGGGAGTATCTTCCATAAGTAATCCTGCGGAGACCCCGCTGACAATAGCGGGAAGCGATGAAGATTGTCCAGGCAGGACAAGTTAGTTCATCTAGAATCCAAGGTCAGAGTGTAGACCAAGAATTGGCTGGCCCGCGTAGAGTGGGTCGTGAAGTCCAGTGAAGTTGTTCTCTTAGAAGCCGTGATGTGGCTTCCAAAGAAGATAGATGATAATTCCTCCAGCGAAACATAACCAGCAGTGCCAGGCCTCTTGGGAATGACCTGGTTTAGCAGGTGCAAGCAGTTACGATTCCATCGTGCCGAGTTGTAGAGAAATTAAGTGACGAAGCTGTCGCCTAGATGAAGGTTGTTGACCCCGGACTGCTCAGCCCGACAAAGTCTAAGCAGTGAAGCATGCCGCGTAGATAGCTTCAGGTCAAACAGTGTTGGTAAACAGTGCGCCGAGCAGGCTGCACTGAAGTGGTCAGACAGCCGTGGGCAGGTGAAGACAGGCCGCAGGACGGCGAGGCGGAGAATATATAGTGGAAATGACGACAGCAGCCGAACATTCCAGAATGAAGGAGGGGTGTCAAACAGCCAATCAACGCACAGCCCCATGCACGTTGCGAGGGTTGCCGCTGAGGCGAACACAGTACCTCATGAAACAGTGTGACAGTATGGTGCGTCTAGAAAGACACTTCAGAAAAAAGGTGAGTACAAGAATAATAAAGAACAACAATTCAAATGAAACGTAAGTTAAATAAATAATCAGAACACCGCGTTCATACTGCAATTATAACGAAAAAAAATAATGGAGCAGAATAATTGAACGTGTGTTTCTAACCGTGCGGGAAACATAGCCTACAAAAAAAAAAACATTCGCGAAAGCGAACATGCTGGGAGGGGCGAGAAAAAATTGCAGTAAGAAAGCGCAGAAGTTAGGCCTCGCGTGGCAAAGGAGCAATCATAGTGATTGGCCTGAGAAAATGGCCAGCAGAAATCTGCAGTTTTACCACGCGAATCCTACCATCTCTGCCAGGAAAGCACTCAACAACCCTACCCAAATTCCAGACAAGAGGGGGACTAGGGTCTTTCAAAAGGACCAAGTCCCCAATCTGAAGGTTAGAGCAGGAAACACGCCATTTACCACGCTGCTGAAGCAAACCGAGGTATTCCAACCTCCAGCGGCGCCAAAAATTGTTGCGCAAACTTTCAATTTTGCGCCAAGAAATGGCTAAAGAAGATTGAGAATTAGAATATAACAAAGGGGGAGAGGCAGTCAAAGGACCACCGATAAGAAAATGGCCTGGCGTTAATGGCAGAAGATCTAAAGGATAATTAGATAAGGGTGATAAAGGACGAGAATTAATTATGCCCTCAATAAAAATGATTAAGGAATTAAACTCTTCATGAGAAAGGGGGGTGTGGCCACAAACACGTCTAAGGTGCTTCTTGGTGAGTTTCACACAAGACTCCCACCGCCCACCTTGATGAGGTGCATAAGGGGGGATGAAGTGCCACTTGAAATTTCTCTGGTGAGCATAATCAGTAATCCTTTCCAGCGCTGAATTTTGAGTAAGAGCTCTCTTAATTTGCTCAGAAGCTCCGATAAAATTTTTAGCATTGTCTGAGAATACTTCTGAAGGAAGACCTCTGCGAGCAGAAAATCTGGCAAAAGCTGCCAAAAAGTAAGCAGTAGAGGCGTTGGTAACTAGTTCTAAGTGAACTGCTCCGGTGACCATACATACAAACAGCGAAATATAGAGTTTTCCAGAAATACATTTTTTGGCCTCAGGAGAATTTCTTCTGTAAACAAAAGGCCCGGAATAATCCACCCCCGTAAAGGTAAAGGGTCTAGCAGGCGCGGATCTAAAATTGGGAAGATCACCCATGAGCTGAGCGGTAACTTTAGGGTTGGATTTAAAACATGGAATGCACTTCCGGATAACAGAGGTAACTTCATGGACTCCGTTTATGGGCCAATACCTTTCACGAATGATAGAAAGTAATGTACGAGTACCAGCATGAAGATGCTGGTAATGATACTGACGAATGATTAAGGAAGTGACATGATGCTTTGAGGGAAGAATAATTGGATGTTTTTTATCCTCAGAAAGATCAGCCAAAGATAAACGTCCTCCTACTCTTAATAAACCATCAGTATCCAAAAAGGGGGCGAGTGAGGAAAGCCTACTCGATTTCTTAAGGGATTGACCTTGGGACAACACCTGGCATTCTTCAGAGAATATTTCTTGTTGAGTAAGCCATAAGATTTTTGTAGTGGCTAAACCTAATTCAGAAAGGGTTAAATATGGCTTAGGAAAAAGTTCTACCACAAAATATTTCCATCGAAGGAGATAAGCCATAACCCTCACCAATTTATGAAAAGAGGAATATCGCTGCAAGAGAAGGGGAGAGTCGGAAACGAGAAGAGAAGATCCAGTAATCTTACCAGAATCCGGCAAGTCTGATAACTCCGGAAGAGGAAAATTTGGCCAAGCGGAAGGTTCTTGCAGAAGCCAACGGGGACCGTGCCAGTATAATGTCAGGTTAGCCAACATAAGAGGGGAACATCCCCGAGAAATGACATCTGCAGGGTTCTCCTTGCCAGATACATGATGCCATTGTTCAAGATTAGACAATTGTTGAATTTTGGACACTCTATTAGCTACAAACACCTGCCAATGCGAGGGAGGTTTGGCAATCCATGCCAACGTGATGGCTGAGTCACTCCAAAAGTAAGTTTTAATAAATCGGATTTTCAAAGATTGACGGATTTTGACCGATAATTCAACTGCCAGAAGAGCAGCACAAAGTTCCAGTCGTGGCAAGGATAAAGATTTAAGAGGGGCCACCTTCGACTTAGCGCAAATTAAATTGGAAAAGAAATATGACTAGACAAAACTACGGCAAACAATGTACGCACAACATCCATAAGCTTTCAATGAGCTATCGGCAAAGATGTGAAGTTCATATCCTCCACAGGAGGGAAAGGGAATAATCACTCGCGGGATAATAACATTAGAAAGATCTTCCAAACTATTTCTATAAGAAATCCAATTTTTTTTGCATCTCGGAAGGAACTGGTTCATCCCAACCAGTTTTCAAGGACCAAAGGTCTTGCATGAAAAGCTTTGCTGTGACGATGATTGGCGCCAAAAATTGGAGAGGATCAAATATCTTTGCAATCTCAGACAAAATTTGCCGCTTAGTTTGCGGTTTGATGTCACTGAGATTAATTTTGAAAAAGAAAAAATCCTTTTGAGGACTCCAATAGATGCCTAGAGTTTTGATAGAATTATTTTCATGAAGAAGCTCTACTGAGTCGTTATATACTGAAGTTAATGGAAATTTAGAAAGAAATTCCTCCGAATTAGAGTTCCACTTGCACAAGGAAAATCCGCCTCCCAAAAGCAAAGCTGTCAAATCCTTAGAGACTTGCAGTGCTTCAGATACTGACTCAAATGAATGAAGAAAATCGTCAACGTAAAATGATGATTTTAACACTTCAGAAGCCTTAGGAGAATACAACGGGCCATCCTGTTCAGCAAGTAATTTCAACGTACGTATGGCTAAAAAAGCAGAAGGCTTTAGTCCATAGGTTAATGTTTTTAGCCGAAAAATCTTGACGGGTTTAGTAGGCTCGTCGCGCCAAAGAATTCTCTGAAGGTCGCGCTGTTGTTGATCGACCAAAATCTGTCTATACATCTGCTTGATATCAGATATCACTGCGATAGGGAACAAGCGAAAATTCATTAAAACAGAAGAAATGTCAGATTGAATAGGAGGGCCTGATAATAATGTGTCATTCAGAGAAGTTCCATTGGCATCCAATGCAGAGCCATTAAAGACCACTCTTATGTTTTCCATTGAAATTTCATTCTTCCAAACAGGATGATGATTGAGGTAAATGACTTCAGATGGGGTATAAGAAGCATCATCTTTCTTGGTAACAACCTCCATGTGATCGAGTGCCTCATATTCCTCCATAAATGTGGAGTATTGAGCTTCAACAACAGGGTCACGTTTAAATTTGCTTTCCACAGCATAGAGTGCTCTAAGAGCCCTAGGGTGTGTTTCAAATAAAAGAGGTGGATTATCCACTCGGGGCATTGTTACGACAAATCTACCCTCTGAATTGCGTTTGGTTGTTTCGCGAAACAGTTTTTCACACATTTCATTTTCAACTGAGGAAGGTGAAACTGAATCTATAGTTTCGATTTTCCAAAATCTTTCTAAGTTGTAATCGAGACTTGTATTGACAAAATGACATTGTGAGAAATTTTGGAACGACTTACGAGGGACCTGACCCGTTACTAACCAACCTAGCTTGGTATGATGAACAAACACTCCTGGTGATATTTTAACCTTAGAGCTAAGGAGACATTGCCAAAATACTTGGGCACTGAGAAGTATGTCTACTGGAGCGCTCGTATTAAATGTTGGATCTGCCAACTGAATGTTATGAGGAAATTGCCAATTTCTAATTTCAAGAGATGTACTAGGGGTATTACTGCCAATAGTATCAATGGCAAGACAATTCAACTGAAATGTTGTGTTACAATTAACAGCATCTTTGATGTGAACACGAACAAAATGCAAAGATTTAACATTGCTATTGTTAATACCGGTAACCTGAATTAATGTAGGTTGCTTGGGAAGACCAAGTTTCTTAATGAGACGCTCACTTATGAAGTCATGGGTGGCGGCATTATCCAATAAGGCACGTGCTTCAAGCCATCTACCAGAGGAATCTTGAACTTTTAATAACACGGTTGATAGTAGCACCTGGGAACTACGAATAGAGCTAGAGCTCTGAGTATAAGATTGCGCATTGGCTCCTGGGGATGTATCTTTAGAACATCCAGGGGAAGGAGCCTGACGTGGCTTTTCAAACCTATGAAGCAAGGTATGATGTTGAGCCTTGCAATGGGAGCAAGTATTTTTAGATACGCAATCAGGCACCATATGCCTGGTTGACAGACATTTGTAGCAATATCTTTTTTGAGCTATTAATTTGCGTCTTTCGTCGGTAGAAAGGGCTTTAAAGGTAACGCAGGAATATAACCTGTGAGGCGCTTTACAGAGAATACAATCTGTTGAATTATGTTGAACAGTAAAGACAGCAGATTTGTTTATTTTAGTACCGACTGGCTTCACCACATTAGATTTGTTATCTGCACTTCCTGACATATGACAGGCTACGGCTGATAAAACCTGACATCTATTATTTATAAACGTAAGCAATGAGCCATAGGTATATGAAGTGTCATTTGTTAGTTCCATCTCCCATGCCTTTAAGGTTGATGAATCAAATTTAGAAGTAACCAAGTGAACTAAGAATAGATCCCAATGCTCGACCGGTTGATTCAACCGTGCCAATGCTCTGACGTGTAGTTGGACCGTGTCACTTAAGGCTCGCAGTGTTGACAAGCTGTCAGCTCGCAATGCGGGCAGGTTAAATAAGGCTTGAATATGCCTCTGTAGGCATAATTTTTCGTTGCCATAACGGCCTTTAAGAAGCTCTATAGCAATGTTATAGTTTTCTCCTGTTAAGGGGAGTTCTCTTATAAGTTGAAGGGGTGGTCCCTGCAAAATGGATTTTAAATAATGAAATTTCTGAATTTCTGGAAGTGTGGCATTATCATGTACTAATGAACTGAACAATTCAAAGAATGATTGCCACATCTCTTCCTTTCCTGAAAAATGCGGAATTTCAATTTTAGGTAGCAATGGTTTGATACCATTCCCATGGTCGCTAATTCTTCCTTGAGTTTCCTCTACCTTCAACGCCAGGGTCAAAGTTCTAACTAATGCCACAGCCTGAGCGTGTGTATCAAAGTAATTACTCTCTACTTCTTCCCTATCTGATTGATGTTCTGGACTTTTGATTTCAATTTCAAGTTGCACGAGATCATATTTCTCGTACGCCTGTTCAAAAGCTTTTAAACGCTGAGATATAATATCAAGGTTTTGTTCCTCTTTCGGTAGAGTAGCTAAATATTTTTGAAAACGGGTGAGTTGACCTTTGTAGGCCGCCCGAGAGTTTAACAGTTTATCATCTATAATTACTGGCATGGCTGGGAAGTTGGAATGACTCACTTACCAAAGCTGCTTGCGGCACCAGACAGACCTGCTTTCCAGAAAGAAACCAGTTGTGTATTATGCTGGGATTGCTTCCGCTTTCCCGCAGATCTCCTGCGCTAGCCACGATAACTGAAATGTATAAGACAAATATTAGATTGCACAAGTTTTTTTTTTTTTTTTTAGAATAGAATTTGTGGTCTCAGAATGGAGGTTCTGGGTTCGATCCGGGGTTGAGGTACCATGGAAAGGGGTTTATGTTAAGATATCACCCCAACTGGGAAATAGCATTGGATTAGGGTTAGGGCACACAGTGGACTATAATAGGACTATATGGAAGAGACCAAAAGTTACTTGACTGTTGATACATTTATTTGATTGTTATAAACATTTGGATAAATAGTAATAATTATTTGCATTAAAATGATTATTTAAAGGAGGCAATTCAAAAATGCCTGTTTCTCCAGGAAACTCAAAAAACAACTTGCAAGTAGCATTGACTAGAAAAAAATGAATGAAGAAAGACTAATAACAGGCAACTCGATAAAAAAAAATTCATAGAGAAAAATCCATGACAACAAAGTTAGAAATAGTAAAGGCTTGGCCTTGTATTATGTAAAATGAGTGATTGGTTACCACCAGTTCGATACTTGATACAGGGAGTATCTTCCATAAGTAATCCTGCGGAGACCCCGCTGACAATAGCGGGAAGCGATGAAGATTGTCCAGGCAGGACAAGTTAGTTCATCTAGAATCCAAGGTCAGAGTGTAGACCAAGAATTGGCTGGCCCGCGTAGAGTGGGTCGTGAAGTCCAGTGAAGTTGTTCTCTAAGAAGCCGTGATGTGGCTTCCAAAGAAGATAGATGATAATTCCTCCAGCGAAACATAACCAGCAGTGCCAGGCCTCTTGGGAATGACCTGGTTTAGCAGGTGCAAGCAGTTACGATTCCATCGTGCCGAGTTGTAGAGAAATTAAGTGACGAAGCTGTCGCCTAGATGAAGGTTGTTGACCCCGGACTGCTCAGCCCGACAAAGTCTAAGCAGTGAAGCATGCCGCGTAGATAGCTTCAGGTCAAACAGTGTTGGTAAACAGTGCGCCGAGCAGGCTGCACTGAAGTGGTCAGACAGCCGTGGGCAGGTGAAGACAGGCCGCAGGACGGCGAGGCGGAGAATATATAGTGGAAATGACGACAGCAGCCGAACATTCCAGAATGAAGGAGGGGTGTCAAACAGCCAATCAACGCACAGCCCCATGCACGTTGCGAGGGTTGCCGCTGAGGCGAACACAGTACCTCATGAAACAGTGTGACAGTATGGTGCGTCTAGAAAGACACTTCAGAAAAAAGGTGAGTACAAGAATAATAAAGAACAACAATTCAAATGAAACGTAAGTTAAATAAATAATCAGAACACCGCGTTCATACTGCAATTATAACGAAAAAAAAAATAATGGAGCAGAATAATTGAACGTGTGTTTCTAACCGTGCGGGAAACATAGCCTACAAAAAAAAAAAACATTCGCGAAAGCGAACATGCTGGGAGGGGCGAGAAAAAATTGCAGTAAGAAAGCGCAGAAGTTAGGCCTCGCGTGGCAAAGGAGCAATCATAGTGATTGGCCTGAGAAAATGGCCAGCAGAAGTCTGCAGTTTTACCACGCGAATCCTACCATCTCTGCCAGGAAAGCACTCAACAACCCTACCCAAATTCCAGACAAGAGGGGGACTAGGGTCTTTCAAAAGGACCAAGTCCCCAATCTGAAGGTTAGAGCAGGAAACACGCCATTTACCACGCTGCTGAAGCAAACCGAGGTATTCCAACCTCCAGCGGCGCCAAAAATTGTTGCGCAAACTTTCAATTTTGCGCCAAGAAATGGCTAAAGAAGATTGAGAATTAGAATATAACAAAGGGGGAGAGGCAGTCAAAGGACCACCGATAAGAAAATGGCCTGGCGTTAATGGCAGAAGATCTAAAGGATAATTAGATAAGGGTGATCAAGGACGAGAATTAATTATGCCCTCAATAAAAATGATTAAGGAATTAAACTCTTCATGAGAAAGGGGGGTGTGGCCACAAACACGTCTAAGGTGCTTCTTGGTGAGTTTCACACAAGACTCCCACCGCCCACCTTGATGAGGTGCATAAGGGGGGATGAAGTGCCACTTGAAATTTCTCTGGTGAGCATAATCAGTAATCCTTTCCAGCGCTGAATTTTGAGTAAGAGCTCTCTTAATTTGCTCAGAAGCTCCGATAAAATTTTTAGCATTGTCTGAGAATACTTCTGAAGGAAGACCTCTGCGAGCAGAAAATCTGGCAAAAGCTGCCAAAAAGTAAGCAGTAGAGGCGTTGGTAACTAGTTCTAAGTGAACTGCTCCGGTGACCATACATACAAACAGCGAAATATAGAGTTTTCCAGAAATACATTTTTTGGCCTCAGGAGAATTTCTTCTGTAAACAAAAGGCCCGGAATAATCCACCCCCGTAAAGGTAAAGGGTCTAGCAGGCGCGGATCTAAAATTGGGAAGATCACCCATGAGCTGAGCGGTAACTTTAGGGTTGGATTTAAAACATGGAATGCACTTCCGGATAACAGAGGTAACTTCATGGACTCCGTTTATGGGCCAATACCTTTCACGAATGATAGAAAGTAATGTACGAGTACCTGCATGAAGATGCTGGTAATGATACTGACGAATGATTAAGGAAGTGACATGATGCTTTGAGGGAAGAATAATTGGATGTTTTTTATCCTCAGAAAGATCAGCCAAAGATAAACGTCCTCCTACTCTTAATAAACCATCAGTATCCAAAAAGGGGGCGAGTGAGGAAAGCCTACTCGATTTCTTAAGGGATTGACCTTGGGACAACACCTGGCATTCTTCAGAGAATATTTCTTGTTGAGTAAGCCATAAGATTTTTGTAGTGGCTAAACCTAATTCAGAAAGGGTTAAATATGGCTTAGGAAAAAGTTCTACCACAAAATATTTCCATCGAAGGAGATAAGCCATAACCCTCACCAATTTATGAAAAGAGGAATATCGCTGCAAGAGAAGGGGAGAGTCGGAAACGAGAAGAGAAGATCCAGTAATCTTACCAGAATCCGGCAAGTCTGATAACTCCGGAAGAGGAAAATTTGGCCAAGCGGAAGGTTCTTGCAGAAGCCAACGGGGACCGTGCCAGTATAATGTCAGGTTAGCCAACATAAGAGGGGAACATCCCCGAGAAATGACATCTGCAGGGTTCTCCTTGCCAGATACATGATGCCATTGTTCAAGATTAGACAATTGTTGAATTTTGGACACTCTATTAGCTACAAACACCTGCCAATGCGAGGGAGGTTTGGCAATCCATGCCAACGTGATGGCTGAGTCACTCCAAAAGTAAGTTTTAATAAATCGGATTTTCAAAGATTGACGGATTTTGACCGATAATTCAACTGCCAGAAGAGCAGCACAAAGTTCCAGTCGTGGCAAGGATAAAGATTTAAGAGGGGCCACCTTCGACTTAGCGCAAATTAAATTGGAAAAGAAATATGACTAGACAAAATTACGGCAAACAATGTACGCACAACATCCATAAGCTTTCAATGAGCTATCGGCAAAGATGTGAAGTTCATATCCTCCACAGGAGGGAAAGGGAATAATCACTCGCGGGATAATAACATTAGAAAGATCTTCCAAACTATTTCTATAAGAAATCCAATTTTTTTGCATCTCGGAAGGAACTGGTTCATCCCAACCAGTTTTCAAGGACCAAAGGTCTTGCATGAAAAGCTTTGCTGTGACGATGATTGGCGCCAAAAATTGGAGAGGATCAAATATCTTTGCAATCTCAGACAAAATTTGCCGCTTAGATTGCGGTTTGATGTCACTGAGATTAATTTTGAAAAAGAAAAAATCCTTTTGAGGACTCCAATAGATGCCTAGAGTTTTGATAGAATTATTTTCATGAAGAAGCTCTACTGAGTCGTTATATACTGAAGTTAATGGAAATTTAGAAAGAAATTCCTCCGAATTAGAGTTCCACTTGCACAAGGAAAATCCGCCTCCCAAAAGCAAAGCTGTCAAATCCTTAGAGACTTGCAGTGCTTCAGATACTGACTCAAATGAATGAAGAAAATCGTCAACGTAAAATGATGATTTTAACACTTCAGAAGCCTTAGGAGAATACAACGGGCCATCCTGTTCAGCAAGTAATTTCAACGTACGTATGGCTAAAAAAGCAGAAGGCTTTAGTCCATAGGTTAATGTTTTTAGCCGAAAAATCTTGACGGGTTTAGTAGGCTCGTCGCGCCAAAGAATTCTCTGAAGGTCGCGCTGTTGTTGATCGACCAAAATCTGTCTATACATCTGCTTGATATCAGATATCACTGCGATAGGGAACAAGCGAAAATTCATTAAAACAGAAGAAATGTCAGATTGAATAGGAGGGCCTGATAATAATGTGTCATTCAGAGAAGTTCCATTGGCATCCAATGCAGAGCCATTAAAGACCACTCTTATGTTTTCCATTGAAATTTCATTCTTCCAAACAGGATGATGATTGAGGTAAATGACTTCAGATGGGGTATAAGAAGCATCATCTTTCTTGGTAACAACCTCCATGTGATCGAGTGCCTCATATTCCTCCATAAATGTGGAGTATTGAGCTTCAACAACAGGGTCACGTTTAAATTTGCTTTCCACAGCATAGAGTGCTCTAAGAGCCCTAGGGTGTGTTTCAAATAAAAGAGGTGGATTATCCACTCGGGGCATTGTTACGACAAATCTACCCTCTGAATTGCGTTTGGTTGTTTCGCGAAACAGTTTTTCACACATTTCATTTTCAACTGAGGAAGGTGAAACTGAATCTATAGTTTCGATTTTCCAAAATCTTTCTAAGTTGTAATCGAGACTTGTATTGACAAAATGACATTGTGAGAAATTTTGGAACGACTTACGAGGGACCTGACCCGTTACTAACCAACCTAGCTTGGTATGATGAACAAACACTCCTGGTGATATTTTAACCTTAGAGCTAAGGAGACATTGCCAAAATACTTTGGCACTGAGAAGTATGTCTACTGGAGCGCTCGTATTAAATGTTGGATCACCAACTGAATGTTATGAGGAAATTGCCAATTTCTAATTTCAAGAGATGTACTAGGGGTATTACTGCCAATAGTATCAATGGCAAGACAATTCAACTGAAATGTTGTGTTACAATTAACAGCATCTTTGATGTGAACACGAACAAAATGCAAAGATTTAACATTGCTATTGTTAATACCGGTAACCTGAATTAATGTAGGTTGCTTGGGAAGACCAAGTTTCTTAATGAGACGCTCACTTATGAAGTCATGGGTGGCGGCATTATCCAATAAGGCACGTGCTTCAAGCCATCTACCAGAGGAATCTTGAACTTTTAATAACACGGTTGATAGTAGCACCTGGGAACTACGAATAGAGCTAGAGCTCTGAGTATAAGATTGCGCATTGGCTCCTGGGGATGTATCTTTAGAACATCCAGGGGAAGGAGCCTGACGTGGCTTTTCAAACCTATGAAGCAAGGTATGATGTTGAGCCTTGCAATGGGAGCAAGTATTTTTAGATACGCAATCAGGCACCATATGCCTGGTTGACAGACAGTTGTAGCAATATCTTTTTTGAGCTATTAATTTGCGTCTTTCGTCGGTAGAAAGGGCTTTAAAGGCAACGCAGGAATATAACCTGTGAGGCGCTTTACAGAGAATACAATCTGTTGAATTATGTTGAACAGTAAAGACAGCAGATTTGTTTATTTTAGTACCGACTGGCTTCACCACATTAGATTTGTTATCTGCACTTCCTGACATATGACAGGCTACGGCTGATAAAACCTGACATCTATTATTTATAAACGTAAGCAATGAGCCATAGGTATATGAAGTGTCATTTGTTAGTTCCCTCTCCCATGCCTTTAAGGTTGATGAATCAAATTTAGAAGTAACCAAGTGAACTAAGAATAGATCCCAATGCTCGACCGGTTGATTCAACCGTGCCAATGCTCTGACGTGTAGTTGGACCGTGTCACTTAAGGCTCGCAGTGTTGACAAGCTGTCAGCTCGCAATGCGGGCAGGTTAAATAAGGCTTGAATATGCCTCTGTAGGCATAATTTTTCGTTGCCATAACGGCCTTTAAGAAGCTCTATAGCAATGTTATAGTTTTCTCCTGTTAAGGGGAGTTCTCTTATAAGTTGAAGGGGTGGTCCCTGCAAAATGGATTTTAAATAATGAAATTTCTGAATTTCTGGAAGTGTGGCATTATCATGTACTAATGAACTGAACAATTCAAAGAATGATTGCCACATCTCTTCCTTTCCTGAAAAATGCGGAATTTCAATTTTAGGTAGCAATGGTTTGATACCATTCCCATGGTCGCTAATTCTTCCTTGAGTTTCCTCTACCTTCAACGCCAGGGTCAAAGTTCTAACTAATGCCACAGCCTGAGCGTGTGTATCAAAGTAATTACTCTCTACTTCTTCCCTATCTGATTGATGTTCTGGACTTTTGATTTCAATTTCAAGTTGCACGAGATCATATTTCTCGTACGCCTGTTCAAAAGCTTTTAAACGCTGAGATATAATATCAAGGTTTTGTTCCTCTTTCGGTAGAGTAGCTAAATATTTTTGAAAACGGGTGAGTTGACCTTTGTAGGCCGCCCGAGAGTTTAACAGTTTATCATCTATAATTACTGGCATGGCTGGGAAGTTGGAATGACTCACTTACCAAAGCTGCTTGCGGCACCAGACAGACCTGCTTTCCAGAAAGAAACCAGTTGTGTATTATGCTGGGATTGCTTCCGCTTTCCCGCAGATCTCCTGCGCTAGCCACGATAACTGAAATGTATAAGACAAATATTAGATTGCACAAGTTTTTTTTTTTTTTTTTTTTTAGAATAGAATTTGTGGTCTCAGAATGGAGGTTCTGGGTTCGATCCGGGGTTGAGGTACCATAGAAAGGGGTTTATGTTAAGATATCACCCCAACTGGGAAATAGCATTGGATTAGGGTTAGGGCACACAGTGGACTATCATCATCTTCTTTGCATTTTCCCACTTATGTGGGGTCTGCCTTCCTGCAATGTTTCCTCCACTTCAATCGATCCATAGCGTCTCGGGGGCGGAGTTTAGTGAGCCGCATGTCATATCTCACCCTATCCAACCAGCGTGTTTGAGGTCGCCCTCGAGGTCGACGACCCTCCACATTTAGTTGAAGGGCAGTCTTAGCAACTGAGGTTTCACTGCTACGGAGCACATGTCCATACCACCGCAGACGTGATTCACGCATTTTCTCTGTGATTGGAGCAACCTTGAAATCCTTCCGCACGGCATCATTCCTAATATGGTCCAGTCGAGTCATACCATTGGACCACCGCAACATCTTCATTTCCATTACATGAAGTGCCTGTTCGTGCTTCGATGTTGTAGGCCAGCATTCCGATCCATAAAGGGCCACCGGTCTAATCACTGTGCGATATACCTTAGATTTTAAATGTAATGGAATTTTCTTATCGCATAGGACTCCAGTAACTTGGCGCCATTTCATCCATGCGGCAGTGACTCTTGTTTTGACATCAGGAATCGTGCTGCAGTTTGAGGTGATGCATGACCCAAGGTATTTGAATTGGGTCACTTTATTAAGTTGAACCTCACCAACAGTGATCGTGCCATCAGTTTGGTCACCGCATTCCAGATATTCCGTCTTCTTCAGATTCAATTTCATCCCGAATTCTTCAAGACGCATCTTCCACTCTTGTACTTGCTGTTCGAGGCGCCCACGGGTCTCGTTAGCTATCATGACATCATCCGCATATAATAATGTCCATGGATGCCTGGTTTGGATGTCATTTGTGATGGCGTTCATACAGAGTATGAAGAGCAAGGGGGACAAGGCTGATCCTTGATGGACACCAACAGTGATTTGGAAGGTATCGGACATTCCTGCTGCACACCGCACTGAGCTTGTTGTCTTTCGGTACAGAAGTTTCACCCAGTTTACATAGGCTTCTGGTACACCGTGTAGCCTCAGTGCCAGCCAGATGAGATCATGTGGTACTCTATCGAACGCCTTTTCCAAATCAAGAAAGGCTAAGTGAACTGTCTTCCTTTTCTCATGGTGTCGTTCCATCAATAGACGAAGTGCATGGAGAGCGTCTGTTGTTCCGCTGTTTTTAACAAAGCCACACTGGTTAGATGAAACAGTGATGATGTTTCGTAACCTCGCATCAAGAACACGTTCAAAAATTTTCATAGTATGTGATAGGAGGCGGATTGGCCTATAATTTGAGCATTCCAGTATATCTCCTTTTCCTTTCCAAATAGGAATTGTGATACTGGTTATCCAGGCCTCTGGTACTGTGTCTTCCATAATAATTTTGTTGAAGAAGTCAGTAAGCCATACTACACCTTGTTCCTCCAGGAGATTCCATACTTCGGCTGGTATATCATCTGCACCAGGCGCTTTCCCCGACTTCATTTTGCTGATGGCAGTGGACACTTCTACTGTAGTGATAATGGGCACAGGGCCGTGGATAGGGTCAGCTGTCGGTAGAGGTGGATGAGGGAACTCCGTATTGCATATATCCTCAAAATACTCCTTCCAGCGACATAGTATGTCATGTCTCTTTTGTAGGAGGAGGCCATTTCTGTCTTTGATGTTGATAACATGACCGAGATCGTGTGAGGCTCGCTCGCGAGCGCGCGCAAGTTTGTAGATTCTATTTGTGCTACCAGGTTTATCCAGTTCGTCGTAGATGGTTTTGTAATGTGCTGCTTTTGCAATTGCAACAGCTCGTTTTGCACTGGACTTGAGAGCCCGGTACCTATCTAAATCCTCCAAGCTGCGTGTCTGGTGCCACGTCTTGTAAGCAGCTTTCTTCTCCCTGGTTACCTGCTGCACATCATCATTCCACCACCAGGTCTGTTTGTCAATAAGGCGTCGATTTGGTTTGGTGACACCTAGAGTGGATGTGGCATATGTCTTGATGGATTCGGACAGTGTGTTCCAGCCATCTTCTACTGATGACGTTGTAGGATTTGAAAGCGATGGTATCAATGCTTCTTTGATGGTAGCTTGATGTCCTAATAGTCTCCACCATTTAATACGTTCAATCTTCGTGCTTGGCCTCACAGATACATAATCTATATGGACTGCGGCATCTAGTACAAGTATTCGGTGTTGAGGAGCAACGCTGTCATATGGGATCACTTTTGTATCCTTGATCATTGCGAGGTCTCTTCGTCGCGTCATCCAGTAGTCAATTTGGGATGTATGACTTCCACTATAGTAGGTGATAAGGTGTGAATCCCGCTTTCTAAAAAAGGTGTTAGTTACAGACAAATCCCACGCTTCCGCAAATTCTAGGATTCGAATACCATCATTGTTACGGCAACCATAACCATGGCCTCCATGATTTCGTTCAAATCCATCTCTTTCGTGACCAACATGTCCATTTAAGTCTCCACCAATGAAAAGAATTTCGCTATCATCAACAGCTTGAATGTGTCCCTCTAGATCGTTCCAAAACTTGTCTTTCTCTTCTTCAAGGCAACCAGTCTGTGGAGCATAGCATGACACAACTCGGATTAAACTGGTCCCCAAGGTTATCTGTATTGACATCAGGCGGTCGCTGATGCGTGAAACTTCAGAGACGGTGTCGCGAATCCACTGGTTTACAATGACACCGACTCCATTTGCACTTTTCTTACCATTATAGATTAGCTTGTAGCCTTCTCCGATATCTCTTGATTTTGCACCTGCCCATCGGGTTTCTTGAACGCAAGCTATGTCCACATTCCGGTGCTTCAAAGAGGCGGCCAGTTCTCGGTTTCGGCCTGTCATTGTTCCAATGTTGACAGTGGCTAGCCTGATACGATTTGATTTATGTTGGTCTAGCTTCTTTAGCCGACGTCGACGATGCGTCGGTAGCCCTCGTCCATTTTCCACATCGTTCGGGCGAAAACGGTGCGCGTCGCTTAGAGGGGACGCCCTAGCATTTATATCCGAATGAAGAGGAGTCAACTGCATGTTGGATACGACAAAAATTCCTCAACCGACGTGTCGCTACGCCTGTCGTCAAGGGCATTTTATACCTACTGCCAGGTATTCATGAGGCCGCCCCTAACATGGAGAACAGACGCCTTTTGCAGCCGCTCCTAACATGGAGAACAGACGCTGCATTTGATATATGCCCCAATTTGTGCATATACCTTTTACTCAATTATCCCGAGCACTAGGATGCCTCTTCCGCCATCAACACTGTACCGAAGAATATCTTCTCCACTGTAGCTGCCGTTGAGGTCTTTATAATAGGACTATATGGAAGAGACCAAAAGTTACTTGACTGTTGATACATTTATTTGATTGTTATAAACATTTGGATAAATAGTAATAATTATTTGCATTAAAATGATTATTTAAAGGAGGCAATTCAAAAATGCCTGTTTCTCCAGGAAACTCAAAAAACAACTTGCAAGTAGCATTGACTAGAAAAAAATGAATGAAGAAAGACTAATAACAGGCAACTCGATAAAAAAAATTCATAGAGAAAAATCCATGACAACAAAGTTAGAAATAGTAAAGGCTTGGCCTTGTATTATGTAAAATGAGTGATTGGTTACCACCAGTTCGATACTTGATACAGGGAGTATCTTCCATAAGTAATCCTGCGGAGACCCCGCTGACAATAGCGGGAAGCGATGAAGATTGTCCAGGCAGGACAAGTTAGTTCATCTAGAATCCAAGGTCAGAGTGTAGACCAAGAATTGGCTGGCCCGCGTAGAGTGGGTCGTGAAGTCCAGTGAAGTTGTTCTCTAAGAAGCCGTGATGTGGCTTCCAAAGAAGATAGATGATAATTCCTCCAGCGAAACATAACCAGCAGTGCCAGGCCTCTTGGGAATGACCTGGTTTAGCAGGTGCAAGCAGTTACGATTCCATCGTGCCGAGTTGTAGAGAAATTAAGTGACGAAGCTGTCACCTAGATGAAGGTAGTTGACCCCGGACTGCTCAGCCCGACAAAGTCTAAGCAGTGAAGCATGCCGCGTAGATAGCTTCAGGTCAAACAGTGTTGGTAAACAGTGCGCCGAGCAGGCTGCACTGAAGTGGTCAGACAGCCGTGGGCAGGTGAAGACAGGCCGCAGGACGGCGAGGCGGAGAATATATAGTGGAAATGACGACAGCAGCCGAACATTCCAGAATGAAGGAGGGGTGTCAAACAGCCAATCAACGCACAGCCCCATGCACGTTGCGAGGGTTGCCGCTGAGGCGAACACAGTACCTCATGAAACAGTGTGACAGTATGGTGCGTCTAGAAAGACACTTCAGAAAAAAGGTGAGTACAAGAATAATAAAGAACAACAATTCAAATGAAACGTAAGTTAAATAAATAATCAGAACACCGCGTTCATACTGCAATTATAACGAAAAAAAATAATGGAGCAGAATAATTGAACGTGTGTTTCTAACCGTGCGGGAAACATAGCCTACAAAAAAAAACATTCGCGAAAGCGAACATGCTGGGAGGGGCGAGAAAAAATTGCAGTAAGAAAGCGCAGAAGTTAGGCCTCGCGTGGCAAAGGAGCAATCATAGTGATTGGCCTGAGAAAATGGCCAGCAGAAGTCTGCAGTTTTACCACGCGAATCCTACCATCTCTGCCAGGAAAGCACTCAACAACCCTACCCAAATTCCAGACAAGAGGGGGACTAGGGTCTTTCAAAAGGACCAAGTCCCCAATCTGAAGGTTAGAGCAGGAAACACGCCATTTACCACGCTGCTGAAGCAAACCGAGGTATTCCAACCTCCAGCGGCGCCAAAAATTGTTGCGCAAACTTTCAATTTTGCGCCAAGAAATGGCTAAAGAAGATTGAGAATTAGAATATAACAAAGGGGGAGAGGCAGTCAAAGGATCACCGATAAGAAAATGGCCTGGCGTTAATGGCAGAAGATCTAAAGGATAATTAGATAAGGGTGATAAAGGACGAGAATTAATTATGCCCTCAATAAAAATGATTAAGGAATTAAACTCTTCATGAGAAAGGGGGGTGTGGCCACAAACACGTCTAAGGTGCTTCTTGGTGAGTTTCACACAAGACTCCCACCGCCCACCTTGATGAGGTGCATAAGGGGGGATGAAGTGCCACTTGAAATTTCTCTGGTGAGCATAATCAGTAATCCTTTCCAGCGCTGAATTTTGAGTAAGAGCTCTCTTAATTTGCTCAGAAGCTCCGATAAAATTTTTAGCATTGTCTGAGAATACTTCTGAAGGAAGACCTCTGCGAGCAGAAAATCTGGCAAAAGCTGCCAAAAAGTAAGCAGTAGAGGCGTTGGTAACTAGTTCTAAGTGAACTGCTCCGGTGACCATACATACAAACAGCGAAATATAGAGTTTTCCAGAAATACATTTTTTGGCCTCAGGAGAATTTCTTCTGTAAACAAAAGGCCCGGAATAATCCACCCCCGTAAAGGTAAAGGGTCTAGCAGGCGCGGATCTAAAATTGGGAAGATCACCCATGAGCTGAGCGGTAACTTTAGGGTTGGATTTAAAACATGGAATGCACTTCCGGATAACAGAGGTAACTTCATGGACTCCGTTTATGGGCCAATACCTTTCACGAATGATAGAAAGTAATGTACGAGTACCAGCATGAAGATGCTGGTAATGATACTGACGAATGATTAAGGAAGTGACATGATGCTTTGAGGGAAGAATAATTGGATGTTTTTTATCCTCAGAAAGATCAGCCAAAGATAAACGTCCTCCTACTCTTAATAAACCATCAGTATCCAAAAAGGGGGCGAGTGAGGAAAGCCTACTCGATTTCTTAAGGGATTGACCTTGGGACAACACCTGGCATTCTTCAGAGAATATTTCTTGTTGAGTAAGCCATAAGATTTTTGTAGTGGCTAAACCTAATTCAGAAAGGGTTAAATATGGCTTAGGAAAAAGTTCTACCACAAAATATTTCCATCGAAGGAGATAAGCCATAACCCTCACCAATTTATGAAAAGAGGAATATCGCTGCAAGAGAAGGGGAGAGTCGGAAACGAGAAGAGAAGATCCAGTAATCTTACCAGAATCCGGCAAGTCTGATAACTCCGGAAGAGGAAAATTTGGCCAAGCGGAAGGTTCTTGCAGAAGCCAACGGGGACCGTGCCAGTATAATGTCAGGTTAGCCAACATAAGAGGGGAACATCCCCGAGAAATGACATCTGCAGGGTTCTCCTTGCCAGATACATGATGCCATTGTTCAAGATTAGACAATTGTTGAATTTTGGACACTCTATTAGCTACAAACACCTGCCAATGCGAGGGAGGTTTGGCAATCCATGCCAACGTGATGGCTGAGTCACTCCAAAAGTAAGTTTTAATAAATCGGATTTTCAAAGATTGACGGATTTTGACCGATAATTCAACTGCCAGAAGAGCAGCACAAAGTTCCAGTCGTGGCAAGGATAAAGATTTAAGAGGGGCCACCTTCGACTTAGCGCAAATTAAATTGGAAAAGAAATATGACTAGACAAAATTACGGCAAACAATGTACGCACAACATCCATAAGCTTTCAATGAGCTATCGGCAAAGATGTGAAGTTCATATCCTCCACAGGAGGGAAAGGGAATAATCACTCGCGGGATAATAACATTAGAAAGATCTTCCAAACTATTTCTATAAGAAATCCAATTTTTTTGCATCTCGGAAGGAACTGGTTCATCCCAACCAGTTTTCAAGGACCAAAGGTCTTGCATGAAAAGCTTTGCTGTGACGATGATTGGCGCCAAAAATTGGAGAGGATCAAATATCTTTGCAATCTCAGACAAAATTTGCCGCTTAGTTTGCGGTTTGATGTCACTGAGATTAATTTTGAAAAAGAAAAAATCCTTTTGAGGACTCCAATAGATGCCTAGAGTTTTGATAGAATTATTTTCATGAAGAAGCTCTACTGAGTCGTTATATACTGAAGTTAATGGAAATTTAGAAAGAAATTCCTCCGAATTAGAGTTCCACTTGCACAAGGAAAATCCGCCTCCCAAAAGCAAAGCTGTCAAATCCTTAGAGACTTGCAGTGCTTCAGATACTGACTCAAATGAATGAAGAAAATCGTCAACGTAAAATGATGATTTTAACACTTCAGAAGCCTTAGGAGAATACAACGGGCCATCCTGTTCAGCAAGTAATTTCAACGTACGTATGGCTAAAAAAGCAGAAGGCTTTAGTCCATAGGTTAATGTTTTTAGCCGAAAAATCTTGACGGGTTTAGTAGGCTCGTCGCGCCAAAGAATTCTCTGAAGGTCGCGCTGTTGTTGATCGACCAAAATCTGTCTATACATCTGCTTGATATCAGATATCACTGCGATAGGGAACAAGCGAAAATTCATTAAAACAGAAGAAATGTCAGATTGAATAGGAGGGCCTGATAATAATGTGTCATTCAGAGAAGTTCCATTGGCATCCAATGCAGAGCCATTAAAGACCACTCTTATGTTTTCCATTGAAATTTCATTCTTCCAAACAGGATGATGATTGAGGTAAATGACTTCAGATGGGGTATAAGAAGCATCATCTTTCTTGGTAACAACCTCCATGTGATCGAGTGCCTCATATTCCTCCATAAATGTGGAGTATTGAGCTTTAACAACAGGGTCACGTTTAAATTTGCTTTCCACAGCATAGAGTGCTCTAAGAGCCCTAGGGTGTGTTTCAAATAAAAGAGGTGGATTATCCACTCGGGGCATTGTTACGACAAATCTACCCTCTGAATTGCGTTTGGTTGTTTCGCGAAACAGTTTTTCACACATTTCATTTTCAACTGAGGAAGGTGAAACTGAATCTATAGTTTCGATTTTCCAAAATCTTTCTAAGTTGTAATCGAGACTTGTATTGACAAAATGACATTGTGAGAAATTTTGGAACGACTTACGAGGGACCTGACCCGTTACTAACCAACCTAGCTTGGTATGATGAACAAACACTCCTGGTGATATTTTAACCTTAGAGCTAAGGAGACATTGCCAAAATACTTGGGCACTGAGAAGTATGTCTACTGGAGCGCTCGTATTAAATGTTGGATCTGCCAACTGAATGTTATGAGGAAATTGCCAATTTCTAATTTCAAGAGATGTACTAGGGGTATTACTGCCAATAGTATCAATGGCAAGACAATTCAACTGAAATGTTGTGTTACAATTAACAGCATCTTTGATGTGAACACGAACAAAATGCAAAGATTTAACATTGCTATTGTTAATACCGGTAACCTGAATTAATGTAGGTTGCTTGGGAAGACCAAGTTTCTTAATGAGACGCTCACTTATGAAGTCATGGGTGGCGGCATTATCCAATAAGGCACGTGCTTCAAGCCATCTACCAGAGGAATCTTGAACTTTTAATAACACGGTTGATAGTAGCACCTGGGAACTACGAATAGAGCTAGAGCTCTGAGTATAAGATTGCGCATTGGCTCCTGGGGATGTATCTTTAGAACATCCAGGGGAAGGAGCCTGACGTGGCTTTTCAAACCTATGAAGCAAGGTATGATGTTGAGCCTTGCAATGGGAGCAAGTATTTTTAGATACGCAATCAGGCACCATATGCCTGGTTGACAGACAGTTGTAGCAATATCTTTTTTGAGCTATTAATTTGCGTCTTTCGTCGGTAGAAAGGGCTTTAAAGGTAACGCAGGAATATAACCTGTGAGGCGCTTTACAGAGAATACAATCTGTTGAATTATGTTGAACAGTAAAGACAGCAGATTTGTTTATTTTAGTACCGACTGGCTTCACCACATTAGATTTGTTATCTGCACTTCCTGACATATGACAGGCTACGGCTGATAAAACCTGACATCTATTATTTATAAACGTAAGCAATGAGCCATAGGTATATGAAGTGTCATTTGTTAGTTCCCTCTCCCATGCCTTTAAGGTTGATGAATCAAATTTAGAAGTAACCAAGTGAACTAAGAATAGATCCCAATGCTCGACCGGTTGATTCAACCGTGCCAATGCTCTGACGTGTAGTTGGACCGTGTCACTTAAGGCTCGCAGTGTTGACAAGCTGTCAGCTCGCAATGCGGGCAGGTTAAATAAGGCTTGAATATGCCTCTGTAGGCATAATTTTTCGTTGCCATAACGGCCTTTAAGAAGCTCTATAGCAATGTTATAGTTTTCTCCTGTTAAGGGGAGTTCTCTTATAAGTTGAAGGGGTGGTCCCTGCAAAATGGATTTTAAATAATGAAATTTCTGAATTTCTGGAAGTGTGGCATTATCATGTACTAATGAACTGAACAATTCAAAGAATGATTGCCACATCTCTTCCTTTCCTGAAAAATGCGGAATTTCAATTTTAGGTAGCAATGGTTTGATACCATTCCCATGGTCGCTAATTCTTCCTTGAGTTTCCTCTACCTTCAACGCCAGGGTCAAAGTTCTAACTAATTCCACAGCCTGAGCGTGTGTATCAAAGTAATTACTCTCTACTTCTTCCCTATCTGATTGATGTTCTGGACTTTTGATTTCAATTTCAAGTTGCACGAGATCATATTTCTCGTACGCCTGTTCAAAAGCTTTTAAACGCTGAGATATAATATCAAGGTTTTGTTCCTCTTTCGGTAGAGTAGCTAAATATTTTTGAAAACGGGTGAGTTGACCTTTGTAGGCCGCCCGAGAGTTTAGCAGTTTATCATCTATAATTACTGGCATGGCTGGGAAGTTGGAATGACTCACTTACCAAAGCTGCTTGCGGCACCAGACAGACCTGCTTTCCAGAAAGAAACCAGTTGTGTATTATGCTGGGATTGCTTCCGCTTTCCCGCAGATCTCCTGCGCTAGCCACGATAACTGAAATGTATAAGACAAATATTAGATTGCACAAGTTTTTTTTTTTTTTTTTTTTTAGAATAGAATTTGTGGTCTCAGAATGGAGGTTCTGGGTTCGATCCGGGGTTGAGGTACCATGGAAAGGGGTTTATGTTAAGATATCACCCCAACTGGGAAATAGCATTGGATTAGGGTTAGGGCACACAGTGGACTATAATAGGACTATATGGAAGAGACCAAAAGTTACTTGACTGTTGATACATTTATTTGATTGTTATAAACATTTGGATAAATAGTAATAATTATTTGCATTAAAATGATTATTTAAAGGAGGCAATTCAAAAATGCCTGTTTCTCCAGGAAACTCAAAAAACAACTTGCAAGTAGCATTGACTAGAAAAAAATGAATGAAGAAAGACTAATAACAGGCAACTCGATAAAAAAAATTCATAGAGAAAAATCCATGACAACAAAGTTAGAAATAGTAAAGGCTTGGCCTTGTATTATGTAAAATGAGTGATTGGTTACCACCAGTTCGATACTTGATACAGGGAGTATCTTCCATAAGTAATCCTGCGGAGACCCCGCTGACAATAGCGGGAAGCGATGAAGATTGTCCAGGCAGGACAAGTTAGTTCATCTAGAATCCAAGGTCAGAGTGTAGACCAAGAATTGGCTGGCCCGCGTAGAGTGGGTCGTGAAGTCCAGTGAAGTTGTTCTCTAAGAAGCCGTGATGTGGCTTCCAAAGAAGATAGATGATAATTCCTCCAGCGAAACATAACCAGCAGTGCCAGGCCTCTTGGGAATGACCTGGTTTAGCAGGTGCAAGCAGTTACGATTCCATCGTGCCGAGTTGTAGAGAAATTAAGTGACGAAGCTGTCGCCTAGATGAAGGTTGTTGACCCCGGACTGCTCAGCCCGACAAAGTCTAAGCAGTGAAGCATGCCGCGTAGATAGCTTCAGGTCAAACAGTGTTGGTAAACAGTGCGCCGAGCAGGCTGCACTGAAGTGGTCAGACAGCCGTGGGCAGGTGAAGACAGGCCGCAGGACGGCGAGGCGGAGAATATATAGTGGAAATGACGACAGCAGCCGAACATTCCAGAATGAAGGAGGGGTGTCAAACAGCCAATCAACGCACAGCCCCATGCACGTTGCGAGGGTTGCCGCTGAGGCGAACACAGTACCTCATGAAACAGTGTGACAGTATGGTGCGTCTAGAAAGACACTTCAGAAAAAAGGTGAGTACAAGAATAATAAAGAACAACAATTCAAATGAAACGTAAGTTAAATAAATAATCAGAACACCGCGTTCATACTGCAATTATAACGAAAAAAAATAATGGAGCAGAATAATTGAACGTGTGTTTCAAACCGTGCGGGAAACATAGCCTACAAAAAAAAACATTCGCGAAAGCGAACAACTAGTGCGCTACCTGTTGTAACATGGATTTACTAAGTCAAAAACCTTCGCAGGAGTATACACAACAACTCACCCAAGTTTCATCGTAATCAGATGAATGGTATATGAACGCATACGTGAGTTTGTTAAAACGAATCGCACGCCGCACTGTTTCCTATGGGGCAATAGACCGAGTTATTTTTACCTAATTCTGAGAATCGGAGGAACAGATGCAGCCTGAAAATTCATTGCTTTGTCTTGAAGCTAAGGTCAGTTAATTTCTCTTGTTCTGAAGTGAGAGACGAAGAGCGAAGAGGTGCCAAAGAAGGAAAGAGATAGGATTCTACGTCACGGAGTGGGCGGAGTTCTGCAGGAGAAGCTTTTGATAATTTGAACGAATAGCCAATCAGGAACATGACGCGCTTTTCAGCGGGAAAGTAATTCGCCTGCGAAATCCAGAAGTGAGTGATCCCACGATCAAACTTTTAGCACGCATGTGCAGACTTTTGTGAGTTGAATGAGATGTCTTGGAGGTCTGTAGGACCTGTTTTAAGATTTATCGAGGAGCACATTCCCCTTCTACTGAATTTTGTGGTATATCATATAAATATGACGACGTGTGTTGAAGAAGACATTCCCATTTGTGAATCTGAAGACTTTTGAGGGTGAAACTCTGCGCGTCTGCGTGGCACTTATTCACTCCGATACTTAAACATTTTATCATTTTATCATTAGGATTTCGACTGTAAATTTATGTTGTGTGCGAAGCAACATGCGTTGTATTAATTTCAGTGAATGTTAGGTGGATACATCTGCACGGTATTTAGGGCCAGTTTGCGCTACTGCACAGGACAATTATTGGTGAATTAAGTAACCGATACTGCAGTCTAGATAGATGTCTGATTAATAATAATAATAATAATAATTTTTCTGCAGCGAGATGTACGCCAACAAACCTGAAGAGAGGAAGCCAAATGGTTCATCAAGCTCTGTCAAGATGATGATGGGCTAGGTCTACAAGATGGGATGATGACGCGGTGTCATCATGGCACCAGACAAGCTGAAGTAATGATTACAAATTAAGCAATTAATTTTGTTGGGGCGAGGTTACGCGCAATATTGGGAATTTTTTGTAAATAATTGTTTTTGCTGCTTTTAGAAGTAGATTCTTTAGATTTGTGCTGACATAATTAGTTTTCTTGGCATCGCGTGATAATTTTTGTAAATATATTTTTGTTTGATTTTTTTCTTTGTTGTGGCTTTTGCCATCTTTCTTGATTAGAGTACTTATTTTTATGTTGCTTTGAGCACATGCAACCATGGTATAGATGAGATATTTATGGCGGAAAGATTAGAATTTTGGTGATAAATGAATGGTTTTAAACAAAGTTATATTATACCTGGGGGGAAGTTTTCTGTTTGTTTGATGATTATAATTAATCAGGCTGAGTTATTTTGCTTTGTTTTGTGCAACTCTTGTTGTGATACGGAAGGCCGTTAGCCTTGCCGTCTGTAAAGTCATTAGCCTTGTTTTGATCTTGTCATTCAGACATGTGTTCTATTTCTGATCTGCTGTATGAGCTAGGGTCAATGGTCAAGTCCATAGAGGTGTGTGTGCCATAAGGTGATGAATCTTCGTAAAGTGATTGGGTAGGGACATGGTGTTCTGCTACTGATTGCCACTTATTCTGGCATATGTAACCTACGGGGCATATCGCTGATGAGTCTGAATTCTTCATATCCCATGGTGTGGATTTTTCAAGATTTAATTATGTGTGTTGAATATGATAATTGTCGCGTTTTCAGGTAGCCACGGTACTCTAGGCCTAGCAGGCTTGGGTCTATTTTGGTAAAGGCACACACCGGTATATGAGGGGTGCGCTTGACTGACAGCTATACAGAGATCTAGAATGTCGGTAACCCGTAGCAGCTCTGCGCTGCACATTTTCCAGCTTGTTAAGATTTAGATGATACCGACAAATAGTCAGGGACGCTCTGCGTGTTATATAAAAGACGATGCCGCAATCTGATTGGCGGAGAGAATTTTTCCCTTCGAGAAAATGAGGTTACATTGTTACTTCCGGGCGCGCGATTCAAATCGTCGAGCTCGCCGTATTTGCTGAGCGAGAGCACAAGCGGCTGGCCACTGCTGTGCTTCAGGAAAGGGAGGGGATGATATACGGAGACAGAGGTAAGCTGGTACAACTGACGCACTCACTACCCGGCCCTAGTGGGCAGTGTACAGTTTGTTCCACACACATTGGCTACTACATTTGCGGCATAAATTGGTGAGAATGGCTACGTCTCGCTACACTAACGAGAAATGGCTGATATTTCAATGTTGTGAGTAAACGAATGCACGATCGTACAACGGCATCTTTGCGTATGTCAGTTATTGAGACGATGAGACGAGAAAAAAAAACTATCGGGTACATTTTATGACTGGCAAGTGTGACTTTAATACTGTGAGTCCTTGAACTGTGTGAGCGATTACGGCTGCTCAGTAAACAAATTTGGATATTGCCTGAAAGGGACAAGGACAATTCTGCGCGAGGCGAACAAGGAAACTTGCGCATTCCCGCCAGCATATCTCTGTCTCCGTATATCATCCCTACCCTTGCCTGAAGCACAGCAGTGACCAGCGGCTTGCGCTCTCGCTCAGCAAATACGGCGAGCTCGTCGATTTGAATCGCGTGCTCGGAAGTAACAATGTAACCTCATTTTCTCGAAGGGAAAAATTTTCTCCGCCAATCAGATTGTGGCATCGTCTTTTATTTGATTTTTTGTCGGTATAATTAAGATACACCCTGTATACTGTAAGATAAGATAAGATAACATAACATAAGCTAAGATTATTTATGACCAACACATCCATGACATTGTTGCCAACATGATTTTACGCGCACTGTAGATCCAATGTCTAACTGCATGTAACGTCCATGGTATCCATTGGACTTCAACGAAATTTTGTATTCTGTAGCTTAAGGGATGGAAACATGAATATATTCAGTCACCAGGGCTGCCAACTGTAGTGCTCTATTGGGCTTCATTATGCCAGGTATATTTCGAACTTATTATAAATTTTGATATTACCATCTTAATTTTGTCATTATTCTGGATAGGTCCATATTGGTTAATCATTAACATGAATCTTAAATTTTATGAAAAGTAGTCTGTTTAGTTCGTCACGGAACTTCTTGTTAATTATTACTTTATTTGTAGGATGTCACAAATTAAAACATTCGTGAGATATTAATACTCATGAAATATAAGATTAACCCCCATTTCACCCCTTTTCCATATGAATATCTCAATATCCATTCTTACCTCTCGTCTCCGGCATAAGGAAAAGAAACTCTCTGAATGTCACGTTTTTCTGTGCTGCAATTGTATAATAAATTATTAAATGAACCGCTTTGAAGGAAAGACCAAGAAACCTTGGAGGGCCCTCTCCTAACCTTTCAACCATTGGCCGCAAACAAATAACATGTTGTTAAGAGTGAACTCGTGAAAAATCCACCTCTAGAATTGGAAGCCTTGTGTCAGTAATGTAGCAGTCTAACTTCTCTGGAGTTTGTATTGATGCCTTGCTGCGTAGAGTTGAACAAATCTCGTTAAAAGTTTCGGTGTTAGCATATTTCAAATGATATTGGCCGGTTCAGTTCCCTCAAGGGGTTACTACCTGGTATAACTTTTCCATTTGTGTATGCAATAAAATTCACTGCTGCTGGAATTGAGGCTCTCGAGAATTGTTCCGGTCTCTGTAAAATGGTGGATAATATAATAGACAGGCAAATCAAAACTGTTGACCAAAGAGCTATTAGGTCGTGTTTTGTACGTTGAACATAAACCATATATAGGTTGCCCCAAGAAGGCATGTTCATAGCACAAATGGAGCAAGTCTATTTTGTAAAGAAGTTGAGATAATGAGTGCATTGGTTTGCTAAAGATACTGGATTGATCTCTATATTACTACTGGATGTCTCGCTGCCACTGCTGAAGTAAGGCCTGGCTTTTCGGTTAGATCTGCCTGCTGTTGTTGGAAACTTCACTCAAAT